>JARFIW010001259.1:2747556-4121334 GCA_036346225.1 Platerodrilus igneus | reverse complement strand
CACTTTGAAGTGGAATTCAACTTTTTATGCTTGCGCCCACATTTCTTTACGTTACTGTTTCCAATGCTAATTCGACGTGAACGTAATTTCACTTGTAATACGAATTGATGCAAGCAGCTTACATACAACAAGCAACAACTCAATTTTAAGTCAAATTTTGAGGTTAGAGTATGTGTTATTTAACCGCGGGCTCTTATTTTCGAAAGAAATGAGCAACTTAAATGAAGAGTTATTTTTAAAATTAATTTGTAAACAACAATTGCAGCAATACCAGCTAACAAAATATTTTAACCATAATTAATTTCGAAACATAACCTACAAATTGACATTCGTTGGAAACAACAATCTAGGTTGTTTATTAAAATTCCAATTCCACTTCAAAGTGGAAGTGATTGGAAATGTAGTTTTGCTGTTGACAAGCTTATTAATTGACCTTTATGGTGTCACGACTTACATTTTTGACGCAACCTGCTGATAATTGGCCTGCACGAACAATTAATGTTGAAGCTTCAACAGGCTCTGAATTAAAGTCAGCTTTCTAGCTTCTTGAATTTCTTAAATACTGACATATTCAATATTTTCTCCACTCTAAACTGGAACGTGTAGTAGCATGGATGCAACGTTTTACAAAAAATTGCAGACTTGGCAGAAAACGAGTTTCTGGACACTTAACTATCTCTGAACTTAACAGTGCTTGAAAAGTCGGATAAGGATTTGTCAAAACGAGTCTTTTGGGTTACTTATTAAACAACTAAATTAAAAACACCCTTCAAGGCCGATTCTATTATTTTACAATTAAACCCTTTTCTTGATGAAGATAATATTCTAAGAGTAGGTGGAGATTAAATAATTTCACTTATACCTATCACAAAAAATGTCCAATTTTATTGCCTAAAAAACACTCATTAACTAAGCTTATTCTTGAGTATTTCCACATTAGCATGATGCATTGCGGGGCGCAGCAATTTTTGGCTTGCGTTCGTGAACATTTTTGGCCCATCAAAAGCCTAAATACTGCCAAACAAACTTACCGTAATTGCGTTAGGTGCATTCGGGCAATACCTTTTTGTTCTAATCCCTTGATGAGCAACTTACCTGCTAAAAGACTGAAAACAAATACTCCTGTGTTTTATAACGTCAGTGTATACTACGCCGGGAAACTACTGAGTAAAGACCGCAAAACTCACGGCGCTATACTTATTAAGTCATACATTTGTTTATTCATTTGATTGGTCACAAAGGCCATACACCTGGATCTAGTTACGGATCTTTGTACTTATGCCCTTCTGGCAGTGCTGAAAAGATTTATTGCTCGAAGAGGCAAACATAAACCAGAACTTTGACGGCGCATATAGAGAGTTACAACATTTTGAATTTTTAAACACCAAGGACGCAATTAAAAAATATCCAGGTTTGTAACTAACAAAGGTATTATTTGGGAATTCATGACTCCTCGTGCCCCTCATCGAGGTTTGTGGGAGAGCGGATAAAACATGTTAAAAAAATATATATACAACATTATCATAACATCTCAGCTCGTAAAATCAAGAGTAGTTATGTAAAATAAACTGCCATATCAAATTGTAAAAGTCCAACAAGCATAAATAATTATAGTTTATATGGTTTAATTCTCAATAGGTTATGGGTCCAGACACCATCAACCACGCGAAACTGTATAAATTATAAGTAATTATTTTAGTTACGAACAGTGCTGCAGAGTTCAGTAAAAATAAATTTCTATTTGGACCGCTTTTTCATAGACAAAAATTTTGAAGTCTGTCAAAAGACTGTAAACTAGTGCAATACAGATCCCTATATATATATATCAAATATGGACAAATTGAAGTTACCAAAACTAAAGGATCAGTCAAACTGGTATGTTCGGAAACTCCAAATAGAATCAAATTTATCGTACCACAATTTGGAAGGAATACTTACAGATACAATTATGAAGCCTGCTTCAGTTGTAACAGATACAAATGTACAAACTGCGGCATTCGATGCTGTTTGATACTTATATTTTAATAAAAACAACGTCTAGATTTAACACTCGTTTATTAACATAATGACACATGACATGACAAGACTTTCACTTGACGTGATGACCGCAAGTGGCTCACATAGTGTTTAAACTACATATAAACTAATATTAAACACCTTTCCCTCAAAGATTAAGGCGTTGCGTCGGCTTAATTGTACGCCCGTACTTCGACATCTTTAAGGCACAATCACCCGTAGCACTTATGTCTTTACTATCTAACTCATCATTAGTTTTTGCGCACACTAAATCAGTATTACTACTAATTGGTACAACTACATTCTGATTGTCTTTGTCGTTTTCTGCTAGATGCTTTTCAGGTTCTATTGGGAATAACTCAGGCTCACTGATTAATTCTTTGAAGTCAGTTTTCGAATAAGAAGGTTTAATCTTATTGGTGTTACGCCTTTCAATTCTGTTATTACTTTCCTTTCTCGAAAAGGAAAGTAATAACAGAATTGAAAGGCATAACACCAATCAGATTATATATATTGCTGTGATACCACCAAAATCCGGGTACTCCGCTTTTCGAATCGAGCCCCTACGAATTGGATGTCCAGAATGCTGTGAATCCTACGAAAAGCTATTCATTACTTTAACTGTGTTGGTCCATTGACTTTCTTCTGTTAATCGCCTCGGCTGCTCCCCTAGATAACTTTCATCCTCATTCATAAAAAAAAACAAACACATTCCTACCACAAACACGAACGTTAACTCTATTTACATCAATATTCACAATACATTAAAATTTCAAAATTAAATTTTGGCATAAATTTCAGTATCAGAAATTTTCAAGATTACATTTATTATCATTTAAATGTGCATCCTGAATTAAAGTCCTTGTTGGATGCCTACTAATTAATATAACAATATATGCAGACCGGAGTCTGAGTACAAAGGGAGCATCTACCACCCTTTACGTTAATTAACCAGGTTCGTCTAATTGAGCTCAAAGACATACCCAAATTTTCATCATAATCCAGAACATCAATACTAAATACCCCTTTCTACTTAAACAAGCAAATTTCACCTTAAAATTAAAATATTATTGTTAGTACCATTTCACTACTGTCCATTTTAGTAAATCAATAATAAAGTTATTCAACACACACAAAATCTCAAAGTTCAAACAAAATAGTATAATTTACCTGAAGGTTACTTGCACTCGTAGCTTCAATGTACATCGTCCCTTTTGTTAATCACACCATTCCAACTGGGTTATATTTACGGCTTCTGATTCTCAACGCTTTAAAAATTTTCTCCATCACCATTTATTTAAAGTTGTTTCAGGGCTTTTCCGGAACTAATCTGTGTATATCTGAACCTTGTTTTGTGGATCCAGACCCGTTTATGCACCATTTAAGTATTAATACCCCGAAAATAACAAAGAACTTCATACTTCTTTCACCAATATACGCCAAAACTGCCTACTTTTGTGTATATATTTGTCGTTGTAAATTTTACCAATTGGTACAGTGATACTAAACTTTATTACCTTGTATCTTCTTTTCTAAGTGCACTAACGTACATTCATTGTAGCACGTAAAGAACAAGCTGTTTTAAATCACATAATATTCGAGCAAACTGTTTAAATTATTTAATATTAAAACCGGAAAACTAAAAGCACTGTTTAACGCGTTCAATCAAGTCGAAGATCTAAGAGAGCTTGTTTATATTCACCTGGGTATATATAGAAGTTAGCCTGTCTGTCGGTCGAGTACTAAAAACGGGCAATTCTAAAGAATTTCGCATTCTAGGTTCCCATTCCGTAGCCCGCGCGTCGGTTTTTACGAATTTTGTACTCACCCCAGTTACATCTCAGAAATTTCAACACGGCAAGCAACGCCTGGAAATAACTAATTGACTTTTATACAGAAATGTTATTTTACCTCTCAAATTTTGCCTTTACTTTCAACCAATCGCAACCCCATGACGTTGCTCTACTCACGCCTTTTACTATATGTGTCTCGGTCTTGTGCATATTATCTGTCTCTATCTAACCCGTTCTTATTGATGCAAATTGATATTCTTTATTATCGATTATTTTAGTCCATGTGGAGTGTGAAATATCCCACCTTTAGCATTTCTCGTAACTATTATGCGATGGTTTCTCCAAGATTCTTTGAAACCATTTGTTATCTACAAAATTTTCGCCGAATGAGCTTTTAAACCACGCAGGTGTTCAAACATACTATTAATTCTCAGAGCCTTATTCCGTGGTATTTTAATCTTGGATTTTCACAGACTTTTATGCTTATTATTAATAATGGTTTAATTAACTCCAATTAAAATTGACTTCTATCCTTTCATTTTAGCGAATACAAATTAAATATTAATTATTATTTGTACACTTTGTTTAATACCGGTTACTTAAAATAGGGTTAATTAATATAAATTTTGCACGTAATTTCCATTTGTTTCTTTATTAGGAATAATTAAATTACACGCAGAGCTTTTTAATACTGTTTCTTTTGATATAAAGCGTCTTGTACATGATTTAAATCTCTTATTTTTACTGAAACGACCGAATTTATTTATGCTTCACGGTTTTAATAAAGCGTACTTTTTCCCAAAGCTTCTACACGGTGATTAAAATTATTTGATGTGATTATTTAATTTTCTACCCTGGTCTAAATATGAGTATTTTTCCCCTATTTGAATACAAATAATCCCACTTATTTGAATGCAAATATAAAGCATTTAGACAAAAAAAATTACAAAAAAAAATTGCCTATCTCTCTCTACCCTTATCTATCTATCTTACCTAACTTATATCCAATCCAAAAAAAATATTTACACCTATCCTATATCCCTATCCTATTCCTAACTCTCACCTAATTCTATAAACTGAAATTATCCCTAACTTCATCCTACTTATCCATCTAATCCTATATACATCCTATATACCTATCCTATTTCTAACTTTTAACTAATCTTCCTATACTTTACTTCCCCCTACCTAATCCTATATACCTATCCTACTCTTACTCTATTCCTAACTCTCCACTAATCTTATATGAAATATCTATACTTAACCTATCTTCTTTTCTTCCTACTTTTACTCTTTATTCTCATCCTAAACCTATTTCTTATTATCTCCCATATTTATCCTATACCTAGCTTTATTTTCTATACACACCTACTTCTACTCTTCTATATACACCTATTCTATCCCTATCCTATTTAAATCTAACTCTCTTCTTGACCCTCCAAGTCTTTCTTCTCACCATCCTAATACTCTTCATCCCTATTTCTCCCCCTTCTATATCTATACTTATCATCCCTGTTATCTCACATACAATAAACTTATTATCCTTACTCTTAAATATTACTTCTTCTTCAGTCCCTAAACTTGTCTGTTTCTTATTTATTATTATTTTCTTTTCTGCCGACAAACCAAACGATACTACTTTAAAATTATCGATTTTTCCCTCTACGGAAACTCCTATGTACCTTCTACAATGCTTGTGTAATGGAATCCGCCAGAATAAATTCCTTAAATCTACTTTATTAAAAACAAACTTGCCACTTAACCTCATCACAAATAATTCTGCCTTCATCTGCTCCCGATCTGCTGCTGTTGCTTCTACCCCCACTAATTCTGCATGTTTTTGTACTAAAGCTTGAACCTCTACTATCCTATCCTCTGGACATCTTATTGTGTTGATCTGTTTAACTTCATCATCCTCTACCTCTACTACATTAATACTAAATAACCCCGTGTCATCCTCTGTGACTTCATAACTGCCCTTCCATGGCACTACCCTATCTTTAATCCTTACTACCTTCCTTTCCATATCTATCAAAACCCCTAACTTCATCATACAGTCAACACCTAAAATGCTCTGAAACTTCAGTCCAGGTACAATTACAAACTCCTGTTCACAGCTTAAACCTCCTATATCTATCCTAAGCACCACAACACTATTTACTACAGCAAACTTCTTTTTATTTGGAGCTACTAAATGGCTACGCTTTATAGGCATAATTCTATCACAAACCTTATCCCTAATTTTGCTGACGAATTCCTCCGATATTAAACTCGCCTCTGCCCCTGTATCAAGTAATACTTCTACATTATTCTCAAAAATTTCTAAATTAATAATTGGCAAACATAAATTTTCCTTAGTTTCTGGCTCTACTTCCTCCTCAATTTTGAAAAATTCACGTGGATGTTCATATACATTTACACTGAAATCTAGTGGTCTGTCGCGTTCTAAAAATCCTGTCCAGGTCTGTTTTCCCTACTCGGTCCTGGTCTAGCCGTCACCTCAGCGTATGTCCTAGGCGTTTCCACTCGTTCCGTGTCTGTATTAGCAGTCCCGCTCATGTCTGGTGAACTATTCATTCTGGTAGGTCCCGGTCTCGGTGCAGGTCCCCTTCCTAAACTATTACTCCTAACATATGGTCGTCTCTGTTCCCAATTCTGTCGCTGGTATCCGTAACTATTCCCCCGTCTAGCGTAGTTGTCCCGTCTATTGTCAAACCTAACTGTGTTGATCTGTCTTTCCCTGTTATCCCGAGGTCGTCCACTACTTACGTCGTCGTACCTCTGCAAGTATTCTAGAAACATTTCTCTGTCCACTATGTTCTGTAGTGCTACGTGTTGTCTTATGTCTACCTCGAAGTGTCGTGATAAATACTTAATAATTTGTCGGTCCGTCAGTGGTGGGTTCAGTTGCTTTGCTATGCTATACTTGCGTATAGCATATTGCTCCTACTTCCTGAAAATTCTCCTTAAATTTCCCTGTGATTAAGTCGTCTCGTACCTGGTCTTGTCTGTGGTCACTCCAGTAGTGCTTTAAAAATTTGTTTTCAAAGTCCTGATACGTGTCTATGTCCTGTCCTACTAAATTGTACCATGCTTCCGCGTTGTCCTTTAATAAAGCCTTTATCGTATTCAGTTTAGTCTGTTCGTCAAATAAATTTCCCACTAGATTTCTTACGCTATTAATAAAAATTTGTGGATTTACCCTGTTATCGCCATAAAACTTCATGTGTTGGTCCAATGATACTCCACCTGTAGAAAATCTGGGACCTTCCCCCGTTACATTTGACATGTTGTATTTGATACTACTAACTTCGCGTTCTACCCTGCCTAACTGATCCCTACATGAGTCCGTCACTTCAGTCATTTTACATTAATCTCTTCTTCACAAAAATGCGTACTTCGGACCTTAAATGTCCCATTTCCTGTCGAAGACCTGTAATATCACGCTCATTTTTTCAACCCTATTTTCAACTTCCCCATCTTTACGGTAAGACTATTTTAATTCTGAAACTTCTTTATTCGTCTTATCTATTTTCTCACTTAGGGTTTCCCTAACTCCTGTTAATGTCTCATTCATTCGGTCAAATTTCTTATTCGATTCTTCACTCATCCTCTCTAACATTCTCAATATCATCTCGTTTCCTTGTTCCCCGATTCCGTCCTCGACTGATCTCTACTGCCTCCAGCTTCTTCCATTTTCGTATTTTTTCACACAATGCACTATCGTCACTTCCAATTTCCACTCCTTGACTCCTTAACCACTCTTTTCTCTGCATACGTTCTAATCACTCACACACTCTCAAAATACTCTTAAATTTATACACACACAGAAACTCTCTCTCAGATCGCCAGTTTCCTGGAATAAAATCACAAAATTTTATTTGGAACTCGAGCCTCACTTTTGGGTCGCCAAATTTGCTGTGATACCACCAAAATCCGGGTACTCCGCTTTTCGAATCGAGCCCTACGAATTGGATGTCCAGAATGCTGTGAATCCTACGAAAAGCTATTCATTACTTTAACTGTGTTGGTCCATTGACTTTCTTCTGTTAATCGCCTCGGCTGCTCCCTAGATAACTTTCATCCTCATTCATAAAAAAACAAACACATTCCTACTACAAACACGAACGTTAACTCTATTTACATCAATATTCACAATACATTAAAATTTCAAAATTAAATTTTGGCATAAATTTCAGTATCAGAAATTTTCAAGATTACATTTATTATCATTTAAATGTGCATCCTGAATTAAAGTCCTTGTTGGATGCCTACTAATTAATATAACAATATATGCAGACCGGAGTCTGAGTACAAAGGGAGCATCTACCACCCCTTTACGTTAATTAACCAGGTTCGTCTAATTGAGCTCAAAGACATACCCAAATTTTCATTATAATCCAGAACATCAATACTAAATACCCTTTCTACTTAAACAAGCAAATTTCACCTTAAAATTAAAATATTATTGTTAGTACCATTTCACTACTGTCCATTTTGAGTAAATCAATTATAAAGTTATTCAACACACACAAAAATCTCAAAGTTCAAACAAAATAGTATAATTTACCTGAAGGTTACTTGCACTCGTAGCTTCAATGTACATCGTCCCTTTGTTAATCACACCATTCCAACTGGGTTAAATTGACGGCTTCTGATTCTCAACGCTTTAAAAATTTTCTCCATCACCATTTATTTAAAGTTGTTTCAGGGCTTTTCCGGAACTAATCTGTGTATATCTGAACCTTTTTTTGTGGATCCAGACCCGTTTATGCACCATTTAAGTATTAATACCCCGAAAATAACAAAGAACTTCATACTTCTTTCACCAATATACGCCAAAACTGCCTACTTTTGTGTATATATTTGTCGTTGTAAATTTTACCAATTGGTACAGTGATACTAAACTTTATTACCTTGTATCTTCTTTTCTAAGTGCACTAACGTACATTCATTGTAGCACGTAAAGAACAAGCTGTTTTAAATCACATAATATTCGAGCAAACTGTTTAAATTATTTAATATTAAAACCGGAAAACTAAAAAGCACTGTTTAACGCGTTCAATCAAGTCGAAGATCTAAGAGAGCTTGTTTATATTCACCTGGGTATATATAGAAGTTAGCCTGTCTGTCGGTCGAGTCCTCAAAACGGGCAATTCTAAAGAATTTCGCATTCTCGGTTCCCATTCCGTAGCCCGCGCGTCGGTTTTTACGAATTTTGTACTCACCCCAGTTACATCTCAGAAATTTCAACACGGCACGCAACGCCTGGAAATAACTAATTGACTTTTATACAGAAATGTTATTTTTACCTCTCAAATTTTGCCTTTTACTTTCAACCAATCGCAACCCCATGACGTTGCTCTACTCACGCCTTTTACTATATGTGTCTCTGTCTTGTGCATATTATCTGTCTCTATCTAACCCGTTCTTATTGATGCAAATTGATATTCTTTATTATCGATTATTTTAGTCCATGTGGAGTGTGAAATATCCCACCTTTAGCATTTCTCGTAACTATTATGCGATGGTTTCTCCAAGATTCTTTGAAACCATTTGTTATCTACAAAATTTTCGCCGAATGAGCTTTTTAAACCACGCAGGTGTTCAAACATACTATTAATTCTCAGAGCCTTATTCCGTGGTATTTTAATCTTGGATTTTCACAGACTTTTATGCTTATTATTAATAATGGTTTAATTAACTCCAATTAAAATTGACTTCTATCCTTTCATTTTAGCGAATACAAATTAAATATTAATTATTATTTGTACACTTTGTTTAATACCGGTTACTTAAAATAGGGTTAATTAATATAAATTTTGCACGTAATTTCCATTTGTTTCTTTATTAGGAATAATTAAATTACACGCAGAGCTTTTTAATACTGTTTCTTTTGATATAAAGCGTCTTGTACATGATTTAAATCTCTTATTTTTACTGAAACGACCGAATTTATTTATGCTTCACGGTTTTAATAAAGCGTACTTTTTCCCAAAGCTTCTACACGGTGATTAAAATTATTTGATGTGATTATTTAATTTTCTACCCTGGTCTAAATATGAGTAATATATATATATATATATATATATATATATATATATATTATAGTGTATGAAGAATCTGATAAAAATAAAGAGTTTAAGAATAAATGGTTGCACACATAAAGGTGGTGTCGGCCTTTTATATATTTAGAAACGGCGGCAAATCTTTCCTGAAAGTACCGCAACCTGACTTACATACTTATATTTAAGCACGCTGAAAAATACTATGCTAACGTTTGTAGTTTTGTAAAATTTAATAAAGGAAAAAATTTGGTTTATTTATGCCATGGCTTTTGAAACTCACTCAGGGCTAATTGTATCTCTAGATATTTTACTCTGTAAGAGAACGTGGGTTCTTTGTCCTCTTACAGGTACATTAAACACATTCGCATAAAGCGTCGTCTAGTTAAAACCACTTAACCTTTCGTAGTGCATGTATGGTTATTTTCAAAGATTGATAAATATAATCAGATATGTATAATTTAGATAAACGTTTGAGATTCAAATTACTAACAAATAACTTTAAATGATGTATATATAAGGATAGCTTCAAATACCTGCAATTCTTCTGAAGGTGCTTGGGTTGTACATGAACCTTGATACAGCATACAACAAAATCGTCTAGCGAACGCTTGCAGTCAATATCTGTTGAAAGTAAGTTTTAGTTTTAGGTTCTAATTAAATTCACTCTTTTTTAGGTTCTACAACTAATAAACTAATAATTCAGCAACAGTATACTTAGATACGGCTCTATTAATAGGAACTCTTGCAATACTCCACCACTTATGATGAAACGTAATCTATACAACTGGAAACCCGCTGCAAAATATCTAAAGCTCACTGGTGCTACTCTTCACCAACACTAGAGATGACCCTTTGTTCGCTTTAACAGGAATCACTCTTCTGTACAATACTTGGTTGTATAAAACCTTATTAATTATTATTATATGATACATTTATTCTCCACAAACATCAAATTCCTTGTAGTATTGCTCCAGTTACACGCTCAAATAAAAGGGATAAATTTTAAACACATATATTAATTTTTTCTAAATTCATTTACAAGCTTTAAAGCCAAAACATCTGTATCTTACACCATTTTAAAATCAACTAACTCATTATAAACACTTATCACCTAGGAAATAGTCTCTAAAAATTACATCTTGCCTACTATCCATAAAAATCTGAGAGGTACATTCATTGATTCAATATTATTTGTACTTAATTACTATTTTGGAACAGATACTTGTGTCATTTATACAACTTGTCATTGGTTGACATTCCACAAATTTTACCATCACTTTATGATAATTAAACATGCTAAAATACATTCATTTACAGGTATTATGATACATTAATTAATTAATGAAATAGAGTATCCTTCAAACAGTTACAAACATGATATTTTCAACAAAACCGAAACACATTCAGTTGGAATTACATTAGATACACGTTGTATTGAAGAACAGTGAATCAAAATGCTTCTTTCAAACCTCAAACGCTTCACCACTAGTACATAACATTTAATCCTAGATTAACAAGTAATTATTTATCAATCCTTATTTTATCGTAGTGTTTTAAATTTAGAATACCTTGATAGGAGTGGTAAATTAATGTGTTTACCCTCAGTACTAACAACTATCTTTTAAACCATTTTATAATATCATAATGTATATATATATATATATATATATATATATATATATTGCTGTGATAAGGGGTTGTTTAAGGGTGTACTTTATAGTAAAGGTCGTTTGGATAATAGAAATTACCATAGGCAGCAGAAAACTGCATTTATTTAGTAAAGAATTGAGAAATGGAGATAGTTTGTAAATAGTAAGCAGTCAACACCCTGTATATAAAGCATAAATAGTTTTAAGCGACGCATATAAACATAGGAAGACGCATAGTTAGCGTAGAAACCAGGAACACATGCATTAGGTAAATAGAAAATATTTAATACCCTGTAGATAAAGTTTTAGTTAATTTAGGTAAAGCAAAGAATGGTATTTTTCAGTGGAAGCACGCGTATATTTATATGTAAACATAATAAAGTGTAATCAGACACGCATTCAAAAGAGTTCCAAACAATTAGATTAATACGGAGATAGAAATAGAGCTTCAGGAAGCATAATATAAATGCGTACAAATAGTCAACCATTTTTGATAAGAAAGCAGATTAAATATTGCGTAAATAACATGCAGATATGAAAATTAAAAGTCGAATTGCATCAGTTGTTTATGGAAAAGCAATTAGATTTATCAAAACACCGCATGTTGATAACGAAGACAGCTGAGACCAGGTCACAATTATTGGGAAACATAGAAAATTACATCAGAAACTACTTTAAATGTAGTTATTTGATTCGTTAAAAATGAGCAACGAGTTTGTAGACCATACCCACTGACGGAGTGGGAACTCAATAATATATTAGCAGGTACAGTGATAACGAAGTCAGTTTACAACTCAACAAACGCCGCAGTGCGCCACTATGAAATAAAGTGATACGTAATAATAATAATTCAAAGTGAAAAATTGTAAAAGTGACAAGATGAAAATTATGATTGCCGATTAAACGTAAGTAGATTTTGGTGAATTTATTTGAAACTAAAACATATTAATAATAGGGCTACGAGTAAGGGGAAAAAATAAACTACGATATTCGAGTACGTGGAGAATAAATGTAATAGGGAAAATAAATTATGATAATACAATTCTAAGTTTGGGGAAATTGATAAGAAGTAATTCTGAGTCTGAAATGAAACGACAATAAATTGGGGTGCATAAGTTAATAATGGTAGTCCAGAGGGTGATGGCAATAATTTAAATACAATGGTTCAAGCGTGTGGATAGACAATATAATCCTGAATTGGGGGAAGATAATTTTATTCAAATGGATGCGTCGATGTGAAGAAGATAGACCAGGTCAGATTTTTAGTTATAAGACATTCTATTTTTCTATATTTTTTATTTTGAATATTGAATTTGCTCAATATAATACGAATGTGAAAGTCAACAAAAAGAGGGTTTGAAAACGTATAAAGTGCGTGATATGATAACAGGTTTAGAACGTTCAACACTTCGTTTATAAAGATAATAGGTTTTTTGGTGACTTTGGGTTTTGAGTAAAAAGTATATGATTTTTAATAAATGAGATTTATAACATTAATTAATTGAAAAATGTATTTCAAATAATTTACAAAAACTGTACATAATATTTGTTTCATTATATAGAATCGAAATTAACGGAATTTTATAATTCCAAATAAATGCTAGTCGAGGTCATAAGATAAAGTTAATGGGAGTGGTTTGTTAATTTAAACAGTTCAAGGAGGAGCTACGAGTTGAATAGGAAATTGATAACAAGTAAGGCGGTAACGTATCAAATTTTGTTATTGGCAGACAAGGTTAGTTCAAGATAAAATCCAGTTAAGTTTCTGGAGGGAATTTATAGCGATATTAATAAGACGGCCCAACGTCGGAGGAGATAATTACAATTCTTGTTTATTCATAGCATAAATAATATGGTCGCCCAAACGATGAGGCGCGAATAATTTAGAGGGGCATAGCATAATTAATATGTCGCACCAACGTGAGAGCTCGAATTAAAACACGATAAAATACAACCTGAGATTAAGAGGCACAAATTAAATTAAAAATAAATTTAAAAATACGATCGCGAGATTTAAAACAAATTAATTAAACTAAACCGGACATTTAAAAAGTTTCGATTAGCGGAAAATAAAGAGATTTGTACAGTAATTAAAGTTAGGTAGATTTATTTAGTATTTAAAAGTTTAGAGTAAATATAATAACTTCAAAATGGAGAAAGGATCCCAAGAAAACATAACGTTTGAAAGAAGTTTGAGCGAAGAAACGAGAATTTCACACGAAACCAAAATGATGGAGATCTTAATGGCATTAGACAATAAAATGGACAGGAGTGAACAAGCCATAAAAATAATTACAACAAAAATGGATGAAAACAGCGAGAAATTGGGGAATGACATCAAAATTCTTAGCAATGGTCTGAAGGAAACGAATCACACGATCGCTGAAATTAAGGCACAGATGAATGAAAGAATTGGGAGAGTTTCTGAGAAAATAGCCGGTCTATGGGACCATATTACTTTAGTTAAAACGAAACAAGAAAAATGCGAAAGCGAGTCCAACGATAAAATTACGGATTTAAATATTAAATTAGGTAAAATTGAAGAAAATTGCGAAACGGAGTTCAGATCAATAAATCAAGAAATAAATAATTTACAAAGTAATCCAATAAATTTTAATAGAGAATCAATTAGGCTAGTTCCAACAAACCTTTCAATTGAACAGTTTACTAAATTTTACGGAGACGGAAAATTAAATCCGAAGATATTTCTGAAAAATTTTAAAATGTTGATACAGGGATCTACAGATGAATTATACAAATTAAATTTAATCAAAGTAATGCTGAAGGGAGATGCTGAAAAATGGTACAATTTAGTTGAGAGTGAAATAGAAACATTTGAACAGTTTGAGCGTAAATTTTTAAGACAATTCTGGAGTGACAATCAGCAAGATCGAATTCGGCATAACCTAAGTATGGGAAGATATAATTCAGAAAAAGGAATGACGCGAGAATTATATGCGATTGAGAAATTTACTGTAGCGAAGCAATTGGATCCTTCTTTAGAAGATAAAGATATTATAAGATATTTAGCAGGTCATTTTAACGCTGAAGTAAAGCGATACATAACGACGCAGAATATAGTAGATAGGGATACATTTATTGGTTATTTGCAGAGATATGATGATTTGAAATTCGATTATAAAATAGAAAATAATGTTAGGGATCGACGCACGAATTTTATAAAGAATACGGAGACTCGGAATAATTATCGAAGAAACAATTATAATTATGATCGTGGAAGAAATTTTAATAGGGGAACTATGGCAACTTTAATAATGAGTTTAGACAAAACAGGAATACTGGTCAGATACCAAGGCAACGAATAGAGAGAACGAATCATGAAGGAAATTATAATGGTAGAGGAATAAATAGGCAGGAAAATGATGATCGACGGACGCAAGCTAGAAATATTAATAGTATGGAAATAAGGAATACGAATCGCACAGATACAGGGATAATGAGTCAGGCAGAACCTTCAACGCGAAATCAGGATTTTTGAGTACGGACGAACCAAGGAAAATTCTACGAATCAACGGATACAGAAACCAGCGCGAGTTTATTAAATATAAAATGGATAATGAATTAGGAAGACTTGAAAGGAACTTATTACCAATAATTAATTTAAAGGTGGAAGATAAAATAGTTAAAGTGTTAATTGATACTGGGGCAGAAGCATCACTTGTTGCGGAAGAATTTGTTAAACGAGAAAAATTGGGGGATAAAGCGATAGCTATAGCGAGTTGTAATTTAGTGGCACCAAATAATAAGAGATTTAGTGTGATAAATGAAATGGTAATTCTGAGATGTGAAATGGGAGATGAAATATGGGAAAATGATTTTATGGTAGTACCTGGACTGAAGATAGATGTTATATTTGGAATGAATATGATAGATAAGTTGGGGTTGAAGATAAATGCAGAATGCAAAAAGATTGAGTGTAACGGGAAATATATTAAATGGTATGAAGAGGGGAATATTGAAATAGAAGACGACTGCGTGAATATTAATCAGTTTGGTGATGAAATAGATAATGGGGGTAATGAAAATGAAGATATTAAGTGTCCAGACGTTTTAAGAAATAGGGTGAATATATTATTGAATAAGCATTCAGAATTAATTGGGTCGAAGTCGAGAATTGCCACGGGTTATGTGCACAAGTTGGAAATAATAAATAAGAAACCGTTTAACACTAAAATATATCCTATTCCAGTAGTATATGGAAATAGAGTGAAGGAAAAAATTGAAGAAATGTTACGTGAAGGTATTATAGAAAGCTCCAGTACGAATTTTGTAAATTCATTAGTAGTCGTCGTGAAGAAAAGTGATAATAGTATTAAATTATGTATAAGTATAAGTGAAATTAATAAGCGAACGAAGCCGCAATATAATTGTCCACCAAAGATAGATAGCATATTATGGAGACTAGGTAATAGGAAGATTTATAGCAGATTATATTTAAAGAGTTCATTTTGTTTGATTCCATTAGCGCGAGAATCAAGGAAGTATACGGGTTTTTCGGTAGAAGGAAAATTATACCAATTTAGGGTGGTCCCGGTTGGTTTGTCCTCGAGTACGGATGCATTAGAGAATGTAATGAAGAATATTTTGGGACCGTATGAGGAATTTAGTATCCACTATATGGATGAAGTATTGATATTTAGTGACAGTGTAGAGGAACACTATGTACAGTTAGATAGGATATTGTTAGAGCTGAATATAGCTGGTTTGATTTTGAATTTAGGAAAGTGTGAATTTTTTCAAAGTAGGGTTAGATTTTTAGGATATAGGATAGATAATAAGAATAGGATTAGTAAATACGAATTAAAAGAACCCCGATTTAAAAGGATGATTAAGAAATATAAATTAAAAGGACCCAGATTCAAGAGTGATAAGGGGGAAGTTGGAAATAAATAAATTGAATTGACCCATGCAAAGGAACATGAATAGATGAAAGGAAATGTAAAATAAATTTATGAATAGGTATACATAGGATAATAGAATAGGATTTGAATATAAGAATAGGTATAGGTATGAATAGTGTAGTATAATAGGACATAGATATGAGATTAGATGAATGTAAATATGGGTTTAATAAAGGAAAAGTTAGATTTATAAAATGGAAATAAAAATAGAACAATTTTATACCAATGTGAGTTTAAGTTCACGTTGGGCGCTAAAAAGGACATTGTTATAAAATTTTATATTTTAATTTGGGGGAATTATGCTGTGATAAGGGGTTGTTTAAGGGTGTACTTTATAGTAAAGGTCGTTTAGAAAATAGAAATTACCATAGGCAGCAGAAAACTGCAATTATTTAGTAAAGAATTGAGAAATGGAGATAGTTTGTAAATAGTAAGCAGTCAACACCCTGTATATAAAGCATAAATAGTTTTAAGCGACGCATATAAACATAGGAAGACGCATAGTTAGCGTAGAAACCAGGAACACATGCATTAGGTAAATAGAAAATATTTAATACCCTGTAGATAAAGTTTTAGTTAATTTAGGTAAAGCAAAGAATGGTATTTTTCAGTGGTAGCACGCGTATATTTATATGTAGACATAATAAAGTGTAATCAGACACGCATTCAAAAGAGTTCCAAACAATTAGATTAATACGGAGATAGAAATAGAGCTTCAGGAAGCATAATATAAACGCGTACAAATAGTCAACCATTTTTGATAAGATAGCAGATTAAATATTGCGTAAATAACATGCAGATATGAAAATTAAAAGTCGAATTGCATCAGTTGTTTATGGAAAAGCAATTAGATTTATCAAAACACCGCATGTTGATAACGAAGACAGCTGAGACCAGGTCACAATTATTGGGAAACATAGAAAATTACATCAGAAACTACTTTAAATGTAGTTATTTGATTCGTTAAAAATGAGCGACGAGTTTGTAGACCATACCCACTGACAAAGTGGGAACTCAATAATATATTAGCAGGTACAGTGATAACGAAGTCAGTTTACAACTCAACAAACGCCGCAGTGCGCCACTATGAAATAAAGTGATACGTAATAATAATAATTCAAAGTGAAAAATTGTAAAAGTGACAAGATGAAAATTATGATTGCCGATTAAACGTAAGTAGTTTTTGGTGAATTTATTTTAAACTAAAACATATTAATAATAGGGCTACGAGTAAGGGGAAAAAATAAACTACGATATTCGAGTACGTGGAGAATAAATGTAATAGGGAAAATAAATGATGATAATACAATTCTAAGTTTGGGGAAATTGATAAGAAGTAATTCTGAGTCTGAAATGAAACGACAATAAATTGGGGTGCATAAGTTAATAATGGTAGTCCAGAGGGTGATGGCAATAATTTAAATACAATGGTTCAAGCGTGTGGATAGACAATATAATCCTGAATTGGGGGAAGATAATTTTATTCAAATGGATGCGTCGATGTGAAGAAGATAGACCAGGTCAGATTTTTAGTTATAAGACATTCTATTTTTCTATATTTTTTATTTTGAATATTGAATTTGCTCAATATAATACGAATGTGAAAGTCACCAAAAAGAGGATTTGAAAACGTATAAAGTGCGTGATATGATAACAGGTTTAGAACGTTCTACACTTCGTTTATAAAGATAATAGGTTTTTTGGTGACTTTGGGTTTTGAGTAAAAAGTATATGATTTTTAATAAATGAGATTTATAATATTAATTAATTGAAAAATGTATTTCAAATAATTTACAAAAACTGTACATAATATTTGTTTCATTATATAGAATCGAAATTAACTGAATTTTATAATTCCAAATAAATGCTAGTCGAGGTCATAAGATAAAGTTAATGGGAGTGATTTGTTAATTTAAACAGTTCAAGGAGGAGCTACGAGTTGAATAGGAAATTGATAACACGTAAGGCGGTAACGTATCAAATTTTGTTATTGGTAGACAAGGTTGGTTTAAGATAAAATCCAGTTAAGTTTCTGGAGGGAATTTATAGCGATATTAATAAGACGGCCCAACGTCGGAGGAGATAATTACAATTCTTGTTTATTCATAGCATACATAATTTGGTCGCCCAAACGATGGGGCGCGAATAATTTAGAGGGACATAGCAATATATATATATAGGATATATATATATATATATACAGGGTGTCCCAAATTGAGTAGGATAGCATGGGTATCTTTCTTATTATTAATGATAGAGATCTGCTTAAATGGGCAAAGTTGTGTCATTTGGATAGCTTATTTAAATTCCGCATAGATACATTCTAAATTCCAAACGGTTTAGAAATTATTTAAAAAAAACTGAAAACTGCCAATTTCTTCGAAGTCGAATATTTTTGTTATAATAATAGATATGAAAAAATGTTTCTTATAAAAGTTACTTAGTTCAATTGTGTGCACTTGAAAGTGATATTAAAATTAAATTCAAGATGGCGGTTATCGAGATATTAGCATCAACTTTCTTATTTTAAATGGACGCCATATTGGATTTTTAGATGGTTAGATAGCATATTTTTTTCTCTTTTCAACGATGTATCACAACATATGTTTAAATGAAAAAATTTACTGAAAATAATAATTTCAATTTTTTATCAAGTAGGCATCAACACAAATCAGTTTTAAAACAAATTAAACGAAAAAAAACATTAGAATAATATTAAACACCAACTAATAAATCATAGCAATTGTTCAAAATGTTGACCGTTATTTTTTAAACACAATCGGCAACATTTTAGAACACTGTTTGTTACGCGTCGTAATGTATTCCCATTAAGACCGTTTATTGCCTGCATAACCGCTTCCCGTAGTTCATCTACATTATTGTACTGGAAATTACTTCCATATACATTATCTTTTGAAGTGCCCCATAAATAAAAATCCAGGGGTGTTAAGTCTGCTAATCTAGGCGGCCATTTTACAGGTGTGTGAATCGTGATTACCCTGCCATCAAAACGGTTACTTAAGTAGGTGATAACATCTCTAGCGTTGTGTGGAGGTGCGCCATCTTGTTAATACCAAATTTGATTATTTTGTGCCAAAGGTAGGTCGTCTAATAAATCTTCTAAAGATGTTTGAAGCATTTCCAAATAACGTTGAGAGGTTAAGGTTCCATCGAATATTATAGGACCAAGTAAACGGTTTCCCAATATACCACAAAAAACATTACATCCAAATCGAATTTGATTGCGACGTGGAACTGTTATGCGAGGGTTTTCATGTTCATTATGACGATTAAATATTCCATAGTTAGAAAAATAAGACTCATCGGTTCACAAAACGCGATTGATAAAATCATCATTCTCCCTAACTTGATTGATAAACCATCTGCAAAATGTTGATCTGCGGAGATAGTCGTTTGGTTGTAAGTTTTGAGCAATGTGAAATCTGTAAGGGTGATATTTATGCCTTTTAAAATTTTTGAAGCTTGAGACTTGGATACGTTTACTTGGGTTTCTATTTCCCGTGTTGAAATGTTTGGATTAGCTTCCACACAGGCCAGTGTCAACACCTCATCTGCAATGTCTCCATTTATGTTTCGAGTTGGTTTTTTTAAACATCCATACTGCTGCATTTTTGTGTCCAATCTTTGAAAGATTTTAATGTTTGGCTGTCTTTTTTCGGGAAAGTTTGTAAAGTATGTTTCGGCAGCAAGACGACTGTTCTTATTACATTTTATGTATGTACAAAACATATGATATTGTTCGCTTGTTGAAAAATTTGCCATTTGAATATTTTATAGAATAAGTATATCACAACTTATAACTGGGAAAGGAAATACACAAATGCCAATTATTAGTACAACAGATACACTAATTCAACATGACAGTTTGTTATAATTTCATTTGTTTAAGAGAAATCTGATGATGCCTACTTGATAAAAAATTAAAATTATCATTTTCAGTAAATTTTTTCATTTAAACATATGTTGTGATACATCATTGAAAAGAGAAAAAAATATGCTATCTAATCATCTAAAAATCCAATATGGCGTCCATTTAAAATATGAAAGTTAATGCTAATATCTCGATAACCGCCATCTTGAATTTAATTTTAATATCACTTTTAAGTGCACACAATTGAACTAAGTAACTTTTATAAGAAACATTTTTTCATATCTATTATTATAACAAAAATATTCGACTTCGAAGAAATTGTCAGTTTTCAGTTTTTTTTAAATAATTTCTAAACCGTTTGGAATTTAGAATGCATCTATGCGGAATTTAAATAAGCTATCCAAATGACACAACTTTGCCCATTTAAGCAGATCTCTATCATTAATAATAAGAAAGATACCCATGCTATCCTACTCAATTTGGGACACCCTGTATATATATATATATATATATATATATATATATATATATTACTCAAATTTAGACCAGGGTAGAAAATTAATTAACGACATCAAATAATTTTAATCACCGTGTATAAGGAAGCTTTGGGAAAAAGTACGCGTAATTAAAGGCCTACTGTGAAGATTTAAATCGTTCAATTAGAAGGTAGGGTTTGTATAGAATTTTATTAGATAATACGCGTTATTAAAACGTGGAGCAAACAAATTTATTCGTTTCATTAAAAATAAGGGATTTAAATTATTCACTAGACGCTTTCTATAAAAAGGAGCAGAATTAAAATGCTCAACTTGTATGTAATTTAATTATTCCAAGTAAAGAAACAAATAGGAATTACGTGCAAAATTTATATTAAGTAATTCAATTTTTAAGTAACGAGTATTAAACAAAATGTACAAATAATAATTAATATTTAATTAGGATTCGCTAAAAATTAAAGGGTAGAAGTCAATGCCATTCATTATTATTTTAATTGGAGTTAATTAAACGATTACTATGATATAATATGCATAAAAGCTTTTAAAAACCCAATAATATTCAAATCGTAGAAGTGTTATTTAAAGTATTACGATTGAACACCTGCGTATTTTTAAATGTCAAATTCTAATAATGAATCCACGTGGACTGAAATAACCGATAGTAAAGAGTATCGATTTGCACCACTAAGGCCAAGTTAGAAAAAGACAGATAAAATGCGCAAGGCAGAGACACAGTTAATAAAAGGCGTGATTTGAGCAACGTCACGAGGAAACGATTGGTTGATATAAGATGCAGATATGAGAGGTGTAAACGTAACGATTTCTATACAAAATTAATTAGTTGTTCTCGGACGTGTTTGCGAGCCGTGTGAAAATTTCTTAGATTTAACTAGCACGAGTGCAAAAATTTAGTAGAATCGCGCGTGCCGGACTGTCGAGAAGGGAACAGAGAATGCGAAATTCTGAAAACTGGCCGTCGCGGGACAAAACCGACGTGCAGGCGAGCTATTATATAAACCCGGACTTTAAACAGTTTCTCTCTCTTACATTTTCGATTTTTATTGAATACTTTAAACAGTTTTGCTCTTTATTTTTTGATGTGATACCATACTTCAAGCAGAATACGTGCTACGATACAAGTTAGTATGCATTAGTGCACTTAGAAAAGAAAATACAAGGTAATAAAGTCTAGTTATATTTGCGAGTATTACTGTACCAATTATCCAAATTAGTAACGATAAATGAATAAACAAAAGTAGGCAGTTTTGGGTATATCAGGTAAAAATTATGAATTTTAGTGCTATTTTTCGGGGGTGTTAATAATCAAATGTTATTCGTAATCGTGATTGGATCCACAAAACAAGATTTAGATATACGTAAATGAGTTCCTGAGAAGCCCTGAAACAACTTTAGATGAATGGTGGTGTAGAAAATTTTAAAAGCGTTCAGAATCAGGAGCCGTAAACATAACCCAGTTGGAATGGTGTGATTAACAAAGGACGATGTACATTGGAGTCACGAGTGCATTAACCTTCAGGTAACTTATGCTTTGTTGTTCGATTTTTGATGTTTTGGTGTGTGTTGAATAACTTTATAATTTGTTTGCTAAAAAATGGACAGTAGTGAATTTGTACAAACAACAAATTTTTAATTTTAAGGTGAAATTTTCTTGTTTAAGTAGAAAGGAGTATTTAGCAGTTTATGTTCTTGATTATGATGAAAATTTGGGTCTGTCTTTGAGCTCAATTAGACTAACCTGTTTGATTAACGTAAAGGGGTGGGAGATGCTCCCTTTGTACTCAGACTTAGGTCTGCACATATTGTTAAATTAATTAGTAGGCATCCTACAAGGACTTTAATTCGGGATGCAAATTAAAATGATGACAAATTTAATCTTGAAATTTTATGATACTGAAATTTATGCTACAATTTAATTTTGAAATTTTAATGTATTATGAATATTGATGTAAATAGAGTTAACGTTGATGTTTGTGGTAGGAATGTGTTTGTTTTTTTTTATGAATGAGGATGAAAGTTTTAACTAGGTGAGCAGCCGAGGCGGAAAGAGTAAAGAGGCGATTATCAGAAGAGATTCAACAGGGCGAGAATCACAGCAAATCTTGGTGCCAAATTCGAGAGGTTCGAATATTTTTTTTTTACTCTGGTGAGGCTTTTTGTAGATTACACAGCAATATATATATATATATATATATATATATATATATATATATATATATATGATTTTGTATTTTGGGTTGTAATTTGTTATAGGTAGTTGTGTTCGTACACTCCTGCTATTTAATATTTACGATAGTGAGGCATTCAAATTTCCTGTAGAACTGTTATTATATTCTAATAAAAGTTCACAAACGTCTGTTTTTTCATCGTTGCTTTTCTGTAGAATTTGTTTTCCGATCCCTATGGTCTTTTCTGCAAGACCGTTACTTTGGTGATAATGTGGAGAACATGTTAAAAGAGTAATCTCTTTACAATTGCAATAGTCTTTGCATTGTTTTGAGGTAAATGGTAAGTTGTCCGCTATTATGTATTGTGGATATCCAAACCTAGTAAGTACACCTTGCATGGCATCAATAACTGCATGAGATGTTTTACTGTTTATGGGGATATCTCTATCCAATGTGAAAAATAATCAACAAGCACTAGATATGCTTTTACACCAAATTCTAGTATGTCAGCACCTATTTTATTGAATCTCAGGTTCGGAATTGAGCGGGATAGCATTGGTTCTTTGTGGTTTGCTGGCATGAATTTTTCACACACTCTACATTTTTTTATAAAGTCGCATATGTATTTATTTAGGTTTGGCCAGAAAAATAACGTTCTAGCTTTATTTATAGTCTTACATATTCCTATGTGGCCTTTATGCAATAGGTTAATCATGCTGTTTTGTAACGTTTGTGGTACAATAATTTTATTTTCAATGAACACAATTCCTGCTTCAATGAATATACCATTTTTTTTAATTATAGTAGGGTTTTATATTTTTAGGAACCTTTCCTTTATTTGGTCACCCGTTATAATAATAGTTCGTAACTTTTGATTACGTGTCATCTTTAGCCGTTTCTTTTCTAAATTCAGTTATTTTAGTATCACTCATAGGCAAATATGTTGAAAGTGTGCACCATGTCAAACATGTGTGTATCGACGTGTTCATAGCTTGCTTTACCATTTGTCCTAGAGAGCATATCCGCAAAATGGATATCTTTTCTTGGGACATAATAAACATTTAATGTATATTTCAATAATTTTAACCTTAACCGTTGTAATCGTACTGGACCAATTTTACAGATGGGTTTGTTCATAATTGCTATAATCGGTTTGTGGTCAGACTGGACATCAATTTTAGTTCTATATATATATAGTTATGAAATTTTTGTGTGCCAAAATAAATAGCTAATAATTCCTTTTCTGTTTGGCTATAGTTTATTTCATGTGTTCGTTCATTGCCCGTGAAGCACATGCAAGTAATTTTAGTGTATTATCATGAATTTGAAACATGCAACAACCTAACCCGTTTTTAAATGCATCACACTGCAGTATAATTTTCGATGTGGGGTCAAATGCAACTAATGCTGGTGATTTTGAAGCCATAGATTTTAGCTTTTCTAAACACTCTTGATGCTTTGGTAGCCATTGCCACTCAATTTTTTTTTTTAATAATTCCTGTAATGGGTGTATAATTTTAGCCATATTTGGAACATATTTTCGAATATAATTGAAAGAACCGATAATTCGCTGCAGTTCAACCGCATTTTGTGGTGTTTCCAGCTGGCACAGAGTTTCGGCTTTGCTGGGGTCAACTCCCATGCACGATTGAGAAAAGATTTGCCCCATAAATTTTACCTCAGTTTTACAATATTGAAATTTATCCCTATTAAACTTACAGCCGGTTACCTGGGCCGTTCGACCACCTCAGCTACAGTTTTGTCATGCTCTTCCTTATCAGAGCCAGCCACTATCATATCATCATATCAGATAATTACATTACTCATGTTACCAAATTTATTTTCAACTATTTCTTGAAATAGATCTTGAGAATTTGATAGGCCATATGGTAGAACAATGAACCTATATACACCAAATGGTGTGGAAAAGCAACATTTCCAAGAAGAATTTTCATCGATTGGGATCTGATGATACCCTTCAGACATGTCGAACACACTGAAATATTTTTTATTTAATATTTTTAACGATATTTTTTCAACTGTTAGACTAATCCTGGGTTTACGTACTATTTGAGCATTTAAATCTGATGGATCTAAACATATTCGCAGTTTACCATTGCTTTTTTCTAGGACTACCATACGATTAATGCTTGCACGTGGGTCAATTTTATCTACTATAAGTATAGTATAGCGTTTCTTTTAACTAGTCTATCTAGCTCAATTTTTAGGTCATCTTTAATACTAACAGGACCTATAACCAGAGGGTAACATACTGCTCAAAATTTTTTACAGTAGTAATCTCAACAGTTTCTTTAAATTTGCCTGAACCTACAAATATGTCAAGATTTTTGCTAATAAATTTATTCTGGTGATCATTTATATTTAAATCAATTTTATTAACACGTTTAATCAGATTTAGATGGATGCATGTTTTACCCCCAATTAAAACCTGACTAGCACCATCCACAACAACAAAGTCATCAAAAATACTTTTCTCTTTGTGTTTAATATTTAAATTAACAGTTCCCGTAGGTTTAGCCACTGTCCCCTCAAATGCTTTCAGTACATACTCTGTGGGTCTTATTTCACAATTTGTTTTAAATTTTTTAAAGACTGATTTTTACTAATTGAATGTGCTGCACATATATTACACAATGCTATATCTGTAGCCACTAATAAAATAATTCCACTAGATCTTGAAAATATTGTATATAAAATGTATAATCATTTTAGTGTATATATATATATATATATATATATATATATATATATATATATTACTCATATTTAGACCAGGGTAGAAAATTAAATAATCACATCAAATAATTTTTATCACCGTGTATAAGGAATTTTATTAGATAATACGCTTTATTAAAAAAAACCGTGGAGAATAAAAATTCATTCGTTTCATTAAAAATAAGAGATTTAAATCATGTACAAGACGCTTTATATCAAAAGAAACAGTATTAACAAGCTCTACGTGTAATGTATTTATTCCGAGGAAAGAAACAAATGGAAATTACGTGCAAAATTTATATTAATTAACCTTATTTTAAGTAACCGGTATTAAACAAAGTGTACACATAATAATTAATATTTAATTTGTATTCGCTAAAAATGAAAGGATAGAAGTCAATTTTAATTGGAGTTAATTAAACCGTTATTAATAATAAGCATAAAATCCTGTGAAAATCCAAGATTAAAATACCACGAAATAAGGCTCTGAGAATTAATAGTATGTTTGAACACCTGCGTAGTTTAAAAAGCTCATTCTGCGTAAATGTTGCAGATAATTAATAGTTACAAAGAATCTTGGAAAAACCGTGGCTTAATATTCACGAGAAGGTGCGATACGGGGTTATTTAACCCAGATAGTCCACATGGACTGAAATAATCGATAATAAGGAATATCAATTTGCATCAATAAGAACAGGTTAGATAGAGACAGATAATATGCACAAGACCGAGGCACATATAGTAAAAGGCGTGATTTAAGCAACGTCACGAGGGTCACGATTGGTTGAAAGTAGGATGCAAATATCAGAGGTAGAAACAACGATTTCTGTATAAAA
Organism: Platerodrilus igneus; assembly: GCA_036346225.1. Classification (NCBI taxonomy): domain Eukaryota; kingdom Metazoa; phylum Arthropoda; class Insecta; order Coleoptera; family Lycidae; genus Platerodrilus; species Platerodrilus igneus. Next base: position 4,094,739 of record JARFIW010001259.1, on the reverse strand, counting down.
TTTAATTAGGTATTCTCAGACGTTGCGTGCCGTGTGGAAATTTTCTGAGATTTAACTGGGGCGAGAGCAAAATTCGTAAAAACCGACGCGCGGGCTACGGACTGGGAACAGAGCATGCGAAATTCTAGAAACTGGCCGTTTTGAGGACTCGACCGACAGACAGGCTAACCTCTATATATACCCAGGGGAATAAGAACAAGCTCTCTTACATCCGCGACTTGATTCAAGATGTTAAACAGTGCATTTTAGTTTGATAAAATAATTTAAAGATTCCTCGTATATTTTGGTGATTCAAAACAGTTTGTTCGTTACGTGCTAACATGAATATACTTTAGTGCACTTAGATACAAGGTAATAAAATTTAGTATCACTGTACCAATTGGTAAAATTTACTATGACAAATAAATACACAAAAGTAGGCAGTTTTGGCGTATATTGGTGAAAGAAGTATGAATTTCTTTGTTATTTTTCGGGGGTGTTAATAATTAAATGGTTCGTAAACATGACTGGATCCACTAAACAAGGTTCAGATATACACAGATGAGTTCCGGAAAAGCCCTGAAACAACTTTAAATAAATGGTGATGGAGCAAATTTTTAAAACGTTGAGAATCAGAAGCCGTAAATATAACCCAGTTGGAATGGTGTGATTAACGAAAGGGACGATGTACATTGAAGCTACGAGTGCAAGTAACCTTCAGGTAAATTATACTATTTTGTTTGAACTTTGATATTTTTGTGTGTGTTGAATAACTTTATAATTGATTTACTCAAAATGGACAGTAGTGAAATTGTACTAGCAATAAAATTTTAATTTTAAGGTGAAATTTGCTTGTTTAAGTAGAAAGGGTATTTAGTATTGATGTTCTGGATTATGATGAAAATTTGGGTATGTCTTTGAGCTCAATTAGACGAACCTGGTTAATTAACGTAAAGGGTGGTAGATGCTCCTTTGTACTCTGCATATATTGTTATAGTAATTAGTAGGCATCCTACAAGGACTTTAATTCTGGATGCACATTAAAATGATAATAAATTTAATTTTGAAATTTTCCGATATTAAAATTTATGCTGAATATTAATTTTGAAATTTTAATGTATTGTGAATATTGATGTAAATAGAGATGACGTTGATGTTTGTGGTAGGAATGTGTTTGTTTTTTTTTATGAATGAGGATGAAAGCTATCTAGAGGAGCAGCCGAGGCGATTAACAGAAGAAAATCAACAGACCAGGTAATTCAAGAGGTTTCACAGCATTCTATATATATAGTTTGTAAAGAAAGTTTAAAGGATTTTCGCGAATTTAAAGTATGTGAATACAGAAAATTGTTGTATCATTCAAAACAAGATTTTTATCTCTTTTACCTTGCATAGAAAGGATTTTGAAACTGTATGAGGCACTCACAGCTTATTTTTAAAGTGAGGATAACGATATCACTCCATTAATACTAGTACACTTTTTTAGAAATGATACTACTGAAATTTGATTATATTTCATGCACATACAACTAGATCTATTCAATGAAACAATTTCTATTGTTGAAAGACATAGTTAATTGCAGTGGAAGTTTCGATCTTGATTTCTAGTTTAGTGCAAAAAATTAGACAGACTTGAAAATCGTTTTATACCATTGTCAGTCCAGAATATTCTGAAGAAACTTGTCAAAAATGGTGATATTAGAACGGAATATGTAGATACAGTTGTTACACTCTTCTACTTGGGAATATTAAATTATTTAGAAATTTGGTCCAAAAATTCCTTCTTACAAGCAAAACAGATGGAACATTTTATGTTTAATAAACTTTTGTCATTTGAAGACCTTAAAATATCATTAAACTATTTTCAAAACCAGGTTCACGGTTTACATGATATTGCTGCTAAATTTAGTGATAATAGTGTTTTTGATACCTACTGTTTTTTAAAAAGGTGTATAGAAGAACATTTAACATTTTGGGATACTAACCACCTACCTCTCATGAAACACTGGGAGGCTGTTATAAAAGATTTTTAAAATGCTGGTGTTAACCTCGATATCGTTGAGCATCTCGTTAATTTTAGGTTTACGTTGCCGGGATCAAAAGCTGAATGTGAAAGGTTGTTTAATGTTATAAACGATTATTGGAACGAAAAAAGCAGACTCAGTGTATCCACAGTTGAGCAGGTCATGAAAGTGAAATTTAATATAAAAATATCTTGTTTAGAATTTTTTTAGTAAAATAAAAAATGAACACAATTTATTACTAAATGCGAAATCTGGTTATAAAGACAGCCAAATATAAAGAAGTAGTGGTAGATTAAAATAAAGTGGAATGTTATGTTGATATACTCTATTTTCTTATAAAATAATGTGGAATATTATGTCGTTATACTCTTTTTTCTTAAAAAAATTTGGTCCCCCTAGGTATGATTCTTTGGCGAATTTTATGACTAAAAAATTATATAAATATAGATCTGCAAACGCCTCGTTTCCGATCTAGAGGGTGTTGAAGTATTGAAATTTTTTTTGGTTTTCTCTTTATACCCCCTGCAGTTTTTGAGATATTAAGATCAAATTTGAAATATAGGTTACGCCGTAGGGCTTACATCATTGGGCATGTCGAATGGTTGTGAGAATCTACAGAGTGGTAGTTTTTGACACGCGTTTCGGGACACAATTATTTTTGGTTGTTTCAAGGTCAACTTTGACGTTTTAGTTTAAACCCATGTTTAAATTATCCGTTAAAACTGAACTATCTATAATAGTATCTATTAATTTGAACGGCAACGGAATCTAACTGCTAAAACGCCTCTTCCACTTATATTTTATACATCTGTACATAAAGTAAAACATATACTTTTTGCATAAATATTATAATTATAAAACATCACCGCACCGCACCGTGCCATATAGGTTTTAAATTTCATTTTTATTTGTTTTAAGTTTGCATAAAATTATTAAAATTAAGATTAGATAATATGTTTTGTTAAAAAGTATTGTGGAAGAGGAAATTATTTGTGAAGAGTGCAAAGGTTAACATTTATACGTCAAGCATGATCTTGAAACAGCCCAAAATAATTGTGTCCCGAGACGCGTGTGTTTTTCAGGAATCTCTCCCTAAACATTTTTGAGGTGCACCGCTGGTAGATTTTAAAACACAAAATGAATTTTCTGTTTCGTTTAGAAACTTTTGGTCTGTTCTAGTTTTTTCGTATCTGTGATCATTATTTAAGAAAATAATAAGAAACTATTTTCTGCGATGTAGCTAGTACTTACAATACAAAAAATTTACAAACCAAAAACGTAAAAAGCAACTATAATAAGGAAATTACGTTAAAGCAAATGTTGAACGTGACCTCTTCCAGCCTTTATGCATGCGCTCATTCTTCTTCTTATTGATGCCCTTACTCTTTCAATACCCATGGAGTATTTCTTGCGGTTTCAAATGCAGGTATAATTCGATTTCGTAAATGATCAACGTCATTCACTATTGTTGTATGCACTTGAGATTTGAGATGCCACCATATGAAAAAAATCTAGGCTGTATAAGAATTAGTGGACTGTAATCTTTTGAGGGTTAGAGTTAGAGGAAAATAAATGCAATTTATGTTTACGGTAAAAGTCACTCACCAAATCTGTAGCAGTTGTTGTTCTAGCTAGAGCGTTGGATGCATCACTGGAACTGGTAGATCGGCATTGTCTGTGTACAACACTAACCCGTATCACATAAGGGGTTGGATAGGGTAAGAATGAGGAAAATAATAAGAGGATTTGAGAGAGTGTAACTAAGTTCGTTGTATCATCGCGCACGTCTCGTACAACAGTCTCTAGAGGCACGATATTATCGGGTCGCTTTGCGAGTATTCGTTTCAATTGAGAGCGGCGCGAACATACCGCCCACCTAAAATTGGAAAAATTTTATGGACGCGAAAGAACAGAGAGAGAACATATAATAACAGAGGAGAGTGAAAATAGCAGGGCATTTCCTCCCAGCTAGGGAACGGTTATCCCGCCGATACTCGGGTTACAAGAGGGTCGAGAGAACTACAAAAATAAATTAAATTCAAAAATTGAAAAGAAAATGAAAATAAATAGAATTTACTAAATAGGGAGAGGGAGGAGTTTGTTTACCGGACGAATAAAGGTACCGCTAGTGGTTCTAATAGAAGCCACGCGCACGATGCCGTCACGGCTTGGAAATAATTTTAAAACCCGGCCAAGAGGCCAAGCTAAAGGGGTGGTGTTAATTCCAGTTATATAAACTAAGTCTCCGATATTTAAATTATTTGAATGACGATTCCATCTATTTCGTTGAGTGAGAGTGTGTAAATACTCCTTTGACCAGCGTCGCCAAATTATTTGCGTGAACTGGCAAAGACGGTGCCAACGGGACCGCAAGTCAAGAGATTCATCTAATACATAGGTTCCCAACGGGGGCGGTACCGCCCCCCAGTGGGCGCTGTAGCTTTCAAAGGGGCGGTGGCGAGTACAGGGGCAAAAGGGGGTGCGTTAGGAGGATCAAGGGGGGCGTTCGTGACGTACTTACCTTTTTAGAAAATAAATATATTAAAATACTTTGAAAATACCTAGTTGGCATGAATAGACAGTTTATTTAGCTATCTAAAATGTCTATGTTATTGTTATCGAGAAAATATACTTTAAAACATTTAATTCAGCATTAGGTCTATGAATACCTAATTCCGTTTAATATTGTCCGCAACAAGTCTTTGCAAGTTGATAAGCAAAGACGCGATATGACTTGCTTACAAAGTGCACCGGCATCGCAAACAAGATAAAACATACAAGTTGATGCTTGTATGAAATCAAACGTATAAAAGGCAGGGATAGCTCTAGGAATGTGTTATTATTTTGTGTGCTTCGCAAATAATCCATGTTCGTGAGTGATAAGTTATATAAGTCATTATAACCATTAATTTTATAATTATCTATAAATTCGTTGAAAAGTTAATTTATTTTAAACCGTGGCAAGTTTTGGATTTCAAAATGTCTGAATCTAAGAAGAAATGCCGGCAGTACAGTCTTTGTATTTGAAATATGGATTTACGCACTCTCCTGTAAACCCATCATTACCCATGTGTTTACTTTGCCAAAAGTTTTCTCAAATGAAGCCATGAAGCCTTCTAGGCTACAAGAACATTTAAATAAAATGCATACTGATAAAAGGACAAAGATTTGTCCTATTTTCAAGAACTGCAGAAGAAATATTTGAAACAGCCAACTATATCAAACCTATTTGCGTCGTCTTCTAAACAAGAAGATGATGGACTACGAGCATCATATAACATTTCATTGTTAATCGCAAAACGGAAAACCACATACCATTGGCAAGGAACTTATCTTGCCGGCAGTCAGAGAGGTAATAAAACTGTTCTTCATCATAAGATATCGGCAGATGTCATCAGAAAAATTCCTCTGAGTAATAACTCAGTGCAAAGGAGAATAGACGAAATGGCTCAAGACGTTGAAATATCATTATGCGATTACTTAAAACTTGCAATTTTTCCATTCAACTTGATGAATCCACTCTACCAAATAACGAAGTACTGCTGTTATCATACGTTCGGTTCATAAAAGACGAAAAAATTTATCAAGAGTTATTATTTGCAAAAATTTGGAAACTGATACAAAGGGAGAAACGATATTTAATACCATGAGTACGTTTTTTCAAGAGAAAGAAATACCTATGCATAATATTTTGTCGGCAGCTACTGATGGTGCTCCAGCAATGACGGGACGTCATAAGGGTTTCATAGCTCATTTGAAACAAGCAGTACCAAATGTACTCGCTATACATTGTATTATTCATCGTCAGCACTTGGTTGCAAAAAATCTGAACAAACGTTTGCATTCGTCGCTTCATTACGTTATTAGAGCAGTAAATACGATTAGAAACAATTATTTAGCCAACTTTGTAGTGAAAATGATGAAGATTACAATCGCTTGCTGCTGCACACAGAAGTTCGTTGACTCTCAAAAGGTACTTGTTTGAACCGTTTTTTTCAACTATTTGATTCAGTACTGGACTTTCTTGAAAACAGAAACGAAAAATTGCGCGAAAACCTGATTATACATAAAAATGACATCGCTTATTTGACAGACTTGTTTAAAATATTTAATGAAGTCAATTTACAATTGCAAGGTGACGAATTGAATTTAATTAAAACAAAAAACGTCATAGCTGCTTTTGTGGGAAAACTTCTTCTATTCAAACGAAATCTAGGGAGAGGTGAATACAGCCACTTTCCCACATTATCAGCAGTCTCTGCAAAACATGAAGATTTACTTACTTACTGCCAACACTTGGACGTTCTTCATGTTCATTGTGTGGAGCGATTCCAGGATATTTTAAACATGAATATACCGGGTTGGGTTTTAGATCCTTTCGCAAATGCAGATACAGCAGAATCATCAAATTTAGAAGAGGAACTCGTAGAACTCACAACTAACGAAGAACTTAAAGTAAAATTCAGAAATGGATATCAAGAGTTCTGGCTTCAAAAACCAATACCAGTTCTTTACCCTGGATTGTGGTCAAGAGTGCAGATATTTTTAATTGCATTTCCTTCATCTTATTTGGCTGAGCGTGGGTTCAGTGCAGTAGCTAATTTATTGTCTAAGAAAAGGAACAGACTGCCCATTACTGAACGTGGCGATTTGCGGCTGATGTTAACGAAATTGGAACCCGACATTAGCAAATTGTTAAAACTTCACCAGCCTCAACTATCTCATTAATTTTTCTTCTTAATCTTTTTCTGTTCATTATGTATTCATATTTAAGTTTTAATAAACAAGTTTGTACTACATTTGATAGTCGTTTTAATTAAGGTTTACTTTTGCGATTTTTAATATATATACCTTGTCCAACGCTTTAGTGAACGCTTGTAATAGCAGTCAAAGTGCAACGTTCGTATATGAGTATCTATGTATATATATATATATATATATATATATATATATATATATTACTCATATTTAGACCAGGGTAGAAAATTAAATAATCACATCAAATAATTTTAATCACCGTGTATAAGGAATTTCATTAAATAATACGCGTTATTAAAACCATGAAGCAGAAATAAACTCGGTTGTTTCAGTAAAATAAGAAATTTAAATTATTTATAAGACGCTTTATATCAAAAGAAGCAGTATTGAAAAGCTCTGCGTGTAATGTAATTATTCTAAACAAAGAGAAATTACGTGCAAAGTTTATATTAATTAACTCTATTTAAGTAACCGGTAGTAAAACAAAGTGTACCTATAATAATTAATATTTAAGTTGTATTCGCTAAAATGAAAAGGATAGAAATCAATTTTAATTGGAGTTAATTAAACCGTTAATAACATATAATACCTATAGAAACTTGTAAAACCCAAGATTAAAATACCACGGAATAAAGCTCTGAGAATTAATATTATTTTGAACACCTGCGTAGTTTAAATATCACATTCGGCGTAAATTTTGCAGATAATTAATGTTTCAAAGAATCTTGGAGAAACCGGGGCTTAGTATTCACGAGAATGTGCGATACGGGTTTATTAAACCCAGATAACAGTCCGCGTGGACTGAAATAATCGATAATGAAGAGTGTCAATTTGCACCAATAAGAACACGGTAGAGAAGGAAAGAGAAAATGCGTCAAGCAAAGACACATATTGTAAAAGGCGGGATTTAAGCAACGTCACGGGGTCACAATTGGTTAAAAATAGGATGCAAATATCAGAGGTAGAACAACAATTTCTGTACAAAATCAATTAGTTTTCTCGGACATGCTTGCGTGCCGTGTGGAAATTTTCTGAGATTTGAATGGGGCGAGTGAAAATTCGTAAAAATCGACGCGTGAGCGGCAGACTGGGAACATGGCATGAGAAATTCTTTAGAATTACCCGTTTTGGGGAACAGACCGACAGACAGGCTTTTTGCTATATATACCGAGATGAATATAAACAAGCTCTCTTAGACTCTGAGACTTTTGACGATTCGATGCGTTAAAAGCTCGTACATACGCGACTTGATTGAAAATGTTAAACCGTGCATTTTAGTTTGATTAAATAATTTAAAGTTTGCTAGTATATTTTAATGATTCAAAATAGCTTGTTATTTACGTGTTAACATGAATGTACTTCAGTGCACTTAGATACAAGGTAATAAAATTTAGTTTCACTGTGCCAATTAGCAAAATTTACAACGACGAATGTATACACAAAAGTAGGCAGTTTTGGCATATATTGGTGACAGAAGCATGAAGTTATTTGCTATTTTTCGGGGGTGTTAATAATTAAATGGTTCAAATACGTGTCTGGATCCATGAAACAAGGGTCAGATAAACACAGATGAGTTCCGGAAAGGCCCAGAAACGACTTTGAATGGATGGTGATGGAGAAAATTTTAAAAGCGTAGAGAATCAGAAGCCGTAATTATAATCCTGTTGAATGGTGTGATTAACTAAAGAAACGATACTTTGAAACGACGAGGACAGTAACCTTCAAGTAAATTATACTATTTTGTTTGACATTGTTGTGTGTATTGAATGACTTTATAATTGATTTACTTTAAATAGACATTAGTGAAATTGTTCTAACCATAAAAGTTTAATTTTAAGATGAAATTTGCTTGTTTAAGTAAAAGGGTATTTTGTTTTGATGTTCGGGAATATGATGAAACTTTGGGTATGTCTTTGAGCTCAATTAGACAAACCTGGTTAATTAACGTAAAGGAGTGGTAGATGCTCCCTTTGTACTCAGACTCCGGTCTGCTTATATTGTTATATTAATTAGTAGGCATCCAACAAGGACTTGAATTCTGGATGCACGTTAAAGTGATAATAAAATTAATTTTGAAATTCCTTTTAAAAACTGAATTTTATGCTGAAATTTAATTTGAAAATTTAATGTATTCTGAATATTGATGTAAATAGAGTTAACGTTGATGTTTGTGGTAGGAATGTGTTTAATTTTTATGAATGAGGAGATTTATAAAATTAGGTGAGCAGCCGAGGCGAAAAGCGTAGTTCACAGATGATGGAGGTTTCACAGCATAATTTGACGCCCAATCTGTGGGGCTCGAATGTTTTTTTTTAAGGACCAGTTCCCGCATTCAAAGGAGGTTTCACAGCATAATTTGGCGACCCAAAAGTGAGGCTCGAGTTCCAAATAAAATTTTTGTGATTTTATTCCAGGAAACTGGCGATCTGAGAGAGAGAGTTTTTGTGTGTGTATAAATTTAAGAGTATTTTAGAGTGTGTGTGAGTGATTAGAACGTATGCAGAGAAAAGAGTGGTTAAGGAGTCAAGGAGTGGAAATTGGAAGTGACGATAGTGCATTGTGTGAGAAAATTTCTAAAATGGAAGATGCTGGAGGCAGTAGAGATCAGTCGAGGACGGAATCAGGGGATCAAGGAAACGAGATGATATTGAGAATGTTAGAGAGGATGAGTGAAGAATCTAATAGAGCTAGGGAAGAATCGAATAGAGCGATCGAGGAGTCCAATAGAAAATTAGAACAGCTAAGCGATGAATCTAATAGAGCTAGGGAAGAATCGAGCAGGAAGTTAGAAGACATTAGAGAAATGAGTGAGGAATCAAATCGTAAGTTTGAACAAATTAGTCAGAAAATAGATAAGACGAATCAAGAAGTTTCTGAATTTAAAAATAGTCTTACCGTAAAGATGGGGGAAGTTGAAAATAGGGTTGAAAAAAATGAACGTGATATTACAGGTCTTCGACAGGAAATGGGACATTTAAGGTCCGAAGTACGCATTTTCTGTGAAGAAGAAATAAACGTTAAAATGACTGAAGTAACGGACTCATGTAGGGATCAGTTAGGCAGGGTAGAACGTGAAGTTAGTAGTATTAAATACAACATGTCAAATTTAACGGGGGATGGTCCCAGATTTTCTACAGGTGGAGTATCATTGGACCAACACATGAAGTTTTATGGCGATAACAGGGTAAATCCACAAATTTTTATTAATAGTGTAAGAAATCTAGTGGGAAATTTATTTGACGAACAGACTAAACTAAATACGATAAAGGCTTTATTAAAGGACAACGCGGAAGCATGGTACAATTTGGTAGGACAGGACATAGACACGTATCACAACTTTGAAGACAAATTTTACAACATTACTGGAGTGATCACAAACAGGATCAGATTAGGGACGACTTGATTACAGGAAAATTTAAGGAGAGTTTGCAGGTTCTAGGGAGCAATATGCCATCCGCAAGTACAGTGTGGCCAAACAACTGAATCCACCATTGACGGACAGACAGATTATTAAGTACCTATCACGACATTTTGAACTGGAAATTAGACAACACGTGGCCTTACAAAACATCACAGAACGGGAGACATTTTTAGAGTATTTACAGAGATATGACGATGTATGTGTAGGACGGACAAGAGAGATACGAGAACGAAACGTTAACACAGTTAGGTTTGACAACAGGACACCGAATTATCCGAGACGGCCTGACTACAGCAGAAATTTTCGACCGAATTGGGAACGACGAGGACAGGAATACAGAAGTAATAGTGCGACTAGGGGACCGACGCCAAGACCTAGTTACACGCGACAGAACAGTTTACCGGAAGTAAACAGGACTGTGACCAGCACGCCGAATAGAGACAGGGACACGGATATTAACACGAGGAGGACGTACGCACAGGTTGTAGAAGGACAACCAGGACCAAGCACGGAAAACAGGATGAGACAGGATTTTAGAACGTGACAGACCACTAGATTTCTGTGTAAATGTATACGAACATCCACGTGAATTTTTCAAAATTGAGGAGGAAGTAGAGCCAGAAACTGTAGAAAAATTATATTTGCCAATTATTAATTTAGAAATTTTTGAGAATAATGTAGAAGTATTACTTGATACAGGGCAGAGGCGAGTTTAATATCGGAGGAATTCGTCAGCAAAATTAGGGATAAGGTTTGTGATAGAATTATGCCTATAAAGCGTAGTCATTTAGTAGCTCCAAATAAAAAGAAGTTTGCTGTAGTAAATAGTGTTGTGGTGCTTAGGATAGATATAGAGATTTAAGCTGTGAACAGGAGTTTGTAATTGTACCTGGACTGAAGTTTCAGAGCATTTTAGGTGTTGACTGTATGATGAAGTTAGGGGTTTTGATAGATATGGAAAGGAAGGTAGTAAGGATTAAGGATAGGGTAGTGCCATGGAAGGGCAGTTATGAAGTCACAGAGGATGACACGGGGTTTAGTATTAATGTAATAGAGGTAGAGGATGATGAAGTAAAACAGATCAACACGATAAGATGTCCAGAGGATAGGAGAGTAGAGGTTCAAGCTTTATTACAAAAACATGCAGAAGTAGTGGGGGTAGAAGCAGCATATCGGGAGCAGGTGAAGGCAGAATTATTTTAGATGAGGTTAAGTGGCAAATTTGTTTTTAATAAAGTAGATTTAGGGAATTCATTCTGGCGGATTCCAGTACACAAAAATTCTAGAAGGTACATAGGATTTTCCATAGAGGGAAAAATCGATAATTGTAAAGTAGTATCGTTTGGTTTGTCGGCAGAGAAGAAAATAATAGTAAATGAGAAACAGACAAGTGTAGGGACTGAAGAAGAAGTAATATTTAAGAGTACGGATAATAGGGATGATAAGTTTATTGTATGTGAGATAACATGGATGTTAAGTATAGATATAGAAGGGGGAGAAATAGGGATGAAGAGTATTAGGATGGTAAGAAGAAAGACATGGAGGGTCAAGAAGAGAGTTAGATTTAAATAGGATAGGGATAGAATAGGTGTATATAAAAGAGTAGAAGTAGGTGTTTATAGAAAATAAAGCTAAGTATAGGATAAATATGGGAGATAATTAGGAATAGGTTTAGGATAAGAATAAAGAGTAAATGTAGGAAGAAAATGAGATAGGTTAAGTGTAGACATTTCATAGAAGATTAGTGGAGAGTTAGGAATAGAGTAAGAGTAGGATAGGTATATAGGATTAGGTAGGGGGAAGTGAAGTATAGTGAAGATTAGTTAAAAGTTAGGAATAGAATAGGGATATAGGATAGGTGTAAATAATTTTTTTTGATTGGAGACAAAGTAGGTAAGTTAGATAGATAAGGGTAGAGAGAGATAGGCAATTTTTTTTTGTAATTCTTTTTGTCTAAATGTTTTATATTTGAAGTCAAATAAGTGGGATTATTTGTATTCAAATAGGGGGAAAATACTCATATTTAGACCAGGGTAGAAAATTAAATAATCACATCAAATAATTTTAATCACCGTGTATAAGGAATTTCATTAAATAATACGCGTTATTAAAACCATGAAGCATAAATAAACTCGGTTGTTTCAGTAAAAATAAGAAATTTAAATTATTTATAAGACGCTTTATATCAAAAGAAGCAGTATTGAAAAGCTCTGCGTGTAATGTAATTATTCCTAAACAAAGAGAAATTACGTGCAAAGTTTATATTAATTAACTCTATTTAAGTAACCGGTAGTAAAACAAAGTGTACCTATAATAATTAATATTTAAGTTGTATTCGCTAAAATGAAAAGGATAGAAATCAATTTTAATTGGAGTTAATTAAACCGTTAATAACATATAATACCTATAGAAACTTGTAAAAACCCAAGATTAAAATACCACGGAATAAAGCTCTGAGAATTAATATTATTTTGAACACCTGCGTAGTTTAAATATCACATTCGGCGTAAATTTTGCAGATAATTAATGTTTCAAAGAATCTTGGAGAAACCGGGGCTTAGTATTCACGAGAATGTGCGATACGGGTTTATTAAACCCAGATAACAGTCCGCGTGGACTGAAATAATCGATAATGAAGAGTGTCAATTTGCACCAATAAGAACACGGTAGAGAAGGAAAGAGAAAATGCGTCAAGCAAAGACACATATTGTAAAAGGCGGGATTTAAGCAACGTCACGGGGTCACAATTGGTTAAAAATAGGATGCAAATATCAGAGGTAGAACAACAATTTCTGTACAAAATCAATTAGTTTTTCTCGGACATGCTTGCGTGCCGTGTGGAAATTTTCTGAGATTTGAATGGGGTGAGTGAAAATTCGTAAAATCGACGCGTGAGCGGCAGACTGGGAACATGGCATGAGAAATTCTTTAGAATTACCCGTTTTGGGGAACAGACCGACAGACAGGCTTTTGCTATATATACCGAGATGAATATAAACAAGCTCTCTTAGACTCTGAGACTTTTGACGATTCGATGCGTTAAAAGCTCGTACATACGCGACTTGATTGAAAATGTTAAACCGTGCATTTTAGTTTGATTAAATAATTTAAAGTTTGCTAGTATATTTTAGTGATTCAAAATAGCTTGTTATTTACGTGTTAACATGAATGTACTTCAGTGCACTTAGATACAAGGTAATAAAATTTAGTTTCACTGTGACAATTAGCAAAATTTACAACGACGAATGTATACACAAAAGTAGGCAGTTTTGGCATATATTGGTGACAGAAGCATGAAGTTATTTGCTATTTTTCGGGGGTGTTAATAATTAAATGGTTCAAATACGTGTCTGGATCCATGAAACAAGGGTCAGATAAACACAGATGAGTTCCGGAAAGGCCCAGAAACGACTTTGAATGGATGGTGATGGAGAAAATTTTAAAAGCATAGAGAATCAGAAGCCGTAATTATAATCCTGTTGAATGGTGTGATTAACTAAAGAAACGATACTTTGAAACGACGAGGACAGTAACCTTCAAGTAAATTATACTATTTTGTTTGACATTGTTGTGTGTATTGAATGACTTTATAATTGATTTACTTTAAATGGACATTAGTGAAATTGTTCTAACCATAAAAGTTTAATTTTAAGATGAAATTTGCTTGTTTAAGTAAAAAGGGTATTTTGTTTTGATGTTCGGGAATATGATGAAACTTTGGGTATGTCTTTGAGCTCAATTAGACAAACCTGATTAATTAACGTAAAGGGGTGGTAGATGCTCCCTTTGTACTCAGACTCCGGTCTGCTTATATTGTTATATTAATTAGTAGGCATCCAACAAGGACTTGAATTCTGGATGCACGTTAAAGTGATAATAAAATTAATTTTGAAATTCCTTTTAAAAACTGAATTTTATGCTGAAATTTAATTTGAAAATTTAATGTATTCTGAATATTGATGTAAATAGAGTTAACGTTGATGTTTGTGGTAGGAATGTGTTTAATTTTTATGAATGAGGAGATTTATAAAATTAGGTGAGCAGCCGAGGCGAAAAGCGTAGTTCACGGATGATGGAGGTTTCACAGCATAATTTGACGCCCAATCTGTGGGGCTCGAATGTTTTTTTTTTAGGACCAGTTCCCGCATTCAATATATAGATAGATAGATACTATGCAACAATATTTTAATATTCGTTATAATGCACTATGATGAGGAGGGGGGCGTTGGAAGTTTTTTTTCCAGTAGAGGGGGCGGTGGTTCAGAAAAGGTTGGGAACCTATGATCTAATATTACCTCGGGGAGACTTAAAATTGGACCGCCAATTAAAAAATGGCCAGGAGTGAGATAATCAATCTCGTCATTCGGATCCGAAGAAGGGAGGCATAAAGGCCGACTATTGAGAACAGCTTCTATGCGAGTAAACATTGTAGCAAGTTCCTCGAAACTTTGAGGTTGCTTTCCGAGCGTACGTGTCAAAAGCAGTTTAGCCGATTTTACCCCCGACTCCCACATGCCTCCAAAATTTGGGGCATGAGGAGGGTTAAAAATCCATCTAACTTGACGAGAGGTAAGGGCAGACAATAACTCTTCCTGGTGGTCCTTTAAAAATTGAATTCCTTCTTGTATTAAACGTAACGCTCCTAAGAAATTTCTGCCACAATCGGAATAAACAGAGTGAGGTAGACCACGGCGAGAAACAAAGCGGGTGAAACATGCCATAAATGCATCGGTGGTAAGCTTGGATACAAGCTCTAAGTGAACAGCTTTTGTGGATAAACAAATATAAATACATAAGTAAGCTTTGAAAATAGCTGCATTACGACGAGGGGAAGATTTTATCGGAAATGGACCCGCAAAGTCAACACCGACATGAGTAAATGCTCGGGTTATACGTACGCAAGCGGGAAGTAAATCTGCCATTATAGGTTGAGGAGGTTTCGCACTTAAACAAAAGCAAGGTACACATTTGTGAATGCGTTGCCTTACCAAAGATCTAGAACCCATAATCCAATATTGTCTGGAAATGAGAGCTTGTGTCGTAGAGGGGCCAGAGTGTAAAGATAACAGGTGATAATAATCACATATAAGAAGTGATAAATGGGCCGACTTGGGTAATAACAAAGGATGTTTACTTCTATAAGCCAGTAAAGAATGTTGAAGGCGACCGCCCACCCTAACAAGACCATGGGGGTCGAGAAACGGAGATAATTTACGCAAGTACCGAGGTAAGGGTTGATTATTTTTTAATAATTTAATTTCAGAGCCGAAGTATTGCTGTTGAACGAGTTTAACACATTCTTCTAAAGCAGATTGCAGTTCATCTACAGAAACTGGACCGAGTAATTTCTTTTGAGAATGTCGGCAATTATTAATGAAGCGGTATACATATGCCAGACTATATTGGAGCCTGCTGTGAGAGGAGAATGTACTGATGAATTCAGAAAAGTCACATGTAGCGGTTGCCAACATAGTAGCGGAGAGTTTTATTTCAGGAATTTGCTCAATAGGCAGGGACGGATTATTTCCATTAGCAGAAGAAAATAAATCGTAATCGTTGATGGGGCCATGCCACCATAAACTACTACGAATTAGTTGCGAGGGGGATAGACCACGAGATGAAATGTCAGCTGGGTTAAAAGTACCCGGAATGTGGTTCCATTGTGACAAATTAGTGTGTTCGAGTATGTGGTTAACCCGATTTGCCACGAAACTATTAAGTAAATGCGTTGAGGTTTTTAGCCAAGTCAAAACAACTTGAGAGTCAGAGTACAATTTTATCCCTTCTAAAGGATAATCAAATGTATTTGAGGTGATTGAGTAAATAAGTTGAGAGAGCAACAGAGCGGCAGAGAGCTCTAAGCGAGGTATGGTAAGAGATTTTAGAGGTGCAACCTTGCTTTTGGCCTGCAATAAATTGCATGAAATATAGGTTCCACAAGTTAAATGTAGATAGACGCATGCGCTATACCCCTCTTCGCTAGCGTCACAAAACCCTAGCAGATGGTAAGTAGCATTAGGTTGGGATAATCTACGTGGAATTTCAATTTGAGACAGAATAGAAAATTGATTACAGAAGCCTTTCCATTCACAACACCAAGTATCATCTGGGGTGTCATCCCAGTCGAGATGCTGCAACCAAAGCCGTTGTAGAAAACATTTAACTACAAAAATAACAGGTGATAACCATCCTAGTGGATCAAAGATACGTGCCATATATGAAAGAACATTTCGTTTAGTAAAGGGTCCTTCGAAAGGAAGGGTGTGATAGTGGAATATATCTAGAGCAGGGTTCCATACTAATCCCAAAATTTTTATGCCACTAACATTAGTAGAGAAAATTAATGAGGTTTCTAAATCAGTTTTGTCAAAATCTTTGAGAACTTCAGTCGAGTTGCTAGACCATTTACGAAGTTGAAATTGACCTAGAGATAAGAGGTTTTTTAGTTCAGTTTTGAGTTGCTTGGCGGCTTCAATAGAGTGTGCGCCAGAAATTATGTCGTCCATATATGTATGGTTCAATATAGCACGAGATGCCATAG
Organism: Platerodrilus igneus; assembly: GCA_036346225.1. NCBI lineage: Eukaryota > Metazoa > Arthropoda > Insecta > Coleoptera > Lycidae > Platerodrilus > Platerodrilus igneus. Next base: position 4,078,016 of record JARFIW010001259.1, on the reverse strand, counting down.
GGTAAGAAGTTCCTTCATCTATCACCAACTGCTGAAGAACACGCTGTGCAATAAAAGACGAAGGTGTAAGACCATAAGTAAGGGTCTTGAGCTCATACTCGTGCACAGATGATTTGGAGGATGGACGCCAAAATATGTGTTGAAATTTGCAATCCCTTTGATCTACCAAAACTTGACGGTACATCATTCGAATATCGGTACATATTGCAATAGCATGTGAACGAAATGCAAATATTATTTCAGGCAATCCCTTTTGTAATTTAGGGCCTGCATATAAACGTTCATTCAGGGAGACCCCAGAATCATCAGGGGCGGATCCGTTAAATACAACACGGAGTTTAGTTGTGCTGCTCGTAAGTTTGTGAACAGCGTGATGAGGTAATACATATGATGAGGAAGTTTCAGCGATATTCATATGTCCTAAAGACAAATATTCCTGAAGGAAGCTATTATATACGATTTTCTCATCAGGATTGCGATTCAAACGAGATTCTAAATTGAGATAACTTTTAAAAGCAACACGGCGATTGCTACCGAGAGAGGTAGCATTTTGAATAAATGGTAGTGAAATTATATAGCGACCCATTTCGTCGCGCTTTACTGTGTCTAAAAAATGTTGTTCGCAATAAATATCTTCAGGACTAGAATTTGAGGATTCTGGAAATTCTTCAATTTCCCAAAATTTGCGTAATTCATGATCTAAATTTAAAGAAATGGTAAATAAAGAAGCACATGAGGAAACATCTTCTATCGTTGGAACTTGACCCATGAGTATGTAACAGAAAGTAGTGGATACTTCAAGCAGTTTTCCCGGAATAATTTGAGAATTGTTACAAAATAAAATTTGTGCACATACATCTGCGCCTAATAAAATATCTACCGGTGCAGATCGATGGAAATCGTCATCAGCAAGGGCTAAATTACGAAATTTCTCGTAAGTTGATTGAGGTACGGAGCAACCTGGAACATTTCCAGTGATTCTTGGAAATATGGAAGCTTGAAAACGAAGTTGTGCCTGAGAATGTTTAGAATAAATTATGCAATGAACTATACCTTTAGAGTTGATAGGAACATCGGAAAGACCTGAAATTTGTTTAGGATCACGACTACGTTGAAGACCTAGTCTTTCTGCACATAAAACGGATATAGCATTTATTTGAGACCCTGTGTCTAAGACACAACGTGCGGGCTGTAGGTTACCATGCGCATCTAATATTTTAACTTGTAATGTACCTAATAGTATCACATGATTACCGAGAGTATGAGAAACATTACATGTAGATACGACTTCTTGAGAGTTTGCGATTTCAGGAGTATTAACTACTGTAGTTTGGGGTGATTGAGCGATCATGTTTCTATTATGCGGTTTGTGTAGTAAAGAATGATGCCAACTAGAGGCACAAGTGTTACATTTACCTCGAGATTTACATCCTCTGGTATGATTTCCCAAGCACTTTACACAACGAAATACTTTCTTGATAGTCAAATAACGTTCGTCTACATTTAAATTTTTAAAAGAAGTGCAGCCGTATATTTTGTGGTTCCCATTACAATGGGGACAAGAATTATTTGTGTGGTCTAACACTGTAGCGTTAGAATTTTTTATTAAAAAAGATTTGTGCGGGTTGGACCTAAAACGAGTAACTGAAGTTTCAGTTTTTTCGGTTTTAAAGTCTGCATGAAGTTCTAGAGTTTGGCTTTGCAGTGTTAAAAACTCAAATAATTTAGAGCACGTAGGTATTTCGGATCCAACATGCATGTCGAACGCATTTTGGGTCTTGAAATCCAAATTGCGATAACTGATATTGAATAACAAAAAATCGACTAAGTCAACTTTGGAAATAGTTTTCAGTGTACTCACTGCACTGAAATGGAGGTTTATAAATTGAGTAAGAGAACCGGTATGCTTATATTGCAAAATCTTATTTAAGTAGTAGCTGGTAAGCCTGCGAGGTGAGTCATAACGAGTTTCCAGCTTTTCATATGCCTGGCTGTATAACTCAGGATCGAGAGAAAGATCAGCTATAAGAGCTAAGGCTTCGCCCTTAACAAAATTGCGAAGATACAAATACTTGTGAGAGACAGGTACGTTTTCATTATTATGAACTAACGTTCGAAAAAGAGTAATAAATGGTACCGTCTTCTATGAGTCCTGAAAATGGAGTAATATCAAGAGGTTTTAAATAATTTAAACCCATAGACGCAGTTACCGGGCCGGCTGTAGCCTCAGTAGCTTGCTCCTGTGTTAATTTTCCTTTACTTCAATATAGCGAGCGAATCAAATCAATCATATCGTTAAACGAAGATTGAAAATCTTTTACCTTCTCTTTAGGTTCTTTGACCTTAAAGTTAAATTCTAAAACTTGATTTTGAAGCTCATCAAATTTAGTTTCTATTACTTCCATTCGTTGTAATTTTGCTTGAAAAACGGGTAAACGAGCTAAAGTAGCCGTTTTTGCGTAGTCCGCTATTGAAGTAAGTTGCGAGTACAAATTTTGTAATTTGCTTTCTAACAATAAAGCAGTTTCGGCCATAATAAAATCTTTTGTTTCAAACAAACCGAAAGTGAGGTTTTGTTTATTTTATTGCAATAAACTTGATATGATTAAATTATAATATAAATTAAAGGTGAACAAAGCGATAAACCAATCGACATATGTTCCGTTTTGAACTGATAGCAATATTCGACATTTGTTGAATAGAAATTAGTGGTTTTGAAACTTTATCAAATATTATCACCGACGTGCCAATCGTTCCATTTAAACTATTGAAGTGTGAGTGAGAGAGAATGATAAGTGTTTCGTAACTTTCTTGACCGTGCATAAATTTACATGGTAAAATCACGAGGGTGGCAACTTATAACCGGATCGTATGGACCAAAATTTGTATAAGAATTAGTGGACTGCAATCTTTTGAGGGTTAGAGTTAGAGGAAAATAAATGCAATTTATGTTTACGGTAAAAGTCACTCACCAAATCTGTAGCAGTTGTTGTTCTAGCTAGAGCGTTGGATGCATCACTGGAACTGGTAGATCGGCATTGGCTGTGTACAACACTAACCCGTATCACATAAGGGGTTGGATAGGGTAAGAATGAGGAAAATAATAAGAGGATTTGAGAGAGTGTAACTAAGTTCGTTGTATCATCCCGCACGTCTCGTACAACAGTCTCTAGAGGCACGATATTATCGGGTCGCTTCGCGAGTATTCGTTTCAATTGAGAGCGGCGCGAACATAGGCTATTTAAGTCAGGAGACCTAGGGAGCCATGACTGAGGTCCACCACATCCTATCCATGTGTTCTCATACACACATTTAAATATTTCCTCGCTAAAATAGAAAAATGTGCCGGAGTACCATCGCGCATATGCCACATTTCATTTTTCAGCAAAAGTTTTCGAGTAATAAAAGAAATTCGTGTTGCAAAAAATACCTGTATGAGTGACCAGTAAGTCGATCGGGCAAAAAGAAAGGACTGATCAAATGATTCCCAATTATACCACGCCATACATTTAATAAGAACTGCACTTGAAAATGCGTGTGTACAATTCCATGTGAATTATCTTCAGCCCATATGTAGTTGTTGTGAAAATTTATAATAGAATTTCTTGAAAAATTGGCTTCATTAGTAAAAAGATTTTTAAAATCAAAATTGGGGTTTACTGCTAACCTGCCAAAAATTAATCCATAAAGGGAAATCTCAAGGAAGAAGCGCCTGCACCCTTTGAAGTGTTAAGCGTATAGTAAAAAATCACACAGGATATGCCAAACAACTTGATGACTAACATTTAAATGTTCGCCAATTTACCTGGTGATAGTGTCTGGATGTTGTTCTATTTCATTTAGAACGGCTTTTTAGATCTGTCATGTTCTAACAGTACGTGATCTACCTGCATCATTGGTACTTTTACTAAAAGTTTCAGTTTCTACAAAACGCCTATGAATATCCGAAAATACTCGATCAGGTATCATTCTATTGAGATAGCGTTCCACGTGCATTTCCATTCGCAAGGCCATATATGGAATGCATCTCAGCCAGTCGCAAATACAAAAAAACTGCAAGAGACCAAAAAGTTTCTAAACAAAACAGAAAGTTCATTTTGTGCTTTAAAATCTACCAGCGACGCACCTCAAAAAACTTTAGGGGGAGAAAAAGGGACATGACCCCCGAAAAACTACCACCCTGTAGATTCTCACAATCATTCGACGTGCCCAATGATGTAAGCCCTACAGCATAACCTATATTCCAAATTTGATCTTAATATCTTTAAAACTGCAGGAGCCATAAAGAGAAAACCAACAAAATTTTGATACTTCAACACCTTGTAGATGGGAAACAAAGTGTTTTCGGACCTATGTTTGTATAAATTTTTAGTCATAAAATTCGTCAAAGAATCACACTCTTTCGTATGTACATCATATTTAGGAACATCCTGTATATGAAAGCATACACCTGTATGCTTGCCTTGATAATAGTGTTCATAAACTATTTATCATTTGAAGCTTGTACTTAAGCAATATGCCTTTCCACTACTATAAACTGTTGCTAAATTTTAAAAGAATAATAAAAATTGGATACTAGGTATTATATGAAATAAAAGGTTTTCATTTGGAGGTCAATGATAATTAACCCAGCAGCTAGGCTGTTATATGAATGAATTTAAGTATATTAAAGATGTCTTTTAATAAATTGTATTTAATAGGTTTGTAAAAATCCCGATGGAAACTTAAAAAAGCTTTGAAATATCAAAATATTGTTCGTTTGTTACACTTTTTCTTTCAAACTTTCAACCTTCTTCTAGTAATTATACAATCTTTATAGATTATGTTTAAAGTGTATTCTATGACAATGCATTTCAAGAAACTCATCCTCAGATAGTTGGGGACGGAATATTCCATCACAAATCACCTAAAAGTGAGAACAAATTCCTTGAAAGACGTTGCACCAAACATGACCTTCAGGACACATCAACCTATTGGTATTGCATAGAACCAAATTTTAATGAAAACAATAAACAAATTTTTAATAAAAGGATCAGTTTACTAACGTCATTATGAACACCACACTAGTAGTTAGCACCCAAATGAGCACAACAAATTCATGTATCTAAATTATTTATTGTAGTTGGAACAAACTATTGCAACATATGTGTTTGGTATCTACAAGCAACTGGTATACACAATTTGGCTACAACAATTATAAAATAAATACATATTCGGTAATCAACATTCACTACAATTAATTGAGAACAATATCCTGTGTATGTCTACTAAGAATACATCGACAATAACCTATTGTACTATTTATAGGTACAAATCTAACTACAACTATTAAATAGGCCGTTTTTATTAGAAATAGTTCATGTAAATGACAAATATGAAAGGTGTTTATTGGATAATATACATTTACAATTAGAAAATTATCAATAAACAGTACAGCACAATAACTATGTTACATAAACTTCACATACTAATGAAAGTTGCTTCCAATGTTGAAACAAGACATGCCAAATTTCAAAGCTTGCATCTTTTGAACAAGTAATCACTATTGTAATAATAATCAAATAACAATTAACCATTATTCCATTATTACAAGGATTGCTATGTTTGTTTTTACTTGCTATTATTTTCCTATACTAATATTATTTCTGTACACAGCTGGAATGAGTTAATAAAATACAATGTCCCTAGGAACCGCTTCAGATAGAGTGTTATATCAAATGGAGGTATAAAATATAAAAAAGGCACTATTTCTTAATGCAACAGCTGCCAAATCATTCACATTTTAAATTTCTCCTAATATATGACAATATTTATTGTATATTTTATATACAGACTAGCTTCGACTTACATTAAATTAGGAAACCACAAGTCTACAGGACACGCAATTTTTTGTTGATTTGCTGAATATCCAATTCGGCGTGTTATTTTGACATATAAATCACATAGTAATCTTTAAAAATTGCATGTGCACACAAAAATGTTGGACAGTTTGCAAACTTTATAGGTTTCAGTGTTCAGCAACACATATGCTTTACAATAAAGTTATTTATCTCGGTCTAGACTAGATTATAAATGCATCGTTTGTGAGCCCCTACTAGTAGTCAACTTTACCTGTGCTATTATAACTCTACTAAATCAAAGAATAGGTAGTTTTTAAGAGCAAAACGTGCACAGCAAAGTATTGGTGGCATTGGGTACATATTTTCATTAAGCTACAAACAACCGTGTTACCTCCCTTTTGTTGAATATCTTATTTCTTGCCAATTTATTTGAACGGTATAAAATATAACAACTAATTTGGAGCTTCTGCTTTATATAATATGCCAACTGAGCTTTCACTGTATTTGAATCTTGCATGCACATTTTATTTATATGAACAATTTAACCTATAACTTAAAATCCTTCTATAATGCTAACGTGTTACGTAAATCCACATTAAGTATTATATAAATATTTATTAATTTCAGTTAGTTAAATGAGCGTTTAGCACAAAAACTTCCTACAAAATTTAGAAGCCTTGGTAGTGTATACTTAATAACATTGTTATTCCAATATGATATTAAATTAGGATGAAAGAATTAAGATAGTAAAGCACTTAGTACATTATATACAAACTGTAATAAAGATCGGGACTTTACACTCTTCATTCAGAAAAATTATAGATAGACCCTCGAGAAATAACCGGCAAAAGAAGTTATTTGTACAAATTCACAAGCGTTCAAAGAAACGGCAACTCATAAAATACAGTCACAAAAATTAATGTGTTGCAGATGATCAATGACCCACATGATTGATATTACACATAACAGTGTGAGAAGGAAATTGAAAAAAGGGAGAATGAAATATAACAATTAAGTTAGGCAAAAGTTAGTTGGTTAAGAAAGAAATATGGTCAAGTAAGAATGTAGGTGTGTTGACAGAAGACCATAGGTCCCTTGACGTGAGTGAACGATGACAGATTTTTTTGAACTTTGCTGGATGAGTAGGCCAGAAAGCTCAAGCACGTGGTATTGTGAAATTTATATTCACATCGGTCATGCATAAGACAATGATATTAGTCAATGAAAGAGTGATGAACAGTTTTTACTCTTCAACCAAAGTTGGAATTTAAATAGATAGAATGGTCATTGTCATTCCCGAGTGTGCTTAATTTAAAAAGAACAAAAAGTGGAATTTAACTGTGCGAACGGTTTGAGCTGTTTTTGTTTATGGTTTATAAATATGTACATGTGGAATTTTAAATATAAGCTGTAAATGATTCGTGGTTATTTGCTAGGAAATTAAAATTCCGGTAAATAATTATTTTGTTGGACTATGATACGGCAATCGAGTAAGTTTGGTTTATATTTAAGAATAATATTATCAATAAGAGAGTTTGAGACTTTTAAAACTTTAAGAAAGGTGGGCATATTAATTTTAAATGCTGGCTTTATTTGTGGGATGTATTATCTTTTTGCGAAAATTTAGTATTTTTATTGAACTAAAGCTTCTTTAGGGATTTCTTTCCGTAATACCTGGCAAATTGGTTGTTACATTAGGTTTGTTTTATAAGGTCGCTGCACGTGTATTTAAATTTCTGGAATTTATTGTTACATGAATTTAGGCTTAGATGGATTTTTATTTGGAGTTATTTATAATATTGGAAAAATATATATAATTGTGAAAAGTTATCCCAATCACACCAGTGATGTCGTATTTGGAAGAGGCCCTTTATTTTAAAAACTTCTTTAATTTAACAAAAAGTTAAGTGTTTTTAAGCAACTGTAGAGAAAGGTAAACTATGTGGTGGTAAATTTCAGAACAGCAAAAGCAAGGACAACTATCCGAAATAACAGTCTTCCATGTAGGGAAAATATTGAAGGAATTGCCACGACAAGACAGTTTGGCACCCCTTTCCTTTATCAATCAGTAAAGACACATAACGTAAAGTAATTTTTGTATTTCGGCCATTTCACCTATTTATTTTTATTAGTTTTCTAATTTTTTCCATAGGAACCCACTTCCGCACCACTTGTTACTAAGTTCCTGTCCCTTCATAACGTCATTTATACCTCTATCACTCATGCTCATAGTTTTAACAGTGGTATTAGCATCGTCATCAGTTTTCTCCAATTAGAACCATGCTGAAAGTGAAGCAAGTTGCACCAAACATGAAGAAAAAACAAAGCCTTTGGGAATGCATCTCTTCCGATGTAAATTAAAATTCCAAATTAGGTAAAAATTGTGTTCTTTTTACTGGACGCTATCTTTAAATCCCTCAATCATTAGCTTAAAAAGTAAAATTGCGAGATTAATAGTAAATGCTATTGACCATAATTACAACTGCTTCAGATCTGATCCTTTGTACTATTTGTAGTTGGTTCTATATCTTCTCGGGCAAAATTTTAATTTTTATTTGTAATGTATTGTAAAGTACTTTTTCTGGGATTGCACTTCTGGTAGTATTTTTAAACCAGGATCAATCCTTTCCTGAAGCTGAAAATTGAAGTGACTCTAACAAGTTTTGGGATGCAACGCATTATTTATCAAACACTTAAGACCTAGATTGCGTTTCTGGTGGAGTTTTTAACCTAGGCTAATCTTTCTCCCACACAAAAATTGAAAACTTCAACCCCTGAGATCGTAAAATATCATTTCCCAATAGACAAAAGCCGTAAAATAAAAGTTCTGAACAATTTTTTCACTGGGACAAACCCTCAACTGACATGTGGAAATTCCCACTCTGACATGTTTTGGTTATGTAACCTATCATTTCGTATAAGTCAAAGACCTATATTATAGTTCTGGTGGTAGATGAAAACAAAAATTAAATATTCATCCTCCAACTACAAGAAAACCCTACCCTGACAAATTTCAAGCAGATGATGTAGCAGTTCCAATCTCTGCATACCTGAATGTAAGTGTTGGCAGAATAGGTAATCTGGGTGTCACCCTGTAGACGATCTGCAGTGGTGTGATAGTCAATCTCACTCTGAATGGAATTTGAATTGATAGGCGGGTTGGAGAACCAAGTTACAGAATAGTGCAAAAATTAGTTAACCTGAGCAAGTAATAATAATGAATAGTGGATGAGTACAAAGCAAGTAATTAATTGATTTTAATAATCACAATCAATTATAATTGCTATATGTAGTGTAATTGTATAGAAGTAGCCCGTGGTGAGAAGAAAAGAACTGGAAAGTCTAGTTTGTGGCATAGTTCTTTATTTCATCAATTGTACACAGCAAACGAAAATGCACCATTTGTTTTCCAATAAGTTATTAAACCATGTACCTACTGTAAATAAATGATGATGAGCCAATATGCCGGTGTTGACTATAATCATATACATTAAATAACAATAGCTTATTTGTCAGAGACAAAATAAAATATACAAATTAAGCAATATAATCACGTTGCAATGAAGTTTGATTAATGTAGCCTCTCGAAGCATTAATCAGTAAGGAGAAAAACAAAAAAATTGAATTCTACATATAAATAAGAGATAGACAATGAAAGTGTTAAAAATTATATTATGCAATAGATGTGTTACCAACACAGTGAGTATCCAGAAGCAATGCTGGGGTGTTGTTGGTTACATAAGCATTAAGTAGTTTGTGCAATAGATAGAAATATGATAACTGCAGTTAAGAACTAAGGAGGTACGAAATTAAAACAAGCCTTAAAATGATTAGAGATTCTTAATGAAACTGTGGCAGAATATCATATATCTTTGCTATAAAATTGTGTCAGCACAAGAGATGTTGTATGTTTATACATGCTAGTGTAAATTAAAGTTTGTAGCAGTCTTTTGAATAAGTTAATAATGAATATCTAGATGAAAAATTATTCCTTTTTTTTGTATACTTTTAGTCGTTATTGGCCGTATTGACCTAAATGTATATCACTAAGGCATTAAGCGAGATCTCCAAAATGTAGTCTAGTTTTAAATAAAGAAGTTACCAGAAAAAATTTGAAAAACCTGTCTTAGTTAAAATGATTTGAAGCTAAAAGCATATTGATGAAATTTTATGTTCTGGAACTGTTTCACCATACCGCAATGTTTAGAGGAAGATAATTTCATGCATTACTAAAAATTGAGAATTGGCGCTGGAATTATACAATCAATAGTAACTTATGGTCAAAATGAATAAGTTTCACTTTCCAAATCTATAAATTTTTAAAATGCAAGACCAATTTATCTATGAAAATTCACGCACCGTTAATTTATTTTGACATGTGTGAAAACCTATATTTGTTGCAGCAGAGCATTTCAAGTTAATTATCTAAAACTTTTTAATCTTATAGCATTTTTAGCAATACCCATTACATCTAGCCTCTCATGTGTAGCAAGTACAATGCCCCATGCCTTAATTTATTTGTCTTATCCCCACTTGCTTGCAATTTTTGATTTAAAAAAATTAGTGTGGAAAAAGTGAAAAAAATTACTAATATTGGAAAAACATACGTTCGACAAAATTTTGCTATTGTATTAATGATATTTTCATATACGATACAAAATAAAATAAAAAACAAAAATAAAAACAAAAAAAAATAAAAAATGTTTTATTTAACAATAAAAATTATACCAACTGGCATTTGGTTCAATGTAATAAAATAAAAATTAACAGCATGTAATGTTTAAGTTTTGAAAATATCATTTGATCTCGAACTGTTTTCAATATATGTTAGATTCCATCTATGAAATATTTTCGTAATATCTCTTCAAAAGGTGGGTTTACATGATGCAACATTCTTCATCAGAATAGGGATATTGCTTACATTCTTCAGGTGTTAAACCAGGACATCTAAAAGAAGCAATTCCAGGTAAAATGTGCAAACAGCTTTTGTGTAAAATAATTAGTATAAGATTGGTCAAGTATTGCAGATGCATTTTATACAAATGCATCAACAGTAAGTTTTGCATTTCAAAACACATACAAAACAACTGTACTATTCAGTAAATAGTAAGTAGGTTGTAAGTTAAATACAACCTTTGTTATTATTTAAAATAGTATTTGCAACCAAACTTTTTGTAATTAAAAACTTAACCAAACCATTGAATGCAAAAAGATCTGCAGTCGTTCACCATAAATAGCAGACTTGTGAGTATAAGTCAATGCACATTATTTCTACTCACAATGAAATCAGTTATATCTATTTATTTGGTATCTTTTTGCTTTCGCTGATACTAACAAATTTTAATAAAGTTCATGTAGAATTTTAAACAAAACTTCACAACCTTTAAATAAATAATTTTAAAATATTAATATTTCACCTATGTAAGAAATTGGACAAAATTTGTACACACAACCTATACAACCCTACTATTGTACTAGTTTATGCATTTCTGGATATTCAATATTAATTTAATATTGACCCCAATTATTTATCAAAAGCATATTTGATATACTAAATACCTATTAACCTATGTTAAAAAAGTTGGTGTTACATTTTAAAGCCAGAACGATATTTTTTAAAACTACATACTACACAACAATTTTTAATTTACAAGCAAATCTAGGTTTCAGGAACAACGCAACTTATGTATAAATTTTATTATTTCTATTATTATATTTATACAATAGGTCAGGGAAAAGCTTTATTGCTACTTTACAAGACAGAATTCTTTTGACTCTATAATCCAAATTGGTTTATTTTAATATGTGATCAGTTCACAGAGTATATCCAATGTAAATTTTAAACATCATTTAGAGAATAGAATTTTAAGTTATATTTTACAGTGGGGTATGAAAATTATTGACTCCACTGTAATCAAATCTAATAATTACAAATCAGCCAAAGTCACTTTTAGTTCTTGTACATAAACAATTTTTCTTCAAACAAAAACTTTACACACCACTAAGGTTAAAAATATTAAAACCTAGGAAAATATTCACTGATGTTTTTGTAAGTCATGGTTAGTATAATATTGATATTTTTTGTACTTATGCATATTAACTAACCGAACTGAAAAATAAAAACCACTGTAAAATCATCAAATGTACGGATAACCATTAAATAAACACATACTTTTTAGAATTTCTAAATTTTTGTGATTAAGCTAGGTTGACTGATTTTTGTGACTTTATGTTTTAAACTATTGATTAATTTGCATGTGTAGTATGTTTTTAAATAACGGTTTAAATAATGGTTATCCTGCATCATTCGTGAACAAACTATTGTTCAACATCATTCAATTTCAACGTCCATTAAGAGCTGTACAAAATTCTCAGAATGAAACCACATTCTTCAAATTACCATCTCTCGGCAAGGTAACACATAGGTTAATCAATATATTAAGAACTGATGGTGTCATAATTGCAAAATATAGTTATAAAACAATTAATAGATTATTTACAAAAACAAAAGAGAATTCCATTGCTAAAGCAATCGAGCATTATATACTTCATTCTCTTAAAGGACTACGAAGGTACTTATGTAGATCAAACTTTCCAATGGCTGAAATCTAGAATCACTCAACACGAGAGTGATGCTAAAATAAAAAAGAACGAGTGTGCATTATCTTGCCACGTAGATACCACAAAGCACAACATACGTTACGAAATGTAAAGATTTTTGAGACAAAGAAATCACAAAAGCCGATTAATATTGGAAATGGTACACATTACAAACAACCCAAATTACATAAATGACAAACCTGATTTAATAAATCTCAGTAATATTTATTTATATGTCCTCAGTTTCCGAAATTCATCTAAAATTGCCAATAAAACCATTAATAACTAGATTTAGAATATTGTGTTGTCAGTACATATGCTATTTGGGTGTATTTGTTACTGATAGTGTATCGAACTTTTATACGAAATTCTATATTCTAATAAGCAGTGATTGTTGAATAGCATTCTGACCATGAACGCACAGTCGGATGGTTAAACCATTTCAAGTGTAGTTTATAGTTATACTTGAAGTTTAGAATCCCTATGAAAAAATAAACATATTTTGAAAGGTTAATTGAGAACAAAGAATTTTTTTTTCTGTGACCACCATCCCTGTTAATAAATGTCATAGTTCCAGTATCAGTCACTTTTATGCAATTAAGAAAATAGCTTTTCTGTAATTAATTTAACAATGAAATAATGACACTCGTATTATATAGATCATCTTAAACAAAGATCAGTTTAAATAGTATGAACCCCTGACAAACATATAGTGTACATCTTTAATTAATTGTATGTCTTTTATTATACAATTTTGCTTTTGTGTGACCATGATTAATTTAATAAATTATAAAAGAAACCTTTTAAGTCACGTTTTATTTACAGACGAGTGTTAATTTCAACTCATGGACTACACAACTGACACAATTTTAGATATTGTAGTATAGAAAATTTGTACGTATCGGCCAAGACAACATCTCGGTATCGTAGGACTGTTAATGTTTGGGCTGTTTATAAGGCTATAGAGTGATTAGCCCATTTTTTATTGAAGGCATACTAACAGTAAGCGTTACCCTCAATTACTTCAGGAACAAGTTGGACCAGTTGTATCGACTTTAAATTTAGAAAAGGTAATATGGTACCAACATGACGGATGTCTGGCACACACTGACGTTGATGTATGCAATTTTTTGGACCAAACATTCATAGAACATTGGATAGGCCGGAATGATATCGTACATTGGCCAGTTCACTCACTAGACTTGAACCCGTGTGATTTCTTTCTATGGGGTACTTTACAAAACAAGCTGTACAACAATGAACATCTTATGCAACGATAGTCGACTTAAAAGCGGCAGTTCTTAAACCCTGCGGAGAAATATCCCAATACACTCTAGCAAATGCAAGACGAAAGTTCTATGATTGACTAGGTTACTGCCTAGCTGCGAATTGAGAGTTATTTGAACATTTAATTAAATAATTTTTACATTATAATTCAATGTTTGTTGTTATTTATTCTTTATACTGTTATAGTCGCTATGGCGGTCACGTCTAACATAATAAAAAGAATTATTAAATAAGTGTTTTTTTTAATTTACTCGAACACAACTGAACTGATTCTAATCTGAGCACTAGAAATAGCTTTCTATTTCTAAAAACTTCCTAACTTAGCTTTTTGTTGTAAAGTAATTAGGGGAGTCAATATTTAAAGAAATTTGTTTTTACATGCAAAATGCTCTATGCTCAGAATAAAGTTGACACTGTATATATATATATATATATATATATATATATATATATATATATATGTATATTACTGTGCAGAAGTTAAGGAAAGCGTAAAAAGTAGCATCAATTTTTTGTTTATATCAAGAAAAATTTAACTTCAACGCCCCAAATGTGAAATTGCAATTATTTGATTCAATCTGGGGACATAAATAAACAAGCGTCATATTTAAATTAAATATTCAAAGGTAACGTGATAATCAAGTTTGTTTCAAGTTTATATTTACTCGGAAATATTTTGTTTAACTGACAGATGTACAGAATATTCAACTTGAATGTAAAAATTTATTGTTTTCTAGTAAACCAATTGGCACTTTTAACTGAGTCTAGTGTTTCTTTGTGATACAGTTCCTTGTGTGATTTTATTCCAAACACGTTGGAACAGCATCTAACTTGAGCTGAGCTAGCAGTAAATTGGTGTTCTAGGTGAGCTTTGTTTTCATTTCTTTCAGGAATCATACAAAGCACTGCATGTTATGAGGTTTCAGCCAGGAGGCAGAAATGTCATAGCGATATACATTTATATATAGTCAATAGGATGAAATAATAACTTAGATTTTTATACAAAGCCCAAATGATCATTTCAAATCAAGCTAGTAATTGAAAGATGGAAAATATAAGGTTCTGGACAGGACTCAAACCTTTATCTTAGTCTTTCGCAGAACATGCGTTTTCCAATTACGTCATCGAGACTGATGACGACAATTGGAAAATTTTACAAATCTAAATCATGTATGCAGCCATACATCACCATAACTTTCAATTACGTTTGGCATTTTTGTTGATCATCTGTCGGTGTCAAGTTTTTGACTAATAAGAAGAAATTATTATTATTATTATTATTATTATTATTATTATTATATATATATATATATATATATATATATATATATATATATGTAAATTTGTATGAACAATGGACTTTTTAAATACAATTTAACTGAGGATTGAGGTTTGATATTAATTTATTCACATTGGTAGAATGAACGCTGGTAAATTCAAAAACAATGACAAGAAAATGCTTAACAGTGAAGACTCATTTGATAACTTAAGTTTCGGAGTAAGATTTGTATGTAAAAGTCAATTTAATTTAATTTTAAGGGTTTTGGGAAAATCTGTGCACAAGATTTGACATTACACACGGAAAAGAGTAAACATACTGAATTCAGCTACGTTTAATGCGGTTTTTAAGGGGAAATGATATTAAATTATATAACTTCTAAAGGTAATTGGTGTACATATTAATTATACGGAAGGTTTAATTAAGAAGTTGTTAATGGGCGATAATAACATGAGTAAGATTTGGTTATTAAACACCAAAGTAGAGAATTACTTAAAATATGTGTTGTGAGAAGGTAGTTGGTGTACATATTATAAGGAAGGTGTAATTAAGAAGCTGTTAATGAGTGATTATCATACATTTAAGATTTCAGTATTAGATACTAATGTAGAGGGACTTGGAATAAGCGAGAGAATGAGATGTTCTAGACTCTTCATTGTAGTATATAAGATATGTGTTGTAAGGAAGTTATTACGAATCATCAATTTCTGTTTAAGATATTGTTTGTAGGAGAAAGTTATTGTGGATGCATTATTTTGTACTTAAAAGTATATTTGTAAGAGGATTATTTTGTATCATTATAACTGTATGATCGCAGTGGTTTCATTAATTCAATAAGAATCAGAGAGCTAGTAACAATAATTATTAGACGGGCAATTAGATTCATTCATTATCACAGCACTAATTCATTCATCTACAGCACTTTTATTGATGCTAACAAAATGGAGTCAATCAAATAACAATATGATACATCAGCAACCTTACGGCTACACTGCTGCCTCTTTCTTAATATTATAGAACAGAATTTTACACTATCAACTTAATACTAGAATATTTAAGAACTGTTGGGTGCTACTTTTCATTGAATTATTTATCAGTTTATGTTATAAATAAACTTTAGTTAATGTTACTGGAAAAATGTAATCATTTTTCAAAAAATTAACAATCATTAGCAGATATTCAAGTCTAAATAACAGCGATTATAGAAACCTAAATAACTATGTGGTACAACTTTGAAATCTTTTTGATAGCATGCTTTTATTTTTACTTTCTCCGCCCTCTTTATTGTTGCAATATCCTACATGTAATATATATAAATACCTATCAAATATTTCATAACTAGGGACTAAATAATGTTCTATCTGAGTAAAGTTTTTGCTTAAAGGTTTACAGCATAAGAAGTTTTCCCAAAGTAAATTTACTTAAAAATCTTGGTATTCTCTAAATGCAGATCTAGTAAGCCTATGATAGTTAACAACACAAATGGTTAAAAATTTCAACTTCAAACAGGCATATGGCTATTCCCTTCAAATATCATTGTTGTTTCCTAGGTTTTAGTGGTGTGCCATCATTTTACAAAGGATCTGCAAATTGAAATGCTATCTAGCATATTTATTACAATGTATCTACAACAAAATTTCCTTAAATTACACAAAAATATGTATTTGTTTAACGTTCTGCAACAACATAGCTTCGTTTCCGATTTTTGATAAAATTTAACACTAGTTGGCCAACTTTATGATTTTGCTTTTCCCTAATACAATTCGTAATTGTGCTTATGATACAAATGTGCATGCCTTTCTGATGTAACTTGTTGGTCTCAAGGCATCACCTAGACAAATAATTATTCAATTATTTAAATTTAGTTTAGTCATTTGTAAATAAACCAAATTAACCATTTTTATTTCGATTTCTAATTAATCCCAAACATCCTAAACATTGCAAAAACAAAAGCATTTAAGCTTTTATTGTGAATAAAATACTCAAACAATATTCACTTGGTAGACAAATATTATTCAACATGTAATCCTTTAATTCAAAAACGATGTCATTATTATTTAAAAATTAGCTAATGCCTACTAGACTTTACTACAACCTTTTGACTTTCATTTTAATTAATAATACACTATTAATTCTAAAACTGTATTTACTAAATAAATACACTAGTTATAATTAGTGCAGTTAACACTAATTCTTGTTTAAGAATTCCACATGATCTCTACTAAAACACTGTTTATTATAACTAAAACTCGGCAGTCAAACAAAGCATGCAACTTTGAAAGGCTTATCTATAGTTTACTAAAATTACTATCACGATGAGAGAGACAATTATCATTAATCTTAGTGGTACTAATAGAGTATAAAGGAGTTTCTAATCATTTAAGGCAACATTTAAATTCTGCTGCTTTATGATTGTCAAAATATGTGTGCAGGATTTAAAAAAGATGTAATCTTTAATTTCAATCAAGAATCAAAAACTAGCACAAATCACTGATTTACTATACTCAACCACTCAAGATGCCATTTCGTCAGTAATTAATTGTGCAAAACCACTCAAAACAACTCTAAACCACCGTGCAGTTATTGTAGAGTGCTAGAATTAGAGGTCGCTTCAATATCCACTCTTGCTAACCTAGTTTCAAACTCCTTGCATAATGCCAGTTTTGCCTGCAATACAAACATTCACAGTTACTTTCTCAAATAAATTTGAACAACCTTGGCCTTATGTTCAGCTAAGGCATTTTTCACAGCCTCGTGTTGTTTCAGCAATTCTGTTCTGCGTATTTCAAAACTCTGTTCCAAGCGCTCCCGTTCCGTTACACCTTTATCAACAACTGCACTGGCCACCTCTCTTTTCACACGGACTAATTCATCTCTATCCTTATGCTTTTTTGCTAGTGCTTTTACTTCTTCCCTGCGATTTAGTTGAAGTCGATGCATTAAATCTGATGTTTCTCTCTCAAGTTGAGCCTAAAACAATACATTAAAAAATAACATACTTGCACAATATTACCTTTAGTAATTTAGATTGATTAGTTTGAGATGTTCGCATAACTTTCTCTGCTACACTGAATACAATTTCATGATACTTTTCCCGCAAGTCTTTCTCCTGAACAACAAATTCACGATTTGCTGTTAATAACCTTTCAGAAGTGCTACGGGGTAATGTAGATCTGTCACTCTCTACACTGCTGGAACATTCTGTACTATCTGCTACACTGGTAAGAGGTTCTACGCTTGGAGATTCGGTAGAAAATACACCAGTAACTCTAAAAATATATATTTATTAACCATTCAATAAAAAAATACACATTTGGTCTACATTTGAGATAGAAACTGTGTAGTTGTGCATACTGCAACAGTTCATTTTAGCAATATATTTTATACTTTATTTAATAGTTAAAATAATTTTAAGAGTATTGAATTTCAAAACAATTAATTTATGACTCCAGAAATATACTATTCGTTCAAAATAAGGAAGTGTGAAATTTAACTTTGAACTTGGTCATTTTTGGATATGTGGTTTTATTATAAGCTGTCTACTTACATATTTTTGCTTGAAAGGCGTTTAACAAGTTTCATATTAATGAATTTAGATATAGTTTCACCTTCACCAGCAGACTTTTGTGACTGAAGCGTATGTTTTTTCTTTTCATACTTCCTTCTTAAGTTCTCTAATTTCTTATCCAATTCAAATTGTTTTTCTTTAACTAACTTATTTTCTAAAATTCTTTCCAAAGGTTCAGCAACAATTTCTTCAATAGCAGCTCCTTCAGTAGAAGATTTACATATGGAATTTTGCTCTACAAGTGTTGTAGTGCTTAAAGCAGAGGTTATAGCCGGAAATGTATCAGAGTCCGAAAGAATTTCTACCGAAGCACTTCCACTTGTACCTAATAAAGGTTTCAATACTGGACTTCCATTGGAAGTAATGTCTTGATTAATTTTCGAAAGAACATCTTTCTTGTATTCATCTTTATTAAGTGCAGGCGCTTCCATATCATCAGTTAAAACAGCTAATTGTACAGAACGCTTATCAAGTTCACTTTGATATTTAATGGGGTTTGCAAGAGCTTCTGCAAAATCAGAGAGACCATCTGGGACAAAATCTTTTACAACTATAAAAAGAAATAAACTACTAAGAGGCAATGGTTGACCTAAGTCAGTCCTTAAATTTACATGTCGATAGCCAGGACATAATCCTACAACAGGTAATACCCTATGTCCTATTGGTCTTCCTGATTCTTCATAAACAGCCAAACGTACAGAAGCTAGTTCTGGAAGTACCACCTTTTTAAAAACAAAAGGTTCTTCATCATACAATGGATTCATACCATTATACGGTACAATTTTAGTGCGAAACTTTTTTCTTACTGTATCTGCTGGAAGTCCATACATATCTACTTCGACATATGTACCTACTCTTTTGTCAGTCAAGAATTGACCTGATATCACAGATATTTCTACAGTGCCAGCAATAATTCCATCTACGGTAGATTCTGCAAATGGATCTAACCGCCTATCTTTTCTTCTCATGAATTCAGGTTTCAATAAATAACCTGTTCTAAAATTATATTCAAATATTCCTAAATTTAATTGCATAGCAAGATCTAGAGTTTGAAAATTTAGTGCTACCAGTTGACATCCTGCATTCCAAAATACTTGAGGCATAAAATTCGATGAATCAAATCTTGTACCAGCAGGATAAACCCTACTCAACTGAAATTTATTATAATTAACAAATTCTATCGGTTTTTCTTTTAATAAATTAGTTGCTTGCTTTTCATCAAAAGATGACATTTCATAGCTACGATTCTTTCCTAAACAGAAATGAAATTATTTTATTACAGTTTACATGAAAAACTTACTTTCTGCACTTTCAAAACTAGAAAAATGTACTGGTTGTATGTAATTGACTAAAGCTGAAATTTCAGCACCTGCTTCAGTTTCTTTAGCTGCTGGTTTGGTATTAGCATTTTCTGACTGAGAATCTGCTGGAGGCGGTTCTGCTTCTACCATTTCAATATCATCATCAGTTGAGGAATCCTCTTCTTCTGTGCCTGTTGAGTCTTTAGAACTCTGTAGACAAATAAATCACGAAACCAATTATAAATCATATTCAACAAAAAAATTAAAATAACAAGTGCGTTTGAAGATTAAATGTGCACACACAGAACTGTATTGGAAATGAATTGCTTTTGGTTGTTTATTATATAAAATCACTACATTATATTATCTGAACTAAGTTTCATACCACACATATTGAGTAAATTTGACAATAATTTGTGTGAAAGATAGGTTTTTTAAAAAATTCGCAAGTGAAATTAGGATAAACCCCTATTCTGTGCAAAACATTGCCTCTATTACTTTCTAATACAACACAATCCAAACCTGAAACACATTATTATTAATCGTGATTCTGACCATGACAGTCTCTGATAATATACCAGATTTATGACTAAATCGCAAAAAAACTTATACACTTATACACCCCGCATACTTTTTTAACAAAGCGTTTTAGAAAGGAATTTTATTCTAAAATGATAAAAAAAATTATGACATTAGTTCTTTTGTAGAGGGTACTAAAAATACTTCATAATGTAACAACTTTGTATTTCAAAAAGGACATTGTTTTTTATATACAAATTTGATTCTACTTTGTATGGGTGAATTTCTATTTTATGCATATTTTTGTTGTATGTTGTTTCACGGTCTTCCTTTTTGAAATCTATGGGTATCATAAGTGTTATTCAACAAACCTGCTTAAAACCAGAATTACTTTTCGTTCTTGACATTTACATTGATACCTTTTATTGAACCTGGCTTTATCGATATCATGCAGATGCAGTACAGTCCAGGGTTTATTAATTTTGAATATTAATATTTTTATTACATTTGTTGCTGTTTTTTTATCTAATACCTGTTTGGAATGTAAAATCTTGGAAAGTGCATTTGTAGCTAGTTTATTTATCAATTAGGTGTCCAGATTTGCACTATTTATACCACCTTTCAGAAGGAATTGATGGATCATACAGTTTTCTATTCTCTCACAGTTCACAGTGTACCAATTAGGAGATCAATCACTACGTTTCTTGTCCTTGCATCGGTATCTTCAATCCAGAATGAGTGGTTTAAGTCTGACTGCAAAGTTTCTTTGACATCTGTAGCTAGTTGCGGGTGACTGCTTGGTATTGTTTGTAAGAGTTGCTTCACTAACCTCAGAACAAAAATGTATAAACTAGTTTTAATCAATTATCGCCTTATTATCTCAGTACCTGGCTCTGCATATTGATATCAACTGTTGCATTCTATTTTTATTTATTTCCTAAGTACTCAATTGTTTACACCAATCACTAATTAGGTTTGTGATATTTTTATTAGAAAGGTTATATTTGTAACAAACGTGCATTGTAGTTGTCCAAACAAGATATATATCACGTTTTATGAAACCCAAGCTGTAACATGATGCGTTACGCTAATAATAAATTAGATATGAAAAAATAAAATTTAATTTTGGAAGGATAAAATGTATGGATGCACTTTATATAAAAGATTTTGTAAATAATCATTATTAATTAACCGGTTAGACGCCATGTCAGACACCGGTGTCTGCTAGAAACTCTTAACACTGGAGCCATGGCAGATGTGGGTGTCTGCTCAACCACATAGAATGTTGTACTGTGTATGGGCCAAGCAGCTACATCCTAATACAAAACTATTACATAGCGTGTCTGCCATGGCCTGAGAGTGAAGTATACCAATAGCAGGTTTTCAATGTCTGCATTATGTTTTCAGATAAGGGCATCATTCGCTCGATCATTAATTACATAAAAAGACAATAAACGAATTGGGCATTAGCCTCAAATGAAATAGATAAACAATACATATAAGTTTGTCTTAAAGTTACAACGTACTAGTTATAAAATTTAGTAAAACAGTCCAAACAAAATCGTGGTTGGTCACTACAATCACGACAATGGGTAGTTACTTTTTTTACTTTAGTCTTTGAAATGGTTCCTTCTCGCTTCTGCCTATTGCCTTTGCAATACTTTCTGTTTTTTCTAGCTCTGCACTCTAGCTTTGCAAAGGAATGAGACCTTAAACTTTTCTTATTTGATGGTTCGATCTTCAAACTTTAAGAAAATCTCAATGAGATTGAGCCTGAAGTCAGTATTTGACATAATACAAGCATTTACAACGGCCACACCTAAAATAATTTTTATTGCTACTTTCTTATACCATGTATAGTTCTTGAGTGCTGTACTATAGCTTGACATTTGGTCCAAAATATCAATAGAGTTTTTGCCTTCATTATATGCCACAACAGCTTGCAGTTTATATATTGTTTGACCATGCCCATTCACCTTAGCTGTCGACTGAGTGTGACAAGTTGACAAGACCGGGACATCTCTTTTATAATGCCATTTCAAAATGCATACCTCTTTTTCTTTTCTTCACATATCTCACCTTTTTTCAATTTTGCTTGAATAACATTCTTTGGGTTACCTTTTCAATTACTCTGTAAGGTTCCTATACAGTGGGCGGAGTTGTCCAAAAGTATATTCTCTAATTCGAGACTTGTATAGTAGTTATTGGTAATGCAGGTTCGTCCTTGAACAAGAAATTTATCTGACAGCTTGAGCACATTTGATGTAGGCATGGAAAGATTAGCATTCTGTTCTTGTCCGGCATAAACAAAAATTTTTCCAAGTATATTCTTTATATACAACATAACTGAAAATATTAACCCCATATTCATGCACCTTTTGAGGAATATATTGCTTTATTCCAAGATGCCCTTGAAACGGAACGAGAGTCTCATCAACACAAAACGTATTTCCAGGTGTGTAAACATCTTAAACAAATTATTAATATTAGGTGATTTCAATTTACCTACTTTCTACTCTAGTCGTTTAAACAAATCAATGAGTACTTACAACATTACTGCATTAGAAAACTTTTGTGCGTATTTAGGTCTACACCAAGTTAATTCTATTCTCAATGCTAACGGTAGGCTGCTTGACCTGGTGCTCAGTGAATTGGATACTGTTGTCACACGGTCGCTAGACCCATTTCTTCCTGAAGATGGTCACCATCCACCATTGGACATAGTGCTGTCCCTGTCTCAGGGGCAAAAACATTTTCCTGTGTTACATAAACTTGTATATAACTATAAGAAGGCAAATTTAGTTCAATTGTACAGTGATCTTTGCAACATAAATTGGGATAGTTTATCTGAATTTAGTGATATTGATGAAGCTTGTAATATGTTCTATTTACTCTTAGATTCGGTGATTGCTGCATATGTACCAAAATTAGGTTACCGTGGTAATGCTAACCTACCACCCTGGTTTAATCGACAAATTGTCTCGAATATCAAAATTAAAAATCGTTTTTTACGTTTGTACAAAAGAACTCTTGACAGGAATGCTTATGATCAGTTTAGTTGTTTGAGAAGTAAAATTAAACATGACATTTCCGTGTGCTATCAAAACTATTTAATAAAAATAGAAAGCAGCATACCAGGTAACCCCAATCGCTTCTGGAGCTATATAAATGCTCAAAAAAAACCCAGCAGAATACCTAATACCATGAGCTATGGCAATAAATCTCTTAGTAATCCGCAACACATAGTTGATCCATTTGGTTCGTTTTTTCATGCTTCTTATATCAAGTCCACATACTTTGAATCTAATTCACTGGACGATACCACTAATGTTCTTAGCTGCGGAATTCCATTTCTTAATGAAGCTGATGTTTTAAAGGCGCTAATGAAACTAAAACCTAAGGACACTAGGGAGTGGATGATATACCTGCCTTCTTAGTAAAGGATTGTGCAGTGATTTTGTTAAACCACTTACCTTACTCTTTAATTTAGCTTTTAAAATGAAACAATTTCCGCAATGTTGGAGGGTCTCTAAAATTTGCCGGTTTATAAGAAAGGCTCAAAGTTACAAATTGAAAATTATAGGCCTATTACAATTATGTGTAATTTTGGAAAAGTCTTTGAAATTGTTATTTATAATATACTTGCATTCATGTTAAGTCTCTAATATGCCCTGAGCAGCATGGATTTGTACCAGGTAGATCTACAGTTACTAACCTTGTTTGCTTCACTCAATATGTTGCAGAACAACTTGATAATGGAGGTCAAGTTGATGTTTTGTATACTGACTTTTCAAAAGCCTTTGATAGAATTGATCACGGAATTTTAATCTCTAAACTTTCTAAAGTTGGACTCACGTTATCTTTCCTAAGATTTTTTGAATCATACTTAAGTAATCGTAAGCTGTGCGTGGAATATCATGGTCATCAGTCGTTTGACTTTGTAGCTTCATCCGGTGTACCTCAAGGCTCCGTTCTTGGGCCTTTGTTATTTATAATCTTCATTAATGACATCGTTCGTCATTTGTCTTGTTGTTCTCTTCTCTATGCTGATGATTTAAAATTGTTTACATCTATATTATCAACAGATGACTGCAGGAAACTTCAAAATGATCTAGCTAGCTTGTATTATTGGTGTAGTAACAACAATCTACCTTTAAATATCTCGAAGTGCTTTACCGTTAGCTATACACGTAAGATTAATCCTATTTCTTACATACACCATTGAGAATGTTTCAATTAGTAAGTGTAGCGTTTTAAAAGACCTCGGTGTCAAATTTGACTCAAAGCTTACCTTTATTGAACACATTACAACCATTCAAAAGAAGCGTACAAAATTTGGGATTTGTACTCAGAAATGGTTATCATCTTTCTCAATCTATAACTATCTCTGCCCTGTATAATGCATTTGTGCGCAGTAAGATGGAATATGCCTCTGTTGTTTGGAGCCCAGGATATGAAGTACACAGTTGGGTGTTAGAGAAAATTCAGAGACGATACGCTAAGTTTCTGTGGTTTAAGTCTGATGGTACTTATCCTCAGCGTGGCCTTCCTCAGGATGTTCTTTTAAATAGGTTTGGATTAAACGATCTACGTACACGTAGAAAATTCTACTCAGTCAGTATGTTGTATAAGTTACTTAATAATCTGATTAACTGTCCCAATTTATTAGGTCAACTTTACTTTCATGTACCCAACGTTAAAACTCGCTTAGTGTCTTTATTTTATGTAAAAACTCCTAGAACAAATAGATTGAAATTTTCTCCTGTTAATGTTATGGTTCTAAATTATTTTGATATTCAGGACAATTTTGATTTATTTTGTGACTCTTTGCCACAATTAAAAGCTGGTATGCTATAGATATAGGGACTTATTATAATTTATGTTGCTGCATATGAAATGTACCTTATTTTGTTATTTTTTTTTGGTATACATCCTGTAATTGGCTTGTCTGTCGGATGTATTTTTTTTTCTATAAATAAATAAATAAATAAATAAATAAATAAATCTTGAAAGTTTTCTGTAATCTTGTCAAAAATTGGTTTTATCTTATAAAGTCGATCTCCCTCGGGGCATTCGGCATTATTTGAAAAAGAAACATTTTTAGCAACAGCTCAAATCGATTTCGGCTCGTGATGCTAGGTGCTATTTCACTTTTCAAAATCCATTTCGTGGACCAATAATCGTGCAGTGAATTCATGCAGACCATGCCCATATAACCTACCAAACCAATGAAATGCATTATTTCCCATCCAGTTGGTTCCCATAAATGAGTTCGTGATCCGGATGAGACGTCCATTACTGTAATAATCGAGGTCGCATAGAGATTTGTCTGATCAACTATTTCATCAATTATGCTAAAATCAATAATGTAAGCCAGAACTGTAGGATGTTTTGTTCCTTTAAGCTGAAAACCAATGGGACTAAACCCCGGATTCAAAAGTTTTATCAAATTGTAAGTGGACCCCCTTTTGTGGCTCCCCATATCGAATCAGATAAATTCTTACTAACAACAGTTACATTTTGCTTATTCTGAATCCTTACACTAAAAGATATTTCTTCCGGTTATTGCTTCGGCGACAGTGAGAGCTTCTGATGCAGTGGCAGTGAAAACATATTTATCAAACTCTGATACCTCTGTAGTGTTTCTGCATGAAGAAGTTGAAACAACAATATTCTCTTTGCTTGTATTATTCTTAATGTTAATATCCAATTGCTTTTTTCTCTTTTGTTTTTTATGAAGTATTTCGGCAACATCGCTTACATCAGAAAATTCATTGCCACTACTAGAAGGTAAATATATAATCGGTATAAGAGCCATCGTCACTGCATACGTCAATGTTGCATATTCGTCTATATTGGTGACATATAGTAAATGAATTTTATTGTACGAAGTCTTACCCAAATCTAGTTCATTGTCTAGCGCTAGTTGTAGGAGTTTTTCTCCGTGGCTATTTCTCTTCATAATTATTACAAAATATTACTAAGAATAAACTTATATTCATACGAAATACTCTACAACATCGGAATGATACTAACAATAATGGACAAGTATAATCTGATGGCTACACATCGGGCATCATGTCAGCCGAGAACTTGCGCCTATCCTAGACCGGAGTGGACACCGGTGTCTGATCACAATTTGAGCTTGGCCATAGCAGACACTGGTGTCTGCTTGTGTTTCTGAAAAAATGTGTAACTAAAAATATATTTTGCTTCAAAAATCAGTTTTGATGAACAAAAAACAACGCGAATTTGTAAATATACTGTACTGGCCCAAGGGTAAACCCTACTCGTAATGGCTTTAGCGCTTAACCTGTTAAATTAGGATATTTCAATTTTGTTGCTATAGAAACAATTCAGATAGGAAAGTACAAAGTGATTCTTTTTAATACACTGTATAGTAAAAATGAAAGGGTTATGACATTATAAAAAAAACACAAAGCAGACATCGAAATGTGACAAGCACTTGCGTATACATTTTGCACAGATAAATACATGGTAATACACTGTAAGCATGAGAATGGTGAAGTATGCATAGAGTAAACTCGAGACATTGTATTAACCAGATGCTGACCGTAATAAAATACAAAAACAATGGGCATATATGACTTTTGTTGGATGCAATGGAAGAAGAAATAAAGTCAGTCATATAGAACTTGGTTACCTGAAAACATTAAAACATACAGATATGCTTGAATTGAACGGGGGGAGGGTGGGGTTTGATAAAAGTGAGCTTTTATATGTGGATTTGGTAGAATATGAACTGAAAAGTAAGGTTGAAGGTACAGAAGCTCCAAGAAAAATTTTATGGCATTCCCAAAAGGAAATATCGTGGCAAACAACATGTAAAAAATTAAATACCTCTGCAAATGGAGGGTAGTTTCAGGAACGCATGAGCTTGGATATAATTTCGTAGTAACCGTCTTGAAACAAAGAGGTAGGACCGGATACATCATCTCTCCATTAAATTTTAACTTTGTGGCTTGATTAGTGCAAGGGGGCTTTCTGTGTTGGAACTTTAAAGGTATGATTGCAAGTAACATTAATGTTCTTGGATACCCTCAAATTACGCGATGAGTAAATAGTGAATGGGTTTAATAATTATCGAACTGGACGAATTAGCGATGGAAGAAGTGACTGGTAATTTGAAATCGATTTATTAGTGCAATTTAGGTTATTAATAATATAAAAACTTAAGTATTGTGGAAAAGAAATGATACAGCACAAAGTTGGTATTTAACTGTCTTTTTTTTGTTTTTCTATAAACAACATTGCCAATAATTTGTCATTCATTAATGTCTCAAATTAAATAAAAACTATGAAAATTTGGAGTGACGAATAGTTTTGTTGATGGCTTAGATTTAAGCTTTTTAAGATTTTCTTCAGGATTTATTTTAGTAATATCTGGCCACATTTACGGGTAATTAATGTTTTAGGAAAGTATAGTTATATGCGTACTGAAATTACTTTTATGTTAATAGAGCTTAAGTTTAGGTTGATTTTTATTACAATTATTTGGGAAATAGGTAGGCAGTGATTTGTAAACGATATCCAGCTACCTCAGTGATAGTCTTATTTAGAAGGAGCGTTTGATTTTGCAGAATTTCTTTAGATATGACCAACTATAGGATACCAAAGCAAAGAAGTTTTATCTGGAATAACAGCCTTCCACATAGAAATGACATCAAAAGAATTGCTGTGACAGACTGTTTAGCCTCAACTATGGCAGTAGGGCAGACCTTTCAGCGTAAATGTTAACGTAATGTAAAATTTTGAATTTAAGTCTTGTTATTTATTAATTTTGTATTTCTTTATTTTTCTCATTTATTCATATGAACCCACTACTGAACCACTGTAGTTAGCCAGTCCATCCTTATTTTGTTAAGAGATCCTCGTCACTTTTCGGCAATTTCAAATTTAAAACTTAATGCTTGAATCACCCATAACCTAACTTTAACTGTGTAGCTTAACAAAGACGATTAACTTTATTTAATTTGATATTCATTAGTAATATTGTATTATTTAAGGATCATTTATTGTTGCAATTTTATGTATTTACTTGTAGGCTTATGATGGCAAGACTTGTTGTTTTTGCAAATGTAAATTTTTCTTGTTTATCGAATCATCATCAAAGTGCCTTAGAAACTGAAGTTTGCCATTTTGAGAAGTGTTTATTTTCTTTTTGATTCTGCATTTTTATGTCCATCCAAAATGTTTATAATAATTATAGGTATTAATACGCACTTAAAAAAACCATGCTACGTAAAACACTGATAAGTGACTCAAACGTCACTTCCCAAATCGACTGTTGAGCTCAAAAACATATTCGCGAATATGACCCTCTTTTAACCTGACTGCACTGGTCCTCTAGTTATTAATTTTGCAAATTTGGTATGCAAAATAATTATTGAATTGCGTACATGTTTGATTTTGATATTTTATTTCATTTTATTTTATGAGTATTAACATAATAACGAGTCCTCTTTTTCTGGAGTGTATTGTTTTAAGACAGGTAGCCACAATTTGTTGCAAAAGCTTGTCCTTTCTATTTGCATCACTGTGTCTTCCTTCTATTTCTTTTGCTTTATATTTTATTTTTCTTTCAGGTGACAAGTTATGTCATTGCACTTTGCAGTGGAATTGCAGAGCTGAGCTGCATTCACTTCCTGGCGCTTTCCGAGTAATTAGTCTTTATTGTCTCTTGCTTTTTTACTCACGTCACTCCACCACTAGTCGCTAACAGAAGCCGGTCAGTTTTTCACACTGACCCGCTACCTTCCTGCCTGGTTGTTTTGTTTAGGTTTCTTTCTTCTTTTTCTTTGTTTCCTTTATTTCTGTGCCCATTATTCCGATTACAACTCCTAATTTGGAACAATCTAATTGGGGGCTAGTTCTCACGTTCCTAGTTTTTTCTTCCTTTTCTCGTTCCTTGAATCAGTGTGTTACAACTTTTAATAATAAACAAAAAGTTTAGAGGTTTATATTGCAAAATCAGTGGCTTTTGAGGAATTTGTAAATTTATAAACAAGGATGCAGCAAAGAATTCACATATTTGTAGTAGTTCATAATAAAGTTACAGCTGTCGTTTCCAGCACTTCGTCCAAAGCAATTATCCTTAAAACAAGATTAGTTTTTAGTTTCAGTTCAGCAAAACCCCAAATTCTCTATTCTAAACTAATCGAGAAATACCTACTTCTGAAATAGTTGATAAAAGACTACTTTTCTCTGAGAAATAGTTGTAGTGACTTTGAACAATGCACACATAATTTGTTTTTGAAAATTTTTGTCACATTAGAGAGGAATTTATGGATGACTGTTGTAAAGTTCTGTATAAGTCATTGCCTTTATAATGTTTAGCTACCCTATCAAAAACACAGATATGTCTAATATAAAATCATTATTAAATAGTTACTAATGAATACTATAATATTAACTAACGCTGTATAAACAAAATATAAATATTAAGTACCTGTCGAGCTTGTAACTGTAAAGAAGGTGCATGATGTAACGTGTTAATATCCCCATTGCCCGTAGGTTCAGATAATTCTTGTGTTGGGGTTGGTGCCTTTTTATGATAATGATGATGATGATGATGCTTTTTCTTATTTTTAATAATAATTTTCCTTTTAAGAAGTGCTGGAGAAGGAAGATGAGTTCCTGGTTCCAACTTATGCGATTCTATTGGTTGATCTAATAACATTTCGCCAAATATTTCTTTGCAATAATTAGCAATTTTAGCTTGCTGCCGAGGGTTGCAATGATTTTCAAATGATAAAACAACTGGATACTCTGAGGTTTTAAAAGCACTTTCAGCAATGGCCTCTAATACTTCTTTTGCAGGAATATCTTGAACGAATGTGTAGCCATGGACAATAACGGGTTCATCGGTTTTTCCATTCCAAAAGTCCAATTCAACACATCTAGAAATAGCATGTATAAAAAAAACAAATTTAGAAAATTATTACGTTATACCTGCATCCTGCTAACAAGCATTGTCGATAAATTTCAACACTAGATTTTCCAGTTAATTGATGGCCAGTTAAATAGGTATTATGGGAAGAATTAATGAAATAATGAGAGAGAGGCTGATCCATATCATCAGAAAGATCAAATTTATTTGAAGCTATTATGTTATTATCTTCTGACATAATATACCTAAGAAAACCATCAAATGATAGTTGTCCCTTTTGTACATTATATTTATTGGGTTCGTACTGTGCTATAATATCTTTAGCTCGTGCGGTATTTACGTATGGGTAAAGAATTTCATTCAGTCGTGGATCACGCTGGGTTTTATTTAAAAAATCAACAAGTTGTGCAACTGTCATATTGTGTCTTTTTGGCGTTCCCACTCTACAAGATTTAGATCACACACTTACTTAATTCAAATATAAATATATACTCACAAATCAAGAAAAACTTTTTCAACTTCATTCCTTTGTGTTAAATTTTTATATAAATTACAGAAGTCTTCAAATTGAAATTTTTCAATACTAATACTATCATTTTTTCCTGAAGGAAGTCCTGATATGTCTAAAGCTTTTTCTACACGTTTACGATCCTCCTTATGAGATGTAAACATTTTTATAATACTAAAATATACATAAAACATATATCAAAACAAGATAAAAAAACACTCACTTTTTAATTGGAACTTTTCCAGATTTATCTGTAATTAAGGTAAGCTTAGTATAAGCTTTCAAAAGGTGTGTGCTAGTAGGAGCATTAGTTTGTGTCAAACTATAGGCCAAACTCATAAGTGCATCTGTCCACTGACGGGCAATATCTTTCTTCGTACAACAGAAATTAATAAAAAAAATGTTAACAAAATCTGTAGCACAACAAACTGTTACAGTTTTTTCTTCCAAAGTGTCTTGAGATCCCATTGTTACAATTTGCCTTAATTTTGGGTCCTGCAAAAAGACAGAAGCATTAGTAATGTAACACTAAAATAATCGGCTACAATATATTAATAGTGCCAAAATAAGCATGTTTGTGATTTCGATGTATAATGTATCCATATCCGCCATTGTAACAGTCTATTAGATACCATTGACGGTAGAAAATTCTACTGCTTTATCGAACCAAATCAATAGCACATATCTCAAACAATTATCATTGTAGGACAATTCCTTGAAAGTTGTGCAGTTTGCTTGTTTGCCTTGTAAAGATATAAACGTGTGTTTTGAATTGTAGCAGTAAATGAAGTTTTAGATAATTTGATTTAATAAAACGATTATGATTAAACTGTATCACAATTCAGCAAACACGTTCATTATATTTTTATAATTTGCTTCATCCTATTTTTGATTAATGCTATACGACAATGTGATTTTGTTATGCAATGATTCACGCACTATTGTAATAATACCTTTATTCTATTATTTCAGATTTATAAAAGATAACATTAAATATTAATAAAATCTGATTATACTATTCCTCTTTGCTTCCAAGAGTGCAAAGTAGCATAATTTTGGAGCCATTCTGAAAATAAAAAAATAGAAGGTTATCGATCACCTGTTAAAATTCAATAAAATTAGTGAAAATGAAAATAATAAAGACTAATTGGCAACAAAACAAAACATGATCGAAAAACTAATAAATATATATGTTAAAAAAAATCAAAAGTTGAAAAATGAGGAATAAAATTTACCTTGATAGTGATGATCAATAAACCAAAACATATACTTCATGATACAGAAATAATGGTACAGTTTTATAGTATCATGTTCATCTCAAATTTGCACTCAATAAAACAAAATAGAAATGCAATGAAATAACTAAGACATAAACAGTATTCGCAAGATTGGGATGTGTTGACTTGGGAATAAACAAAAGCTTTAGTATGCAATCTGATAACTAACAGAAACCTGGACGATGAAAAAAATGCAGAATTATGTAATACTAAATTATTAAAATATTTTTAAAAATAAATGAAACGTGTGGATGTATTGATTATGAAAGTATGTAATAATGTTTATGCTTTTCATTTATTTTGCAGCAGTCAGATTGTAAAAAGCATTTAATTTATTACAATAAAGTAATCTCTCAAGAACGCATTATATATCTAAATGCATAAAATGGTATTTAGAGCGTCCACAAAATGGTACATAGCAAATTAGTGTTTAACTACTTTGTGTTTATAATTATTTTGAATAGAATTTACCTTCTTTCATACACAATACATATAGACTACAGACATATCTGAATAATACCTTATTTTTGTTCTTTATTTCTAATTTATTTTAAATTTGTATACTCTGGAGTATGGTGAGCTCATGATAACCCAGTTAATTATGAATAATGTATGCTTTTGTACTGCGCATACTCTTACAACAAACAAAAAAAAACACACCCATGTACTCTTAACAAAATTTAAATTCCTGATGAAACGTAAATAAGTTTTATATACACCTTTAGATTTCTATTTAAATATCATAATAAAGTTAGTTATATGTATTATTTTCAATACGCCAAATAATGCACAATACCTTCAAAATTCACTCTCATCCGTCACACAATTTTCATAGTTTTCATAGTTTATAACAACAACAATTTTAAAGCGTTACCTGAACTTTCTTGAAGACCTCCACTCCGTTGATGATGCGGTAAAGTTGTTTCGCTCTGCTCTGCTGTCCGCTTCTAGCTATTTGTAGAAGAACTCCATTTAGGTTGTGCTGCTTTCCCGGTGCATCCAATTCCAAATCCAATTTAATTCCACTTCTTTCATACTTGCGTACTTTCGTTTAATTTAATTTTAAATTTACGTTACTTCACGTCACTTTCCCGAGCTTGTTTAAAATAAATGTTGCACCTCAAATTAGAATTTAGACTCGCCACTTATTCACGTATCAATTATGAGGCCAACACTGTACTATTTAAAATAAAATAACTTTATATACTTACAAGCTCGTTCGTAGTCTGAAGCGATCAACGTACTAAAAAAATAAAGTTACAAGAGAGCCGTGCTAATTCGCCTCGAATATTTAAATGTTTCGACTGTCACCTCTCCAGACCCTCTTACGGTGAAAAATCTAATTTAAAATAACACTTCCCCAAATTTTGTTTCAACCGTTTTCAAAATTTCCGAAATTTAGCGCGCCGTTACGATATTTTCCAATAAACCCGACTTCAAATATCCCCGTGTTTGTCTGTTTTAAAACTAACGATATCGACCAATAGTATATGCATTGACGTCTTAAAAATCCCGCCTATCTTAACGCTGTCCCTTCCTTATGCATATTATCTGTTTCCGTCTAACCTTGTTTGAGTGGTAGAGAATCGATATTACTGTCCGCGTTCTATTTACCCCATGTGGACTGACTACGTGCCTTTTGAAATGCACTGTCCGTATGCCTGTCTCATTCCGACGTATTTCATTGACCCTCTATCCTTTCTGCACTTTAAGGAAACTTTTAGTTAACATTTACGCGAACCCTCCAACCGTTTATCCGATATTCTTTGAACTTGTTTGTTATCTATAAAAATAAGTGGAACCTGACATTTAGAAAACATGCAGGTGTTTAATTAACCGACGTTTTAACATAACATTTCTAGGAGCTTCTTTTCATGGTATTTCAACCCAACCGATTTATTTGTTTGTTATAACGAACGCTATTCGCCTTGGATTTATTGATTTTTCCTGCTTTTATGCGTATTAGACGTAAACACCATTAAGTTAATAAATAAATTGCATTGGCTTCTAAAATTTATTTTCTTTACGCACCTAACTAAATTTTAATCATTAATTGTAAATTTTTGTTAATACTTGTTACATTAAACTGAACTAAATGAAATAAATTTCACACGTAAATTCTGGTTGTTTCCTCTATACAGGGTGTTTCAAATTGCTTTGTTTATAGTTAAATTTAACCTTTTAAAACCACTACAATATATATATATATATATATATATATATATATATATATATATTGTTATGTATGTTGATATTTTATGTGAAATGCTGCTTTAATATACGAGTAAAAATAATAGGTGCAACCTGTAATATGGTGTTGGTCTTTAAATGATTAGATAAATACTCTTTCAATTCAATTATGCCACGGCTTTTTGAAACTCTGTCTCAGGGAAACTGAATCTAGTATTTTAACTCTGTAAGAGGACGTGGGTTCTTTTGTCCCCTTACAGGTATTGAAACACAGGCGCCTAAAGCGTATGCGATCAAAATCAACTTAACCTCTTAGTTGTGCTTACGTATACCGATTAGACAAAGATTGATAAATCTATTCTGCAATTATTTATTCTAGTTAACGTTTGAAATTTAATTTATTCCAAATTACTTAAATATGAAGAGTAGATAACATTAACTTTGATACCTGCAAATCCGTTGAATGTGTCTGGGTGTACATGGGTTGGAAACAGGATACACAAAGTTGCCTCGAACGCTTTCAGTGAGTACCTAATAAATATATGTTTTAGTATAAAATACAATAAGGATTTTCCTCTAGTTTTAGGTTCTCTTATGGAAAACTACTTCAACCACTATTTGTTTTAATTGCTCTACAACTACGAACACCTTATACGTCACCAATTAACTGATCTGCAAAATTCGCTATTCCAGCTGCACTCTCTAACCACAACAAAGGATGCCCCGATGTTGGTATATTTTAATTCTTCCTTCTTTAATTAATTTCTTTTTGTCGTATAACTTTCACTTTCCTTTTACCACATTGAAATAAAATGCATGCACTTTAACATGTATATTAAATTTTAGCAAAATTCTCAGTACAGCTCTTAAGCCAAAACAAATTTATCAGTGTACAAAAATTTTTCTGTGCAAAACTTTCTCAAAATTTCATTATTAATTAATTTAAACAAATTATCACCCAGGACAACAACAAAAACAAACTTATTTCTAGCCTACTAACTAATATAACATAAGGGATGCATTCAACATATTCAACTTAAATCTACCTAATTACTATATTAGAACAGCTTTGATATTTAACATTTTATTTTGACATTTCATAAATTTTATGTTGCTTTATAATTTAAATGTATTAAACATCTTTCATTTTAGGTAACTCAAACTTATAAGTGGCCTACAGTATCCTGCACAAATTACAAATGCTAATTTGAAGACAAAACCTATACACATTCAATCGAAGATACATTAGATACCCTTCGTATATGCAAACAATGGAAAATGCTTTTTTTTTAAACCTCAAACGCTGTATTACTAGTACATAATATCCTATATATGCCTTCAACAAGTAACTATTCATCAATCTTTGTTAACCGTAGTGTTTTTAACTTTTAGTATAGCTTGATAAAATGGAAAATATATGGTTTTATCAGTAGCACTAACGAACTACCTTTGTAGAACCTTTGATAAATGTCAAATGTTATAGAAGCCCCACCTGGTTTGATAAAATAAATATAAGATTCTCTTTCCTCTAAACAGTGTCAACGATTGTAATAAGCTTATTTTTATTTTATTAAACCATTGCTAACCTTACGTTTTAAAAGTACTAACTGTAGTTCAACAATATCAAATTTTAATATGAATACTAACACAAAATTTAACTTTTGTAGAAATGTGTAGACTTGATTACTAATGCCTGTAATTTACTAACACTTTGTGATATAAAATGTGTATGTGTATTTATTGTATGAATGGGTATAAATGTTCCAAGTGAAATCGTCCCCGACATTCACCCCTTTCATTCTCAAGCTCAAACGTATTGCCATTAGCGAAAATTTTCCTTATTTGATAAGGTCCTTCATACGGAAATAATAATTTTGCACAAATGTTTCTACCCCAATTCGAAATTCTCAACCTCTTAACGATTACTAAATCCCCAATCTGAAAATTTGTCTGTTTCTTTATTCGATTGCATCGTTTCTTGACCTCCCTACGTTGTCTAGTCTCTGCCCTACCTCTGGCCTGTTCTAATAAACTGTCAATGTCCTCCACCTCGTTCTGATCTCGCCATGGCCTGGCTGGTACCACCCCTTTCATTAACGTCACTGGACAAACCTTCGTCACTGAACTCGGTACAAAATTCAAATAATTTTCGATCCTTGGTAAATTTCGAACCCAACTATTATGCTGTCCCTCAACCGATATCCTCAAATACTTGATGACTTCCCTAATGTAGCGTTCACATGGATTTGCTTGTGGATGTCATATACTACAAAACCCAACTTTTATACCTTCTCCCCTTAATTTATCAATCACCCTTTTATTATTAAAATAAGTGGCGTTGTCCATCAATA
This sequence comes from Platerodrilus igneus, assembly GCA_036346225.1. Lineage (NCBI taxonomy): Eukaryota > Metazoa > Arthropoda > Insecta > Coleoptera > Lycidae > Platerodrilus > Platerodrilus igneus. The sequence goes on along the minus strand of JARFIW010001259.1, from coordinate 4,041,386 downwards.
TCTTTTTCATCACCCCTGTCTGTTCAGTATACTTTCTTATGCTTGTCAAAACGTGTCTTGTGTTGCAGTTTCTGCCCGGGTATAATTTTACGTACTTTGAAAAAATGTCCACCATCACCAAAATATGTCTGTATCCGTTATGTCCTGGTATTAAATTGCTTACATAGTCGACTGCTACGATGTCCAAAGGTCTTTCTGTGTTAATTACCATGTGTGTGTTTTGTAACGTCATGTTCTTGTCTTTGCTTAGTAAGCATGTCCTACAACTATTTATGCTGTCTTTTATCAAAGAAATGTCGTTGTTAGTATAAAAAGTCTCCCTAAACAGTAAAAAGGTATTTCGTATTCCAATGTGTCCGTATGTCCTGTGAATTTCTACGATCATTTTTAGTGCTGTCTCTTTTGATAATACTAGTAAGTCTTCGTCCCCAATGCGTTTTACCAAAAAGTTGTTCCTCAGATTAAACCCTTTATATTCAACCCCATTTTGCTCGTTTAACTTCGTCCGAATGGTCACAATGTCCTCGTGTTGTTGCATGTTAATAAATTCTTGGTTTGTCCATCTACCCTCGTCGTTAAATGTCTGTAACGCTACTAAAAACCCCTCTTTTTCACCCCCAGTTGTGTCGTCCTTTCTACTAAGAAAGTCTGCAGTCACGTTCTCCATCCCTGGCTTGTGCCTAATGTCAAAGTCATATTCTTGTAGTGTTAACGCCCACCTATATAAACGGTTATTTAAAAAATCTTTCTTCTTCAAAAACGTCACCGCTGAATTGTCTGGCTCTATCAGAAACTTATTCCCTAACAAATAAAACCTTATTTTTTTTACTGCATACACAATAGCTAACATCTCCTTCTCGGCAGTTGAATACCTTGTCTCACATTCCTTTAGTACTCTGTAAATGAAGCATGTTGGCACTTCTACCCCCTTTTGTATCTGAACTAATTCTGCGCCTATCGCACGATTGGATGCATCTGTTCGTAAAATAAACCTATCTACAAAATTTGGATATTTTAACGATAATTCCTGGTAAAACCCCCTTTTCAAATCCTGAAATGCATTCTCTCGCTGCTCCGTCCACCTCCATCTCTCATTCTTTCTAAGTAATTCCACCAATGGTAGGCACAATTCTGAATAATGTGGTATAAAACGTTTATAGTAGTTGAGAACTCCTAAAACCCTCGCAAGCCCTTAAATTTCTTGGTTGTTCTAAATTTTAAGTTCGTCCAACCTTTTTTTTACAAATCGTAATGCCCTCGTCACAAATTACAAATCCCAAATAACCAACTTCACGTTTGAAAAATTCACATTTCTCTACATTCAACTGTAACCCTCCTTCATCTATCCTACGTATAATTTTTGTTACATGTTCCAGGTGTTCCTCGTTATTCCTGGAGAATATCAGTATATCATCGACATAGTGTGTGCAAAATTCCTCGAACTCATTTAATAACTTCTGCATGGCTCTGACCAATGCAGCTGAACTTGAAGCAAGACCAAATGGAACTACTCTATATTGAAATATTTCTCCCTCGATGCTAAAACCAGTATACTTTCGGCTATCTTCATGCAAAGGAATCAACCAAAATGAGTTTTTCAGATCTAATTTGCTGAAAACCTTTCTCCCACTGACTTTGTATAATAAATTATCCATCGATTGCGGCTGTTCATATTGTGCTTTAGTAATCAAATTTAATTTTCTGGCATCTAAACAAATTCTTATATCTAACTTATCACTAGGTTTGGGTACAACAACGATCGGATTAATAAAAGAAGTCCTTGCTGGCTCTATTATTCTATTTTTCAACATATCTTTGATTTTTATCTTAACTCTCTCCCTCATACTATACGGAATCGGATATACCTTCGTGTAAAACCCATTTTCTTCTGTTACTTCTAACTTGTGTACATACTTAGTCGCTACCCTTGGTTCCCCATTAAATAAACCTACATGCTCATTAAATATCTCACATAATCTACCCTTTATTCCCTCGTCTATAATCCCTATCTGTCCTTCGTCAAATACCTTCTCAAATAAATTACCTAACATTATCTCATCCTGTCCTTCTAAATTACTTTCCCTAATCATCCCTGTACCATAAACATCACTATTAGTATCCATCCCTTTATTCGAACTCACCTTAGGCACCACCCAATTCTTCCTAATATTTAAAATCTGTATACTTCTATCCTTGCCATCTATTTTCATCCCAAATCTTTCTACAACATCTATCCCTATTATAAAATCTAAATATAATCCCGTTGCCACTAAAAACTCAGCTTCTCCTAGCTTTATTTCCCCTATTGAAATTGGTACACAAATCATTTCGTCGATTACTGATATCTTCTTTTTCACCGCAGACCACAAACTTATCCGTTTTATCTTGCAAATTCTCCCTTGTAATAACTCAGCGTGCTTGACTACTATTTCTTTCTTTACCAGTGACAGCTCAGACCCACTATCAATTAAGGCTACATATAAACAATTTTCTAACTTTAAATTAACAAACGGTAAACTACTTTTTCTTTCACCCCTGTCTTCTAATAACGAATGTACAAAACTTAAGCTACTCGTCGTACCCAAATCCACTAAACTTAACCCTATATCTAACTCTAAATTAACTAACTTATTTACAAAATCGGAGTTTTTTTTAAACCCGATGGCTCCTCGTGAACCTGTGCTATCTCAATCAAATTTTCGGATTCCCTGTTCCTGCCTGACGTCGTCATATGTCTGATCCCTACATTACGCTGCTCTGGACTTTTATCTCTCTCCCTATTATATTTTAATTGTTCGTTGTCGCTGTATCTACTCCCATAGTCCTGCTGTCCACGTTGGAAATCCTGTCTTCGGTTGAATTGTCTCCCATCTCCCCAGTCATTTCTATGCCAGTTATTTGTTCCCCTAAAATTTTCGTCCCTATGTACCCGTTGACCCCAATTGTTCGTCCTCCCTTGATCTCCCTGATATTGATTCCTGTTCCAGTTATTGAAACGGTAATTGTCCCCCTGGTCCTGGTTTCTGTTCCCATTGTGTTGAGGTGTCATGTGTCTCTCCCCGTGTCTTTGTTCCTGTCTTGGATTGTCATATCGATTCCATGTTTTAAAATTTTCCTGTTGATTCTGGTTTCTACCGGTATTCCTACCTTCCCAATATCTATTATTATTTTCAAATTCCCTGGCCATGTCATAATTCCGCATGATTTCTAAAAATTCTTTCAGTGTTTTAATATTTTGAGTGGCCACCGCCCTAGCCACTTCAGCTTCCATATGTCTCGATAAAAACTGTATCAACTCCTCTTCTCTAAATTTCGGAGTCAAATGCTGCGCCTGATTGTAATTGTCAATGATGTATTCCTCTCGCGACCCCATGCTAGTCAAATACTGTCCTGTTATTAATTTTGTCCTTATTTCTGTCTGTTTCGCGTTACCCCAATATTGTTCTTTGAAAAGAGTCTTATATTGCTCGTATGTGTTGTAACTTTTCCTGATAATGCTGTGCCATTTTTCAGCGTTTCCCTTTAAACTTGCCCCTATCATTTGTATGCGCACCCTCTCTGGTTCACCTTCCATTACCTCGTCTAACTTATCTAAGTATAGCATCGGCTGTTCAAAACGTCTTCCCTCAAATTTCGGTAAAATTTCTCGTCCGTTTTTGAAATAACCCTGGTCCATTGTCCCTAAACGTCCCCCTTCTAATCCTGTTACTTGTTCCCTAATTACCCTAACACTACCTTCCAGTACCCCTAATTTTTCATCTACCCTGTCTTTAAATCCAATTACATCAGCCCTTAATTCCCCTGAATCTCTAATTTTATCCTGAATCATTTCCATCACTTCCCTTTTAGAATTTTGAAGATTCTCTGTTTGTTTTAGATCGACTCCTACCAATTCACCCTTAGCTCCGACAAACCTGTTACAAAATTTTCCTCGACGACTTTTACCCTGTCTTCACGTCCATCCTTACTTCATCTCTAAGTGAACCCAAACTACTCTGTATCAACGCATTTATCCCTCCAAATTTCATCTCAATCATTTCAAATCTTTCTCTCACTTCCACTCGTGTATTTTCAAATTTTGTCTCCAATTTTTTTAATCTTTCCCCCATTCTCTCAAAATTTTTTTTACCTTCCTCAAAATTTCTCCTACTTTCCGCTTGTGAATTCTCAAATTTTTCCTCCTGTGAGTTCCGAAATTCTCTCAAAAACTGCATAATACCTAGCATGTCACCCTCGTTCGATGTCTCTCTGACACCTTCAACCTGTCTTTCCACGTCCGGCTGAATTACAACCACCTCCGGCTCCACATATCCTCTCCTTTCCTCCCCTGCATCTCCTGCCGCTAAAGTCTCCATCACCCGTTGCCCTCTCATAACCGTCTCGACACCATAAACCTTTCCTGACCTGGTGATCCTTTCCTCGTCTGACATGTTCTAAATAATGTTGCCTTTTTTTAATGACCTTTTTCTTGCCCCACCAAAATACAATTGCTCCAAACCTGCAAATACGCTAATTCTCTCTCTCCAAACACCACGCTTACGACACTGCTTATCGAGCCCCACCTGCTTTTTGTTCTACTGCAACCTATTACTCTTTTACTTTGCCCCACGTTTGTTGGTCGCCAATATTATGTTATGTATGTTGATATTTTATGTGAAATGCTGCTTTAATATACGAGTAAAAATAATAGGTGCAACCTGTAATATGGTGTTGGTCTTTAAATGATTAGATAAATACTCTTTCAATTCAATTATGCCACGGCTTTTTGAAACTCTCTCTCAGGGAAACTGAATCTAGTATTTTAACTCTGTAAGAGGACGTGGGATCTTTTGTCCCCTTACAGGCGCCTAAAGCGTATGCGATCAAAATCAACTTAACCTCTTAGTTGTGCTTACGTATACCGATTAGACAAAGATTGATAAATCTATTCTGCAATTATTTATTCTAGTTAACGTTTGAAATTTAATTTATTCCAAATTACTTAAATATGAAGAGTAGATAACATTAACTTTGATACCTGCAAATCCGTTGAATGTGTCTGGGTGTACATGGGTTGGAAACAGGATACACAAAGTTGCCTCGAACGCTTTCAGTGAGTACCTAATAAATATATGTTTTAGTATAAAATACAATAAGGGTTTTCCTCTAGTTTTAGGTTCTCTTATGGAAAACTACTTCAACCACTATTTGTTTTAATTGCTCTACAACTACGAACACCTTATACGTCACCAATTAACTGATCTGCAAAATTCGCAATTCCAGCTGCACTCTTTAACCACAACAAAGGATACCCCGATGTTGGTATATTTTAATTCTTCCTTCTTTAATTAATTTCTTTTTGTCGTATAACTTTCACTTTCCTTTTACCACATTGAAATAAAATGCATGCACTTTAACATGTATATTAAATTTTAGCAAAATTCTCAGTACAGCTCTTAAGCCAAAACAAATTTATCAGTGTACAAAAATTTTTCTGTGCAAAACTTTCTCAAAATTTCATTATTAATTAATTTAAACAAATTATCACCCAGGACAACAACAAAAACAAACTTATTTCTAGCCTACTAACTAATATAACATAAGGGATGCATTCAACATATTCAACTTAAATCTACCTAATTACTATATTAGAACAGCTTTGATATTTAACATTTTATTTTGACATTTCATAAATTTTATGTTGCTTTATAATTTAAATGTATTAAACATCTTTCATTTTAGGCAACTCAAACTTATAAGTGGCCTACAGTATCCTGCACAAATTACAAATGCTAATTTGAAGACAAAACCTATACACATTCAATCGAAGATACATTAGATACCCTTCGTATATGCAAACAATGGAAAATGCGTTTTTTTAAAACCTCAAACGCTGTATTACTAGTACATAATATCCTATATATGCCTTCAACAAGTAACTATTCATCAATCTTTGTTAACCGTAGTGTTTTTAACTTTTAGTATAGCTTGATAAAATGGAAAATTTATGGTTTTATCAGTAGCACTAACGAACTACCTTTGTAGAACCTTTGATAAATGTCAAATATATATATATATATATATATATATATATATATATATATATCTCCATTTTCATTCGTTCTTGGATCGCCAAACGGACCTACCACATGTTCAGCATTTTCTCTGTGTACTCCGACCCAACTATTCATTCCTTTCACGTTTGCCTAATACATTTTCCAACTCGTGCCAAAACTACTCACACTCCCTATCGTCATTCACTGGAGCATAACATGCTACTACAAAAATCTTTCTAAAGCCCACTTTCATTTTAACACACAAAATGCGAGGAGAAACCAATTCATATTGCTTCATGCATGCTTTTGCTTGATCATTTAAAATTAAACCAATACCTTTCGCCCCGAATTCATTGCTCTATAGTCCAGACCACAAACCCAACATACCGTCATCTAATTCAACAACATCTTTCCCCTTCCACTTCGTTTCACTCAAACACGGCACATCCATCCATGCGTCTTTCTTTCTTTCATTTCATTCATGACTTCATATTCTTTTCCGTATATTCCCCTAACATTAAAAGTACCAAATTTCCATTCCTGCATGCGGTCGTTATCTGATGGGCCAGATATTTTCCATCACAGTAGCTCACCATGACTTTAATGGTTCGAGGCTTTTGCAAAGGTCTTGTTAGTAGTGTTAATTAGATTGAACCAGGTTACATGCCTAGATTGTAACTGTGCCATTGTAGGTTTCCCTACTAACAGTAACGACACCTTACCATTCAGTGTTGGCATGTTTAGCCTCCCTGCCACAGACGTTGCCACGATTCCCAGTCCTCCAGATGCGCCTAACGTCTTTCAATTCAAGCTAAAACTTCTCCTTCCAAGGGGGTTACCTTGTAAGTCAGCAGAAAGTTGCTCACATTATGACCACTAGGAGGTAAATGCTGTGCACTGACACACATCGAGCACTTATCTCTATTTTTATAAATTAATAAAACCTCTTTCACCTATACAAATTGAGCAAATAGTTGTATAGCCATTAACAAAACAATAGCATTATTATTTCACAAGGGGAAGAAACATCCACTGACCAGTTTCGGCTTTCTTAAATCTCATCAGAGCAAATTAGTTTCCAACATCCCTATGAAGTAATCGAAGCTATTATACTAAGTTCGAAGGAATCTTTGTGCTATTGCAAAAGTAAATAATATCACCATCAGGTGGTTAAACACCAACACTATTAAGTGTGGAAGTGCAAACGTTGAATCGAAACTATATCGTAGTTTTGTAGAGGGTTATATAAGTATGTTCTGCCTTTGAGATATAAGAAATGTTATAGCAAAATTTATTTACAAAAATAACAAACCTTCTTGTGGCTTCGCCCGTTTCTCACCGCAAGAGCAATTCATAATAATAAAAAGACAAGTTATTTGCAGTCCGCAATCAAGAATTTGTGTACAACAAAAGTAAAATAAGATGCATCTGTAAATAAACTCTTATAAAAATAATAAAAGCTTATTCACCTATACAAATCGAACTAATAGTTGTATTGCCATTAACAAAACAAAAGCTTTATAGTAGTAGTAGTAAAAAACAAACAGTAGAAAATCGCTCTAAACGCAGTAAAATTTTAAATATCAATTTATAAAAATAAGTATATAATTAGTCAAGTGGTGAGCGTACATAAACGCCGGCAGTATATTGCGGAAATCAAAAGCAAGGTTCTATCTTCCAAAACAGCAACACAAAATAAAGCAAACGGAAAAAGATATTACACCTGGAGCTATCTTTTTTTTTGGTACCATCTAAAGAAATGTGGCGGTATTCGTATACGGCTGGATGCAACTGAATTTAACTGTACTAACATAAACGCATTTGAAAAGCGCGACTTTACAACGTTCACAGGATGTGGTATACCAGAAGTATCGTAGAAGTATTAAGGACGAAAGAATAAGAGCAAAGTCGAATAAAATAAGAGGCCTTTCTCAAAGTTTGATTTGTATTTAAACAGCTTTGAAACCATGAAAAGAAAACATAAAACCATTTCCATCTATATTGATGTAGAATATTCTGAAAAGGCAATCGAAAATATATATTCTAGACCACGGCGAAAAACATTCATAGAATTCAAGTAATTAAAGAAGAAAATACGATAATTAATTCCATTGAATTTCGTTAGACGTATGGGAAGGCAAAATACATTTTAAAGCATTCCTGCGAGTTATACAACCAAAAACACGGCTCAGCAATGGCATCTCTAAAGAAAGGAAAGTTTTTGATTTGCAGGGGGAAATTTTGTACGATATATTGAACTTAATTTGGTTTTATTGTTTTGACCATTTTCCAGAATCATCCTTAATAAGATATGTATCAGTAGTGGTGGTAGTAATTTTTAATTCTATTCGTTCCTCGTCGCTAATGCAGCTAGTGGCACATGATGCATTTGCCGTTTGTTTTTTTATCTGCAATATCTGTAACTTTCTCCTATGCAACAGGATTAGTTGCATTATTTGGTTCGAAATCTTTTATTGTTGAGATCGAAGTTGAAGCGTCAATCTTTATATTTTCATTGCAGCGTTTTTTGTGTTAATCGCTCAAGAAATTATCTAAAGCACCCCTTATGTTCTTGTTATGAATGCGGATTAATTAAGGAGCTTATTGAGGGTTGCTAATGGATGTTTGATTAATAAAGGACCACCAAATTATGACTGTGGATGCAATTAATAATTGAAATGTTGTATGTAAATGATTGTGCACCTACTGATTGCTGGTTCTATGACGAACACACTGCTGCCAAGCGAAAACTTGTTGCTACTCGAAAATGCACGTTTAGTCGACGGCAGCTACACGAACAGTCACTTGTATGATGAAATGATGCGCGCAAAAACGAGTTACTATTACACACACACCACTGTGGTTCCTTATTGTTGAAGGATAACTTAGGTAAAGGGTTTAAGGACGAAACACGTCTGTTCTTCAAATTTAGCTTTTCTTTTTTGCTTTGTATTGAAAACTGGAAAAACATTTTGTTTTTCTGTCAAACATTCTGTTACAAAAATTATTAGAATACTGATAAATAGGGTTGTTGGTCTTCTTAAAGGTTTTAACAAACTATCGGAAATAGCAACAAAATTAACACAATTATATCATAAAAGTCTTCTTTCACTTACAGTCGATATCAAGTTTACTATAATCGAATTACAAACAAGTTAATAATAACTCAGTAAGAACAAAAACGAACAATCAAAGCGGTTAAAAAGTATTTAAATTATGAAGATTAACTATCTGAAACTGCGATGAGGTTCCAAGCACCGCAAAAGATATTCTAAATATTCCAATTTTAAATATGAGGTAGGATTATAAGGGTTGCTTTGCGGTCATCGTCCGGTCAACTGTTGCAAGAAAACAGATAATAGACTAAATATTATGAAACTGAATGTGTACCATTTTGAAACTAGCAATAACTCCGGTGTGCTTTTAAACGAAACGAAAGATTAAGATAGTTTTAGGAAGGTAGTAAAATTCTGAACAGACTTTAGAATATACTTTAGAATATTAGCTGTTTCAAAACCTTACATTAAATGTGAAAGCATTTATCATTTGTACTACAGGCTGCCGCCCTTTAATTCGGCCGCCCTTATGCACTGCACATTTCGTACTTATAGTAGTGGCGGCCCTGAAGAAACTTAAAGGTTGCCTGTAGGAAAAGGTTACGAAAAGGATGTCTTCATATTTCAAACTCATCCGAATCTGCACCAGACGTTTTTTCTAGAGGACATTCAAGAGCTGCATATTATTCCATTTTTGCATCAGTGATTTCCTAATTGTTAGAAATGTTTCGTTACGAAGTTTGGCGTAGAATTGTGACCACCGAGTTATTAAAATGCTGAAGTGTGGACTTCAAGTACTAAAAGTTCTTGTATGCACACTTCGAGTGTGCGAAGTCAACACAAACGGCAACCCAGTTTTTCCAGTTAAATATTTTCTACATTCTTGGTTTACAAGAGAAAGTGTTAAATTTAAACGGAATTTTGTAGCTAGCTATATAGTATAGAGTTTAAAACTTGTAAGATAACGTTATTTTTATTTTACTACAGTTTTCTAAATGTTTTTGTAGACTCTTATGCTTGTAACTTTGTAGTTCTACGTCCAAAATGTACTCTTATCACGAGGGAAACGCGCAATTTCCTGCGCTATCGCACGGAACAAGCTCCCTATTTCGTGCACAGGTTCATAATTAGAATCGATTTGTTTTGCAATTTTATTGAAATGAGATTTTTGGCCCGGTGAAGCGTATAATCAAAGTAATTTGTTCGTATAAATGAATGGGTCTTAATAAATTCCTGTAACAGTACAATTACTTGATGCTATACTTTTAGTAGTTATGAGGGTTAAAATAAATAAATAAGTCAAGGCTTATTGTTAATGCATGAGAATGAGAGATATTAATTAAGCTATACGAATTTTAAAAGGCAGTGGGACGTTATAAATTATTACCGAATCCGTGACACTATTAAAGTGTCATGAGAGGTAATTGACTAAAGAAACGTAATGCACTTTGAAATAATTAAAAGCCGAAAATGACACCACATACATACTAATTTCGGGGGTGCTTTAAATGAAAAGCTTGTGTGAAATTGAAAAGAAGGAAAGAGGGCTGGTTTACGTGACTACATTAGGCGTTGGGAATGTCTTTATCATGCTATATTGCATTCCGTAAAATTAAATACCCGTGTTCCAGTTTTTGAATAGTTCTATTTTGTCACCTATAGCACTTTATTTTTATTATATAGCAAATGTTAAATGTTGATATGTCTTATATAATATAATTAAGCATTCTTACTTCATGCATTTACTGCTGGTTTAAAACACTAACACCTTCAGTAATTAAAATATAGTTGTAGGCTATGACAGAAAAAAACGATAGTAATGTCACAAACATTTTTTTAGTTTAAAATTATTAAAAGTTTTAGTTCTTTAACATTTTAAATTGATGTCTTAAAACGTTCTCTAGTAATTCCCCCAACATCTTATGAATCCATAGCGCAAACCGCAAGGAAGCATTTATAGAAAAAATGTGTGTTTTGGTAAGAGAACTTTGGATGGACAGAATAAATGTGAATGTACCCTGTATACTTAGATTTTAAGAATACTGAATGCTAATTAAACGTGACAGTTTAATTTTTTGTTTCCTTAAAGGTAATTCAGATGATAAACTAAAACCCTAAAATTATTTCTTTTACAATACATTGTTAAACGTAATAACTAAGAACAATGACTTATTTAAAACTGCAACTAAAAACAGATCTGAATGTTGCGCATTAAAATACCGAATAACAAAGACGTTAACCATGCACGCCCCAAAGAAAGATAAATATAATAGACATCAGTCGCCCATCTCGACAATCAAGGACGATGTGAAATATCATCATTGCCACAACAATACAGATCACAAAGGAGGTACTTGACTTATAAGACTTATTGGTACAATAACTTTGTATTCAGCATACATAAAATATTTTACATTGTGTGAACGGATTTCGACCGCGATTTATATGTATTACCAGACCAAGTGAAAACGTCATATAAGAATTAAGCGCGACAGTTAATTTAAAAGTCGAGTTAAAAGTAACACAGCTCCAAGAAGTAGACGTGGACTTAACCGAAGGGGGCATTCGATGTGCGAGCTTTTGTCTAACTTTACTTGCGAGTTTAAATCGAGGATAATAGCCTGTACGCGTGGACTTTAAAAGTCGTACACCGGTATAATGGGATCTGTACCTGCGGGTCAGCTCAAATGAGTGGGTTTTGTTTTGCGTAAAGTAAGCTGCTGTTACCAGGAAAAAATGAGCGACTGATGTTTCTGTACGTCCTTCAGTTTTTTATAGATGAACTGGCAATTAACCGTAAGTAAAGTTTGAACTTTTTGTTTGATTTATAAATATGTACATGTTGATTTTAAATGTAAGTCATAAATGGTTTGTATTTATTTAGTAGGAAATTGACATAGTGCTAAATAATAATTGTGTTGGGCTATTGAATAGCGTCGGGGGAATTGCCTGAAACGCAATTTCTTCATTGAACCGAGTTCTACTTTGATCCTCCGTTCAATAATATAAACAAATCATACATATTATAGAGTCAGTTCAATTTAAATATGTTTTCTTTACTCACATGGCGTTTATTTTCAAACAATACAAGCTTAGATTTAGCAGCTAAAAAGGGTTGTCTGTCATTGTAAACCTGCGCTTATGTGTATCGAACTAATTCACAAATTAATTGCGGAAGCGTTTCTATTTAACAGCGATATATCATATACTTTAGTTTCATCAATGTCACTCAAAAAGCTCCACAATTTTTACTAATACGACTGTTTTATTCATGCGAATCACCTCATATCTTCAAATCTGCAAAAGAGAAAGACAAACATCAGGGTAAAAATGGTTTAATTATTAACTTAATCAACTACTAATTGTTTTTATACTTGCAACTTGCTGTTCCGCAAATACTAAACTCATACTGTATTAAATATTTTTTTGTTTTCGATTGTATTACCTTAAATAAAACTAGAGAAATATCCAGTAGGAGTAGAAAAAGCATTATTTGATATACGGAATACAGCCTTATATTGTAACCCATGTAAAGTGTATTATGCTACACCACTGGTAAGTTATTTGTGTGCAGCTTGTCAAATGACGTTATACTCTTCTTAAAGTAATTTTGCTCCACCAAATATGTATCGGTATATTGCAACTTATTTTTAAGAGTTTTAGGGTCACTAGTGGAAGAGGAATTCGGGCGGCATTGGAGGGTTGTGCGATTTTCGGTCGACAGGTAGAGCAGAAAGCAGTCTGTGGGCGCTCAAGTGGTTTGCACGTGCAGTGTAAAAACGAATTAATTACCGGGGTTGCGAAGCTAATTATCGATTATTATTTTTAAACAAGAGATAAACTTGTTGCTGGCATTTGGAGTACCTATATTGAATATTCAACTACTGTCGCAAAGCTAAGTTGTAGTCTTAAGTTTTAGGTTTATTGCTACCATTTTGGCGGTGGATGTATTTTTTTAAATACGCGTTTCTACTAAATGTGTCATAGTAACAACGCAATCGGTTCGTTTTAATTTTCTCTACAAGTTTCAACAGATTAAGTATCCAAGAATCCACGACCCGCTGTGTGGAATTTCGCATCTATTAATTACTTACACTACACAGTGACAGCTGCAAAGCGGTACGGTTCATTTTGGCGCGGCAAATATAAATAAATTAAATAACTCGGTAAATAACGGATAGTGATAGAGACAATATTGGGAAAGTAGGCAAAGCAAATAAAGCGGTAACCGAAGAAAGAACTGCCGTCGTTTATCAACGCGATCGTGGCACTACATTCTTTATGGAAAGATTTGGATGAAACAAACCTGCACTTTTACAGGAAGGGTCATATCACCCTTTATAAACAAAGTAGAAAATATTTTTGCGGAAGTGGTTAACCCAAAGGGTTTCTTTGGCAGTTAATAGTTTACGTGGTTCGGCTCAGTATTAAGTACCATTAAAAGAGGATCGTGTCGAATCTTTGAAAAAGTTTAAGAGTTTATTTCTAGTTCGATACTAGAAGTGGAGGAAGCGAGAGAACTATTTCAAAAAGTAAAATTTGGTTCTTTTGATAAAGGTTCCAGAGCTGATTACTTTTTGAAGTTAGTCAAGAACGGTAAATTTTTAACTGTCCCATTAGAGAAGCAAGAAATTGTTTCGTTGTTAAGAAATCACTTTCCCAGCGACATTTAACGCGGCATCTTGAATTGTGTGCCGAGAACAGTGAATGCCGTAGAGAAATATTTGAGGGAAATCGATAATACATACTGGCAAAATACCGATTTTTCCAACTCGAATTCTAGTCATTGGCGTTACCGACATACAAATGTGAGTAGGGAACAAAGATATGGTGTTCGTTCCAATGCCAGGTCAAATATTGCTAATTCTACCCATAATATTGGGTTACAAAATGTATCGAATAGTAGTGACAGCGTGGCTAAAGATAAAAATAGTCGTAATGTTGCTGGTCCTAGTGGTAGTCAGCCATCTCCGGCGACAATAGCAACGTTATTCAATAAGAAAGGAATTCTTATCGGAATAGGAAGGGGGCGACAAGTCGTTGGTAGTGGTATCGACCATTTATCTTACGGTTGAAACAGTAGGTGTAAAAGCGTTGGCTGAATCAGACAGTGAGGGACTTGCATATCCAGGAAATTTTTATTAAGACTTCTTTCAATAAATGCTCATACTCCTCGTCTGCCATTCACTTGGATGACGCTACTGGGTGCTATAGGAAATAGCAAGTATACCGTCAGAGAACAGGTGTACTTGAAATTTCGGTTAGACGATGTCGAATTACCGTATCGCAGTATTGGTATATCGGGATTATGCCGGGATGTTATTTTGGGGTGTGATTTTTTCACTGATCACGGAATCAAGATAGATTTTGCTAAAATCTATTTATTCGGTGTTTTTGTAAAAAGGGCGATAAAATTTAAGGTCTAGCTTAAACTGGATTTACAGTTAACAATCTGTAAAGTATCTAAAGACAACTCTAATGGCCTTCGCTTAAAAAGAGAAATTGAGCATTGAGGAGGTTGCCTACCTGGTCGAAGCATTTTCGGAAGCAGACAAAAATAGGTTGTACGGTTTGTAAATGTTATATAGGGAAGTGTCTACCGATCGACCTGGTCGTACAGAGGCATATCTGCATGAAATTGGGCTTAGAGTTGATACACCATTTTTTGTGAAATCCTACCCCGTTCCTAGTGCCTATAGGAAGAAATACAGCGACAAATTGATAAAATGTTGGCGTGGTAGATCATAGAACGTCAAAATATATTAATCCGTTGTTGCAGTAAAAAAAGGACAGAAGCGTTCGAATATGTTTTCACGCAAGATTTTTAAACCAACGTATCGTCAGGGATAGGGGGACGCCTCCAAATCCATTTGAGGTATGGTATAATTTTACGGTGGGCCAGAGTCTGCGTACTTTGAACCTAACTGCTAGTTACTAGCAAATCGATATTAAACCGGAGCACCAGAAGTATACAGGGTTATTATACAAAGGGCATACGTATGTCGTTGAGCGTCTGCCTTTGGGTTTAGTACTTCGGTGGGATCTTTTAAAAGGGGTTTAAGGAAAATTATATCATCAGAGGTCGATTAGTACGTAATCCCGTACGTCAATGACATCCTTATATACTTGCAGTGGGACCGATTTACACCTTGTGCATCTCCGAATCATATTTCAGAAATTTAAGGATTCGGATCTTACTGTAAAACTAAAGAAATCGCATTTTGCTAAGAAAATGGTACCGTTCCTCGAACATTTGATATCAAGTGATGGGGTGGTAGTCGAGCTCTTTCGGATGAAGGTATTGAATTCGTTTCCGGTACCACAAAACGTTAAACATTTGAAAAGATTTTTAGGCGTCGTAAAACGGTCGCCATTTCTGCCTGGATCTGGCTTTATTGATGGTTCCGCTGTTAAAACTTCTAAAAAAATACGCTATCTAACAATGGGGTCACGAGCAGCAAGATGCATTTGAGAAAATTAAATCGACTTTCCTATCTTCGGTTACGATAAAACACCCTTGGGGTTTACCGTCAATTTTATATCCAGATGGACGCGAGTAGTAATGGTGTGAAGGGTTGTCCGTTTCAGAAAAGTCCCACAACCGCCAAGAGGCAAGTTATTGCGTTTACTAGCCGGACTTTACGCGGTCCAGAGATTTCATACTGTGTCACTGAGAAAGAGGTATTGGCGGTACTGCACTGTTTGAGTAGGCCTGGCGTTACTGGCGCATCAAGAGAAGTTAAAAAATAGTTTTTTAAATCATATCCATTATCACCTTTAAAAAACGATTACATTTAAAATTTTGTCTTTGACCAGCAAGCAATCATTACCAACCATTAAGCTGTTGGGAAATTCTGTAGACTTCGAACTGTAACCGTAATCTAACAGTTTCAAAAACTGTAGCGTCATGAGCATATTTTGACGACCAGGGAAAATTTACGCCGACAAATTTCATGTCTGCATTTACTACGAATTGTGTATTGATGGAAAGTATAGCTTTCTATTTCAAAAAACTTCAGCGTTATTTCTTCCTTTAAAAGTTACAAACCAATTGCCAAACGTACGCTTTGAGACATACTCGAAGGGTTTCTTCTGACATGTGTCCCATTCCATGTACTACTCCAACACTCCGTGTAAATCGGAACATATTGTAAAATTATTCTTGTTGTTCGACAATTTCTCTTACAGTAGGCATTTTTACGAATTGTGGATAATGACTTGCCTATTGTATAGAAACCTTCGCAATAATTCTGCTTACCGTCGCTACGTCTATATGTATGCAATCAGAAATGGAACAGAGATGCCCTGAGCTACCATAGAACCGCAAACAACATAACAGTTGGTTTATTGGCCTAGCACTATTATTCCTAATGACACGAGTTTCATATTATTAGTAGTAGTAGAGGTGGTTAGATTAGTCATTTTTACACGTAGCCAGACCTTAGTTTTGGTAAGGAAGCTTATGACAAGTATAACCATACATGTACCTTTCACACTAAAAATAGCTATTGATACTTACTTGTCATTTATAAACTCTGGGTTATGTTCTATAACGATTAAAATTTGCAACAGTTTACTTGTATAATCTCTCTTTTAAAAACCCTTAAATTGTCCATGTCTTCCCTTAAAGTTTGGTATAATGTTAATGCGTCTCGCAAATCCAAAATCGATAATTTCGTTCACGTCCATATCGTTATTGAATGGCTCTTCCATCATTTTTTTAATTAATTGCGTTCCTTCGGATACAATGAAACTGATAAATAACCATGATCCTTTACGAATATTAATAACTGCTGTCATAAACTGACATACACATCGGCCGCTTAAGGTTAAGTGGCGTCTAAGCCCAGCAATATCTAGACTTAATTTAAGGGGAGTTTAAGGTGGTTTTGTATACGGTGCAACAATATCTGTCACTTTAAGCTTTACTTATCTATAAGCTATAGTTAAATTCGTCAGTGGACTCTAATATAATCTACAAAATATACCGACTAAATATGTCAACTCATTTTTGTTGTTATAAGTGTAGCAACTAAACTGCTTGTTGACGTTATTCAATAATTTTTTCAAAAAGCTCTGCACAAGAATTAAAAAATAATTTAGTATTAAATTTATTTAAATCGATATTTTTATAGAAACAGGATAATTAAAGTGAATTATTACATTAATAAATAAACAAATATTACGTTAAGAGTGCGTTCTGATATATGTCTTTAGTTCAATAATAGAGCACCAACATAAATCAGCATCATCTCCTTAGAATCTACATATTTTATTTCTTCTCATTTTAACCTAAAAACACGTCGCAGTCGTATATTATAATGCTACTGAGATGATGCAAATATGAGGAATTTCACTGCTTCAGAAACACACTAATTAAGAAAGTGGATTATTGGAAGGTTTGTGTGGAATGTAATTCTGTACGGGTATGATGCACGAAACTATCGGTTGCATTTAGAAAAAAACTTGGCAAAATATGGAACAATAGCTAGTCAGAGAGGATTACGGATAGTAAAATTCTACATAGTGCAGGAGGAAGAGAAGACCATCTGGAACAAATAGCTAAATTTATACAATTGTTATAAGAATTACAGGTAAAAAAATGACGCGTCCAATTTTGTCGTAGAATATTTATATTTACCAAACTGTGGGCAGTAATCAATCACATTACATATTTAAAACAAACGCTTCTGTAGGTTCCTGAAGATAAATAATCGACCCCCGTTACATATTATTCTGACACAAATTACCTGGTAGACATTTCTAAAATTTTCAGTTTCATTTTATGCAGAATTTCCCCAAACATAAATATCCCTTTAATGTAATAGCATTAGAACCAAGCATGACGCCGCATACTGTTTCTAATTTAGTCACCGTTGGCTACACACGTAAAAAACGTCGGGAATGTGAAATTATCTGCACGAAAAACGAAAGCGGCAGTCTGAAAGCTTCGTAATGAAATATTCAGTGTCGTCAAAAACGTATTTTACTGGAAGCAACAATATATCTTTAAAGCGTAATACATAAAAATACCGCTCGTAAAAAACATTTTAACAAAAATGTTTTACAAAAAAATATCGGCGTACTTGTAACGATGAGGGGTAGGAAAGTGATTAAAAGTATCTAAAAGTATTTGTTTATATTGCTTCAACGGAATGATAAATTCAAATATTATTGAATTTTTTACAGTAATAACAGTAGTTTATGGGGCGACTGGCACCTTATTTGCTCCAGCATCCTCATTTGCTCACTCATCTGGACCAAATTTACATGTAAATTCCCATAAAGAGGAAATGTGGAGATGAATCTCCACCTTGCTCTCGCCTTGTGGGATTTTTACCCCAACCATCCCGACCCCTAAAAATCGATAATCTAACCCCTAAAATTTTCGAGATACTACTCGGTGCCTATTGGCACCGCACCCACGAGATAAATCTATATTGTTTGGTATCAATTAATATTAGAAATTTCTCAGCTACCCGATTCTCTTTAAATTTTTTAGATACCACCATCCCCAGAAAGCTACCCTCATTTTAATATTTTTTGCTGATAACGATTTCTGACTGTCCTTATAAATTTTTTAACCATACGGCACATCAAATTAGTCTAGAATTTTACGTACAATCCGAATCTGTAAACAGATTTGAAATAGGACCACCCCTTACAAAGTTACACATATACCCTCTGCGAGATAAATCTTTCTCCACATTCCCACCCACGAGATAAATCTATCTTGCTTGGTATCAATTAATATTAGATTTTTGTCAGCTACCCGAATCTCTAGGAATTTTTTAGATTGCAACATCCCCAGAAGCTACCCTCATTTTAAGATTTTTACCGGTAGCGATTTTTGACCTCCTTATAAATTTTTAACCATCGCAATCATCAAATTAGTCTAGAATTTTTACAGAATCCGAATCTGTACAGATTTGAAATAGAACCACCCTTACATAGTTACACTATACCTCTGCAGATAAATCTTTCTCCAGCATTCACACCCACGAGATAAATCTATCTTGCTTGGTATCAATTTAATATTAAGAATTTTGTACTATCGAATCTCTAAATTTTTAGATTGCAACATCTCCAAATACTACCCAATTTTAAGATTTTTAACCAGAACGATTTGGCCGTCCTTATAAATTTTAGTCGTGCAATTCATAACTTAGTCTAATATTTTATAATCGAATCTGTAAATAAGACTTTTCCAAAGATCGAACCGGACCCTACGTGTTTACACAACTCTTCTAAATTATAACTTGTCTGCATGTCATACGCTTAAACAAAATCTAACAATTTTCCATTCTTAGAAGACTTTATAACGGACATATTTTACTAAGTACAGTTTAAAGTTTGTACACATTTCGTAAATACATATTCACAATTTTGATTCGTATAACGTCATAGAACGTTCCGTCATATACGGCTTTTATTCTGTATGTAATATTCTATTTCTAAAGTACGAAGCACCCTTCTTTCCAAAGACCAACCGGACCCACTGTTTCAAATCACTGACTGTTGTTCTCATGGTTTCGCTTAAGACCTCGTACATATTTTCCAGATTATTAGAAGACGTTATAACCATATTTTTGTGTTAAAGTATTTCATCGGTAGTTTCTTCCCCATTTTGGTGTAAACTGTAGAGTTGCAATAGATTTTATTGCTGTATGTTGTGTTCTTTCTCATTAAGTAACGGAATAGAACCGTCTTTTCTGCTTCCAAAGAAACTCGGACACTCCATTGTCAACAACTGGCGTTCTTTTCGATAGCTAGTCATACGTTGTTAAACGGCTGTGCTAACCATTTCTACGCCATCTATCGCCAGTAGCGGTAACTGTGGCATTTTTATGTCTGTTGCTTCTCAAGTGTGCGGTATAGGTAGTCTTTTCCATTTCGAAATGGCATACTTTACACAAATTCGTGATTGCTTCGTACAAGACTGTTTAACAGCTGGCGGAGCTGAACGTTTACGGCTTAATGACATACCGTGCTGTTTTTCCTTGTGTCGCAGTAAGTTGTCCATTCTCGTAAAAGCGATACCGCAAGACCCACAGTTTAAGTACTTTACTGCCAACGGATGTATAAGCTTAACCCTGGACGATGTTACACCACGACATTTGTTCTGGTGCCGTTTGAGAGCATCCCTCCTGGTAAAGTAGACGTGACAGGGCTCGCATTTAAAAACGTTTGCAGGTACCATTTTAGTACAAAACAAAATTCGATCTATAGGACTTTGGTTAAACTTGTAAGCGAACTAACTTATAACTAAAAAGTTTACTCTAGCATACCTGCTTTATGTACCCTATAGAATGCAAACCGAAGGTTTACAAAGACGGCCGAACGAAGTTGAGGATTCAGCGGGGAACTAAATGATGTCATCTTTTGCCAATCCTTGCTGCTCGTCCAGTACATTTAGCACCAATGCATGCACCCGGTTCGCATCGTCCATGATGCGAATGCAGTGAGTAGAAACACCGGAAAACGTCTTCCACGTTATACGGATCAGCAATCGCATCGCGTGCATATTAAAAAACCAAAAAGGTGGTAACACACGCACACAAATCCGTTGCAAGTCTTGCGGTGGAAGATGCAGTGCTACTATAAACAAAAATTTAATAAAACACTTTAAACCTTTACTAAGAGAATACCAAACTTGTTGTCTACAGAATACTTACTAATAAAGCAATTTAATTTTAAATAACTTCTACGTCATATTTTCGGAAATGGTAGGCTTGAATATTTTCTTTGGAAACAATCGAAGATTGTCGAAGACACTCGAAGAGTGCACAAGCGCGGTCACTAAACCAATTAGCATTAATACCGAGTATACCGTACTTTCGTAGGTTGTTCATTTCCTAGAACCAAATCTTCCGCATAGCGGTCGGTAGCACGTAATATTTCTAGAACCGGCAAGTACTCGATATCACCCAAATAGAGAATTAGATGCTCGATGTCTGTCAACTTCCGATTCCTTCGTAAAAGGTAGAAAAAACTCGATCAATCATCCATCTAACTTATACTTCGACCCGCTCCCGTTCTGATAATTTCCAAACATTTTTCAAACGACAATGGTCTCAGAATTTTTAAACCTCCGAGGGATCCATAAGTCGTGATCAATTACACGTTCGAGCTACCCGTAAACTAACATATTTTATAGTAACAGTGCGCTGTATAATACATGCATACCCCTTCTCTGCGCTATTGCTATTCTTGTAGCTGCTTGAAAAAGTCAGTCGCCTTTTTTACTACTAGGACCGCTGCAAAGCACCATTCTATACTTTCTTTAAAAGTATAGCACATCGCGCACTTTTTTGTCTGATAATTAAATTTTGCTTATGTAGGCTTTTACACTTTCGCATTTTTAAACATCTAATACGATCGATTAACCACTTTCGATTATTCTAACGAGAACCACCATACATTCCGCCGCACCGTTTTTTTTAAATCCAACGATCCGATGGGCTTCCACACACTAACACCTAACGTATCTTTCCTACTATTTGTTAAATAAAAACTACCGGCATCGCCATGTTCGTATGTGGACGTAAGCAGATGTTTGTGGATGTGTACGAGAATATGTAACCATATACATTAATCAGTCTAAGCTATTTTATTTAGTCCACGAAAACTACTATTTTTCTAAACTACAATTAATAATCGCCTTTATAGGTTTAACATTTCTACCATTTCCCAATGGCTGGTGCTACGTACATGGAAACTTTAATTTCTTATTGGAGAGAATCCTTATTCTCCTACGCACTGTTAAGTTGTTGCATGCCCACCCCTTTTGGCAATATATGCTCGTTATAGGTTGTAGCATCCGCGATTTTACTTAACTACACTTCGTGAGACCCCTTTAATCTTTTTAATCGTGTTTGAAAACTAGTATATACAATAGATTTACAAAATCTATACAAATATAAACAACAATCTTAGACCTATATCTTTATGCCCCCCATGCATAGGTTCATATGCTTCCAGGATGACGTTACGCTAGTCATCTTCGATCGATAAACTAATTTTATTAATTATCTGCGTGTACAAATCGTGTTTTTTACTCCGGATACATACACCGGCAAGTACTCCATACCAAATAAAGAATTAGATGCTTGGTGACTGTTAACATCCGCTTCCCTCGTGTACGCCTAAGAACGCCCGTGCCCATGCGCACCCCTGCCCATGCGCACCCCTGTGCGTGCGCACCCCTGCCCATGCGCATTCCAACCCATGCGCACCCCTACCCATGCGCACCCTCTCTGTGCGACTGCTATTTCGTGGTAACGTCACAGCCTTTGGTAAATAAAGAGCAATGTAATACAATTCTAAAATTTTTATTCTGACATACATAACAAAATTTTAAAAATATTTAACCCCAAGCATGGAGTCATTTAAACTTAATTTTAATAAAAGTGATACACAGAAAACAGTCCTTTCTTTATGTTTGTTTGGAGTGGTTTTAATTTTATTTAATTTTATTCGCAGCTTAAAATTTAAATCGACACCCAAGTCCTCTATCTCCTTTTCTAGCCAATAGTTTGGTACATAGAGACCGTCTAGGTTTCCGAATTGCAAAATGTATCTAAGTTTGCCTCTATATATAAAGTCTTTGATTCCACCGACAACCAGATCCATTCCTTCGTGTAATTCTTGCAGCTTGTGACAATCTTTTAATCGCGGCTCTCCCACTATATCCTGCATACGTATCTTGTTAGCTTGATCGACTTCTTCTTGTCGGTATTGGAGGAAATCCTTATTCGCCCGCTCACTGTTGCGTAGTTGCATGTCCAGCACTTTTGGAAATATATGGTTGTTATAGGTTGTAAGATCCTCGGTTTTAAATGATCCGAAAGGTTCTTTACTAGGCAAATATACAATGTTTAACGGAACCCCTTTGCGTGTGGTGTACGCCAAGGTTACGAAACCCGTATTCCTTAGTTCGTCTATGTCATCTGCCATTTCGATAAATACGTTTTTTTAGAATAACCTTTTAAAAAGTATACGGATTTAGTACCATCCTTTTCCGCAAGGACGCCTACATAACTAAAAGAGTCTTTTTTACTAACCACAAATGCATACAGCTTGTAGAAACCGGATGTATCTAAATCAGTCCATCGGCACATAAAATAATCTTTTAATTCTTCCTCATTTTCTCTAATAAGATGTTCTTTGTCTAACACATCTTTGTATTGTTCGCGTATTGTCGCAGTGTTTTCCATGTAGTCCAACTTTCGCTTTTTTGCATCCATTTCCTCTAATTCCAGTTGTCTTTTTCTTCCACTTACAGCGTATGGAGTGCATAATGGGGCAATTTCCTTTAGCGTAAACGGATAGAGTTTACTGCCAATATTTACGCGTTGTCGTACAACCTCTGGACGAATGTTAGGCGTATCTATCAACCCCAATTCCGAAATGACTATTTCTTTTGGAATTGTAGAATATGGTGTTGCGGATTGTGTAAAATATGTACTACCTGCTTTAATGTAGCACTTGTGTAAGATTTTTATTTTATCTTGGCTATCTTCCTCCTCTACTATCTCCAAATAATTTACAGGTAAATAGTTAAAACTAAAAGCCGAAAGCACATACTTTATCAATTTTTCCGTTTCCTCTGGTTTTTCGGATAACTTAATTTGCAAGCCCGTCAATTTCGTTGTATTTCCATTCCCCCAATACACGTACTGTAGTAGGTTATTATACACTAAACAGCAGCTTTTTTTTAGCGTGTCCGATAGCTTTCTCCACATTTTGGCAAGTGGTACCGAGTACATTGGTGCCTTTAGGAAGTATAACTTACTATCTTCCAATAAGGTTAAACAGTCTTTTAAGGGATTATACACCCGTTCCGCACTGACACAGCTTTCAATTGTACAGTTGTATATTGTCGCTTCCACTCGCGTAATACCATGTTCTTTGGGCAAAGTAGACGCAAATGTTTCCCTTAAACGTACATCTGGACAACGTAAAAAATCTAGTATATGATTGCCAAGTTGTTTATTAACACCAGGACTAGTCATCTGACAAACAAATTTGTTGTATATCTTAATTCTTGCATTGGTTGTTAGCCATGTTAAACAATCAATTCCGACAATTTTATCGTTGTTAACTATAATATTACACTTTTCTTCGTATTCGCCCATATAGCAAAAGTTATGGTTTGTAGTTAAATAATTACACATCTCCAATCTTGCTAAATATGCCAGCAAAATCTTGGGTTACATCCATGTCAAAAAGATAGTAATAATCTTTTCGAGTTCGTCTAATATATCTGGTAGTTCCTGCAATAAAGTTTCCAACTTAACATCTGCTAGTTCGACTTTGTATGGAACACATACAGGATTTTGGATTTTTTTATTAATGCATTCGTGGTCTTCTTTTCCGATAATTTCTTTTACTTTCTGGCCCATCTTGTTAGTGCTTTCCAGAGAAAAAGCAGAAAGAGCGGTTTATTCGATTACTTAATGAGAAAAGAACACAACATATAGCAATAAAAGTCTATTGCAAACTCTACGGCGTTTACACCAAAATGGGAGAAGAAACTACCGATGTGAAATCCTTTAACACAAAAAATATGGTTATAACGTCTTCTAGTAATCTGGAAAATATGTACGAGCGAAACCATGAGAACAAAATAAGAGGAATTTGAAACACGTGGGTCCGGTTGGTCTTTGGAAAAGGTGCTCTATTTAGAAATAAATATTAATAAGTATAAGCCGATATGAGGAGTTCTAGGTTAAGAATAAAAATTGTGAATATGTATTTAGAAATGTGGTTTACAAAATATAAACTGTATTAGTAAAAATTGTCTATAATAAAAAGTTTTAAGAATGGTTTTTAGATTTTGTTTTAGGTATGAGCTGCAGGAAAGTTATAATTTAGAAGGTGTGTGTGTAAAACAGTAAAGGGTGGTTCGATTTTAAATCTATTTACAGATTCGGATTCTGTATAAAATTCTAGACTAATTTGATGTATTGCATGACTAAAAAATTTATAAGGACGGCCAAAGATCGTTGCTGGTAAAAAAACTTAAAATGAGGGTAGCTCCCTGGGGGATGATGCAATCTAAAAAATTCCTAGAGATTCGGGTAGGTGAGAAAAATTTAATATTAATTGATACCAAACAAGATAGATTTATCTCGTGGGTGGGAATGTGGAGAAAGATTTATCTCGCAGAGGGTATATGTGTAACTTTGTATGGGGTGGTCCTATTTCAAATCTGTTCGCAGATTCAGATTCCGCGTAAAATTCTAGATTAATTTGATGTGCCGTATGGTTAAAAAATTTATGCGAAAGGTCAAAAAATCGCTACCGGTAAAAAAATCTTAAAGTGAGGGTAGTTCCCTGGGGGGTGATGCAATCTAAGAAATTCCTAGAGATTCGGGTAGCTGAGAAAAATCTAATATTAATTGATGCCAAACAAGGCACATTTATCTCGTGGGCGGAAATGTGGAGAAAGATTTATCTCGCAGAGGGTATGTGTTTAACTTTGTAAGGAGTGGTCCTATTTTAAATATGTTTACAGATTCGAATTGTACGTAAAATTCTAGACTAATTTGATGTGCCGTATGGTTAAAAATTTATAAGGACGGTCAGAAATCGTTACCAGCAAAAAATCTTAAAATGAGGGTAGCTCCCTGGGGGATTGTGCTATCTAAAAAATTTAAAGAGATTCGGGCAGCTGAAAAAATTCTAATATTAATTGATACCAAACAATAAAGATTTATCTCGTGGGTGCGGTGCCAATAGGCACCGAGAAGTATCTCGAAAATTTTAGGGGTTAGGTTATCGATTTTTAGGGGAAGGGATGGTTGGGGTAAAAATCCCACAAGGCGGTCCACAAGGCGAGAGCAAGGTGGAGATTCATTTCCACATTTCCTCTTTATGGGAATTTACATGTAAATTTGATCCAGATGAGTGAGCAAATGAGGATGCTGGAGCAAATGAGGTGCCAGTCGCCCCATAAACTACCTACTAATAACTAACTTATGAAACATTAGAGTAAAACAATTCGCACCATTTTAGTAATTAAAATAGATACATACAATAATTTACCAGGTGCCTATTGGATAGGTATATGATTTAGTAACTGAAGAAGATAAAACTACAATTTACAATAGTTGAATGTTTTCCCATTTTCAAATGTTTCAAGAAACTGAAAAGTTACTAATTTAAATGAAAATGCAGCAGTGCATTACCTTGCACGAATGGAATTTTCAAAGTAGTGATTCAAACAACCGCGCAATGTGATCAAATGCATACAAAATCAATTTTAAATTAACTTTTCAAAATTTCCAAGATGACTAATTGTTGTATACAAATAGATTAATTGCAATCCCAGTTGTGAGACTAATTTGAGAGACTGATTTCGAACCGTTTTCGAGACGATACTGTAAAAACATTATACGCAGTCAAAAGTTCAATTTGCATAATATAACGTTTTTATTTGTCTGCTATTTAATTAAATCTATCTTTTGTATGGTAGGTTATGGCGAGGCCTAGTTGGTTCGCGTGTGAATATTAAGCCCAAAGTCCCAGGTTGATTACCGACACGTACCGCTTGAAAAATGTTAGGCGAGCATTTTTCATAAAAATACGCCCACCTTCCGATGAGAGGTAAAATATACGCCCCGTACTATTCCCCAAAAATGCCTTAGAATATATCTTGCCCTTCTATTTCTTCTATTTTTTTTTTGTTTTCCACAGATATCTTTTTCTCTACTATTTCTATGACCTATTTGTTATTAACTTTGTCTGTTCATGCTATCATTCTCATACATCTGAAGCACAACATTCCAGAAGGATTCTATCTCTTTCTGTCTGGTTTTCATACTGCCTCTATTTCATAGACGTACTATGCTGTGCTCCACACATATGCTTTGAACAATTTTCTTATGGTTGCTGTCTTTGAACCTGCTGTTCCTTCTTGTTAGATGTAGTTCGGTCCCCTTCTATTGTTTTACAATTATATACCCTATTTCCCCCATATTCAGTGTCTGTTTGAAAAATGTTAGGCGAGCATTTTTCACAAAAGTACGCCCTCGTTCGGATGAGAGGTAAAATGGAGGTCCCGTGTGTGAGTGTTGTCACGCACATTAAAGAATCCCTGTGTTGCCTTGAACAGCAAAGGTTCGGCAAAATTCAAAATTTCAAGGTAAAAAGTCACTTCCTGGCCAATGTAGTACCTTCGGGTGGACAATTGGAAAGTCAAGTTTAGGGTTTGTTACTTTGACGGCTATGCGGATCAGATAGGTTCGCTGATGATCCCATGATTCCGGGTTCGAATCTCGACACGGACTGTTTGAAAAATGTTAGGCGAGCATTTTCCCAAAAATACGCCCTCGTGCGGATGAGCGGTTAAATATAGGTCCCGTGTGTCGGCATTATCACGCAACGTAAATATTCCTTCCGTGCTTGGAACAAACAGCAAGGAGTTCGGCAAAAGTGTAAATTGCCATGTTAAAAAACTCGCTCTCTGGCCAATGTAGTACCTTCGGGTGTAGGGTTTGTTACTCTGGCGGCTTGCGTGGATCAGACAAGTTCGCGTATGAGTGCTAATGCCAAGGTCCCGAGTTCTATTCACGACACGCACTGTTAGAAAAATGTTAGGCGTGCTTTTTTCACAATAATACGCCCTCATTCAGATGAGAGATAAACTGTAGGTCCTGTGTGTAGGTGTTCATGCACATTAAAGATACCTATCTCACTTTTAATAGCAAGGGTACACCAAAATTTAAAATTTCCAGTTTAAGAACTCGCTTCCTGGCCAATGTAGTACCTTCGCATAGAGCTTTGGAAAATCAAATATTACGGTAAGTAGTAACGTGCGACCTACCCTAAAAAAACCTAGGTGGCCGAAGGCAAACGGTCTTAGATAAACGATACAAGCGTTATCCGGAATGATAAGAACGACATCTACTTGGGGGGAGGGGGCGCACACAGAAAAGGCACCACTACCTCTAATGCCCCTACTACTAACATGCAACAACGCACAAGAGAAGATAGAAATCCTTATGCATTAGAAACTAAAACAGACGCCCTTGAGGGCACAATAATAATTTTCATAAGAAGGAACCACAAAAGAAAAGCTACAGTTTGTACACACGATGGGGATCACTATTTGTGATCCAAAATAAAACAATATTATTCAAACAATACGTGAGTGGGGTACTCATATGCCTAAACAGAGCACAACCCTGTACATAAATAGTTAATTACGTGCCCAGCTCGGAGTATGCGGTTAACAGACCTGAAAGCATGCGAGCCCTGTAGCGCGTATAAAATATTTTGCGCAGCCATAAATAATTTCACAACAATAGAACTACAAAAATATTTAAATTTTTAAATAATTTACTAGCTTGTAACAATTAATTCACAAGAACTTACTGATATATAAAAACAGTACTGTCTTGTTCACTGACGCAACATGCCTACTTTGTTTTTAATGTAATTGTTCACATATGAGCCCGGCAATCGTTTTTCCGAGCTCTTGTGTCACTTTCCGATATCTTATGACACTTTACCGATCTAGCTCGACAATAACGTACTTTCCTAGCTGAAAAATGATCGGAAACACGCGTTTTCTATATGGTCGCACAAAAACACTGTTATGTGTAGGTGATGTATTCTACCGGGCGGCTCCGTGGCGTAGTTGGTATGCGTGTGACTACTACGTCCAAGGTACCGGGTTCGAATCCCGAAACGGTCCGCTTGAAAAATGTAAGGCAAAATTCAAAATTTTTCAGGTAAAATATACTCGCTTCCTGGCCAAGGTAGTACATTAGGGTGGAGCATTGGAAAATCACATGTAAGGTTAAGCAGCCTGCGGCTACCAAGATCCCCCAACACTTGAATATTTGCCGAATTAATAGTTTTCCAATATATCCTTTCGCACAATCAAAATTAGTTGAAAATATTTCAAAACAAACACCTGTAGTTTATAATAATCATCATCAGGTTTATGTGCAATTATTTTTTTCGTCATTAGGTTTTCCGTCTTGAAACTGGTTGGACGCGTATCTTCACTTATTTCTATTCTTAGCTAGCCAACACCGTTCGCTGAAATTCCAACAGCCTAGATACAGCACGATTCGCCTTCTGTTGTTTCTTAATTATATGCCCTATTTCACCAAGATTCAGTGGTATGTGAAGGGTTAAGCAGCCTGCGGCAACCAAGATCCCCAGCGCTTGAATATTTGCTGAATTAATAGTTTTCCAGTAAATCCTTTCGAACAATTAACATTAGTTGAGAGTATTGCAAAAACTAATACCTGTAGTTGCTTATAATAATCATCAGGTTTAAATGCAGTTATTTTTTGCGTCACCAGATTTTCCATTACCGAATTGGTTGGATGGGTACCTCCATTGATTTCTATTCTGAGCTAGCGTGCACATTTCCCTGATATTCACACAACCTACATCTTTCACTATCTGGGTGTAATAGTATAACCTAGGTCTACCTCCACTTCTCTTTTTCCTAACTCTGCTTCTAATATATTCCTCACTATTCCTTCATGCCTTAGTATGTGGCCTATCATCCTATTTCTCCTGTTTTTTATTGTTTTCCACATACTTCTTTCTTCCCCTACCATTTCTAGTACCTCTTTATTCTTAACTTTGTCTGTCCATGATATTTTCATCATACGTCTGTAGCACCACATATCAAAGGCTTCTATCTTTTTCCTGTCCGCTTCTTCTACTGTCCGGGTTTTACAACCGTACAGTGCTGTGCTGCACACATATGTTTTAAGCAATCTCTTTCTACACAGTAGTTGCTTTTTCTTGTTAAATGTAGCACGACCTTGTGCTAATCTTTGTTTTATATCTTTTGCGCTCTTCCCATCTTGCGTTATTTGACTTCCTAGGTAGCAGAAATACTTATACTCTTGTAAGTTCGCATTACCCATTTGTATTTTTGTTTTTGATTTATTTTTCCCTCCTTTGCATCCTAGTACTTTAGTATGTTAATTTTCATGCCGTATATCTCTGTTAGAACTGTTTCTATTTAATTAAGAGCAGCTTCTAACTCTTCCTTGCTAGATGCTAATGCCGCTATATCATCTGCAAATGTAAGTATATTAATCTTTTGTCCCTGCATAATAATTTCAAATGTCTTCCTACATTTGACAGTATTCATTGATTCTTCGATGTACAAGTTAAAATTAATGGGAATAAGGCACATCCCTGTCTCACCCTCCTAATATTTACTTCTCTACGTTCCTGCTCTAATTCTATTACCGCTGTTTGCTCTTTGTATAAGCTATGTACTATCCGTCTATCCCTAAAACTCATTCCAATCTTTTTGTGTATTTCGAACATTTTTTCCATTTTACATTGTCGAATACTTTTTCCATATCTACATACCCTATATACACCCTCTATGCTTTTTCTATTGTTTTCTCTATTATCACCCTCAGAGCTAAAATAGCCTCCCGTGTTCCCCTGTTTCGCCTAAACCCAAATTGATTTTCTCCTAGTACTTCTTCAGCTCGTTTTTCCATTCGACTTTGTACAATTCTAGTTAATATTTTTGACACTTATGCTGTCAAACTTATTGTTCGCAAATTTTCACATCTATCCGAACCTCTCTTTTTTGGTATAGTGACTATGATGTTACGTTTGAAATCTTTGGGTATCTCGCCTGTCTCATACATATTGCTTACAAGTTGGAAGATACGTTTTGTTACTGCTTGTCCAGCGGCTTTTAGAGTTTCTGCTTGCACCTTATCTGTGCCAGGTACCTTACCATTTTTCAGACCTTTTAATGCTAATTCAAACTCATCTCTAAGTATAGGATATCCAAAGTCATCCTTTTCAATGTCTGATTCTTGTTCTAATGTTGTTAGTTCCTCTCCTGTATGTAAATTCCATATATACTCTTGCCATCTATCCACTTTCTATAATGATGTTTCCTCCATTCTAATTAGTTTGTATGCTTTGTCTGCCTTTCCTATTTCCATCTTAGTTTGTACCTCTTTGCACTTATCATCAATCCATTGTTCTTTAGCTTTCTTGCATTTGCGAATAATTTCCCATTTTATGGCTTTGTAGCTCTGTTTTCCTGGTTCATGTAATCTATTTTTGTATTATCGTCTTTCTTCTCTTAGATTCAGGAGATCCTTTGTTATCCATGGTTTCTTATTTTCTTTTTGTGTATACCCCAGAATATCTCTGGCTGCCATATCTAAGCTGGATTTAATGTTATTCCATTCTGTTTTTACTTTCTTAGTATAAGAAATTTTCCCGATATCTTTCAGTAATGCATTTGACTTTTTTTTCAAATCTTTCGTGGATATCTTTATCTTTTAGTTTCTCTAAGTCAGTCCTTTTTTCCGTTCCTCTATTTCAAATTTTTAAATTTAAGAGCGGCCTTCATAATTACGATGTTGTGGTCAGTGTCTATATCTGCCTCCGGATAGCTTCTCAATCTTTGACTTGATTCCTAAACTGTTGTCTAGCAAGAATGTAATCTATTTAATATATTCCTATATCTCCGGGCATCTTCCACGTTTATCGTTTTCTAGCATGATGTTGAAATAATGAATAATGTGTTTGTGATAGTTAAATTGTTCTTGTCGCAAATGTCTACCAGCCTATTTCCCCTGTCATTTCTTGTGCCTAAACCAAATAAACCTACTACCGCTCCTGCACTACCCTCACCTATCACTGAATTAAAATCCCCCGTGATAATTAATTTTCATGTACTTTTACGTATCCTATTATGTCTTCGATATCTTTGAAGATCGCCTCTACCTGTTCCTCACTGTAGCTAGAGGTGGGCATGTATACTTACATGTATTATTACTGTATTTACCGGTTTAGATTCTAATCTAGCCATGAGTACTCTTTCGTTCTTTTGTAGGTAGTTTTCTACACGTTGTCCTATCTTTTTCGCATAACTATCTCCACACCCGAATTTTCTTCCTCTGATCCTGTCTGAATTACCCTAAAGTCTCCACTCCAAAAATTCCCCGTCTCCTGTCAGCAAAACTTCGCTGATCTCTATTATATCTAGTGCTAATCTATCCTTTTCAATTTTCAAATTCTCTAGCTTACCTACTTGCTTCATACTTCTGACATTCCACGCTCCTAGTCGCAGGATGTTCACGACTCTTTATTTATATTTTCGGATCACATCCCCCGAAGTAGTCCCCTCCCGGAGATCCGATTGGGGGACTATTTTAACTCCGGAATCTTTTACCCCAGAGAATGCCATCATCATTAATAACAATTTATGTACGTTGTGTACTTGGGAGGTAATGAATATGGTGGCTTCCCGTTGCCTTCCACATCGCAGTAATGTATTTTAGAATGCTATACCAACCCCTATGGTCTATGCCACTCTAAGTACCGAAAAACTGCTGCCCTCTTTCGGGGATCTATCTTAGTCTGGTTTCTTACTTAAGACCCCACTAATTTGGTTAAACCTATAGTTCGGTTCTTTAGCTCATTGAAACACGCAAGTCATTCTACCCGTTCTAATATTTTAGAACTTCTTCAAGGTGAAGGTCCGTTGAGAATGGCGAGGATTGTTCAAAAAAAAAATTTTTCTTATAATTATACGTGTAGTGTTGAGATTTCTTCGTTTCATTTCGATTTCCTAAAATCCACAGCATATTTATCGCTGAACTGGCAACAGAATACGGACCTACTAAGGTAAAAATTCACATCATATCATTATATCTTTTCAATCAATAATCACAGCATTATTTCTTCCACTTCTAGTTACTTTGTTCATTATAATACTGAATTAATAACAAAACTGAAATCGAATTTTGGAGGTTTTTTGTTACAGAAATGTAGGATTTTATCCGTATTGGGAACTACATGTACAGAAAAGCATACAATTAAATGATTAGTATTGGTTTTACTATTTGTTCAGTTAATGAATTCGATGACTACTAATACATTAAATTACATTATATAAAACGACCATGGAATCTCAATAGTATCAAAATGAAAGCCATATATTAGCATTTCAATAAAAAAGGGTCCGAACACGTTGATTGTAAAAGACCTCTTTATAACCAAGCATTTATCAAAGCTCTGTAAACTCGTTAGGTGGTGAAATATACAGCTCGAATTTAAAAGTGCGTACAACGAAGATAAATGTAAATCGAATTAATTTGCAGTAAAAATTGGAAATTCAAAATGTAAATGCTTAAGATACATGAAAATGACTGCGCGTTGCTTTCTCTGCTTTAAATATTATGGAGAATTTGGAGAAAACTGTTATAACGTTATAGAAGCTGTGTTACGCTATATCTATTTATTAATATTGTAACGCGCTACCACTACCGCGTTTCTTTAATTTAAAACAAGTAATAACAAACGTCTTTATTACTTACTGTTCACAAGTCTAATTAACAGTATATGCCTTATTTATAGATGTTTTCAGGACACTTAACAATGAAGCACTATTACACTAATGAATTTACATGCACTAATATCTTCTTAAACTATCTTCTTTACCATAGGTTCATTAACAACACTAACACAACTATTTGTTTATACACTTCTATTTATTTATGTATACTGCAAGCTGCATGCACATTAGACACAGCATATCATTTATGTATATATTCTAAAAACTCAACTACGTTTACTTTACAACGATATAATTTATATTAGACATTCAAGAATAGACTAACTCTTACATTCATAAGCGGCCTTATATATACCCTGCATTAAGATATGACTCATTATCTAGAACTTTGTAGAAGGATTCTCGAATGCTGAAGAATACGCTGTGCCCCGGGCGTTTGTATGTTTGACGGGTTGCCTAATAGTGGATCGCAACACTGCCCCCTCTTTAAAACCGTTACGTCTCGTAACTGTAAATCCATCTTGACGCCAATTCGATGACTGGTGACGGTATCGGCAGCTATCTCCTCTGGTGCATCCACCGCGTCGTTGGAAGTAACAGTCAACACTCTTTTCCTGGTCTTGGTAGGCAACCGGTTGATAACAACAAACAAGAACCTGGACGTTGGTTCCCTGGAAAACTACTTCTAGCATATTTCGGACTATCCTCCAATCCAAGCGATCCAGTCCACAGCCCAGCTTGGGCACCGCTAGTCTCGTTACTCCATTTTCCATCATCTGCGCCTTAAGATTTAGCAAAGCCTCCCATAGATGTCCATAACTAGGTCTCTGCCATGAAGAATTTTGGTGACCAGATAGTAAACATAACGATTTTTATCTTGAAGAACCAAAGATTTTCCTACAGTTGGCTGCTGTTGTACTAATTCATCCACACATCCAAACTTTTCTTGAAAACAACAGCTATTCCCTTGACATTGCCAAATCTTGAGCTACGCAATGTGCAAGGGAATACTCTTCTGGTGCTCTAAACAGATCTTGCTGTTTTTCAACAACAACGCCAAATCTCGCTTTAGCGGAACCACCATACGCCGCCATAAAGCTCTCAAAATCTACATTTGGCTCATGATTAATAACTTGCCGAACACCATTATCATTATTCGAGTCTTCCTGGTTGTTGCCAGCGTAGGATGTTAAACGGTCAAAGTGTACCACTTTCGGTTTACCACGAGGGGATCTTCTGATCCGGTACACTACATCATTAATCCTTTTAACACTTCGTACGGCCCTTCCCATTGTCTTTGTAGTTTTGGCGACAATCCACGTTTTCTTTGTGGATTGTACAACCACACTAAATCTCCAGGTTGATAACCACCTTCTTGTGCTCTCGTGTCATATTGTGATTTCATTCGATCGCTTGCTGCCTGTATATTCTTTCGGACGTTTTCGTGAATACTATTTGATCTTTCACGAAGCTTACTAACGTAATCTTCACCGGCGATCTCTTCTCCAGGTTTAAATCCAAACTGAAGATCACATGGTAGCCGCAATTCACGTCCTAGCATTACGCAAGCGGGCGAGTATCCTGTGCTGTCATGTACCGAAGATCGGTACGCCAGTAGGAACAAATGTAGATATTGGTCCCAGTCTCGTTGATGTTCAGAGACAACTTTGGCCAGGTACTTTCCTAACGTTCTGTTCATTCTTTCAACCATTCCATCCGATTGAGGATGAAGTGGCGTGGTTCTAGTTTTCCTGATTCCAAGATGCTTGCAGACGTTTTGAAACAACGCTGATTCGAAGTTCCGACCTTGATCGGAGTGTAATTCCAACGGAACTCCAAAGCGACAAAACAACTCCTCACTAGTACATCTGCAACCGTCTCGGCTTCTTGGTTAGGTATAGCATATGCCTCCGGCCATTTGGTAAAATAATCCATTGCAACCAAGATGTATTTATTCCTTTCTCTGATTCAGGAAACGGACCAGCTATATCAATGGCTACCCTTTCAAAAGGATTCCCCACGTTATACTGTCTCATTGGGGCTTTCCGTTTTGAGACCGGGCCATTTGCAGAGGCACACAATTCACATTTCCGGCACCACTCCTTCACATCTTCTTTGCAGTTCACCCAATAGAATCTTTCTCTCACTCTTTCGAGAGTTCTTTTCACGCCAAAGTGCCCTCCGGAAATACCATCGTGCAAGTGCTGCAACACTTCCGGCACTCTGCTTCTCGGCACTATCACTTGAAGTCTCTCAGTGCCATCTTCAAATTCCAGGCGTCGTTTCAAGATTCTATTTTCCATCATCAAGGAGTCCCACTGTGCCCAGTATGCCTTCAGGCTCCTACTTGAAATACTAATTTCTTCCCAAGCTGGTCGTTGTCCTCTATTTTTCCACTCAATAATACGTCCCAATTCGGCGTCATTCTCCTGGTCTTCTCGTATTCTTTCGAGTTGCCAAGTATCATCGGTTACCGTCATTCTATGGATGACACTTATTTTCTCTTCCATCTTGGAGCAATGATTGCAGTCCATCGGACAAGGTCTCCTTGATAGAGCGTCTGCATTCCGATGGCTAGTTCCTACACGATGTTCTGTATCAAAGTCATATTCCTGCAGCCGCTCTATCCACCTTGCCACTTGCCCTTCAGGATTTCGAAACTGCAGTAACCATTTCAGTGCAGCATGGTCTGTTCTCAACAGGAATTTACGGCCGTATAAGTACTTATAAAAGTGCTCTACGGATTTGACGACGGCCAACAGCTCCCTTCTTGTCACACAATAGTTCCTTTCTGGCCGCGACAAGACCTTGCTGAAATACCCAATAACTTTTTCTTGTCCGTCCTGCACTTGAGAAAGAACGCCTCCTATAGCTGTGTTACTGGCATCGGTATCCAACACAAATTTCCCTCCATCCGTGGATAACTCAAAATTGGTGCTGTAACTAGTAGCCGTTTCAGTTGTTCAAAT
This sequence comes from Platerodrilus igneus, assembly GCA_036346225.1. Taxonomy (NCBI): domain Eukaryota; kingdom Metazoa; phylum Arthropoda; class Insecta; order Coleoptera; family Lycidae; genus Platerodrilus; species Platerodrilus igneus. Next base: position 4,005,007 of record JARFIW010001259.1, on the reverse strand, counting down.
GCTCTGTGGCAGTCGTCATTCCAATCATATTCTTGTCCATCTTCGGTTAATTTTGTTAACGGTTTGGCAATGTTCGCAAACCCAAGTATAAAACGTCGGTAATATGTGCACAATCCCAGAAAACTGCGTAGTTGGTGTATATCTGCTGGTGTAGGCCACTCTTGTACCGTTTTTATTTTGTCAGGGTCAGCTCTTATTCCGGTCTCCGAAACGACATGTCCTAGGTATTTCACCTCTTTTCCAAATAGGTGGCACTTCTTGGGGCTTAATGTAAGGTTTGCCCGCGTAATCTTTGGAATATCTCCTCTAGGTTCTTAAGATGTTCTTCAAAAGACCGGCCTAACACTATCACGTCGTCCAGGTACACCAGACATGTCTTCCAGGACAGTCCACGCAGTACCGACTCCATCAATCGTTCAAAAGTAGCAGGAGCATTGCATAATCCAAATGGCATGACCTTGAACTGCCATAATCCAGTTCCAATTGTAAAGGCAGTCTTTTCTTTATCGTTTGGCTCCAAGCCTACCTGCCAGTATCCGCTTTTCAAGTCCAAGGTCGAAAACCATTTAGATCCGGATAGAGTATCTAAGGTGTCATCAATTCTGGGCAAAGGATAGCTGTCTTTCTTTGTCACATTATTAAGCCGCCGGTAGTCTACACAAAACCTTGTCGACCCGTCCTTTTCTTGACAAGCACTACCGGGGATGCCCATGGACTATTCGAGGGTTCAATCACTCCCTGTTCTTCCATATCGGTGATAATTTGCTCAGCTTCCTTACGTTTTGCCAAAGGAAGCCGCCTGGGTGTTGTCTTATCGGTTGCGCATCTCCAGTATTGATCTTGTGTTGCACAACATTCGTCCTTCCTTTCTCACTATCATCCAGTGCAAACACACCTCGATATCGTCCGACCAGTTCTTTTACCTTGCCCAGTTGGTCGCCATTTAATCCTTGACACGAGGGTATCAACATATCCAGCAATTTCTGTGAGCAACCGTTGGTTGGTTTATTTTTCGTGTCGTCCACACAACGTTTAATATGACATACTGGAATGCAACTTCCCACAATCATGCCTTTCTTCAGGGTCACTGTATGGGGATTAATGTTCAGCACCCTTACTGGTACCATATTTCGAGACTTTACCAGCGTTCTTCCAATCAGAAGTCCCTCCTGACCCATTCCCGATTCAGTTGCTTCCATCATGCATACTTGTCCTTCCCGGAGCGTACCATCCGGGTGTCCCATTACTATCATTTCCGCCTTCTCGGGTATTTTACATCGCAAATCATTCGTACTTGCATCGTCTGGTTACTCCTACCTTGAAATGGAATCTCATCATCATCTATCCGAAGCACATTTTCTTTCATGTTTACATGAAACCCATATTCTCTCATGAGATCCATTCCCAAGATCACTTCTTCTGTAATTTCAGCTACCAACACTCGATGATTAATTAATTTGTCCCCAATTGTCAACATAACGGCAGTCTCTCCGTGAGTACCAATCTTCTCACCACTTGCCGTTCGGAGACACACCGATACAGGTAGCACTTTTCCACGACCAACCAAATCTGGTCTCACAATAGTTCTTGTCGCTCCTGTATCCACAAGTAATCGGACAACCCTACCATTAATTCTACCATCGATATAAATGCTGTCCAGACTTTCCACCGACGATGCAGCACGGATGATAATCTCCGGGCACTACGCTGTGCTGTCGAAGTTCGCCCCTTACATGGACCAGCTTTGGCACAACCGGTTGTTTCTTTGGTTGAGTACAGCGTCTCTGCATATGGACCAACTTCACCGCAGCTCCAGCATCGTAGACGCCATCTCCGCGGTCGTTGTCTTTTCAGCCTTTCCGCCTTTCGCTTTTCAAACACACGATTGACTATTTCATCTATGCTGTTCTGAGCTTGACCAGGTTCCTCTAAGGCAGACCGAACTTTGTGACTCACCCTATGTGATGTCTGCTTAGCTGCTTCAAATTCAAGCGCATGGGCCAGTGCGTCATCCAACATTTTGGCCGTGCTAGTCTTAGCGCTTGCTGTATTTCGCCATCCTTAACGCCATCCAAAAATGTTTGAACAGCCAGTTGTTTGAGGAAGCTGTCTGGTGCCGTTGGGTATGCCAATCTAACTAATCTGGCAATGTCAGCTTTGAATTCTTGCAGACTTTCATTTGTCTTCTGCGAGCGGTTCTTAACTTGTGCATGGTAAACCTGCTGAAGGTGATCGTCTCCATATCTCACCTCAAGCTTCGATGTTAAGAGGCCGTAATTATTCTGCTGGTGATCGGGAATTGTTTGCAAGATGTTAAGAGCTTCCCCCCGTAGAGCCACTATTAAGGAGATAGCCTTTTGTTTGTTGCACCAACCGTTGGCTATTGCAGCAGCTTCAAATTGTTTCAAATATGTGGGCCAAGGTGTTTTACCATCGAATGTAGGTGGTTTTACTTTAAATTTAGACGGAATTGACTCGCTTCTTTCCATTGGTTCTTATTTCTGGAATGTTCTGATTAACAACTTGGCTTGGTAATTCAAGTGGTCGCGTTGTTAGTGAAATCATTTGTTCTTGAAGCCTCATCACATCTTCTTCCATTTTACCAATTTATTATCCAACTTTTGCTCAACTGTTTTTACCTGTTCAGTGAAATCTTCTTTCAATGCAATGGAACTTTCCATTAATCTTTGTTCTAACGTGGCTGTACTTTCATTCAACATTTCTTCCACTTTGGCAGCATTTTCACTTAACCTTTCCATTTTCTCAGCGTTTTCAGTAAACCTTTCATCTATTTTGCAGCATTTTCAGTAAACTTTTCATCTATTTTGCGGCATTTTCAGTAAACTTTTCATTTAGTGTCACTTCCAGTTTAGCCGACCTCTCCTCCATTTTCTCAGCATTTTCACTAAGTGTCAAGTCTAGTTTAGCCGACCTTTCCTCCATACCGGATTTAAAATCCTTGAGGAAATTCATTAAAGTGTCTGCCTCCATTTTACTTTGATTTCTTGTCACTGGCATATACAAACTACTTAAATGTCTTTAGACTTGTGTGTTTTCCTTTTAAATTAATCACTATATACCCCACAAATGCCTGACACCAGTGTAACGCGCTACCACTACCGCGTTTCTTTAATTTAAAACAAGTAATAACAAACGTCTTTATTACTTACTGTTCACAAGTCTAATTAACAGTATATGCCTTATTTATAGATGTTTTCAGGTACCACTTAACAATGAAGCACTATTACACTAATGAATTTACAAGCACTAATATCTTCTTAAACTATCTTCTTTACCATAGGTTCATTAACAACACTAACACAACTATTTGTTTATACACTTCTATTTATTTATGTATACTGCAAGCTGCATGCACATTAGACACAGCATATCATTTATGTATATATTCTAAAAACTCAACTACGTTTACTTTACAACGATATAATTTATATTAGACATTCAAGAATAGACTAACTCTTACATTCATAAGCGGCCTTATATATACCCTGCATTAAGATATGACTCATTATCTAGAACTTTGTAGAAGGATTCTCGAATGCTGAAGAATACGCTGTGCCCCGGGCGTTTGTATGTTTGACGGGTTGCTTAATAGTGGATCGCAACAATATGTATACTATGTTAAAAATGCCACAGGGATTAACTGAAGTGTTACAGTTAATTCTAGAAGGATAAAAATACAATTTAATCCCTAAGGAATTAAAATGCTATTAGCTATTAGCAAAATTAAATACAGGATTTATATGTTTTTGGCTTTCGGGAAAATGTATAGCAGTTATTAACTAATGAAGAAGAATGCATAAACGATAAAACTAGCAGTTCGATAATTGGTGAAATATATATAACCATTACATGAACTTTTTACAAGAATATAGAACGGTACTATTTGAAAGATAATTCAGTGAACTGCACGAGACAGAGCGGTTGCAGCATAAAACTACAAAATTAGAAAGAATGAATACCAGTAGAACAAGTTAAAATGGCTTGAACTATTGCAACAATAAGCTTATAAGTAGAAGAAATAAAACACACATGCGCACACGCGCACACGCACGCACGCACCCACGCATGCACGCACGCACCTACGCACCCACGCACGCACGCACATACGCACACGCGCACAAACGCTCACACACCGCTCCAATATTTCAAGCGCGTTGAGGAGCTAGTGGCAGTTCGGTTGACTAGCTGAGTGGCGGCTCCGTGGCGTAGTTGGTATGTGTGACAACTATACCCAGGGCCCTGGTTTCAAATCCTGACACGGTCCGCTTGAAAAATGTTAGGCGAGCATTTTTCACAAAAATACACCCTCGTTCGGATGAGAGGTAAAATGGAGGTCCCGTGTATGAGTATTGTCTAGCACGTTAAAGATCCCTACCTTGCTTGAAACAACAAGGGTACGACAAAATTCCAAATTTTCTAGGTAAAAAAAAACTCGCTTTGGAAAATCAGTTCAGTGACAGGGAGATAGTTTATATCGAGCTCATGTGCAAAACTTTATTAGCTGTGTTAATTCCATTACTAAACTTACCGTATAAGATAAAACTTAGAGTAAGCACTATGCATGAAATATTTTTAATTTTTGTTTGTAGATGCCTCGAACTAATTTAACACCTACACCAATCCTCAAAAGGCAGATCTGGAATAAAAACAAAAATAAAGATAGGAATTAAGAAAGCAATAAGCATTTTGAAATCTAGAAAATAACTTTGCGGAGATACGTGCATTAGGGTAATGTCTCTGGCGAAGACGTCGCCGCAAAGAAACTGGGGCGAAAGCCAGTACCGCCAACAAAATTAAAGAATGAACTTGTTGACGACTTGCTATGTATAGTGTCTAAATTTTGCGGGTTTACTCGTATATGTCCACAAAATGGCCTACCAGCTTGCAGTTATGAATTGCATTGCAACCAAATTTAGTAATGAAACTGTTGAAAGGGTCTGGCTTGACAATTTTCGTCGCCGTCAGAAAAAAAAACTGTCGACTAGAAACCAACTGGAACATCGTATCCTCGAGCGAAAGGCTTAGCATGTGAGAAGTTTAATTCGTTTAGTGACCTTCTGTAGATTAAATATAAAACCATAACTATCCAGCAGATCGCCTTTGGAATGTTGATGAAACAGACCTCAGTGTTGTTCAGACTAAGATACAGTGGGAAGTAGGGGTAAACGACAAATATGTTCTCTGACTGCATAAGAGCGCGTCTTTAGTTACGGTCATCTGTTCGATGAGTGCAGACGGTTTATATGTTCCTCCAATATTTGTATTCCCTAAGACCAACATGACCAACATTCTTATTAAAGGTTGTTCATCAGGATTAATTGGGAGACTTGGGTTCAATCACACATTCTCAGAGACTGGTTGAAGCGCTTCATAAAAAAAAACAAACAAACCAACAGAAACTTCGCATATGCTGCTAATCTTTGATGGTTATTTCTCCCATACAAGAAATATTAATGTGGTTGAGATAGCAAGAAATAACCATATCGCCATTTTGCCACTGCCCTCACACACCACCTACAAATTGCAACCGTTGGATCAAACTTTTACAGGTGCACTTAAAATTCACTACATGGAAACATAAGAAAATGGATGCTCCATGAGAGCAAACGTGTTGGACCCTATGATATAGCTTGTCTTTTGGGCAAGGCCTACGTCCAAGATGCACCAACCATGTATGCGGTTCATGGATTTTGTGTTACAGAAATCTATCCCTTGAAAAGAACATATTTGCTGACCATAATTTTATCGTTAGAAATGAACACCTGATTGCTGTACGTGGTGGTAACAAACAAGAAACCGAAAATATTGCTCAACCTTCAGCGGTTCTCGATGGTATTAAACTTGGTGGCCCTTGGCCCAGTCAACGTGATCTTGATGTCCCTACTCGACCTGCTTTCAAATTGCATAATCAATCACCCACTTGCTCAGGCAGCAGAAAAATATTAATTCTACTGTGTCTTCGAGGGATATCCTGAGAAAAAAAAATCATCTTGTGGACGGAAACCTTGTGTGGCCAGTCTTTTAACGAGATCTCCTTTTAAAAACAACTTTGAGACATCAATAGCAAAGAAAGAAGTTGCCGCGAAACGTCGGGGTCGTGAACGTGGGTGAGGAAAATCGACATCAAACATGAGGATCCTGACCTATTATAAAATTCCCAACCTTCTTGTTCTGGAACTTCTACTCAAACTGATGATAAATTGCGTGATAAGAAGCTTTCGACAAAGCGATGTAAAAATGACAATTGTGACGACTCAGAAAGTGTTAACGACGACTTGGGGCTCTCAACTTTTTGAGTTGGTGATCCCCAGCCGGACAAAGACGACGCTCTGTGCCTTTTCCGCGAATAGAAGTCAACAAAGATTGTTTTTTTTATTGAATAATAAACATATATTTCAATACAAAACTCAACTCTATTTTTTTCATACGGAAACTCCTTAAAATAATACGGGAACACCTTCGAGGCTATACTACCTGCACATTTTTTTTGTATACAGAATTGTTGTCTTCAGAATAAATAAATATAATTTTGTATTTAAACGCACTTAATCACTATAATATCTTATGTAAGCATAAAAAATGTAACTGCGCCAAATAAAGTGATCTTTTTACCATGGTGTTCAATATTTTATTAAAATAAAGGCCCACCACACCTTCCTCTACTATGTTTTCTTACAATGTTTAGGTTCCATAAAATAAATTCATAATTAAAATATCAAGATCACACTGAGGTTTCTTTAATTTAAGGAAATTGTCATAAGAGAAAAATATTTTATTTGCAATTTTTCAAAATATCTTCATCACATTGAATCATTCATTTACGAAACATCCAGTTAAAAAAAGAACAGCAACTCGCGTAGAAAATAACATTTAGCCAAAACATATCTCGAAGGATTTACACAGTATAGAAGAAATATCTCCGCAACATAATAATTTATCGCAAGAATAATGTACACCCTTCTAGAACTAAATTTTCCACTTCAATTTTAACATGCACATCATCATCATCATTAGGTCCTCAGTCCTGGAACTGGATAAGACGTTGACCTTAATTGTTTCCTATTCTGTAGTAACCTACAGATTTCCCTGAAAATCCCACAGTCTACATCTTTCGCTAACTGCGTGCAATAGTCTCATCTAGGTCTACCTCTACCTCTTTTTTTCTTATTTCTGTTTGTAATATATTCCGCATTGATTCCTATGCCTTAGAACGTGTCCTATCCTTCTATTTCTCTTATTTTTCTTTTCTTTTCCACCTCTTTGTTATTAACTTTGTCTGTCCATACTATCATCGTGATACATATGAAACACCACATTCAAAAAAGCTTTTCCTGTTTGCTTCTACTACTGTCCTCATTCTATAGCCGAACATGTACATATAACAAAAAAATTAAACAAAAGTGTTTAGTGGATTGTTTTCAGTCCTTTATCTACCAAAATTTTAAATGTTAACAGAAAAATATTTACTTATACAATTACAGCAATAAAAGAGACCATCTATAAGGTGAAATGCATTTCCGCTACAGCTGGTTCTGAATGATGTGCTAATGTCACGCCTAAACAATAAGGTAACTCTAAAAAAAATTATATAGAAAAATTGTTTTGGGGGTCAATCAATGTAAATAATTAATTTATAAACAGATACGCAAACCATCACAACCCTCCTAAGTACACTCCAATGATCCGAGTGAAGCAAGTCCAATCTCAACACATCAAAGCGACGCAAAAAAGAACTAGAAATCTTCCCACGCTGAGTATGACGTTCTGCTTTCCATAATTAGCTGTAGACAAAATTTCCTCTCTCAAAGGAACAACTTCGTACAAACGAATTTTCAGAATCCCGTGTTGTAAATTTATTAACTGTAGGAGTCCACTGCATTTCTAATTTCGCAGATCTTTACACATTTTTTACAGCAGTTATTTACCTACGATTACTGATAAAGTTAGAAAAACATCATCACACAAATTTATTTATCTCCAGTCAAAATTTCAACTGCCCTTAATTAAATAAAAGTTCATACCAACAACAAATTAGCAAACATCGTCATCGTCGTATAAAAAACAGTGCATCTTGATACCCTTCATATCTGTGTCGCAAAACCTCGCTAACAACACAAGTAAAGTTCGAACTAACTAAGCGGACAGAAGAGCAAGCTGCACATTAAGATTGTTGATTTATCACATCAGAAATGAGTAAAATCAGTACACGCCAGACAATAACCCAAAACAGCCGATTAAGGATTCCAGATCACATTAGTTATTATCAAACCGAAATTTAATACCATTATCGCATAAAATGAGAGCGCGTATGTGATTCACTGTTCTTAGCAGACCCAACGGTTTCAGTAAACATTGCCCATTCACATCCTTCCTTATTAAAGGACAGAATATTTCTAATTACACCATCACTTACTATTATCTCTGTAAGAACTGAAAGCAATTCAGTGCTGTTCTCGCGAGGACGATGCACATAATAATCATAATAATTCGCCGCGTAACTTTCCATCGAAACATTTCTCTCTAGATAATCAACAACCTAAATGGTATTTTTCAAAACCCCTCATATTGTACCAACAATATTGTTGTAACAATATTGTTTCTACGAACGATATGGAAAAACCCGGTTAACCTAATGTAACGAAACAGATCGTAAAACGTTCTAAAACAACACGAAAGTACATAGACCCAAGGACTTATGCACGACGAGTAAGAAAGCTGCCTATTTTTCGTATAAAATTATAGAAAACCACTCACTAACGTAAAATCATGTACAGTCAACAGATAAGCAGGACGAAAATAACCTTTAAGAATAATACAAGCTTCAATGCTATATTGAAAAAGAGTAGATTTGCAGTTTTTAAATGATAATTATATGTACTAATAAAACCTATAGAGTGATGAATAAGCAATCACATACGTTTACAAAGCAGTGAAAAATTGTTAATGAAAATTCACAAATGACCTTAAACACGGTAGGAAATGTACAATTTAGTTAAATAGGAGCGGCAAATACTCAAATGCAGGAACTGCATGTAACAGTATGCATAAATATCATCCACTGCACATACAAATGCACCAATATTTATATGGATGAGATTTTGATAGGCATATGTGTAAAATTTTGCTTATGGGCATTGAACCGTATAGGAGAAGATAATAACTTTTTGAAAAATGTTCTATTTACTGAAGAGGCGTCATTTCATAATATCGGTTTAGTAAATTTGATATAATTGTCGTTACTATGTCACTGAAAATAAACACTTGTTTCCTACTATTGACCGTCAAAATCGTTGGAGTGTTAATGTTTGGGAGGAATTATTGACAATTTTATTATTGGACCTTATTTATTTGATGGGCGAAAGTTTTTAGCATTTATAAAATATGATTTTTGGCTACTTTTGCATGATATTCCACTTAACATCTGGCAAAGCATGTGAGTTCAATTAGACGGCGCACCTGCTCATTATACATGTGGAGTAAGTAATTATCTGAATAAAAAATTCCCAAAGTGACCTCCTACATTCCCATCAATAACCCATATGGACTCCTTTAAATGGAGAATACATCGAGAATATTGTTTATAATAATCGTCCCATAATCGTCAATGATATGAAGTTGCGAATACTAAACATTTGCTTCGATTACACCAGCTATGCTGCGTAATGATAGAAGATCTTTTGAGAATCGTATAAGATGTGGCATTGAGCAAAGTGGACATCGATCATATTGCATTTAGTTTTTTAAATGTTACATATTTAAAATATATCTTATTCGTAAAATACCTATTGCTTCTGTTTCTAATCTTTTATGCAATTAGTGAATTTATTTATGTAAAATACACGATTATCAGGTATGCTGGAGTATTAATTTGTATTATTGAATTGTTTTACAATTAATTTTATTTATAAAATTAATAAGCACAACAATAACTCTTAGATTTTTACTTTAATAACCTAAAATCATAAATTTAGATACAATTTGAATAAAACTGCTTGAGAGTAATTGTAGTATGCTAAATTGAATTGCATATTATCAGTAGTGAAAAATATTAAAAACATCAAAAATATGTTTTTAAATGATGTGCTGTAACGCTGATTTGATACTTATCAAACAAAGGAATTTATTAAAATAGACTAATTATATGCAGTTTGAGAACGAAAATACCTTGTAAAATTCAAAAACTTTAATAGTTTGCATTTAATAATTTGATATTTCAATATGATGTTAAATTAGAGTCATGAATTATTACAGGAAAGCAACAAGTACAATAAATACAAACGTTAGTAAACATTGGCGCTCTACAGCCCTTGGTACTAAATTAAAAAATTACAGACTGAAATCGGGAAATAATCGTTCAAAATAAAGTTATATGTACAAATTCAAGAAACCATCGCCTAGGCGATACCCTCCAAAAACCATATTTGCATAAAAACAGTCATAAAATTAATGCGTTGAGAACGCACGGATGACGCAGCCATCGGTATTAAATGTAAAATCGTAAAAACAAAAAAAGAGCTCGCACGGACAAAACGACATTCACCCCTACAGTAGGACAGTTTAAACGAACCACCTAAGACGTTGAACCTTATAAAAGTGACAGATAGTAAAAAAGGGTATTCATTCTTTCATTAGTTATTCGATACCAGACATCAGTCGACCAGAGCTTCGAATTCGATCGGCACGCGAAACACCATCGCATGCTGGACGAGGTTGAAAACAAGGCAGTTAACGTGACGGTATCCAAACACCAAAACTGTTAATGAAAACATTTTCAAATACGAGTAAGAAGAACGCGGATGTGAATAAACTGTTAACGTGAAAGTTGCACGTGTTGGGTGCTTTTGTGCAACAATAAGGTGCATTTCTACCTGCATCGATTTCTGCACTGGGCGTTGACCAACTTTTAATGAGAACAAGAAACTAAATCGATTGAATTTTTGTTATCCATCTTATAAATAATAATGTGAGGAGCTTATTATTATTAAGGACTATTAACGTCGGTGCACGCTTATTTAAAGCTTATTGAAAACACAGAATTCTCATATGGAGTAGTTCGTTATTGTACAAGCAAAATGGCACGTAAAAATGAAATCGGTTAAATTTCCAAAAATTGATAATATTAATTTGTTTTTCTAGCTACACGTATATTTGGCCAATTAGGGGTAGATCATAGTTCACTTTTCTTTGTAGTTATTCACTGTTATAATTGTATTTTAAAATATAGGTTAGGTGTACAAGGCATGAGGTTTTTATTTGTGTTCATTTTAAACTAGCAGAAGGAAGAACCTCCCAAATAGTTACTCGGGACACACTCACATTCCTAGTAGGTTTTATGTGTTGATTTTCGTCAGGTGGGCTAGTGCTTAAATGCATAGGCAAGGGAGTTTAAAGACCTTCTAAGATAAATGTACAAGTACTTAGTAGAAGTGTCACAGCTTGTATACCCCTAAATGTATAATATTTGCTTTCACAGAACCTACCCTGCACCACTGAAAGCTAGTCGGTGTTCTAATTTACTGTTACGGCACTCCGTTTTCCTGTAGAGTAAAATTAATTCAGTAACGTATCGCCAATTCAACAAATAACAGTGCTTTATGTACATTTCGCAGGGATACTTTCTACGAAAAAACCATATCCGAGAAATATCCACGATTACTTGAGTAAATACTAACTTTAAAGAACACTACTGTAAATTTGTAAAAATTGTGCATACCATCTAATGACAATATGCTTAATAAATAAAATATAGACTGTTCCACATAAATACACAACGGTAATGGATGTACACGTACTAAACTTTTAAATTTTATCAGTCAACATTTAGAAAAATTTGTAAATCTTAATTGTTCTTAATTGAATTCAAAATGATCGTAAGAGTTATGTGTTGCGTAAGGAAACATTAAGTAGTAAAAACGAGTTTATTACTTTCAGTTAATTACATGAGCTTTTATTACGAAAGTAGACTTCAAATTTAAAAGTTTTGGTAAGTTTATATCTAATAATTGATATTTCAATATAATATTAAATTAGGATAACAAATCAACACCTAACACATTATATACAAACAGTAATAAAGATCGACACTTTACAACTCTTAGTATTAAATTCAGAAAAATTACAGACAGACACTCGAGAAATAAGCGAACAATAAAGTTATTTGTACAAATTCACACGAGTTCAAGAAACAGCAACTATTGGAGATACACCCAAAAAAACAGAGGCTCATAAATACAGTCATAAAATGAATACGTTAGCATGGACAGAACGATATTGACTTGAAAATTAAGATAGTTTAGACGCATAAAGCATGAAAACGAAATCTGAAGACGAGAGAATGTTATATAACGATTAAGTTGACATAAGTTAAAAGGTTAAGAAATGTATGATGGTTAATTGTGTGGGGAGATGTGTAAGCGGTGGACCGTAGGCCTCTCGGTATGAACGCCGGCGATGAATTGTTTTTGAACTTCGTTGGATAAGTAGGCCAGAAAAGCATTCCATAAAAAACGGGTAGTTCGTAATCATCGTATTGCATATACTTTCTTACTAAACTACACTGGTATATCCGTTACCACATTCATGGACTAAGGCCTAATCAGACAACATTTTTACCGATTCTTGATATTTGAATAAGGGTAGTGTAAAAGAGAAGGGGAAATCCATTTTTATTAATAAATCACATTGTTTATTTTCATTATCGACACACTTTAGCATTCAATTTTTAAACAAAAAGTTACGCTATTTAAATCTGATTGTAACGTTTATCGATAAAAGGTATAAACTGAGTTCAATAAAGCTTAAGTGCTGCATTCTGTAGACAACAAGCACCATGAGCGTGTTAATTTACCAATTCTGACGATTGAAATTGTGGGTATGTGAGTCATGTTTAAATCGTAGAGTTGTTATAGGCTCCATGACTCTCAAGAGAGCCATGGCCTGTCCTAAAACATGTTTGATATTTTAAATCAATTCTGATAAATTGCAGTACCAGTCCGGATGGGTAGTATGGAATGCAATTTCCGATAGCAAAATGGATTGCAAGTTTTTAACAGGTAATCTGCAGTGTAAATAACTACGATCATTGATACAAATCAAATATGTAATTTTACTAGTTGAAAAATACTCTGCAATATGAAGTTTCAACATTAATGGAAAATATAAGGAAGTTTTGGTATCAGGATTAAACACGTAAAAGCAATTTCCAGTTGTCTTCTTAGCAAACTTTGTTTTTGGTTTGGGCAGGGAGTTTTCGTTAAATATAATATTAATGTTTTACTAAAAAAAAACCACAGAAATGCGCGTAAAAATTCCAACATCTGAACTTTAGATTGCTTAACAGAAGCTTATGAGTGAGTGGATTTTTTGACTCTTTGTGTTGTTTAATTTTTGAGGGTGAAAGATGTGCCGTCGTTTTATTCCGACGTTTGCTTATACAACAAAAACAAATATTGTAATGAGCCTCCTCGCTTACATCTACGTTATATTTTGTAGGGCGTGAATTCTTATTTCACTCATATTTGCGTTACGTGCTGCTTCATAGTCTTTCTTTTAGAATTTTATACGCAACAAAAGCGATATATTTTTAGCCCTATTTAAAAATTATAATTTAGTTCTCGCTCTTGAGATTTACATCGATACCTGATACGGCGACCTGGATTTCTCGCTATTACACAGATGCGAATAATTCGGGATAAGTTTGGTTATTACTATTCCGTTTGTTGTTTTCTGAAATGACACCTTGTGCTCGCAACTTAAAATCGAGGGAGGTTGTATGTACAGTTTTAGCCCTAGGAAATGTAGCCGGTAATCTGGAGAAACTTGGTGAAGTAACTCGCTAAAAATTCGGTGTCTCGATAAAGTACCAAGATACCGGATATCACAGTGCAAAGTGTTCGAAAAGGGTCCCGCAATACTATCGTATGCGAAAAACCAGTCTCAATTGGGAATTATCTTGGACACCACCTAATTGCGAAATACAGGGGTTCCTATGGAAACCCCCAGAAGGAATAACAAGAGGATACATCTAAATCAGCAATCAGGAAAATGATTCCGGCTTAAAAATGATACGAACAATAATTTAATACACTACACTAAATTTAAAACAAACCTAAAATAAACGTAATGATAAGGACGCTAATATAACTATATAAAACTGTTAGTTGAATGAAAAGGGTTCTCAAAATCAAATGCTAAATTACCTGTCCATTAATCAGCCTTTCGGTAATTGTAACATCTTTTATTATATCAAGGCTGAAAATCATTATCTTTACGTTAGTTGAGAAATCAGTGCACGAAACTCTACTCTATAACATAATTAAGATTTAAGCACAAGAACATTTAAACATTCTTAAACAAAAGCAAAGCATATCAAAAATTAGTTGTCTTAATGCAGACGTTTTCGGCAAGCAAAGTTATTTTTAATTTCTTAAAATTAATAGCAAGTACGTACTGTAGGTAAGTTTATAAATTTGTACAGTTGAAAAAGTTCATTAACTTACAGTTACTTTATGTTTCAGAAGTGTTATTGCAAATACCTGGGGAGTAATTTGGTCACAATCTTTAGAAACAACTAAAATGAATTATCTCCTGAATTCAATGCGTTTTAACAAGATCTTACTGAAACCTATAGGGCTTCATTAAAAGTTAGTTGTTCTTAATTAGCATGCCTTTTCCAACATGAAGTGATCTACTCAAGGAAACCATTTCTTTCTGAAAGTAAAATTCACCAACCTTGTAGGATATTGTTTCAAACTTCATTGACTAATCACATTAATCATTTTAATACCTAATATTCCAAAGTCAGCTGTACCTATTCAAGTTTGCATGTTCTCTCTTTCAAGGGCCTTAACGAGTTCTACACAAAAATTACCTAAACTCCATAAAACGATGAGGTCATCTTCGGCAAAATTCGGAGTAATAAATTAAGACTGCAAATTGAAATTATTATTGTTGTTTTTTTTTATCTAACACGTGTAAAATTATCTTACTAAAATATTAACTTCAACCAAAGAAGAGGCTTTACCATCTCCTGAATCGGCATAATTTAGCGCGTGAACCGTCTTCGTTCGAAGACGACGATGCCATAAGCGTCAACGTTTGTTTTGACAAATTAATAATAAAACTGCACTTATTTAGAATACAAAGTATGGATATCATGTCTAACTTTAAAACCACCATGATGAATCTGACATCCTTTGGGTATGAATGTCAGATTACAAAAATAATCCTTTCTTACACCAAGAATGTATCAACATCATTTTGTTTTCGACCTTACTTAAGGTAGGTTTGACGCAGCTCTAACTTCTTTTCTATTCTGTGCTAATCTAAAAAGTTCTACATACCATTCATAACCTAAATTTCTAATAATCTGACTAATATAGCTTGGTCTAGGTCTTCCTATACTCTTCTATCATTTTCCTATCTACGTGGCTCTACATAGATATTAGCAACCTGATGGTTGTTAAAAAACTTCAACATGTTTACATGATTCCCATTTATAAAGAAATGAAATATTACCTTAAATTATATGTTATGGCAAGGCTTAAGCAACGAATCGCTGCCAACATGCCACACCGCTAACTAATTGTGAGTTATGTAATGGAGACGTTAATTAAGTTATGTATGTAAATTAAAAATTATATCTCTTAAAGGAAATAATCCTAACCTTATTGGTGGGATTTACGAATATAAAAACTATTTTTAGAACGAATTATGATTATAAACATATCGAAGAAGTGTTACAAAGTGATTTTGTGGCTAGATTTCTCTATCAATTAGAAGTCGTCCCTATTTGTACTATTTTGTTGTGCCTCCTAGAAGGGTTTTGGTGGAACTGCCTTTTTTCCTTCACTGTTCCCAGTGTATTGTCTGTCGGATTTGGAAGATGAATAACGACGCTATCCGCTTTTTTATATTCATTTTCTTCAACACGAAATGAGTGGTTAACGCCGGCCGCAAAGTTCCTTGGACATCTGTAGTTACTTCTGGGCACTTTATATAGTTTAGAGCTATCTAGGACCACACCTTCAATATTAAATTCGCTACTACCAAGATGTTTTAGCGGTGATTCAATGTAATTGTTACTGTGGAAACATGATATTTATAAAATTCTGTTGATGTATAAACTTTAACTGTAACTTAACAAGGAAGATTATCTTTAAGCGGAATTTATTGCTATTGTTTTATTTAAGGAACATTTATTGTTGCAATTTTACGTACTTAGTTTTATGCTTATGAATGCGATTTAGATTTGTTGTTCTTCGAGTTATAAATTTTTCTTGTTAATTAAGACATAATAGAAGTGGCGTAGAAACTGCAGCTCACCACTTTAAGAGGTGACTATTGTCTTTAGTTATCTGCGTTTCTATGTCCTTCCGAAATGTCATTTATAATAATTATAGGTATTAATAAGCCCCAAAGAAACTGTTACGTAAAACACCAATGAGTAACTCAAGCTACAGCAACATATAGCCGTTCGTGTATATAAAGTAGTGACTTCTTTGTTGGCAACGTCCATTTTGTGAAATCGAAATATTGGCTTACTGTTACTTGGGAGTTTTAAACTCAAAATCTCTGTTCTGAATCTGGTATTTTATTACATTGTCTTATTAGTATTATTACAGTAATGAGTCTTTTTGTTTTGAAATGTATTATTTTATGACAAGTAGTCATATTTTGCTGCAGAAGCCAGGTTTTTCTGGATTTGTACCGTTGTGTGCTATTTTTTAAAATTTTGGGCACTACTCTTCTTTAAGGCGATAAGTATGGTCATCACGCTTTGCAGCGGGGTTGCGTAGGAGATAATTCCTTTGCCGTGTAATTAGTTCTTACTGTTTTTTGCTTTTTCTGCCCACGTCACTCTATCGCGGTCCGCTAGTAGGAACCGAGCAGTTTTTCATTCCGACCGCTACCTTCCCACATGGATGATTTTATTTAGGTTTTCTTCTTTTCTTTTCTATTTTTTCTCTCTGCCCGTTACTCCTATTCTAATTCTTACTTTTGACACAACCTTCTTCGGTACTAGTTCGCAAATATCTAAATTTCTTCCTTTTCTCGTTTTCAGTCGGCGTGTTAGTTTCCTGAATAATTACTTTCAGTTGGTAAAGAACCTAAGTCGCTAACAATTAACTGGTTACACAAGCCTTATTACTTGTAGGTACGGTGAAATTCTAATGTACTGAAGATAATTTATTTCAAGCTAATCACCAACAGTACTAACTACCTCAAAACGACGGTACACCCTTCTTATGTACGATGACATCCTTAAAATTACAAACTATTAATTTCTTTATCACTAATGACTAACTGTTAATTCATGTCTAACACTCGCTCCAATAATTTATATGACATTAATGTGTTTATTTTAACACTTAATTTAATTTATTTCGTATCACGACTCTCACGACTCCTTATACATTAATTCAATTTTCTGAACTCCTCTAAATACAAAAGAGAGATTTATTCAAATTATCGTCTAAAAGGTCCCTTTTGTAAGCTTTTAATATCTTCATTTATCCATAATATTTACCGGTCGCTTGGTATGTAATAAATTTTATAAACTGAAAAGGTAGTTAGTTAAGACTAATGTTTCAAATTATCAAAATTTTATGCGTATGCAAAAACTCGAATTTTACGTATCTCATCTAAATAAGTGTGACATTGTAATCGTTCGTGGGGGCGGCGTCTTAAAGCAAGTAGGCTTGGATTGATTAATTGTTTAATAAACATAAGCAAAATAATTATAAGTTCCAAAATTACATAAAATAAAAAGTGAAATTGAATGATTTAGCAGTTCGGAAGTCTTCGGATGGCTTCATGGTTGCTGTGGAGCCAGAATAAACTTTAAACACTGATTAAATGTTTTGTATACACGATTTAACGAGGTGTATAAGTCTTCGGAAATCTTCGGAAGTCTTCGGCTTTCTTCGGAAGCTGCTTATGAGGTCCAGCGTGAACCTGAACAACGACGATTAGGAGATATGTACAGGTTGAAGAGGTCCAGACATCTTCGGTGGTCTTCAGATCTCTTCGGAAGGCTTCGTGTTTTAGTGGCGGGTCAATGTTACGTCAAAAGAAATTATGAAATGAAATTATATGCACTTAAAACTACTAATTTACAATATATACAAGAAAAGAGGGTTCAGAAAGTCTTCGGTTGTCTTCTGATCTCTTCGGCAGGCTTCGTGGGGATGTCGTCCCTGTGGTAGAGCTTAACTGATGCAATCACAATAACGACATATCGGTGAAGTATGGAACGGAGTTTAACGTTCATACGTCGTTTGTTAATTATGGATTGATGAATTACGAATGACGTGCCCTGGGTACGGCGTCGGACAGCGTCGCCGTCGGAGAATGCGCAGGCTATGAGAAGCGCTGCGTTTCGAAGTAAAGCAGGCTATCGAGAGCGCTGCTTGGGGTAGGTTCTACAGGCTATGGGGAGCACTGCAGAGGAGAGGAGTCCTAGGATATGGTGAGCACTACGAATGTCTTCTGCAGAATTTGAAATTAAATTAATACAGTTCTGGTTCCTATCCTCCCTGTGTTGAAAAACGTTAATGATGTCTTTCACCAATGAAATGCGTTTTCGCTTTTTGATTTTGTAAAAGATTATCCAAATTTTAGTAGCACAAAACTTAGTTAGAATTTCTCGAGATTCTTTGGTTTGTTCTATTTCCAGCACGTGGACTCTGATATAGTCAACTGCAAATTCTCAGTTTGTTCAGTGCTCTGAGTGTGATGATAGAGTTAACAACATATTTCTTATATACTTTGTGTAAGAGTCCAGTAGACGCATGTGGCGTTTTATGATCTTTAATCAGTTAATTATTAAAAGAATTTATGGTTATACGTTAATAAATACGTGGGAATATTAGAATCAATAATAATATTGATTCACACACTTAAGCTCAATTTTTAATACTAGGTAGGTATATTAATATTTATGAAAGGATTTGAAATTAATAAACCCTCTTGTAATACAACTTTTGTTATGTGAAATATTAAGAAAAAATAAAAACAGTTTCAGTTTGGATTTTATTTTGACTTTGATTGAATTGGTTGGTTTTAAGAGATTATTTAAAATCCCACAAAATTATATTTTTTATGTAAGTTGGCAAAGGTAAGCATTGCGTTATGCAAGTAATAGAAGGAGTACTAGACTAGTATCAGTTGAAATTTTGTGACTGACGAGTCAAGCAAAAAGCATTTTATAAAGGTAGTAAACAACTGTAGCGTCCAATTTTTAAAGGATTTCATGGCAGTTTATGTCCGCAACAGTTTTACGTAAGTAACACTTTGTTTGTTTAATGTAGCCTTCGACTTAATTCCACCTATGGGTTTCTACATTTCCCTCCAGGATTCTACCCCTTTTTAATTTCTGCAAAAGATACAGGAACGGTCAAATTAACTTTCTTTGGCGTATGTTACCTATGATCCCGCTTTTAGATACTATTCTTGGTTGAAACCCAGTTTAGTTCATGCATCTAAATGAGGTTTTGTCACACGAAAACCACCTGAAATCACATTATCTTAGAGAATATATTTATAGAGTAAATATTCAACCGGAAGAAATCTTCAACATAAATTGACGTCCAATTTAGGTGTTCGAAATTTCTGTCTGTTGCTTTTTGTTTTGTGTACTTAGTGTTGAATTATTTGGTAACTTTTTAAAGTATGCTAACATCGCTGTGTTCGAGATCATTTAAAAGTTTTTAATAATAGTAGTTAAAACGCTTTTGGTCTTTGTTTGAGTTCTTTAGTTTCACAAAATTAAATGATGAATACATTATAGATTGTTTATATACATGCAGAATAGCTGGAATATGAACTATAAATACGAGATATAATAGGTTCTAGGATGGTTTAAAAGAAAAGACAAATTTTGAGTACGCATTTAGCAAAGGAAGTAAAATATCCAGGTTGTTTAATCGATTTTTCATAGCACAAAAAAGATTTTTCGGCGTAAAAAGAAGAAATTTATTAGTGTAAAATGCACTCATGTAGACGACATTGGTGACTAACTATAAGAATACGGAATCTGGAGCAATACACGTCACAGATTGTGTCAAATATACGAGATTTGCTCCAGCAAACAAATGAATTCAAAAGTTACAAAAAAACCTCTAGCTACTACCATTTTAGAAGCTGACCTATATCAGAAGTGACAAAAATGTAGGTTCAAGTAATGAAAATGAATAGGTTTCGATAGCCTCTTCAGCTGTTAATATATCCATTCAGATGTCACATATCTTACTTCCTCTTCACCCATTGGTTCGCGTTCTGTCAAATTTTCTGGTGACCTTCGACAACTTTGCCAGTCTTTTTATCGTGTAAAGGAACTTCCCAATCCTGTATGATGCCTAAAGTTGATTTGTTTAATCCGTCGGCTGACTTATTCAGCGGCAAGGTTCTAGTTTGGTACCGGTATAATTGAAATTCACTAAATATTTTCAAACATCTTTCAGTGATCAATTCTTCATCGCCTGCCCCAGTATTTCCTACTTATTATATTTTAACATTGCACACACACATATATATATATATATATATATATATATATATTCATTTATTTTAGGTAGTTATTTACACAAGATAAGTTGATAAATACTAACGTATTACAGTTAATAAGATGAAATAATAACTTAGAATTTTATGCAAAGCCCAAATGATCATTTCAAACCGAGCTAGTAATCGAAAGATGAAAAATATAAGGTCTTGGACTGGGCTTGAACCTGTATCTTAGTCTTTCTAGCGCCATGCGTTTACCAATTTGCGAAATTCGACGATTAGTCAAAAAGGCAAATACCAACGCCCTGTATATAAAGTATAATTATAACTATATTCTAAGAAAGGAAGAGTATTCGTAAAGAATCAACTAAATAAACAATCTTGCAAGTCATAAAACCACATGGACAGAAGCCATAAAATAATACGCGTGAATAGTGCATCATTATTATACAAGGAATTCCATTTAAACGAGCAGGTTTGTCAATGCGTAAAACAGATAAACGCATATAATTTCGTACATCAATAAATATAAAGCTACGTGACCAAAAAAAGTATAAAAATCCAACACCTTAAAAATCTGGAAATAATAACAGCGTGAGAATAAAGCAAAGTTCAACAAATTTGCTGTACAAACAAAGCGTATGTGATTTAAAACACCATGGGAGATTTTAAAATCCAACAAATTTATACAAATAACCTGAAATCCTACGTGCAATGATGAACTCAACTTCGATATACATGGAAAATTCATAGAAATACCTAAACCTGCATGTGAAAATCAAGGTACAAGGCGGTAATCAACGAACTATGCGCTTGACCAACCAGTTACAAACAGATAGGCCTTTTCTTTAAATACCACAGGATTTGATAAATAAATCAGTTTGACTCTAATGAAGGCACGGTCCGCATCACCTGATATAAAATATTTACGTGAAATAATTGCAAGTGATTTTATAATTAATAATTTAAATGTGGTGTCAGTTAAATAACTGAATAATTAAACAAGGTTCGTCGTTTAATCCTCAAAAATGATTCCGAACAATTTCTGGATCCGACCTGGAGAAGTTAAACAAGCATATCTAAACAATTTCTGAACCCGACCAGGAAAAGTTCAATAAATATATTAAAATAATTTCTGGATCCGACCTGTACTATTTAAACAAATACCTGAAGAACCACCTGGCGCAGATTTTCTAAATCCGATTTGAATAACTCAAGGAGTAACTATAAACTGAAGCTGAACCAGCGAATAAGGACTATACGTGAAGCAAGAAAAGATATACTTGGAAATAACTGGAGCAGAAACTGGTCTGAATTGGGGGAACGAGACATGTCAAAATGGGACACTTTACATGTGATTTTTCAATGCTCCACCCGAAAGTACTACATTGGCCAGGAGGCGAGTTTTTTGTTGCCTGGAAATTTAGAATTTTGCCGAACCCTTGTCGTTCCAGGCAAGGTGGGGATCTTTAACGTGCGTGACAACACTCACACACGGGACTCCATTTAACCTCTCATCCGAATGAGGGCGCAATTTTTGTGAAAAATGCTCACCTGCCATTTTTCAAGCAGTCGACCGTGTCGGGATTCAAACCCAGGACCTTGGGATCCGTAGTCTTACGCTTACTACATTGATCCACGGCGACGTCTGCCAAAATGGGACAACAGGTTAGCCATTATAAATATTTTGCTGCATTGGTAATTTTATTTCTGAATGTTTAAAAATATTGCATTCACGAAAATTTATATTTTCCATCATTCAATTACTAGTTCGATTTGAAATGATCATTTGGGCTTTGCATAAAAGTCTAAGTTATTATTTCATCTTATTCACTGTAATACTATAGTATTTATCAACTTACCTTGTGTAATTAACTATCTAAAATATTTATATATATATAATATTTGGCTTATAGCCGTAATTTCGAGCGTAGCTTCCTGTCTATAACTGACATAAGTCACAAATTGACAATGTCAGATATGATTGACAAAAATGCCAAACGTAATTGAAAGTTAGGTTCATGTATAGTTGTGTACACGATTTAAATTTGTAAATTTCCCAATTTCCCAATTGTGTCATCGGTCACGGTGGCGTAATTGGTAAAGGCATGGTTCCGGCAAAACCAGGATACATGTTCAAATCCTGTCCAAGACCTTATATTTTCCATCTTTCAATTACTAGTTCGATTTGAAATGATCATTTGGGCTTTGCATAAAAGTCTAAGTTATTATTTCATTTTATTCACTATATATATATATATATATATATATATATATATATATATATATATATATTCAATGGACGCAGCTTAAATCCTGCTGTGACTGTTCTTTTAGCGGTTTTCAATTACGGGTTCGATTTGAAATGGTAATTCAACCTTACATAAAGATTGGGTTTTCATTTGATCTTATCAATAAATATATTTTTGGTAACAGAATATTTGCTTTAAGTTATTACAATTTGTAGGTATTTTACGAGAGGGACCCAAGCTTATATAACTGTAATGAAATATCTATTTGCAAGAACAACAGTTTTTTATTTCCAAACTGATTATGCAAACAACTCGTAGTAATCGCTAGCAGTACAAGCATTATCTTCTTAACACTATTGTCTTCTAAATTACTATCGAAGCACTACGATTAACTATCCAAGCAATAATTATTAATTTATATAATAACTACAGTAATTTATATCAACAGAGAGTAATTTATCCATGTACCACTACTTACTTCATATCACAACTATTAAAGCTTTAAACTAGAACATTTGTAATCAAAACTTCAATCAGAACTCGCTTCAAAATCCTTTAACGGATAGTCTAGCAATATCTGCATTAAATTCTTGCAAATTTTCGTTATCCTTTTGGTAACGAGGTACACCTGTTGCAGATGAGAGTCGCCGTACCTCATTTCCAGCCTTGATGTTAAGACCCCGTAACTTCTTTGATCATGGTCTGGTATGGTCTGCAGAGTATTTAAGACATCACCTCGTACGCGACAATCAACGTATTGATCTTTCCACCATTGCTCCAGACATTAGTTTCCGCGGCAGCCTCGAATGTTTTTAAATATATCTGCCAAAGTGACTTTCCACCAAATGTAGGTGGTTTTACTCTAAAACTTGACGTCAGTTCGAATTCCCCACTATTCTTAAATTCTAGGGCGCACCGTTAGAGTATTAATTCGTCCCTCCATCCCCAACACCTCTTTTAATTGTTCAACCGCTTTTGCGGTTTTTATAGCTTCCTGTATAAACTCTGCTGTTCTGTTTCGGGGACCTGTCTTAGCCTGGTTCCTCACTAAAACCCTACACTTTGGTTGGACCTGTAGTTTGGTTCTTTAGATCACTGGAACGCGGAAGCCACTCCACCCGTTCCAGTAATCTAGAACTTCTTCAAGGTGCAGGTCCATTCGGAATGGATCTCATATGTACCACTACGTATTTCATATCACAGCTATCAAATCTTTAGACTAGAACATCTCGGAATCAAAGTTTCAAACAGAACTTACTTCAAAACCCCTTAACGGCTATTTAGACCTATTAAATTGCACTCGTTATTTCGAGAACATTCCAAAAATTATGCAAGTAACATTTTCGAGATGTCCTATTGTAATCTAAATAACTCTTAAATACAAAAGCCTTCTACCTGTTAATCAAGTTCATCGGACGAAAGTTGCACCGTAGAACCTATCAATCATTTTAGTGTACAAACGCTTGGCTTACGTACTAATGTAACGCTAATTAACGCTACATAATTTTCAATATGCAACGCATTTTATCACTACAAATAAGTAAAGCATGCATTTCAAAATTGTATTCCTTTAGAATAACGTGCATTTTTATTTGGTCGGTACTAAAATATTTTGTGTTTCTAAATTAAATCAAATACAGAAAGCAACACTTCATTGTAAATTATTTTGTCACTTGATGCAATGGTATTTATTGGAGAGTAGTAAATCACACACAAAACCTTCTCAACTCAACCACGTTTAACAAGAACTGATCGTAATTATAAGACACTTAAACTTAGCCCTGTGCATATTTTCCTTAATTAGATTTCTAAAAATGCAATTATAGAAAAGACATTATTTGAGTAATGTCAAAATTGAGTTTTTGAAAATGTTATGACATATGTATTTTAACTATTTGAAATTACGAATTTTATTATACTAAAAGACACGTTTCAAAGTAAACAAAACTTTTTCAAAATGACAACAAAATTCATTTATTTCATCCAAGTCGATGGCGCTTTCTCTTAATCGGCAAATGTATTTGCCTCGATGTGTAGAAATCACATGGTGCTACATCAAAGCAATACGACGAGTGGTTGATGGTTAAAATACGATTTTTGATTAAAAAACAGAAGTGTCGATGGCGTATTATCATGCCACAAGTGCCAACTTTTCTTCTTTACAATATTCTGGCAGAATACGACGAATATGTCCCACCAAACCCTTCAAAACACCTAGATAAAACACAGCAATCGAATTCCTTATGAATTATTTCCTTCGAATCGTAGAAACAAATCAATTTTGCTTTCACTTTCGACTTCTTCAAATGGCTTTTTTTCGAATTAGGGTTATCTGAGTGCTTCCATTCTGCACGTTAGCGTAGTGTTTCTGGATCGAATTTCAAGTAAGTACTCCGTTGTATCATCAGTTACAATGTTGTGTAAGTAGTTTGAGTCCTTTTGTGACTGCTTGATGATGTCCTTCAGATGCTGAATTATGCTCAATTTTTGATATCAATCAATCTACACATATACAGCATGAACACAACTTTCGTAGGCCCAAATGTTCATTCATGCGACAACTTGATGTTTTATAGATATTCAATTCCATTTCCATTAATTTCAATGAATATTTTGGCTAATCTTTGATGAAATCAAGCTAGTTTTGATGGCTTTTTCGTTTATCACAAACTTCGATTGCCCAATATGTCTTGATTTACGTCCTCATGACCATTTTTACAGCACGCATACCACTTGTGGACTCTGCTACGGGATAAACGCACCACCATAAACTTGTTTCATCAATTGAAACGTTTCGGTAAAAGTTTTACCAAGTTCAAAACAGATCTTAATGCTGGCTCTTTGTTCGATATTTATTTTTGCATTAATGCAACAAACACACTCTCGCTTACAACATAATAACTCGGATTCTACACGTCCGATTGTCATGTGCGATAGACAGAACGTTAGTGAAGGAAGTACCTTTACAACTCAGACAGCCATCAATAGGCGGCGCCGTTAGAATGTGCTATTTTGAAATAGCTCTATATAATTTGGAACGCACCTTGTATATTTAAGTTTGATAATTTTTAAATAAATTTATAGAATATAATTTTGTAGAAGATGACCTAGGTTGTTTACACCAATTTGTTATTATCGAATTCAGTAAATTTTAAATTGATTTTATGAAAAACATTTTGTGTCTGATTTATTTCTCAGACTTCTCGTTGAGGCGGATGTTATTGACAATTTAGTAAAGAAATAGTGAGAATCAATCAGCTTCATTCATCTTTAGTTTACGCGTTTTTCAAACGAGTCTTTGTATGTTACCGCCAACAAATTTACAAAGCTTTGAAAATGCATGTATGTAAAGGGCTCCGTTGAAATCAATAATGTTCGTGCATTTCCTCATTAACACTTTAACCTATGGCTGTAATTCAAAGTATTGAAGTTCTCGAGCTGCACAATTTTACAGCAAAGGGAATAAAAAATAGTAATATTCGTTATAAGAATCAGCCAGTGAAGCGGGAAAATTAAAGTAACAAATTTTTTCCTGAAACATTTATTATTAGAATTGTTGTTTTTTACAAATATGAGTTGAGTGAAGTAGGCTATTTTACTTTTTAAAAATAACACCGCCCAAGTGAGAGCCATTCCTGTGTAAATATTTTTCTAATCTTGACCGAAAAATTTTCCACTAAACGCACACCATACCGTAACGTTCGAACTACTTGATCAATTCCCCGAAGTGTTTTTTTCACTTGTGTGTTTTAAAAAGAATTTCTGAGCATAATGGCTTCTATGCAACTCGTCTGGATTTTAAATTACTGGTCGTTGTATCGTTGAAAATCCTGCAAACCAGCATATCGCTATCTTTCAACTCCTGGACTACTTGAAATTTGTAGGGGTTAAAAGATAAGTCTTTATACATAATTCGTCGTCGATATGCCACTGATATTCAGTGCGGATGCATGTTTCATTGCAAAACATTGTCGACTACGTAGTATTTGAATCTACTCAAACTCATTTAATGTTTTCCTCTGTCTTTTGAAGACGTCGTTGCTCCTCAGTGCTTTAGGTTTAATGTGGAACCAGTTTCTTCAACTTTTTCACCCATGACATAATTGCACAAACGGACAGCACTCTTCCATGTCGTGGAATATCGAAATGATTACGAAACAATCGTTGTGCAAAAGTCACACGGTCACCACTCTTAGGAAACGATTTTTCGCAGATGGCACACTGTTCGTTATTTTTAACAAACGGCATTAAATGTGAAACAAAAATCCAAAACCTCTATGTCTCTCGTGAGCAGAAAATGAACTATTGAACGTTCAAAGTTGCCCGCGTCACTGGCGAACGCTGTATTTGCAATGTATCAGTGAGACTGGCGTAAATGTACAAAAACAACTTTAGAATAAATTAGCTCCTTGTCTTGTTTGTTAATTGACAAATCATTTCTGACGTTTCATTTAGGTACTGAAATATTTTAAAGAAACCACACTTTAAGTAAACATTTAATGAATATTCACGATTAAACAGACTTGGAAATAAATGCTCTGACTAAAAATTCCATTATGTTGAAAACGCCGTTTCCGCTGCATTATGAAACCAACAACTAACCTACATTAATGGCCACAGTTCAAAGTTCTGTAATGCATTTTTGATCAGACACACCTTAAAATTCATTTTGTTTGTGGTTTGAACGTACTAATGTTTTGCAAATGGAGTTTTAATAAAACAGTTTTGTATTCAGGTTAAAAGTTTTAACAAACATTGTAATTCCTATGAGAACGTATTTTTTACCATTTTACAGATACCTAAGGGCCTACTACCAACTTTTTATTGCTTGAACATATTACTGCAATTTGTGTTGTGGAATATGTATTTACATTAACAACTAGAGCAATTTCGGTTATGTGAAGTAGCCAAAAGTATTCATTCCATTAACTACTTTAAAAACAATATCTTGTAAATTACACAATTTAATCGTGTGCTACATTATTATGAGGAAATTCCACCTAAATACAACCTATTGTCGGGTATATTTCAAGACAGCTCAGTAAATAAAATATGTTCGTTCTGGACCAAAAACCCGGTTTTCTTATGAGATTTAACATTGGAATTTCTAAGGTCTGTTCTGGTCATTTTTGACAGATGCAAAGGTCATTCACCCAGGGCGATCCTACGTTCGAAGTTCACGTGACTTTTGCTTAACCGTTGTATATATGAATTGGCGTCGCCGTGGAACAATGTAGCAAGCTTAAGACTACGAATCCCAAAGTCCTGGGTTCGAATCCCGATACGGCCGACTGCTTGAAAAATGACAGGTGAGCATTTTTCACAAAAATTACACCCTCGTTCGGATGAGAGGTTAAATGGAGGTCCCGTGTGTGAGTGTTGTCACACACGTTAATAGATCCCTACCTTGCCTGGAACGGTAAGGGTTGGGTAAAATTCTAAATTTCCAGGCAACAAAAAACTCGTCTCCTGGCCAATGTAGTACCTTCGGGTGGAGCATTGGAAATGTAAATGCACTGTATATAGGAATTCTCGTGCAGTCCGATCCACAATTCATCCGCCCTCCCGCTCTGCCCTCGCCCCAAACAAAAATAAAGGTTTATAAAATGCTTTATTACACATTGCACTTACATACATTGATCGTGTGTACTATAACATACATATTTTTAATATTGCTTATATAGATATGGGTTTTATATAATCTGAATGAACATATACATATATTGATTGCTTATATTTAAATTAACATTCTTTAGAGTAACATACTTAAATGTTACATTAACAAATAACGGTAAATTTACAATAGGATTGGGAATACCAATTCAATTAACATAAAATACATGACTTTACACTTATTACATATATTTAACATTTTATTTATATATTTACACTTATTTACTAGATGAACATATTTATACTTAACGTACTAGAATAATTTGTTATAATTTAAACTCCTCAATTTCATTGTTATCTATGGAATGATGACCTATAGGTAATGTTTGTATGATCCTAGTATGGAGTATCTTTTATCGACGTGTAGACTTAACGCTATTTTATTCTGAATGATTGTATGAACATGATTTTTAGATGAGTGGATTAAATTTTGTGAAATAAACTTTTCTTTATGCTCATCTACACAACGAGCAGTCCTCTAATGTGATGTGGTTTTTATGACAGACTTTTTAATTCCTTTGATATTTTTAGTTACATCGAAATTAGAGAGAGCTGTTGGAGGTATAGAAGCATCTTCTTCTATGCGTAAACGTTTAGCTTCCTCCTCTTCCGATGTTTTAAAAACTTTCGTCGCATACATTTTGGATCTCAAACCGATAAAGTTGGTAATCATCCGGTCACTGTTCATCATTTCCAGTATTTTTTTATGCACTCCAGGAATTTTGTAGATGTTGTCCTGCTGATAGTTCGAAGTATCGTAGACTAGACAATTGGTGTCAGTATATAAAACACTACAATACGATTCAAATCTGACACATATATTTATAATGGAATTCATAGATGGTAAGCTTGGATAAGTCCAAGATACACGTGCCCGCGTATATCGGTTTATTGAAATAGATTTCTGATTTGTGTAATTCCACCAGAAATAGATTTTCATCAAAGACTGCTAGATTCTTAAACAGAAGATTAAATATACGAGTTTCGGGACCGCATCTACAACCTCAATTTTGAACAAGTTTAACATTACAATGTCTTCGTTTGTTCTCCATTGTATTCACAAATACGGCACTGTTCATTAATTTGGATAAACTTTTCTCAAATTCATTCTTTGCACGTTTCCAAAGCTCATTATTCAAATCAATATAGGACTTTAACCACAAGCTTTGTTAAAATTTAAGTAACCTATGAACAGCTTTTAATCCAAGCCAATTTAATAACACCTGCTTCGGGTTCCTATAATGGATGACATATTTACGTTTTAAATTGTAGCCATTAATTTAGTAATTTTTGTGATCTGAAACCTTATTGCATTCTAAATGTAAAACATATGACCTCATTTATGTCATACTATATTCTGTATTCTGCTTACTTAATGTCTAGCTAATACTTTGTATGGATGTCCCCTTTATGATAATTACAATAATGTCTATTTAAAATTGTTACGTTAAATTTCTGAAATCTATTGATTTCGGCTTTAATTTCAAAACTACCTTAATTAAGCGCCTCCTAAAATCTAAACACCTGCTCGCTTTTTATGTTAATCCCAAATTATACGAACTTTCATGTAACAAGTTCAATTGAAATAAATAATTAAACCATTCTGTAAATATTTACTTAAGTTTTCAGTACCGCCGTAAATACGTGGACTATATTGTATAATATTTTGTTTATCCTTCAACTGCTTTTAATATGTTCGTTAGAGGTCTAGAAACTTCGCTTTACAAATTCGTTGAAACACGTTCTAAACCCGATGGTTATCGTCAAACCACATTTTAGTAGCTTATTCTTTGAAACCCTGCATTGTAGAAATATAAACGCTTTTAATGGTTTGTACTAAGAAATTCTATTTCGTTGTCTTGCATTTGTTGAACTCGTTTCAGTTTACAAGCGATAAACCTTCCCCTACATTTGATTTTCCAATGCTCCAATCGAAGGTACTACATTGGCCAGGAAGCGAGTTTTTTTTACCTAGAAATTTTGATTTTTGCCGAACCCTTGCTGTTGCAAGCAAGGTAGGGATCTTTAACGTGCGTGACAACACACACACGGAACCTCCATTTTATCTCTCATCCGAACGAGGGCGTATTTTTGTGAAAAATGCTCGCCTAACATTTTTCAAGCGGACCGTGTCGGCATTTGAACCCGGGACCTTGGGCATAGTAGTCACGCGCATACCAACTACACGACGGAGCCGTCTCGATAAACCTTCCCCAATTAGTTTCATTTTCGTTATTCCCGGTCGATAACATAACGATGAAGATTTTCTTTCGCAAACTTTATTCATCGGGTACTTTGAAAAGGTTATGAAAAATATTTCCGTAAAGACGGAGAGGTAATACAAGGGAAAGAAGAATATATCCATATAACCTCTCTAGTCAGACCGAAATATGAATAAATGACATACTGCTAGATAGAAAATAAAGACAACACAAATGG
Organism: Platerodrilus igneus; assembly: GCA_036346225.1. Classification (NCBI taxonomy): domain Eukaryota; kingdom Metazoa; phylum Arthropoda; class Insecta; order Coleoptera; family Lycidae; genus Platerodrilus; species Platerodrilus igneus. The sequence continues at coordinate 3,974,117 of JARFIW010001259.1, read as the reverse complement.
TTATTAGAATAAAATAATACAGTAATCGAAGGAGAAAAAAAAATTTACTACAAAAAACAGTTTCAGATAACTAAAATCCGTGTAAGCAATGACAAGAGATGTCAGAAAAAAATACTTACCTTTGTAGAAATAATTAAAAAAAGTCTACGAAACAAGATGAATGACTATATGGTTCTTGAGTAGATCTGCATGATTATGAAACTCATATTTCAGAATAGCGGACGCAAGAAAACTAAAAGCATTTTAAATGTGCTCCTGGCAATTAATCAAAAGGTAAATTCAACGGAACAGGAAAGATGAGGTCTTATAAAGAGTAGAAGAATCTGCTTACGCCTATCAACTGTTTCATCTCCGTAAAAGTTGTACCACGCGGTGCTGATACAAATAATAATAATTAAACCAATTCCCTTTATTTGTTTTATATTTCATAATAATCTACGCCTAAGAGTTTGTAGCATACAATTTAAGATAAGTATTCATTTACGTTGCGCTTCGAATATTATAACAAGAGGGGAACGAACGTAGGGTGTGTGATAGACTTGGGTTATGAATAGGAGACGTAGTTTGGAGTTGGTTGCACATACACGTATAAATTATCAGCTGCAATGTAAAATACTGTTAAGTGCCTGTCCTTAAATGGATGTTTTAAGGTCAGATCTAATATAATTATACTTGCAAGCTTGATGTTATTGGTTTGAGGATTTATTCGAACATTCAACATATTATTAATTATTACAACATAATAGCATTACGATTGATAATCGTGAATGGTGCAATAAAATCCACTGTGGTTATCATACCATAAATTTTATACTATGTCGTCGAAATAGCAAGTGTAGTGCGTTGTCCTCGTTAGAAACATTGCGTTTTACCGTGAATTCCGATTTATGAACGCCGGCGTAGGGATTCGTGCATTAACTTTTTTTGGTTCGTTTGAATAATTGAACTTAACGGTTACGTTACCTGCCGTCGGTAATATTGCTTAGGTTAACCACGTAAATTAGTTTTAGAAGGATGTTGTTTCTCTGTTTACACAGTATGTTTAAGGATCTTAATTACTTTTAGTATTTCTACTTTATATAAAAGGGATTTGGTATATAAGTTTAATTAGAGCATTGATCATAATTTACCGGGCGTTTCCTAAAATGGATCTGCTGCGTTGTGTGTAAAGAATATTAAATTCATTTATTAAAGTTAGTTAAGTTCTCAAGGTCGTTTTATTGTAATTTAGATTTCAAATACCCCTTCGACCCGAACTCCTCATGAGAAAGAGCCTGTTTATTGGCAGTGTCCAAGGTGCTTTAAATGTCTATAAATATCGGTCGAGCACATTCATGTGGTTGAAAATTCAATCACTCACTGTATGCCGTTTTAAACAAATAGACAAAACGGTCTTTGTGTTTAAAATTGGCGTATGCAATGCTATGATAACGACTACAAATTACTACTCTATACAGTTCCATGCATTGTTTTGTTCATGAGCTAGGAGTGAATGTGCATTATTTTTCAGTCTAGCCTCGTAGTTCTTAGGAAATGCTCTCGTCGACTAAGTTTCTTTTTCTGAAAACCTTAATTTTCTGAACTGGAAAATCTAATTTCATTTCACAGCAAAATAACTAAATAATAAAATTTTCGTTTAAATGCCGAAATATCTACGTACTTGTATTCCAAATACGTAAATGAGTGTTAAATTCTTAAATATAAGACCAAAAGTGTTACGGGTATTTGAAAAATGCATGTTAAAGTCAATCAATACTCGGCGTTAAATGTCGATTAAACTCGACCTAAATTTCAAGTTCTGAGATAGTGGACTGTTCTATTTCAAAAATGTCCTTATCCTTAATCATTTGCAATACAGTCGTTGTTTTCTAATTATAAATACCAGCTCTAGGGCACCATGCCAACTTTTCAAAATTTTAACAGCATTTCCAATCACTGTTCTTGTTATAGAAACATTACAAGGGCGGAAATTACGATTAATTGCCAATTCAATGTTAAGTGTTCGGACTTTTCGGTAAATACTCATTCAAAGCTCGATATAATACACAAACGAGCTTCATTTAAAAAGTTCATCTCCTTAAAACATACATTACATAGTGAATATGATATAATATCAACAAAATTTTGTTAATGCACTAAAACCTATATATTGTATTTAAATAACACAGTAATTTTTTAGGCAGCATGAGTATTTTCTATTTACCTATCATAAGTGCAGACTTTTAACAATACATTTTTATAAAAAAAAGATGTAAAAAAATAAAAATGATTTTCCTGTTATATACAATATTAGAAAAAATTAAAAATCCATCTATATATTTCGTCTAGGAGAAAGTTACAGTAGTTCCAGGGATTACTCTGCCTGTCAGTCCTAAGAAAAAAAGTAAAGCAACCGAGGAGTGCTGTTTCAAAATAAATTATTTGGACACGAATAGTGAAATATTTAGTAAATGCTTTTACAACAAGCAATTAAAAATCGGGACTTCACAATAGACATATTAAATTAGACAAATACCAACAAATTTTTCCATAACTTATCCTTTTACAAACGGCTATTTCGCAAACATTCCCACGCATTGAAAAGAGTCGAAATCGTTGTAATTACTCAACCCGATAGAAGTCCATAAAATAATATGAAATTCGAGACGTACTAGAACCGCACAATCATGCAGATGTCAATATAAAATAGTAACTGTGGAAGTACATAATATTTCCATGAACCGAGAAATCCTTAACTTAAACTGCGAGTTCAGTTCAAATTGTACTAACCGTTTGAATAGATTAAAATGGGGACCTATCTAAAACAATATAGCTTATAAATACCGCCATAACATAATGGAAGCTGCGATTCATTCAGATTGTTTCAAATCTTTAAAGACGAGCTTTTAGCTTCAGTTGAGTGACAAGCACGATCGTCAAGCAAATGAGTCGGTTCATCAGTAATTCAAGTAATGGAAAATTAAAAGCGGATTTGAACAAACAAGCCGAGAGCGTGAAAAGACCTGCGGATTCAAGTGCCGTTACAGTGCGAAAGTTTTCTGTAGTGAATACTTTCTAGAAACAGAAGTTGGATTTGGACTACTGACACCCAAGCTTGTCCAGCTCTAAAAAGGTTGGTTGAACCTTGTAGTCGAATCAAAAACTGTAAGTGATAGAATTTTAACTTTTTACCTGCTTCATAGTATGTGAGGTATGTTCCATTATTTACACATAATTTATTAGTATGCAGATTTTTACGTTGGTGCACGCTTAATAGCGTAATGTACTAGAAATAATCACCTCAGCTATATTCGTAGAAACTTACATATACCAGTTAAATTATTGGATAATTAAACTGAAATAAATTTTAAATGTTCTTTTTCTTTTATATACATGCAATTTGGCCAATTAGGGTAGAGCTTAGTTTATTTGTGTTGGTTGTAATTGTTTGATAATATAGGTTAGGTGAAAGTCTTGCCTTTTTGTGCTTAGATTAAATTAGTAGGAGAAAAAAGTGTAAACAGGGTTCCATCAACCTGTTGAAATAAGGAGTAATTCTTCAGTTACTTTGTAGATCAGTCATCGTCGAGATAGGACAATTCCAGGTGGATTGGCGCCCAGCATTTTTATTGGACAGGAGGTTCAGAGACCTTCCCAAGTAAGTGAAAGTGTTAAAGTTTATATATCCCCTAAAAGCTTTCCAGTTGTTTTTATATAACACACCCCTCACCACCGTACGTTAGCTGGTGCATTTTTTACTGCTACGTCTCCGTGGTAAAATATAGGTCACTAGCGTCAATTTCACACGTAACAAACATTCCTAACAAGCTATACCCTATGATGAAAATCTTGCTCGCCATAATTGGGTGCTTAATTTTGATAAAAATCCGACGCAAAAGTGCCTTCCGCTAAAATTATATAAGTTTAAAATAGTTTTGATGCAAATTCAACCACCTAGTGGGCATTAGCGAAACCGTAATTTTTGCTGTAACTAGATTGCGGTGTATAGCGTACGTGATTAAAAGTACGCCCCTTTTCTTTTGTTTGGTGAGTGTTAAGAATAAAGGAGTAAATGATAGTCAGCTGTGTATAATTGCTAAAATTAAGATATTTTGCTTTAGGGGCCAGCTGCTATCAGTTAATTACGAGTAATGTAGTACAACAATCCTATGCGACTCAACCACCCCGCTAAATAGTCCTCTGTGACGGAGCGAAACCGCAATTTGAAATCTTGTTGGATGTTGATCCCAGTTTATTCCTTACTACCACGGCTCTTCTCTTAACCTAAGGTCTCCAAATGCGCCAACTAACGATGGTTCATGTACGTACGTCGAGGATCGGTAACGCACGTATCCTGCAAATATCGCAGCCCCAACTTACGCTAGTAACTTTGTTGCAAATATACAAAATGATTATTAAAACCTAACTAACAGAAGTCAGATAAATCAATCAAAACTATGCAAAATTTTTAAAATTCAATCTTGAAAGGCTTTTTGAACTGTGCGCATCTTTTGCTTTATAATAATTAAACCTTACTACTCCTTTGTAAGTGTCTTTTACAAATATCTATACTATACTACCTACTAACAATAAATAAATTCTCCTCAATTGCTTTCCAAACATAATCAACAAATAAATCTTTTTCTAATATCCAATGCCGCTGTCTTTCCACTCCTTGCCTTTAACCAAAAAATAAGGGAGTCACGAGTCACTAGTAAAATGTAACACTGATTATAAAGCCAAAACAACATGCAAACTTGCAATGAAATTTATACGTTGAGTAGTTTCAAATATAAAAAAATTATCTAAGCCCAACCAAATATAAAAGAAATCGGAAAAAATCAAAATTTCCGAAGTTTCATTGTTCCACCCTGTATAATACAAGTGTACTTTTTAGCCATTAAAGTGCAAAGCGAAAACACAATTCCGTGCGTTTAAATAACCACTCTAGGAGACAAGTATAAATTCATTCATTATCATTTATTTATTATCATAAAAATACATTTCGGGCGTATAAAATATGCGCTTCATTCGCTATAAATGGTATAGAATAGTGCCAGCTTTACGCATATAACTTAAAACAAAATTATATTCAACCTTGTTAAAACTAACGCATGAATCTTTATACGTATGCGTTAGATTCGTTTTAATTGCCTTAAAAACCAATCAATTTTTGTAACAATTGTTGGGATAAAGCAATTAAAGCTTTAATTATTTAAATAAATTGACTCCAGTGTGTATAACATAATTTCATTTTTAAATAAAAAGTTTTTCTCGAATTTACGGGAATAAGAAAGAATACTTCGATTAATAAGAAATGTCGTATAAACTAATTAAATAAACAAACGTTTATTCTAAGAAGACGCGTGAATATTAAAAATGTAAAATCCATAAGAATTTATAGCTTTCGCATTATTATAAGAAAAAATGCGACGCAACCATTAACCTCGTGCGTTGAACAAAGATAAACAACGATCCAGCCGCGGCGATTCGACACCAATTAGACCATTAAAACTGTGTGACATCATTACGGTGTACTATGTTCCAAACGGAACACGAAAACTAAAGAATGGAGATAATTTTATATATAAGCAGAAGCAATCGATATTAGAATTCATTCATTCAATTCATTCCAATTTACGCAATCGAAAATGTAAAATTCAAGATTCCTTCATAAACCTAGTAAAATGTAACACGGATTATAAAGCCAAAACAACATGCAGACTTGCAATGAAATTTATACGTTGAGTAGTTCCAAATATAAAAAAATTATCTAAGGCAGTTATTTGGTGAAACATAATTATTTTGTATAATACCATAAAATGAAAAATTCTTCGATACAAATGTTACAGAGCTAATTAATTAAACTAGAAGATGCACTTTCAAAATTAATGAAGATTTAAGCGAATATGGATGATTTTGTAAAGTGGGATTAGAACGTAAATTTAAAATAAAACCAGGAAGAATTTAATACCAGGATAATGAAAAGAATATTTGAATAAGCGCTCTTTAATATATAACCTTTAAATATAAAATTTTAGATTTCTTTGTTTGTTAATTGATAATATTCAATATTTTGTATTTTAATAAATTCACATTTTTTCCTAATTGTGAAGCGGATATTTGCAAAGAATTTTAGTTCGAAGTTTGAAGCAGTTTGACCTTTTAAAAAAAAATCTGTAAAGCGTTTTTGGCCAAACACACTTACAAGCGTGGGAATAAGGGATGGGTAGATTATCCGCCTATTTGTATATCTGTTAGCAAATATTAAGTAAGAATTTTAATTATTTTCTGTATAAACTGAAACTGTGAATTGTTTTATAAATTGTTTTGTATGAGAGAAAATTGTTTTTGAATGCATAGATGCTTTATGATATTGCTGTTTTTGATTTCATTTTATAATTTCCGTTGAGCTAGCCAGGCAAAGAAAAGTTAGAAAGGAAGTAAGCCAGTAATTTCAAATTTTCTATTTTTTGTCATAGCATTTTAGCGACGTTCCTACGCACATACGTTATCACAGCACTCATTTAGCGACGCTCCAACGTGTGGCCGTGAGCGTGTGTATATACATATATTTTAGGTAGTTTTCTACACAAGGTAACTTGATAAATACTAACGTATAACAATTAACAAAATGAAATAATAACTTAGACTTTTAATTGTTTCAATTACTAGTTCGATTGTAAATGATCATTTGGGCTTTGAATAAAAGTCTAAGTTATTATTTCATCTTATTTTCAAGCATTATAAGTACAAAGCTATTCGTTTGTTATAAAAATATGCATTAAAAACACGTTTTGTTTGTCGTGAAAACCAATCTTTTATTACAATTATAAAGATGCGGTCTTTTGCATGTGCAAAACATGTTCGTAAAGCAATTAAAGGCATTGGTTATTTAAGTAATAAATAATTACCGGTGTGTAAAATATTAGTATAACATTTTAAATAATACATGCTCTAGAATTTGCAGGAGAATACGTTAATTAATACAAGTTTCTATACCTAATTAAGAAACAAACGTTTATTCTAAGAAACCAATAAAAATGTCATAAAATCGATTTTATTATCTTTCACATTACTACATGAGAGAATTTCGACGTCACAATCACCTCCTTACGTTAAACAAGGACGGGCAGGGCACGTCACTATTAAATAAATCACACTAATAAGGTAATAAACAGTTATTCTCAAAAATCTTGCGTCTGATAGGTGTGTAAGCTTTGGAATGGAATTCTGTGAAATCTAGAAAACTCAAGGGTACCATGACGTAATTAAATAAAGATATATTTATATAATTATGAGTACCCTGTAGATATGAAACAATTTTTAAAATAATACAGCCTAAAATTTGTGACATTGAGAAAAGTTGTTTTAAAGTATGCAGTGTGCATACAGTATTTAATATTTAAAATGTAACGTTGATTATAAAGCCAAAATAACATGCACAGTTTACATATGAAATCTATATGTTGTTAAATGCAGTTATTTGATCTTGTAATATACAATGAAGATAGAAAATTCTTCAATACGAAGAGCTACTTTAAAACTAAATTAATTATTAAATCGAAGGTGCACTTTGGTAACTGATGTTTAAATGAAGATTTTAATAATATGGAAAATCTTGTAAGCGGCCGTTATCATGCCAATATATAGGCGTCTCTAAAAGAGTTCTGTGAATGTGAAATTGTTGTATAACTTGAAATTGTTCACTTACTTTCCTTTGCCTGGCTATCTCAATGGAATTAACGGAGTTTTCAAATTGAAATCAAACACAGCAATATCACAAATCATTTATACAGTATGGAATATTTTTTCCCATACAAAATCATATAGAACATTTACATCATAGTTTCTTTGAAACATCAAATTATTTCGAACAAGTACCTATTTACTTAATTATTAAAACCTCTTACCTTACTTAGGTTTAAATTTACAGAACTAAATCCCTTCTCTTATAGATAGTTTAATTCCCACACTTGTAAGGCTTGTATGGTCAAAAAAAATCCTTAACAGATAATCTATTAAAAGGTGTTTCGAGCTCTGAGCATAAACTTCCTGGTAAATACCCTTACAAAAAAATTATTATATAATTAAGACGTCTTTAAATTTGAATGACAGATACTCAAATATCAGTTACAAAAAATGTTAAAAAAGTTATACTTGCAAAAATTCACAAAGCGCTTTTCCAATTCGTAATTAACAGTACTAAATATCATCGGCTTCTTGGCTTTATTTTAAATTGACGTTCAAATCCCAGCTTACCAAATCGTGCATAAAAGCTCCATCCTCAATGTGCATCCTCGGCTTAATTATTTAAGTTAATTTTTAAATAGCCTGTTATCTTGAAGAATTTTCCATGTTCATTACATTTAATAACTTCTATATTTATATGCAGGTTACGTTTAACATTATCATCAACGTTATATTTTAATCACTAGTTACGATATGCATATTGCATACTCAAAATATCATCTTCGCAAAGCAACATGCTCGCGACTTAATCAAAGTAACATTTCGCAATCGAATTCATGAATGAATCTCTTTAATAAAAGTCCCCTTTTATATACAAAGATGATCTTTTTTCTAATGTTCTAGCTTCGTACGGAACATTTTATACCGTAATAATGTAAGATGTTTGGGAATTCCTCATTAGCGTCAAAATCATCGCGTTTTATTACCTCGTTAACGTGATATATGAGCTGTCCGCCTTTGTTAAACACCCAAGGTTATTGTGGCGCCGCTTTGTCTCCTACAGTGATTGCGAAAGCTAATAAATAATTGCTAACGATTTTTATGGATTTTTAATGTTCCGGCGGATACGTAGAATAAATGTTTATTTATTAGAGTTCCTACGAAATTCACATATTCTTTCTTAATATCGTCTATTCCAGTGAATTCTTTATTTAAAATGAATTTGTTAATACAAAAGTCTATTTATATGATTAATTTAGAGCTTTTTAGTGCAAATGAGTTGCATTTTTTTAGAAAATATTTGCTTTCACAGTAAAACGTGTTTTAATTCATATAATTAAGATTAAACCGTTTCGTCATTAACAAGATTGATTGTAGTTTCTTACGTAAAATGTGTAAAGCTAGCACTACTCTATGCTTCCAAAATCATAAACCTTTTGAACACCTCATCTTCAATTTTTTATGTCTCGACCTTTCTTTGTAATTGCTACTATACTGTTTGCTTAGTACTTCTTCACTGGTAAAATGATCTTCAATAACTTTAACTTCAACAATTACTTTTAATTAAATTGTAATTTTCAGAGCACAGATTCTAAACCGCTTATACAAAAAACTAAAAATTCATGATAATCAAACTTGTTTATATCACTATTTCTATCCTCATACTCAACACTCTTATTTTCTTTTTAATTCTATCCCAACACTTTATTTTCGAAAAACCAAATCCAAAATTCATCAATCTATCCACCCGTTATAAATTAATATCCCGTGACAATAAATTACTACCTTTAACAAATAACATAAAACTTAACTAACAAACAACAACGAAATCTCATAAACTATTCAACCCTTTTTCGATATAAATTAACCCACCCAGCATTTACAAAACTCCTTATACAAATTAACGACAATAACATATGTGGTATTTACAATTCAAATATACCCCTATAACTCTTACAAAGTTAGGCCATGGGTGTTAAACGAAATTTCTAGTGTTCTTTCCAAAAATAGCAGATTTTATGCATCAAAAGGCGAACCAATTTGATTGGGTCTAAACATATGTTATATCAGACCCCATTTGTAATATAATTTTGACCACTTCATTAATTCCAAAAAGAGTAGGCCAAAGAAATTATCCTTTTAAATTTGTTTCTCACATAGTGTAACCTCTGTATTAACCAAATGTAGCCCCCTTGCATTTATTCAGTGTAAAATTCCACTTTGATTTTCAAAATAAAAATTAATTTTTGATGAACCAAACTTTCTAACATGGATTGTGGCATTTATTTGTAGTTTTAAAACCAACATTTCAAATACTTGCAAGCTTAATTTTCAGGATCCAATGTTTTGTTTCAATATTATAACTTTGTACATAAGTTGCTGATTTGCCAGCCATAGGTACAAATCTACTATGTGGAACCTTCCCCGTACGTTCCCTGCGTCATTTGTTAGCTCATCAGTATTGCCTTCTGCGAAAATGCGTCCCACAGTGTGTGGCCCCTCGAATGGAAACAAACTTTATCCTTTGGTCTAGAAACTCTTAACCGCCGAACCATTACTCGATCTACAATCTGAAAAACCGTTCTTTTACTTATCTTGCGGTTTTGCTTGTCTACGTACCGACGCTGTGTCCCTTGAATTTTACCTCGCGCTTGTTCTAACAGTTCTGTAATGTCGTCAATCTCTTCTGAACGTCTCCAAAGTCTTTCTGGTATAAGCCCCTTTAAATCTTGGAACGCCTGTTCTCTCTTCCTGGAGCAATTCCATCTCTCGTTCTTCCACAACAATTCTAACAAGGGCACGTACATATATCTCTGAATATCTCGGTACAAACTCTTATAATAGTTTAAAACTCCTAGAAAACCCTACGCATTTTCACGTTTCTCGGTTGAGCTAAATTCTTTAATTCTTCTAATAGCTTTTCATATATTTTCACTCCTTGATTACTAATGATGAACCTCCAGTATTTCACGCTCTCTTTGAAAAATTCGCATTTCCTCACGTTTAATTTTTACCACCCGCGATTTAACCTTTCTATGACCTTCTGCAAATGTACCAAATATTCCTCCTGCCTCCTAGAAAAGACTAGAATGCCATCAACATAATGCGTGCAGAAATGTTCAAACTCGTTCAGAAGCTTCTGCAATTGTCCTAACCAACGCTGCAGAACTAGAAGATAATCCGAATGGCACTACTTTAAAGCAATATACCTCTCCCTCTATACCGAACCCTTTGTATTTTCTACTGTCCTTATCTAACGGTATCAACCCAAAAGAATTCCTAAGGTCTAATTTACTGAAAACTTTCATGTCACTTATTTTATATAACAAATTATCGATTGATTGCGGCTATTCATATTGTGGTTCTGTAATTGCATTTACTTTTCTTGCGTTTAAGCATAACCGAATATCTGATTCATGCGCTTTAGGTACTACAACAATCATACTTACATATGACGTCACTGGCTTTATAATCTCTTTTTAAGCATATCTTTGATTTCTATTTTCACTCGCTCGCATAATGAAAACTTTCGTAAAAAATCCTCTATGTTCATCGACATTTAACTTATGTGTATATTGTTTTGTACTTCTCGGCTTTTCGTTAAACAACCTTACATGCTCATTAAATATAATCCCTATCTGTCTCTTTAATTCTTCATCACTGGTGCCCATCTGCTGATCCTCGAAAACTTTCTCAAACAAACTACCATTTATCGTCCGTAATATCCATTCTAATTCCTAACTGTCTATCAAAATTACACCCTTATGCAAACTTAAATCCGGAACTACCCATGTCTTTTTCTGACCAAAAATGACCACACTATTATTCTCACGAATAATTACCATACCGAATCTCTTAATAAAATCTATTCTAATAATAAAATCTACATATAAATCCTTTATAATCAAAACTTCTGCATCCGCTATCATCTTATCCCCAATTGACATCTGAAAACAAACGTCTGACAGATTGTCGATAACTTCTTTTTCAACGCCGACCACAAATTAAATCCATTTATATCACAAATGCGATTCTTCAATATCTCTGCATGCTTAAAAATAATTTCTTGTTTCACCAGCGACAACTCTGCCCCGGTATCTATAAACGCGAAATATACCCTATCATCTAACTTAAAGTAAATAAATGGTTATCACTCCTGTATTATCAAATTTATAATTATATATACCATCAAAAGCGCAAGAGAATTAACACTAACATTACTTAAACCCGACTACTAATCCCAAGTTCTCAGGTTTAATTCTCGACACGAACAGCTTGAAAATATTAGGCAAGTATTTTTCACAAAAAATACGCCCTCTTTCAGATGAGAGCTAAAACGTAACTCCAGTGTGTGTGTTGTCAGCACGTTAAAGATCCAAACCTTGTTTGGAACAGCAAGTGTTCGGCAAAATTCAAAATTTTCAGTTAAAAAAACTTGTTTCCTGGCCAATTTAATACTTTCAGTTGGAGCATTTGAAAATCAAATGCAAGCGGACGTAAACAATGACGCAGCTTTCGGTATCCATTTTAAAAGTGTGAGAACAAAATGACCATTCACATAAATATTACGACATTGACCTCGAAAATCATGCAGTTAGACGCACTATCACGCAAAAACAAAAATTAGCATTCGATAAACCTGGGACGAAAAACTGATACAAACCACGGATATTATTAAGAGGAGATCTATCAATAATTTATCTTCGGTTATAAAGCTTCACATTCGATTGAAACGCAAATATGGCCGTGCGGGTAATCGGGCAATAGAAGCAACGGTATTAAATCTCAGGATTGCCAATAAGCGAGTTTCTAAACGCGATTAAAAATACCGTTGCAGGTAAAAGTGCCCTGTGTTAGAAGCTTTTATTCAACGCTAAGTTGGAGTATTTAATTACCTCCAACTGATTTTCCTGCACTAAAAGGTCGTTTAGAACATTCCATCTGCTAAACATTACATGCTATTCTATAATTAATAACTGTGATTGGTTCTAATAATAAAAATAAGTAATACTTATTAAGAGAACCTTTTACGTTTGTGCACACTTATTTAAAGCGCATTGTAAACACAAAAATTCTCATATGAAAAAGCACCAAATTCATCTGTACAAGTTAATTTGTTGGATGTCTATAATTAGTAAATTTAAGTTGTTCTTTTTAGATATACGCATATTTAACCACTTATGGGTAGATCTTAGTTATTTTTGTTTGTTATTTATTGTGATATTCATGTTTGAAAATATACGTTAGATAAAGACTTGGAGTTTTTGTTATTATTTGTGTTTGTTTTAAATTAGTATTAGGTGAGAAACGTGTACACAAGGCTCCGTTAACCTCTACTGCAGTAAGAACATTTAAATCGTTATTCAAAACACCTAACTTCTAGGAAGGCTGTAATCAGGGTTTCTTCAGGTGGATTGGCCCTCGAAGGCTTTATTAGACAGAGAGTTTAAACTAAATAGGAAAATTGTTATAATCTGTACACCTCTAAAGTTTTTGTATTTGCTTTCGTAGAATCTAACCCGCACCACTGAAAGCTATCCGGTCTCTATTTTGCTGATACGTCACTTCGCTTTTGTAGAGTAAAATTAATTCAGGCACTTACCTTCAATTCGGCACGTAACAAGGTTTTGATATTTATTTCGGCTAATTATTCTATAAATAATAATTTAACAGTGTGCAGTAACGATTAAAATAAACTGTGTCAATTAAGCACACACCTACTTATGTATATGAACGTTTAGATATAATTAAAACAACAACAATAATTTCTCACACCGTCTCATTAAATTTTACTATCAAAGAAATTTTAATGATCGCGAGTGTTTTTAATTGAAGTACTTACTGGGTAACCTCTAGCACAAACAAAATAGATTTTCTAGCATGTCCAATAATAAAACAGAAATTTTGTTGGCTATGCAAGTATAGTTATTTATTCATCACAATCCCGCCCTATTTTCAATCTCTGCGATCTAGCAGCTCGCTTAGCATAATCAAATTGGAAATTCTAGGCATTTCTGAGCATGAATATTACGAGTTCACAGCCATTAACTGTATTAGCTAAAATAGTAGGAACGAATAAAGTAAATAATAATGAGAAAAAGTTGCGAAATGGAAGAGAGGTAAATTATGTCAAAATACTATTGAAATATTAACCCTCCATTATCTAGTTCATGATTTGTTTGTTCCACACGTGAAAATTATTTTTCCTTGAATTGAATAACAGTGTACTCCTACAACCTCTGTAATTTGGTATTAAAATTCATCAGACTACAAATAAGAAAAGCTTTCAACGCTATCAATATTAAAAAGCTTTCTACGATCCTTCAATTTTACGGCTAGATAAATGTAAGAGATAGCAGGAGGTTAAATATGTAAAGTATTTGACGGGTTAAAGGTAATGTGGACTTTGTGGAAGCATATAATGCTGGGGCATGTAACAAACAATCCCTGCGGCTAGATTCCTCCTTCATCTTACTACAAACCTCAACATCATTCGCGAGAGAAGACATCCCAAAAGAACCGTGGTTAGCTTCTTTTACAATCCTATGTTGAAAGTGTGGTGTTATACAACTTGCTTTAACCGTTCGCAAATCACTTCCGAGCTTGCCTTAACGTACGCAACAAACTCCCACGCGGCAATACTCTGAAACTATACTGGAACTCATACAATTATTTGTGGCACACTTAATTCAATTTTAAACCGCAAGAGCCTTTAAAATTTTGAGACATGGAAGTTAAAATCCAATCACTCCTTAGAAGTCATAATTTTAGACAAGTACCTAGTTTGGAGTATCATATAGCGTACTATAAACATGAGACATCGGTAAAGAGATTAGCACTTTTCATATGAAGTTGGTTTAGAAATAAAACATATCTACGCTGCCTAGCAGAATCACTTGGTCACACATTGATACCACAGTTCACGCGCAGCTACCACCATTATGAGCATGTGAGATCAAAACTTAGTTTAGCTTGTATTTAGGTCTGATTTCAAAAGACTACACCCAGGTCTCAATACTTAAAGGATATTGGTTAAAGCTGTTTACCTTCTGTTTATGGGGGCGACTTTCTTCAAATCGGAGCTCACCACAAGGAATAGACAAATTGAAACCTAATACTAGCGTCTTCAAGAAATCGGAGATAATCTCGACGCAACAAGGAATATGAAGATTGAGGACTTGTGACAACTTCTCCAGAAGCTGCGGGTTATTTCGACACCATCTTCGGAGTAATTGTCCTGTTTGATACATCACCACTGCCACGGATCGTCTATATTCGCAGCAGCTACTACGACAACTTGCAGGTTTTATCAGTTCCAGGCCATTCTTGGTCCACCTTTCAACCACTGTGCTATTCGACACACTGCGCCAGCTTCTACGACACTTCGACCACGTACGCTTCTTCAGATCCAGGTTGTTCTTCGACCACAGTCAAATCGGCCGCGCTATTTGACACATCGCACAAGCTTCCAAGACTTTTTGACGTCGCCTGTGAAGGCGGCGTCTACATCCCGTCAACTCCTGGTCGTTCTTGGACCACTTTTGAATCGGTCATGCTGTTTAGCACACCCTAACTGCTTTTACAGTACCTTGCACATCAATACAGAAGCTGGTTCGGTTTAGCTATAATACTTATGTTCCTTTAACGTATGGTTTGAAATCCAGAGAACTAACATCCAAATGTAATAGTGGTATATCAAAATATGTCTACACTTGGTCGCCATTTTAAATCAGATTAGACTGATATACACTCTGGTGGAGTAAACGCAATAATCTATAATTATATTTAAAGTCAATAGCGTGGTTTATAGTTACTTATTTTTACTTTAACCCTGTAATAATATTTAACATGGAATTCCAATTTCTAAAGGATTAAGTCAAATCCGACGGTACCGGAGTTTTATATATTTATACCGTATTAAGCTGAATTTAATAGACGGAATGGCGAAATTACAAAAACATACCAGATGAAGAAGGAAACAGGAAGAAGGAAACAGAGACCTAAAGTCATAAAATGGGAAATTATTCGCAAATGCAGGAAAGCTAAAGAACCATGAATTGATGAAAAGTGCAAAGAGCTACAACCTAAGATGGAAATAGAAAGACAGACAAAGTATACAAACTAATTAGACTGAATTTTAGGAATATAAAACCGTATAGTAAAAATATAAGGGATGCAGTAAGAGACATCATTGTAGAAAATGTAAAGAAAGTGGTTAGATGGCAAGAATATATAGGAATTTATATACAGGACAGGAACTAGAAGAACTAGAACAGGAATCTGACATTGAAATGGATGACCTAGGATATGCCATACTTAGAGATAAGATTGAATTAGCATTAAAGACTGAAAAATAATAAGGCGCCAGGTACCGATAAGGTGCAAAGAGAAACTTTAAAAGCCGTTGGACAAGCAGTAACAGAACGTCTCTTCCAACTTGCAACCTATATGTATGATACAGGCGAGATACCCAAAGATTTCAAACGTAACATCATAGTCACTATACCTAAAAGAAGGGCGCTGATAGATGTGAAAATTTTCGAACAATAAGTTTGACAGCACATGTATCAAAAATTTTAACTAGAATTGTACAAAGACGGATAGAAAAATGAGCTGAAGAAATACTAGGAGAAAATCAATTGGGGTTTGGCCAAAACAGGGGAACACGGGAGACTATTTTAGCTACGAGGATGATAATAGAGACGATAATAGAAAAAGGAGAACGCATGTATATAAGGTTTGTAAATCTTAAAAAAACATTCGACAATGTAAAATGGGAAAAAATGTTTGAAATACCAAAGGTTAGCACAAGGCCGTGCTGCATTGAAAAAAAGCAACTACTATGTCCAAAGACAAAAAACATAGAAACAAGGAAAAGATAACTGAAAGCATATATGTCGAGCACAGCACTGTACTGCTGTAAAACTTGGACAATAGGAGAAGTGGACAGGAAGAAGATAGAAACCTTTGAAATGTGGTGCTGCAGACGTATAATGAAGATCTCATGGACAGACAAAGTTAAGAACAAAGAGGTTCTAGAAATCATAGAGGAAGAAACAAATATGTGGAAAATAGTAACAAATAGAAGAAATAGGTTAATAGGTCAGATACTAGACATGAGGCAATAGTGCGGGATATATTAGAAACTGAGATAGGAAACAAAGGAAATAGAGAGACCTAGGTTAGACAATGGCACACGGAATAGAATAGAAATCAATGAAGGTTCGGTTCCAACCGGTTCCAAGACGGAAACTTAATAACGAAAAAAATAATTGAACTTAAAACTTCATGATTATTCTGAACAACCACAGGTGTTGGTTTTGCAATATTCCGAACTAATGTTGATTGTGCGAAATGATTTATTACAAAACTATTAATCCGGCGAACGGTTAAGTGGTAAGGGATCTTGGTAACCGCAGGTTGCTTAACCCTCTTCACATACCACTGAGTATCGGTAAACTAGGGTATATATTTAGAAAACAATAGAAGGGAACCGAGTTGTATCTAACAAAAAATCGATTCTTAAATACTATCGCGAAATGTTATTTTGATTAAGTCGCGAGATGTTGCTTTGCGAAGATAATATTTGAAGTATGCAGTAATTAATTATAATGAAGAAGTAAAAGTCTTTAACATAAGCTATTTTAAAAGTTTTATTAAATAATCGAAAGGAAGATTTAACAAAAAATGTACTTTGGTAACTGCTGTTTGAAATGAAGATTTTAAATATGGAAAATCTTGTAAGCTGATTTGACGTCAATTTAAAATAATTCAAATAAGATATTTAATTACGAGGCAAGTAAAAATTTTTGTAACTGATATTTGAATTTTGTCATTTAGTTTAAGATAGTTTAAGATAGTCCTAATAATTTTTTTGTAAAGGATCTTTACCAGGAAAGTTCGTGTTTAGGGTTCGAGACACTCTGACCTTTTGATGGATTATCTGTCAAAGATTTTTTGGCCAAAACAAACCCTACAAGCGTGGGAATAAACGTAACAGATAAACCATCCATAAGAGAAAAAATTTAGTTCTGTAAATTTAAAATAAGATAAGGAACTTTTTTATAATTAAGTAAATAAGTACTTGTTAGAAATAATTTGATGTTTGAAAGAAACATGCTGTAAATCTAGTTGCTTTTGTATGAGAGAAAATATTTTATGTATAAATGTTTTGTGCTATTGCTGTTTGATTCTTTTTTAAACCTCTCACATTTTCCGTTGAGCTAGCCATGCAAAAGTTAGAAAGGAAGGTAAGTTAATAATTTCAAATTTTACAATTTGCTGTATCTTTATCACAGCACTTTTTTAGCGATGCATCAATGCGAGGCGTTGTCACAACACACTTTTAGTGATTTTAGAACGCAGGGCTTACCACAGCATTTTTCAGCGGCGCCTCAACGTGCGGCCATTTTCATATCACCCTTTTAATGGCGCCTCACCATGCGGCCATTTTCATATCACTCCTTTAGTCACACTCCGACTCGGGTTATTTTTATATCAGTATATACATACACGCACGCACGCACGCACGCACGCACCACGCACGCACACACGCACGCTCATACATACAAAGTAAGAAAATTTAATGGCAAGTGACTCAAAATAGGCGACGAGGGCATCCTGTCAGCGCGTTTCGCCCTAATGGGGACTCATCGAGACAGGAGTATCAAAATTGTAATATTTAACACATACATTATGGGAAACTACAGTATTACCTAGCTCATAGTTTATGCCCTCGTGTGATTTCACCTGGCATCGCAGGCAATCCCATCTGTCCACCACTAGACTGGTCTCTTTGTAATTTGAGGGCCGTTTCCTTTTAAGCTGGGAATCCCATCGTTCCGTAATGTATTTGGCCATTTTTTTGCTGCGCGGTTTGCATCATCCCCTACAGTTGATTTTACAATGCTGCACCTGAAGGTACTACATTGGCCTGGTCAGGAGGCGAGTTTTTTTACTTAGACATTTTGAATTTTGCGCCGAACGTTGATATTCCCAGCAAGGTAGGAATCTCTAACATGCGTGACAACACACACGGGACCTACATTTAACCTCTCATCCAACAATGGTATATTTTTGTAAAAAATGCTCGCCTAACATTTTTCAAACGGCCCCTGTCGAGAATTCAACCTAGATCATTGGAATCAGCAGTCATACGCGAACCTGTCTGGTCCACGCAGTAGGTGATTTGCACCATACTACACTGATTTTCCAATGTTTCATTCGAAGCTACTACATTGGCCAAGAAGCAAGTTTTTTTTCCTGAAAAATTTTGAATTTGCCTAACCCTTTCCAATCAAGGTAGGGATCCTTAATGTGCGTGACAACACACACACGGGACCTCCATTTTACTTCTCATCCGAACGAGTGCGTATTTTTGTGAAAAATGCTCGTCTAACATTTTTCAAGCGAACCGTGTCGAGCTCCATCGCCAAAAATCGTCGAAATATCCCTAAATGTTATACTTAGTTTTGTTCTTTCTTAAAGAAAGAACAACACTAAGTATATATATCATCGATCATGGAATTACTTGATGTATGCGTCAATACCACATATTTTCAAATGAATCCGTAAATGGGTCCCGAATGTTTTCAA
This sequence comes from Platerodrilus igneus, assembly GCA_036346225.1. Taxonomy (NCBI): domain Eukaryota; kingdom Metazoa; phylum Arthropoda; class Insecta; order Coleoptera; family Lycidae; genus Platerodrilus; species Platerodrilus igneus. The sequence continues at coordinate 3,954,851 of JARFIW010001259.1, read as the reverse complement.
CTCCCTCTGGGGACGTTCTCCATCCGCGGTTGACTGTGGGCGGCCTTATTGTTTGAAGAATGAGGTTTACAATCCCGCTTACTTGGTACTATATATCGGTGTACGCTTCTGATTTCGGTTTCTACTTCGACATTCCAATCCTCTTAATCTTTCATCTAATTTGGAAGTTATAAGAGTGGTAACTATTACTGGTTCTCCGTTTGCGTTGGTGAAGGTTGCAATTCAGTCCTCGTTAATTGCTACTAGGTCGTTTTTCTGTCTCTCTCGTTACTGGTTTCTGAGTCAAAAAGTGCTGATTTCGCATTTAAGTCACCGTCTATAAGTTGTTCATTGACGTTACTTCTCATCGCGTTTTCTGTTGTCTATAGGTGTTTGAACTCCTCGATGTTACTATTTGGAGAGAAGTAGCATGGATGTACAGTTATTTCTTTTAGCTCCAGACTAAAAACCCAGTGCAATAGGGAAACTTATTATGTACACATATAACGCAATTTTTGGTCAACTTTGATGCAGTGTAACTCTGCAAACAGTTGAGTCTCGGTCATCGAATTTTTATCATATGTTTATATATCATAAAGATGAGTTATGTGTATTAATTTCATAATTTTTCACTCGGTCGCATTTGAGACATTCTACTTTAAATATTGCCAAACAACGCTCCTTTAGACATTTTTGTAAATTATATTATTAAAAGGATAAAGTTCTCAAGTTTGAAACTTCTACCGCACGTAGTCCTATGATAAATATATACACGATAAAAAAATTAAAGGTAATTCTTTCTTCTTTTTAATAATTTTACAGCACTAAAAGTCCCGTTTTAAGTTAATTTTCACTTTCCTCACTACTACGGTAGTATTATGTAAGAACAAAAAATGTAGAGCTTATCATTCTGATAATTTTGGTTTTTATTTTGTCTCAATATCTATAAAATTAACAGACTTAGGTGCATTTTCTCAAAATTCGTTTTCAGCTGTAAATGATTCCGAAGCAAACTAGAAATGGCCGCAAAAAGGTATGAATCTAAAAAAAATTTTAACCCTAGTGTTGCACCCGCCTCGTATTGGGGATTAACTGGTAAAAAAATCACGGAATATAAAAAATGTTGAGCAACATGGCCTGCGCGATTTTTAACAAATTAACCCTAAAAGTTTACAAAAAAAGAATGCGCAAGTTTCAAAGAATATTCAAGAATAAACTAGAACAATTAAATTAAGTATAAAAACACACAGATCTCTGGAAATCAATCGGTTTTCAGTTTAGTTTCAATCAAACCTTTATGAAATCGTGATTATGAAATAAATGAGATGAGGTGTTAAAATAACTACGCTAATATCTATATAAATTAGAAATTAATATTTAGTTAATTAATTAATTAATTAATAGTGTTTCGGGTGTTAGTTATATATCACCGTAACAAGATAGTGTATCGTTGTTTTAAGAGATTATTGTAGTAACATAGTGAATAGTTTGTAATAAATTATCATCAATGCATTGTTCTCTGTAATTGCGAGTAAACAGTTAATTCGGTCAGTAATAAACAGTTGAAAAACAAAGTTCGTTACAATATTTTTGTAGTTAAGAAGAATATGTGCGGATTTTCAATACTTGTTGCCTGACAAGAAGTGAACGTTCGACTCCATCCCTTTCAAAATGATAAAAAACGTTACATGTAATACAAGAGATTATCGATAAAGATTTGATAAATATATAAGAAGTAAGGACATCCCAAATGTACAAACAATGTGGAACTAACTCATGTAAAGTTAAAAAAGAGGAGCTGTCGGATGTATTGTATTAGTGTGAAAAAGAAGAATACACTATCCTTTTGATCTGGTCATTATTATCGATTCTAGTTGGACATTCAACAGGGCAGAAATATGAAAATACTTAACAAACTGTCTTGACTTTATTGACTAAGAATAGTATACAGAATGCGATTATGCAATTGTGGATAATAATAAAACCGCGGGTAAAGACTGTTTAACCTAGATGAATGCCAAACACCGAAAATTGTACGACAACCGTATTTGAGAACTAATCTAGTCATCAGAAAGCAGAGAGTTAACCACATATTTGATTTCACCAACTGCCAAAATTTAAAAGTTAAACTATACATTTACTTATGCTTTCGATAAAGAACATCGCGTTACGATATCAGAAACAAGAAATAACTACAAAATTCGAAATCACAAGACCGGTAATGTATATAATCATTTAAGACTACTTTCGTTAAGAGATAGCGTTTCCAAAACGCGTCAATATGCTCGGTATTTAGTTTCAAAATGTACAGAAAGCTAGCTAAAAAGCTACAAAACAGCTTGTCGGGTATTTAATATATTACATGATGTGTATTGAGGAAACCGCAATAAAAAACACCGAATTATTAATTAAGATACCCGACAATATTAAAAGAAGAAGAAAGGTTACAAATTCTGCAATTTCTGCTTCATTTTTATCAGTAACAAGAAACAAAATGAAAAAATATATGGGAAAGACACTTGACAGTGAATATTAAAATATCAACAAATTGAAATAATATATTTTCGTTCAATTTGTAAACATTTTTATTTTAAAAGACACAAAGTTGAAGGATGAGTAAAGTCGTCATCGAAAGTGTTCTCTGCTTGGGCATGTTCTGCTACGAACTTAATGTTTGTATTTTGTTGTCCATTTGACGTCTCTAGTTCGTGCGATGGTTAACCACTTGACTAACCCCTTCTGTTATATCTCCGAAGCACAAATCTTTCACTTTTTGCTATTTGCTGGTGTCTATTTACGTTTAGACTTCCTTCCCATTTTCTATTTACCTCTGAAGTTGAAACGTTATTCCGAATTACTTCTTAATCAGTTACAGAAATACCATGTGGTATCTCTTACCAATTCAGAATCATGTGTGTTTGTGTTAATTTGTAACGCTAGTGCGTTATATAATAAAATACTTGGTAGTACAAAGAATTTATAAATTTAGTTTGTTTAATAAACTTTTTAGCACGAAAGCAGGTTGTAAAGTTTAGAAGCTTTGGTAGTTTACATTTTATAACGTTGCTATTTCAATATAATATTAAATTTGGATAGAAAGATAAATAGTAAAGCGCCTAGTACATTATATACAAACTAATAAAGATAGGAACTTTATTCCCCTTTGTGTTAAATTCGGAAAAATTACACATAGACACTCGAGAAATAACCGGTATATTAAACTCATTTGTAGAAATTCATACGGGACCTAGAAACATCAACTATAAGAAATACACCCCAATAACCACATACTCGTAAATTATAGTCATGAAAAATATGTTGGAAATTCAAATGGCCCAGCTAGGATAGTAAGGGTAAAAGTTTGGGAATAAAGTGACCATTTACGAAGACAGAATGATATTGACTCTAAAATTGAGCAGGTTAGACACACACACTACCCCGTGAAAACGACAGATCGTTCAATAACCGGGGAGGGGGGGTGTTGAAACTTATAAAACCCCCGGATAATAATAAGAGAGGATAAGTTCGAATTAGATTATTAGACACCAGCGAGAAACCTCTCAAAACCCGATTGCCGTGCAACGCGACTGTTGAAAGACAATCAAGTTGAGACGGTATTCAAATATCAAAGCTGTCAAGAATTAGACACACCCTCGGATGCCACTAAACACGAACATTGTGTGTCGGTCTCGTGAAAAAGTGATCAGTGGCTAGCAGCTTTGATCAACCACAACAGGTTGGAATTATACCTGCGAGGAGTTCTGGCAGTTGATGTGGATTGCGTTTTGAGGAATGAAACCAAAAACTGTTAATTGAATAACCATCACATGATGTTCGTTGTGTCTAAGAATTGTCATTGATTGTTAACATTTATAAATCTGCGAAGTTTATTCTTAATAAGAACAATAAAAGTTGGTGCACGCTCCAGTAAATTAAAAGTGTATTGCATCAAATTTTCATACATAAAAGTTCGTAAATTTAGTCAAAAATTAGCAAGTAAAATTATCAACATTAAATTTCCATGAAGTCATGCTATTGATAATCTTAAGTTGTGTAGCTAAACTCGGATTTGGCCAAATTAAAGTAGATCATAGTTTTTGTTTTCTTTTACGTCGTTACTATTTACTGTTTTGAAAATTATTTTGTACAATATAGATTAGATGTACACGATATAAAGATTTTTTCTTTGTTTATTTTAAATTAGTAGAAGGTTAGAAAGGTGTAAATGTGGCACTATCAACTTCTAACTGCAGTGGAAACCGCTATACCGTCTATCGGAGCACCCACCTTCTGGACAGACTTTATTTGGGCGGATTGTGGCTCAAAAGCTTTATTAGACAAAGAGAGTTTAAAGGCGTTTCAGGGTAAGTGAACCAGTAATTAGTCAAAGTGTTAGAATTTGTATACCCTTAAAAATAGTATATTTGCTTTTACGAACTCACCGCGCACACTACCGAAAGCTAGTCAGTGCACTATCTTACTGTTAGAGCACGCCGTAAAATTAATTCAGAAGTGTCAACGTCAATTCAGCATGTAACACATTTCTGACTCGTTTTCATTAATGTTTCGTCATTTATCAAGTTTTAACATGGATTTAACAAGGATTTATGTTGATAACAAATAGTTTTTGGGATAAAAGAAAAAATACTTAAAAATTTAAAACAAAACGATAATTTGAACCTTTTTATTTAAAAAGAGAGTAAAAGTAATACATAAAAGTACAAGAAAAGTTAAGATAAGTATATAAACCAAAGAAGTGTTAACTGACGCAGTTAATATGTTAGTGTTTGTGTACTTGATGTAGCACCTTCAACTGCGATAAACACAAAATGGAAATCAAAGACAACAATTAATCATATTAATCAAATTCTTTATTTTAAAGTAAACTCACCATGAGTTGATTTTATGTAGTAGAGAGAGTTAGTCGTAACTAAGTGAGAAGAAGTTTGTAGAAATATAAGTGAAAAGAATTCTTTGGTGTTTTTCCAAATTTCATTGGCGAGGAGAAGTTCATTTAAACAAAGTTCTATTGTGGTAATGTTTTATCAAACCTTCCACCAAACTTTTCAATCACATAAATGAAAACTTGTAGAAAACTACATCTTAAAATTCCTATAATGATCAGGAGTAATATCAAGAGAAGAAAATGTTCCTTTCGTAGCAAAAAGTAACAACAAAACGAAAATGCGGATAATATGTAAAAATCTATGCAACCAGAAATGAATAACAGACAAACAAATTGTTTGTTTTAAAGAAAGCCTTAGAAGACAGACGGCTTTTTTAAATGGTCGATTTGTATTGTGGGTGTTCTGATGAGAAAATATGAAACCCTCCATGAAGCGTAAAAGGTAATAAAATATGTAATTCTGGGGCAAATATGATTTTCTCTCAACTCAGCGCTAAAAGCTGCAAACCATTCAAAATCAAATTATCGTTATCCCATAAACAGCGCTTTTACAACCACACTACACTGAATCAAATATAGAAGTGTCACGAAATTGTGGCCATTCGATTTTTAATCGCTTTAACAAATGGTAGCCCAGGAAGATAAAGCTCCAGTATCTATCTATCTACTCTATCCACTACCACAATCCTTAGCTTTGATGTGGGTTATCCAAATTTATGTCCCTTCATTCCCTATTGTGAACAAGGATTTGAGCTCTCTAAAACGTTTCTGAGCTGGAACCTGTACTGACGTCATTGCTTCTCTGTAAGCGGTCGTGTAATTACGTTCATCACCAAGAACTTCGTTCCTCTTCATTTCTGAGTAGTAAGCACTTCGCTTCCCGTTCTACCGTAAAAGCGGATATTTGGAAGCATATTTCTTTAAAGGGGTATAAAAGTTAGTCGAAATATAACTCGTAATAATTGTATTACAGATGACGCACCCTTAAAAAGGAAATTAGATTTAATTATGGAATACTGGAATTAAAAGGGCGATAAAGTATGAATATTACTATACAGAAAGCTGTTGAGGGAAATATCGTAAACGGAGCAATCTCATATTATTTAGTTACCTCAATAAAGCATTTTACTAATACCTATAATTGAAATAAACATGAAAAAATTAATGGTGTGTAGTAGTAATTACTGCAAATACCATAAGTTGAACGTAAGGTGTACGACAAAATAACAAGACTACTCTAGGTTTTCCAAACGAATAATCATTTACAACTATGCGAAATTTCACAGTTTGTAACTATACGAGGGAGGTCTTTTATCTTTTGCATACTGGGGCATAGAGGGCGCCACTAATCAAATATCCGTACTAAAAATTAACTTCAGTCTTTAGTTAACCTAAATCTAAAGTTCAGTACACTTCGTGTAGTGTTGCAGCTACAACGAACGGTCAAAGTTAACAAGTCAATCGAAAAATGGAATTAAACCGTAAAAATTTTCACGCAATAGTTTTTTCAAATTTTCGAAGGTAATTATCTCAAATAGAACACCTCGTCAAGTTGGTTTCTGTTTCTGGCAATGAAGCACCACATCAGTCAACAATTTTTCGTTGGTATAGATAATTTAAATGTGGACGGATTAGTCTTAGCGACTATCCAAGAGGCAGGTGCCCCGAAAACGGCACTCATTTAGAAAAACATTGATTCTGAGCGCATGCTCATCAACGAAGATTAACATTGACTTCGCCAAATTGGCGAGTTCAAAGACTTCAATTCAAAAATTTAGGATGGAATGCGTGGCCAAAGGTTCCAGCCGTCAGAAGAAGTAGTCGATGCCTTCAAAAATGCTATTTTGACTACCGCAAACGAGCGAAATAACTGCTTTTAGGGTTAGTTCGAGGGCATGCTGAAGTGCATGAACCTTCATGGAAAACACTTCAAAAAACAATATAGTTTTTAAAAGCTATCTACTGTTTTATTCCAACTCTATATACAAAACTTAAAAATAACCCTCGTAATGGCGTACAAAAAAGAGAAATCCATTTCAAACTTTCATTATTTCAATAATTTTATGTCCTTCACAAACTCTAGGAGTGGTTATTTTGACTTCCCAAACTGCAGTTAAATCCGCCCTTTTTGCTTGTATTGTACATTGAAATACAAGTAAACACAAAATAGAAAAAAGCAACATACTTACAAGATGGCTGTTTCAAAGCTACATGTATCCAGCAAAAACTATCACGCATTTGTTCGACAACATTGTAGCAGATCCCAATTGATGAAAATATAAACGACTAGATAATCATTAGTAGTAGTATTTCTTAATTCTGAAAAATACAAGAAAACACAACTAAGGAATGAAAAACATCATCGCCTGTAATTTATAAAAACAATATTAAACAGAATAGGTTTTCAAAACGTAAAACAAAAATCCAACAGAATATTAGAATAAACGATCGAAATCGAAAAATCAACAATCAAGGTGAGACAACTTGTAAATCAACAATAGAAGTCTCCAAATATTATCAACCAGAAATGAGAAAGTCGTAGCCATGAAACCGATGATGTGCAAATAAGAATAGAACTAATTAAGCTCATCATCATCATTGGGTTTTCAATCCTAGAACTGGTTAGACACGCACCTCCGTTGTTTCCTATTCGAGCTAACCTACCCGATTCCTGAAATTCCCACGGCCTACATCTTTCACTATCTGGGTGCAATAGTCTGATCTAGGTTTACCCCTTTCTCTCTTTTTTCCTATATCCACTTATAATATAGCCCACACTATTCCCCAAAAATGCCTTAGAACATGTCCTGTCCTTCTATTTCTCCTTTTTTTTTTATTTTCCACAGATATCTTTATTCCCCTACTATTTCTATAACCTCTTTGTTATTAACTTTGTCTGTCCATTCAATCATCATCACACATCTGAAGCACCACTGTAACGTATTTTTTCTAGTTACACCTAGCCCAATAAAATAATAATAAAACAGCTATATTTTAAAGCATTTAATTTGTAAATTATCAACCAATAAAAATTAAAGTATAATGTTCGTAATAACACATAGATTCTAGAAGATATATATTCTGAAGTTTGTTACCAAGCGCTGTCAAGTTAATAATCGGCACTTTATTTCCAACGTCCAAGAGTGCAAGCCGCTTTTTGTAGACGAGAGATAAAGTCAAGATGGCCCGACTAAAACACGAGGCGTCTAATAGAGTCAAGAAGAAAATTAATTGAGAATATGGAACGAATATAGTACATCGTTTAAGACATGCAATATCTTATGGACATATCTACAACAACAATTTTCAATATTAAATTATAATAAATTTTCGTCGCAGTAATTTAAAGCAAGCAGTTATGGTTTCGTTCTATTTAATTAACTACGCAGTATAGCAATAATTTATCCTACAAAGAATCTTGATACTTCAAACTTACTGATGATTAATACGCTGGAAAAATACAACAGCTGACGTCAAGATTTTGCACCTGCAATTCATTTGGATGCACGTGAGTGTTTGAAACTTTCCATATCTTTGAAAATATAGTAAATTATTATGAAATTTCCTACGTTGATTATTAGAGTAACAAAAATATAAAGTAGTTTTTTAAAGTTAGTAACACAACGAATAAATATCTAGTTTGTCAGTTATTTGTACACGCATTCAATGTGTTTTAAGATATTTAGAATGACAACTTATGTCAGATAAAAAAATAGTATAGATTCTGTTTTTTTAATCTAGACGCCAGATGCAGTCTTGATTTAATTTTTACATTTTGTTTAAAGACATGCAGGTCATGTAAAAGCTCTTTTATTGGTGTAGAAATTCGTGTGTTTTTTTAGTAGATTACAGTTAAATTTGAGTATTTGCGTTTTATAATCGCTGTTTTTTTTATGATCAATCTTTGTTGTAAATGGTCAATGAAGTACTTCAATGATTATGGTAAAAATAAAATCATGTGTTATGAACAAATAATATATTACATGTTTGCTTAACTAAATCTTATAAAAATGATCCACTTATATATATTTATTTTGAATGTTAAATTTCACTAAAATTCTTTTTATAAAAAATATATGACAAGAACGTAATCCTATATATTGCAGTCACATGTATATAATCAAACTTCCATATAAATAGAATTCCTTTTGTTTCTTTTGAAGGACGTTTTATTATTCAACATTTAAATTAGAAAAAAAAAGAAAATTAGAGCAAGTCCTCCTTAAGTAAAAAGAGTGTGTAATGAAAATGAATCCCTTTAGTATTTTACAGATGTTTAAATTCACTTCTTATATTTTTGGCATATGCTTTTGAGGACACAAATGGTGTCCATGTTGTGTTTTTGTTTGTTCACAGGTAAAGCTGAGACATCTGTTTGGCAACTGGTGGTTGAGGTTTTGGTAAGTGTGTACGAAAGAGTGAAATTCAAGTTTTATGGCTATGTTAGTGGTGTTAAGATAAGGTTTCCGCATTCCCCTTATACAAACACAGTTAAATTTTGTTGGCCTTGTATTAAAAAATACGGTGGCGCTTATTAAAGGTATTTTTGGTCAATTATTCACCCATGACCCATGCTCATGATCTACCCAGAGCTAACACTCTACTAGCCGTTTAACCCTTAAGAGTTTTCTTTGTCTAAAGCCGTTTTCCATCCGATATTACCTTGGGCTTGGAATAAAAAGAAGAAATTCTCGACCTAGTGATATCAGATTAAAGTATAGAAAATAGAGAGGTTTGGTATATAGCTGATAGTCACAAGGATAAATAGTAATAAACTTACTTAAAGTTTAAATACTATATATAAATATATTAAGAATTAATTTTTTATATAACACCACATTCCAAAAGGCTTATACCTTTTTCTGTCTGCTTCTTCTACTGTCCGTCCCTATTTCATAGCCACACAGTACTGTGCTCCACACATATGCTTTCAACAATTCTTTCCTTGTTTCTATGTCTGTTGTCTTCGAACATAGCAGCTGCTCTTTTGTTAGTTACAGCTCAGTTCCCCTTCTATTGTTTTCTACATGTATATCCTATTTCACTGATATTCAGTAATATGTGAAGGCGGTTAAGCAACCTGCGGCTACCCCATCACTTAAGCGTTTGTCGAATTAATAGTTTTCCAATAAATCCTTTCACACAATCAACATTTGAGAATATTTCACAACGAACACCTATAGTTGTTTATAATAATCATAAGATTTAAGTGCACTTGATTAAACTCAAAATTAGTCATACTTCACAAAACGAGAGCATAGGAATATCAACTACAGTCAATCCTACTTTCGTCATTTCAATAATCACCAAGAATAACATAACACAATTGTGTGTTTATAGTAGATTAAAGTTCAGAGTTCATAATAATCGGTGATTACTAATAAACACTTGTTCGTATGGTTGTACAACATATTACTTGTAAATACTCCTGTATGTTTGTTGTGGTTTGTTTTGTATTTTTCATAATCTTCTTTGGCATCTAAACCACTCATAGTTGTCAAAATGGATCGAAACGTAAACAAAGACGATTTTAGCAACTATGAGTGGTTTAATTCCCAAAACAAATTTCCACCCAAATCAATTCGAACAAGAATTATAAAATTCTGTTAGAGTTTTCTAACTATTTCAAATATATACTAAATTAATAAAAGAACTCTTTCCCATTTGACAGTTTTTTGACATTATTCTTTTTTCCCGTTTATCTAGTGCTCCTGTAATAAGGTGTAGATGTCCTGTCAGTAACATTCCTCCTTGTAAGACAATATTTTTAATCGGTTTGCCATCATCTATTTTCGCGCGTAGCATACAGCATTTTCTTTACAGATCGTATTAATCTTTCCCAAACTCCCCCCATATGCCGGAGGGTTAAAGTTCCATGTCATCGTTGAAGTATTAAATACTTTAGGTAAATCGTAACTACTCATTTGCTGTATTGCAAGATGTATTTCGTTTTCGGCGAGTCGATCCAAGACGAACAGCGTACTATTAAGTCATATAAAAGATGCGAAGCCGGCTTAGTTGCCAGCAGTGCAACAGTTTCTTCTTCGATAAGATCTCCGTCATAGACAGGAATACGATTAATTGGCAACTAACTGATATTTTAAAACTTGGACAATTTCATTTGACAAAGTGGGCTAGCAACTCGGAGGAATTACTGCATATAATTCCCGATACAGATCGTAGTTCTAAAATGGTGAATTTTGACAACGATGCCCTTAAGGTACTAAGTCTACAGTGACCTCCACACTACGATGTTTTTAAATTTAGCATGACTATTGAACTTAAAGCTTATACTAAACGGAATTTGTTATCTACTGTTGCTAGATTGTACTCACTGCTGTGACGTGTTCTAATTTTCTTTTATTGTTGAAATTAAATCTTTAGCTTCTGATACGTTTACTATTACTCTGTTGCGCAAAGCATCCATGACTTGCTCTGTGTTATCGATATTTTCGTCAAAAACATGGAAATCTTGCAGACTAGGAATCTTTTTGAAAATAGTCGGAGAAAATCAACTGTCTTGACTTATAAGGAAGTAATAGAATTTATAAAGGAACAAGCTCAGATTTTTACTATAACCTCGGCTCAGAATAAAGCGGGAACAGCATCTAATTATAGGAAAAGCAAGTCGTTATTTGTTAAGGATAAAATAAATGGTAGTAAATGCGCTATTTGTCAGTTACACCATAATATATCCCAGGGTAGTACATTTTTGGGATTCAAGGTTGTTAAAGATAAAAATTTATGTACTTGTTATTTTGGACAACACTGGGTAGCTGTATGCAAAAGTCGTGTTTCTTGTAATTTTTGCAAATGTGAACATAATTCCCTCTTACATTTTGGTAAACCTCAATCTTATTATACGGGGGGCAAAATTAATCCCCAAGAAAATTATTGTGTCGTTGAGGTAAAAGAGGACCACTCTAAGGTCGTCTGCACTGTTCCTGGGACATCACACGATTTACCAATGGCAGAGTCTATGCAGGGAAACCCGAACACAGCATCGTTTTGCTCAATTTTGGATAATGTCACAGACAATTGCACTGTGATTTTGTCGACGGCTATGGTAAATATTTTTGGTAAAAATGGCAAGCAATCTAAGCTTAGACTTTTACTCAATTCGAGCAGTCGAGCCAATTTTCTTACTTTAAATTGCGCTAAGTTGCTTCAATTGGATATTGATCCTTGTAGCTCAATCGTAAAAGGCATTGGTAGTTGTGCTAATGTAATAAAGGGTGTTACTACAACAGCAATTTCGTCTCGATTTAATTCAGGCATATATTATAAAATAAAGGTTTTGTTGGTTTGCCGCGATTTATTGGAATATTTAAGTGATTTACCTTTAGCTGACGATAAGTTTGATACGCCGGGTACTATTGACGGAATAACTGGAACGGAATTGTTTCCAACTATGTTAGGTTCTCGAAATCTATCTGGGTCCTTAGATTCGCCTATTGCTATTGAAACTAAAGTAGGATATTTATTTATTTATTTATTTAATAAGAAACATACAGGCTTATTAGCCTAATTACATGTTTCTTAGGTAACTACAACGAAACAGATTCTTAATGTGAATACTACAACAAATTAATTTACAATTATACAAAGCACTTGTATGCACAGTTCTGAATAAATATATGGTAACTAAATTAATAACAAAGTAACAAAGTAAGGGCTTAGTTACTACTTAGTTAAAACTTAATTATATACTAAGTTTAATTCCTAAACGATATTACTATCAGGATGTGAGTGAGTTTTCCTACGCAGTCACAGCATATTTAGCAAAACTATTCATATTTTACAGCTGTGATCTATAAACAGCAAGACCGTCTCCAAATAATTGGCATGATGTTCTTTTACTTACATCATTGAAGATTTTAGCAAGCCTTAGAACTGGAGACTGAGTTCCAACAGTGGTTCTGCAGCGAGCAACATATAGTAAGGCAGTGTTTCTAAATACGCGGCTTGGCACATAAATACCAAATTTGGATAATAAATCTGGACTATCTATACTATTGTTAAATATCTTATACAGGAAGATTAACGCAAGAATACACCTACGAATTTCAAGGTTTGTCATTTTGAACTCTGTCCTAAGTGGCGCGTAAGATTCAAATGCAGGTGCAACTTTATATTTTTTTATGTAAATGTATTTAAGAAATTTTTTCCACCATCTGTATATCCTTTATTTTATACGGGGCCCATATGATTGAGGCATACTCCAAGTTGGGTCGTATCAGCGTCTTAAACAACACACAAAAGCTTTTTATATAGGTAAAATGAATACTATTGCGCATGATATAACCCAACATCTTATAACTCGCTTTACAAACCTTTTCCAAATGAATGTCAAATTTGAAATTAAATTGAAAATGTACGCCGAGGTCCGTAATATCCGAAACCTGTTGAAGTGTATCCGTGCCAAACTTGTATAGGTATGGTGTGTAATATGTGTTCAACGAATACGTCATAGAATAACATTTCTGGGCATTAAAATACAATTTGTTTAATATGCTCCATTGATATAACGAATTAATATCTGACTGTATGAGGAGTCCATCTGTAGCAACCTTAATTTCTTTGTATATTTTTAGGTCGTCCGCATAAAGTAAACAGTTACAATATTGTAGTCGGTTAGGCAGGTCGTTAATGAATATTATAAATAGGAGGGGTCCCAAATTCGATCCCTGCGGTACACCCGATGTGGCTAGATAGTACTCTGAGGACGTTCCTCTGTATGTAACAAACTGCGTTCTACCTATAAGGTAAGATTTAATTAGTTCTAATAGCTTCTGGCTTAGTCCAAATAGATGTAATTTTTTTAGCAGTATACAATGGTCTACTTTATCAAACGCCTTTGAAAAGTCCACATATATAACATCAACTTGAATATTATTTTCAAGTGCCTTTGTTACATCATCACATAATATAGACAGATTTGTAACAGTGGAACGCTGTTTTACAAAACCATGTTGCTGCAAAGTTATGTAGCTTTTGATGTGACTGTATATTTTATCGTAGAGAATGAATTCAAAAATTTTAGCTGGTGTAGATAATAATGATATTGGACGATAATTGGAGAACAATCGCCTATCCCCATTTTTGTATACTGGGTGATTTTGTAATTTTCCAGGTATTTGGAAATATTTCAGATTTTATAATTAAATTGAATATTATTAAAAGAGGGTATAAAAGGATATCTTTGCAAGCTTTATATATATAGGATGGTATGCAGTCTGGGCCAGATGACCTCTTCGCCTTTAACTTCTTGAAGGCTATTTCAATTTCATTTAGATATATTTTATTGATGTTCAAAGTGCTATTAATAATTGGAGTTGTTTGATCAATAGACATATCTAATTGCTTTGATTTAGTGTATACAGATTCAAAGTGATGGGCGAAACCATTAGCTATATTAGTGTTCGTTTCCAACATCCCATCATTATCTATGAATACATTATTGGTTGCAGTGACCCTGTTTTTACATTTTTTATGGGTCCAGAACGACTTACAGTCACTTGAAAGATTGGTTTCCACATCTTTTATATATTTCCTATATGCGATGTTTGATTTTCGTTTGAGTTCAGCTCTGACCCTATGGAATTCCTGCATGTGGAATTCCGACTTGTGTCTGCATTTATGAAAGTATATTTTTAGTTTACAAAGGCGTATTAATTCAGAGTCATACCATTTTGGATATTTATGTTTTGATAATTTTGTTTTAGGAACGCAAACGTCAATACACTTATATATATTTATGTAAAAAATCTCTAATGCAGTGTTAACATCCTGCTGTTGATTTAGAACGTTCCAATCAATATTTGACAAAGTATCTACAAGTAGGTCAAAATTAGCAAGATTAAAATTGTAGGTAGCCCTATTTACGTCGATTTCTACTAAATGTTTATTGGCTTTTTGCTTTGGTATTGTATACCTCAAGAGTAGTGGTGGGTGGTGTGCATCTATGCACACGAGTGGCATGCAATCTTGCTTATATTGGGTGTTACAGTACAAAGCACTAAATCAAGTGTTCTACCCTTAGTATTAGTTACATCGTTGCACGAAATTAAATTAAAAGTTGTTAAGAAGTCATCTAGTCTTTTTGAGATGGAGCAACCCTGATTCAAGTTATACGAACTTGAGGTCACCTCGGGAATGTTAAAGTCACCAACAATTATAATATCACAACAGAGCATAGTTTGCAGATGTTTATCAAAACTGTTAAAGTAACATTCGTATTTCGCACACGTAGAGCTAGGTTCAAAGTAAACTGATGATATTATAAATTGTTTTCCATTTAACAATACTTTGACCATCACAGATTGAAAAAAGTTATTATCACTACTCATAAGGGATGACTTAATTGTTTCCTTTACAGCAATCAGTACTCCACCACCACGTGTTTTATTTGATTGTTTTTTATCCCTATCACAACGATAAATCACATATTTGTCATCAAAAAATTCAGAATTGCTTACCTTTTCGTACCTTTCTGTAAGAATAATGATATCATAGTCTTCAAGAGTATGGTTTAGATAAAAGTCATTCCGTTTTGTTTTTAAACCTCTCACATTCTGATAATAAATATTAAATGATGTAATTTCGAAATGGGATATGTAGTTATGGGATCCGCACCAACAGTTTGTCCGTAAGCAAGAAAGTTTCAGACATTTCATTCAGTTGTCGAACCTACATTGGATTCCTTAGTTAGAAAATTTCGGGAAGTCGAAGACTTTCCGAAACTACGTTTTGATCATCCCGATGATCGGGAATATAAAAAAATTGACACATCGACGGCGCACCGAGACTTAAGTGGTCCTTATATGGTAATGCTGCCATTTAAGTACAGTTCTTCCAAATTAGGAAATTCTTATTCGGCGGCACTTAACCGTCTTTATTCTTTAAAAAAAAAAATTGATAGATCGCTGCTATTTGAGGTACAATATTCAAAGGATATTAAAGATTATTTAAATGAAGGATATATGTCGTTGGTTCCAAATCCGGCTCGAAGGACCAAATATGTTATTGCTATTCGCTGAACTCTGGTTTATATTTAAATATCAAATCATTAAAATATTAATTTAACCAATAAGGGACTGTATTTCCATAATCAATAAATAATAATAATAATTAATATAACTTACCGAATTCCAACTTGGAAGGCAAATTGGCCTCCTCGACTCATCTTTGGACAAGTAAGGAAGGGTTGTATGATAGGGATCTAAGATGAATCGTTACCTGCCATCAAAAATCAAGGTTCTTTACGTATATATAATTATAAATTTTAACAACTTAAACACAACACTTATACAATTTAAAACATTCGAGATCGAAAACTTAAGCAAGACTGACTATTAATTGAACAAAATATCGATAACGACCTCCAATCCAAAATCGTTATCGGCACAAACTAAACAAGACACACGCAACGGCCAAATGTTTCATTTGGAAAAACATGTTTGGGTCAGAATTTTTGTGAATCACTGCATGGACCTAAATACTTTTAAAATGGAGGAACAACAAAAATATATTACCATACTGAATTACTAGAGTTGGATTTAATATCCTTAATGGTTATGGAGTAATCTTTCAGCCGCGTACTAAACATCCACTCTATATAAAGAAAAATTCCTTCTTTACTAAAACAACTTCAAATAATCAGTATAGATATTACAGCTCCTACATTTAATTTTCTTCAATGCTCCACACAAATACATTGGCCAAGAAGCAAGTTTTTGTACATGGAAAATTTTCAATTTTGTCGAACTCTTGCTCTTTCACGCAAGGTAGGAATCTTTAACATGCGTGACAACACTCACACACGGGACCTCCATGTTATCTCTCATCCGAACGAAGACGTATTTTTGTGAAAAATGCTCGCCTAACATTTTTCAAACAAACTGTGTCGAGATTCGAGCCCGAGACCTTGAGCATAGTAGTCACACGCATACCAACTACTCCTTGGAGCCGCCAGATATTATATCCAAATTAATTTTTTCCAAATTTACAAAGAACCCTGCATATTAATAAAAAGCACTTAAGGAACTCCACATATGATAGAAGTATGTAAAGTTCCGCACGACAAACTCTATATAATATCAATCAGACAATTATCATTATTCCAAAAATTATAATTGTGTAATATTGTATGCATCATGGCTTGGTTTAATTGTTAAATTTAATATTTATGCATTCGGGCTTGAATTTTATCTTTATCCATGCGCAAACCGACTACTTTTTTTCTAATCAGCAGGTGCCTTTACCCCATTGAAGTTGAGAATTATCCATAAAATTCTCAGGTTTATGGGGATACCTAGTTTTAACTGATGTTTAAAAAGGGAAGTGAATAATTATTTATGCAAAAAAATGGGGTTTCATAAAAATTAAAACCTTTAAACAAATGTTTATCAAATGCGAATACTTACGTACTCACCAATTCTGATTGTTTACAAAAGTTGTTCAAAGTGGCCTCCATTGGGTTGAGTACACAAACGTGCTCTTCTGTGTCAGTTTTTGTAGAATAGTTTGATAAATATTAGCGTCATAGTTTCGTATTAGTTCCACTGCATCACTAATACGTTAACGTAACTGCCCGCATTATCGGTTATTCGCATTAACGTCTTACACATAATCTTTAAAGACACCTCATAAAGCAAACAAACTAAACCCTCACCTTATTAATAACACTAATTTTAAACAACCACATAAAAATAGCTTACACAGCATTTCGCAAATTCAAATGAGGATCTAAAATATTCAAGCACTGCACTTATGCAGGCCGGTAAACGTTGTGGTTTAAGGACACAAGACCATACAGTGACCCGTGTTGTTATTAACAGTACTCCAAACGCTGTAATAATTCATAAGGTAGGTCATCAACGTAATTTAGCTATTCTCACTGCATTCTCAATGTATCAGCATAACTAATTGTAGTATAATTAAAATTAATTGGCCATTTCTTCTGATTGTTTATCAACTGCAAAAAGGCCCCGCATCACTTTTTGCATTTGAACACTTAAAGCTTGTAGTACGCTTCTTTACTGCAACTATAAGGAAACTATGACGCAAATTTCATTAAACTCTTTTACAAAACTGGCACATACGAGTACGTTTGTGTATTCAATAAAATGGAGGGTATTTTGAATATCTTTTGTAAGAAATCAGAATTTGTTTAATGTGTTTGATTTTTACGAAATCATATTTTTGCATAAATAATTTCTCTACTGTCCTATTTTAAACATCAGTAAAATTAGGTATTCCCACAAACACGAGGATTGTATGCGTGATTCACAACTTCATCGGGTAAAGCGACCTGTTGATTAGAAAAACTAAAATCGGTTCCTCGCAAATGCACTTTCTGTGGTATGTATCGCCTCCTTATCTTATGTACGCATACAGACATTTTAACAACATGCGTTTAAATTTTAAGTCATATTTTAAGAAATAGTTTTTTATGCGTAGATCTAAATTGTGAAATTTTTCAGTGCTAAAATTTTGCACGCAAATATAAAAAGAGTTTATACTGAGCTAACAATAGACAGGGGAAAATAAAGTAAGGTTCTGGAATAGGCCCATCTACTTTACAATAACACAATGAAATGTAGACAAGCAACAAATCGTTGGTGTATTAAGTTGATGATTTTTACTATCGAGTAGGAGCATGAAATATTTAAGGTAGAACAAATTTGTACATATTGAGATTGTGTGAGTTTAATATTAATCTGTCCGAATAAAAGGGTTGTATGTTTTGTTGGTCGAATTATTTTTTTATTTTGTAATTAGAAAGATATTTATGGATAGTAGAGCAGAAGAGCAGCCGTGGTGAGTATCCCTGAAGAAGCAGTGCGCAGAGCTAGCCGTGGGGTGTCATTTTTGAGAGCATCTTCAGAGGGTACTCAACTAGAACATTTCATAATCCAAAGCTTGGACTCAAAATTTATTTAGGTGTTAATTAGTGGAGTTTTATACAGAAAATTCTATAGCATTAGTTAATCGATCTAATTTGTGGACTCGATTCTAACTTTAAATCCGCGGCAATTTACTGGCAGCCCAAGTTGTGGGGCTCGAAAGGAGAGTTCACAGTAATTTTATGGCTTCCCAACGGAAGGGATCGAGTAGTTAGAGCCTAGCCTTCACAGTAATTTTATGACACCCAACATTGGGGCTCGGAAATAGAGCAACTGCACAGTAATATATATATATATATATATATATATATATATATATATATAAACAAAGACAAGTTATTTGCAGTCCGCAATAAGAATAGTATAAGTAAGATGTATCTGTAAACAAACTCTTATGAAAATAATAAGAGCCATTGACAAATACAAATCAGGCTGGTAGTTATATAGCCATTAACAAAACATTAGCTTTATTAATTCAGGAGGAAACATCCACTGACCAATGGTTTCGGCTTGTTAGCCTCATCAGAGTGGACTGTTCCCAAGAACCCTATCCCTATCCCTACCCATAGGGTTCTTGGGAACAGTCCACTCTGATGAGGCTAACAAGCCGAAACCATTGGTCAGTGGATGTTTCCTCCCCTATGAATTAATAAAGCTAATGTTTTGTTAATGGCTATATAACTACCAGCCCGATTTGTATTTGTCAATGGCTCTTATTATTTTCATAAGAGTTTGTTTACAGATACATCTTACTTTATATATATATATATATATATATATATATATATTGTTTAGTACGGGAGATATCAGATAAAATATAATTCAAAATATAAGAGTTAAAGAATTAATAGTTGCACACCTAAATGTGGTGTCGGCCTTTTAAATGTTTAGAAACGGCGGCAAATCTTTCCTGATAGTACCGCAACCTGACGTGCTTGCATATATTTAAGCACGCTGAAAAATACTATGCTAACATTTGTAGTTTTGTAAGATTTAATAAAGAAAAAATTTTTATTTATTTATGCCACGGCTTTTAAGACTCACTCAAGGATAATTGTATCTAGCAATTTTACTCTGTAAGAAAACGTGGGTTCTTCGTCCTCTTACAGGTACTTTTAACACATGCGCATAAAGCGTCGTCTAGTTAAAACCACTTAACCTCTCTTAGTACTTGTATGTCGTGGTTATTTTCAAGGATTAATAAATATAATCAGAAAAGTATAATTTAAATAAACGTTTGAGATTCAAATTACTAACAAATAACTTTAAATGATGTATATATAAGGGTAACTTCAAATACTTGCAATTCCTCTGAATGTGCTTGGGTTGTACATGGACCTTGATACAGGATACAACAAAATCGTCTAGCGAACGCTTGCAGTTAATACCTGTTGAAAGTAAGTTTTAGTTTTATGTTCTAATAAAATTCACTCTTTTTTAGGTTCTACAACGAATAAACTAATAATTCAGCAACTGTATACTTAGATAAGGCTCTATTAATAGGAACTCTTGCAATACTTCACCACATACGATGAACGTAATCCTATACGACTGGAAACCCGCTGCAAAATATCTAAAGCTCACTGGTGCTACTCTTCACCAACACTAGAGATGACCCTTTGTTCGCTTTAACTAGCATCACTCTTCTGTATTATTCTTGGTTGTATAAAACCATATTAATTATTATATGATACACTTATTCTCCACAAACATCAAATTCTCTGTAGTATTGCTTCAGTTACACGATGCTCAAATAAAAGGGATAGATTTCTAACACATATATTAATTTTTTCCAAAATCATATACAAGCTCCAAAGCCAAAACATCTATATCTTGACCATTTTTAATCAACTCTTTTTTTTATAAACACATCACCTAGGAAATAGTCTCTAAAAAATTACATCTTGCGTACTATCTATAACAATCTAAGAGGTACATTCATTGATTCAACATTATCTGTACTTAATTACTATTTTAGAACAGATACTGGTATCATTTATATAACTTGTCATTGGTTGACATTCCACAAATTTTATCATCACTTTATGATAATTAAATATGCTAAAATACATTCATTTACAGGTACATAAATTAATTAATGGAATAGAGTATCCTTGAACAATTACAAACATGATATTTTCAACAAAACCTAAACACACTCAGTTGGAATTACATTAGATACACGTTGTATTGAAGAACAATGAATCAAAAATGCTTCCTTCAAACCTCAAACGCTGCATCACCAGTACATAACATTTTATCTACGTTTAACAAGTAATTATTTATCAATCCTTATTTTATCGTAGTGTTTTAAATTTAGAATACCTTGATAGGAGTGGTAAATTAATGTGTTTACCCTCAGTACTAACAACTATCTTTTAAACCACTTTATAATATCATAATATATATACAGGGTGTCCCAAATTGAGTAGGATAGCATGGGTATCTTTCTTATTATTAATGATAGAGATCTGCTTAAATGAGCAAATTTGTGTCATTTGGATAACTTATTTAAATTCCGCATAGATACATTCGAAATTCCAAACGGTTTAGAAATTATTTAAAAAAAAACTGAAAACTGCTAATTTCTTCGAAGTCGAATATTTTTGTTATACTAAAAGATACGAAAAATGTTTCTTATAAAAGTTACTTAGTTCAATTGTGTGCACTTAAAAGTGATATTAAAATTAAATTCAAGATGGCGGTTATCGAGATATTAGCATCAACTTTCATATTTTAAATGGACGCCATGTTGGATTTTTAGATGGTTAGATAGCATATTTTTTTCTCTTTTCAACGATGTATTACAACATATGTTTACATGAAAAAATTTACTGAAAATAATAATTTTAATTTTTTATCAAGTAGGCATCAACACAAATTAGTTTTAAAACAAATTAAACGAAAAAAACATTAGAATAACATTAAACACCAACTAATAAATCATAGCAATTGTTCAAAATGTTGACCGTTATTATTTAAACACAATCGGCAACGTTTTAGAACACTTTTTGTTACGCGTGGTAATGTATTCTCATTAAGACCGTTTATTGCCTTCATAAACGCTTCCCGTAGTTCATCTACATTATTGTACTGGAAATTACTTCCGTATACATTATCTTTTAAAGTGCCCCATAAATAAAAATCCAGGGGTGTTAAGTCTGCTGATCTAGGCGGCCATTTTACAGGTGTGTGGGTCGTGATTACTCTGCCATCAAAACGGTTACTTAAGTAGATGATAACATCTCTAGCATTGTGTGGAGGTGCGCCATCTTGTTGATACCAAATTTGATTATTTTGTGCCAAAGCTAGGTCGTCTAATAAATCTTCTAAAGATGTTTGAAGCATTTCCAAATAACGTTGAGAGGTTAAGGTTCCATCGAATATTATAGAACAAAGTAAACGGTTTCCCAATATACCACAAAAAACATTACATCCAAATCGAATTTGATTGCGGCGTGGAACTGTTATGCGTGGGTTGTCCTGTGCCCAATAGTGTTCATTATGACGATTAAATATTCCACAGTTAGAAAAATAAGACTCATCGGTCCACAAAACGCGATTGATAAAATCATCATTCTCACTAACTTGATTGATAAACCATCTGCAAAATGTTGATCTGCGGAGATAGTCGTTTGGTTGTAAGTTTTGAGCAATGTGAAATCTGTAAGGGTGATATTTATGCTTTTTTAAAATTCTTGATGCTTGAGACTTGGATACGTTTACTTGGGTTTCTATTTCCCGTGTTGAAATGTTTGGATTAGCTTCCACACAGGCCAGTGTCAACACCTCATCTACAATGTCTCCATTTATGTTTCGAGTAGGTTTTTTTAAACATCCATACTGCTGCATATTTGTGTCCAATCTTTGAAAGATTTTAATGTTTGGCTGTCTTTTTTCGGGAAAGTTTGTTAAGTATGTTTCAGCAGCAAGGCGACTGTTCTTATTACATTTTACGTATGTACAAAACATATGATATTGTTCGCTTGTTGAAAAATTTGCCATTTGAATATTTTGTAGAATAAGTATATCACAACCTATAACTGGGAAAGAGAATACACAAATGCCAATTATTAGTACAACAGATACACTAATTCAACATGAAGTTTGTTATAATTTCATTTGTTTAAGAGAAATCTGATAATGCCTACTTGATAAAAAATTAAAATTATCATTTTCAGTAAATTTTTTCATTTAAAC
This sequence comes from Platerodrilus igneus, assembly GCA_036346225.1. Classification (NCBI taxonomy): domain Eukaryota; kingdom Metazoa; phylum Arthropoda; class Insecta; order Coleoptera; family Lycidae; genus Platerodrilus; species Platerodrilus igneus. The sequence continues at coordinate 3,931,859 of JARFIW010001259.1, read as the reverse complement.
ATATGTTGTGATACAACGTAGAAAAGAGAAAAAAATATGCTATCTAACCATCTGAAAATCCAATATGGCGTCCATTTAAAATATGAAAGTTGATGCTAATATCTCGATAACCGCCATCTTGAATATAATTTTAATATCACTTTTAAGTGCACACAATTGAACTAAGTAACTTTTATAAAAAATATTTTTTCGTATCTTTTATTATAACAAAAATATTCGAGTTCGAAGAAATTGGCAGTTTTCAGTTTTTTTTAAATAATTTCTAAACCGTTTGGAATTTAGAATGTATCTATGCGGAATTTAAATAAGCTATCCAAATGACACAACTTTTTCCATTTAAGCAGATCTCTATCATTAATAATAAAAAAGATACCCATGCTATCCTACTCAATTTGGTACACCCTGTATATGCAGGGTGTTTTGAAAATAAGGTTGAAACGCATAATAAACATATGTCCACAAATTAACTGTTTACGAGATAATAAATTCGTAAACGATAACATATCCCAGTAAACAGGTGCTTATCAGCTTTTGTCTTATGACAGTTTAATTTGACGTTTTGTGCAGTTTGTAGCAATTACAATGGTTGCGTATTCTAATGCTGAAACAAACGAGCGATATGGTGTTTATGTACGGTCGTGCTAATAGGAATTATTTACAAGCACGTCGCTTCTATGCTGAAACGTTTCCTGATCGCCAACTGCCTTCGCAAGTGATGTTTCAGACGGTGTTTCAACGCCTAAGAGAAACTGGTTCGTTTAAGAAGCAGTCTTATGATAGTGGACGGCAGAGAACAGCATGTACTCCATAGATAGAGATTGAATGTTGAATATTTTTCATGAAAATCCCGAAACCAGCGTTAGAAAAATTTCGACTCAAGTGGTTTGTAAGCAGCTTTCTTGTTTAGAAAACTCTTCATGAGCAACTCCTATATCCAACGGGTTCAATCCCTTGCTGCTCCGGATTATCAAGAGAATGACTTTCTGTGAGTGGTTTTTGCGAACAGCTTATGATCGGCAAGAATTTGCTGATAACATCTTTTTCACTGATGACGCTGGTTTTACTAAAAATGGAATATTTAATTTCCACAACAATCACGTTTGGTGTGACGAGAATCCTCATGCTATCGTTGAAGCCAGACACCAGCAACATTTCTCTCTAAACATCTGGTTAGGCATGATAGGGGAACGGTTGTTAGAACCGATTGTTTTACCACAACGCTTAACAGTGTTACACTTTCGGGCAATTGTTGTACTGCGCAATTGCTATACTCGCGATAACTACACGTCATTGTCATAATTTAACGCATACTTACGCGGAAAATTTTACCCGCCATATTGTAGCTGATACCGAACGCGTTTTTAGGGTGATGCAACCGCTTTTTATGTCAATTTGCAAGCAAAATTTAAATCAAAACAAATTACTTACATGGCGGCATCTGGAAATTCGTCTCAGGGTCCCACGATGATTTTGCAGGATGGGATGAGTTCACGCCATGTTGAATCAAATTACCATCCGTTTTTCCTTTCGCAGCACTCGTAGGGGAATGACAGGATTAGGTAACAGGTACTATAAAAGGTAAAAGGTATAAGGAACCTACATACCTCTTCCTAAAAATAAAAGACACACACCCCTCAAGATAGTTGTTGCTTCGTCGAGGGCTCGTAACTTAATGGTGTCTTTTAACACCACGCCCGCACTCCGCATCCTTTTGCGCAGACGCGGCTGTCAGACACGACGGAAATTGACGTATTCATTTAAAAATACGCGGCAATTTATTTATAAATTAAACCTAACGTGATACATGCCGGTTGGCATGTAACAACAGGAGGTCTTGCATTCCTCGAGTTCTTGGAGAATACTTTACCTAAGCTTTTGGAAGATTTACCTCTAAATCTGAGACTGAACCTCTGGTTTATATAATATGGAGCTCCACCGCACTTTACGCTTGCTCTTAACAATGAATTTCTTGGAAGATGGATAGGGCGAGCAGGTCCCATTGCTTGGCCTCCTAGATCACCCGATCTAAACCCGTTGGACTTTAGTATCTGGGGTTATTTGAAAAGTTTAGTGTACGCAATATCGGTAAACGATCTTCTAGAGTTGCGACAACGAATAGAACACTGTTGCCAGATAATTCGAGAAACACCCTTGTTTTTTGAAATAGTGCGCGCTTTCTTTGAAAGAAGATGTAAATCCTGTGTCGAAATGGAAGGACGTCATTTTGAACAACTTCTTTAGTTATAATATATCTTATGTTAAAATGCAATAACATCTTAATAAAGCAAACTTATTCTGTAATTGCTATAAAATCGCTGTTATCTCGTAAACAATTAATTTGTGGGCATATGTTTATTATGATTTTCAACCTTATTTTCGATCGTACTACATGCCCTTAAAATCTTTAAACGATGTTTCAAAGCACCCTGTATATTTAGAATAAAAAAATTGAAATCTAGGATAAATAAAGTAAATCCCAACATCTCACTGTAGATATTTCAAGACGCTTTAACTGGTTTATTTGCTAAAGGATTAAGGTGTAAATAGTATCTACTTATCTACATAGTAGTGCATAAATAATATTTATGTAAACGTTCCATACAATTTTCATTACAAACTTGTTAGCGCTGATAACATATTATTTAATAAAACATTAAATCAAATTTTTGCAGTTATGATAATTAATTAATTAAATTTAACTGTTCTGAAGTGCTAAAACTCTGCCACCACGTTATATTTATTTCACGCTTTTAAGTATTTCATCAACAACTATACATTTAGAGTTATTCTAAATAAAAGTAATACTGTTAAATATTGCAATTGGTCGAGATGAGAAAACGTTAACGAAAAATGTATTTATTAATAGAAAATAAGATTTACACAGAAGTAAAGTCAGAGGTGACAACAGCACAAACTAATTACCAAAATCGTATTATTATTAGCCTGCCTTGAACTGCTGCTAGATACGCAATTTGACAGTTTTATTTCCAATATTCTCCCCAACACTTCCAAATTCTTTAATATACAAACTAAACCAGATAAACGTAATTTTTCACAAAGTAGTTGAAATTTAGGTCGTGGAAGGGGTTTTGTTAAAATATTCGCAAGGTGATCTTTGCCGGCTACAAGTTCAACTATTAATTCCTTCCTCGAAACTCGCTCTTGAATACAATGCGCTCCGACGTCGATGTGATTAGATCGCTTATGGAAGATGGGATTTTTCGTCAACTTAATCGTACCCATGTTATCTATTTGAAGGATGGGTATGCCGTCTAAGTGTGTAATTTCACTAAATAATCTGCTTAGCCACATATTTTTTTTTGCTTCAGTTGTTGCAAGGACTCGGTTTCTGTAGTGGATAAAGAGACACTCCGTCGACTGTTACTGGGCCAAACTATAGCCGCATTACTATATATAATGACTATTCCACTAACAGATCGGCGAGTTCTTGGGTCGCTAGCAAAATCCGCATCGCAAAAAGATTCAAATATGTTTGTCGAACTATTTGCGCTGTAGCTCAAACCTACAGCAGTTGTCCCTTTTAGGTATTAAAAAATCCGCTTTACCGCAACCCAGTGCCGCATTTCCGCATTTTCTATGTATACTTCGAAAGGTAGTTGACGGCAAACATAATGTCCGGACGTGTAGCGACTGCTAAATACATTAAGCGCCCAACTACCTCTCGATAGGGCATACTCGTAGAGATTCAGTTGGTTCCAAATCAACATACTTCTCCATTAAGGTTGATACGAGATTTGCATCTTAAATATTCGAAGGATATCACTAGTATACCTTTCTTGATTTATAAAAATTAAATTGTTGCTTAGCGTTCAATTTTGATATTCAAGAAATATTCGACTCGAACGTGATCTCAAATTCCTTTTTAAGTCGATTTAAGGAGCTCTCTACAGTGACCTTCTTCATCGCAGCTGCCAATCCGTCATCAACATAGAAAGTCACAACCAGCTTGTCGTTGTTGGAAATTCTGTAAAATAAGCAAGGATCCGTTGAGCTTTCCTTTACATCGAATGAGATCAACACATCTCGCAGTCACTTGTTCCAACATCTCAAGGATTGCTTCAGCCCATACAAACTTTTATGCAAATTACAAACACGACCAATTCCGTCCTAATATCCTTCCGGTTGTTGCATAAAAATTTCTTCCTCGATTTTTCATACAAGAATTCTGTTTTCAAGTCGAATTGATGTAGGTCCCGCTGTTCGTTCGCGGTAATGCTAATGATAAAACAAATTGTGTCGAGTCGAGCAATGGGGCTAAATATCTCGTTATCATCGATACTCTCTTGCTGGTTAAAGTCCTCGAGCAATTAGGCGTGCCTTGTATCGGGTGAGTGCACTTTCAACGTTGCATTTAGTCTTATAGTCCAACGGCTTGTAATAGCTCTCCGAGTAGCTGGCAGATCGACTAGCATCCATGTAAGATTATTTTCAAGCGAATTCATTTCGACATCCATGGCGGCTATCCATTTATTTTTCTCCGGGGACTGCACAGCGTCTCTATAACTTTTGGGCGCATTAATTTTCGTTATCCTTACCTCAATCAGTCGTTTCGGCGCTTTTAGATTTTTCCGATTACGTAGTTCACGCTTAAGTGGGATTTCACAAGAGTCGCTTTCGGAGAAAGCGTCTTTCAAATCAGTTACAAGATCTACGTCCTTCTGCGTGAGGTGTTCGGTATACTGTTTGACCATTATGATGTTCATTCCTTAGGTCTCCATAAACCGAATTATCATCAGGGAGAAAGGCCAGCACTTTTCCCGTGATTTCCGGTCCCAATACGACGTTCTTGGTTCGAATTACACGTTCTTTATTTTTAAACCATATTCGAAAACCGTCTATGTTACTAGAATATCCCACAAGAAGTCCAAAGTCGATTTGGGTGCGATCCTAAGTCCCCCAAGACGAGAAGATCGTCAGCTACATCAGTCGTTCACTTTCCAAGTCTGAGCACAACTTCTCAGTTACTGAAGAGTGCCTGGCGGTGGGGTGAGCGATTCAGAAGTTCTGCCCTTATGTCAAGGGGTCACATTTTTCTTCTTCGCCCACCACCACTCCCTCCTCTGGCTCAACAAACTCCAAAGTCCCTCTGGTCGCCTAGCCCGCTGGTCCCTTCGTCTCCAACAATACGATTTTTCCATTTTCCACCAAAAAGAAAAAGATCATGTTGTTCCCGATACCCTTTCCCGTTCTGTACCTGTTCTTGCTCCTGTTTCTGTTTCGGCCATTTCCTCCCTTGAAGTTACCCTTCCCACTCTCGATCCTTGGTATAATACCATGCTCCAAAAAGTTACCACACATCTTATACGTTATCCTTCTGGTCCGTGGTGAACAACATCCTTTTCCGTCGTCACAAAACTTCTATCGCTGCCAATACCCAGGACGATTGGGAAATCGTGGTACCGTCTGAGTAGCGAAAACATCTGATTCTTCTCCACCACGATCCTTCTACTTCCGGTCACGTAGGTGTGACCAAAACCTGCGCACGCATCCTCCAAAAATACCATTGGCCCAGTCTCCGAGCTGACGTCGCTCGCTACAGCCGACGTTCTCCCGTCTGTGGTGCCCATAAGGTCGAGCAGTTACCTTCTCCTGGTTTCTTTGCTCCTCGGGCCACGACGTCCTATCCTTGGTAAGTCGTTTCCAGAGATCTTGTCGGTCCCCTTCCTACAAGCTATTCGTACCTCCTTGCAGTGGCTGATTCATTCACCAAATTCCCTCTTTTCTTTACAATCCGCAAACCCACTGCACCTCTAGTTACCCAAATCCTCGAAGAGTAAGTTTTCTTCCTCTTTGGCGTCCCTCAGTACTTAATTACCGATAACGGCTCACAATTCCATAGTCGCCAATTCACCTCCATGTGTGCCCGTTATCATTCCAAAATCATTTACACTGCCCATTACCATCCTCAATCTAATCCCGCCGAACGTGTCAACTAACCATTAAGACCATGATCGCTTCCTATATCCAGGATAACCACCGTCACTGGGATGTCAACCTCTCCCAGCTTGCCTGTGACATCCGCACCACCAAACACGAGATCACGTGTTGTGCTCCTTTCTATGCCTTGTTTGAACGTGAACACATCCTCTCCGGCGATTATTTCGGTCAGCTGTCCGAAATAAACGACATATATATCCCCGATCCTGAGTATTCTTCGCCTGATTCCGAACATTTCAAACATATCCGTTCCCATGTCCTCAAGAAATTTTGCGCTGCGTACCGTAATACCCACAACCGATATAATCTTCGTCGTCGTCCCGTTTCTTCCAAGTGGGCAATCTTGTTTGGCGCCGTAATTTTGCCCTTTCCGACGCTTCACGTAATTTCAACGCCAAACTTGCCCCTAAGTTCCTTTCTCCATCCGTAAAGTTGTTTCTCCTTGGACCTATGACCTCACCGATCCTTCCTGTAAATCCTTAGGTATTTGGCACGCCAAAGACCTAAAACACGCCCATCCTGATAATCCTAATGTCCCCGACATTTCTCTGATTTCCTTCTGGCATCACAAACGTCGCAATTCTTGTTATTAATCCTCCTGTCCTAATTCCGTATGCTGATTTTGCTTTAATCTGGTATTCTTCTATCGGATCATGTATCGTACTTCTGTCTCCCTTTCTTCTTTCTTCGCTGAACTTCCTATTCCCTTTTTCCTTTGGCTGGTCGGCTTTGCTGTCGGTCCTTGTAGTGACGTATTTTATCGTCCACCCGCTCCTGTGGTATGTTTCTTAGGCCCCTCTTCCTTTTCTTTGGAAACTGCGACTTTGTAGACTTTTCGGTCTTTTTAGCAATTCCTTTTCTTGATTATTCGTTTGAGACGACTCCTGTTATCACAGTTTGAAGTACCTCATTTTTTCACCAGATCTCCCCCTTGTCGTTCCCTTAGCTCACTTGAAGCAAGACAGTTCTGTCCTGTTTTGATTACTGCTAGTTTTCTTCCTCATTACAATTCTTACTTTTTGGTTTTCTGCAGGAAACCACTTCTTTTCTTGAGGTTTGAAAACTTTTATGTTTCTTTCTGAGATACATCCGGTCCCTGACGATCCTGCAGTGTCGGTGTCGTTCCTTCTTAGTCCTCGTTGATGGCTTATTACCCGTCTTCCCTTCCTTCTTCTTTCTTATGTTGTTCTAGTACTTGGTTCACTCCCGCGAGTGTCTAATGTCGCTTTCTTTGGTAGTCCGATCGTTACCACTATTGGTCTTTCGAGCTTGATTAATTTTTTTTCTTTTTTTTTTGGCATTGTCCCTTCGGTTTGCTTTGTTGTTTTGTTGTTCCAGTTTGTTGTTCCTCTGCTTCTCTCTTCTCACCCCGAACTTTTACTTTTGCTGGGGGGGATTTGTTACGTTCAATTTCACCCGGCTGAATATTTTCGTTCAATTTCCGACTTTTTCAAATTTCTCCGACACTTTCACCTCGATGTTTTGTATGACTACCAGTTATGAGTGACGCTTCTGATCAAGTATTACAATTTTGTAATTCACTTTGTGCATTTTATTTTAAGTCTACAATAGTTCGTTAGTCAACCAACCTTACACCTATATATCTGTGTATTATCGTAACGCCCTAATTCATACAGTATTGTTATCAATACATGCAACACGGTTTGAATAATCTAGAAGTTTTCTTTCACATTTGGTTGTTAATTTGATAATGCACTCATCGCGTTATTAAACATTCTTTCCCGACAATTTGAAAGTGTAAGAACATATTACTCAATATTACTTTACAAAGTTAAAAATTATTTGCACCAATTCTGCTCTACGCTTATTTTTCTGATTCTTCCTTTTTGAAATACAGCACGGAGTATACAAGGATTGGATTATACCCGTGGTAAGTGCGTTTTGATTTAGAAATTTACTTTACAATTCGACATCGCCTAATTCTGGAATGATTTTTTAGCTTTGGTTACCGCCTGCTATTTCTAGCGCCAACTGCTTGGTTTGCCTTCTGCTGTCTATATTAATGGTTTACTCCCCTGATTATTGATTGCTATCCGCTGATTCCGAGGTACTGTTTGGGTTGCTGACATACTGTTTAATTACGCACCACCTTGGCTGTTTCACCTCTGGCACGGATTAATTTTGGTGAGATTAGTATAAGGCGTTATGGTAACTAAATCTATACTGTGATTTATGATACCAGTAAAACGTCCAAGTACTTACGTAATTTAACTGGATGTGTACCAAATTCCTATCCTATTTATTCTAATATATACACACATATTTACAATAGCCTGGAGCGCAACATTTGATGTATCTGTTTAGTTCTGACACACGTTAGTAAACCCTTCCTCGCCACGCAAACATGATGTGGATAACATTTTACTAAGTGAAATATCTTTAAATGTTTAATAGCAGCAATTTTATTCTAAGAACAATATTTTATACCGGCGCTGGTAGTACAAATATTTTATTTATTACTTTAGTGTTGCAGTATACTAGGTATTGCAATGCTCCTTGAAAACGTTTTCATTGGTGCATTAGGCTACAGGCATAGTCATTAAACGTATGTATCAATATTACTTATTTGTTTTGATTCATTTGATTAATTGAAAGTTACGGAAAGTGTTTAGCGTTTTGATAAACTGTGAATATATAAGTCTATATTATTGAGTTTTTTTATTACTTGGGTGGAGTTATTAAAATGTTTACTAGACAGACTAACGTTCTGTCCTAATCATTTCTTTACTGAGTATTACATGGTTGTCTTTATTTCAGCACAGCGATTTGTTTTGTTCCGATTGGTCTAACACGGCAAATCCTTTCGGTAGTGGTACGGGAAACTAACGTAACATGAATGGTAATAGCATTTACATGTTAAACGATTGCATTCGTTTATTTGGTGTAGATTTTGATCACGATGGATGTTTCTTTCCATTACATTTGTGTTAACTGAGAAGATCCACCAGACATATCTTTGATTCAACAACAATCAATGGTCCCGGAGTTATCATCTCTTTACTAATATATTCATATGATTTGCCATTTTTTTTCAGTTCTGTTAAGGTGGCATTAAAGTATTTGGCCTAATAACGCCGTAGACCATTCAAATTATTTAGCAAGAGTATAGTTTAGATTTTGTCATTTGTTGAGAATTAAATGATGCCAATATTAAACTTCCCCAAGCTCCATAACTTTCTGTGCTGTCATGGTTTTTTGTTAAAATATAATTACTGATTCTCTTAGTATCGATTGTCATTCTTGAACATCTCTAGCCCAATGTGTGAAAAAAGTTATACAATTCAGCAAACCCTTGCGTTAGTAACTTTACATCACGGCAGTGGCAGAAAATTAATGGGTTCCTTAATTTTATAACCTTATATCCTCTAAAAACTCCAATTACCCACACGGGAATTAGTAAACAAGAAACGTAGTACGAAAACAATCACCAGCAATGACAAACACTTTTTGCAAAGTTGCTCGCAATTCTGTACGACGGAAACTTTAACATTATTCGACAGCTCGAGGGTAAAACTTCATAAGATGTTTGTAGTTTAATACTAAAAACGCTTTAGATGTCAATCCAGCTTGTGTAATGTTGTTTAGCGCAAAAACAAAGTCACCGAAGTTTCTTTAATATCTGCTAGTTTCAAAGCTGTAGAATGTCATTATTGCCTAATTCGTCGTCTCTTTTTTACTCTTCTTATTGCTACAACAAGTACAGGGTCCGGCAGAAAGAACGACCCTCATTCGGAAGTTAAGAAAATTAAAACCAGTTGAGATACCAAACAAGTTGTATTATAGTAAAGTATATATTGCTGTGAACTGATGTGATTCTAAGTGAGCCCCATGTAGGGCGTCGATAGAAGTGCTGCGGATTGAAGCAGCCCGACGTTGGGAACTAATAAAAGTGTTACGGATTGCTCTCAGCCATATAAAGATTGCTATGGATTCTAAGAGCCTGAATAAAAGATTGATTTTGATGATCGCTTCTAATGAATGCTTGAAATTTGATCAATATCTAACTATTTTTACTCGCTCTCTTCAAATAAAACCACAAGAATCATACATCATAATAATAATACGAAATATTCTGAATACAAACAACCTTTCAAACGCTATTTACTACATCCACAACAGCTTTCTCTTACAAACAATATCTTAAATATAACATCAATAAAAAACAACTTCCTATTATCATAAATCTTATATACTAAAAATATAGTACAAAATTCCCACAACAGCTTTGCCTTACGATGAACAATATCTTAAATATAACATCAAAAAAATATATAACTTCTGGAAAATCACTCACATATTAAAAATAGAGTCCAAAATTTCCACAACAGCTTCTCCTCACGGTGCACAATATCTTAAATATAGCAACAACAAAAATATATAACTTCTGGATAATCACTCGCTTATACTAAAAATAGAGTCCAAAAATCTCTCTTTAGAACTAGGATGATCGTTCACAAATCTTGGTCTCGTAATTTTTATTTATAAAGAACTCCTTAATTAAATCTTATCCTGTACCAAATTTATCAAAGTTAAGTCGTATAATTTAATAACCTACACCTTAAAAATCGTATTTAAACATATCTGATCAGTTAAGTTTAATTATTTCCTCATATACTAGCAAAAAAGTGTATCAAAAGCTTGCCTAGCCTTCTAATCAAATTATCGACTTGTACATACAACTTTCAACAACGTGCACACAAAAAATCTCAAATAACTACTTTATAAACATGAGTCCTTTTAGGAACTTAAACAAAATATTTTTATTTTATCGTGACAGATCTGTTTGTTGTTGCCTTTTTCAGAACTTAATTATCAATCGATGCTTCAAAATCGTTCAAATCGTTTTAAAAATACCTTATTCCTATTAAAAAACTTTACCTTGCGATAGTTTATTTATTTTAATTATCAATTCTTCATTTTGAAATCATTGTAAGTATTTCAAATAATCTACTCACTTAGAAATATCAAAAACACCTCGACTTCGGCTATGTCAATGAAATCTTCCATAATAATGTTCACTATTAGATACAGTACATGTTAGATCGACATTTTACTACGTAACGTATCATATGATTAGCATCGTGACGTTCATATCAGAAGTGTCCTCTCTATTCGACATTCATTAAGTTTTAAAGACGAATCTCCTCCGACGTTAACGACTTCTAGAAATCTCGAGCTAAATCTAGTTGTTTCGGCGTTCAAATGGGTCTGTTCTTACAAGGCGTGTCAATCAACATTCGAAGATTTATTGTTTTAACTAGCCTCGAGCTATATAGCAATTGATGTCGTTTATTTATCTGATCAATATTCAAGAGTCCACTGCTTTAACTCGCCTTCAGTTATATTATGATTGGACCTATCTTATCTTATCGCTTCTATCAATTATTTTGACAACGATCCTAAGTCATTGGTCGAAACGTAAATATAGACGATTTTAACAACTATGAATGGTTTAGTTCCCAAAGAAGATCAAGAAAAATACCAAATAAACCACAACAAACATACTGGGAGTATTAATCATCAATTTTAACGTCCCTTAATGTTTTATTTGAGCGTTTGATTGTTCTACAACCTAAACCAGTAAACACACTTTTTAATTCTTTATACTATCTCACTTTTATAATGAAATCCAATACTTTAAACTTAATCAATGCGCTTTTCCTTTAAAATTTTAAACACAATCCTTTTATTAATTGCAAGATGATAATCTTTTAGAATATGTCCATGCATTTTACACGTATTTTATACACAATTGAGTACTTCCCTAAATACACAGCTACCATAATAAAATGTGGGTGAAACTTTCCCGAAAAACGCCCGTTTTCGTTATTATATTATCTAATTAAAGAAGAAAACGCTTTTTAATCACAGGTGTTTATGCATTAATACATTTTGTATGCGGGCACTTTATAAATATTTTCCCTACATAAATTAATATCTAAATAATTGTTTTTTTTCTTGAATTTTCTCGAATTTGCTAGGGTTTACGATATTGTATGTTTATAAAATGATGAAATATTAACTCTCGATGACCTCTAATCACTTCAATATATAACGTCATTTAATTCAATGTGTTTTAAACAAAACATCATGTGTCAGCCAACATTGTTCAATGATTAAACATCTCAGAGTAACTGCCCATATCTTTAAGTCATTTCACGTGTAATACCAATGATTTCCTATTGAGCTGTTTTCCTCAAAGCTACCAAATTTGAGGACAATATGGGTATACTCTGGCTTTTAGGTTACTCCAGAGAAAGAAGTTGAAGGTTATAAAATTCTTCAAACACGGCGACCATTCGATATCACCACGCTGGAGATAACATGTCCAAGAAACATTTCACCGTGTAGTCCTAGAGATCGTGACACTATCTTGTTGCAACCAAACATTCTCTGCGCCAATTTTAAAGTCGGAAACAGGGTCCAATCGTCGAAACGCAAACTGGACGTGAAAAGCACGTAGCGTTGCTATTGGCGACCCGCCGTTTTCGATAAACTTCTCCACAACAAGCACACGATACTCTCATGGCCATGTTAGTACACTGAAAACGTCGTGTACACCGCTACTCGCAGACGTACTCAGCACCATTGCACACCGAGCCCATCCACAGCTATGTCTCTAGCAAGTAGGGTCGTTCCATCTGCTGGACCCTGTATTTTGTAAATATGTCACAATATAACTACTTTTGTTTTAATATGCATATGGCAATAAAATCAGTAACTTTTAGTATCAAACACCAAAACGCTGAAAGATAAGATTTGATCTATAATTTCCGAATAGCCCAACAGCTGCACTAACGTAATTTAATCATAATAGTTGATATTCATATAATTCGCCTCGTAGAATCACAGCTTCATTAAAACACGCTTTCAGCAGACGCTAGTGAAACAATGGTTCATATCCATTTCCACTCCAGATGTAATCAGAATCAAGACGGTAATTTTAATTACCTAGAATGTGACTGAATTATAATTTCTAATCGACTTCCAGTGGAATAACTGCATGAATTTAAGCTCAACTACCAGATGTATGAAAAATTTAGATTATGATGTATTCCAGGAGTTAAATTCTTACGCATTTTTGGAGATATAAACCCATTTTCATCCCTTGATTCTACTAATTTATTATTTATTGTTTGCAGATTTTGCGTGGAATTTTGTTTTATGGATCTGTACATTTGTCCATCCTCAATAGTTTTATAATTTCTTTTTTATACATTAAAAATATATCAGTAAACTTATTTTAATTTCCTTAGATATATTGCCTTTATATAGGGCGAGTCACCGGGAACGCCACGGTGTTTTATAGCGAAAACTGAGAATTTGTTCAAATTTTTGTATGTAAGTTCGTATGGGCTACATTTTAAAAACAATTTTAAATGCACAGTGTTCCAAAAACAGTGACATATCAAAGTTATATTTTTTCTTATGGAACACCATATTTTTCGTTGCATTTTTGAATTGTACGCGGAAAATAAACTAAACTTTCTTAAGGGTTCCGTGTACCTAAATACATATTTCGCTTTTTGTTTTAATTTCAAGGGCTTCAGCGAGGTTACAAGGAAAACGAACATGATAACGTAGAACGCATTCATTGATAAGAAGAATAAACCTGTATATGTAGTATTATATTGTAGCGGGTTACTACTACCGCGTTTCACTAATTTAAAACAAGTAATAACAAGAGTCTTTATTACTCACTGTTCACAAGTCTAATTAACAGTATATGCTTTATTTATAGACGTTTTCAGTCCAATTAACAATGAATCACTATCACACTAATGAATTTACAAGCACTAATATCTTCTTAAACTAAATCCTTTACCATAGGTCCATTAACAACACTAACACAACTATTTATTTATTACATTTTTGTCTATTTATGTATTCTACAAGCTGCATGTACATTAGACACATAATATAACATTTATGTATACTCTTGGACTTCCAAAAGCTCAACTATTTAACTTTACACGATATAATTTATATTCGACATTCTGATATAGACTAACTCTGTACTTCATTATCGGTCTTATTTATACCGTGAATTAAAAAGGATGACTCATCCTCCACTAATTGCTAGAAGCTTCCCGGTCCATGGAGAATATACAGTGCTTGCTGCGCTTGTGTGTTTGACGGGTTGCCTAATAGTAGCTCGCAACAATATTATTTACAACGATGAACTGATATTACGAAAATGTATTTTTACACATATGCTTGATGTTAAACTAAAATGATTTTATAAAATTTATGTACGTATTGAGATATTCTAAACACTAGGTGTAAATAATTATTAATACTGAACTGAAAAGTATCCAAATATGAGTGCTAGTGTGTCAAGTGAAAAAACAATGGGGAGATTTGAGTGCCGTTAGTTGGGTTTTTGAATTTTGAAGTTAATTATTATTTTATTATTATATGTTAATTGAGGGAAAAACCGTATATGAGCGTCTTTTATAAATAAATTGGTATGCATTTGAGTTTGAGCGTATATTAATAAAGTCAACTGCAAATCGGATTTTTCAAATCATTTATCGAATATTTAACATCCTCAAATACGGGCGCATTTATAAACCGAAATAAGTGCACAACACAGTATAAAGTTAAAAAAAATGGTCAAATGTAGCTACTTGCTCTGTGAAAGTCCGAATAATATAAAAATGGTCCAGTGCGACGGTGAACAGTGTGGAAATTGGTGTCATCTAAAATGTGTGGGACTTACAGAAGAACAAGCACGTAACTCCCAATGGTTCTGTAATATCTGCAAGGTACTACAATTGAATGTTCAATTCTAATGGCTAAAAGTAGAGTATCCTCTTTGAAACTTACGTCAATTCTGAGGTTAGAACTTGTTTCCGTAGATAAAACTGTCTATTAATCTATCGCGAGTGGTTGATTGGACTGATTCAAGGACGATTCGGTATTGGCTCGATACTGATGCACGAATGTTAAAAGGTCAATTTGTACAATTTAGAGTGGCAGAAATACAAGACACAACCATGGAGTCAAACTGGCTGTATGTGTCAAGTGTAGTGGTATGTGTGTGACTACTACGCCCTAGGTCCCGAGTTCGAATCCCGACACGGTCCGCTTAAAAAATGTTAGGCGAGCATTTTTCGCAAAAATACACCCTCGTTCGGATGAGAGGTAAAATGGAGGTCCCGTGTGTGAGTGTTGTCACGCACGTTAAAGATCCCTACCTTGCTTGGAACAGCAAGGATTCGGCAAAATTCAAAATTTTCCAGGTAACAAAAACTCGCTTCCTGGCCAATGTAGTACCTTCGGATGGAGAATTGGAAAATCACATGTAATGTATGTGTCAAGTCGGCACAATGTAGCGGATGATGCCACAAAATGAGGTAAAACTTTCAAGTTCGATTCAAAAGATCGCTGGCTAAGAGGGCCAGCCTTTATGTATCGTCCTGAAAATGAACGGCCCGAGGATGATAACCCAAATGTACTAAATGATCAGCAAGAAACGCAAGTAGATGTTAATATCGTTTCTGTACAAAACAGTGGAAAATCATTTCTCAACTATGCATACTTCTCAGATTGGAATCGTCTGGTATGTGCAGTGGCTAAATTTGGCCGTTATATAAAGAAGCTGAAGTTCAAAATTAGGCACAAGGTTATGGATATATACACCCTAAAAGCACTTACGTCTAAAGAGCTTGCAGATGCCGAAAAGTTTATATTTAAACAAGTACAATCAGACAAGTACCCGCTTGAAATTTTTGCATTAAGATCCAGACAGGAAAATTCCATTCCTATGGTTGATAAAGAAAGTAGCATTTATCAACTGTCACCAATGCTAGTACATGGTTTACTAAGAGTCCGTGGTAGAACTGAAGCTGTATTGGAACAGTCACCATATGTTCAGGTTAATGATATGATCTTGACTAAGGAGACTGTCAAGCCAATGATTCTTCCGGTTGATCACATGTGACTAAGCAGTTAGTGAAGACTTACCACGTTCAGTTTAAACGTCTTTACAATAAAACGGTATTTAATGAGATCCGTTAACTGTACTACATACCCAAACTCCGGCAGCTGATAAAGAAAATTCAAAGTCAGTGACCTAAGTGCAAGTTATTGCGAGGTAAATCAACTCCCCCATTAATAGGAATTCTTCCAAAAGGGTGTTTAGCACCGTACATGTTACCCTTTACCTACACCGGGATTGTTTAGGCCCACTAGACGTCGTTGGTCGGAGACGTGAAAAACGGTGGGTTGTTTTATTCACATGCCTAACTATAAGAGCAATGTACTTGGAGCTACATAAATTGGACCACGACCTTTAGATGCTCTGTAGCTTGAAGAAGGCAACCCAGGGAAATGTTTTCAGACACTAAATCTAATTTCGTAAAAGCTAAACAGGTACTAAGAGAACATTTAAAAAATAATTTAAATATTGAAAGGATTTCTAAAGAACTTACAACATCTAATCTCAACTGGCATTTCAATCCCCCCTGCAGCGCCTCATATGAGTGGGGCATGGCAAAGACTGGTTAGGTCAGTTAAGAGAGCCCTTTATACAACACTGCCTTCAAGAACGTTGAATGATTCAACGTTGAAGTCATATCTTGCTGAAGTGGAAAATATAATAAACTCGCGTCCTCTGACGCATATACCTGTAACAAGTAAATCTGATAAAATATTAACACCAAACCATTTTTTCTTGGAAGTTCCAGTGGTATGAAATCAATTGGAAGCTTTACTGATGATGCCGTGTTTTGGCGTTCTAATTGGATAATAACACAACAATACAGTGCCAAATTCTGAAAGAAATGGATTTTGGAGTATTTACCTGAATTAACTAGGTGAAGTAAATGGTTTGCCCCCATAGATCCATTAAAGGACGGTGACTTTGTGGTAGTATTCGACACTGATTGATACAAGGATCATTACCAAAACGGTGTTATAACTGAAGTCTATAAAGGTAAAGAGGGCAAGTTCAAAGTGCCAAGGTAAGAACGTCGACTTCAATTTTAATCCGCCCTTCTGCAAAACTTACTAAAGTTGATATATTAGGTTTTGAGCCAGAATGCAAGCAGGCTGTTCTGGACACCGGGGGGGTGTTAAATAAATGTTAATACTGAACTAAAAAGTATCCAAATATGAGTGCCAGTGTGTCAAGAGAAAAACAATGAGGAGATTTAAGAAACGTTAGTTGGGGGGTTTTGCATTTTCAAGTTAATTATTATTTTATTACTATAGTTAATTGAAGGAAAACCCGTATTTGAGCGCCTTTTATAAATAAATTGGTATGCAATCGAGTTTGAGTGTACATTAATAAAGTCGGCTGCAAATCGGATTTTTCAAATCATTTATTGAATATTTAACACGAGGTTTCTTTCTTTTAATGCATGTTATATTTTAGATCACTGATCAAGTTGTCCAAAACACAATGAAAGTTTGCAAATATGTTCAAATACAGCTAATTGTAAAATTTTGCGTGAATACATAATTTAAAGAGTAGTTTTTATCTATATCAACCAAACTTACGAAGTAAGTTAGGTTAATAAGATCGCTACGTCGCCGTCGTCGCCGCCGTCGTCCGTTGCACGTTTTTTTCGTTTTACAAACATTTGATATATGGATCTTGTTCAGTTTTTTACGCTGATTAAGAATATGCTATCCATTTTTCGATATCTCATTTAGTTTTCGAGTTATTCGACTTTAAAGTCGAAATTTTGACTATGATAACCTTCACTCCAGCAAAAAATAAATAAAGTTTTAGGTTAATATCGACCTCTTGAGCATATTTTCTCATAGCTCTCATAGATCCATACCTCCTGAACATATTTTCTCAAAGCACCAATGCTCTAAGTCGAAAGGTTTTCGAGTTATTCGACATCTTGTTTTTAATGTATATGTAATATTTATATTTTTGATAACAACATATCTGTAAGTTTGGTTAGAAGTTCTGCACATGAGAACTAGATTTTTCATAAATGAGAATGCTAATATTCTTTTTGAGCGTAGTTCAAACATTATTTTACTGGATATTATAAAAACGCTATTATAAATAGTTTTGTGCAAACAAAACAAAATGGTTTGATCATATTGTTACGAACTACTATTAGGTAACCCGTCAAACACACAAGAGGAGTAACCGATGCATATTCTACAGAAGTCTCGAATTTTACAGCATATACCGGAGTATAAATAATCTATTTAATTCAGGGTATATGTAAGACTGGTGATGAAGTACAGAGTTAGTCTATAACAAAATTTCTTATATAAATCATCTCGAGTATAGTTAGTTGGTCATTATGGTTTGAAGGCCCTATAGTAAATATAAATTTGTGTTATGTGAACGTTTATACTGTACCGCCACCTTGTACATAAATAGACAAAAGCGTAATAAATCAACTATAGTAGTGTTTAGTGTTGCTAAGAAGACTTATGGTTAAGGAATTAGTTTAAGAATATATTAATGCTTGTAAATGGCATTAGTGTGATAGTGCTTCATTGTTAATTGGACTGAAAACATCTATAAATAAGGCATATACTGTTAATTAGACTTGTGAATAATGAGTAATAAAGACTTTTGTTATTACTTGTTTTAAATTGGTGAAACGCGTTAATAGTAGTCCGCTACAATATATTTAGCTCTAACGTATTTAAGTTCTAAAATAAGGCCCATTACTTAATTATCATTTTCAGGTCGCATTTTTTTGTTGTTGAATAATTAATATTTGCAAACTATACGTTTGGTGATTTAAGATAAATATAAGTGAGGTGAGAAGTTTTAAAAGAAACACCAAATATTTGTTAAAGTAGTCCTAGCTTATACAGAGTGGTGTATACTTATTTGAGAAAAGTGTAGAAGTGTTATGTAACAAGGAATTAGTACTTTTTATTGTTAGTTTTATTTTTCAAATTTTGATAGGCAAGTTGTAGTCTCGTGTTTATATTTCACTAAATGTGTTTCTCTTAGGTATAAATTTCATGCTCGAGATTATTGAGTCATTACCATACGTGATCCTAGGGTTCCTGCATCATCCCTAGGTTAACTTTTTATTCTAATTTGTTTAGATGCAGTGGCGTTCAACATTTTTCTCATCTTTGTTTTCTTCGCTTCCCCCTGAACCCCTGCTCATCACTCAACCGTACACTTGATTCTCCAATGCTCTACCCGAAGGTACTACATTGGCAAAGAAAAAAATATTTTTTTACCCGCAAAATTTTAAATTTTGCCGAACTCTTGCTATTTCAAGGAAGGGATCTTTAACGTGCGTGACAACACCCACAATTCTAACCTAACATTTTTCAATAGGTCCATGTAGCGAATCGAATCCAGGACCTACGGATCAGCAATCACGAAAACCTGTTTGATCTACGGATCCGCCTCATCACTCACTCGCTGAAGTGAAATTCAAAACTAGTTTGTAATGTCCTTTTCATCAGCCGTCCACTGGCAACCGTACCTAGAATTTTTGTTCGACTGACTATAACAACAACAAGGAAAAGTTAGCTGCAAAACAAATGTTTGTCAGTTTAGTCCTTCAAGTTGCCACGCGCCTTTTTAATCGTAAAACAAATAAATTTCCTTATTTATCTTCCTCTAGGAGCATTTCGATACACCATAAAACATATTTATTAGAGAACAAAATAATTTGTATGCAAAATCAATCGAAAATTAACAATTAAACGAACAATTGGACTAAAGATATCCAGGTGAATGGATACATATATAACCAAGAAGAAACCATTCGCGATGAAGAACAAACTGTGAAGCAAACGGGCAAAAGCCTCGATCTCCAATGTGTAGTCTGCGAGAAAAACCTGAAGAGGAAATCCATCTACCTGCACGGACTTCTAGTTTAGCGATTCTGATGCTTAAGTTAAGTGACAACCAAATGGCCTTAACCGTGACGGTGCTCGGTGGGGGAAATTGGACGATGCTAGTACAATTTACAAAGCATCAGATTAGACCAAGAATTTGATGCATTTAGCCTGTTAAGGTTGCAATCTGAAGGAATATTTCAAGCAGTGGCGTGGGAAATCTCTTGAGCTACAGCGAATTCCAGTTCCTGATACCTTAGACAGATGACAGCCTTCGAAATACCCATTGAATCTATGTAGGACTTAGGGTAGGCAATAGTCGTTACTTATTTGCCTGGTAACGACGATCAATTAGTGGTGTAATGGTCTAGCAACCACTACAACTTGGGTAACAGCGGCGCCAGAAAGTACAGATTATATAAAGCCAATGAAAATGCCCCGAAAATATTTTTGTGTTCGCAGTTACTATTTGTAGCAATAATTTTGTTGGGATTACATATTGCAGGCGTGTCGAAAAGACGTAGATGATCATTTCTGTGTCATATTTAGCATACTTTGTTCGAAAGATAACCATTGAATTGATATTTACATAACTAATATACTTCTGGAATATTACATCTTGTACTAACTCTACTATTAGTTCTTGAATGTTGCACTAATTTACATAATTTATCATTACAAGCTAGTTCCAAGTTCGTATTTCCGCTACACGAAAGTTATGTCTATATTCGATTTCCTGCTTTAAGTATAAGCGCTTATATTTAAGCAGAACGCAAAACCTTGTAACGAAGTTCAATGCTACTAATACAAGTTTAAGATATTTTGAGGTATGTTGTTTAATAGAATAGAATAATATAAATAATTTAAAAGTCTAAGATTATTTAACTAGGCGCTTATCTGTTTTCAGTTGATTTAGATCCTCAATAATGTTTTAATAAGAATGAATGGATTTACAGTAAAAACCTAATATCAGAACCAACTACCCTTTGTGATGGGGTTATTCAAATATATTTCCTTTTATTTCGTGTTTCTGTTGTGAAAAGGGGGTTAACCGCTTTAGAGGACCTGGGATGAAACCTCAAATGACTTCCTTGTTGCTCTAAGCTAACGCGTAATTACATTCAATCACCGAAACTCTACAGTCTCTTCATTTCTCATTCCGAGCGTATATAAATTTGTCACTATGCGAGGAAAGGAGAATTTACTAAAAGTTGAAAGTATATCAATTGTTGGCAGTGATACAAACTTCAAGGAAAATTAATTTACAAATGGCAACACTAAAATAATAAAGATTCTATCTAAAATAACTGCTCAAAAATATACAAAATATGAACTTTTTATGAATTTGTACTTGATCCTAAGTTTTAAATTAAAAAAATACAACACAATTAATTAATTGAAACTTATTTTAAAGGTTCACCACCTGGGATATCTTGGACTAATCGATAATATTTCAGCAACTTTGAACACGAATTTATAGTTGACATCATGACGCATGTATTGATTGTACAAGTGGGTATTCGAGGATGTTGATCTATTCGCGATGAACCTTAGCATTTTCTCATGACAATTGACTGGATTTTAACAAAACAGTTTACAGATTTATAGATCCGTTGTGTGCGACTCCAGTCTGTAGCGAAGGCATACATGGTAAAACATCTCTACTAACGTCGAAACTGGGAACATTTGTTAAATTGTGGGTTCCCCTAAAAACAAAATCCATTCTTTCAGGTATTGCTAGTTAAACGCACGCAGTGTTGTCTTCAAATGTCTGGTTTTACCGGAACAACAAAGTTAAATCAACGTCTATAAGGGAGAGATTGGATGTCCCTTATATACATAAAACGGTTCCGGTAGTCCTTTAATCATTCATAATGCCTCTCGGCATTTTACCGGGCCCCTTTCTTGATGCTTCGTAAACTATCTTTTATGTAAAATTAGACATTTTGAAGGATCACTGAAAATCAAAAACTCGTTTCAGTGCATCGTACCTAGAGTTCTTCCGCAAATTTTTCTGCTGGGTTAATCTACAGCGCTGCCGAGTACGCAAACATTCTGTCTATCGTACCATAAAGCTATATACGTTTTTCGAAGGGTCTATTTGCAATGTAGATTGACTAAAAAGTAAAGTTCAACAACCCTCTTTATATTGTTTGTCGCAGACTTGATATAAACTTTTCACGCGACTTCGAAATAAACATACCTCAAAAATAATTGCTTTTTGTCGAGGTTTGGTTCGTCAAAGAACCATATTTCGCCAAGAAACTAGTTAAAAATGTCGCTAAAGGAACTGAACTGTTTTTGTTTTGTCGATATTATTACAATCCACCGGTTTCATCCAGTGTGTCCTAATGTGAATTAAAGGATCTTGCTAAAATATAGTGTTCTCGACATTCGCAAGTTTCTTTAATTTCGTGTAGACCTACGATCAAAACCTGTGCAAATACAGCCTCCAAAACGGCGTGGGGTTATCAACAATAGGTTCCAACTCGACATGCAGTAATCTACATGATTGTAACATATAAATTTTCTATAAATTTGTTCATTGACTTTAGCGCGATGCATATGTTATTTTAGTTGTTATCTAACAACATTTATATAATTCATTCAGTCATTATTGCATATTTAATAACCAATAAACTCCCAAAGCACACTTTAATTCAAAACACTTAAAATCTACTACATACTGCATATTCCTTACTGATAACACTTAAATATACAACTTGTTAGCGTGTTCCTACATCTTAAAGTATCTAAGATTTTAAATTGTTCCGACGATTGGCGATCGCTGGTCACTTTTCGTTTCTTAGTTGAACTGGAAGGTCGCTCCGTGTTGAAAACATTCAACATGTGCAGGAAAATCAAGTTTTCCTGGCGAAGACGTCGTAATAGACGGTCAGACTGTTAAAAGTTGTCCATGACAACTAATGTAGAAATGTAGTGTACAAATCCCTTTGCGAACGGTTTGTATAAATAAGTAAGCATACAAAATTAATTATTTTATTATAGTGCAACTTTGATACCGTGCAACTTTGCAACCATGAAATTTTGAATTTTAAAACTTTGAAGCTTTGGAATGTTAAAACTTCTATAACTCTGGAAATGTGGATGGTCTTGTAATAATTTTGAAGTAATTTCACTTAAATTTATGGAACTCGTTTAGAAGGCAAATCAATAAACTACTGTGATCCACACGTGGCCGACGTCGCTATGTAACTAGCGTGTTCTACATATGCACAAGTCGTTGAAGGTTACAGGTCATTGCCGCTGTCGGTAAGAAAGTATTAGTTTCTAAAATAATGCTGACGTTACAAAGTCCGTTGCGTAAATTTTGCATGCAATGATATACTTTTGAAACTTGTTTTACATTACGTGCTGTATGCAATTTATTATGACTTGTGTAAATGTTTTGTCAATTAATTTTCAAAAGATCCTTTTGTAAAGTATAAAGTACAATGAGTACTATAACCTATTTCTAATTAATAGTGTGTTCAATTTAAAATATCATATCTGACCGATTGTACAGGTGTAGATATACTTCGTCAGTTATCTTGTTTATGACGAATTGAAATACTAATATGTTAAGTTATAACACCTGAATGCTATATGATGAAAATTGAAACTTAAAGTAATCTGTCAATTATTGATTTTTACCAAAAGTTAAATAAGAAATATTTAAACATTGTGAGGTCGCGTAGCGCTACAATGACTACTTTATAAAAATATATAATCTCCATAATTAAATATCTGACTTAGAAATCACTTTCATAAGAAATGAACTTTATTTATTACTGTTGTTTACTATGATGTTATTTACTTTTCTTAAAAGAGAATACAGAATTATTTTTATGGGACTTCAGTTCATTTTTCAGTAATATTAAAATTTCCAAATTTTTTACGCTGTTTACAAAGTAAATTTATCCGAAAGAGTATCATGATAGTAGAGACAATTGAACTTAATTCAAAGATTCTATATTCATACTGATCCGTAATATATATATATATATATATATATATATATATATATATATATATATAGGATGTCTATGTTGGTAGAAACTATGTTTCAGAGTAACCCCACTCATCGTTAGATCCTTGAAGAAGACGAACAGATGTAAGTATGATATATGTGACAATAAAACTTTGTATTTAAAGTGGTTTATGATAATATAGGTTTCCAAATTTTCCTTGAAGCAAATTCATTTAGTCAGTTGCTTTATAAAAAATTTAGGTGGCGTCCTTTATTCTGTTTCTTTCAACTCAAATATACCCACTGACCCAATCTCATGCGACCGTGGGCCAAAAAATTCAGTTAGCTAAATGTCTTAAGAGTGTTCTTTTACTATAAGCCAATTTCCATCCTTACCCTGGGCTTGATACAGTTAAATAAGAATTCTCGATAGGTAATGTTAATCTACCACAATTTTATTGTGGAATAGATTGATAGAAAAAATATAGATAATATGATATGACCTGATCGACTCAGGCATAAAGCACGGAGCGCCACTCTGTGATAGTTCGGCTGTCACTAACCTAATTAATTAATCGTGGCTGCTTGGGCATGTTCTTTTTTTTCGGTAAATTTGATCTACCTTATCATGCACGGTTTGAAGAACTGCCTCTATAAATCCATCATTCAACTCGGCGTGGATAAGGAAGATACCACTCTAAAGTTCCACCTGCCCATAATATTTTCCCCAACTCGAACATGTAAATGGGTCAATGGTCTGAGTAGCCTCAATACGTTTTCAATCAGGACACTTCCCTGGATACTATATCCGCTCGACTATCCCTAGCCGCGTCTGAGGAGTAACAGTAAAAGTTACATTTTCTACTACATATATTTTACGAAGTGCGGTAACCGTCACCCACAACTGTGAGACGGGGTAGCATAAAACGCCGTCTCTTCAGGTCAATATCGTGTACACTAACCCCAACCTACATCCTCACGACCATGGCAACAGGTTACCCCTCTTACCTTATTGGCGACTATTTGCAAAGATCACTTTAGTGGTCCTCCATACACACCACGCATCATTTACGGTTCATCCCACGCTCTGGAATTGATTAGCCATCGAAAAATTTTCTCGAATCAAACTATTTGGTATAACACTCATACCAAATCATACAAACACACGTGATAGAAAGCTTCCTCTAACCACGTTCGAAAGTAGTCGGTTTTTGAATTAAACCATTTGGTCTAACACTCACACCTACTCCTATACTCATACAAGCAAACGTAACGCAAGTAGTCGATAAGTAGTCGCCTAGATTATTGTCTGGATTCTCTCATAATAGCACAAAGCAAATAGCGACGTCTGTTACTCATTATTGTAAGATAACGTAGCTTGGCTGTTTGATTTTTAGAATGAATAAGATCGCAGTTTCAAGAGTTCGTGCTAAGAAAATTAGTTTCATCGCAGTCTTCACAGCCCTAATGTTAATTTTAACCTGAAAAGTTAAGAAATCGTTACTATGAATCCACCGTCTATACTTTCACCTCATGTATGGAATTAGACCTATGAAATATTGGTTAGCCGATTTATAAACTTTCCACTTGACCTAATCGTTTTGAAAGAGAAGAAGAGAAACATCGACTAGGATTAGCATCACTTAGCCAATTTATACGTTTATACGTCCTTTCAATTCAAGAAAAGTTGTGAGATTCACTAGACAATGTTATTTAAAAAAAAAGTAATTTTGTATATATTTTTTAAATGAATTTTTCTAAATCTCTTTTGAATAACAGACAAGTGATGTTTCTATTTGCCAACTACGCCCGCTTATTTTCGATTTGATTACTTTCTTACTATTCGAGCTTTAGCAATTTTAGGGTTTTTGTTTTCCTACTACATTATGCGGGGTTTAGCTGCTCCTTTGGTCTAGAGTAGTTGGGTACACGATAACTGGGGCTTCGGGTCGGAAATACTAGTAAACGATTGCAGGGCGTAGAAAAGTAATCAAGTGTATAACCAACAAAAAGTTGCATAACTTCTTCCATATAGGAACGAAGATCAATAGTAGTTTCTAATAAACTTGACGCATAGGTCAATACCCTAATTATGTGAGGGTACAAAATCAGCTTACAACACTTCCCAAATGTTTTTTATTTTTACTTATCGTATGATTTCATATTAAATTTGGATTGCGCACAAAATCAGAGAATAAATTCGCAGTCTTGTTTCAAAATTTGAGAACCTTTTTAATCTTTCTTGGGAATAAAACCACTTATATTTGTTAAAATGATCTTTATTTACGTTTTGATCCATGACCTAGGATCGTTGACAACGATCCTAGGCCATGGATCGAAATGTAAATAAAGATCATTTTAACAATTATAAGTGGTTTTATTCCTAAGAAAGATTAAGAAGAACAGTTAACAAACCACAACAAACATACAGGAAGTATTTGAGAACCTGTCTCAAGTATGGACCCACTCGCCTTTTTCTACAATGTTTGGAGAAACGACTAGGGTGTGTGGAAAATCTGTGACATCCTCTCAAGAAAGGTACGTTGTAATAAACAAGACAATTAAGTGAAGTCGATCATGTCTTATATTAAAGTTTGTTATTCTTATTTTTATCCTGTAATTTTTATTTTGAGTTTCTACAATATAGTCGTTAAATACACAAACTAATACAGTTTTTGTTTCCTGGTGTCTGATGAATGTCGTTTAAGTATTTTTGGTCGCTGAAACTGAATCTGCACTCTGAATTTTCGTATCACCCTCAGGTTTTAAGTATTTGCTAAAGACGGTTTATATCGTACAACGTAATCCGGCAGGTGACTCATCATTGGAATGTAAACAGTGTCATAATGTCTGGCGAAGGTTCTAGAAAACGCCGAAAAGCCGCTTTAGATGTATAAGCGCTGCGGACGGGATGCGCAGCAGTTGATATCCTAAACGCGTCATAAATAAATATAAAATATAAATAAAGAAATAATATTTTCCCGACGACCTCTTGTGAAAACAACAGATTACACACTACTTATTTATGTAGAAAGTAAAATATATCACTCTAGAGTGCGAAAGTACATATCACTCTAGTGTTGAAATACTTTTCAACTCTAGAGTGATATGACTGATGTTAGTATGCTAGTTACTTAGGCAACCCAAACGACTACCGGTTTCTATCTTTTTGAATTCATTCGTTTCGTTTTGGCTAATAACAGTTTAAAATACCCATAGTTAAATCGATACTGACAATTTCCGTTTTACTTAAAGATGTAATTACTCATATTAGTTTGTAATTGAAATGATTTCTTCAATAAAAATTGAGAATGCATACGCTAAAAGCAACAGATTCGCGGATTTTATAAAAACAAAGTAGGTGTTCGAATTTTCAACATCAAAACGTCAAATAAATTTTATAGGTGTCTGTCTGTCTTGCATTATTGCGTACACATTTATTGCAAATAAGCATAAAAATAACTATTTCGTAATTGTTTTTAGTGGTGGTCGTCGGAAAAATAGTGTACAGTACTCGCGTGGAAAGTGACATTTCACACTCGTGGAATAGTCGCATTCGGCTGATGCCTCGTGCGACAATACTCTTCCACTCGTGTGAAATGGGTCACTTTCCACGCTAGTAATGTAATATACTATTACTGTATAGCATACGTTGCTGATAGACTTTATGGAATGTCGCGAAAGTGTGTAAATCAAACGGATACGTCTTGTTACGTATGTAACGAAATTTACGATTAATATCTCACAAAAAGACAATAACTACGTTAATCAAAAAAGCTTATGAGCTTTATTTTGCATGCAAACTAGGAGATCAGGATAAACCTTGAGTGCCTCATATCATTTGCGTAACGTGTGCTGTTAATTTAAGATGACTCAACGGTACCCCGCAAGTCGATGCCTTTTGCTGTGCCTGTGGTGTGGAGAGAACCTAAAGATCACATTACAGATTGCTATTTTTGGTTGACGAATCTATCTGGAATTTCATTGAAGTCGAAGCATACTATACAGTACCCAAATCTGCAATCAGTTCTCAGACCAGTTCTTCTTAGTCAGAATTTACATGTCTCCAAACGACCAAAATCATATACACTTGACAATGATATGAATGCTGCTAAAGACGATATTGTTCAACCTATAAAAGAAGATTCGGATCCTTTCTAACCATTTGAAATAGGTTCTCCACATTTACTTTCATAAGATGAGCTTAATCACTTATTACGGAATTTAAATTTGTCAAAAGCTTAAGCCAAACTATTCAGATTGCAAGATTGGAATCTATCACAGAGTGATACGAAATTTTCACACATCGAGACGTGAATACGATATTGTTCATTTTTTTACATCGTGTGATCAGTTAGTGTACTGTATATATGTTCTACGTAGTACATATAAATAAAAACTACGATAATATGTAAACTTTACTTTAAAAAATTAAGTATACAGAACATGGGTGGAGTAGATGTGGTGATTTAAAAGCCATAGCACTTTTGTTGGGAATGCAATTTGGTTACACCAAGTACTAGTGTTTTCTCTGCGAAGGGGAGAGCAGAACAAAGGATAAACACTATTTTATAAAAGACTATGAAAAAACTTTGTTGCTGGAGCAAAAGTGTTACAAATCCGCTTCTCGTTGATACACAGAAAGTTCTGCTACTACCTCTGCATATAAAGCTGGAACTGATGAAAAATTTTTGTCAAAGCTTTAAATAAAGATGGTGAAGGATTTCAATATCCGTGAGAAGTTTCTAAGACTAAGTCAGGCAAAAACAAAAGAAAGAACTTTTATTGGGTCGCAACGTCACATCGTAACGGACAGTGTATTTGATGCAAAACTGACCGAGACTGAAGCTGCTGCATGGATAACATTAAAGTGGCGTGTTCAAATTTCTTCGAAAATACAAAGGCAAAACATTAAGAACAAATCATGAGTCTTTTAATTTCCACATTCAGCGATAAGGGTTGCAACATGTATTTAAATATTCATTTTCCCCACTCGCAGTTGGACGTTTTCCCGTAAATCTAGGGTCTGTGAGTGACAAACATGGACAAAGCTTTCAACATTGCATTATGTATTGTGAAAACCGATACCAAAGGAAGTGGAACCCGATAATGCTCACAGATTATTGTTGGAATCTACTCAGGGATGCTCCAGAGGTATCCTGTAAACGAAAACCACATGCAAAAAAAAAGTGAGATTCGGTAGTGACGTGGTATGTATAATTTGTATTACAGTAAATAAAACATTACACAATAAAACGTTCCACTATAAAAATATGAATAACTTTTGATTGGAGGGTGATAGGAAAATTATGTTAACGGATTTGTAATCAGCGGGGAAAATCCCATAAGAAATACCTACCGTACAATAGAAAACACAAAAATATGTACAATTTATTGTTCAGTGATATTTGCCATTACACCGCAAAAATTAAATTACGCATAAATGCAGCTAATAAGTTTGTATCATCTATGTTAATTTTTCAGACAAAAGATTGACAGCAATTCGTAAAGTAACAGCTCCCTTTCATTGAAATCTATTTGACAATACTTTAAAAAAAGCAGTAAGCAGCGCTAGAACAACTAAGTAATGATTTACAGTCGGAGTAAACCTTAGGAATGAAAAATTTTAATAATTTTCGCATTGTATAGTTTACTTCAACAGACTTGAACACGTCAACTTTTAATTAAAATGAGTTTATTTTCATACTACAATTTTTACTACGATGTCAATACGATGTCGTTCTGACGCCATCGCGACTGTTTCTAATGGAAATATTCAGTTATTTATTCAAATTTTGGTAGACAACAGGTTTGTAGAAATTGCAATATGTAACATTATGATTTAAATTAAATAGTTTTCCGATAATCTGCCTTTAAAGTTCCGAAAACGCTTTTTAACATGCTTGAGCACTTCCACACTTAATTATCTAATTTTACCTAAAACGTCGTGTTGACAGATGCAGCGCGTTTATGTTATCTATTATCTGGGTAGTCATGGTATGTTGACATTTCATTATTGCTGATAATTAATTGTTGAATCCATTGGGTATTATTTTGTAGGGTAACAGGTATTAATAATATAGATACAAAACTTAACTGAGAAACAATAATCGACATTTTGACTCGGAGATATTGATGAAGTAAAAAGATCGCCTGATACCCCTTATATTATTTTTAATTGTAGATATATCCACATAAACACCCATTTAGAATGCTGATTAGTAAACTGTACAAAATTGAAGCAAACTGACAATGTCCGAGATCGTTATAAGTGCTGGGCAGTAATTTCACAAAATGCACAGATATATTGCTAAATATGCACGAAAATCATATACTTTTGCTAACGAAATTTTTAATGATGATATTAGTGAAAGTTCGATATGGAAAAGAGAAATATATGGCACCTTCATATGGTTAATCTACAGCGTATTTGAAAAAGAACTCCCTAGTTTTATTACGTCATAGACACTGTTCAAAGTAATACAGACTATTCTAGTTTGTGGTGTTTGATTCATCAACTGTTCACATCTCCGATGTGTGAAAATTTCGTATCGCTCTGTGATAGATTCCAATCTTGCAATCTGTATCTGAACAGTTTAGCTTAAGCTTTTGACAAATTAAAATCCCGTAATAAGTCATTAGGTTCATCTTATGAAAGTAAATGTGGAGTACCTATATCAAATGGTTAGAAATCAGGATCCGCGTCTTCTTCCATAGGTTCAACAATATTATCTTCAGCAGCATTTATATTATCGTCAAGTGAATATGATTTTGGTCGTTTGGGGACATGTAAATTGTTACTGTAAAGAACTGGTCTGAGATCTGATTGCAGGTTTGGATACTGTGCAGTATGCTTCAACATCAGTGAAATTCCAGATAGATTCGTCAACCAAAAATTGCAATCTGTAATGTGATCTTTAGGTTCTCTCTACATCACAGGTATAGCAAAAGGCATCGACTTGCGGGTACCGTTGAGCCATCTTAAATTAACAGGACACGTTACGCAAATGATATGCGGCACTCGAGTTTTATCTTGATCTCCTACATTGCATGCAAAATAAAGCTCATAAGCTTTTTTGATTAACGTAGTTATTGTCTTTTTCGGAGATATTAGTCTTAAATTTCGTCACATACGTAACAAAACGTATCCGTTTGATTTACACACTTTCGCGACATTCCATAAACTCTGTTAGCAACGTATGCTATGCAGTAAAATATTATTTCTTTATTTATATTTTATATTTATTTATAGACGCGTTTAGGATATCAACTGCTGCTCATCCCGCCCGCAGCGCTTATATATCTAAAGCGGCTTTTCCAGAGTTTTTAGAATCTTCGCCAGACATTATGACGATGTTTACATTCCAATGATGAGTCACCCTCCGGATTACGTTTGTTACAATATGTTGTACAATATAAACCGTCTTTAACAAATACTTAAAACATGAAGGTGCTACGAAAACTCTGAGTGCAGATTCGGTTTCGGCGACCAAAAATACTTAAACGACATTCATCAGACACCAGGAAACCAAAATTGTATTGGTTGGTGTATTTAACGACTATATTGTAGAAACTCAAAATAAAAATTACAGGATAAAAATAAAAATATAAAGTTTAATTAAATAACATGATCGACTTCACTTAACTGTCATGTTTACTACAACGTACCTTTCTTGAGAGGATGTCACACACACTAGTCGTTTCTCCAAATATTGTAGAAAAAGTCGGGTGGGTCCATACTTGAGACAAGTTCTCAAATTTTAAAACAAGACTGCGAATTTATTCTCTGATTTTGCGCGCAATCCAAATTTAATATGAAATCATAGGATAAATAAAACTAAAAAATATTTGGGAAGCGTTGTATGTTGATTTTGTACCCCCACGTAATTAGAAACCACTATTTGATCTTCGTTCCTATATGGAAGAAGTTGTGCAACTTTTTGTTAGTTTTTACACTTGATTACTTTTCTACGCCCTGCAATCGTTTACTAGTAATTCCGATCCGAAGCACCAGTTATCGTGTACCCAACCACTCTAGACCAAAGGAGCAGCTAATCCCCACATAATGTAGTAGGAAAACAAAAACCCTGAAATTGTTAAAGCTCGGATAGTAAAAAAGTAATCAAATCGAAGATAAGTGGGTGAAGTTAGCAAATAGAAACATCACATGTCTGTTATTCAAAACGGATTTAGAAAAATCCATTAAACAAATATATACGAAATTACTTTTTTGTTAAATAACATTGTTAGGGAATCTCTAACTTTTGTTGAATTGAAAGGACGTATACACGTATAAATTGGCTAAGTGATGCTAATCCAAGTAGATGTTTCTCTTCTTCTCTTTCAAAACGATTAGGTCACCGTGGAAAGTTTATAAATCGGCTAACCAATATTTCATAGGTCTATTTCCGTACATGAGGTGAAAGTATAGACGGGGAATTCATAGTAACGATTTGCTAACTTTTCAGGTTAAAATTAATATTAGGGCTGCGAAGGCAGCGATGAAACTAATTTTTTTATTCTTATTCATTCTAAAAATCAAACAGCCAAGCTATGTTATCTTACAGTAATGGGTAACAGACGTTGTTATTTGTTTTGTGGTATTAGGAGAGAATTCTGACAGTAATCTAGGCGACTATTTATCGACTACTTCCGTTACGTTTGCTTGTATGAGTATAGGAGTAGGTGTGAGTGTTAGACCAAATGGTTTAATTCAAAAGCGACTACTTATCGAACGTAGTGAGGGAAAGCTTGCCGTCACGTGTGCTTGTATGAGTAGGTATGAGTGTTATAATGTTTGATTTGAAAAAATTGTTCGACGGCTAATA
Source organism: Platerodrilus igneus (assembly GCA_036346225.1). Classification (NCBI taxonomy): domain Eukaryota; kingdom Metazoa; phylum Arthropoda; class Insecta; order Coleoptera; family Lycidae; genus Platerodrilus; species Platerodrilus igneus. Next base: position 3,899,291 of record JARFIW010001259.1, on the reverse strand, counting down.
AATTCCAGAGCGTGGAGTGAACCGTAAATGATGTGTGGTAAGTGTTGAGGACCACTAAAGTGATCTTAGCAAATAGTCGCCAATAAGGAAGGAGAGGTAACGTGTTGCCATGGTCGTGTGGATGTGGGTTGTGGTTAGAGTACACGATATTGACCTGAAGAAACGGCGTTTTAGTCTATCCCGTCTCACAATTGTGGCTGACGGTTACCGCACTCCGTAAAATATATGTATGTAATAGAAAACGTAACTTTTATCCATCCGATGCAGCTAGAGATAGTCGTGCGGTTATAACATCGAGGGAAGTATCCTGATTGAAAACGTATTGAGGCGACTCAGACCATTGACCCATTTACATGTTCCAGTTGAAGAAAATATTATGGGCACGTGGTATCTTCCTTACCCACGCCGACTTGAATGATGGATTTATAGAGGTAGTGCTTCAAACTGCGCATAATAAGGTAGATCAAGTTTACCGAAAAAAAGGACGTGCCCAAGCAGCCACGATTAATTAATTAGGTTGGTGACGGTATCACAGAGTGGCTCTGCGTGCTTTATGCCTGAGTCGATCAGGTTATGCCATGTGATTACTATATGTTGAGTTGGAACCCATTGTTGATAACCCCACGCCGTTTTGGAGGTTGCATTTGCACAAGTCTTGGTCGCACGAAATTCAAGAAATTTGCGAATGTCAAGAACACTATATTACGAGTCGCCGCCAAAGGTGTGGTCGGTTGTACAGTACTTTATTCAAGTATCTATTTGTATAGATTTTGCTGTTTATATTCAAATACGATCTCGTATATGATATATATTATGTATATGATATATTGGCGAGGTAGTGAGTTCTTACACAGAAATCTAGAACTTGTCAACCCAAGCAAGGTATAAATCTTTAATGTGTGTGACAACACTCACACATGAAAGGACCTACAATTAATCTAGCATCCGAACGAAGACGCATTTTTCTGAAAAATACTCGCCTAACATTTTTTAAGCGGTCCGTGTCGGGAATCAAACCAGGAACGTAAGGTTTCATATAGACATATCGCTTAAAAACATGTATAGTCTATTGATTCTTAGTGGATTCAACGTTGGGTCATTCCATGTCAAATGGACCAATTTTCAGGATGGTCACCGCTCGACCATCATCAATTTCAATAAGATATTGCACATAGATACCCAGACTTATGAAACTAACTTCTGCAAAATTTCAGGCCAAAAGGCTTACAACTCTAGTAATAAGGGCCGCCTAAATAGAGGGCATAAAAATTGAATGTGCGTCGTACGAAACATATGAGCAACTTTGCAGGCACCTATTAAGGGCATTATTGAGAACAGCATTCTGAAATTTCTTCTACCGAGACACAACTTTTTGTGCTTAACTTCGTCATAAAATTTCAAACTCTTAGGTCTTTTACTTTTTTTGTAATATTTAGTCAAAGTTGACAGAAAATGTAATTCCCAAAATTTTATGCTCATGTTTTGGCAGCTATAACTTCTCAACCATTACGGCTATAAGCTTGAGATTTGTTTTCTTAAGTTACTATCTTGTTGTTGGCAGCTCCTGTAAATTTCAGTGCTAAACATAAAATATTTACTCAGAAAATTTAATTCAAATATTGAAGAAAACTTTTTAATTGTGAATTTTACTTGTTTTTGAGGCTTTGTATTTCAGTTTTATCACCTCCAATTGTCTTGTTTTAATAACCATTCAAACGAGATATTTTTTTTCTATTTGAGAACTTTTCACGATGTGTTCTTTCGTATAAGCTGACAACAAATGATTGAATATTTGCATATACCAGCGTATTGTAAGATTGATATATACAATAACATTTTATTTTATTATAACATTTTTTTCATACAGATGATTTATTTCAAGCCTCTGATAAAGTTTGTATAAAACACATGAAAGTAACTTGTATTGGTCCGTGGTAGTACCACTAGGCCAATTTACATTGGCAACCTCATTGTCTTAAAGGATCACGCCCCATAGCCAGGCAAGTTCAGCCACGAACCTTACACAAGTTTCCAAGCCTGATGTTGGTTTTCTGAAGCGGGCTTCCCAAGCCTGAAAGTGGGTTTCTTATCTTAGGTTACGTTCAAAACCCCGCAAATAATTTTTTCTGCATTCATATTTAAAACACCCTAAAATTTCTCAAGCTCGATTTCCTACCACTTGAAATTAGTGTTATTTAATAAAATTTCTCAAGTAATTCTATAATAATTCTATAATATTCTATAAAATTTTGCCTTATAAAATCAAACAGCTGCTTAGGAAACGTTATGTTACAAAGTAGTCGCAATATTTTCTACCACCTGCAGTGACTACATTTTAATTGAAAGCTGCACGTAAATGCACAGCGTTCTTCTAAAAGATAAGGCCACCTACCACCTGCCTACATCTGCTTACAATGGATTTGTTATTTGTTAGCATGCAGCTGCTAAGATGTTACAACGTAACAAGATTACTTTCCTGTGTCTAAAAATTCTTTGATAATTGCGTTATCTGCTTGTTGGCAAGCTGTTACAGTTTGTATTTCGGCAGCTGTTGTCTGGGAATTTTGCATACCTGATTCTTCGGCGATATCTTTGAAAGCTAAATACCTACCCCCATACATGGTTCTGTCCTTATAAAAAAGAGACCATAATTTGAAAAGACAGATTGAATACAACACGTCTTCTTACCGTAAATGTAAAGTCGCCCTACTAAAAATGCTCTGCTAGTATGAGTAAAGTTGGTGGTTCCAGCATCCAGCCCATAAAGAAATGCAGCCACATTTTTCCATCCACAATATGATACCAGCACAAAGCCAATAGCTCAAGGTGCAGTTTTCTGTTTTCGTAATTTTTTTATGCTGCTGTAAAAAATAGACAATTAAAGGTTGTCCGTTTTACTGTTTCTTTTGTCCTTTTGGTTAAAAGTAGTTAATATTTGATTAATTTAAGTTAGGGTGTATAATTTTAATGTTATACTATTTCTTGAGGAGGTGCACTTCACAATGAAGCATGTATATATAACTTATGTATATTTCTTTTCCTAGAAGTACTGTATATTTGCTTACCAATTTTATATTCTTATGTTATGACTCTTTGTTTACAACCACGTAACAAACGATTACGCAAATTATTGGATTTTTTTGTTTTGTAAATAGTCTTTCGAGATTGTATGTTGACAATATAGTTTTACAGAAGTTTCCAATGTGTTCTTTCTATTTCACCCACGCCTCTCTTCGACGTTTTTGAGCTAGCCCGAATTCTACCATTCTGTCCCCGTTTTGTTGCGGTATTCAGCGTAAACGATTTCTTTACTAACTTTTACTGTTTTCTTTTGTGTTTGCGCTGAATACCGTAACAAGTCATAACGAATGAAATTAGTGCAGCAATATGTAAGACTTTTCTTCGACCAATTTAAGTTCAGGTTAAGCAAATGTGTAATGCTGGCAAGTTAATGTGTTTGGAACACACAAGACTGCAAAAATGTGATTTTCTAGAACCCCACATGTATCCTTTCTGGAAGACCAGTAAAATGAACGGACAGATTCACAGGGGCGCATAAAACTTATCAAGGCATCATATTGTTCGTATGACGTTATACAGATATCCCTATCCACCAATTGTTGTCATAAATACTGGCTACATATTGCCCAGGCTGACGGTCAGTCACATTGAGCAAGCTAGCTAATGATTCATCTAATCGACTAACATTTGCGACAAATGAACAAGTAACATTTGGGACACTGCTTACACGAATGAAGAAAAACTTTATTTTTGTCAAGTTTTCGTCACAGAATTCGAATAAGTTCTGTGGTGAAAGAATTTGACTTTCTTTTGGCCGTTGTAGGCTTGCTCGAGCTGCTAGAGAAAATTTTTTCAATTGACCAGCTGTTGGGAGATAATGTCAATATTTGTAGCTTTTCAGATCGGCTTGAAGTGAGATATAATTTATTTTTCAAATCATTTAGGAGGTCGTCATAATCTGAGCATTTTTGACATTGACTAGTGCTGCTGCTAGTACATGGCCTCTATGAAATATCGTCCGCATAAAGGCTACCAAGAACAGCAATTTGTTCACCCAATAACATTTGTAACTGGGCTATCTTATTTTTTGCATAACTGCTTGGATCACCATTACTAATTTTCTGAAACTTCAAAGGTGAGATTTCAAGTGTTGTTAAACTTGTGTTTACTTTTTCAACCGTTTTAGTAGGCTTATCTTCATCAGCTGGTAATGGTTCTGACAATGAACTTTCGATTGCAGCTAACCTGTCATTTGTTGCTTTTTGTCAAGTTATGCACAGTTTTTGCCCAGATACAAAATGTTTTTTAGTCAGATCCCTTATCTGACTAGCAACGCTTTCAGTAGTGGCCCTTAGACTTTTCTTTACTTGATGATTTGGCATTAAAAATGGGTTACAACACATTTTTTGTAAATATTCAAATCTTGCAAGAAATACTGATTCGTGATGAAAACAAATTACAGAATTGTCATTAAATATTTGACTAGTGCGTTGCTCCAACAGGTACTGCTCAATGAGTGCCAATACCTTAATAAATGTTAACCCTTTGGTGTTTTAAATGACAGTAAGTGGCATTCTGCGCTTTTTATACTACCAATAGTGTAGGCTTCTAATGATGCACCGCAGTTAGACTATATTTAAATAAAAATGTGAACAATGATACACAGTATTAATTAAACTTCTATAAACAACAAGAAAAATATGTACTGAACATACGCAAACACTTAAAAGCACAACAAACACTATGAGTTATTTTAGATAAGAGAAATGGCCAACACTATCACTGAACTCCAAATCTATGTAGTAACATTTTTATAAAGGAAAAGAAGTTTCTCAAACATTTTATTGAAATGCATTTATATTATTTTTCCAGCCATCAACTAAAAAAGTGCATATAAATCACATTATGTGGAAAAAATAGATGACACATTTTTTGTGTCAAATTTTCTGCAATAAAATGAAGTATTATATGCCTAAATTATTACTGGGTACAAAATAAGTACATATAAACTCTATATCCGCCTAATATCTAATGAAGTCAATGCCATATCTAGCTTAACAGTCAAACCAATGGGTAATTAAGAATTATATGTACGAGTACTAACGATCTATTATATACCATGTACTTTAATCATTGATTAGTTTCTTTTTTGAAAGAACACCATCCTAAAAATTTGCGTTCTAGTACATCAAAAGCGGCTCTTTTTAATGGTTATTGAAACAAGATGATTCAAGGTGATAAAACTGAGATATAAAGGCTCATAAACAGCTAAAATTTAGTGCTAAAAATTTTGTTTCAATATTTGTATCAAATTTTCTCAGTAAATACTTCATATTAAGCACTGAAATTTTCTGAGGCTACCAACAACAACATAATAGATTAAGAAACCAAATTTCAAGCTTAAAACCTTAAGAGATGTTACAACTGCCAAAACATGAGCATAAACTTTTGCAAATTGAATTTTTTGTCACTTTGGCTGCTGGTTTCAAAAAAGTAAAATGCCTAAGGCTTTGAAACTTTATGATAAAGCTAAGCACAAAAAGTTGTATATGTAAAAAGATTTTCAGACTGGCATTCTTAATAATAACCTCAGTACCGGTCTGCAAAGTCAGTGACTTTCCTCATACGACACACACTCAATTTTTGTGGTATCCATTTACACACCCATTACTACTAGAGTTTTAATCCTTTAGGTCTGAAATTTTGCACACATTAGTTTCTTAGGTGTATGTATCTATAGGTAAAATTTTACCGAAATTGATGATGGTAAGGCGGGGACCACTGGTCCAGTTGACATGGAATGACCCCGTTATTATCCTCCGATTCACCTTGTATTGGCCCCCCAGGACCTGCATATTTTATAACTATGCACAGCCTAGTAGAACTCTAACTTAGTTGTCAAAAAAGCCTTTTATACTATCAAAATATACCTCTCTTTCAATCTATACAAACTACATAGACAGTTGTAATCGATATAGGCAACTTTATAATGCAGTAAATATGTAATAAATGTACTACAACAATTCCTGTCGCTATACTTTTAATAAATGGAGAAGCGGACCAAATACGAAGTGAAAGTAGTGACAGAATCAAAAGCACTTAATAATCTATATAGTTAATAAATAATGTTAATAAAACTATATCTAACAGATTAGAAGGATGGTCGATTATAGTTCCAGATAAATACCTGTCATGGTTAGTAAAGCTTAATTAAACGTAAATAACTCTTATCAGTTACGAAAATATTGTATGTTATTAAAATATTGTGGTGAATTACGTGTAATGGAACTCTATTGTTTACACAATTAAAAGTGCAATTTACGCATAACCTATTTACAAAGTGCCCTTATAATTTCCATCATATGGAGGAAATGATATTTCTGGTGTAGTTTAGGTATTAGATTAACTGTATAACTTGATTATTTTATTGAATTTCTTTGAACTATGACTGTAATTCGAAGTCATATCCAGAATAAATGAGATTTACACATCCCAGAACACGGCAGTAATTATATCAGTTAAGGGTTCACATTTTACATATTTCAAATAATGTAAAATTTAAATGTGATTATTGAATATAATTTTGCTACCGAAAAGATTTTAAGCCTTTAAGGAACTGCTTGAAATACTAGTATTAATAGTTCTTTTATTGACACCAGAATTCACTTGCTGTAATAACTAAAGTGGTTATTGGAAAATACAAAGAATATAATTGAAGAATTTCTTATTACATATCCACTTATCAAACACTCGCCGAATGGTAAATGAATTTTGTAGCCCTCTCAAGTTGTATACTGCCAATAAAAGTTTTCAATAAAATATGCGATCGCTTCTGATGTCTGCATACAACAACTTAAGGTAATCAAGGAGAATTGTACTAATTCGACATAAACGTGTAATATTAATCGTAAGTATATTACTAATGCTTGATATTTTAACTTGCATTAGCCGCGTACAATAATGGATAATCTTGTACATTCGAGGCATTTCGACAGTGAGTTTTCGCCCCGACATCTAGATGTTGTACAAAACTTTATTTCGGGTTTCTCATTTAATATTCCTTTTATATTTACTTGCTTTTTTATAATTTTATAAGTTAGGATACCTAAAATGTAATTTATTTCTATTTTTGACAATAATGATATTATTATGTTGATACGTTCAGTTGAACGCCATGTCTGAAGCGAATCTAACCACGACAAGTTTCAAGGAGCTCGTTCTGTTACGGGTAAAATGGACGTTATGTAATAAATTTTGGTTTACCCTGAAGGGGCGGGAAACCCATAACAACTACAGTAGCAGGTTCCTGGAAGAATGTATAAAAGAAAATACAAATATTTGAAATTAAATAATAAACAAAAAAAATGCAACAATTAAGTTACATTAATTACTAACCCTGCGTGGCTTTTTCCTTTTGTCATAATTGAGGGGCGCCAAACCGTCTGTCACAGCAATCCTTCCAGATTATCCCTAGACCGAAAATAGTTATTCCGTATAAATCTATATTGCATCGGCTTCTGCAATTCATCACATTATATGTTACTCTTCCCTAAAATATCTTAAAACACTTATTAAGTTTTGTGATAATTAAATAAAATTATAAAGTAAAATACCTCTTCCAAATACAACTGCATCACTGGGGTGACTGGATATCCTGTTACAGTGACCTAATTTTTATTCTACTTCATAAATAAATTCAAATACAATTCTACCTATACTTCACCGTTATTGATCATCATTAGGCCTTCAGTCCTAGAGCTGGTTGTGAGTGAACGTTTATTGATTTCTATTCTTTTCACTATCTATGCGCAAGAGTCCAATCTAGATCTACATCTACCTCTATTTTTACTTTCTCAGTTTCTAACATTTTCCACACTATTCCCTCATGCCTTAGTGTGCGTCCTATCATCCTCTCTTACTTTTTAAAGTTTTCCGCATATTTGTTTCTTCTCCTACCAGTTCTAGAACCTTTTTGTACTTAACTTTCTCTGTCCATGGTACCTTCATCGGACATCTGTAGCACCACATTTCAAAGGCTTCTATCTTTTTCCTGTTCGCTTCTCCTACTGTACAAGTTTCAGAGCAATAGAGTGCTGTGCTAAACATATATGCTTTCAACAATCTTTTCCTTGTTTATATATTTGTTCTCTTTGAATACAGTAGTTGCTTTTTCTTGTTAAATGCAGCAGGAGCTTGTGCTAGTCTTTGTTTTTTATCTATTGCACTTTTTCTACCTTCTGTTATTAGACTTCCTCGGTAGCAGAAATCTTTAACCTCTTGTAAGTTCTCGTTTCGTATTTGTATTCTGGTTTTTGACTAATTTTTTCCTGCTTTACATACTAATACTTTAGTTCTATTTTTGTTCATTTTCATACCCAATCTCTCTGTTAGTACTGTGTCCATTTCATTCTGCTTCTAACACTTCCCTGCTAGATACTAATACCCCTATATCATCTGCAAATTTAAGCATATCAATCATTTGTACATGCATAATAATTCCAAATCTCTTTCTGTATTTGACAGTATTCATTGCATTTTTGATATACAAGTTAAAAATTAACCGGGATAGAACACATCCCTATCTTACCCCTTTCCTAATATTTACTTCTCTACGTTCGTGCTCTAATTCTATTACAGCTGATTGCTCTTTGTATAAGCTACGTACTATCCGTCTATCCCTGTAACTCATTCCTATCCTTTTGAGTATTGCGAACATTTTTTCCCATTTTACATTGTCGAATGTTTTCTCCAGATTTACAAACCCCATATACATACTTTGTCCTTTTTCAATTGTTTTCTCCATTATCGCCCTTAAAGCTAGAATTGCCTCCCGTGCTCCCCTGATTCGTCTAAACCCAAATTGATCTTCTGCTAGTATTTTATCATCCTGTGTACGTGTGAATGGTATCATGGGACAAAACTTAGACACTGAGAAGGAGTAAGACAGGGCTGTGTGATGTCTCCATGGATTTTCAATGTATTTATGGATAAATGTATGAGGCAGGCGTACGAAGGAATGGAGTAGTGAAAATTGCTGAAACAGATATTTGCGTGGTATTGTATGCGGATGACGCAGTATTGTTGGCTGAATCGTCACAAGATTTGCAACGAATTCTTGACAGGATGTTGGAAGCGTGTAAAAATATGCAATTGAACGTGAATGTAAATAAGACGACAGTAATGATCTTTGACATAGATGGCGGAATTGATGACTTTGTATTTAGAATGGAAAATGGCACAACAGAGAAAGTGAATGACTTCCTTTACCTTGGTAGAAAGTTTCTGAGTAAGATGGTGAAATAGAAAGAAGGGCAAATGCCGAAAAAAGAGTCTGAAAGTATGTGGATAATGTACAGGAATGAAGGATTGAGTATAAACGCCAAGCTGGCTATTTACAACAGTGTGTTTGTGCCAACTGTTCTATATGAAAGACAAACGTGCGTTTGGCCGAAAAAGCATGTTAGTCGTATAAATGCTGCAGGAATGAGGTTCCTAAAAGTGTATGCGGAAAAACATCGAGAGACAAAGTACCAAACGAATGGGTCAGAGCAGATCGTGGGGTGCAAGTGACCCTTAAGGATTTGAGCAAACAAAGCACGCTTAGATGATTTGAAAATGTGGAAAGAATGAATGAGGATAGACTAAAAAAGCGTATATATGCAAGTAAGATGAATGATAAAATCTGTAAGTAGCACACCGCGTAGAAAATGGTAGGATGTAGCTCAGAAGGTTCTGAGAGAATAACAGGTGAGAAGTCTTAGGAAAGAGCATTCCAAAAGCAATTTATGCACGTTACAGAGGCAAAGGAAATGTGTAGGAACCGAGGGATATGGAGAAAGATGTTGAATGGTGTTGGGAGTAAAAATAATGAAGTAGTCTGGCGTTATACCCTGCATATCCCCCGCAAGAGGTTTGGTTACCCCAAAAGGAATACCATGATTAGTGATTACGATTGATTGATTGTTCTGTTTTTCTACTCGTCTTTGTACAATTCTAGTTAACATTTTTGACACCTGTGCTGTTAAATTTCTTGCTCGGAAATTGTCACATCCATCTGTAGCTTTCTTTTTGGTATAGTGATTATGGTGATACGCTTGAAATCTTTGGTGTCACTCCTGTCTCATACATATAAGTTACACATTGAAGAGACGTTCTGTTACTTCTTGTCCAGCGGGTTTTAGAATTTCTGCTTGCAACTTATCTATACCCTTTAATGTTAATTCAAATTCATCTCTAAGTATAGGATATCCCAAGTCATCCTTTTCAATGTCTGATTCCTGTTCTAGCGCTTTTAGTTCCGGTCCTGCATATAAATTACTTATATATTTTTGCCATCAAACCACCTTCTCTACATTTTCTATAATGATGTTTCCTTCCGTGTCCCTTAAATTTTTGCTATACGGTTTTATATCCTTAAAATTCATTCTAATTAGTTTGTGTGCTTCGCCTGTCTTTCCTATTTCCATCTTAGTTTGTACCTCTTTGCACTTTTCATCAATCCATTGTTCTTTAACCTTCCTGTATTTGTGAATAATATCTCATTTTATGGCTTTGTATCTGTTTTCCTGCTCTATCTGGTCTGTTTTGTATTTTGGCCTTTCTTCTATTAAATTCAGAATATCCTTTGTTACGCAATGCCTAAGCTGGTTTTAATGTTACTCCTTCTTTAGCAACAGAAATTTCCCCAATCTCCTTAAACAATTCGTTTGACTTTTTCTCAAATCTTTTGTGGATATCCTTACCTTTTAATTTTTCATAGTCAAAGTTCCTTTTTCCGTTCCTTTTTCACAAATTTTTTTATTTAAGAGAGGTCTTCATAATTACGATGTTGTGATCAGTGTCTATATCCCCCAGTCTCCGAATATCTTCCACGTGCATTGTCTTCAAGCATGATATTGAAATAATGTGTTTGTGATGGTTAAATTGTTTTTGTCGCAACATTCTATCAGCCTCTTTCCCCTCTCGTTTCGCGTGCCTAAGCCAAATAAAGCTACTATCGCTCATTCCCTACCCCTAATTACCATTGCATTAAAATCACCCGTAATTATTAATTGTTCATATCCATTTGCTAATCTTAGTATGTCTTCGATACCTTTGTAGATCGCTTTACCTCTTCCTCGCTATAACTAGATGTGGGCATGTATACTTGTATTATTACTGTATATACGGGTTTAGATTCTAATCTAACCAAGGGTAGGTACTCTTTGGTTGTTTTGTAAGCAGTTTTCTACGGAGTATCTTATCTTTCCCACACTAAATTTTCTCCTCTGATCCTGTATGAATTATCCTAAAGCCTCCGCTCCAAAAATGCTTCGCTTCTGGCTACCGAATTTCGCTAATCCCTACTACGTCTAATGCTAACATATCCATTTCAATTTTCAAATTCTTAGCTTAGCTACTTGCATCATGCTTCTGTCATTCCACGCTCCGACTCGCAAAATGTTTTCGGCTCTTCTTTTAAACTTGCTGATCACATCCTGAGAAGTAAAAGTACAACAAGACGTGCCAACGAGATGAAATTCATGTTATACAATGATGCAAAGGCTTTTAGAGATTAAAGATCCCTTATGTAACGCAGTGACTAAGCTACAAAAATGTCCAGAGTTTCTTGATGCAGAAGAGTGGGTAATAATTTCTGATTGTATAAAAGCATTAAAACTAACCGATTTAACTATTATTTTTTCTGGAGAAAATTATCCTACCGTGTCCTTGGTGATTCCTTTAATTAGAAGTTTCCAGCATATATCTTAAGGAAGTTGAACACAGAGACAAACACAAGCGACATACTAAAAATGAATTTACTGGATATTGTAGTGCATATATGTATTACGAATTGTAGAAAAAAACTAAATAAAAAAAGCAAGAATCATAAACGTGACACATCATCAAAGTTTTTAGCAGTTGTTTTTATTTTCCAAATTGAATTTCGAACTACTGTTAGCGAATTTAGGGTGAAACGTATAAAAATCGATTCTAAGTTTTTAAAATATGAAATAATTGCAACGTGTACGTACTTGATTTCTCACTTGAACCTGCTCAGATAATCGGTTTCTGCAAATGAATACATATATGAGCTCAAACAAAATGTATATTGATAAGAAGCGATACTAAAAGAATAAATCTTTCCTAAATAAAGTACACGGTGTTACAAGGTAACCAATTAAAAATATCAAAATATAAATAAAATCTTGGGTGACTAAATGATTATTAAACTCCTAAGAAAAATACAATTTCATTTTACTTTATCGTAAATTTCAAATTACCTGTACTCAAATAAAAATCTAATCACATCAATATATCAAATAAACCAAGCAAAACTGAGGAATACAGCTGGTAGTGTAACAAAGAACAGCCCTCATTAATGTTTTATCGAGCACAATATTAAAGTTCACCTTAATGTCAAAATCATAATCATAATGTCCGTTATCGCTGTGTAATATCGACTTTTCAGTTATATAGAGCAAGGCTTTGACATTTTACAACATATACAGAACTTTATTTCCTCCATCATTCTTGATAAAAATAAAATACTTTTAAATTAGAATGTCATAAATTCATAGAGGTTATATTTTTGTTTAGTTTGAAACAACTCAGAAACATTTATGTTCTATGGCGGCAATTGGTGGACTGCTATAAACAGTCATATCAAAGACAAAACGCACAAGTTCTAAAACTTTTTCTAAAATGAACTCTATAATCCGACATATACTTTTAATGCAAAAACCACATCTGCCGATCACTTCCCTTGAGATCTATTTTAATCTAAGGACAATAAAATGTGTAAACCGTGCCTTAAAATTTGCAGCAGTTATAAGCAAAAGTTACAACGCTACCAAAAGTAACGGTTTACAATATATATATAAGTATGGTTATCCTAACACTATATTAGCTATCCAAATATGTTAAATAAGGTGATTAAGTACTCAATATTGGTCCACCGCCCGCTACGCTTCTTCACACAAAATTTTATGACCAACAATAATGATGTCAAAAATGACGTGTTCTAACTACTTATTCCTATCCCAAAATAACCTAATAGCTTACAGCGTTAACATATTTAATAAAATATATATATATTCTTACTTACTATATATATAGATAAAATTACAAACTCAAATTCTGAAGATCTGTTAATAACCAAACGAATCAAAGCAGAAACCTGCTGCAGTTTATAATTCCGATTTTGATACTTTTTAAGAAGACATGTCAGGAATATTTCGTAACCCAATGTAATCGCTTGCGCAATTAATACAACCTTCTTCTTATTGATCTTCTTATCTACTTTCGTTCTTCGATAACTTCACCTCTTCAGGTGATAGAGATTCAAATTAAAAATCGTTTTCTTATGGGTAAAAACTGAAAGAAGGGGAGACAATAATCTGTCAGTTTTGATGCATTTGGATTATTTAATATGACCTCGAAAGGTAGAGTGACCTCAGGACCTGGCGTTAGTTTTTAAGCCAGAACCATTCTACACTTGTGCAAAACGATTGGAGTAGAAGAGGTAAAATGTCGAAAGATGAATCTTTAATGGACACGTGCTGACTATTTTCCTATTGTCTGATAAACATAGTAGTTGTAGGGATGTATATTGACCTAGAAATATATTACAAGCAAGTTTAAAGATGTTTCATTGTTGCTCAGGCAGCAATGACATTTTCAACGAGCTTAGTATACTATTTTATGCACTTTCGGGATTAAACCTATCAGTTTAATCTTTGCTTTGGGGAAGTAGAATTATTTCTTTCCCAAGGGAGGAAAAAATTTAAAACTAGTATATATAAAATAGAATCAACTTAAATTTATTTTTCATGAATTATAACATTTAAAAACGGCGAGTTTTTCTTCATTAAGAGAATCAGTTGCTTTCAATGTACTTGACTTCGAAGTACAGTAATAAGAATGCATTTACGTAATCAACCGTATTCGTATGCATCAAGATTAGTCAACTGAAAGTAAACTAAGTTAAGGTTATGTTGTATTGAAAATGACATGTATACAGAATCCACGCAATTCAGTTTAAAGACTACTACTAACATAACAACTCTAATTCTACAGCGCATGCCGTAGCTAAGCTACTTTGCTCGAAACACGTGCTACTTATATTCTATCTTTCTCTTACGTTTCAATTATGCCAATTGTATACGGTAAAGTATATCCTGAATTGAACGCAAATTAATATTCTTTCGTGATTTCTACTTTGTTAGCACGTACGCAGACTCCAATGCAATACTTTAAAGTTGGTAATCAGACTTTCCTCCCAAAATTTTATCTGCTATATTTATTTGTTATTCAAGAACTTCCGCATACTTGTCAATAACAATGGAGGAATTCCGTCCATCTTGCGGCTTTAAAACATGGGCTTAGTTGGTTTGCGGGTAACTACTACGCCCACGATTCCGGGTTCGAATCCAGACATGGAACGTTTAAAAATGTTATGCGAGTATTTTTCACTAACGTACACCCTCATTCGGGTGAGAGGTAAAATGTAGGACGATGACTTAATTTAAAACCGCAAATGTAAATAACTCTAAATATTGCAAGACGCAGGATATGCATTTCCCACGAACAAGATAATTTACAATATATACATATCGTCCGTCCCAATCACCATGGATATGATAATAATACCATATTACAACACTAATACAAATTAAAGTGACAATAATGTTGTACAAAGCATAGTTTAGAATGGTTATATTGTAGTACCGCAATTAAAAAAATTTATATAGTGAGAGAAATACCGATGGAAAAAAATGAATTAATTATCCACGAGCAATTAATTAGAAAACGTAAAAATGAAGTTACACAAACGAGAAGAAAAATAGGGGGAGTTGAAAGTGAATGAAGCACAATCTCAAGAAGATAAGATAAATATAAAGTTCGCGCGGGAATAACAAACTCGGCGTGCAACTAATTTTTGAACTTACGCTTGCACTGGCAAGATACTTTCAATTCGCGTGTTTTTTGAAATTATCGTCGTTGTGACCGGTTAAAGGAGTTAGGACTTAAGAGTTCCCCCCGCCATTAATTTGGAATTCTGTGTCGTGTTAAGTGAACTGTTGTTTGAAGGAGAAAAAATTGGAAAGCTAGTGTTTTCTGGAAATTTTTAATCTTTTAATAGGCGAATTAAACCGCAACTTCAAGCTTTAAAATTATGTACGGGCGAATTGTAAAAGTAAATAGGTTGGTATTCATAACAAAAAAAAAACAAACACCAATTTCCGTATTCCTGTCTTACACCTTCCACAATGTCAAAGTATTGCCCTATGTGACTATTCACACGTACACATGCTCTACTGCCTTCGTACATAGCTCTGATGGATCTTATCAAGCACTTATTTACACCGTGTTCACGCAACGCCTTCCATAATTCACTTCTGTTCACAGAGTCATACGCCTTTTCCAGATCTACAAATGCTACATACATTTTCTTTCTGGCGTGCATACACTTTTCAAAAATTTGTTGCATTGCGAACATCTGATCCACACTCACTCTTCCAGGCATAAAACCACATTAAACGTCCCATATTTTGCTCTGCGTTCTCTTACGAATTCCCTCGATCACAATTTGTCCATACACTTTACTGGGTACACTCAACAGACTTATTCCACGATAATTTTTGCATTCATACTTGCTGCCTTTATCTTTGTGCAAGGGGATAATGATTCCACGCTTTCAATCGTCAAGCACCTTCGTTTGTTCTATACACAACTCTATCAGTTTGCACAAACATTCTATCAGCACCCCAGACACATACTTACGCATTACACTTGTTATTTCATCTACACCCCCGTTTTGCTATTCTTCAGAGTTCGCACCGCCTTCCATACCTCATGTACGCTGCATTCAAACTTTATACTATTATCTACGTTTTCGACCAGTAGATTACTGCTCTCTTCATCGTCCATACAGCCATCTATATCCTTCTTGCCACCACCATACAGCGTCTTAAAATACTCTTTCCAATAGTTTTTCTCACTTGCTTCGTTCCAAACAATTTCATTTCTACTCTAACAACGCCATTCACATGCTTATTTCCACTCTTCCTCGTCTTCCTTACCATTTCCAAAACTAGTTTTTATTCTCTTCAAAATCACTCTGCATTTTTTTCACCCTCAGTTGCTCTTTGCTCGCCTTCACTATTTCTTTCGCATATCGTCTTTTCTCTGTGTATACTTCCTGAAGTTGCTGCCTTAACTCAACATCTTTTTCTGCAATCATTCTCATATATGCCACTCTCTTTTCCTCGATCACCTTTTTTTAACCTCATCGTTCCACCATGCATTTTTATTACATGTACCAATCATTGTCGTGCCAAGTACTTCCAAAGCACATTTTATGAAATGAAATGGTATTCATATACTAGGAAATAAAGCGAACGCGAAAGTTTACTTATTTTGTTGAACGATGATTTAGCAAGTTGTTGGTTAAATTTAAGTTTGATATTATCGTGCAAGGAAGTTTGGAACAATTTAAAACATTAAGGAATATATACGTACGAAAATTTAAATGTAAATTTATTGGTAGAATCTAGGGTTAGGTATAGCATAAAACATTTTTTGAATGGACAATGAAATGATATAACAAAAAGTTGGTATCGCAGAATGTTTTTAGAGGCATTGTTATAAGGTGCATTCCCATAACTTGGGGTTTAATATGTCGTAAGATCAATCTTAAAATATAGAACAATGACATGCATAGTAGAATTAATTATGGATTGTTTTTTTACGATTTTTGATAATAATATCTAGTCAGTTGAATGTTACCTTAGGTTTGTTTGTCTTTAAGATTAATGAATGTGCAATTATGTTTCAGGAATTTATTGTTAATAGAATTTAAGTTTAGGGGAAAGTTTATTTGAAATTATGTGTCGTATAGGGTCAAGGTATGTCAATTTGTGACAGGGTATCCAGTCACATCAGTGATGGAATTTTATGTGGGAGAGCCTTAATTTCGAGAAAGTCTTTAATTTCGACGAAAAATTAAAGGTGTTTTCTTTCTACGATATTTTAGAGAAAAGTATCGTATAAAGGAGATAGAATTTAGGAAATCGAAGCAAGAGAGGCCTATGCGAAATAACCGTCTTCCGTGTACGCATAATATGGAAGAAATTGCTAAAACAGACGTTTAGGCGCCCCTTGATTATGACAAAAGAAACAACCTTTCAGGATAAGTGATTAATGTTACGTGAATTGTTTGTATTCCAGCCATTTTATTATTTCTACTAGAACTTATCTTTTATCGATTATATCTTCCATAGGAAGCCACTTCCGTACCGCTGCATTTAGCCGAAGCACCCTTATATTGTTATGGGATCCCCGTCCCTTCAGAACAAATCAAAATTTATTAACGCAACGCTCTTTTTACAGTCTTAAACACACTTTTATGAATAGTTATGCTATTATCATTTCCTATGCCTTATTTCGATCCAAACTCGTTTTATCAGATTCTCCACAAGCGCCTAATTAGATCCAAACTACTAATTTCTATGTTAGGTTCAAACTGACAACAATCAGACGCATACATATCTTTTCATAATAGAATAAACTACCAGCATATCTCTATGGTATAACGAAGCCCAGGAATGAAGTACAATCTTCAAGAAACTCGCTTTTAACGAACTTTTTCAATTAGAAGTCTCAAATTGAATATGAGTTAGAATAGTTAATTAGTATACAACGAAATCACAATAAATGCAGCCAACATATTTAGCTTCCGTGTTGTTTGAGATGCTCGTATAAGAGTTCAAACCTTTGGAAGTGTATCAGCAAAAGAAAGTTGCAAGTTTATTTATATTATTATAAATTAGCAATTATAATTTTTTTAAACTTAATATGCATGTAATTTCTTTACAACTTCATAAATCCAATGACTTTGTGTTCCATTCACACTGAATTCGTAAGTATACTTTGTCAAATAAAAAATTCTACTATTTTTTATGTAAAGGAATACAACGTATGGGTCCATGGTAATCGCGTCATAGTACCATATCGACGTCTAATACCTGGAAAGTAGTCTAGGTACTGAACGTTAACGCACTGTACTACCTTGCACTCAAATACAATAGCAATAATTTTTATTTGTAAAGTTTATAGAATTTGATAAATAAACACAATATATATATTGTTGTGGATTCAAAGGGTTAAATTTGGGGTAAACAATAAAATTTCGACCACCCTGTATAGAGAAAAGAACAAATTATTTACGCAAAAAAATTTATTTAATTCATTTAGGGAGAACGGACAAGTATTGATGTATTTTATAATTAATGATTGAAAGGTTAAAAGTACATAAAGAAAAACAGTTTTAAAACAAATAGAATACGCATAATTAATTTAATTTATTTTAATTTAACACGTAAAAGCATTAGAAAACCCACTAGGGTAAGGAAAATCAATAATTCAAAGGCAAAAAGTTTGTTCACGGAGTAAATTTCAGGAATTTTCAACACGGTTATATCAAAATTTGCAGAATTGTTATTTGAAAATAAGCTTTACGCGTGAAGTGTGTCCGGGAGATAGGATTATTATTATTATTATTATTAAATGTCTTTATTCAAAAAAAGTATTTGTTAACAAAACATAAAGCAACAAAATAATAGAATATGGGCGAAGTTCAACTTGATGGGCATAACCATCAGTTGCTCTACCACTTAACCCACAAAGATATAAATACTCTAGCGGATTATTGGGGCCCTCTTTGTTTTCTCATCGCTTTTATACTACTATACTACGATAGACCAACATTATAGTAGAGTTTTTGTTATGTGAGTATTAGATATGTTCATAATACAGTAAATATTGCTAGCACGTGTAATTTTATTAAATTTGTGTGCAAATAATTAGAAAAGTAAGGACTTTAAAACATATCACATTTTGAGTTTGTAATTAATGTACCAAACTGTTTTTATACATGTGAATAATTTGTCTGTAAATAGCGGTAAATAAAAGATTGTATGATTGTTGTATTATTTGGTGATTTTATTGAATGGTGTGCGAGTGTGAAGTAAGAATGGTTTTATATTTAGGTATCCGAAAAGGGGCACAGCTGAGCTAGCCAGGGAAGCTGCTGAAGATTTTTTGAAGCAGAAAGTAACAGGGTAAGAAATTTTTTTTGAATTTTTTATTTTTGAAAATTATTTGATGACACTGGCGATGTCAAACCCTTAATGTCCCCTGATCACAGCAATCATATGACGCCCAATTCGTGGGGCTTGAATGGTTGTTAGGAAAAGGTTCGAGTGTTCCAGAGACTGTCCCAGAGGTACCACGGCAACAATTAGTATTATTTCTCAAACGAAAGTAAGTAAACAACTGATTTAATTAAAACGAGCGTATCCCAAGATTTTAATTAAATCAGTTGTTTATATATATATATATATATATATATATATATATATATATATTACTCATATTTAGACCAGGGTAGAAAATTAAATAATCACATCAAATAATTTTAATCACCGTGTAGAAGCTTTGGGAAAAGGTACGCGTTATTAAAAAAACCGTGAAGCATAAAAATTCATTCGTTTCATTAAAAATAATGGAGTTAAATTAAGTACAAGACGCTTGCTATAAAAAAAAGGAAGCAGTATTAAAAAAAGCTCTGCGTGTAATTTAATTATTCCTAGTAAAGAAACAAATAGAAAATTACGTGCAAAATTTATATTAATTAACTCAATTTTAAGTAACCGGTATTAAACAAAATGTACAGATAATAATTAATATTTGATTAGGAGTCACTAAAAATTAAAGGGTATTATTATAATTGGAGTTAATTGAACCATTAGTAACATATAATATCTATAAAAACTTGTAAAAACCCAATAAAATGCAAATCGTAGAAGTGTTATTTAGAAGTATTATGTTTGAACACCTGCGTATTTTTAAAAGGCTCATTCTGCGTAAATTTGGCAGATAACGAATGGTTACAGAGAATGTTGGAGAAACCGTCGCATAATAGTTACGGGAAATGCTAAAGGTGGGTTATTTCACAGTCCACATGGACTGAAATAATCGATAATAAAGAATATCAATTTGCACCAATAAGAACAGGGTAGATAGAGACAGATAATATGCGCAAGACCGAGACACATAGTAAAAGGCGTGAGTGGAGCAACGTCACTGGGTTGCGATTGGTTGAAAATAAAAGGCAAACTTGAGAGGTAAAAATAACATTTCTGTATAAAATTTAATTAGTTATTTCCAGACGTTGCGAGCGGAGTCAAAATTTCTGAGATTTAACTGATGCGAGTGCAAATTTCGTAAAAATCGCATGCCGGGCTGCGGAATGGGAACCTAGCATGCGAAATTCTGAAGAATTGTCCGTTTTGGGGACAAGACCGACAGACGGGCTAACCGCTATATATACCCAGGTTAATATGAACAAGCTCTCTTAGATTTTCGACTTGATTCAATGCGTTAAACAGTGCTTTTTAGTTTTCCGAGTTTGATAGAATAATTTAAACAGTTTGCTCGTATATTTTGGTGATTTAAAACAGTTTGTGCTTTACGTGCTACAATGAATGTACTTTAGTGCACTTAGAAAAGAAGATACAAGGTAATAAAGTTAGTATCACTGTACTAATTAGTCAAAATTTGCAACGACGAATGAATACACAAAAGTAGGCAGTTTTGGCGTATATTGGTGAAAGAAGCATGAATTTCCTTGTTATTTTTCGGGGGTGTTAATAATTAAATGGTTCATAAATGTGTCTGGATCCACAAAACAAGGTTCAGATATACACAGATGAGTTCCGGAAAAGCCCTGAAACAACTTTAGATGAATGGTGGTGGAGAAATTTTAAAAGCGTTGAGAATCAGAAGCCGTAAATATAACCCAGTTGGAATGGTGTGATTAACAAAAGGGACGAGGTACATTGAAGCTATGAGTGCAGTAACCTTCAGGTAAATTATACTATTTTGTTTGAACTTTGATGTTTTCGTGTGTGTTGAATAACTTTATAATTTATTTACTTAAAATGGACAGTAATGAAGTTGTACTAACAACAAATTTTTAATTTTAAGGTGAAATTTTCTTGTTTAAGTCGAAAGGAGTATTTAGTATTTATGTTCTTGATGAAAATTTGGGTATGTCTTTGAGCTCAATTAGACGAACCTGGTTAATTAACGTAAAGGGTGGTAGATGCTCCTTTGTACTCAGGCTCAGGTCTGCATATATTGTTATATTAATTAGGAGGCATCCTACAAGGACTTTAATTTTGGATGCACATTAAAATGATAACAAATTTAAATCTTGGAATTTTCTGATACTGAAATTTATGCTAAATTTTTAATTTTGAAATTTTAATGTATTGTGAATATTGATGTAAATAGAGTTAACGGTGATGTTTGTGGTAGGAATGTGTTTGTTTTTTATGAATGAGGATGAAGGTTTATCTAGGGAGCAGCCGAGGCGATGAACAGAAGAAAGTCAACGGAACAGTTGAGTTAATGAATAGCTTTTTGTAGGATTCACAGCATTCTTGACGCCCAATTCGCGAGGCTCGATTCCAAAACCGGAGTTCCCGGATTTTGGAGGTTTCACAGCATTCTATATTTGACGTGACCTCACGAGAGGTCATTGAAACCCTAATTCTAAAAATAAATCCCACTAAAATATAATAGAATCCTGAAAAAATGTCATTCTCCGTAAATTCATGGTTACGCCCTGTATAATACAAGCGTACCATTATTCATTGATGTACAATGCAAAAACGCAAATTGCGCGTGTGTAAATAATCATCCTGTATGATATAAGCATATTATAAATAAATAGCAAGTAACGTAAATTGAATATGTAAATTGTAAGATACCGTAATATGCATTTGATTTGCTGTAAATAGCATAAAAGAGTACAGCTTTACGCATTTAGTTTGAGATACTAGAATCAACGTGTATTTAAAAATCCCAAAATTAATAAAAATTTTGTGTACTGAAAGCAAATATTTCCTATAAAGCACAAACCTTTTTGCATTAAAAAGCAATCAAAATAAATTACTTAACCTGTAGATAGTAGCAATTGATTCTAAATACAAGAACTTTCTAGAATATAAAAAGATGAGTCATCGGGATTTAGGAATACGTCAAATTCGTATAAACTCATTAAATAAACATGTTTATTCCAAGAAACAGCTTAAACATTGAAAATAACTCGTAAAATCCCTGGAACAACTGATAAGAAATAATTTATAATCTTCGCATTCACTAGTGGAGAAAAGCGATACGCAACAATAATAGCATATGATAAACAAGGACAAAAGCGAGTGTCATGGATAATTCTTCAATATAAAGCTATTTTTAAAAATGTATTAAATAATTGAAAAGAAGATTTAACCCAAAAAGGTACTTTGATGATTGCTGTTGGAAATCAGGAATTTTAATTTGGAAAATTCTGCAAGTATCACTGTTAGATTTATTTTTAACTGATATTGGAGTATTTAGATCTAGTTTAAGATAATCCTAATAATTTTTTTTGTGAGGGATTTTTTTTAACAGGAGTTTAATAGATTATATGTCAAGGATTTTTTTGGCCAAAACAAATCTTACCAGCGTGGAAGTAATTTATAACCAGGTGAAAGATCCTCAAAAGAATAAGTTTAATTCTATAAATGTGAAATAAAGTAAGCAACAATAATTTTGTTTGTAACAATGACTTCTTAGAAATTATTTTATGTTTGAAAGAAACAATGTTATAAATGCGTTTGTATGAAAAAAGATATTTCATATTGTATAAATGCTTTGTGGTAGTGCTGCATTTTATTTCATTATGAAAACTCCGTAAATTCCGTTGAGCTAGCCAGGCAAAGTGAAAAACGAAGGTAAGTGAACAATTTCAAGTTTACAAACCACACGTATCTGTTTCACCCTTTTAGTAACGCCCCAAAGAGAGGCGTTATCACAGCACCCTTTATATATATAATATATCCCCATTCTGATCTACAGGGTAAAAGGTCTCTTGCAATGATTACCCAAGTTAGTTGACCAGTCTTTATGGCTGTGGCGCTTGATCCATAGCGACATTCGATGCCTAAATGTTTCCTTGAAAACCTATCAACACTGGGGAGCTTAACTTTAATACCGATCGCCGTAGAATCCGCCTACCTTAAGCCATATAAATTGTGCCTTTGACTTCCAAGGGCCTCTAATAATTATAAACTATTTGACGGTTGACCTTCGTCTTTTGCCATTATTAATATAGCGGCAAGAGTTTTAACTTTACAGAGTTGGAATTTATTTACGCATATAAAAAAAACAATGCCTATTTGTCGATAGGTGTAAACAGAAAGATTTGTTAATCCACAAAACTATCTTGCACCGAAATAACATAATAATAATATGTAAACGGAACATGACCTTTAAAAATTCTTTTTAGGAATATTTTGTCTAAACCGATTATTCTATATTGATCGCTAATGGTCGGAAATAGCTACTATTGCTTGTTGAGCTTCTAATCGGCACGCCCACTGCCTCACTTGAACGCGCACCAAAGCATGTTATGGGCGCACCGGGGCACGCCCTGAAGCTCAGTGGGTTGCGTCTGGTCGCGTGTAATGCGCGTCGGGGCACGAGCGGAACTTCTCACATACACCAACACATACCACATCCTTCTCCACCTTCAACTCCATTATCACAACCTTCCCCTCCACACACCATCTCCACCTCCACACACAACTTCCAACATCCTACATCTATACACACGACATCCGCCTCCACACACCACCTCTAAATACTACTTACAACTCCACACACAACTCCCACCTACACACCCCCAACTTTACCTCCACACCAACTCCACACCCCACCTCCACTTCTACACACCACTTCCACTTGCATTTCCGCTTTCACACACCACCTACACACCTCCACCTTCACATCCACTTCCACACACAACCTCTACCTTCGTATACAACTGCCACCACCCTATACTTCTACACCAGACTTCCACCTCCATACAGCACCTCCAACTTCACACACAACATTCACCTACCCACACGACCTCCACCTCCCGCTTCTCCACCACTACCACGTGCAAAAAATTTTCTCTACATCCTGCTTCCCACCTAGGTAGATTTGAACTTCACATCCGACAAAAATTACCAAAATGGACCTTATAATTTCCCATGTTAAATCGTATAAGTAGTAATAGTAACATAGCTTATCCACTTAAAACATGTAGTATTAATTAGGCAGGGATGGAAAACATTTGTACTGCAGTAAAGTAAACAGGTGGATAGAATATAACGAGGGTCTGTATAGAGGAAACGAAGTAAAGGTTGGCATACTATGAAAAGAAAAACACATTACGATCCGAGAAAGAGAATTAAAAGATTTAAATATCGGCACAGCAGTAGAAACAGGTCACGTGCCTATACGGAATAATTAAAACGTTCGGGAGTAACAGCACAAGATGAATTCTTCATATATAAACGCGATCTAATTTTATGAAAAGTCCTCTTGCAACAATACCCCACAAAGTTAAAGCAAATATGTTAAGATTACACAACAATTAGTTTCACGTGCGTCAAAAATTTTAACTCGCAGTCTTTATAGAATTTGGTTTAAAAAATAAGGACACAGGAGAAAAGTCAAGTGTCCAAGATTATAATTTAAGGTAGAATAAACATAAATAAATTGACATATTTGAGTTTTGTAGATTTAGATAAAGCATCTAATAACGTTGAATGGGGTAAGAAGTTTAAGATATTGCAAAAGGTAAATTTGAAAAATAAACACAGATGTCATTGCAAATATCTACAAAACAAATAGCTAAAATCATTGGAGACTTAAGGAGTAAAAGACGTCAAACAAAAATGCTCTGTATATTCATTGCTCTTCCCAATTTATACAAAGAGCAAGTTATTAAGGAAACTATACAACAAATGTATTCTGGAGTATATAAACTAACGCTGCTACGATTTGTGGATAACATCATTCTTAACCTATAGTACAGTAGTTATGGAAACATTTTAATCAGCATGGATGAAATTTTAAGAGCGCTACAACATGAAAACAAATAGAAATAAAAGAAAAGTAATGACATGTACTAACGATATTATAATTTACTTTTAAAAATTCTTTTACTCTTTCGATACCTACTGCTAGCTGTATACATGGAACGAGAATCATACAGTAATAGTTAACAGTTTTTATGCTGTGAGAAGAATTGTTAAAATAGCCAATATCTACTGAAACTGAAAGAGTTATCCAGTATCACATATTATGTTCCAAACTACAGATCTGAGTGATAACGAAATACCTAAAAGCCACATACTTGCTTTTCTATGTTACGCAACAGTTTAATTATTCATATAAGTCTCTATCTTGGTAAAAGATCATAGCATTAAAAGATAATAAGCAGTCAGTTCTAGACCTACACAACTTGTTACAACGTAACTACTATGTACACTTCTTTAACGCGAATATTTTGCTTATGTTAAAGAATGGCAACTACCACACTTCATCGATATATTTATTCACTATCCATTGAAGAAGAAAGCCTATATATTTTATTAACTAGCACAACAATCTAGTACGTCTTCAGTACGAGGTTTGACTATGGCAGGATAAGAACATTTGTTGGAAGCAAATCCAGCTGTATTGGTAAAAAAAACAATTACGCCTTGGACTTGAATGTATATAACACAAGTTTATCGATAACTTAACGAGTCATAAGCAGAAAGAAAAGTAGTTGATTTTGTTTCAAAGCCGAATCTTTGATAAGGAAGATCTTAATTCCTAACAAGAAAAACAAATACTTTTGCAGGAGTAAATAAAAGAAATCATTTAGCTTATTCTTTGTTATGGAGTCTCTTAAATTATAATAACATTGGATTTGGATAGCAGTTGTGACTTGGAGGCTTCTTTCTAAATGACGATTAGTCAATCTCGTTATTTATTGGGCTAAGTTTGAAAACACTCTTCGAATTCGGTAATATCCATTCATAAACACCTCCCTATCATACATTGGTAAGTGATATACATATATCTGAGGGGCGTGGATGCAAAACTCCCTTTCTCCACTCGTTGACGGTATTGAGTTACGTATATCACCGTATTCATCCTATAAAAGCGCATCGAACTGTGATAGTATTTTGTAACAAAACCAGCATTTTTAGACCTAACATTAATTCTGAAAACAACATTTTGAAATATAAGTCACTTCATTCAACAGTGTTCTGCACAAAATTCACACTCTGCATTTCACCCAATCAGAGAATGTGAGGTTCACCCAGGGCCTTACGGGACTGTCTGCATTATGTTGATGTTTAGTTACACTCGCCCTTTGTGCGTGCGCTTCAGGTTGTGATAGTCTATTGTTATTGAAGCTTATTAATTATTATTTACTATTAAATAAACCCGTTCCGAATGGACCTGCACCTTGAAGAAGTTCTAGATTACTAGAACGGGTGGAATGGTTTCCGCGTTCCACTGATCTAAAGAGCAAAACTACAGGTCCAACCAAAATAGTAGGGTCTTTAGTGCACTCAAAAAAATAATTACTTCAAACAAATATAATAATCTTTGTTTAAGTATAGCGTAACTTCATATATGAGCAAAGATACTGTAGTATTACTTCAAGCACATTGTTTATTCAAGGTCCAAGATCATAAGTTACTTCAATCAAATGCTATATATATTCAATTCTAGGTGGCAGTTAGTTTTAAAATAAATAAATGTATTGTCTTTTATAAGAGTTCTTTAATCTTGAGGCTAGTAAATATTAAGTTCAATTTAAATACATGTATTTCTTCTTTTCAGAAAGCAGTATTTTTAAACAAGTACTTTAAGATCTTCAAAGTAAGAAACAGTAGTTTTACGTATACTAAAGGATTGCCTTAAGTGAAGTATATGGATCGTTTCCATAAAGTATATCCTATATTTAGGTTAAAATGCATTATTCTCTATTTGAATAGAGGTTAATTTAAAACGAGTGTACCATATATTTCTAAAATGTATTTAATATTCAATTTGAGAATGCCTTAAATTTCTTTCAAATAAAATTTATCATTAAAATAAGTATACGAATTTAAAAATATATATATACAGCGTGTCTCGTAAATATAGCAACAAAATTCAGGAGGTGGGTAAGTATAGCTACAAATATGAAAAATAGTTTAAATAAACAGATAACAATGCTTTTGATATTCAAGGTGTTGAGAAATTATTTCTTTTAATATTTTTCCAATATCTCTTAGAATATCAAAGGTACTGAAATGAGATGCAGTGGACTTATAGCACTTAAAAATACACGTATTTGTTTTCTACAGGTAATTTTTAAATATTTTATAGGCGCAGAGATAAAAGGGAAATCTGGGATGTTTACCCCTATAACTTCTACGTCACCGGTAAGAAATAAATTGTAGGTACAGTTTTTTAATGCCTGAAATATTCTACACGAGAAATGTATATTTGGTAAAGAATTCGAAAGTAAGTGGTTTTCGAGAAAATGGCATTATACCATAACATATAGTAATTACATTGCATTAAAAACAGATCGGCCTTCATCAGAGACCAAAATCTGTACCTCATTGTAAAATGCCGATTTTCTCGAAAATTATAGTTTTTTATAGTTTTTAATCCAAGTATACATTTGTCGTGTAAAATCTTTTAGATATTAAAGATATGCGCCTAACGTTTTTTTTTTGCCAGTGCCGTAAAAAGCTATAAGAGAGAAAATTTTAAATTTTACCGTTTTCTACGCCACTTAGATAAATAAAAATTTTTATAAGTTCATTGAATCTCATTTCAGTACATCCTAAAGAGATATTGGCAAAAACATAAAAAGAATTTCGTCAACATTCTGTATCTCAAAACGACGCATTTTTAAAGGTATATTTATAGAAACTTTTTTTCATATATTTAGAGGAGTACTTTCACCTCCTGAAGTTTATTGCTATATTTGCGGGATACAATAAAGGTGGTGTGGAATTGAATAAACGTGGCTGAACTCGCTCTCGGATTTTTAACGAGCCCCTATAGCAGCTTCCTCTAGGACACTCCTTATTGGTGGCTAAAAAGAAAGACATTGGCACTTAACTGATTGGAGAAGACTGGGCAGAAGATGAGTAGTGTTTTTTACAAGAGCATTCTATAAAATACGGCAGAAGTTGTTAAAGGCCTGAAGAAAATGAAGCCTCGGTTATTGTTTGGACGAGCACTGTGGTCTTCATGTATAAAAATGTTTGAAAGGTAGCAATAATAACGAAAATGTTTTAAAACTTTATTTTTAGATAATATGGATAAGGTTAGTAAAGTTTTAGTAAAATCAAATATTTTTCAGCAATTTTATTAAACTTAATATTATTTTTATGAAAATAGGAACTAAACAATGCTTGAGTTCAGTTTAAAACGAATATTGGACATTATACTATTGACTAATAAAACAGTTTACATCCTATTTTCTTTGAATCACAACAAAAATATATGTCTCTTAAGTGCTTCATCAAATTGGAACAAAAGATACACGCCCATATTTAAAATCAAAATAATTCCAAAACGAAGTAAATGAAAGTATGTATGACCCATACATCGGTTTGTTTTGTATTGAGCAATGCTTTACAATACTAAAATCAAAGTATAACATTTTTTGGCAGATTGCAAAAATCTGGAGCTGTGTGACTTGTATCATTTTTGCTTATCACCTCCACATATACTTAGCGCACTTAAAACGTTAAAAACACGTCAAATAGTAGTTCTTAAATTGGTAACCCAACCTAACGAGTTGCTGGATTCCGCCTTCCGTGAATCTTGGAACTTCAGTCAAAAATTCAGCCAAATTAAAATCTAGAACTATTCCCGTGTTATCGGACACCCTTTGATCTTCATTTTCTGTATTTTCTGAATCAACGTAGGTAACTGTATATGCAGCAACACTATTAACCGCGTATTCATTTTCTTTGTTCTAAAATTTACAATAAACAGAGTTTTTGAAGAAAAATTATTATACCTGTTCTTTTAATTGGTTCAACTTTTCTTCAATCAATTTTCTCATACCTAATGATTTTGGATTAAGTTCATTTAAATCTTCACTTGTGAGGCTTTCAAGTACCTCAACACGACATACATCTTGATCTATAAAAATTAGTTAACACTTGTGTAATTCTTCGAAACGATACAACATATAGTTATCAAAATGCAATAAGAACTAAACAGATGAACACGTTTCCATACAGGGTGAGGTTTTTTCATTATCACTATGGGCATCTTGGAAACTGTTAGAGATAGAGACGCTCAAAGGAAACATAATACAGCTTTGTCTGTTGATATCGAATGTATAAATAGTACGATACTCAAAAGTTCACCGATTTTGTGCAATACATAGCCTACACTTTCTAAAAATAGAATGTATTGCTGTTCTACTAAAATAGCATATAAATCTGCTACTCTAGTAGAATTTTTTTGCACTCAATGTAACAAGTTAATATATCGAACACTATAATTCATTTGAGCAAAATAGAACTTATTTATTAGTAATGGTGTGTACAAGAACACAAATGACAGAACCATAGATAAAACCACACATTAGATGGGTAACATTTATGGCCGCGATTTTATCACTGATTTAGTTCATACTACGCCCGCGAGATGGTACGTGTAATTTGTAATGCAGGAAACTGTCGGACGTTAGATGACATTTTATAGTTAAAACTTTTTGTCTATGGTGACATTTGTAGGTATTGTTTAATTATTCTTATTTGTTGAACATTCATTCTGAATATTTAGTATTTTTATTTGCAGATTAATTTATTGTGTTTCGCATTTATTGACTTAATTTTTGTATTTAAAAGGATAACTTCAGTGCAGTTTAGATTAATCTATAGGAACAATGGTTTTCTTGTACGGTGTGCCTTTGTGTTGTAAAAAAACTTTGAAACGAAAATGCACCGGTTTCCTACTGATGACATCGTAAGTTTTGTGAAATAATTAAATATAATTGTAAAATTCTATACAACTTCTGTGTATTGTGAGATATTGTACTGATGTTACTGAATATAATTAAGTAATAAAGACTTGAAATATTGTTATAAAATTACAGAAACCCTTTCAAATTAAAATTTGAGTTTAACAGAACAAATTGGTAGCTTTTATTATGTATAATCTATATGTATACGCAAAATATTGAAGTCTGACCATTGATCATGTTCATAGTTTCTTTTCTTGTGAAAATAGTGTTTATCCAACGTTTTGATTTCTGAAAAGTCTGATAAATGATATTTTTTTGCACGTGGTTCTTTATTTCAAGAAAAGGAATCAATGGTAGAAGATACATAATTTAAATATTATCGCCACAATAGTTGTTTAAACTACGCCCGCTAGAGGTCGCGACGAACTTTATAAGAAATGAGTATTAGGTCGTTGCCCATCTATTGTGGGTGGGTGTTTATCTATGGACAGAACAAAATCCAAATTGTGGCTGTATGCGTTTGTTTTATAGTTTTCATGGGAAGTCTGATAAATATATGAACAATAAAACCAAAAAACCTTAACATTTCCGCCATTTGCAAAAATAACTCCATTATGTGGTATATCAGTAAAATCGGCTAAACTTAAGCTATTAAACAGACTCATAGCCAACTATATGCATTCCATTAAAAAATTGAGGTTATGTACATATCTTGAAACTAAAAATAATAAAATTTTTGAACCACACCCTCTTATTCAGCATAGGAATATCTACAAGTTTTATATTTACAGTATTTCTCTAACGTCAATAATAAAGCCTACAGGTGCATTTGAAAAAAAATGTTAAATTTGGTTTTTAAAATATCCAGATATCCGTGGATTTTTCTAAAACATGAAAGCACAAAGCATGAAAAAAAAATTCACCCTGTATGGAGCATAAAGGTAACCGAAGTTTATATTTTTAAACAACAAACCACAAAAATATTAATTTTTTAATTATCAGAAATTCACCTGAATCAATTACAAATAATTGCTTCCAGTATAATTTCCTTCATATAACAATTGTGTTTTTGGCAGTATTGAACAGAGATGGGTACTTTTGAATTTAAAAATGTCTTGCCTTTCATAAAATCGAGCACAAGTTAAATGTACATGTTAATCCAGAATTTAACTTACCCACAAATGTTTTTATCACCTCTTCGGTACAACCTCGGGTACCTAAAATTGTTTTAACGTCAACACTCTCCATGTTTCATATAAAACTGAATACCGCATAAAACATTTACAGCGACGTAGCACGTATACAATCAAGAATGAACACGATTTTACGATGCATTTGAAAGGAAGAGGGTACATTTCTACCAAACAAATATACTATTGTACTTAACTTAAGAATATGAACGATGGTGCACTTACTTCAAAAATACCTAAAAACAGTCATTTCAATTAAGACCATTATATTCTAAAATCAATTTCTGCGTTGTAATTAAACTAAGTGATCAGGATTACTTCAATTTAAGAACGTAATTTCCTTAAATTGATCGCATGTAACTTAATTCAAGTATAAAATTTAAACTCATCGTAGTTTTTAATAAAGCATTTGAATGAACTTGTTTCGAGAAAACTTTTTTAAAGCAAGAGAACATTTCCTTCGATTAAGATTATTATTTTAAGAACAGTGGTAACTTCACTATAAGAATAGATTTTTTTGTGTGTGAGGAACCAGACTAAGACAGGTTCCGGAAAGAGGGCAGCAGCTTTTTCGGTACTTAGAGTTGCAAAAACCATAGGTGTCGGTACGGCACTCTATGACACGCTACTGCGACGTGGAAGGCAACGGAAAACCATCACATTACTTCCCAAGTACACAGCGTACTTAAATTGTAAGTAACGTGATGGCATAGGAATGGGGTAAATGATTCTGGAGTCCCCTACTCGGATCTCCGGGAGGGAACTACTTCAGAGGAAGTGATTGCAAAGTTTAAACGAAGAGCAGGGAGCATTTTGCGAGTCGGAGGGTGGAATGTCAGACGTATGAAGCAAGTAGGTATGCTAGAGAACTTGAAAATTGAAATGGATTGGTTAGCACTAGACATAGTAGGGATCGGCGAAGTTCGATGGTCAGAAGCGGTGGATTTTTGGAGTAGAGACTTTAGGGTAATTCATACTGGATCAGAGGAAAGAAGTTCGACTGTGGAGATAGTTATGCGAAAAAAAGATAGAAAACTACTTACAAAAAAATTAAAGAGTACTCATGGGTAGATTAGAATCTAAACCGGTAAATACAGTAATAATGCAAGTATACATACAACGATATCGAAGAGATACTAAGATACATAAAAGGACATGAAAATTTAACAACTATGGAAGATTTTAATGCGGTGGTAGTGGTAGGTGAGGATAGGGAAGGAGTTGTAGTAGGTTTATTTGGTTTAGGCACGAGAAATGACGAAAAATAGGCTGGTACAATATTGCGACAAGAACAATTCAACCATCGCAAACACCACATTATTTCAACATCATGCTACAAGACGATACACGTGGAAGATCCCATGGGATATAGGAAGATATCAAATAGATTACATTCTTGTTAAACAACGGTTTAGGAATCAACTAAAGGACTGTAGGATCTACCCAGAAGCGGATATAGACACTGACCACAACATCGTAATTATGAAGGACGCCATTAAATTTAAAATTTAAAAAGGAACGGAAAAAAGCACTTTGACTTACAGACAATATAGCGGAATTAGCATCTAGGCGGCTCCGTGGCGTAGTGGTATGTGCGTGACTACTACTCCCAAGGTCCAGGGTTCGAATCCCGACAAGGCCCGCTTGAAAAATGTTAGGCGAGCATTTTTTACAAAAATAGCCCCTCGTTCGGATGACGGGCAAAATGGAGGTCCCGTGTGTGAGTATTGTCACGCACGTTAAAGATCCCTACCTTGCTTGGAACAGCAAGGGTTTGGCAAAATTCCAAATTTTCCAGGTAAAAAAAAACTCGCTTCCTGGCCAATGTAGTACCTTCAGGTGGAGCATTGGAAAATCACATGTAAGGTATTAGCATCTAACAAGGAAGAGTTAGAAGCTGCCCTTAATGAAATGGAAACAGTTCTAACAGAGAGATGAAACTTAACTAAAATATAACTAAAGTACTAGTACGAAAAGGAGGGGAAAATAAATAAAAACTAGAATACAAATAGGTAACGAACAGTTACAAGAGGTTAAGAATTTCTGCTACCTAGTAAGCCAAATAACACAAGATAGGAAAAGCGCAAAAAACATAAAACAAAGATTAGAACAAGGTCGCGCTACATTTAACAAAAAACACAACTACTGTGTTCAAAGACGACAAACATAGAAACATGGAAAAAATTGCTTAAAACATACATGTGTAGCACAGCACTGTACGGCTGCGAATCCTGGACAGTAGGAGAATCGGACAGGAAAAAGATAGAAGGCTTTCGAATGTGGTGCTACAGACATATGATGAAGATATAATGGACAGACAAAGTTAAGAACAAAGAGGTACTAGAAATGGTAGAGGAAGAAAAAAGTATGTGGAAAACAGTATAAAATAGGATATATCGGATGATAGGCCATATACTAAGGCATGAGGGAATAGTGCGGAATATATTAGAAGCAGAGATAGGAAAAACGGAGGTAGAGGTAAACCTAGGTTTTAGATTAGACTATTACACACAGATAGTGAAAGATGTAGGCTGTGAGAATTTCAGGGAAATGTGCATGCTAGCTCAAAATAAAAATCAATGGAGGTACGTGTCCAACCAATTCCAAGATGGAAAACCTAATGACGAAAAAAATAACTGTACTTGATGATTATTATAAGGAATTGTACGTTTTGGTTTTGTAATACTAGCAACAGATGTTAAGTGTGCGAAAAGATTTACTGGAAAACTATTAATTCGGCAAATGCCTAAGTGTTGGGGGATCCTTGGTAAGCGCAGGCTGCTTAACCCTCTTCATATACCACCGAATCTTGGTGAAATAGGGCATATAATTAAAAAACAACAGAAAGGAAACCGAGCTGTATCTATGCTGTGGGAATTTCAGGGAACGGTGTAGGCTAGCTCAGAATAGAAATAAGTGAGGGTAGGCATCCAACTAGTTTCAAGACGGAAAACCTAATGACGAAAACAATAATTGCACTTAAATCTGATGATTATTATAAACAAATACAGGTGTTGGGTTAGAAATATTTTTAACTAATGTTGATTGTGCGAAAGGATATATTGGAAAACTATTAATTCGCCAAACGTTCAAGTGTTGAGGGATTTTACTACTAAACATCGGGGAAATAGGGTATATATTTGTAAACAATAGAAGGGGAAGCGAACTGCATCTAACAAGAAAGAGCAGCGGCTATGTGTGGAGCACAGCACAGTACGTCTATGAAGTAGAGGCAGTAGAAGAAGCACACAGAAAAACGGTCGAAACCTTTTGGAAGGTTATGCTTCGGATGTATAAGAATGATAGCATGAACAGACAAAGTTACAAACCAAGAGGTTATAGAAATAGTAGGAGAATAAGGATATATGTGGAAAACGAAAAACAGGAGAAATAGAAAGGCGAATATGTTCTAAGGCATTCTTGGAGAAGAGTACGAAATATATTACAAGCCGAGGTAGAAAAAAAGAAGTAGAGGTAGACCTAGATCAAACTATTGCACGCAGATAATGAAAAATGCAGACTGTGTAAATTTCAGGGAATTGTCTAGGTTAGCACAGAATAGGAAACAATGAGGGTACGCGTCTAACCAGTTCCAGGGCTTAAGACCTAATAATGAAGATTAAATAAACAAAATTGGTAGATTATATACGCCAAACAATGGATTAACTAGTGCGGTCAGCAACAGAACATACTAGAATACAATAGAAAACCCCAAGAAGTGGAAACGAAACAAACGCAAATTAATGTTGATGGCCTAGGCCAGTTCATAATTGCCTGGTCAAAAATAGGTTTTTATTGTTATTGTTAGCTTTTGCATATTAAAAAGATTAATTATAAATATTTATGGTTCCGGGTTGGGACCGTATCATCATATAAACTAAGGTCGACATTTCACCCACTTTTGTAAGAGGCATCATCAGTATAAGAAAAGAAAATGAAAATAAATAATAAAGATAAGAATGATAATATTAAGTAGACAAGTTAAAGTGTAAAGAGTAAAGTTACTTCTGAACTAGCTAGTTTTATTATATGTTTTTTTTTATTATCATTTTCTTTTCTTGTCCTGATAAAGCCCCTTACAAAAGTGGGCAAAACGTCGACCTCAGTTCATAAGATGACACAGTCCCAACCCGGAACCATAAATATTTATAATGATTCCGGCCGTGAAAGCCTACGACTTTTTTAGGTATTCAGTTAAAAATTTCGGATATTTCCAAATTTTCACAACGGAAAAGCATTTCCATGTTTAACAGTCCCTTTCCAAGATATGAGAAAGTTTAATCAAAACTTCTATTCCATAAACGATGGAGTTTACCAAGACAAATTTACTCCAAAGTTTACCTCATCAGTAGAAGTTAAACGAAGAAGAGCAACTTCCAGACGCTACAAAAACAAGTTCTTGAGGACCAAGTACTTTATAAGAGCGAAAGATAAATCTATGATTTCAGTATGTCCTAACAGATTCAAGCGTGTTCTCGGTGTTTCAAAATTTTGAATAAATGGTATTTAGAATAATTTCAGAAAAACTAGAGAACATTGCAAAAATACAGAGGGACAGGGTTTCTAATAACAATGAGATAGAGCAAAGAGCATATAATGCGTTTTATAAATAAATTTAAATGTTCAGAACGACTGTGCCAAACACAACAGGCAGAAAATATCTTGCTGCTAAGTTGAAGGAAAAAATGTGGAAATGTACAACAGTTCATTCTCAGAGGGTCACAGTGATTTGAAAGTAACACATTGGTACTTTAGATTTATTTTCAACACGAAGTACAATATTGGCCCAGATGAGGAAAAATGAAACCTTATCACTGAACAACGTGTGCATACGTTGCGTGTTAAAGTTTTTTACACGGCACTAAAAAGCACCGACCCAGAAGTTCTGACGTTAAGTTGTCAAAAGGATTTGCCTCTTCCAAAACGCCCGATCACGCCACGCACTACAGTAGGCACGTTTACCTTAGCAACTAAACCGTAAAAAATGGAAATTTAAAAAGTAAACTGACTCCAGAAAATGTACGGGCTTACATTTGAACGGAAAACGAGTTTAGCAAAGGATTCAACAAAGTTGCTTCCTATGTTTTTGATACATTACTGGCAACAGAAACGCAAAGGCTTACTGATACGCTGCGATTAGGTGTGTGATAGATGTGGGGACCAGAACAAACATTCCATTGTCCTGTCCATGGTTTGCTTCTGGCAAAAATAGAAAAAAAGTGGAGTTCGTGTTCCCTGTAACAGGCAACAGATTTTTTCCACCAGATCGAGTGTTTGGAGTTACAGAAAATGCCTTAAAAAAAAGAAGTTATGTATAAACCATCAGGGTATATCGATGTCATTCCAAAGTAGTTATAGTAGATCTTGACTGAAAAAGAAAAAGACGCGTTTATGAAGAAACCGTCTCAATTTCACTTTCAACTTGGGGCCTGCAGGATGATTGTTCTGAAAAGAACTAAGCAAAAGAATATACTTGTTAGAGGAGAGTGCACCTACAGGTCAGACCTTGCAGTGTTCATGTCTCTAACAAAACCGGAAAAACTGCTTTTCAACATGAATTCACCCTTTATTCCTATACCAAACTTGACAAAGCAAGCCAAGAAGGATAATGTCAACAAGTTGTTGAAGAAACGTTGCGGGGAGAGAAAATCCTTGTACATAATAAAGGTTGTCCATTATTATTTTGTTTTGGTTTGTGCTATTGTTCTTGCCTACCGAGCCTATTAATCTTAACTTTTTTTAGTTCTTGTTGTTTTCATGTAGGTTAAAATGTTTCGCTTCGTAACTAACGGGTTTGTTACAAAACTCACATTTTCCACATTTTCCATTAAAATTACAAAAACGCTCTTAAAACAAAGTATGTTCAGTGTATTGCTAATGAAATAAAGTTTTTATACACAAAAAATTGCAGGAATATACCTTGAGTTTCAACATGTAACAGTTTTTCATGTTTTCCCGAAAATTATGAAAAGTGGAAAATGCGAGTTTTGTATCTACACCCTTTACTTGTTCTTACTAAAGTATAACACCATTTTGTTCCTTTACAATTTCTTTGTTAGCAAGTTTACATTGTCTACTAAAAGCCAGTTTTATGGGCGCTGAATGAGAGGAGGACACCACGCGATGTAGATATTAACTACGTGTTTTACTACATTTTATTTAATCGATATCGCTCCAGTTGGAAGAGTGCCTATAACTCAGGCAGTTGCCCTTCCACAAATGTGTACTTTTACGGGAAAATTGTTTACATTGGTCATACTATCACTCTTAAAGTAGGTCTCAACTAAAACGCGGTTCCACATCACCTACGTGTGCGTAACCACTGGGCTTTACAAACAAGGTAGCGAAAAGCTATTGTACTTTTATTTTACATTGTACGTAAAATCACACAATACATTTTAGCAAAATGGATTTAGCAATAAAAGGCACGCCTAGATAGGTAACAAAACTACTCTTTAATCATAAGTATCGACTTTGGGTATAACTGTAGTATTAAGAAAATATGAAAACCGTATTGAAATTGAAATGGACGATTTCCGGTTTCTAAAAGCTCGCTATTTTGCCTACCTTACAGAAGGAAAGAAGAATTCAGGTGATACTGAATAAAATTCTGCCGTATATACAATTCTTAAAACACATTTGAACAGCACGCTACATGAATATTAATATGTTGCAGTAAGTTAGAATACGCCAAATCCCATTCAGACAGAAACTCCTTGAACTGTCGGTATTGAAGAGCAGAATGGAACCTCATAAAATGATAGACTTGACCAAACGGTCCATTACGCCTTTCAGTATGGCATCGAGTTTGCCATAAAGGGCTATCTTATGAATTCTGCACACTCATACTCCTGATTCTCCTTATCAATTCCCTTTTTTACCTAGTATCGTATGAGTTACGCTATTTGAAGAGGACGTCATTTTATAATAACTAATGTTTGACCTCATCACGTGTTAGGAAACAAATCCTCTCCACAAGTTTTGTTTTTAAACTACAATATAGCGAACAATTTAACCCTAAATACGTGGCTTTCAATGTCAGAAAAATGCACAACAACAGACATTTCGTCATCCACAACGTTACGCGATTCGTCAAATGCAATGGCGTATACGTGCTTTCTAAAAATTCGAGTAACCTGCTTCTGTTTATGAATAGTGGCGACAATATTTGTCTTCCCTTCTAAAGTGTTGTGTCCACTTCTAACATACGTTCTTTTACTATCTTATAGAGTCTAAAAATGGCTTAAATGTTCAGCACACACGCTGTATTTTCAAATTTCTTTTGCTTGGTCATGCACCAAGTAGGTCTTACTTTATTTCTTGTAAGACATTAAATATCCGGGAGTTTTATCTTTACGCGGTACCTTGCCACGGGATTTTATGAAACTGCTATTTTGCACCACTTGTTTCATGTCAATATGCCCCACACAACCCACACCATTTATAATTTTAGTAAGTATTTAAGTCGTGGTTTGGCTAAGCGAGTTTTCCCATCTGTCTTTCCTTCCATTACCATTTAAATATGACCCAAATATCGTAGGGGATAACCTATAAAGTCGATTCGTTCTCTTAACTAAATTTTTCCAAATAGAACGTTTTTCATAAACTAACTGTAGTACTTTGTCATTTGTTTTTTGGTATACCAAGTTAATTTTCAACATTATCCTATGGATGTTGTTAATTCCTGTGTTTTAAATTTAAATTTTTAATGCTCTTTCAATTTTGTTACGTGTTAAAACAACACTTCACAAAAGATTTTGGAAAATAACTAATTGTAGGGATTTTTTTTGTATTATTAATGTAGGAGTATTACACACATTTGTGTAATCTAGTTAGAAAATAGGTCGTGTGAATCATGTTTGGAGATTCTTAGAAATAGCTTTATTATCGTGATACCGTGGCAAAAAAATTGTTAAAAATAACTTCCCACTGTTCGTAATAGACTATGTCGCCTTCCCAATCAATCAGGACGACCAATAACGGAAGAGTGGTGATCGGACTAGTTGTTGGAAGCGCACTATGATAGATTCCTGTCTTGACTGCCTTGTTGTTAACCGCTTGTGCGAGAGTAGTGCATTATAAGCTATGTAGTGGAGTGTTTACCCGTTGATTCGTTCTCCTTGTCCTTTTATAGTACCCAATATCATGTGTTGCCTGTTTACGTTTTTGTTGTAGACAACCAGTGAGTTCCACAGCAAATTATAGTCCAGAAAAGAAATTACGCATCCGCAACGTACAACCCTGAGATTAAAAATAATCATCTGTTATGCAGCTTATTAATATGTCGTAATTTAAAAAGATAGGCGAATATTAATTCATCTACATTGTAAATTTGAAACATAAATTATTTTATTTCGCATACAGATTCTATTTTAATTGAAAGATCAAGTTAAGAATGTACTTAAATACGAAAAAATTTCAGGATGATTAAAAATCATCCTAAAGATTCCATTTTAATTCAGAGATTGTAGCGTGATCCTTTTTACAGCACGCCAATGATTAGTTTAGTGGAACACACTCCTAACCTCCTAATAAGTAGTATGTGTTATACCGTGTAGAGGTTTGGTCGTATCCTTCCTCGCTCATGTATTATGCATTGTTTTGATTGTTAAGTCCTTAATATACGTAGTTTACTGTGTACCTTTGCTTTATATTAAAACCCTGAGATTAAAATACAAATACATATATTGTGTACAACGAGTATTATTAGTAATTATAACAAAAACCGTCCCTCGTCCCGTTAAAAGATTAATTTAAGAGCAACTAACCCCAAATTTTATATAGACATACTTCTGTGTATTTTTATTAATGAGCACCACTGTCACATAATTCTCAAAAGGTACGCTTTAGACGTTTGCATATGTCAGCAGACGTTTTTACACTAAACAATTTGAGGTTTAACTTTTTTTTAATTATCCTACCTTCTCCCATCGATTTAATTACGGCCATCACTTTCTGCCAATGCGTCACAAACACCATTTTTGATTACGTCACAACTATCAGTTTTAATCCAACTTAACATAGTGTAACCTAAGTACTTGTCGAACACCTGGAATCAAACGAACCATAAAAAGACTTCTATTTTTTAACTACACCATCTTTCGACTACCTAACCCCTTATTTTAATGAAGCACTCCCTAACAATAAAAACGCAATAAAGATTTTAAAATCTATTAATAATAATTTCTGCTGTTTAAAAATATCTAGGCGGCCAAGCATGAGCCAAATAAAACTTAATTGTAGTACCAAGTTACGCACAGAAGAATTCCCCTTCTTTGTGTTTGTTCGGAGTAGTTTTAATTGTATCTAGTTTTATCCTTAGTTTAAAATTTAAATCAATGCTCAAGTCTTCTATCTCCTTTTCTAGCCAATAATTGTATACATAGAAACCGTCGAGATGTTGAAATTGCAAAATGTATCGAGGCTTTTTCTATACATAAAATCCTTGATTCAATAAGCGACCAGGACAATTA
Organism: Platerodrilus igneus; assembly: GCA_036346225.1. Classification (NCBI taxonomy): domain Eukaryota; kingdom Metazoa; phylum Arthropoda; class Insecta; order Coleoptera; family Lycidae; genus Platerodrilus; species Platerodrilus igneus. The sequence continues at coordinate 3,858,699 of JARFIW010001259.1, read as the reverse complement.
TTTTGTATAATTCTTGTAGCTTATGACAATCTTCTAGCCATGGCTCCCAACTATGTGCTGCGTACGTATATTGTTGACTTGCTCGATTTCCTCTTGTTGGTATTAGAGGCAATCCCAATTGTCCCACACACTGTTATGCGTATGTCCACCACATTTGGGAATATGTGACTCTTGTAGATTGTATAACCCTCGGTTCTAAATGATCCAAAATGTTCTTTACTAGGTAAATATACAATGTTTCGGGGAACCCTTAAGGTGTTGTGTGCGCCAAGGGTACGAATCCCACCTTCCTTAGTTCGTCTATGCCATGTCATTTTGATAAATACGTTCTTAGAAAAACCTTGTAAATAGTACACTAATTTAGTATCATCCCTTTCTATAAAGATACCCACATAACTAAAAGAGTCTTTCTTACTAACCATAAATGCATATAGCTCGTAAAACCCAGATGTATCTAAGTCTGGCCACCGACACATAATATAATCTTTTAATTCTTTCTCATTTTTCTAGTAAGATGTTCTTTGTCTAACACATCTTTATATATTTCTGGTATCGCCGCAGTTTTTTCATGTAGTTCAACCTTCCCTTATTGCATCCATTTCCTCTAATTCCAGCTGTCTTATTCTCCCACTTACAATGTATGGCGCGCATAATGGGGCAATTTCTTTTAGCGTAAACTTGTAGAGTTTGCTGTCTGTCAACATTTATGCGTTCAGTTGTCTTCGACATACTTGGTTTGTCCTAAAATGTGATAAAACGATGTATTGCAGTGCTTGAGCTGTGGTGAATTTACTCCACACTTTCGTTTCCAACGTAATCTTCGACTTTGTTCGTCTGCCTTCGGCATCCTTTGGATCTTGCTCTATAGAGTATAGATAGCATATATACTAAGTTAGTGGTAGTAGAAATAGACTACATAAGTTTGGTATTGGAGCATAAAAAATCGTGTAACATATAAAATACAAATGTCTGAATCGAATAAATGAAGATTAAATTATGGCATTAAAAATTTTGATTTTTTTGCCGAAATATTTAACTAGGCGAAAATCACTTAATACTTACCGTATAACTAGCAAAAAGATAGGATATCATACAATGGACTTTTTATCGGTTGTCCGGGTGCTCGATTATAGACTACATTTAGATCTAGTTTAGTTAAGGAACATGGTTATAGGATGCAAAAAGCAATAATACAGAACTTTTGCGACTTTAAAGCTGTTATACGGTAGAAAATGTGTATTGCCCATTAAAATAACTTTTGTTGGAAGATGGGAATTTATACCTCCAATATGCATGTATATATTCGGCATAACTTACGAGATGACAGTTTAAGTTGTCGGGAAATATTGGTGTCGGTATGTCGGAATGGGGTTTTGGCATGTCAATTGGCAGGCCGATTTGTAACCTTTATTGCGCATTTGACGAGGCACGCGCGGGGTCATGCCAGAGTACGCACCAGGGCTAGGGTGGACCGCACTCCTGGCGGTTTCAAACTTTGTTTAGAGATGTTCTCAGCAATTTTCGATTAATTCTAAAAAGAATATGTCCGTAGCTTTTCCATACGCGTTTACGCTCTTTCGGATTTACCTCTAATTTTAGTTTCTCCCTCCTACTCCATAATTTCGTTCGGATGTGTCCGGTACTTAATCACCAATACTGGAAACAATAACTGTACCAAAAAAGAAAACTCTTAGAGGGCAACAACTTACCCAAACCAATTACAGAACCTTTCTCCGATAATATAATGCTAGTTAAAGCGGACGACATTGTGGATTGCACGGACAAATTAAAAAATAATAATTTTTCTTGTTAAAAAAAAGTAGGTGGCATTTTTACTAGCTGCTGACGTGAGAATTTCTCAAAATCTTATCTTCTAGGTATGGAGTAAAAGTTATAACTTCTATTCTTATTACAAAGTGAGAAAAAAATGGCGCTAGGAGTAAAATATGTTATTGCGAAAGAAGGTCTTGGGAAAATTAATGAAAAGTTAATAATTCGATATGCGTTCCGTACAGAGTGGAACTAGCAAATATTAAATTGGAAACTTTATTGGAAAAACTACCAGACGTATTATATACGGACCCAAAAAATATGAGTGCTATATTTTTGACATGGATATAACCCAAGGTTATGCTGGCATATCTAGCAAGATCGAGATGTGTAATTATTTAACTACAAACCATAACTTTTGCTACAAGGCCGAATACGAAGAGAAGTGCACTGTTATAGTTGACAAGGATAAAACTGCAGGAATCGATTGTTTAACATGGCTAACAGCTAATGCAGAATTAAAATATGCCACAAATTTGTGTGTCAAATAAATCCCGGTGTTAATTAGCAACTTGGGAATCATATACTTGATTTTCTACGTTGTCTAGAAGTACGTTTAATGGAAACATTCGCGTCTACGATGGCTGAAGAACATGGTATTACACGATTAGAAGTGACAATATACAACTACACAACTGGAAATTATGTCATTGCGGACCATGTCTATAATCCATTAAAAGATTTTATACTTATTGGAAGAATGTAAGTTATGCTTCCTAATGGCGCCGATGTACTCGGTGCCACTTCCCAAAATGTAGAATAAGCTGTCGGAAAAATAACGAAATAGCTGCAGTTTAGTGTATAATAACCTCCTACAGCACGTATATTGGGGAACAGCAATACACAAAAAGTTGACTGGTTTGCAAATTAACTTGTCCAAAAAACCCGAAGAAAGGGAAAACATTAATAAAGTATGCACTTTCTGCTTTTAATTTAACTATTTACCTATAAATTACTTGGAGATAGCAGAGGAAGAAGACAGCCAAGATAAAGTAAAAATTTTAGACAGGTGCTACATTAAAGCGAGTAATACATATTTTACCCAATCTATAGCGGCATATTCTATAATCTCAAGACATAATTATATCGGAATCGGAGTTGATTAATACACCTAACATTTGTCCAGATAAAGGACAACGCGTAAATATTGGTAGCAAACTCTACACGTTTATGCGAAAAGAAATTGCCCGATTATACATACGCGTCATACGCTGTAAGTGCGAGAACATGACTCCTAGAATTAGAAATAGATGCAATAAGGCGAAAGTTGGACTACATGGAAAAAACTGCGGCGATACAAGAGCAATATAAAGATGTGTTAGACAAAGAACATCTTACTAGAAAAAATGAGGAAGAATTAAAAGATTATATTATGTGTCGGTGGACAGACTTAGATACATCTGGGTTTTACGAACTATATACATTTACCGTTAGTAAGAAAGACTCTTTTAGTTATGTGGGTGTCCTTATGAAAAGGGATGATGCTAAATTGTTGTACTATTTAAAAGGTTTTTCTAAGAACTTATTTATCAAAATGGCAGATTACATAGTTGAACTAAGGAAGAGGGATTCGTAACCTTGGCGTACATAAAACGTAAAGGGTTCCCATAAACATTGTATATTTGCCTAGTAAAGAACCTTTCGGATCATTTAGAACCGAGGGTCCTACATTCTATAAGAGTCACATATTCCCAAATCTGGTCGACATACAACTACACAACAGTGTGTAGAAGAATCTCGATTGCCTTCAATACCAACAAGAGGAAATCGAGCACGTCTACAAGATACATATACAGGACATGGTTGGAGAGCTAAACCGAAGATTGCTATACGCTTCAAGAATTACACGAAAAAATTGATCTGGTTGCCTATGGAATTTAAGACTTTATGTATAGAAACAAATTTCGACATATTTTGCAATTCGAAAATCTCGACGGTTTCTATGTATTCAATTATTGGCTAGAAAAGGAGATAGAAAACTTGGACATCAATATAAATTTTAAACCACGGATAAAACTAGATAAAATTAAAACTACCTGAAACAAACATAAAGAAAGGACAGTTTTTTGTATTACTGTGCTACAGTACTAAAATTAAGTTTTATTTGGCTCATGCTTGGCCGGCTAAATGTTTTTAAACAGCAAAAATAAATTTTAATATCTTTATTGCGTTTTTATTGTTGGGGGTGCTACATTAAAATAAGGGATTCGGTGGTCGAAAGATGGTGTAGTTAAAAAATAGAAATCCTTTAATGTTTCATGTGATTCCAGATGTTCGGCAAGTACTTAGGTTGGAATATGTTAAGTTAGGTTAAAACTGACGGTTGTGACGTAATCAAAAATGGTGTCTGTGACGTATTGACAGAAAGTGATGGCCGTAATTATATCGATGGGGAAAAGGTGGGTAATTATAAGAAAGTTAAATCTCAAATTGTTCAGCCTAAAAGCGTTTGTTGAGCATGCAGATGTCTAAAGCGTACCTATTGAGAATTACGTGACCGAGTGGTTCTCGATAATAAAAATATACAGGGGTAAGACTATATAAAATTTGGAGATAGTTGTTCTTAAATTAATCTCTAAAGTAAAATGCTTCTTAATCATCGTGAAATTTTTCTTATTTAAACGCACTCTTAAGTTGCTCTATAAATTAAAATAGAATCTATATATTTATCAATAATACGATGTGCAAGTAATAATTTCGAACGACTGGATAGTGTAGCGGTTAAAGTACCTGCATTACATGCGGACAGCACGGGTTTGAATTCTGCATGAGTCAAATCTTTTTCTCTAATGAGGTGGATGTGCAAAATGTTTCTCGAGGTGGAGGTGGAGGTAAAGGGATGTGGAAGTGGTGGTGTGTGAAGGTGGAGGGATGTTGAGGTGGATGACGCAAGTGCTCCCTCTGTTTCTCAACCATCAATTTTCCTCTACTTCAGCGTTTTCCTTTTTTATAATACGTCAATTTTTAATTCACTTTCGCTATATAGCTCCTCAATATATTCTGTTCATCCATTTTATCTTTTCTTTGCTGTTATACAAAGTCTTTCCATTCTTTCTCAATAGATTTATTCCCTTGATCATATTGTAATTTTAGCTATTTGTTTTTGTAGGTATTTGCAAACGCTCCTCTGTCCTTAATCACACCTGTCGTTTCCAACATTTCAAACATATTATTGCTTGTTCTAAATCTACAAAAGCCATATAAGTCCGTTATTCTTCTTTACTGTACCGTCTATAGTAATCTTAGACAGAAGACTGCTTCGCTTGTATCGTTATTTTTTATAAAAACCTAATTGGTATTTTCTAACTGGTCTTTTACGTATCTTTCCAATAATTTGTTAGTCTCGTATGGTCTACAACGTCAACTGGTATAACAACACTAGTAAAAATTTCAATTTTAATAAGAACCTTTAGACACCGATGACGAAGTACGGTATTCATAAAGTTCTTGCGCTGTATATTACGTTATTTATGTAACAGAAGTCCTACACTACGTTATAATTATTTTCACTTTTAGATTAATAGAAACACAAATAAAACAAATACAGCGCCTTGCTTTTTTTGTTACGTAAGCTTCAATTTACATTACATTAGGATGAATATTATCTTTGTTAGTTATTCCAAGGACTTAAAACTATAAATTATTCAATAATGAGTCAAACCCACACATTAGTTCGCTATTACAGAATTTGAAGTATGGATTAATTTGTACAAATACGGATGCATACACCATGTCCTCTTCACTTATATAAATATTCAGGGTTTCTAGAAGTATGGATAATAATAGTTGCAATTAAAATTATAAGATTATAAGCATCATGACAGAAACGGTCGCCACTTATTTTTACACACAATGGATAGTTATTTCCAAACAACAGTTTTCAGACAATAAAAAAACGTCTTATGCTACCCGATAGAAGGTTTATTCTGAATACAAAAGCTTATATAATACGGCAGAACCTTGATAATAATTTTACACGCCCAAAAAATAAATTTCAAAAGTTAAAAGTAATAAATGAGGAAAAGAAATAAACAGAAAAGTGAAAAAAGGATAAACTAATGAGCGAGTCACAGGGGGCAACTAGAAATAGGAAAGAACGCGCAAGCATTCGAGACGAAAGCGAGAAAGCCAACGGAAAAACGAACAGACAAAATATCAAACCAAAGAGCGATAAGAAAAGCGTTCGAGACTATTGGAACATACGTTAGGGTAAGCGATAGAGCATGTGAAATAGTAAGCGGGTGAGCGAACAAAAATCAAGTGAACGAATAAGCTGCTGGGTGATTAATTGATTTAGTGGATAAGCGAGTAAGAAGGTAAAAAATGAGTGTGTTACGTTCATTCCCCTACGTTAGAAATACCCTGCATTCTTCTAATTAAATATTCCGTGTTCGTCAATATTCGCTTTCACATTTGGGAATATTAATAAATTATATGACCCGTCTATAATACTTTTAATATTCAATATTTATTATAATTAATTGACTTCGTTTAAATAAAGCCACGTATTATCTAGAATTATGCTTGCATTTTATTTCAATTTACTATGATAGATTTTCCAAAAATCCTTATATAAAAAACATGTTCGTTGAGCGCCTGTTTTTGTATTGAGAATGTATATATATATATATATATATATATATATATATATATATATATATATATATATATATATATATATATATATAGTATATACGATGTATAAATAAACACTAACTTTACGAAGAATCGAAATAAAGTTTTAATTATACAAAGCAAGCTAGCATTTTGCATAGCCATAAATGAAAGAATTTTTTGTTTCATAAAGGAATAGACATTCATCTACTAGTTTCGATCTTACTGGATCTCATCAAGATGAAGTGGTTTATAACCAGGGTTATAAACCACTTCATCCTGATGAGATCCAGTAAGATCGAAACTAAATGAATGGTTTATAACCAGGGTTATAAACCACTTCATCCTGATGAGATTTAGTAAGATTGAAACTAGTAGATGAATGGTTTATAACCAGGGTTATAAACCACTTCATCCTGATGAGATCCAGTAAGATCGAAACTAGTAGATAAATGTTTATTCCCTTTATGAAACAAACAAATTCTTTCATTTATGGCTATGCAAATTACTAGCTTGCTTTGTATAATTAAAAACTTTCTTTCGATTCTTCGTAAAGTTAGTGTTTATTTATACATCGTATATACTGTTTTATTTATTAAAATTTGCTATAAGCAATTATTTTTCATTTATATATATATATATATATATATATATATATATATATATATATATGGCATAATGTGATATCCGTACGATATCGTTTCTATTACTTTCACGATCAAAACATATTGGGTTATGTTATTGAAAAGGAGTCTTCCGTGACCATCTTTAAAAAGAAATCAGTTTATACGTCCTCGATTAAACGGTTTCATTTTTTGACTACATGTTGTTCTGTTTGGTTGTTGTATTCATTTATAACGAATATCACGATTTCGAACGGGCAGTTATGAAAATTCTTGTACTTCCTTTACTTTTTTGCGTGGTTGGTTAGTGACCAATATTTTTATTAATGCCGTTAGCCCGGTTCCTAGTTTTTAGATTTCGTATTTTGAATATATCTGTAACCGTGCTTAAGTCGAAATCGTAGATTCCAGCTATCGTATGATTCGACGATGCTGTGGTTTAGTTGGTATGCGTGTGACTACGAAGCCCAAGGTCCCGGGTTCGAATCTTGACACAATCCTCTTCAAAAATAATGGGCGAGCATCTTTCACAAGAATCCGCCCTCATTCGAATGAGAGGTCAAATGCACGCGCCGTGCGTGAGTGTTGCACGCAGTTTAAAGATCCTTACCTTGCTTGGAACAACAAGGTTTCAGCAAAAGCCAAAATTTTCAGGTAAAAAACTCTCGCTTTCTGTTCAATGTACCTTCGGGTAGAGCATTGAAAAATTAATTGTACTGCCGTATGATCCTCTGGACCATACTCATCTGTTCTTGGCTTGGAAATTTCACATCTTTCAACATATTTGGTTGGCTACCGTGATATGCCAATTGAATCATCTAGATCTTGAACAACATGCTTGAGATAAATAGTAGTAGGGTGAAAAATCTTTATAAAGAAACTGCTTTGTTAGCTAACGTTACAATTTATTTATTTGTATTATGTAAAGAGTAGAAAAGTATAAATTTTTATCAAACGATTGCTTTGCTAGCTTATGTTATGGTTGGCTTACTTGTATTATGTAACTATTAGGATAATTATATAAAGGTATGTATGCTTTGAATACTGTTGATTTATAAGAGTGGATACCTGAGCTAACGGTATTCCACCTATATAATAGTTGAGTAGATATTTGATGGTGGTGCTATATTGTACATACTTTTCTTAAGTTTCTCATGTTAAACAGATTCCTGTCAGACGAGCTCGTCGTCTGCACTGTAGTGTTAGTAGATAGATTAGCTATGGTCATGGTAAATATATAAAGAGACCGGACTTTCGTTTATAGATATTGCTGGTCGTAAAAAGCATGATGTTGCAATGATAGCAAGATGTTGGTCCAGATGGTCCGATATAGGAGTGTAACAACGCCGTGCTGGATCTGGACGTCCTCGGGTGACTACAAATCCACAAGATATAGACTTTCAACAACTCGTTCAATTGTAACAGACTGAATAGAAGGTACAGGACGCAGAATATCAATGTCATCTGTTAATCGACGGATAAAATCTTATGGAATGCATTCGTACCGTCCATTTTTGTGTCTTCCTCTTATTCCACTTCACGTACCCACAGACTAGAATGGAACAATGAAAGAGCAAATTGGTTTCAAGAATGGCATCAAATTGTGTTTAGTGATGCGTCTCGATTTTGTTTGTGGGTCCATGACAGTCGTAAGAGAGTCAGACCTAGACGCGAAGAACGCAATAGTTCAATATTTTGTGGAACGCCACACAGTCCTTATAAAAGAATAGTGATAAGGGGTGCAATATGTTATGATAGCAGATGGCCCTTGCACTTCATCGAAATATCTGAAACTCTGGCAATTACATTATCAATGTGCTGGAGCCTGTTACAATTCCATTTCCTCGGGGTAGGAAAATTCCATTTTCCAACAAAATAACGTGCGTACTTATACGGCCATGGTTACATTACGATGTATTAAAAAAACTAGCATTATTGTTTCCCCACAGACTTCTATCTCGCCACATTTCTAACTAATTGAACATGTTTTGGATATGATCGGTAGAAGGTTAAGTGAATTACCATAACCATCAAATGACTTGCAGTATCTTCGGCTTCCGATTCAGGAAGTTTAAGATGATATACCGCAGGAAAAAATTGATCACTTGTTTGTCAGTATGCCCCGCCGTTTAAATGAGTGCATAGCAAATCATAGTGGAGTAACTCATGCATGAAAAATCCTTTTTATTTCTGTTCTTTTGTTTTCAAATTTTAATAATTTGTTTGCTTCATTACAATAAGCATTTTGTGAAAATTTTTTATTAAAATCGATCAACGTCTTCTGTATGTTGCCTTTTTAATAAAAGTCAGTATACAAATAATCGTTGTTATTCATTTTATAAAGCAGTACATATGTGTAAGCAAAATAAGCAAGTACGTACGGTTTATCTTTTAATTGCTTAGGCAATTTATCACGATACCTAGGCAAATGCTATAGTATATTGAGTGAATATTTAAAAAAAACCTTGTAATTTATGCGTTGCTTAATCCCCTTTGCATACCATTGAATACCGGTGAAATAGGATATATTTTTGGGAAAGAATAGAAAACAAAATTGCAAAAGCGAACAGGAAGAAGATAGCCTTTAAAATGCGGTGTTACATACTAATGATGAAAATATCATGCACAGACAAAGTTAAGAACAAACGGGTACTAGAAATGGTAAGGGGAAGAAAGAAATATGTGGAAAACAGTAAAAAATAGAAGAGTTAGGATAATGCACAAGGAAATTGTGCAGAATATATTAGAAGCAGAGATAGGAAAAATAGAGGTAAATGTAGACCTAGATTAGACTATTGCACACAGATAGTGAAAGATGTAGGCTGTGAAAATTTCAGGAAAATGATTGCTAGAAGGGAAGATCACAGCAGGTAGAAAAAGCATACTTTTCATCAGTTGAAAACTGGGCGATCATACATACAAATTAAGCGTTTGGTCAACTATCATATAATTGAAGAAGCCAAACTGACTGCTCTAGGTAAGCATTAAATTACTAGCAAATATTAAGTGACGGAATACTAACGATAATCTTCACAGAAATAATAGAAAAACATTTAAATTAGAATCGTTAAATGTGGACTTCGTTTTTAACTTTCAAAAGAAACAAACAGTAGATAAAAATCGTATTTTACTCCTAACCTTTTTTGAGATATGATATGAATCCGTTTCCTAGTTTATTAATATCCTTATTGCAGGCAATATTTTGTAGAATATTCGTTTATAAATATCGTATTTCACAGGGTTTTTTTAAAAAACACTTTATTTTTCGATGATTCATTCTTTAATCAATTCCTAATAATTATTTTTTAGAAACACCAGTTGGTTACTTTAACGTAATCAACCTCTTTTAAGCAGATAGATATGAATATACCATGTAATTATGAATACATATACGTTTCACAATTTCTAGTATGCATTTTGCTAGTTTTGAATTGTAAATGTATTCATAATTATCACTTAATTATTTTCTACCTGCACAATATTTAATATTTTCAATAAATTAGTGTTTTGTAGTTCGATTTTTACCTACTCAACTTTAAATACCTCTAAATCGGTAGTGGATCACTACTCACTGCTTATCTTTTGCATATTTCAGAGCTAATTTGGTAAAACTGTAATAAGCTTTACTTGATTAATTCAACAAGGCAATACTGAAATCATTGCTCCACTATCTATAAAATCTGTGATCATGATGTTCACTCTGCTAACGTTTTCAATGCATAACTATTTCATGCAGAAAAGCACAGCTTGACACATTTTAATCTACTAGGGAAACTTTCAAAATTGTGAAAACCTCGATTAAAATTGTTAGTTTTACTGCAATTTTAACTTCATACCAACATTTATGGCGAATTCTGTTTATGTTGTTAAACAGGCTATAAGAGACCTTCGTAAACCTGATGTGCTACAATATCATAAAAATAGCAAACCAAAGGGTTATTTAAATAATTATGTTCTATTTGATTTCATCGCTTGACATTTTACTTACTTTAGGAATCTTAGCAAACTTCCCAGTTCTCGCGTCTCGTATGGTGACTATGTCGAGAAGATCCATTTCATTATTCTGGTCTATCCAATGTAAATAAAATCCATGCTGATCAACCCGTAATGTCACAGGAGTTCCAACCCCAGAGTCCTAAAACAAAAGTCACCTTTACTTAACATGTAGCTTCCTAAACGATTTGCAAAATGTCTACAAAAAACACTGAATGCCAGGAAAGTGTTAGTAGAGCTCATTTGACTTAGTTATAATATACTATATACATTATACAGGGTATCCGCTGGCAAGGTATACCAATTTGTTTTATTATAAATTTTGGTTAAATGAAAGAGAATTGATTTAATGTTGAGAAATGGTTTATTTAAAGTTAGCAATTATGTATAGAATACAATATCACATAAATATTTGCCCCTGTTAGCCTTACAAATGTTGGCTGTTTTGAGCACATTTTTCATTACATTTTGACACATTTCACCCAGTATTACATTAATTTTATCTCGAATATTTTGTGTGAGTTGCTCAAGGGTTTCTGGTTTGTTTAAAAAAACCTAGCTCTTCCGATATATCCACAATAAAAGTCCGGAACAGTCAAATTCGGTAACCGTGGAGGCCAATCAACATCACCATTTCATAGAATAACTTGTTGTGGAAAGAGATCCCGCAGTAATTCCATTAGAATTCTGGCTGTATGCAATGCAGCGTCGTTGTTAATCAAACTCAAAGTATGCCGTTCTGGCATGAAAAAGTTTTCAATCATGTCACCTTATCGTTTTCCAGTGACAGTTATGTTAAGCCGTTTTCATTTTCAAAGAAAAATAAGGTCCAATGATTCCTCCTGACCAAATTGCACACCAGACTGTCACTTTTAATGAATGTAAAGGTGACTGTGAATAATTTGTGGGCTGTCCAATGCCCAGAACCGACTATTCATTTATAAACATATGCATTAAAATGAAAATGCGCCTCGTCACTCATTACAATTTTTCATGAAAATTAGGGTTGTCATGGGCGAGCTATAACATCCTATTAGCATAGAAGAACTATTTGTGTTAATTAAATCTTAAATGGAAACAAATCTAAATTCTTGTGCAAAATTTTCGCCGAAGATGTTCTACGAAAACCAAGTTTTTGAGCACGGTGTTAAATAGAGATTGATGGATTATTTTGAACACTTTCTTGAATAAAAGCAATGTTATCAGCCGATTTTGCAGTACGTTGTGTTCCATGCATGGGCCTATCAACTGCAGAGCCTCTTTCTTTCTAATCGTACACTACACAATAAATAGTGTGTTTTGTTGGTACGTTATTTCTCCCAAAAATTTCACGTAACTTTTTCATCGTCTAAGTAATCGATGAATGATTTGCATAAAATGTTTTAACAATTAAAACACCTTAGTTTATCGAACATTTTTCCATAATAAATTTCTCACGTCTTTACTCCACAACTGCCAAATTTGAACTGTCGAAACACATATTTGCCAAAATGGCAGCAAACCAAAGTAGTATACTTTCCCGGCGAACACTCGTTAGAAAAGTTAAAAGTGTTTAAGATATCTCAAATTTTCAGTTTTGCAGACACGCGTGTCCGACAATCACAAAGATGCAATATAAGAAAAATATAAAAATTTTGTTAAATTTTTCCATTTATTACGTTCATGCGTTAATGCATACCTATGTAGATATAATACATTACACATACAAATTACATAACTTCATTCTACTAGCTTTCGAATGAGGTTAAAGCTTTACAAACTATTCGATATTTAGCAATAATATAAACTGAACTGTAAAACGATCGTGTGTCAAGTGAATAATAAGTACAAACGTGTTATACGTGGGTGTCAAAATCAGTCCTTCAATCCCTGCTACAAATATGAGCGCGTCTTCTCGTCCTCTAGCAAATTTCAAGAAATCGGTCCTTAAAATTCTAGCCAAAAAAGTAATCTTCTATAGTCTTCTATAACAGCATTTAAATAATCTAACTTTACTCTTCTTACCGTATCCCTTCGCCTAATTCTTACAGAGTAATATAGATAGGTTTCAGATAGACTATGCATTAGTTAATGATAGATATAAAAACCAGATTGAGGATTGTAAAATTTACCTCGATGTAGATATAGATAGCTACAATAATTCAATAGTAGCAAAATGTGATTTAAAGTTAAAGAAATTAAAGGAAAAAGGTAAAAGGCTGATTAAATAAGATATAGATAAACTAAACGGCATAGAAATCAAAAAGGAAATAAAAATGAGACATGCAGAAACATGGCGTAAGATGAGAAAAACACTAAAAAACTGGCAGTAAGGAATTAAGAAATATGCAGATAGGAAAGAATTGATAACGCAGGAAAATTTAAGATTATTAGAAGAAAAATGGAATTTAGAAGTACTCCAACAGAAGACGGTTGACAAACATAAGCCACTTAGAATAAGGTAAATAGATTCTGTAGTCCAGCTAAACTGCGACGCGTATAGAGGAACTAGAATCAGCACTAATTACGAGCAGATCTGAAATAATTCGTCAAAATTAGAAACTTCTGCAAAGGAGTTAGTAATACAAAGGGCAATAAAGGATTAAGTAGATATACAATTAGTACAAGCAGCAGGTGCAGCAGATAGGTGGAAAAGATTCTGAACAGTATTTTGCCAATATGAAATACTTACGTGAGGTGTAGGATACTAAGAACGAAATTTCTAAATATACTGGTAAACCAACGAGAATATACGTCATGGTATGTGACTTCAATTATTTTTCATTTCATCGAGACTTTTGACCTTGATAATGAATAATTACTTGCTGTAGTTGATTCCTATTACGTATGAGCGTTCACTTAGTAAGAAAGAAACAAACTAACTTTTATTCCAAACTAGGACCACTTTTAAGTAGCCAAAAATAATCATCTCAAAAATTAATGTTTGTGTTTGACACCCTGTTACTTATTAAAACGTGTATATAATATTCCTTCTAGAGTCTTTTATTTGTGTGTGTTGATGACGTGCAACAATCGCCATAATATTCCCTCGCAAGAGCTCTTGTCACATGAGTTCGAAAAAGAAAATAAATATGTATTAACAAAGATGTGAATCTGCACAGCATACTGTTTTTCTTGGTTTTATTGTACTAGAGATAGTCTCTACACTGACTTGAAAGTCCTTTGTCACTGAAATCTCCAAATGTAAATGTATAAACTGGCTTTAAATGGTTGATTTGATTGAGATATTTTTAATATTCCCGTAAACGTCAACTGAAAAGAATTTTTCGTTTCTCGAAATGACTTTAAATGGTCCCTTATAAGGTTTATCTAAACTGCGTTTTGTCGTATCTACTCTTATAAATACGCATGGTGAAGTTAGTAATTCTTTTGAAACAAATATTTTTTCTTTGCAGTGTTTCGATGTTGGTACGGGAGCTAAATCTCGAAAAAAAAAATGACCCCATATTCAGAAGAAATTCACCAAGTAATCTAATCGGTTGTCCAAAACCATTTCCGCAAGAGTAGCTTGAAGATCTCATTTGAAAGTTACTTTTATACACATCATAATTACAGGTAAGCTATCAGTCCATTTTAAGTTCTTGCGACATCGAATAGCTGCTTTAAATTGCCTTTGTTACATTTCGACTAATCTATTTGCTGCAGGATTGTAAGTTGTGGTGTTTATACGATGAAAACCACATAAATTGCCTAACGAGGCAAAATTATTTGACGTAAATTGACGTACCTGATCGGTCGTCACACGTAGTGGCACGCTATAACGCACAATCCACTCGTTAAACAATTCTTTGCAACAGTATCTGCGTTCAAACATTTTAAAGGATATGCATTTGACAATCTTGAGAACCTGTCAACAACTGTTAATATGTACATTAGAAATTGGAAATAGGCCAACGATATCTGCATGTGTGTGATCAAACCTGGGGCTGAGTGGTGAAAATTTACCAATAGGTGATCATGTATGCCGGATAATTTTGCAAGACTGGCATTGTAACTATGCGCCCATGCAGCGTAATCTTTATTCATATTTGGCCAAACAAATCTGGTAGATATCAGTTTAGTAATAGTGTTAGCGCCCGACTCCGTTGGTGCCAATAGTATTGCTACGAAGATGAGTAGTGCGTCGTAACGTCATCCAAGGTCACTTCCTGTCTAGTTGAACAACACTACATTGAGGCATTCGTGCAGTCGTAGACGCCCATAATTTTTAAAAATACTTATTTTTGTATTTATCCAGATAAAGTGTCTGGCTTGATGGGGTCAGCATACTCCCGTAATTACGTACTGGTGTCTCTATACCTTCACGATAAATATTGAATACATTGTAAATTTAATTTGTATATTAAAACAAAATGCTGATGATCAAAGATGAAGTGTACATCTCAAACTAGTGTACTCTAGTCAACTCGGAATCACGTGCATATTTATCATCATGAACCATAGTCTGCATCTGTTGTGATATTTTTGAGGGTATACAAACTCCAACATGCGGCGTCTTGTGTTTATTGATTTCAATGTTGCTGGTATTGTTAGAGAAACAGCTTCAGTCGAACTGTATCCCGACGATGGGTCACCTGTCAATATGACCGTGTTAGCGCCCGACCCCGTTGGTATAAAATGAACCAATTGTATTGCTAACGAAGATGAGTAATGCGCTGTAATGTCATCAAAGGTCGCTTACTGTCTAGTTCGATAACAATACGTTGAGGAGTTCGTGCAGTCGTGTGATTTTCCAATGCTCCACCCCCGAAGGTACTACATTGGTTAGGAAGAGAGTTTTTTTTACCTAGAAAATTTGGAATTTTGCCGAACCCTTGCTGTTCCAAGCAAAGTAGGGATCTTTAACGTGCGTGACAACACTCACACACGGGACCTCCATTTTACCTCTTATCTGAACGAGGGTGTATTTTTGTAAAAAAACTCGCCTAACATTTTTCAAGCGGACCGTGTCGGGATTCGAACCCGGGATCTTGGGCGTAGAGTTGTGATGTTCGCTAGCCTGGGTCAACTAGATACCTCGATAATAGGTTTGGGTTGTTTATTTGTTGTTAAAGTTCTATTACTAATTATTAAATTCTGTGCAAATTATTAATAAAAGTTAAATATAGTGGTTACCTTATGTATTTCGTAACAGTTTCAATTACTGCTAAATAAGTGCTAAAAGTAGCTTTATTATCAGGATGATTCATACTATGTAAGGTTGTAAAAAATTTTCTTCTAAAGGCGCTGGGTGTGGATGCCCTAATGGTTTCTGTTGATATATCACAATATAGCAAAACATTACCATCAGTAACGCTGTTTTTTTTTAACTTTAAAGATGTTCCTGTTGTTCTTCTAATAACTCTTCTAATTCTGCATCGTTCTGATGCGCAACTTCTAAATTGTTCCAGTTCCATAGGTGCAGATAAAGTGTCTATTCTAGAGAAAGCGTCAGCTACGATATTATTTTTGCCACTAATATGTTTGACATCAGTTGTGAACTGTCTAATAAATTCTAGACGTCTAACAGTCTAGGTGATATTTTGTTTGACTTCTGTCTAAAGGCAAAGGTTAATGGTTTATAGTCTGTGTAAACAGCAAAATGTCTTCCCAAAAACCAATGCTGAAAATGACGGATAGATTGGTACACAGTTAGAAAAATTTTCTTTGTCGTATGCATTATGCTTCATTTGAGCAGGTAATAATTTCTTCCTGTAAAAAAATAGCGGCTGCCATTCATTATTTGACCTTTATTGTAGTACGGCACCTATCGCTTTAGTAAACAAGGTTAGTTCGGCATTGACATTACGGTGTACTAACCTCGTTGTTTCTGCGAGACTTGTCTTGTATTTTTCAAACGCTTCACTTCCTTCCTTTGGCCAACTCACGGGAGGATTTCCTCTAACACCATTTTTTAGAAGGTCATATAACGGTGCTTGAAACTTTGAAACTTTGCTTACGTTTACCAAAGCTACCAGATGAATATTTAAATATAGGATTTAAAAAATCGAAATCACGTGTAGCGTCAACAAATCGTTGAAATGTTTGCTCTGAATTCTTCAAACGAAATGGAATTCTAAGAAATTCTAGTTGTCCAAAAGGTGTAATTACCGCTGTCTTACTGACGTCTCCTTCTGTCATAGGTAATTGATAGAACGTGTTGATTAGATCGATCTTACTGTATATTGGTTTTCCTTTCAGGTTGCCGGAAAAATATTCTAAATGACGTAATGGATATTTATCTGGCATGGTTCTAGCATTTAGAGCTCTATAATCACCACATGGTTGCCATTCGCCATTCTTTTTGAAGACTATTTGCAATGGCGATGCCCACGGACTGCTAGAGTGCCTTATAATACCATTGTTTATTAGTCTTTTAAACGTTTGTTTAGCTATATCTAACTTATCTGATGGTAGTCATCGTGTTTTGTAAGTAACTTGTGGTCCTGGGGAGGTATAGGTGTAATGTTTAGTGGTATGTTTATTTTGGTTAGCATTATTTCTGTTTTTAGTTACTTCTGGAAATTGTTCAAGAAGCTTGTGAAACACTGATTGTGGAGTCGCCATTGGTATTGTTTCCTTTTGCCTACAACGTGGTAATTAAATCCAACAATCGGCCATGCCTAAGATTAACCAAAAGGTTAAAAGATTACAAGAAATTCGCCCCAATAATTGGTCGAGGAATTTCCACTACAGTCGCGACTAAGACTTGGGTTCAATTTCAAACAAGTTGTTCCATGAGTACTAATAGATGATCTACTAGCGAAAAAGATTTGGCACGTAGATGGTTTCTTGCGCTGTTTGATTTGTGTGTATGGGAATAAACAAATATCTGATCCGGTATCAATAAAAATTGTACCTTGAAAGCAACGTCTGTAATAAATAAGCGATGGTTGCAATTTACACATGTTGTTGCATTTGCGCCGAATCTCCAATTGTACCAACATTGTCTATTTGCATTGCGGGGCCGTTCGTTGTCGTCGAAAGCACGTTTTATTGAACGGGAACGTGACCGTCGTGGTTGCATGCTATTACTTTTGTTATGACGCACTTTTTTATCGTGGTAATGAGCAACTAACATTGAAAGTTGTTTGGCAAGCTCTGCTATTTGTCCTTGTATCGAAATTTCAGAAGTGAATTATGGAAGGATCTGCAAGAATATGGCATACGCAAGTGCTTGATAAAATCTATCAGAGCATGTACGAAGGCAGTAGAACGTGTGTGCGTGTAAATGGTAAAGTGGGGCGTTATAAAATTGTGGGAAGTGTAAGAAAGGGCTGTGTGATGTCTCCATGGCTCTTCTATGTATTTATGGATAAATGTATGAGGCAGGCTAGTGAAAAAGGGTGAAAATTGGTGAAACAAATGTCAGTGTGCTGTTGTATGCGGTTGACGCAGTATTATTGGCTTAATCGTCACAAGATTTGCAACGAATGCTTGACAGGCTTGCATGTGATTTTTCAACGCTCCACCCGAAGGTACTACATTGGCCAGGAAGCGAGCTTTTTTTTACCTGGAAAATTTGGAATTTTGCCGAACCCTTGCTGTTCTAATCAAGGTAGGGATCTTTAACGTGCGCGACAACACACACACGGGACCTCCATTTTACCTCTCATCCGAACGAGGGTGTATTTTTGTGAAAAATGCTCGCCCAACATTTTTCAAACGGACCGTGTCGGGATTCAAACCCGGGACCTTGGACGTAGTAGTCACACACCTACCAACTATGCCACGGAGCCGCCTGCTTGACAGGCTGTCGGAAGCGTGTGAAAATATTCAATTGAAAGTGAATGTAAATAAAACGAAAGTACTGTTTTTTGACATAGATGGCAGAATTGATAACTTTGTATTTAGAATGGAAAATGACACGATAGAAAAAGTGAGTAATGGAAAGTTGAATGGCAAAATAAAAGAAGGGCAAATGCTGAAAAAAGAGTGTCTGGAGGTACGTGAACAGTGAACAGGAATAAGGGATTGAGTATATGTGCAAAGTTGGGCATTTACAACTGTGTGTTAGTCCAACCGTTCTGTATAGAAGCGAAACGTGGGTCTGGCAGAAGAAGCTCGTTAGACGTATAAATGCCGCACAAATGAGATTCCTAAGAAGTGTATGCGGAAAATATTGAGAGACAAAATGCCAAACGAATAGGTCAAAGCAGTGTGTGGAATGCAAGTGATCCTTAAGGAGTTGAGCGAGCCATTCACGCTTACGTAGTTTAAACGTGTGGAAAGAATAAATGAGGATAAACCAAACGTATATAGGCAAGTAAGATGACTAGTTAAGCTGCAATGGGCAGACTGCGTAAAATAAGGTTGGATGTAGTGGAGAAGGTTGTAACGTATTTTTTTACGCAGTTACACATCGCTTATTAATCTAAAATAATACCGCAATAATATAAAAATATAATTTATAAATTTCTAAGCACTAAAAATAATTCATAAAATTTATAATAGCATATAGGCTCCTTTGCTCTTGAGGTCTAAGTTCCTACAATAAGCTTCGTCGAGTTGTCATTTCGTGTCACTTTTCTATCAGCGCCTGAACAGGTAAGCTGCTATCAGCGGCATAGTAAAGTCAAGATGGTAGACAGGCACGTGGCCTGTAACACAGTCCGCAAGAAAATAGAGTTGTTTTAACCTTCGTGTCTGAAAGTGGTTCTTGGTAGTTATGGAGTGCAGATTTCATTTTGTGTTCCGCCTGTAGCTGCTCAATCGATTCCTGCTGGCCGAAGTATTATAGGTTCCCTCATCATTAAAACATGCAATATAACGGAAGGAGTAATAACACGGAAGTAGATAATACCAAAGATGCAGTCAATATCATGGAATTATATCACGGATTTTGTTAATATCGTAATTGCCGTATTTAATGCTGAAAAGAAAATTTAGTTTGAGATTTGGAATACAACATTTATAGGATGTAATTTAGGATGAATTGGTTTGGTTAAATAATGTTTTGTTCAGAAGAATTCTCATAGTTCCAGCGATAATTTCGCTCGTTTTCATGTGTTTCCTGTTTGTGCATCGCAGATGGTTATGAAATACCCCACATCTGAGGTCATAGTTCGATTTCTTTTGGTCGTACTGTACTTCCACACGTGAGTGATACTTAGCATTTAATCACATTTATAATTATTTAAACGTAATACGAAAGGTAGATGGTTGAAGCTTTACCTTGATTAAAGTAACTTAAAAATTATTTAGTAAAAGAAAGATTCCGTAATATATTTGTAACCTTGCATAATTTTTAAAGATGGCTATGCAGTTTGCTTATCATAATTATTTCACAAACAGATAGCGTTAACTAAACTGAAAAAAATTGTTAGTGACATATGATGTCAAAAAATATTCAGCTGTCCAATTTAAATATCACATGTTATTTTACGCTAATTTAAAAATATATTTAATAATTCTGAGGTCATGTACTTTGATTCTTAAGCAACGTGATGAATTCTTTTTATACATATTAAGTAAAACTAACTCTATGTTGAAACATGCTATTTTATGAAAACTTAAATAATTAAATTTTATTGTGAAGTCAACGTAGTACTACATATGGCTAAAGATTAAAATATGTAATATGAATTATTAAGAGAGCTCAAACTTTTTAGAAAATTTATTATGAAATATTCAATTTAAAGATCTTTATGTTTTTTGAATACAAAACCTTATTAATTTTCTGATTTATAAACATTTTTAGTTGAAAAAGATTATGTTAAAACAAATCACGGAATTTAATCAAATAGAATCCATTTTTGTCTATCTCTTTTATTATTCAAAACACAAGTAAAACTTATAGGTCATTCATGAGCAGACATTGTGTCTAATAATAACAAATACCCTGGGTGTATATTTTTAGAACTTAAATTCTATTATATTATTTTTGGTAAATATTTTCAAGGACACAAACGGTGTCCATGTTGTGTATTTGTTTGTTCACAGGTTAAGTCGAGACATCTGTATGACATCTAGTAATTGAGATTTTGGTAAGTGCTTTACGAAGGTGAAATTCGGGTTTTGTGGCTATATTAGTGGAGTAGATTTAAGGTTTCCGCATTCCCCTAATACATGCACAGATAATTTTTGTAGGTTGTTGTATTGAAAAATGCGGTGGTCATTTGACAACCCATGACCCAAGCTCATGATCTACCCAGAGCTAACACTCTACTAGCCGTTTATGTCTAAAGAGATTTTCTTTTCCTCAAGCCGTTTTCTATCCAACTTTACCTTGGACTTTCATTGTTAATAAGAAATTCTCGACCTTGTGATATCAGGTAAAGTTTTATGATATATAATGGTGCAATTTGTTATCTGATTTTCACGAAGGGATTTTTTGTTTACAAGGTTCTCGAAGAACGCCAGGTGAGAAGTCTGAGAAATAAAAGAGCATGCCAAAGGCAATGTATGAATGTTGCAGAGGCGAAGGAGGTGTATAGGGACCGAGGGATGTAGAGAAAGATTGTGAATGGTGCTGGGAGTAAAAGTAGTGTAGTAGTCCAAAGCTATACCCTGCATATCCTCCCAGAAAGAGGTGCTAGGTTTGGTTACCTCAAAAGGGAATACCGTGATTGGTGTGTTGTGTTGTTTTTGTTGTTGTTTTATGTGTCTGTAGGACCTGAAGCCTGTGATTATTTGATACGTGGTCAATTTCATGAATTTTATTAGCTAATACACATAAACTATTCAGTGCTGATTCTGCTGGACTACTTAAGATTATTAGTGTTTGATGAGGTAGTCAACTAAGCCAGATTGTAGCGAGTAGTTAATCTGGCACATGGTCACTTGCTAGCCCACGAAGATATCTTATAAATTGTGAAGGCTTTCGATCTCATATTTCCCCTTATTCAAGTAATCGACGTACTGTTCTTCCTGAAGTTCGGAAAATAGTTTGATAAGCTTTTGTTTTAGAATACTATAAGGATTTATAACCGGTGGTTTGGTTATTATTTCCTTTACTTCGAACGCACTGCGGGAATCCAAACTTGCTACAGCATGAAAAAATTTAGTTTCTTCACGAGTAATATTTGCCATGTGAAATTGGGCATTCAAAATAACAAACCAAAATGCCGCGTTGTCATTCCAAAATAACGGCACTCGTATACTTCTGCCACTAGCAATTTCAACTTCCGTCAGAGGTTTATCCGTTGTATTTGCGACATCCATTATGCAGCGAATTGATTACCAACGTTGATGGCAAATTTTATGAGTCACCAATGTACTTGCAGGTAAATTACGTCGAAGTTGATTCCTAGTACGTATGAGTGTTCACTTAGTAAAAAAAGAAACAAACTAACTATTATTCCAAACTAAAATCACTTTTAGTAGCCTAAATTATCATCTCAAAAATTAACGTTTATGTTTTTAACAACCTGTTACTTACTAAAAACCTGTTTATATTTTTCTACTTTCTAGAGTCTTTTATTTGGGTGTGTTTTTAACGTGCAACAATCCCACACTTGCCTTTGTTTTATGAACACTATAAGTTGCATTTTTATTGTGTGCGCATTCATTTTATTATTTTGATATTTTAATAATTTTTCAATTGTTCTATTGTTCTTATTCCGTATTTTTATAATGTTTCTTACATTTGTATATTGTATACTATTGTAACCTACATTTATTTTGTGTGATTATTGTTATTAGTAATAGTTTTTCATTTTCAAGATTTTGAAATTTCTTAGTCAACTATACCTTTAATTTCAATTATAACATATTTGTATTTGTTAGTATGGACTTATCCTCCTCATCTTATATTATTGTTTTAACTCTCCTCGCGGCTCTTTTGTATTTTTGAGCGTGGAGTCCACGCTTTTCATAACGGGGAATAATGTTATGTACGGATTTAATACACCTTGTACAATTCAATTTAGAAGAATTTTCATGTTCAATTATTTAAATTATTACTTTGTAAATTTAGAACAACATTGGTGGATTAGGAAAACTATGGAATCATAAATGATTATAGTTTGATCTTGAGTATCTACCCGCAATCTGAGAAGTTTTTGATAGCAAAGCTCGCGTGTGACGGAATTAATGGCAAACCATCAGGGCGATTTTTGCAAACTAATCGTGCTTTGGTGTTAGGTAAACGTTTCGAGATCCACCCGATGGTGAATAAATACAGAGGGATCACGGAACAAGGAGACGTCTCTCTTAACTTTCAGTTTACACGGAACTTCCTATTTTCGGTCGTGTGGTCGCAGTGTCCGAGTTGGCGCATCCCTGACCCTCTATATGAAAGTCCGTACAATTTTCACTAATTTTTGGTTAAGTTTTGTCTTCTAACCTCTTTATGCATCATAATGTAACGTATATGAAGTCATATTTTATTTGTTAATTAGATATGTAACTTATGCACGCGTTGCTATTCTGGGTAGTAGCTGATACTTAAAGGTTTAAATGCTTTCCTGTCATCATCCTCTAGCCCATATTAAAGCCCCCG
Organism: Platerodrilus igneus; assembly: GCA_036346225.1. Taxonomy (NCBI): domain Eukaryota; kingdom Metazoa; phylum Arthropoda; class Insecta; order Coleoptera; family Lycidae; genus Platerodrilus; species Platerodrilus igneus. Next base: position 3,835,218 of record JARFIW010001259.1, on the reverse strand, counting down.
TAGTTTACATTGGGAACTACAGGTACGTAACACATCTCGCAAGCCAATCGAATACGGTATTCAGTACCTACAACCTATTTATTACGCCACTATCCCCATCGTACTATATTAACCTCACAGGTGTAAGCCTTACGTAGAAGCATTAAAACACTAAGGTTTAAAAATGCCACATATTAGATAGGCTGATAAACAGAATGCATATAAAGAAGAGCTACCCTCAACCTTGGAAGAATAGATAGGTGTTTCAAAGGAAAGCAGGATTAAAAGAATATAAAAGTTTTAAGTGTTAGTAAACCGGTTCATTCATTATTCAAAAATATTAACTACCATAGTATATGACAGAGTACAGAATAAATACAGGATAGATTAGCAGAAGATCAGTTTGAATTTAGAAATAACAATAGTACCAGACAAGCAATCCTAACACATATATCAGTTTAAGAAGAAATGTCAAGAGTATGAGAAACTAAAGCAATATGCTTAGGATGAAGGGTTTGGCAATATAGTTTGGAATATTCTATTTAAAATTTTAAAAGAAGCAAGAATAAATTACAACATGCACCAGGCGGGTAATTTTCAAGTAATATAGGAAACAAAGTTGTAATAGAAATAGATAATGAGGTACTGAATCTGAAATTGGCAAGGATGCGCTTTATTACAAACCTTATCAAACTGTAAGAACACAGTTAGCTAGAATCAAAGTGCTAGCAATTCGTGGCGTAGTTAAAAATCTGAAAAGAACCTCTGTAAGGCAAAACTTATCTGTTCATAATAAATCTGCACATTCTCAAAATGTATCAGCACAACTCGTTCCATCCAGAAATTACGATCGAAGCCATTCATTACTAAGTGCAAATTTTACAGAACAGCACATCGGTAATACAGTATTGCCCGAAATAAACAGTACTGAAACTAAGTTGGCGGTGTTTTTATGCGTGCGCTGTCACACTCAAGTTAGCTAGTATAGACCTGTCAAGTAAACCTCAAACAAGTAATTAGTAGGGCCTAATTGTTAAAAATGGTGTTAAGTACAGAGGAGAAAGTGTTTCTGGTAGAGCATTATTTTCGTTCATACGGAATCGGCCGACGTAATGGTGCAAGTTTGCTATACGTGTCTGATCAATTCACACAAAGGTTTAATAAACGTTCTCCAAGTAATGCTGTAATTTTGAAGGTTATTGAAAAGTTTAGAAATACAGGTAGTGTATTGTGCCAACGAAAAGGAAACTCAGGGCGTCCCAGGACAGTTAACAACAACAATAACCATGAACGTGTTTTGAGCAAATCTTAGAAAATCCGAAAGTCAGCCAGGCAAGGACAGCGTTACAACTTGATTTAAAAGAACTTCCTTTCAAAGAATCCTGAAGGAGCTGGGTACATTTTCGTATGTGATTCAGGTACATCAACAACTACATCCTCGGGATTATCGCAGTAGAGTGGAATATTGCGCCAGAATTCTCGCGTTACAGTATGAAAATCCTGAATTTTTGAAAAATGTTTGGTTTTCAGACGAAGCACATTTTCACTTGTCAGGCTATGTGAATCGTCGCACAAATCGATTTCTGGGCTTTGCCAGACTCGATGAGGTTCAAGAGGTTCCTTTACATAGTGAAAAGTGAGTGTCTGGTGTGCTGTTTCCGGACACGGAATCATTGGTCCGTACTTTATCGAAGAGAATGGTAGGCAAGTCACACTTAATCAACAGAGGTACAGACAAATTTTAACACGATTTATCCCTGATCTACGTCAATTCTGTCGTGCACGTAACTTGGCATTTCGAAACCAATTTTTCAGCAGGACGGGGCAACTTGCCATACTGCTGCCGCAATTCGTCAATTTCTTCAAGAACATTTTCCAAGCAAATTCATATCACGATTTACTGACTTCCATTATCCTTCACATTCTCCAGACCTCACACCTCCAGACGCATACATTTGGGGCATGGCTAAAAATGCCGTTTTCAAACGGGCACCACAAACCATCGATGAATTAAAGGATGCCGTTAGAGTCTTCTTAGCAGCCCTGAGACAACCCTTATTCAATAACATGACCAGAAACTTAGAACATCGTTATGAAGTCTGTCTCGAACGAGGAGGTGCACATTTAGAACATATAATAAAGTGTCAATAATATGTATTTTTTAAATATACAAAACAATTACAATTTCAGTACTGTTTATTTCGGGCAATACTGTATTACTCCCACGCCATTTTTAGAAGAATGAGTATTGCTTCTGCAAAATCACAATGTTATTAAACTTGCGTGAAAAGTAATAGGTGACGAATGTGTTTCTCCGCAAATGTTTAGTGCAATAGATTATTGTGTCAAATGTTTCTAACTAATCAGTGAGTAAACGAACATAGTTGATAAGCACTTAATTTATAGTAATAATATTACACTTATTAATTCGATATTAACCTATTCCTTTTTTCTATTATTAGCTTAAACTGCACTTGATCCATTGTGTTATACCTTTCAATACCAGTACGTGCTCTTCCTGTTTGTCAATATTTAGTCACCATGAAAGACCCTGTGGTATGAAGACAGTGCTTGTGTGTTACTTCTCCGTTTATTTATTAACCCAAAATGCCTACCAACTGTTCTACATGTGACGCGGCAGTTACGCCAACTATTCCTTCTTTGAAATGCAACATCTGTAAAAAATATTCCCATGTGAAATGTCTAAAATTAACCGATTCGGAATCACTTATTGACTTACAATATAAACATGCTTGGAATTGTTCTAATTGTAAAACTGCTGCAGCAGTTTGATCGCTTTAAAAATGAGATTATTTCAACTATAAATGAAAAATTCGATCTACTTAAAAACAGAATTCTAACAATGGAAAATAGCTTCCAACAAATTAGTGGGGAATGGGCTTTTTTTAAAATTTCTTTTACAAATATAGCAGAACTCAGAATATGGATAAACTTGTAGCTGAAATGAAGAATCGGCCATCAACGTGCTAACAATTTATTACTGTTTAATATATCAAAGTCAGGAGCAATTTCAACTGAAGATAAAATTAATGACGATTTTAAGAACGTATCTTCCGTTCTTGCTACACTTGGTAAATTTCAAGCACCAAAAAAAATATTACGACTTGATGTCCGTAATAGCAGCTCTGTTCGCCCGTTAAAGCTAATATACGACAATATAGATGATGTCCATTGAGTCCTCAGATCTAATAAGAATTTCAATAGGAAGTTACACTTTCGGCCCAACCTAACTTTATCTCAAAGAAACACCATTAAAAATGTAAAATTGGATCTTAACAAAAAAAATCTCTTAAGGAGAGACGGATTTAATCTTAAAATATAAAAATAATGTATCATCCATATCCAAGAAGTCAACAATTGCATCTACTTCGTCAAACTGACCAATCCCAATTACAATAATCCTGTGCAAATGCTCGATTAAAATTGTCGTGGACTTGGATCCAAAGTGATTGAATTCTATAATTCGGTCAATTCATGTCAATTTAATTTAATCGCTCTGTCTGAGACTTGGTTCTCTCAGGATATTCTTAATAGTGAGTATTTATAAAAGACAGAGACTATGTAACACTAAGTCAATCAAGGCAGAGTGGTATGTTATTGGTTGCTGAGAATGCGTTAGTTATTTCTAAGACATTCATTCTCAGTAATAAATGATTGTTCCTGCAGTTGACATTGTTGGTATACAGATATAGTTAAAAACAAATATTAACATTGCGGTTCTTTGTATCTACATTCCCCCTTCATTGCCTATCTCTGACTAGGAGTTATTTTTTGAGATGCTGGACACATTGAACGTGCTGAGCATGATGAAGTGCTATTCCTAGGTGATTTAAATACTCCTATATACGAGGATGACAATTCAAATCGATCAGCAGCATTAATTAATTTTATAAACCTATATAACTTAACACAAAATAATAATGTACGTGCATGGCCATTTGCTTGATTTAGTATTAACTAACATGGAGTGTATTGTCACTAGAGGAGATTCTCTAGTAGATGAGGCTTCCTATCATCCAGCTCTCAACCTAGAACTTTGTGTGATTGAACAAACGCATAACCACTTCCAAATTAATTATTATTCTGACACCTTCAATTTCAAAAAAGCAATTAACCACTGCTACACCAACTGCTTTACTTAGCCGACTGGTCTTCATTGACGACTATAGAAGATGTTGATGCAGCTTGTTACGTTCTTTATAATACACTTCAAAATATTTTCCTGAAAGCAGTCTAGATGAAATCGTATTATGTAAAGCAGAAATATCCAGTTTACTCATGATGTAATTACGTCACTAAGACATAAACACTATTTAGATAAGATGTACAAAAAGTTTCAATCCCGGTACTGATATCAACTATTTGCTAATCAAAGAACCGCTTAAACAATTCCTATCTGAAAGTATGGATAATAGAAGACATGCAGATGTAGTTACGTAGATTTCTGTAAAGCATTCGACCAAATCGACATATATATTCTTGTATCCAAATTTAGTAGCTTTAATTTTCATGAATCATTAGTAAATTTACTGCTCGCGTACGTGATTGGAGGCCAAACAGGTAGCCAAGTATAATAATTTCCACTTCCATTTGTTTAATTGGACTTCAGGAGCCCCACAGGTATCCAATCTTAGACCTCTTTTATTTTTGATCTTAATCAATGACACAACTGATACTATTGATATCAATATTCTATTATTTGCTGATGATCTAAAAATCTATCTAGAAATTCAGTCGCTTAATGGTACTACAATGTATCATCAAGAATGTTTAAATTCCCTTAATCGCTGGTGTCTAAAAAACAAACTTTACCTAAATCTCAACAGATGCTTCGTTGTCTCTTTCTCTAAAAAGAAGGATAGGATCTAAATCACTGCAAAAATTCTATGAATTTCATAAAATCTTAATTTTGACTGTTTGCTGAAATCGCAGAAAACCGTTGCTGTAAAAAATTTACTTCTGCAAAATAGACAATTCTACTTCAGTAGTACATTTATCAAATAAAAAGCCAAATTTATTTTTGTAATTATTTTGAATTTTGATAGAAATTTTACCAACATTTAAATAATTTTAAAAACAGTTGAAAGAAGAGCTATGGTCAATAATTACAAATATTGTCTGCATCTCCTCCTTTCCGAAGAAGACTTATTGTAGCCTGTTCAAAATGGAATAACTCATTTTCGAAGAAATCGTTAATTAAGGTCGTAAGTGAAATGGCGAAATATTTCAATAAAAATATATCCTTTGTACACGACGAGCTGTTTTTATGTTGTTGATAGTGCGCATTAATTCTACATTGTCTATTGGCGTTGAATAGATACTGGGCGTATAATTACGTGTAGATGTAGAAAGGTTAGCTGATCACGGTTTGGTATTATATTAGCAATTAGGTTTTTAGTTGCATTAATTTATTTGTTCCTAGAATTTTGTTTTTAGTTTGTTAACTAGGGCAATTTCCTATTACTGCAGGGATTTCCAAATTTCCCGATAATTTAAAATTTTGTAAATATTGTTTCTGATCTGAAAATCTGAGCTAATAGCCGTGAATTCTATACAAGAAATCGGTCAATCAAAAACCGCATAGTCAATTATTGTCAATTAAGTAGGAGATACAATATGCATGTATAGATTTAAAAAAGACCGAAGATAGATCTTAAAGACCATTAGAGTGCCCTACAAAGTCACTGTTGAAGTTCCTGCGTAAAATTCTTTTCGCTGTTGTCTTGTGCGGTTTTTAATTAGTATTTTTTTAAAGGTCAATAAACCCCTTCCTCCAACAGCTTGCTGATTCTATTAGTAATCTTCTTAACGTAGAACAGAAAGGGCGTATCAAACGCAGCTTGTTGACTGTCCTCCTTCGTATTGCTCTCTTATTTATGCGATGGCAGATCCACGCTTGTTAGGCTTTCTCGAGGTGGCCTGTCCCTTGTTGTAGCGATTCAGGCTCATAGATACGGTTAGTTCGATTGATCAGAGTCTTCATTCTTCAACACCAGACATTTCTGTCTTGGGTGGTGGTTGCAGCTCTTGTGCGAATCATGATCGACGCGAGTCGGTTTTCTGTGTCTGCCCAAGTTTTCTATTTTTCGTTCAGGTGACTAGTCTGTCGAGAAAAGGAAGTTTACAATTGCGTTCCCCTTGTAAAGTAGAGAAGTTTTCCATGCGTGAGCAGTTAGCCGCTACAACTATACCTACAAATACAGCAATGTTTCCAGAAACAGTGTCAGATCTTGACAAGTCAATACAAAGATCAAGCTGCCAGAAAACTACACCACTGGGGATGATTGCCGCAGTTGTAAGGTAAATTCAAAAAACTTCACTGAATCACGGCTCGGCCAAGAAACCTTTAGTTATAAATATTTTTAGTATTTTATTTTATTTTCTTTAGTATTTTTTCTAATTGATCTGTTTATGCTATTTATTTTACCTTTGCACTTAAATTTTCTCTCCTGGGTTACGATCAACACTCTTTTATTTATTATACTCTATTTATCACTTAAATAAAATGGGGCTAATCACATAATCGGAATACATTCTGATTGACATCTGATCTATTTGTTCCGTACAATATTTACGAAGTCAGGTTGCCTTTAAAAACATACACATTGAATTCCGATTTACAGTGGTAAGAACTTTCACAACATCTACAAAACCTATATCAGTCTGAGAATGATTAGAATAACCTTAGACATCCTCTATTAGCCGTAAGAGGCAACTAAGTGAATCAACTGCTCTTTTTCTACGCCAAATATCTTTTTAAAAGACCCAACGTCGCATTCCTCACTTAGATTACCTAGTGGTATATGAACGTTGGCATTCTGAACGAACCTGCACTTTGACGAAGTTCTAAAATAATAGAACGGGTAGAATAGCTTGCGCGTTTTAATGAGCTAAAGAGCCGAACTATAGATTTAACCAAATTAGTGGGGTCTTTAGTGAGAAACCAGACTAAGACACGTCCTCGAAAGAGGGCAACAGCTTTTTCGGTACTTAGAGTGACAGAGACCATAGAGGTCGGTATGCCATTCTAAGACACACTACTGCGATGTGGAAGGTAACGGGAGACCACCACATTACCTCCCAAGTACAATGCGTACAGAAATTGTTAATAAAGATGATGGCATCCTCTGGCGTAAAAATTCCTGAGGTAAAATAGTTTCCCATTCGGAACTCTGAGAGGGGACTATTCCAGGGATGTGACCCGAAGATATAAAAAAAGATCCGTGAACATTCTACGAGTCAGCGTAGAATGTCAGAAGTATGAAGCAAGCTAGAAAACCTGAAAATCGAAATGCATAGGTTAGCACTAGACATAGTATGGATCAGCGAAGTCGGCTGGCCAGAGGCGGGGGATTTTTGAACTGCAGACTTCAGTGTAATTGATACAGGATCAGAGGAAGGAAATTCGGGGGTAGGGATAGTTATGCGAAAAAAGATCGGACTACGTGTAGAAAACTACTTGCAAAAGAACGAAAGAGTACTCATGGTTACATTAGAATCTAAACCGGTAAATACAGTAATAATACAAGCATACATGCCCACCTCTAACTACAGTGAGGAAGAGGTAGAGACGATCTACAAAGATATGGAAAACTTATTAAGATACGTAAAAGGACATGAAAATTTAATAATTACGGGGGGTTTTAATGCATTGGTAGGTGAGGGTAGGGAAGGAGCGGTAGTAGATTTATTTGGTTTAGACACGAAAAATTACAGGAGAAATAGGCTGGTAGAATTTTGCGACAAGAACAATTTAACCATCACAAAAACAATATTTCAACATCATGCTAGAAGACCACACACGTGGAAGATGCCAGAGGATATAGGAAGATATCAAATAGATTACATTATTGTTAAACAACGGTGTAGGATCAAGTAAAACTGTAGAATCTACCCAGAAGCAGATATAGACACTGACCACAATATCGTAAGTACGAAGGTCGCTCTTAAATTTAAAAATTTAAAAAAAGAAATGGCAAAAGGCACTTTGACTTTGAGAAACTAAAAGATACAGATATCCATGAAACATTCGAAAAAAAGACAACAGAATCGCTGAAAGATATCGGGAAAATTTCTGATATTAAGGAAGTAGAAACAGAATGGAATAACATTAAATCCAGCTTAGACATGGCGGCCAGAGATCTTCAAGGGTATACACAAAAAGAAAATAAAAACCATGGATAACAAAGGATATCCTGAATTTAATAGAAGAAAGCCGAAAATATAAAAATAGATCAGACGAAACAGAAAAACAGATACAAAACCATAAAATGGGAAATTATTCGCAAATGCAGGAAAGCTAAAGAACGATGGATTGATGAAAAGTGCAAAGAGGTATAAACTAAGATGGAAACGGCAAAGGCAGACGAAGCATACAAATTAATTAGAATGAATTTTCGGGATATAAAACCATATAGCAAAAATATAAGGGACGCGGGAGAAAACGTCATTATAGAAAATGTAGACAAAGTGATTGGATGGCACGAATATATAGGTAATTTATATGCAGGAGAGGAACTAACAGCATTAGAACAGGAATAAGATATTGAAAATGATGAAATGGGATATCCTATACTTAGAGATGAGTTTAAGTTAGTATTAAAGGATCTGAAAAATGGTAGGCCGCCTGGTACAGATAAGGTGCAAGCAGAAACGTAAAAGTCGCTGGACAAGCGGTAACAGAAAGTCTCTTCTACTTGTAAGGCGAGATACCCAAAGATTTCAAACGTAACATCATAGTAACTACACCAAAAAAAAAAGACGCGGATAGATTTTCGAACAATAAGTTTGACAGCACACGTGTCAAAAATACTAACTAGAATTGTACAAAGAAGAATGGAAAAACCAGCTAAAGTAGTATTAGGAAGAGATCAATTTGCGTTTAGGCGAAACAAGGGAACACGGGAGGCTATTTTAGTTCTGAGGGTGATAATGGAGAAAACAATAGAAAAGGGGGAACGAGTATATAGGGTTTGAAGATCTGGAAAAAGCATTCGGCAATGTAAAATGGAAAAAAATGTTCGAAATACTCAAAAAAATTGGAATGAGTTTTAGGGATAGACAGATAGTACATTGCTTATACAAAGAGCAAACATCGGTAATAGAATTAGAGCAGGAAAGTAGAGAAGTAAATATTAGAAAAGAGGTGAGACAGGGATGTGCCTTATCCCCATTAATATTTAACTTGTACATTGAAGAGGCAATGAATACTGTCAAATGCAGGAAGACATTTGGAATTACTATGCAGGGACAAAAAATTGATGTGCTTAGATTTGCAGATGATACAGCGGTATTAGCATCTAGCAAAGAAGAGTTAGAAGCTGCACTTAATGAAATGGAAACAGTTCTAACAGAAAGATACGGTATGAAAATTAACAAAAATAAAACTAAAGTTCTAGTACACCAAAAAGGGGAAAATAAATAAAAAACAGGAATAGAAATAAGTAACGAGAACTTACAAGAGATGAAAGTTTTCTACTACCTAGGAAGCCAAATAACGCAAGATGAGAAAAGCAAAAAAGATACAAAACAAAGATTAGCAAAAGGTAGTGCTACATTTAATAAGAAAAAGCTACTACTGTGTTCAAAGACAACAAACATAGAAACAAGAAAAACAATGGAGGTATGCATCCAACCAGGCCCAAGATGGAAAAATTAATAACGAAAAAAATAACTGTACTTAAACATGATGATTATTATAAGCAACTACAAATATTGGTTGGACAATATTCTCGAATAATGTTAATCGGACGAAACTATTAATTCGACAAATGTCTAAGTGTTGGGGGATCTTGGCAACCACAGGCTGCTTAACCCCCTTCACATACCTTACATGTGCTTTTTAAAAATGCTCCACTCGAAGGTACTACATTGGCCATGAAGCTAGTTTTTTTTACTTGAAAAATTTTAAATTTTGCCGAACCCTTGCTGTTCCAAGCAAGTTAGAGATCTTTAACGTGCGTGACAACACTCGCACACGGGACCTCCATTTTACCTCTCATCCGAACGAGGGCGAATTTTTGTTGAAAAAGCTCGCCTCCTCTTTCACATACCACTGAATCTCGGCGAAATAGGGCATAAAATGGGAAAACAATAGAAGGGGAATCGAGCTGTATATAGGCTGTGATGAGAATTTCAGGGAACTGTGTAGGCTAGCTCAGAACATAAATAAGTTGAGGTACACGTCCAACCAGTTTCAAGACGTAGAACCTAATGACGTAAAAATAAGTGCACTTTTAAATCTGATGATTATTATAAACAACTACAGGTGTTGGTTGTGAAATATTTTCAACTAATGTTGATTGTGTGAAAGGATATATTAGAAAAACTATTAATTCGACAAAGGTTCAAGTGCTGGGGGAACTTGGCAGCAAAATGCTGCTTACCCCCCTTCACATACCATTGAATAACGGAGAAATAGAGTATATAACTGTAAAACAATAGAAAGTGACCGAACTGCATCAACCAAGAAAGACAGCGAACGTAGAAACAAGAAGAAAATTGTTCAAAGCATATGTGTGGAGCACAGCACAGTACAATCGGAAAAGCAGACAGAAAGAGATAGAAGCTTCTGGAATGTTGTGTTTCAGATGTATGAGGATGGTAGCATAGACAGACAAAGTTAATAACAAATAGGTTATAGAAATAGTAAAGGAATAAAGATATCTGTGGAAAACAAAAAAAAATAGGAGAAATAAAAAGGCAGGATAGGTTCTAAGGAATTTTTGGAAAATAGTACGGGACATATTACAAGCAGAGGTAGGAAAAAGAGGTAGAGGTAGATCTAGATCAAACTATTGCACGCAGATAATGAAAAATGCAAACTGTTCAAATTTCAGAGAAATGTGTTCCAGGACTGAAGACCTAATGATGATGATATTATGAAACCGACCCAAGCAAGTTCAGATTCATTCAGGACTATTTGAAAATCATAAAGACGTTAAGCAGAAGCTGATCGACCTGAGTTTCAAAATCAACAACGTGACGAAACTACGGTCCAAACAGCACATATACTGCAACAGATTTCTAATGCCAACTTCAGGACAAATATACAACATCACGACATTCTTTTACTGCAACAAAGTCAAAGTAGTAGCGTTTGAATCGAGGGTGGAGTTTCACAGTACTACTCGTTGTAACATGTTTAATTTGAGCTATAATTATTCGCATTGAATTACGAGGATAATGCGCTAAGCGTGCCTTATTCTTTATTAATCTTCTTATATTCAAATATCTGTGACATAAAGTTACTTTGTCAAGCATCTCTAGCTGCTTCCTTGCTGTTTCCCCACCTCTAACGTCGCTATCATTCGGTTCTCGCTTTGTCAAGTTAGTCGCCCGCTAGCAACCGCCTTATCAAGATGTATTCCCGGCTAGAGGCATGCGACCTCCGGCTAAATTACTTATGTAAGCAGGTCAGGTCGTGTTAGACCTGAAACCATTTTGATACCTTCTACTAACGGTTGGTAAATTATACATTTTACAAACTAATTTAATTTGATTTCATTTATTTAGCGCGTCAACTAAGAATTTGTCAACTAAGAATTTGTCAACTAAGAATTCGTCATCGAAGAATGATAGATTAAGTACGAGTGATGATGTTGGTTTTGATTGCAGTCGTCCCAAATTAGAAATGGCTAGTAACATTGTTTGGAGATTATGAATTTCCGTCCAGATTTGTCTTGGAGCAACGGAGGCAGTTCGGTTTGTTATTAAATATAAGAAATTTCTTGCATGTGTTTTGAATGTCGTAAAAATTTGATAAACAGACTATCATATAAAGCACGAAAAGTTGCTATTATGTTTTCGAACATGTAATCTTTTTAATTCTCAATTATTGTTGAACTGGTTTTCCAAGCCGTAAAACGAAATTTTGTCAAGTTAGGTTTATATAATTACAAGCTTTGTTCCATTTGAACCTTAGATAATTTCAAGGTATGTTTTCGACGTCATACTTTTTTTTGTGTTGCACAGTTGACAGATGTTGTCAAGAAAGCAGATGCTTCGTGCAGCTGTCATAGAATTTAAACTAAACATTCCTATTTTTGTGATTAGTTTTTATCTACAGATAAATTATAAAATCTAAATATGAAAATTTAAATACACGCTGCGTAAGAATTTAGAAACTGTAGTCTACCTAAAAAGATCTGCCCAGGTTAGAAACGTTAATTCAGTGTATTGTGGCTACAAATTATTTTTAATCAAATGTTTAAATCAAGTTTATGTTTGAAGAGCAGTTGTTTGTTTTAAAAAGCCAAACCTTGACTTTGTTATAGATGTTAATGATGAATTTTTTTTTACTTGTTAAAAAGTTTTGAAATTTTAAAAGAGAGTTTTTTTTTAGTAAACAATTAGTTAAACTTTGAGACTTTTATTTTGGTCAAATGCGATCAAATCTGATAACATAAAGGTAGAATTTTAGAGTAATAATTTTGTGCCACTATTATATTGGATATACAGTTTTTTATTTTTGATACTTTTATAGGACACAAATGGTGTTCTACATTTTTATTTATTTAATCTTTGTAATTTCTTACAGGAGCTGCGTCTTATTTTTATAAGACAGGTTTTTGTTAACGAAGGCGATGGTTTCATCTTTGGGTTTCCACGTCCGCACTTAAAATTGTGCCTTGCTATTATCGTGATTATCTCAGGACTTGGTGGCGCCTATTTAACTTAGTTTAGCTTTGGTTTGCAAACAAAATTCGACTTACCCCCCACTTCTTATTGCTCTACCCAGGAATAGACCCCTAGCTATGTCAGAAGATTTTTGTTCACTGGCGCCCATTTGGAAAAATAAGTAACACTGACGCCACAACATATATATATATATATATATATATATATATATATATATAAACAAAATCAGTTACATCGTGCCAAAGGTTCGGTCATTCAAGTCTATACTGCGGCTTCAATCCGAGGTACGTGAAGTGCGGGAAACAACACTACACGGCAGAATGCGAGAAGCGAAGGGAAGCTATACCGACATGCACTAACTATAATGACTCGAACCCCCGCCAATTATCGGCAGTGCACTGCATACCAGCAGAAACTGAAGAAGAAAAATCTAACCAAAGAACACCGCAACAGAGGGAGACCGTCACAACCCAGCAGCCGCCAAGCCGCCTCCAACTGCTCCATTCACATCGACTGACTACCGACGAAACAAGCTCCACGGAAGGTGAAGCGTAACATCAGACCAGGGTTAAGGAAAACAGTAGGAGCAAGAAAAAGAAACCTTGGACGCGGGCCCAACCAACACTGAAGACTCCACTACAACCAAGGATTACACCACCCACATCCTCAGTTCTACCAGCAGGACCCACCATAAGAACCGTCAACAAAATGACTGCTCCAATAGCCCAAAACCAGCCATCACCAACAACCGGAGAATCCAGAACAATGAAAATCGTACATAAAGTCCTCTGGTGTATCGAAAAGGTAATCAGCACCCACATGTCCGGTGACTTCGTCACCAACCAGCTATAGGTGGCAATAACTGACATGCTGGGAGCATCAATGACTAACAAACCGCAACGAACACTAAAGATACTGTACTGAAACGCCAACGGTATCAACAACATAAGGACGGAACTCAAACACTCTCTACAAGAATTTGACATCGACGCAGTACTGTTAATAAAAACGAAACTCTCACCAAACACAAAATTAACGTTAGCCAACTACGTGATCTACCACACGGACTCTTCTGTTCATAAGACAAGCTTGAAGATAGCGATTTAGCAAGCTTTTCATTGGTTCATTTTTGGTATCGCACAGCAACACATATATAAATAACAGCCTACAAATTACGAATACAAAATATTTTTTAGAATGCATTTAGAACAAGCTGTAATTGCGAAAACTCAAAAAACTCGAACGAACGCACATAAAATAAGTAAAGGAGCTTCTAAAACTGGAAAAGAAAATCTCAGCAATGCTTCATCGCGAAGTAAAATATCGTTACTAAAACCGGAATACAAAATACCGAAGTACAACGACCTGAGCATTATTTCAGTTGTTTCTAGAAATAATTGGAAAGTTGGACACCAATGATTCGCCAACGTTGATGCCTTGAAATTTAGCAGTATGCAGCTAAGGGCGTGATATTACGAATAATACTTTTAGCTATTATGTAAATATCTAAATCTGAATTAGATTTTATCCTTTTTTCATTGGTGTAATATAAAGTACTTTAATAGAAACAAAATATTTTACTTTAATTTACGTGGTACACTTACTCCATTGCTCCATAGCAGAAAACGCCATTGACTGACCAGTAGAAACTATTCCTTTGTAACATGTGATATTTTACTCACACCTTCAACATCAGTGTGCCCGGGATGAACAAGCTTTGATTGTTGTTAGGCACGCATTCCCTTTAATATATATTTTCCTGATTATAAATTCCATAACAACAAATTAGCCTGAAACAAATATTAACGCAATTGCCAAGTTTTGACAAACGTACGGTTCAGGAGCGAAGAAGCATTGATGTGTGTATGCTTGTTAACGTACGTTATTAGATAATACCAAGCTCTGAAACCAATACCCAAAGTTTCTCTTGTCACACTACATTTAAAAAAGCCTACTTTAAAACAACCAGCAAATTGAACAATTTTTAATAAGATGTCGTTTGTAAATTTTTTAAAACCGTAAAACAGAACTTTGCAGTATTTCATCAATTGTCTACATTAAAATTCTAATTACATTTTCATTACCCTAACTCGGAAATTGAATGTTTCATAAATTCCAACAAAATTGCTATATAACTTGGAAAATCACAAACATTTGCCCATTTGCCTAAAGCTATATACAAAATGTATATGCTTTAACGTTCTGAATTTCATTAGGTACCGCTTTGTTGTTCTTTGTGTGGCCGACATATACGGCACTATACCACGAAAATAAAATAAATATATTTTGTATACTTCTTCAAGTATCGTTCTATACCCAACATACATGAATAAAATAAATGATATTGCACAATATATGGCAAACAAATCCAGAAATACGTATACCTTTCTAAAACGACTATACACACAAGGAAAATAATGAAAATGCTCCGCTTATTTGGAGAACAGAATCGGTAAGGCTTTTTAAATTCTATACAATTTAAAATTTAATTAAATCAAGTAATACAGGAGTAAAATTGGATTGTACAGGCAAATTTAATAAAAAAAAATTCTTATAAAATGCAGTCGTGCGCCTACGATCATTGTCAGAAATTAATTATAACTTCGAGCTAAACCTTTACGTAAAAACGCCCTATTCAACTAAATACATATTCACACAAAATCAATACCGAAGTAACAAAATAAAAAAGAAGCACGGAAAAGAAGACACTAAGCGAAATTGAAACTAAAACTAGGGCTGCAAAAATAAAGTCTCAACTTTCCTTCGCAGACAACTTGTTGCAATTCATACAAGCTAAGTGACAGTACATTTTAACGGCAAATCATAAAGTCTAGTTCTATGGAGCTTCCAAAGATATGGAAGAAAATATAGCGCATCACAATCACATATAATCCATTTAATCAGATTGTATTAAAATAGAAATTAGGGATGAACTAGGAGATTAATTAAACTAATATAAAAAAGAGGCAAAGATTTCCAAATATTACATCAAGCACATCAAGTTAGCATTCGACAAATAAAGTGCAGTATAGGTTCGAGATCATTGCTGTACATCAATAAAAACAGAAAAAAGCTATTAGAAACGAGAAAACAGAATCTTACAAAATAATCAAGGGTGGCTAGAGTACGGTAGTCGGAAACTGAAAACAATATTATAGGGCAAAAAAATGGCAAGAGAAGATACCTAACAGCACTGCTAAGAATATTTCGAAGTAAGAGATTCGTTCACCCACATAATAAAAGTATGCGGAATACATGGATATCAAAAATAAATGAGTAGAAATACATTTTTTTTATAGAAATTGCCATAAGAAAATCTACGATGATCATCTTTGAACTCTCAATATTCCTGGCTGCCAGGAGTTGCGTAGTCGACTAATGTGACGAATAACTGCAAACTAGCCAATGCATGTATAAAAATTAAGCTACTGTAACTCATAAAATTATAAAACCCTATTAATTCCTTTGCTAAATAAGCACCTTTCGGTCTCACATGCCGGTGATCTGTTCATCTAGATGTAACTTTCCTTGACACTACTTTGTGACAGATACTAATCCGTCTTAGCTGGGTGAAACATTGATTTCATTAATATTTAACACAACTCACGACTCCGCCCAAACGTATTAATTAAATTTTCATAAATTTAATTATTATTTTCAAATTCTGATGCCATAATATACAGGATATTTCGTACGTTGTGGGTTACTGGTATTTAGCGCAAAAATGTGAAGAAATCTGAAAATCTGTATACGTGACTGATCAAAAATGCTCTATTAATTTGAAATATTTCCAAAATTTTCGCGATATATCGCCATTAAGTCCTACCTTTACATATAATACCATAAATACAATTACATTCGAATCACCCATCAAATCAATTTGTATCAATCAATCAAATGTTTATCTTGTATAGAGGTCGAGATTCTTTTGTGTCCCAAAAATCTATAACACATGAATGTAGTTATTGAAATTACAATATCCAGAAATTAAATACGCGTTTCAATTTAATTATTTGCACATACGTCACTAAGACACTGTTTTCTCAAAACGTCGAAGATATCAACACGAAATGTATTATAGGTCACTGCGAAACTTATTGCAATGTTTAACAAATAAATTTTTTAATGGAAACCGTCGGATTTTATAACACTGAACGATTCTACCTCAAAATTACATTGGCATGTAAGCACTATCACCGACCATGTTCAACCGTTTTTGAGTGATTTGTAATTAAGGGGCACATTAATCACTTTAATTTAGTAGTAAATATAACAACCTAACGCGATCGCGGCTGCTAAATTAACTAAAGAATTATTAAAACAAATGTCAAATGAACTCTATTGCGTGTATGGAGTTGTAATGCTTGTGATCGCTCAAAAAGGTTTTCTAAGTCAAGATTATTATAAAATGATTTACGGTGAATGTAATAGGATTAGTCAAATTTCAGAAAGCACAACAACTATTAAGTAGGTTCAATAATTTTGATCAGTTATGCTACAAGTACATTGTTACTGTTTGTTGCGTGTTGAAACTCCATCTTGCATGAAACGATAATCAGAAAATTCACTGAGTAATGAAAGTGTTACCCATAAGACCAGCGGGCCAGGAAAAAAAGAACAAAATCGGCAAAAGGTATACTCGCCCAAATTACGGTAACAGAAAAGAAAAAGAAAAAAATGAATGCCACGCTAACACAGTCGGAATTGGGGGACTAATGAACGAAACAAAAAAACACGCAACCCAATTTACCATAAAAAAGGGGTTAGTATATATATATATATATATATATATATATATATATATATATATATATTCTTATGCTCAACCCCGTCGCGCCTTTTCTTATTTTAATTTAATTATTTTTATATAATGTGCAAGTATTTATTTTATGTTACGTGCTTTATTTTCGCTTGGTTGGTTTATAAATCAAAAACTGTGTTAAATATGCCTCGACTATTTGAAAACTCTTTCTTCCCAGGGTATCCACCTACTTACCGTGGGTTCAGTGGTAAGTAGATGTGCAATGCACCAACCAAACAGCACTACCTTTTGTTTTTTGTACCTTTGATAATTTTACACTTGTATATGCCAAATTTTTATATAATCCACGTTGCCTTGTGCCAAATTAATTACTATTACAAATTTCTGACTTTGACGTTATATCACACAGTACTCACCTGTTCTATACTTCGTTGTCGGCCTCTATGAATGCTGGCTCAAAATCCTACTCGCCGTATACGTCTTTACAAGTTTTGCACTATCACTACGAAAATCTGCTGTCTAGCCTCCAGGTTTCTTTAACTTAATTTTGATGCTCCCAAATCTAAAATAAATATGACCCAAATTTAGAATTTTGAATAACCTTTTGTATTTACTTCCCCTGCGCTAATTTTTCCGGTTTTATATCTTCTTTATCTCGTACGAATCCTCTTGCTACTCCAATGCTGTCTTATAATCTTGCTCCTCTCGTTCTAAATCACTGCTTTCTTTATCCGCTCGTTCCAAATCAATACTTCCTCCTTTTAATCCGCTCGTTCCAAATCAATCCTTCCTTCTATTTACCACTCAATGCCCTGCTATACATAAAACCATATCCAATTCAATCCCAATAATATCTTCTTCAATCTTATAAATCCTATTCGATGCCTTCTGCCTATATAAATCTCGTTCCAATATCCACTTATGTTCCGCCGGTTCGCTGTCGCACTAATTCCACTCTTAAACTCGTTACTCGTCGTTGCTATTAATTATTTATTCACTGTCGCTTATCCCTACTCTTCCTTTCTATAAATTAAACTCGTACACTTTCAAACTCATTTATTAAATCTTCAAAAATATTCAAACAATTTAGCGCAGTTTACAAACACGTCTTAAAACAAAAATATTTAAAAATCGACCTCTTGTTTACTTTTCGTAGGTGATAATTACAATTTAAATATGCCTACTCTTTATTACATTGTATACAAAAACCCTCCAATAACATCGTCTCACCAAGTTCGTGTCACTAATACCTTATACTTTGTCTTTTGCACTTTCCCTTTTCATACATAAATGTTCAATCATTGGTCCTAAATATCGCACAACCCTTCAATCATATTTGACAATGCTATTACTTATAATTTTGCTATTATATGTTTGTCCAAAGGTTGATTCTATTAAAATAAATGCCGAAATGATACACATATAAACCTGGATCTGCGTGGTGAATAGTGTAATTTCTACAGACGTATCCGGTTTCTCGATTGGCAAATGTACGTTCTATGGCTTATTCAACATACAACTCAGTGTAGAACCTTGAATACTGTGTGTTTTATCACGTCATCAAGTCATTTTTTTACGTCTTGGCACTTACATTTTGACTATTAATACCTTAATGTGCGCTCTATTTAACCCGTTTCTGAATCTTTGGTTATTGAAATATGTCGCGTTGTCTACCAAAATCCTTTCCATTTTCCCAACCTGGCTTCCAAATTCTCTAATCGACTGTAAAGCATGCACCGTGTTACTTCGTCTTGCCGGAAATAATTTAACAAATTTCGAAAAAACGTCCACCATTACCAATATGTGCCGATACCCCTGTTCACTAGTAATTAGGTTGCTCAAGTAATCAATAGCTAGCAATTCTAACGGTCCACTCACGCTCACATTCATCGGTATGTTCTGCAACACCATATTTTTGTCTTTCCCTAAAATACAAATCTTACAACGATTAATCCGTTCTTTAACCACCGTGATATCGTTTCTTGTATAAAACGCCTCTCTAAATACCAAAAATGTTTTTCTAATGCCTATATGTCCAAATTTTAAATGAATTTCGTCTATAATTTCCACAGCCGTGTCTCTGGATAACACTAACAGTTCTGCATCCCCTATCCTTTTTACCACAAACTGCCCTACAATGGTAAATCCACGGTACTCCTCTACATTTTCCCTCGTTAATTTCTCGCGTATCGAGCTCACCTCGCTGTGCCTCTGCGTCTCCATAAGCTTGGCGTTTGTCCACCGACCAACCTCCCTGAACTCCTGCAAAGCAACAAAACAATCCTTTACGTCTTCTTTATTCGCCTCTACCTGCGGTCTGCTTAGAAAGTCCGCCGTCACATTTTCCTTTCCTGGATTATGTTTAATTTCAAAATCGTACTCTTGCAATACTAGTGCCCACCTATACAACCTACTGTTCAAAAACTCCTTTTTCTTCATGAATGTTACAACCGTGTTGTCGGATTCTATCAAAAATTTCTTTCCTAGCAGATAAAATCGTAACTTTTTTACTGCATACACTATCGCCAACATCTCCTTCTCTGCCGTCGCATATCTGGTTTCGCAGTCTTTTAACACCCTGGAAATAAATACAATTGGTACCTCAGCTCCGTCCTGGATTTGCACCAACTCAGCCCCAATCGCATATTTCGACGCATCCGTCCTCAAAATAAATTCGTCCTTGAAATTTGGATACTTTAACGACAACTCTTCATAAAACGCACGTTTTAAATCTTGAAACGCCTTCTCCCGTTCAGCAGTCCATTTCCATCTTTCGTTTTTCCTTAACAAACTCACCAACGGCACACACAACTCAGAATATCTCGGTATAAACCGTTTATAATAATTTAAAACCCCTAAAAATCCTCGCAATCCTCTTACATTCTTTGGTTGCGCAATATTTTTCAACTCGTCCAGCCTCTTATTACAAATTCTCATACCATGTTCACTAATTTCAAATCCTAAATACGTGACCTGGCTCTTAAACAATTCGCATTTTTCCACGTTCAACTTCAATCCCCCATCGTCCAGCCTTTGGATCACCTTTTCTAAATGCTCCATGTGTTCTTGCTCGTTCCTGGAAAAAATCAATAGATCATCCACATAGTGCGAACAGAAACATTCATACTCGTTGAACAGCTTCTGCATGGCCCTAACAAGTGCTGCTGAAGAACTACTTAAACCAAATGGAACTACAGAAAACATATAAATTTCCCTTCAATACTAAACCCCGTAAACTTCTTACTATCTTCATGCAACGGAATCAACCAAAATGAATTTTTTAAATCTAACTTGCTAAAAATCTTCATCTCATATACCTTATATAACAAATTATCCAACCCTTGTGGTTGTTCGTACTGCGCTTTCGTAATTGAATTCAACTTCCTCGCATCCAAACAAATTCTTATATCCCTTTTGTTAGGTTTAGGTACAATAACTACCGGGTTCACATATGGAGTTTTCGCTGGTTCGATGATTCCTTCTTTTAACATTTTACTAATCTCGGCTTTAACCCTATTTCTAATTGCAAACGGAATTGGATACACCTTGGTATTAAATCCGCTGTCTTCCGTGACCTCTAACTTATGCGTATATCGCTTCGCAAATCTCGGCTCTTCATTAAACAACCCTATAAATCTATTAAATAATTCCCCCAGCTTCTCTTTAATATCAATACTCACTTTTCCTATCTGTCCATCATCAATTATTCTCGCAAACATATTACATAATCTCACTTCAACCTGTCTATAATTACTTGCCTTTGTCACTCCTAATCCTGACTTATCTATATCATTTCCATTCCTATATTCCGAACTAACCGTAGGCACCACCCATAACTTATCTTTATCTAATATCCTAATCGACCTATCGTTTCCATCTATATTCAATCCAAAATCCTCTATAAAATCCATTCCTAATATAAAATCTAAATGCAACCCCTTTGTTATCAAGAACTCTGCATCTCCTGCCTTTTTATTCCCTACAAATATCGGTACACGGATGACCCTATAAATCGTCGTTAGCTTTTTGTTCATTGCCGACCATAAATTAACCTCATCAATTGTTTCTATTCGTCCTTTTAAAAATTCTGCATGTTTTATTACCACACTTTCATTTACCAGCGACAACTGTGAACCACTATCAACTAAAGCAACATATAAACAATCTCTTAATCTAATATTAATAAACAACAAATTCTTTTTATTAATGGTATAATTATTCAACAACAAATCACTTAAACTATAACATAAATCTATATCTAACCCTAACAATTCTGTCTTCCAAAAATTGACGTTTTTTTGGATCGTCGGTGCCTCGTGTACTTGTACCACATCGATCTTGTCCGTGTCCTTTGTCGCCGCGCTGGTCGTAATATGTTGGACGTTTATGTCCCTGTCCGTCCGGCTGTATCCGTCACGCGTTCCGCCTCCCGTAATACGGCCGTCATCCTCGTTATCGCCGTGCTGGTACCTATTTTGTCCTTTATATTCGTTTCCCCGGTATTCCCTATTGAAATACTGTCGTCGGTTTCCGTCGTGTCCCCAATGATTACGCTGTCCGTGGTTGAAAACGTGCTGTCGGTAGCTAGGTCTGTGTTCGTTATGGTATACATGTCGTCGGTTTTCGTCCCTATAACCCCGATTTTGCTCCCAGTAAGTTCCACGCGTCTTTGCCTCCAGTGCCGTCGCTAAGTCAAAATTTCGCATTACTCCTAAAAATTCTCGCAGGGTTTTTACGTTCTGTACCACAACCACCTTTGTCATTTCTGGTTCCATGTGTCCCGCAAGTAGTAATACTATGTCGTCCTCGCCCAATTTCGGTGTCAGATGTTGTGCCTGGTTGTATTTGTCGATCGCGTATTCTTCGCGTGATCCGTTTGTCTAACTGTAATGTCCTGTTATTAAGTTTGTCCTTATGTTTGTCTGGTGCGTGTTACTCCAAAATTGTTTGATGAACAGTCGTCTAAACTCCGCGTATGTGTCGTACTGTCTCCGTATAATGTTGTGCCATTTTTCCACGTTACCCGTCAAAGTCGCCCCAACTATCTGTAATTTCGTCCGTTCGTTCTCTGTCTCCACGATTTCGTCTAATCTGTCCAAAAACCCCATCGGTTGTTCAGTCCGTGGTCCTTCAAATTTCGGTAGCGCGTCTCGGTTTAATTTTATCTGCTGTCCGTAGTCTAGTCCTCCGCGCCTCCTTTCTAGGTCGTCTAACTTGTCATGTATCTGTCTAACTTCGTTGCCGACCCTGTTTTCTAGTATAGTCACGTTGTCTTTAAATCTTGTGTCCAGTTGGGTCCTAGCGTCAACATTTTCGTTTTGTAGTGTTTCTAGCGTCTGTCCTAAATTCCTGTAATTTGTCGTATGCTTTTTGTCACATGTCTGTATTTCAGTGTTTAAAGTCGTAAATCCGCTGATCATAGTTTCCTCGACTGTCTCCACGCGTGTCTTTATTTCTGTTCGTAGGTCCGTCCTTGTTGCGTTCGACTCTCCCTGAAATTGTACCCGTGTGTTTTCAATCTTGTCGTCCGCTCGGTCTACCTTTTCTTGTAATTCTGTCTTTAGTTCGTCCTTTACATTTTGTATCGACGTGAGTAAATAGTCCTGGTGTAGTCTAATTTTGCCGTCAGTTCGGCGTGCGCCGTTCTGAATTCATTTCTGAGATCCGTGTGTAATGTCTTAAACTCTGTCCGCGACTCGGTAAGTGACGTCTTAAAATCCGTCCGTGACTCTTCAATTTTGTTAGTTAATTCCGTCTTTAGTTCCGTGTGTGATGTCTTTAGTTCCGTGTGCACCTCGGCAAGTTTGTTAGTTAACTCCGTTTGTGCTGTATTTTGGTTTGTTAATTCCATTTTTAGTTCCTTGTGTGAATCTACCATTTTGTCTTGCAAAATTTTTCAGGAATCGCATAATGTCATGGCTTCCGGCGGTTTCAGCTACCTTGACCTCCTGTACCGTCGCCTGGTCCGTTTCCATGTTTATCACCTCCGGATCTACCTGCCTCACCTCCGTTTCCTGGACATCTCCCCCTGCATCTAACTCCCCGTCTTGTGTCATAATTTCCGCGTCAATTCCGTACATCCTTCCTGATCTCGTTATCCGTTTCGTGTCCGCGTCCGTCATCTCTGCTGTCTTTTTTGAACTCCTCTTTCCTGAAAAAATATATAAACTACGGGCCCCACCTAATCTCGGGATCCCTTAATCTACCACTACTTCTGTCTAGCTATCTAGCCCCACGTTGGGTTTGCCACCTTCTTATGCTCAACCCCGTCGCGCCTTTTCTTATTTTAATTTAATTATTTTTATATAATGTGCAAGTATTTATTTTATGTTACGTGCTTTATTTTCGCTTGGTTGGTTTATAAATCAAAAACTGTGTTAAATATGCCTCGACTATTTGAAAACTCTTTCTTCCCAGGGTATCCACCTACTTACCGTGGGTTCAGTGGTAAGTAGATGTGCAATGCACCAACCAAACAGCACTACCTTTTGTTTTTTGTACCTTTGATAATTTTACACTTGTATATGCCAAATTTTTATATAATCCACGTTGCCTTGTGCCAAATTAATTACTATTACAAATTTCTGACTTTGACGTTATATCACACAGTACTCACCTGTTCTATACTTCGTTGTCGGCCTCTATGAATGCTGGCTCAAAATCCTACTCGCCGTATACGTCTTTACAAGTTTTGCACTATCACTACGAAAATCTGCTGTCTAGCCTCCAGGTTTCTTTAACTTAATTTTGATGCTCCCAAATCTAAAATAAATATGACCCAAATTTAGAATTTTGAATAACCTTTTGTATTTACTTCCCCCGCGCTAATTTTTCCGGTGTTATATCTTCTTTATCTCGTACGAATCCTCTTGCTACTCCAATGCTGTCTTATAATCTTGCTCCTCTCGTTCTAAATCACTGCTTTCTTTATCCGCTCGTTCCAAATCAATACTTCCTCCTTTTAATCCGCTCGTTCCAAATCAATCCTTCCTTCTATTTACCACTCAATGCCCTGCTATACATAAAACCATATCCAATTCAATCCCAATAATATCTTCTTCAATCTTATAAATCCTATTCGATGCCTTCTGCCTATATAAATCTCGTTCCAATATCCACTTATGTTCCGCCGGTTCGCTGTCGCACTAATTCCACTATTAAACTCGTTACTCGTCGTTGCTATTAATTATTTATTCACTGTCGCTTATCCTTACTCTTCCTTTCTATAAATTAAACTCGTACACTTTCAAACTCATTTATTAAATCTTCAAAAATATTCAAACAATTTAGCGCAGTTTACAAACACGTCTTATTACAAAAATATTTAAAAATCGACCTCTTGTTTACTTTTCCTAGGTGATAATTACAATTTAAATATGCCTACTCTTTATTACATTGTATACAAAAACCCTCCAATAACATCGTCTCACCAAGTTCGTGTCACTAATACCTTATACTTTGTCTTTTGCACTTTCCCTTTTCATACATAAATGTTCAATCATTGGTCCTAAATATCGCACAACCCTTCAATCATATTTGACAATGCTATTACTTATAATTTTGCTATTACATGTTTGTCCAAAGGTTGATTCTATTAAAATAAATGCCGAAATGATACACATATAAACCTGGATCTGCGTGGTGAATAGTGTAATTTCTACAGACGTATCCGGTTTCTCGATTGGCAAATGTACGTTCTATGGCTTATTCAACATACAACTCAGTGTAGAACCTTGAATACTGTGTGTTTTATCACGTCATCAAGTCATTGTTTTTACGTCTTGGCACTTACATTTTGACCTAATATTTCAAATACTTTAACGTTTGTAAAGTACGGCAAACATAAATTTCTCAATTACGGGATCTGATATTTGGCTTACTTTATTTGGCATACACTACCTTCAACAAAACAACCTTTAGAACCCTTTTATCCCCTACTAACATTACATATATATATATATATATATATATATATATATATATATATATATATACACAACATATACATGCAAAGAGAACACTAGTTCTTTTGGTAATATAATATTTATATATTCTTTCCCACTTAGCTATCTTTTTTCAAGTTCTTCTATATAATAATCAGGTACTATTTTACTATATATATATATATATATATATATATATATATATATATATATATAAAATGCACTTTGGTATACGGCACATAGACACATAGACTATGTAGATGGAAACTGACATTTTTTTACATACGGTTAATTTGGTAAACTTATCTAGTATCTAACATCCACAACGAAATGTATTTTGAATTACTCCTAACGAATTTTGTTTAACCTACACATCATGTAACTATATCAACTCAAATCACATGATTTTCTATTACTAGAAACTACCTGCAGAATTATGCTTTGCTGACAACATTTTTTGTGTATTGATTTGTTCTAATTCCTTTTGTATGGTATTCCTGAGTGTGCGGACGAGAATGGATAAGATAAATTTTAGAAAATGCTCCTTGCCAGTCAAAATACTGTTCAGAACAGAAGAAAGCATCCTTAAAAATAATGTGTTACGTTCAATTCTACCCTATTAAATATTTTCAATTAATTTAGGAATTTTTTTAAATATCCCCACGCTTCCGTTTCGATATCTTCTGTAACTGCATGTTATGGGAGACGCCCCTGATTACACTTTATGGTTTAGTGAATTGATTTGTTCCTATAAAACTCCTCCTAATACAACTGAAACAAGTTCAACACTTTGTAGAATGCTATTAGAGTATTTAGTTTAAGTAAAAGTACTTCAATCTATTTTTATTGTTTGAGACAGCAAATGTACTCCAGAGTATTTGCTTTCTAAAAGAATATATAATCTTTATTTATAAGTAATAATGCAAGTTTGAATAGCATAATTTTCTACAAATGTGATTAACAAAAGTAATTGTAGTCGAATTTGCGGGTTTTCGTTATCTATTTATGCATTACAAAGCATTAAGAAGTGTTTTTGACATGTGTTGCTCGAATATTCCAATCGATTATCAGATCGTTTCGAAAACTGGGATCACTTTGATTCCGCTTTTCATCATAACATGTACTGTCTGCTTTCCTGATGTTATTAATTTGAGAGCAATGCACGCTTCCTTGGATAAGCTTATATCCCCTGTGCATTGGTTAAGTTTCGTACATGCTTATTAACACTAGTAGTGTTCTCTTTTTCTAGTTCTTCTACGTAGGCCCAATTGTTCCGTTACGTAGGCCTAATTGTTCTTCGGCGTATGCCCAACTGCTCTTTTATGTAGGCCGCTGTTGCAGTTACGATAGCAGCGTGAAAGATTCTGATCACAATGATAACGATCCCGCTGTGAGCAAAAATCACGGCGTTTAGCTGGTTCATCTCCATGGATGCCAATGCAAGATAAGTATCACGGCACATGGAGGCATGTTGCCATCTTTTCTTCTCTCTGCCTTGTTGGTCCACTTTTTAATGTTGGTGCGTAACCAAGGTACGTCGATGAACTTTATCAACCTCGCCCCGACGGATGAAAACCAGTGTACAACTCGTTTTGCGACTAGCTCGTGAACGTTGCATGTGACCTCTTAAAATAGTGCCGGAAATGATTCTGAACCTTTTTTATTTTAATCTAACTGAAAATGTTTCTGAAATATATATATGGTAATTTAATAGCTTGCTATTTAGCCAATCTAAACATTACGTTTTCTTACTGATCAGTTTACTTTTTATGTTAAACGATGAAATGCGCACCTAGTACGTCAATTCTGAAAATAGAAAATATTGTCTGTAAAATATACCTCTGTTTATTTTTTCTAAAAATAGAAACTTCTTTTGTCAACTGTCAATAAAAATTCGATGGCGATATACTTTTCTTTGTCTATATGAACCACCCCGCTTTTGTAGTTAGCCCGGTATTTCTACGTTTCTTTTATCCTTTTATACGTAATCGTGATTCGTGCGGGTTCCTGCTTGTCATTTCTGTGTTTGTCTGACCCGAGAGTTTTAACCATACAAATGAAACGACAATATTTTTGATGCCACGGGTATTTTCAAAAGGTCAGTCTGTCCACTCCTATCTACACACGCACAGGAACACGATACAAAAAGAATTAGAACAATAAACAATACACAATAAAAGTTATAGCGCCCGCAAGGAAGAAAATATTCCTCAAAAACTTGTACAACATGCAAAAATTCACAGACACAAAAATAAAACATTTTTCAAAAATTTGATCTGTCCATTTTCATCTACACACCCCCAGGAACACAAAACAAAAAGTATCAGAAAAAAGAACTGTATATAAAAAAGTTACAGCGCCCATACGGAAGAAATCAGTCTTATAAAGAATATTTTGTTCTAATTATTTTTGAAAATTCCCCATTGGCAGCCACAATAATTAAAGAACAATATTTTGCTACCAATGGTATTTTCAAACATTCAACCTGTCCACTCTCTTCTACACGTGCACAGGAATATCATACAAAAGAATTAGAACAATATACAGAAAAAGTAACAGCGGCCGTTCAGAAAACATTCTAAATTGTAAGTTGACAGTTTTCTATGACTAGTTATCTATTTTAATTTTAATATTATGTACGTTTGCGATTCTTGCATGAAGCTGTGATAAATCTAGGCAATCCTTCCCTCACGTTAATACTCTTCCGTATCAACAATAACAAGCGTAAACATAGCCCCACGCATTCACGATACTTTCTCACATAATTGCAGATTAAACAAGGTATTAAGATCGAAATGCTTTTACAACATTAAAACCAGACCACGCTATAATCTCATTAAACTGCCAAAATTAAAATTCTAACGACATTTACCTTAACATATCCCGAACATTGATTGCGTTATAAACTCAAAATAAATTGTAAAATGGTTTAAAAAGTATGATAGATATATTCTATACATACACACGACTTACTACTGAATATTTTCATTGTCTGAATTTCATTAAGCTTTATTTGACTTTCTTTGTGTAGTGTAACTGAGATTTAAATAGCGTTATATATATACACAAAACAAATTTATTTTCGGATGCTTCTTCAAGTATCATCGTTTACTAAGCTAAAATAAGCAAAACATTATTATTAAAAATACATAGGAGAACACAAAATGTGACATATATATATATCTTTTTGAAAGTGGCTATAAATCCGATGCAGACAATGAAAATACCAGGCGGAGTTTTTGTTCGTAACGGCGGTGGTAGGAATCTTTATACATTAAAAAAATTATACCATTTACGTATTGCTGAATACATGCGGAATTAAAATTGCAAAAATTTGATAGTAACGAATTCCGTAATTATCATTTAACCTAATACCAATAAATACAAGTCTAATAATTTTTCACGATCACAAATATTTACAGTCTTGTTTACATTAACACTAGCTTAATCACTATTTGAAGGCACTAATTTAATCTTCTAAGTACGATTAATTAATAGTATATTATTCAACATACGGTAATGTAGGCAATAACTCACGCAGATGAAGTTTGCGGCACGAGCCGAAGGCGAGTGCCGTAATTCATCAAGAGAGTTATTGCCATTACCGTATGTTGAATACTATACTTTATCTACGACTATAAGCACAGTAACAAGTTTTAATAAACACATGTAATCAAGGATATTTTTAAAAAATTATAGTACAAATTTGTTTGACATTATGTAAATGTCAATGAGCATGGCTACTTTGATATTTTTGGTAGGTAATTAAATAGAAATATAAGCTGGAAGCGTGAGTTATTATAACTCACGCTCATAACTCACGGTGTTTAATTATGAACACTATTACTTGTTCAAAAGTATATGAATAATGGTATTATAACTAAATAGGAGTAGATAAACACTATTATAGCATTAATCTTACTGGTAATTTATTTATGTATATCGAACCTTTATTAGGACGAAATTCAAACTAATTACTAAACGGTCGCAATAGGGTTCACACTGATATATGATAATCCTTTATTCCTGAAAAAAAGGGGAAACATCTAGAAGGTGCGTCATCAAACCTTTCGAGAACAACCTTAGTGTATTGCGATACCTGTCAATCGTCTTTTCTTATCGCTACATAGATACACGGCCGCTTAGAAAAAAAACGAATAAGCGTCCTTTCCAGAATGTTCTAAATATTTCTTAATTGCTGTTACAACAGTAAGTTTATAAAAAAATTTAAATCGCATGCAGCAGTCCGCCACAAAGTCAAAAATTAATTATGAATATGCGTTGAGCTAGCTTTAATGCAGAAACGGCTTATTCAGAATATATATTTCAATAAAACTAATTCTTAAGAAAATGGAAGAAGGCAAAATTTAAAATAACCATTGGCAATAAAACTAAAACTAGACTTCTCCTGCAATAATTGTAGTTTGTACAGTTCCAATACTTTATTCTGAAATCAGAGAAAAAACCTAAGTCTTGGAGTTTTCAATAATGTCATGAAAATTAGGATTTCACACGAAATTTAATTGTACTCTACGCCGCATTAAAATGAAATTAATATTCCCACCCAAGTTTAACGAAATATTTAGAACAAAAGCAGTTCTGCAAAGTAAAGAATCATAAAAGGCCTTAAACTTTTTTCTTTAGGAAACAAATGACGCCTGTAACAATAAGAAACCTATATAAGAAGAAATATAAGCCAAATATGGTATAAAAATACATTTAAGGCGAGGCCGATAGCCAACAAATACAAGTGATTTTTTGTGATGTCGAAGAATATGTACAAACTGGTTTCCTTTTTGTCATCAGACAATCGACTGCGCCAGTTGTTTAATGTTACCTGGCACACTATAGTTTATCATTTGTGTAGGATATTCAAGTTGTGCTCATCCTATCGTAATTTTTCCACGTCATAAGTGGTGGTCTATCAGTATAGTCCTTCTTTTATTGTATTTATACAAATAGACAAATTTTTCCAAAATTCGTTTTATTTCATTTGTTATTCTGTCTCTTTAGGTAATTTTCAACATTTTTCCTACAGCACCAAATTTCAAAAGCATCAAACGTGCTCTTACCTGTACCCATCCTTCATTCCTAGCAATCTTATAATACTACTTTCCCTACGAATATTGTAAAATCTTTCCTTATATTTAGATTGATGGGAAAATTACAAACACAATTTGTAATTAATATCATTTTTTTCTTCATTTCTTAATTTTTCTTGGGTATTAAACCCCTCAATTTTTAAAATTGCCTTTATTTACGTTTCGATCCATGACCAAGGATCGTTGTCAAATTTTTATTATTTTGACGACGATACTAGGTCATGGATCGAAACGTAAATAAAAACAATTTTAAAAACTCTGAGTGGTTTAATACCCAAGAAAAATTAAGAAAAATACAAAACAAACCACAACAAACATACAGGGATCATTTTTTCTTCTTTACTGCTTTGTAATTTTAAATCGCAAATAAAAAAATTCCTTGAGTTCAAGAGGTTGTCCTGACCTATATGCACATTCAAAAGATCAATTTTATTATCTTTATTGCATGTTATTTGTTTTAGCTTATTTATTTTCATGTTGTAGTTCTACCTTAAGACGGCTTCGTAGCGTAGTTGCTATGCGTATGAATACTATGCCTAAGATTCCGGGTTCAAATCATGGCACGGTCCGCTTGAAAACATTTTTCACAAATATACACCCTCGTTCGGATGAGAGATATGATGTAGATTGCGTGCGTGAGTCTTGTCATGCACATTAAAGATCCCTACCTTGGTAAGAGTAGCAAGGGTTCGGCAAAATTTAAAATTTCGAGGTAAAAAAAATGGGCTTCCTGGCCAATGTAGTACCTTCGGGAGGAGCATTGGAAAAAAAATCAAATGTACTGTAGTTCTACCTTAAAACTTTATTCATACCAATTATCATGTTTCCTAGATTGATTGTGCGATTGTTCTCTTGAAGAACTTGTTATAGTATTAATTCCAAGTACTGGATTGGCATGAAGAACAAACAACACACTATTCAGAGTTTAAGTCTTGTTTACCGATTGTGAACAAAAGTGTTTTATAAAAATTGTGGAAATTTTGTGGAATAGCCCCAGAGACACTTAAAGTAATCAATTCGTCGTATTTGGAAAAGGTAAGCGACTTTTATACGCTGAATTTGTTTCACAAGTGATGTGTTCTTAGTTTACAAACTTTTTTGACCTTTGTGACAAACAGGTCTTGTCCCTGTACTAATAGCGGTAAATGTTTCCTTTTCAAGAAAGTCGAACAATATTTTTATAACGTTTGGTTCATTTTTTCATACTTTGAGATGTCTAACTTTACTCTTACTCACTTTGTTTTTATTGTCGTACAATTCAAATTTCTTGCGTTTATTCATGTAGTTTTTAAAATTGTTTATGTTTGAAGGATTCATTTCATTACTTCATAAGGTTTTCCAGATGATTTGTCACATCGCACCAATGTCATCCATTGCTCGAGCGTTTTTAGGTTCTTTCGCCTTTCAATCAAGGCATGTACTAAATAATTTTCGTTTTGGCTATGACCAACCTCAAAAAATGTATGAAGGATGTCTAATTTCGTCTATTTCTAGTATATATATATTTTTATATATATATATATATATATATATATATATATATATATATATATATATTAATGCGTGGTTTAATTGGTACTAAACTTGAGCGCCACTATGGTTTCTAGTATATATATATATATATATATATATATATATATATATATATATATATATTAATGCGTGGTTTAACTGGTACTAAACTTAAGCGCCACTGTGGGCGCCATAATATTGCGAAGTCACCCTGATAATAAAGTAAACTCCAACAATGTAGTTTGCCACGGCTGCTCTGCTCCTGTCTGAAAAATACTATTAACTACGCCACAAAAAAAAGACGTTGCAAAGGTAAGTCTCCTCGATTTATTCAGAGAAAAATTATACTCAACAATCATCATCCAAAATCAAGTTCTCAGATTAATTATATTATAAGTTATCCCCTTTATAAATAATACATTTTCACATATTCCCAGATCAATAATAATAAAAAGTAACATGCTTTACCACCAACCTTACGTTACCCTGGCTTCAGTGAAACAAAAGTTCCAGGTACTGTTGCCGGTGGACGACTGATGGAAAGGCTCTTATGAACTAGCTCCGAACTTCACTGCAGCGGTTGAGCAAGGAGGCGGATCCGTGGATCAGACAGATTCGCGTTTGTCTGTTGATGATAAGATCCCTGTTCGATACCCGAAACGGACGGTATGAATATTGTTAGGCAAGCATATTTCACAAAATACGTCCTCGTTCGGATGAGAGCTAAAATGTAGGTCACGTGTGTGAATGTTCTCGCGTACATTAAAGATCCCTAACATGCATGAAATCGAAAGGGTTCGGCAAATTAAAAGAATTTCCATGTCAAAACAAACTCGCTTCCTGGCCAAAGTAGTACCTTCAGGTGGATCATTAGAAACAAAATCAAACGTAGGGTTGAGCGGGCTGAGCTGGGGGTCGGGAGGGAAGGGAGCAAAGCGTCACTGCACCTAAACAAATTTAAAAATAGCTAACCTAGAAATGGCGCAGGGACCCTAGGGTCACGTACCGTAAAGACAATCAATAATCACTAGCATAGAGTTTATGCCCGAAAGAAACATGTTTTAGTGAAATACAAACACGAGACCGCAACTCGCGTCTCAAAATTCTGAAATAAAGTACCAGAAAAAGACACAAAATCCTTGTTACATAAAACTTCTAAACTTTTACTCAAATAATTATACACCTCTGTATAAGTTAAAAGTACTTCAACAAATATTTGGTGTTTCATTTAAAACCTTGTAACCACACCTATATTTATCTAAAATCAACAAACTTTAAGCATCAAACGAGTGTTTGCCAGATGTGGTAGAAAACCGAAGTGTGGTACAAAATAATTTAATACACACTTGCCAAGATTTGATGAAAATTCTGCAAACAAATTTTTTTTTCCAACCCATAAAGTTATAATGATACATTATTCTAAACATTCAAGAAGCTGGAAATTTTCAGATGATTATCTACCAAATGTTTCGAATACCTGTCAGATGTCGAACTTCAACTAACAGACGGCATACACTTAAAAAAATTTCCATCGGCGTTTAAACTGCATTCCGATTTCATATTTATCAAATTATAAGAATAATACTATCTGTTCCAGTACGAAATAATTACTTTGCCACTTCTGACGCTTCTTTGAATCTAAATTACTAATTTTCATATTCCATAGCTACGCTGTGAATTTTGAATACTCTAAAATTTACGCCTAAAATCTAAATACCTCAAGGTTACGCTGTAAATAATTGTTTAATCACAATGTCTATAAATTTGATATTAATCACTGTTAAAAAGATCGAAAAGATATTAAGTCTAACTAAAATCGTACACTGACGTAAATCACCTTTCACCTTCAATATTATAAAGCTCCCCCAAACCTGGCTAATTTGTAATTGATAGCATATACTCGAGAGCGTTGAGAAACAATCAACCTCGTAAATTTTAAACAATAGATAACGAATCGCCATGTGTTAACTTTAGAACGCGAAAAGTACATTACCAATACCGTATAGAATATTTGACTCGCATGCTGCATTTAGTGTTAAATGTAAATCAATAAATGCTTTAAATTAAATACGAATATATGAGAGAATGATTATAATTACGGTTTGAATGAAAGCGTCTGTATCTTGAAGATGCTTCGCAGTCTCTCTTTAAAAAGAAAAAAATGAGGCCTATAAACTAATATCAGACAGAAAAAAAATTCTTTTATCGATGTCTCCATACTACTAACCTATATCTCATAACTACAAGCAACCCAAATTGTAATATAATCTACAAAATATAAGTTCAACGAATTTTAGTAAAGATGACCAAAAATTTATACATTGTATTTATAAAAATTGAATAGGAAAAGAGTGGTAAAGGAGAACTTAAGTAACTGCGCGTACAACTCGTTCAAAACTGGAATCAAAATTGGAAAGAAAATAAGTATAAGTCAAAATCGGTATGTCAAAATAAAGAAGACTAGCACTATTATATAACGCGGAAAAAGCAAAAATATAGCAAAAAAATTTACTGCAAGTCTAACTGCTATAAACAATTAAATAAATAAACTAAATAAATAATAATTCATAAG
This sequence comes from Platerodrilus igneus, assembly GCA_036346225.1. Classification (NCBI taxonomy): domain Eukaryota; kingdom Metazoa; phylum Arthropoda; class Insecta; order Coleoptera; family Lycidae; genus Platerodrilus; species Platerodrilus igneus. Next base: position 3,800,688 of record JARFIW010001259.1, on the reverse strand, counting down.
AAATTATCTACCTAAATCATAAGTGTTTACGTAAGATATCATTACAGAATTCGCAATTTGCAATTTAAATATTGAGTGAACTCTCTTTCTGAAAAGTGTACTTCAAAAGAACACAAACCTATTTATACCGGTAGTCAAGATTAATAGTTCGAAAAACATTTTTTTAAATATATGACTGCTTATTTTCGTATAACACAATATGATCCCAGGTTATAAAACTATTCTTCAATTAAAGAATTTAGAAATACATATTATAGCGCCGATTGGTTCGTCTCTGACCAGAATAATTACATACACAAAATGCGTTTGTACACAAAAGATGATTGATAGGTTCTGAGGTGCGAGATCTGTTGATTGAGAAATACAAGATTTGCATTTAAAAGATTATAATAGGTATGTACATTTTAGACGTTATATACATAATTTCTGGTACGTTTTAGAATAGTCTAAAGGTTTGGAATATGTATATAAATTGCCATGCTGGGCGTTAGTTAGTTTTAGGTTTGATAGAAGCTTTGATTACAATATGTTGTAGTTTAAAGTTTTTAAAGGTGTGATATAAATTACTGTTGATATAAATCGCCCTATTCGACATAAAATAATTATAGTGCTTCGTATATAAACTAATAATTAGTGCTTAAATAGTTAATAATAGTGCGTCGATAATATGCAATTAAGAACATAGCATCATAGTTTTAAAAAGATAATACTTGTACTGTTAGCAATTAACTGGAAATAAATTGTGAGAGCTTTTGGAATTCCATTGTAACTACAAGTTATAGAAAAAGGTTTGTGTAATGAGTTTGAAAATAAAGAACTGTTGTTAGTACAAATTGTTTTCGTTACAATACCATAAAAATAGATTTGGCTCTGAGATAGCAGTCAATTCGACAACAACTGTTTCACCAATAAGTCTTCGCATCCCTAGAAGATACTCACTTTGTGATTTTTTATATTTGAAAACCACCTACTACTGCGCGACTGTCGCGCAAACAAAAACGATCCTAAACTGAATTGATCGCAAGCAACTTAGAACACCTAAAGATTTCTAACGACCTATGGTGAAAAAACCTCAACAACAAAAATAATTAGTCACAAAAGCTCGCAACTAATCTAGAACGTTACTTTCTAACATGATCAGTTCCAAAAGAGTCTCATCTAGACGAATCTACAGAAAAAAAATTTTTCGAACGAGTACTCTATCGGAAAGGAGTATTTCAGTAGTACGAGAAATGGGCGGATTGGTCTATCGGGATACCGGGAAAAATCCTGGTGCGCCGATGCATTTAGGGCCGAAGAGAAAATTATATTTAAAAATAATATGAATAATGCTATTAGCTCAGCAGACAAATTATATATTTTTAAAACAACGTTGAACTCTCGTGAAACACCTTCAATTACGTCTTTTCAAGGAAAAAGAAAAACAGCAGAAGTTATTTTGGCCTTACTGTTACAATGCGATTATAGGTTTGTAGCCTAATAATTAAATTAGACCATCGGCAGTGTGGAGCAGATAATATTATCAAATATTCGGCTTCTTTTCACCAACAGTTTTTTAAGAATGTTTAAACTTAGGAGACGTAATTGAATAAACAAAAGGGAACATGATTTCTAAAAGGCATATGAATGCGGGGTTTTTCGACACCCAACATGTTCAATTATTCACATTATTTCGCATATCAGTCAGGAACTCTTAAATGCGATTCCGCTACTTTAACAAATCCCATTGTTGACGTTACTATGCTTCTACATATACCGGGTTAGTATAAAGTCCCGGGATGAACCAATAACTTTTTTATTTGAAGTGAATTAATTTTAAAATATATCGATTTATGCCATTTTCAATTGTTTGTCACTTCCTGTTTAACCAGAAATGCCTATCACCTTTTTTTTTAATGGGACACTCATTATATTTTTACATTTTCGGATGCAGAATAAAAAACTACCTTCAGAAATATTAACACTTTTCATTCTTAAGAACGTATTACAACAAATAATAAAAAATACCGATAACGCAAAACAAGATTTCTGAAAATTATTTGAAATTTTAATTGACGGTATCATTTGTGGCGCGATGCAATTAAATTCTTCGACTATTCGTTCTTTTAATTCTTGTAGATTAATGGGTGGATTTTTATACACTTATATTTTAAGTGACCCCACAAGCAAAAATCGAGTAGCGATAAATCTGAAGAACGAACTGGCCATTCAATTGGTCCTCTGCGCGCAAAATGCTAATTTGGCGGTCTGGATGAATATTATTAAAAAAGTGCAGACCTCTTCAAAAAAACATTGGTCACCATATCCACGCATCATCAAAATGTCAATCCGATGAGATTCTGTTGATTTCATTGCCATTTTCAGTGTTTAATAACGTAATTACAAATATAGTGACAACAATAATTTGTGAAACAATTGCAAACTGACAGTAAAATCATCTGTTCTCAAGGACATCTTGATTTTATGTTATTGGCAGTTTTTTTATTTTTTTGTAATGTGTTCTTAAAAATGAAAAATACATTAATATTTTTGAGGGCAGCTTTTATCTTACATCCGAAATTGAAAAAATTTAATGAGTGTTTCGTTTTAAAAAAAAAAAAGTTAAGCATTTTCGGTTAAACATGAAGTGACACAAATTTGAAAATTGCATGAATAAATTAAATAAGTTTAACCATACCAAATTTCAAATAAAATGCACTTCAAATAAAAAAGTTATTCGGCCGTTCCGGAACTTTAAACTAACCCGGTATACACATTTTCGATTGAAGTGCTTACAAACTATAAATAGGATAATTTGGAATACGAAACAATGTTTAAAAAATCCGAAAGCTCACAATGGAGTATGAAGAAGGTTTGGTTAGAGTTATTATTTTCCTACCGAGAAAAGGCGTTTGTTTTACAAGGAATTCTATACAATACGGAGTTTAATTTTAATTTGTGAGGTGAGATGTTTCTATTTCTATTGTGTGATTACATCGCCCTCTTGCCTACAGCTGTTTGAGCTGTTGCATTTTTTATTTACACTACAAATTACTGGAACTAAAACTACCCTTATTCTATTCATAAAAATCCTTAGAAATTCTTACTTTTTCTTTATCTACAATTCTACAGGTTTTATTTTGAGTTTTTGGTTGAGTATTCGCCATTCAGTCTCGTCTCAGAATGCGTGCAAATTATATACGAGTCGAGAAATAAAGATAAATGTTTTGTTTTAAGGTTGATAGTTTGGAATACTAACAAACATATTTATACAGTGTGTAAAAGCCAAATGGAATAAATTCATTATTTGGGTTACTGTACATATTTATAAAAAATCCCGAAACATGTCAAATTTAAATTATAAATTGACATTCTTCAGCGTGAAAATGCGATTCCCACCTTCAATCCCCATCGAATGACAGGTACAAACCCCAATTTTTTAAAAAGAAGCATCGGCTTGTGATATATCGTTTGAAAGGTCTCTTCATTCTCTATTCAAAAATGTTATAGTTTTTAATTGTAGCAATACAATCAAAACTAAAGTGTAATGCAAAACGTAATAAAATGTAAAACATTAAAAAGAACTATGAATGTCAATGAAGTAGTGTTCAAAATGTTCACCGTGAACGTCTTGTCAATATCCCAATCTTAAATAAAACCGTCTTCTAACATTATTTAACATATCAGGCGTGATCAATCTAATCGCAAGCGTTATTCGTTCTTTTAAGTCATTTAAATCAAGAGGTTTAGTGTTGTGCACAATGCTCTTCACATATCCCGATAAAAAGAAATCTAATAATGTTAGATCAGATGATCGGCTGGCCATTCTATCGATCCTCGTCTCCATATCCACCGATTGGGAAATAGTGCATCGAGATACTGCCGGACATTGCGTTGGTAATGTGGTGGTGCTCCATTCTGCTGAAACCATAATTATATCGTTTTCACTGGAACTTGAAGGTTTCCTGGATAAGGATATAAATTTGCCAAAGTTGGAATAACATCATTTTGAAGTAGTGCCAAATAATGATCACCATTCAAATTGCCCACAATGAAAGAGGGACCAATGATATGGTTTCCATCAATCCCTGCCCAAACATTAACCTTTTGAGGGTATTGCGTGTGTTCTTCTCTCATCCGGTGAGGATTCTCCGTTGACCAGTAGCGGCAATTTTGCCGATTAGCATGACCGTTAAGTCTTCCATGAGCTCTTGAGTAGGTATCATTTTATAGGGATACATTTTATTTTCTTTTAATATGTTTCCTATCGATTTATGGCAAACATTTAATGTAGTGTATGCCTGTCTACTCGATGTATGTGGGTATTCCTCAAACTTAAGCATCACATCTAACTTGGATTTCATCACTCAGTGCATTGGCAGCTGGTCTTTTTATCTGCTTTACATGACCAAACTCGCGAAACTGCTTCTCTCTTTTGCTAATTGTTTTTTGGGATATAGGCGGTAAATCAGGAAATTTCTCATGAAATAGGTGAGTTACTTCCTGTTGTGTTCGGGTTTTATCTCCGTAACCAATCATTTGTACAACTGTTATTTTATGGATTTCCCGTAATCTAACCATTTTTCAGAATTGAAGTTAACGAATTTCAAACTAAAATTATGATACTGACAACTTAAATGACAACTTATGCATAATTACAAAACAATTTGCTAAGGCGTTTTAAACAAACTAACGTTGACACTTTCTTATTATCAAGACCTAAACGGGAAATAAGTTTTGAGTATATTGTAATAAATTTTGAATGTATTGTAGCGAATTTTTGCAATCACATGCTTTTATTTTATTCTATCTTAATTATTGCAATAAACTTAAAAACTATAACATTTTTGAATAGACAATGAAGAGAGCTTTCAAACGATATATCACAAGCCTATACTTCACATATAAAAAAATTAGGGTTGTACCTGTCATTCGAAGGGGGTTGAAGGTAGGGATCGCGTTTTCACGTTGAAGAATGTCAATTTATAATTTAAATTTGACGTGTTTCGGGATTTTTTATAAATATGTACAGTAACCGAAATAATGAATTTATTCCATTTGGCTTTTACACACTATTAGTTTTTCTATTAGTTTTATATTAGTTTTTAGCGCTGCCGTGCTGATTTTGTGCGCTCATTCTGTTTTCACTAGTTTATAAAATGTCAAACTATTAATAATTGTAGTTTACAATGCTCTTGGTTTAAACAATTCGTTAACTGTAATAAAGAAATATCGTAAGCTAAAGGGGGTGCGCAGAAACTTCGGGGAAAAAAAGGAAGTTATTAGAGGAAAAATCAAATGAGTGCGCAATGCTTACGAAATATTTTCAACAAATTACAGAACAGACAAGCTTGGCAGAGATAAAAACTCCAATTACCTTGCAATCATTACAACCATCGACCTCAACTTCCTTGCAATTGGTAGAAGAAACACAAACATGTTACGGTATTCCGTGCAGACAAAAAAGAAAAGTAAAGTAAACAAAGAAAATTGCCCGCATCAAATGCCGCAACAAAACAAAAGGAATCCAAAGAATTGATGCTATGATAGCTGAAAACATCGTAGAGTGGGGTGGGTCACACAGAAAGAAAAATAGGAAACCTCAAGAAATAGATCTATTACAAACCTTTAGTTAACAAACGTTGTATCAAAAGGAATATTTACAAAAACTCCTAATAAAGCAACATCATACAAAAACGAAAATTTACGTAACTTCCTGTTAAAGCATGATATAAAAAAACGTTAACTTGCATATAACGTAACATTCTTCCAGAATATACATAAAATTTAAACAAATATCAATTAGGGACTATTCCCCAGTCACATAAAATCTTAAAATATAAATAACAGGTACAAGTATACTTACATAATGTCCCCAGCCCTCAATAAATACAAGAAAAAAATTAAATCATGATATGTACAGAAATACAAAGCACTTTACCTCCTACTTACTGAAATGCATTTCGGGACAAAACCTAAAAGCAATAGCGTAACCTTAAACTGAAGGTAAGTTTTATGGATAAACAAGTGTTAATCCTATCTTAGCTTATAATTGATAAACTAGTTGTTGACGTTAGCATTAACAAAATTTTAAGTCAAGGCAACTTATGTTTACCTTAATTGTGACTTCAAAACAACCACATTTTGCACTAATATTTTATAGTTAATTTAGAACCAGAGTCTGTAATTTATCATGCAATAACCACGTGTAAACACGAGAGCATTGGCGTGGTTATCAACGACGCCAAATTAACTAGGTTTCCTGTAAAGCATCAACAAAAGAACAGAATATGCCTAGCTTAAGTCACTTTGTGTGCCAAAGAGGAGTAGCTGCATTCCGACGAGACCATTCGATCATCTAGGGTATGTACCCATCGTGCATTGCCACCCTGCATTTAGTACCATCGTAGTTGATCGTTAACAAACCGAACAATTCTACGAAACAATTTCTCTCGTTTCTGACTTTATACAAACGAAAAAAAGAAATGTCTCTTAAAAGAGAGTATCCTAAATAACCCTTAGCATGGCGATTTTCAAGCCAATTCATTTGAAAGCACTTTGCATAGTAATTATCTCTTTCGCCGCTTAACTTATATATACATATATTGGTGGAGATAGTCCACCAAATGGAATCGTGTTTTCTTTTCAAAAACCTTTCCTGTCAACCAAACAACCACATGAAAGGTATTTTCAAAACATCAGCTGCAGATAAGCGAACGATCCTGATACAATATCTACAAATCATATCTGTTTGAAAACCCGACCTGGCGTTTTCAAAACAATTCTGTTTAATCTGTTAGGCATATCTGCAACCAACATTACAAAATTATATAGTTAAGTGTAACACTGGTGGCCTATATTCTGTATGAAACCGTAGAAATTCACCATTTCGATTAATAATGCCTTGTAAAGATAAACGGGTGGAAAATTTCCATTGTTCGAAATCTGGGTTTAAACAAATGTTTGAAAACGGGATACCACGCTTCTACGTGATAATAGTATTTTCAAAATAAATGCTTTTGATAAATAACACTTCCACATTAAAGCAAACACATATTGCAAGCATTCCAACCTTTGTTAATCCCAAACTCACGTTTCGTGCTATCAAATTAAACATATTTCTAATCAATATGTTCGTATCTTATTTAAGAGATGCATGTGTTTAAAACAGATTTCCACCTTATTAAAATGTTGATGAAGCAAATCTTTTAACAGACAACACTTTCTAACCTTATTTAAGCAAACCCATATTATAACAATTTTTAACCTTTGAAACCAAAATATATTTCCATACTTTATAATAATAAGCTCCTAGGTTTTCCCGTTATCAAAATAGAATAGATTCAAAATATTTAACTTTGTAACTGAATATTTAATAAAGTTCTACAGAATGTTTAGACAAATAATAGTTTAAAATGACAAACTTGCTACTATGCATGCAAAATAACCGCGGAAACAATAGAAGATATGAAATTTAAATTACGTATGGGCAAAATGATCTAGATACAAGGACTGAACGTAACAAACATTAGACGTAGCAGTTAAAAGCCCAATTTCATCAACAAATGTGGTAGTAAAAAAAATCAAATGGGGATGAAGCAGCCACTGAGTCGTCGTTAAATGTATGTGCCAGGCGTTCTATATCAGATATGGATATATTCTTCAAATTACATCCCAAGTAATTTTCCTCATTCGCTAATCTATCTTTTTCCAAAAAGTATTTCATAAGGAAAAGAGCCAAAGCCTTCATTGGGTCAGTTATAATAAAGTATATAATAAATTGTATTGCTCTGATTGCATAGCGTTTGAAAAAACAAACGAAGGTATTCATTTATCGAAGGAACGCACGATTGGAAGCATATACAGCAAAGAATGCATAGCTATTGTACAGAGGCTTATTTTCTACTCTTGCACGAAAAAACATTAACACCATGTTGTTTTAAAGCAAAAGATTATTAAAAAGACCAATTTAAAATTAAACGAATAATATTAAAAAAGTTGTTGAAGTAGTAAAACTTATAGAAAAACGTGGCTTAAGATTTTGAGGTACTAAATTTGAGGGCTGCATGATCCTACACTTGTCCACGGTAATTTTTTAGAACTTATTTTGTTAATAAGCAAATATGACGTCGTGTTAAAAAACATTTAAACACTACAATAAATAAAAGCAAACTTGCTCACAACCAAGCGGCTGATACAAGTAGAAAAGGACTTCAAGGACAAGGAAGATTATTAATTTTGCTATAAAAAATACAGTAGTTGTAATAATATAATCTATTGGGGCATTGATTAAAAAGAAATTTCCAACCAAATTCGAAACGCAGGTATGTATTAAGTACAACTTGATACAACCCAAGATGTTTCAGTAAAAGATCAATGCAATGTTGTTATAAGATATGTTTTTGAAGGTAAAATCAACGAAAAACTAATTTCTGTAATATGATGCGAAAGTCCAACTGGAGGTGAGTTTCTTAAAACCTTTAAAAAATGTGTTACTTGTGAACAGTTTAGATATTCAGCAGTGTATAGCAAATGCCACTAATGGTGCGGCGAACATGTCGGGTTGGTACAATGGGTTTTCTGCTTGGCTAAGTGATATTTTACCCCAACAAATTCATACATGGCGTTACAGTCATATTCTCAATCTAGTACTCTGCGACCCCACAAAGGATCTAATTGCAACAGCGTCATTTTTTTCTTTGTTATATACGTTAGCTGTGTTTATTGAAGAATCGTACAAACGGATGAATTTTTGATTTGATGTTGAAAAAAGAAAAAATTGCACATTATAAGCGAAACAAGATGGTGGGTTAAGGAAGTGGCTTTAAGGAGAATAATTGGTTCATTTGGAAAGTATAAAAATACTGATTCTCTATTTTTGGTGATGTAATTGTTGTACTTACCACAATTATAAATAAACACAAAATGAATTCTGAAATTCGGGCCAAAACGCAAAATTTTAGGAATTCTTTCTTAAGATATAAAACAATACTGGTGGGACATATCTACTTAAGAAATTTTAATCACACTACATTAAATTGTTTACTAACAAGCGGACTAGATCTACTTAAATGTCAGCAATTGGTGTCAGAAACTTTAAAACAATTAAGGAATATACAAAGATATGCGGGCGGAATAACTACAGCTCCATAATCGTTTATAAAGCAGGTTTCCAATGAATTGCAACAAAGAAATATAAACGATATAGAAATCGAAGATTAGTTTACAACTAAAAGAATTCGTTTTAAGAAAGAAATGGCTTCAGAAACCACACGAGATACTGCGATTACTAACGTAAGTGACGATTTTAGAATTACTGTCTACAAAGCGAATTTGGATAAAAAAATTCAAAGTATGACAAACGGATTTGAAAGAAAAACAATCAACAATAAATGGATTTAAGATTTCTTTCACCAGTTAACTTTAAACAAATTACTGAAGATGAAATTCCTGAAAATGCACTCCAATGTTTAAGCAAAGAATTGATTAAGTTTGATGAGCGGGCTACTAAAAATCAATTATCTGAAGAGATTATTGACGTTGCTAGTAAATGGGACAAGTTAAAAATTCAGTAAGTGAAGATATTCCTTACTTGAACGCAACGTGGAGTTTGAAGAATCCGAGGAAGAAGACATGACAAGGAGGATAAACTAAAACTAACACCGTGCAAAAATTGTGCTATTTGCTGTTACCAGTTACCATACAAATTTAATATATTTAATGAAACGTACCGTGTGTTGGCATTTGCATATAAATATTTATTGACCATTTCTATTACCCAAGTTTCGTGTGGAAAAGCTTTCTCAAAATTAAAATTTATCAAAAATCGATTGAGAAATACCTTGTCAATTGACAATTTAGAATCATTTAAGTTAATGGAATGTGAAAGAAACGTTTTAAATTGTATAAACTGTAATTCTGTTTTTGACAAGGTGGCTGAAACGGGTAGTTTTTTAGGAAATAATCTTTTAAGTATGATTTGCTAGATTGAATTTGAGTTATTGAAATATGTATCCACTTTATTTCACTAAGTATGACTATGTTCTTCCGTCATATCGTTTGTATGTATAAACACTTTATTTGTTATTTTGTACACTTTATTTAAAAACAAGAAATTGACCGGGCCAGTTAGTTTATTAATTTCCCGGTAGCGTAAACACTCTCAGTCCTCCCCTAGCTAGAACTACACAGAAGAGTTGGATTTGACTTTTGCTTTAAAATAGTGACTTCCTCCAATTTTTTACATAATTTCCCTAAAGTATGTATATCCTCTATCCCTGATAAGGCAACATGTTAATTTCCTCTCAGATATCGTCTTCGGAGGGTACCGGTAAAAAATAATCTCTTAAACAAGCAACTAATGACTTTCAACTTTTCACAGAATTCCTGACACAACGTAGCCAGTTTAAAATACCATTTTCGAACAATTCGCTAGCGGAATCATAAAGGTCTTGTTCAGTTACTTTACCGGAATGACCTAACTCTTTTATCCTTCCTAAAAAATTATATAACTGCCCAGACTCTCCAGAGAATTAATTTCCAACGACCCAAGGTTATGCGAGATAAATCACTGAACGAGCAGGTACACTCACAGGTGATAGAGATGTAATATCAGCATTATGTAACCTACTAGGACTTTCTTCTTTATTAACTTTTTCAAAAAAATCAGCCTCTAATGTAGGTACTGTAGCCAAAATTTGATTTTTGAATACGACCGCCTTGTAAGAGCAATCAACCGGAACATAATGACAATCAATATTCACAAGCATAGAGCTTGTACCTGAAAGAAACATATTTTAGTGAAATCACGGTCTATCTGTTATCATTCGAGTGGGAGGCGTCTTAAAGCAAGTAGGCTTGGCTTGATTAATTGTTTAATAAACATAAACAAAATAATTATAAGTTCCAAAATTACATAAAATAAAAGTGAAATTGAATGATTTAGCAGTTCGGAAGTCTTCGGATGGCTTCATGGTTGCTTGTGGAATCAGAAATAAACTTAAACACTGATTAAATGAATGTATGTACAATTTAACGGAATGTATACGTCTTCGGTAGTCTTCGACTGTCTTCGGAATGCTTCGGAAGTTGCTTGCGAGGCCCAGTGTGAACTTGAACAACGATGATTAGGAAATATGTATAGGTTGAAGAGGCCCAGACATCTTCGGTGGTCTTCGGATCTTTTAGGAACATTTCATTTCCTCCTTTGGCACAACGTTAAGTCACAAGGAGTTATTTATGATTTGAAATTAAAACTACTAATTTACAATATTTACAAGTATAGAAGGTTCGGAAGTCTTCGGTTGTCTTCGGAACACTTCGGAAGGCTTCGTGTTTAATTGTGGGTCAACGTTACGTTAAAAAGAATTATGAATTGAAATTATATGAACTTAAAACTACTAATTTACAATATATGCAAGTATAGAAGGTTTAGAAGGTCTTCGGTCGTTTTCTGAACTCTTCGACAGGCTCCGTGGTAGAGATGCCTCTACGGGGATGTAGTCCCTGTGATAGAGCTTAACAGATGCAATCACAATAACAACTTGTCGGTGAAGTATGGAAAGGAGCTTAACGTTCATACGTGCTTTGATGAATTGTAATGACGTGCCTTGGGTACGGCGTCGGACAGCGTTGCGAAGTATAGCAGGCTATGGAGAGCGCTGCTTGGGAGGGTTTTGCAGACAATGGGGAGCACTGCAAGAGAGAGGATTCCTAGGCTATGGTGAGCAGTACGAATGTCTTCTACAGAATTTGAAATTATATTTATACAGTTCCATTTCCTATTCTTCCTGCGTTAATGAGGTGTTTGTTTAACCAATGAAATGCGTTTTTGGAGTTTTTGATTGTAAAAAAATCTCCAAATTAGGTTTAACCAATGAAAGTATAGATTTTTGGGTAGCACAAAAACTTAGTTGGAATTTCTCGAGATTCTTTGGTTTGTTCTATTTCCAGCTCGTGTACTCTGATATAGTCAACTGCAAATTCTCAGTCTGTTCAGTGCTCTGCGTGTGGTGATATAGTCAACATATCCACATATTATGTTAGCATTAACGTTTGCTTATAAATAAATATATGTAGGGTGTGATATTACGCAATAAATAACGCTCTAATATTATGAATCATATTTCTTGCGATCTCTAAAAACCAACTTTAACGTACATTTCTTATCGTCAGATAAACCAGGTGAGACGTAACGAGGTTAGTCATGTTCAACTATAAGACAACTTAAGATGGCCTTCATAATCTTAAAGCACAACTTGCAAATTGCTTTAAAATTTTGTAGTGGGTAGGATGAATATCTTACAGAAAATCTAACTTTCAATTTTAGACAATGGTTCATATAAAATAAATACAAGATTTCCATTTCGAATGGACCTGCACCTTGCCGAAGTTCTAAATTAATAGAACAGGTGAAATGGCTTGCGTGTTCTAATGAGCTAAAGAGCCAAACTACAGGTCCAACCAAAGTAGTAGGGTCGTTAGTGAGGAACCAGACTAAGACAGGTCCTCGAAAGAGGGCAGCGGCTCTTTCGGTACTTAGATTGGCAGAGACCATAGGGGTCGGTATGGCAGTCTAAGACACACTACCACGATGTGGAAGGCAACGGGAAACCACCACATTATCTCCCAAGTACACAGCGTACTTAAATTGTAATAAACATGATGGCATTCTCTGGGTAAAAGATTCCGGAGTTAAAATAGTCCCCCATTCGGATCTCCGGGAGGGGACTACTTCGGAGGATGCGATCGGAAAGAGAGTCGGAAACATTCTGCGAGTCGGAGCGTGGAATGTTAGAAGTATGAAGCAAGTAGGTAAGCTAGAGAACCTAAAAATCGAAATGAATAGGTTATCACTAGACATAGTAGGGATTAGCGAAGTTCGGTGGCCAGAGGCGGGGGATTATTGTAGCGGAGACTTCAGGGTAATTCATACAGGAGCAGAGGAAGGAAATTTGGGTGTGGGGATAGTTATACGGAAAAAGATAGGATACTGCGTAGAAAATTACTTACAAAAGAACGAAAGAGTACTAATGGTTAGATTAGAATCTAAACCGGTAAACACAGTAATAATACAAGTATACATGCCCACCTCTAGCTACAGTGGCGAAGAGGTAGAAGCCATCTACAAAGATATCGAAGACATATTAAGATACGTAAAAGGACATGAAAATTTAATAATTACGGGGGATTTTAATGCCGTGGTAGGTGAGGGTAGGGAAGGAGCGGTAGTGGGTTTATTTGGTTTAGGCACGAGAAACGACAGGGAAATAGGCTGGTAGAATTTTGTGACAAGAACAATTTAATTATCACAAACACATTATTTCAACATCATGCTAGAAGACGATATACGTGGAAGATGCCAGGAGATATAGGAAGATATCAAATAGATTACATTCTTGTTAGACAACGGTTTAGGAACCAAGTAAAAGACTGTAGAAGCTACCCAGAAGCAGATATAGACACTGACCACAACATCGTAATTATGAAGGCCGCACTTAAATTTAAGAATATGAAAAAAAGGAGCGGAAAAGGGCACTTGGACTTAGAGAAACTAAACGATAAAGATATTCAAGAAAGATTCGAAAAAAAGTCAAATGAATTGCTCAAAGATATCGGGAAAATATCTGATACTAAGGAAGTAGAAACAGAATGGAATAACATTAAATTCAGCCTAGACATGGCGGCCAGAGATATTCTGGGCTATACACAAAAAGAAAATAAGAAACCATGGATAACAAAGGATATCCTGAATTTAATAGAAGAAAGACGAAAATACAATGGGAAATTATTCGAAAATGCAGGAAAGCTAAAGAACAGTGGATTGATGAAAAGTGCAAAGAGGTACAAACGAAGATGGAAATAGGAAAGACAAACGAAGCATACAAATTAATTAGAATGAATTTTAGGGATATAAAACCGTACAGCAAAAATATAAGGGACGCACAAGGAAACGTCATTATAGAAAACGTAGAGAAAGTGGGTAGATGGCAAGAATATATAGGGAATTTATATGCAGGAGAGGAACTAACTGCATTAGAACAGGAATCAGACATTGAAAATGAGGACTTGGGATATCCTATACTTAGGGACGAGTTTGAATTAGCATTAAAGAGTCTGAAAAATGGTAAGGCGCCGGGTACAGATAAGGTGCAAGCAGAAACTCTAAAAGCCGCTGGACAAGCAGTAACAGAACGTCTCTTCCAACTTGTAAGCTATATGTATGAGACAGGCGAGATATCCAAAGATTTCAAACGTAGCATCATAGTAACAATACCAAAAAAGAAAGGCGCGGATAGATGTGAAAATTTTCGAACAATAAGTTTGACAGCACACGTGTCAAAAATATTAACTAGAATTGTGCAAAGACGAATGGAAAAACGGGCGGAAGAAATACTAGGAGAAGACCAATTTGGGTTTAGGCGGAACAGGGGAACACGGGAGGCTATTTTAGCTCAGAGTGATAATGGAGAAAACAATAGAAAAAGGGGAAAGCATGTATATAGGGTTTGTAGATCTGGAAAAAGCATTCGACAATGTAAATTGGAAAAAAATGTTTGAAATACTCAAAAGATTGGAATAAGTTATAGGGATAGACGAATAGTACATAGCTTATACAAAGAGCAAACAGCAGTAATAGAATTAGAGCAGGAACGTAGAGAAGTAAACATTAGGAAAGGGGTGAGACAGGGATGTGCCCTATCCTCATTGATTTTTAACTTGTACATAGAAGAGGCAATGAATACTGTCAAATGCAGGAAGACATTTGGAATTACTATGCAAGGACAAAAAATTGATATGCTTAGATTTGCAGATGATATAGCAGTATTAGCGTCTAGCAAAGAAGAGTTAGAATCTGCTCTTAATGAAATGGAAACGGTTCTAACAGAGATACGGTATGAAAATTAACAAAACTAAAACTAAAGTTCTAGTATGCAAAGGTGGGAAAAATAAATCAAAAACAAGAATACAAATATGTAACACGAACTTACAAGAGGTTAAGGATTTCTGCTACCAAGGAAATAACGCCAAATAACGCAATATGGGAAAAGCACAAAAGATATAAAACAAAGATTAGCACAAGGTCGTGCTACATTTAACAAGAAAAAGCAACTACTGTGCTCAAAGACCACAAGGAAAAGATTGCTTAAAACATATGTGTGGAGCACAGCACTGTACGAATGTGAAGTCTGGACAGTAGGAGAAGCAGACAAGAAAAAGGTAGAATTGAAATGTGGTGCTACAGACGTATGATGAAGATATCATGGACAGACAAAGTTAAGAACGAAGAGGTACTAAAAATGGTAGGGGAAGAAAGAAATATGTGGAAAACGGTAAAAAATAGGAGAGATAGGATGATAGGCCACATACTACGGCATGGGGGAATAGTGCGGAATATATTAGAAGCAGAGATCGGAAAAAAGAGAAGAAGAGGCAGACCTAGGTTAGACTACTGCACACAGATAGTAAAAGATGTAGGCTGTAGGGGTTTCAGGGAGATGTGTAGACTAGCCCAGAATAGAAATCAATGGAGGTACGCATCCAACCAATCCCAAGATGGATAAACTAATGACGAAAAAAATAACTGTGCTTAAACATGATGATTATTATAAGTAACTACAAGAATTGGTTGGGAAATATTTTCGAATAATGTTAGTGTGAAAGGATTTACTGGAAAACCAATAATTCGGCAAACGTCTAAGTGTTGGGGGATCTTGGTAGCCACAGGTTGCTTAACCCCCTTCACTGAATCTCGGTGAAATAGGGCATAAAATTAAAAAACAATAGAAGGGGAACGAGCTGTATACACATGCTGTGTGAGAATTTCAGGGAACTATGTAGGCTAGCTTAGAATATAAATAAGTGCAGGTACGTGTCCAACCAGTTTTGAGACGGAAAACCTAATGACGAAAAAATAAGCACAGATAAATCTGATGATTAGTATAAACAACTAGTTGTTGGTTGCGAAATATCTGCAACTAATGTTGACTGTGCGAAAAGATATATTGGAAAATATATTAAATCGGTAAATGGTTAAGTATTGGGGGAACTTGGCAGCCACAGGCTGCTTACCTCCCATCACAACCACTGAAGGTAGAAAAATAGGGTATATAACTGTAAAACAATAGAAGGTGACCGAACTGTATCTAACAAGAAAGAACAGCACCTATGAGGAAAGACAACAAACATAGAACAAGAAGAAAATTGTTGAAAGCATATGTGTGGAGCACAGCACAGTATGCCTATTAAATACGGGCAGTCTGAAACGCAGACAGAAAAACGGTAGCAGCTTTTTGAAATACTGTGCTTCAGATGTATGAGGGCGATAGCATGGACAAACAAAGATAATAACAAATAGGTTATAGAAATAGTAGGGAAACAAGGATATCTGGGGAAAAAGAGAAATAGAAGGGCGGAATACGTTCTAAAGCATTTTGGGGAATAGTAGGGGATGTATTACAAGCAGAGATATGAAAAAGAGGTAGATGTAGACTTAGATCAGATAGTGATAGATGCAGACTGTGCAAATTTCAGAGAAATCTGTAGGTTAGTTTAGAATAGGAAACAATGATGGTACGCGTCTAACCAGTTCCAGGACTGAAGACCTAATGATGATGACAAGATTTCATTTAGTATACTTTACTACAGCGCATTTAAGCATTAACATCTTTAGAAATAACTGTTTGTTTGTTGTGGTTTGTTTTGTATTTTTCTTAATCTTCTTTGGGAATTAAACCACTCAGAGTTGTTAAAATCGTCTTCGTTTACGTTTCCATCCATGAAAAAAGTTATATGGTTTTATATTATTAACGTTTATATAATTTAATGATTAACATCTTAAGAAGTAATGTTATCATAATCTTATTTTGCTAAAGTTTTATATAGTTTATGGATTGACTACATAGTGGGGATATTTAATTAAACATCATGCAGTTGTTATTTGTGAGGAGTAATCATCTGTTCCATGTTAAAAATTATGGAAAGGATTTAAGATCCTATATTTTATTCTTATGAAGCTCATCCCAAAGTCTAAATGTTCAGTTCGTGGAACACGGGTAAAAACCTGTTTCTGGTTTGTTACAAAGAAAAAGGTTTCTTGAATAAACGGGTAAGTCAAATCTGTTACTTTGTTTGTCGAACTGAAAACTTCTGCATGACGTCTGATTATCATTATAAATGTCCTTTGGTTGGACATTTGTTTTCAAGAATCTTATAAGCATTCTTCATACACATTTACTTAAAGTGTTCTAGAACCAGAACTATCATAAAAACTTTATTAAATGTAGTGAATTTTTGTATTTGTTTCTACTAGAGAGCAACCATATGATGCGTAATAACTTTTGTTCCCTTATGTCGTAAATTTGATTATTAAATATCATGCTGTAGTTTGTTAAAGGCCATTTTGTATTAGTTATATTTCTACATTAGAAAGTATGTCGGTAAATATAATTTGAAGTAAGAATTTTGTTTTAAAAAACTCGCATGTGCATTTGTAAGGAAAGCAGATCTGACTTACATAATTGAATCACTGTTAATCACATTAATAACTTAAAGATCTAAGATTTGGTCATTGATTTAACAGCGATTATCAAATATTCTGTTCTTTATCATGTAACCTAAAGGTAATTCTTTTTACTTACTAAACTAAACTTTTAACATCTCAAGTTTATTGAATTTAAGCTTCGAAATATTTTGCTTAAACATAGAGCGAAGAAACTAGGTTCGAATTAGTTGAGTAATATTGAACTGAAATTTTCTAAGAACTTCGAACAAGGAGATTTCCTTATGTACACCCTATAGACATGTTTATTATAATTTCTTTTGTTTTACTCAATAATGAAATTTATTAAACAATTAATAAATGTTTTTATACGAGTACATATTTTTTATTGAGGTGATCTTGATGTACACGAGAGTTTATGGTAAAAGCTTGAAACCTTTAGAGGTTTACCTAAATATTATTATCTAATTTATTTTTATTTTGAGACGCAAACTACTTGTCTCCCTTTGTATTCTAATAACTGGTTGTTATTTCAGACATACACCTCGTATATAGTCAATCTTTTATTAATAGGGATATTTATCTTAGGGTTCTTACACCATCCCTAAGGTCATAACAACTAGTCTTTAAACAGGTGTAGTGACGCCTAATTTTAATTCTTTAACATCTTAGTTTTACAGTGAACCTCCCTGCTTATCGCTGTAACATTGGAGTAAAGTGCAAAGCTATCAAATACACTTAAACATCTTAAGCACAGGCAAAAGTTTTACAATACTCGAGATCGTCGAGAAACAATGGACCTTGTGAATTTTAAAATATTCGACCCACATGCTAAACTTATTGTTAATGTAAATCAATAAATGCTTTAAATTAAATACCAATATATGACAAAATGACTACAATTAAGATATGAATGAAAAGGTATGTATTTTGAAGATGCTTCATTCTTGAGCCACTGTAATATTGGAAACCTCAATTTGTAATTTTTGATAATATTAGTTGAGTAGTTTGAGCTGTAAAAATTATGTAATTGAAATAAATAACAATTTATTTAATTAAATTAATAAGTAATCCTATGAGAAAGAAACGTTTTCTCTTCAAGAATAAAAAGTCATTTTCATTCTAGGTAGGTAACTAGTCTTGTGACATAAGAAACGGAATGATAATATTAAAATTTGAGAACAATTTTTGAAAAAGAAAGTTCCATAATCAAATGTGTCAGCGATTCTCGTATAGCTTAGCAACTATTCTGAAACGTTGATATTTTACTCTGTCGACGAAATTCTTAGGCTTGCCAAAATTCAACGTATAAAAAAGTTTACAGTCAATAAAAATTCATTTGATTGCCTTTCGGTATTTGATACTTGCTAAGGAAAGGATCCAAAAAATTGTTTTAAACATTTGGCAAAAAAAGTGTCCTAGAAGTTTAGGTTGCCAACGTAGTCAAATAAGGAATTTTATTAAATAGACCTACAAACAAAAATCGTCAGAGCACATAGTAACCCTAATAAAAGAACGGTAGTTAATTATGTACTACAGCGTTGATTTATTATCTCAATCAGCAGATATTGCTATTTCGTAGTTGATTTTGAACTTGATGGACGACCACAAAGATTTTCTACACTTCGGTCAAAAGGTTCTTCAGCAAGATGCGATAGCATTAAGACCATCAATTAAATGAAGAAAATTTTGAACATCGTTTACTACTGCTAATCAGTGTTTTGTCGATTCTTATTAAACGTTTCGATTATTGTCATGTCACATTAAATTGCTTTTCTGTTTCCTTTGCAGTTGTGAAAGAAATATAATCCGACATTTTAGATTTCCCTGCAATTTTTTATTATTGCTCCCCAATGGACGCTTATCAGAGCTAAAAAATAAACCGTAAATGATCAATAACTAAAGGAAATTGATGACATAATAACAGACCATAACCCTCATTTATTAGGGATTATCAGTATAACGATTGAACGGGCTTTGAATGTTAATATTTTTATGCTTAGTATCAATCAATGTCATTCTCTAAATGCCAGTTCGTGGAAGCATACAAACAGTTTCACTGCGAGAAAATGAATGGAAAAGCAGTATAGCAAGCTAAAATGTCTTTCGTTAAATTAACGTTTTAACATAGGTGATGACATCATTCAACCCTAAGCAATAGATCTGATTTTGAAAAACATAATTAGCGCATACTAAAGTAAACAGAAAATCACTACCGAATAAATAAATTCCAGTAATATAAAGGATACCAGGTCTTTATAAGTTTTATGTTCCACATCTAAGTTTTTACATGTATTAATCACGTAGTATGTGACATTAGTGCTCCGTTATTTTCTAGAAAAGGAAGGTAACAGCTAAATCTATCACATCCAAGTTAACTAACTTTTAAAGAGAGTAGCTAAATTTTCAATCATTGACTGTCAAAATTAAAAATCCTAAGAAATTACTTCTTGTTGCAATCTGTTACGGATTCCGTGCAAACAAGAAAGAAAAGTAACGTAAACAAAGAAAATCGCCCGCACCGAATACCGCAACAAAACAAGGGGAATCCAAAGAATTAATGCCGTACTAGCTGAAAACGTCG
Organism: Platerodrilus igneus; assembly: GCA_036346225.1. Lineage (NCBI taxonomy): Eukaryota > Metazoa > Arthropoda > Insecta > Coleoptera > Lycidae > Platerodrilus > Platerodrilus igneus. The sequence continues at coordinate 3,780,625 of JARFIW010001259.1, read as the reverse complement.
TAGCGTGAGATGGGTTACACAGAAAAAAACTAGGAAACCTCAGGAAATAGATTTATTACAATATATATATATATATATATATATATATATATATATATATATATACTGGGTGGTTCAAAAGTCAGTTTACTGCGAGACACTGAATATACAATTCGGCGGAATACTTACTTTTGGTATATTTAGTAAATGTAATACATTATAGTGTTTACGTTTGCATTTTTATGTGTTGACAGTAGCCATGAATCGCGAACTAACAACCTAGGAACGCATTTTCTTTTTAAAATGTTGGTGGAAAACAAATAAAAATAGCGAAGAAGTCATTTAATTATTTGTAGAAAGATTTCCTCAAACTCCAGCTCCATTTAGGCAAGGCATTTACAAATTGAACCAACGATTTGAGGCGACTGGAGGCGTACATGATTTACCAAAGTGAAGTCAACATATCGACCATTGCCGAATCAGTTGTTCAAAGCCCGAAAAAACCACTTCGTAAAAGGTCAGCTGAGTTTGATGTTTCATATAGTAGTGTAAACCGTATCATGAAATCATTAAAATTTAAACCTTATTGTCCACACCTGCATCATGCTTTATTAGAAGACGACCTTGACGGGTGTGTTGAGTTTTCAGAATGGTTTGTAATACCCTATGAAGCTGACCTCGACTTTCAAAATCGTGTTCTTTGGACAGATGCAGCTTCCTTTAAATTTAATGGTCGTATTAATCGACACAACTGTGTCTACTGGAGTAACGTGAATCCTCACGAAGCTCTTGAGGAAGAACTAAATGTTCTTGGAATAACTGTTTGGGTTGGTATATGGAGCGGTGGCATTGTAGGCCCATACCTTTTCAATGGCACTGTACATGGAGAATCATATCTTACAAGAAGTAGTGTTTGTCTGAGCTACAAAATAATCCTTTATATGAAAATTCTAACCTCATTTGGAAACTAGATGGTGCTCCACCACATTTTAGTTTAGTGGTAAGGTAATTTCTTAACAACACTTTCAATGAGTGGATCGGAAGACGTGCTACAACTGATTGGCCCCTTAGATCATGCGATCTAGCACCATTAAACTTTTCAGTTTGGGGAACTGTTAAAAATAATGTTTTTGCTAAAAGGCCATCAGATTTGCAGCAGTTGAGAGAAGCCATCACAAAGGAATTTGAAGTGTTAAATAATACTAAAGGTTTATGTTAACAGATTGTTTCAAGTGTACAAAAAACGCTGTGAAAAATGTATTGAAGTTGGTGGGAAGCATTTTGAACAATTATTTTAAGTTCACATCTTTTGAATAGTGTAAATTCGGTATACAGTAAATTACATTATAAATTAAATTAATTGATTATTTATTTCTAACAAATACGCTTACTCGGCTATATATATATATATATATATATATATATATATATATATATATATATATTACTCATATTTAGACCAGGGTAGAAAATTAAATAATCACATCAAATAATTTTAATCACCGTGTAGAAGCTTTGGGAAGAGGTACGCTTTATTAAAACCGTGAAGCATAAAGGTTATTAGTTTCATTAAACATAAGAGATTTAAATCATGTACAAGACGCTTTATATCAAAAGAAGCAGTATTAAAAAGCTCTGCGTGTAATGTAATTATTCCTAAACAAATGGAAATTACGTGCAAAATTTATATTAATTAACCCTATTTTAAGTAACCGGTAGTAAAACAAAGTGTACACATAATAATTAATATTTAACTTGTATTCGCTAAAAATGAAAGGATAGAAGTCAATTTTAATTGGAGTTAATTAAACCATTATTAATAATAAGCATAAAAGTCTGTGAAAATCCAAGATTATAATACCAGAAAATAAAGCTCTGAGAATTAATATTATTTTGAACACCTGCGTAGTTTAAATATCACGTACGGCGAAAATTGTGTAGATAACAAATGATTTCAAAGAATCTTGAAGAAACCGTGGCTTAATATTCACGAGAAGGTGCGATACGGGGTTATTTAACCCAGATAGTCCACATGAACTAAAATATAATCGATAATAAAGAATATCAATTTGCACCTATACGAACAGGTTAGAAAAGGAAAGAGAAAATGCGTCAAGCAAAGACACATATAGTAAAAGGCGTGATTTAAGCAACGTCACGAGGGTCACAATTGGTTGAAAATAGGATGCAAATATCAGAGGTAGAAACAACAATTTCTGTACAAAATTAATTAGTTTTTCTCGGACATGTTTGCGTGCCGTGTGAGAATTTCTGAGATTTAAATGGGGTGAGTACAAAATTCGTAAAAACCGACGCACAGGCTACGGACTGGGAACATAGCATAAGAAATTCTTAAGAATTGTCTGTTTTGAGGACAAAAGCGACGTGCCGGCTATTCGCTATATATACCGGTGGTAATATGAATTTCGGCCTCTTAGACTTTTGACTATTCGATGCGTTAAAAGCTCTCTTAGATCCGCGACTTGATTGAAGATGTTAAACAGTGCATTTTAGTTTGATAAAATAATTTAAAGTTTGCTCGTATATTTTAGTGATTCAAAATAGTTTGTTATTTACGTGCTAACATGAATGTACTTCAGTGCACTTAGATACAAGGTAATAAAATTTAGTATCACTGTAACCAATTAGCAAAATTTACAACGACAAATGTATACACAAAAGTAGGCAGTTTTGGCGTATATTGGTGAAAGACGCATGAATTTCTTTGCTATTTTTCGGGGTGTTAATAATTAAATGGTTCAAATACGTGTCTGGATCCACGAAACAAGGGTCAGATATACACAGATGAGTTCCGGAAAAGCCCAGAAACAACTTTAAATAAATGGTGATGGAGAAAATTTTAAAAGCGTTGAGAATTAGAAGCCGTAAATATAATCCTGTTGGAATGGTGTGATTAACTAAAGGGACGATGAACATTGAAGCTACGAGGACAGCAACCTTCAGGTAAATTATACTATTTTGTTTGACATTTTTGTGTGTGTTGAATAACTTTATAATTGATTTACTTTAAATGGACATTAGTGAAATTGTACTAACCATAAAATTTTAATTTTAAGATGAAATTTGCTTGTTTAAGTAGAAAGGGGTATTTAGTATTGATGTTCTGGATTATGATGAAATTTGGGTATGTCTTTGAGCTCAATTAGACGAACCTGGTTAATTAACGTAAAGGGGTGGTAGATGCTCCCTTTATACTCAGACTCCGGTCTGCATATATTGTTATATTAATTAGTAGGCATCCTACAAGGACTTTAATTCTGGATGCACATTAAAATGATAAGAAAATTAATCTTGAAATTCTTTTTAAAACTGAAATTTATGCGGAGTTTTAATTTGGAAATTTTATTGTATTGTGAATATTGATGTAAATAGAGTTAACGTTGATGTTTGTGGTAGGAATGTGTTTGTTTTTTTATGAATGAGGAGGTTTATAAAATTAGGTGAGCAGCCGAGGCGAAAACAGGATCACAGCAGTTTATGACGCCCAATCGGTGGGACTAGAATTTTTTTGTTGAAAGGACCCAGTTCCCGCATTCAAAGGAGCATATCACAGCAGTATTTTGGCGACCACAACGTGAGGGCTCGAGTTCCAAATAAAATTTTTGTTATTTTATTCCAGGAAACTGGCGATCTGAGAGAGAGTTTCTGTTTGTGGATAAATTTAAGAGTATTTTAGAGTGTGTGAGAGTGATTTGAACGTATGCAGAGAAAGGAGTGGTTAAGGAGTCAAGGAGTGGAAATTGGAAGTGACGATAGTGCATTGTGTGAAAAAAATTCGAAAATGGAAGAAGCTGGAGGCAGTAGAGATCAGTCGAGGACGGAATCAGGGGATCAAGGAAACGAGATGATGATGCGAATGCTAGAGGAAATGAGATCGAGTAGGGAAGAAGCTAATTGGAAGTTTGAGGAAATTAGAGAAATGAGTGCTGAATCGAATAGGAAAGTTGACCGAATGAATGAGACATTAACAGGAGTTAGGGAAACCCTAAGTGAGAAAATAGATAAGACGAATAAAGAAGTTTCAGAATTTAAAAATAGTCTTACCGTGAAACTGGGGGAAGTAGAAAATCGGGTTGATAAAAATGAGCGTGATATTACAGGTCTTCGACAGGAAATGGGACATTTAAGGTCCGAAGTACGCATTTTTTGTGAAGAAGAGATAAATGTAAAAATGACGGAAGTGACGGACTCATGTAGAGATCAGTTAGGCAGGGTAGAACGCGAAGTTAGTAGTATCAAATACAACATGTCAAATTTAACGGGGGATGGTCCCAGATTTTCTACAGGTGGAGTATCATTGGACCAACACATGAAGTTTTATGGCGATAACAGGGTAAATCCACAAATTTTTATTAATAGCGTAAGAAATCTAGTGGGAAATTTATTTGACGAACAGACTAAACTGAATACGATAAAGGCTTTATTAAAGGACAATGCGGAAGCGTGGTACAATTTAGTAGGACAGGACATAGACACGTATCAGGACTTTGAAAACAAATTTTTAAAGCACTACTGGAGTGACCACAGACAAGATCAGGTACGAGACGACTTAATCACAGGAAATTTAAGGAGAATTTTCAGGAAGTAGGAGCAATATGCTATACGCAAGTATAGCATAGCAAAGCAACTGAACCCACCACTGACGGACCGACAAATTATTAAGTATTTATCACGACACTTCGAGGTAGAAATAAGACAACACGTAGCACTACAGAACATAGTGGACAGAGAAATGTTTTTGGAATACCTGCAGAGGTACGACGACGTAAGTAGTGGACGACCTCGGGATAATAGGGAAAGACAGATCAACACAGTTAGGTTTGACAATAGAAGGGACAACTACGCTAGACGGGGGAATAGTTACGGATACCAGCGACAGAATTGGGAACAGAGACGACCATATGTTAGGAGTAATAGTTTAGGAAGGGGATCTGCACCGAGACCGGGACCTACCAGAATGAATAGTTCACCAGACATGAGCGGGACTGCTAACACAGACACGGAACGAGTGGAAACGCCTAGGACATACGATGAGGTGACGGCTAGACCAGGACCAAGTAGGGAAAACAGACCTGGACAGGATTTTTAGAACGCGACAGACCACTAGATTTCAGTGTGAAGGTATATGAACATCCACGTGAATTTTTCAAAATTGAGGAGGAAGTAGAGCCAGAAACTAAGGAAAATTTATGTTTGCCAATTATTAATTTAGAAATTTTTGAGAATAATGTAGAAGTATTACTTGATACAGGGGCAGAGGCGAGTTTAATATCGGAGGAATTCGTCAACAAAATTAGGGATAAGGTTTGTGATAGAATTATGCCTATAAAGCGTAGCCATTTAGTAGCTCCAAATAAAAAGAAGTTTGCTGTAGTAAATAGTGTTGTGGTGCTTAGGATAGATATAGGAGGTTTAAGCTGTGAACAGGAGTTTGTAATTGTACCTGGACTGAAGTTTCAGAGCATTTTAGGTGTTGACTGTATGATGCAGTTAGGGGTTGTGATAGATATGGAAAGGAAGGTAGTAAGGATTAAGGATAGGGTAGTGCCATGGAAGGGCAGTTATGAAGTCACAGAGGATGACACGGGGTTTAGTATTAATGTAGTAGAGGTAGAAGATGATGAAGGTAAACAGATCAACACGATAGGATGTCCAGAGGATAGGAGAGTAGAGGTTCAAGCTTTAGTACAAAAACATGCAGAATTAGTGGGGGTAGAAGCAACAGCAGCATATCGGGAGCAGGTGAAGGCAGAATTATTTTTGACGAGGTTAAGTGGCAAGTTTGTTTTTAATAAAGTAAATTTAAGGAATTCATTCTGGCGGATTCCATTGCATAAGAATTCTAGAAGGTACATAGGATTTTCCATAGAGGGAAAAATCGATAATTTTAAAGTAGTATCGTTTGGTTTGTCGGCAGAAAAGGAAATGATAATGAATAAGAAACAGACAAGTGTAGGGACTAAAGAAGAAGCAATATTTAAGAGTCAGGATAATAGGGATGATAAGTTTATTGTATGTGAGATAATAGGGATGATAAGTATAGATATAGAAGGAGGAGAAATAGGGATGAAGAGTATTAGGATGGTGAGAAGAAAGACTTGGAGGGTCAAGAAGAGAGTTAGATTTAAATAGAATAAGGGATAGCATAGGTGTATATAGAAGAGTAAAAGTAGGTGTTGATAGAAAATAGAGCTAGGTATAGGATAAATATGGGAGATAATTAGGAATAGGTTTAGGATGAGAATAAAGAGTAAATGTAGGAAGAAAATAAGATAGGTTAAGTGTAGATATTTCATAGAAGATTAGTGGAGAGTTAGGAATAGAGTAAGAGTAGGATAGGCATATAGGATTAGGTAGGGGGAAGTAAAGTATAGTGAAGATTAGTTAAAAGTTAGGAATAGGATAGGTATATAGGATGTATATAGGATTAGATGGATGAGTAGGATGAAGTTAGGGATAATTTCAGTTTATAGAATTAGGTGAGAGTTAGGAATAGGATAGGGATATAGGATAGGTGTAAATTTTTTTGGATTGGAGACAAAGTAGGTAAGTTAGATAGATAAGGGTAGAGAGAGATAGGCAATTTTTTTTGTAATTTTTTTTTGTCTAAATGCTTTATATTTGCATTCAAATAAGTGGGATTATTTGTATTCAAATAGGGGGAAAATACTCATATTTAGACCAGGGTAGAAAATTAAATAATCACATCAAATAATTTTAATCACCGTGTAGAAGCTTTGGGAAGAGGTACGCTTTATTAAAACCGTGAAGCATAAAGGTTATTAGTTTCATTAAACATAAGAGATTTAAATCATGTACAAGACGCTTTATATCAAAAGAAGCAGTATTAAAAGCTCTGCGTGTAATGTAATTATTCCTAAACAAATGGAAATTACGTGCAAAATTTATATTAATTAACCCTATTTTAAGTAACCGGTAGTAAAACAAAGTGTACACATAATAATTAATATTTAACTTGTATTCGCTAAAAATGAAAGGATAGAAGTCAATTTTAATTGGAGTTAATTAAACCATTATTAATAATAAGCATAAAAGTCTGTGAAAATCCAAGATTATAATACCAGAAAATAAAGCTCTGAGAATTAATATTATTTTGAACACCTGCGTAGTTTAAATATCACGTACGGCGAAAATTGTGTAGATAACAAATGGTTTCAAAGAATCTTGAAGAAACCGTGGCTTAATATTCACGAGAAGGTGCGATACGGGGATATTTAACCCAGATAGTCCACATGGACTAAAATATAATCGATAATAAAGAATATCAATTTGCACCAATACGAACAGGTTAGAAAAGGAAAGAAAATGCGTCAAACAAAGACACATATAGTAAAAGGCGTGATTTAAGCAACGTCACGAGGGTCACAATTGGTTGAAAATAGGATGCAAATATCAGAGGTAGAAACAACAATTTCTGTACAAAATTAATTAGTTTTTCTCGGACATGTTTGCGTGCCGTGTGAAATTTCTGAGATTTAAATGGGGTGAGTACAAAATTCGTAAAAACCGACGCACAGGCTACGGACTGGGAACATAGCATAAGAAATTCTTAAGAATTGTCTGTTTTGAGGACAAAAGCGACGTGCCGGCTATTCGCTATATATACCGGTGGTAATATGAATTTCGGCCTCTTAGACTTTTGACTATTCGATGCGTTAAAAGCTCTCTTAGATCCGCGACTTGATTGAAGATGTTAAACAGTGCATTTTAGTTTGATAAAATAATTTAAAGTTTGCTCGTATATTTTAGTGATTCAAAATAGTTTGTTATTTACGTGCTAACATGAATGTACTTCAGTGCACTTAGATACAAGGTAATAAAATTTAGTATCACTGTACCAATTAGCAAAATTTACAACGACAAATGTATACACAAAAGTAGGCAGTTTTGACGTATATTGGTGAAAGACGCATGAATTTCTTTGCTATTTTTTGGGGGTGTTAATAATTAAATGGTTCAAATACGTGTCTATATCCACGAAACAAGGGTCAGATATACACAGATGAGTTCCGGAAAAGCCCAGAAACAACTTTAAATAAATGGTGATGGAGAAAATTTTAAAAGCGTTGAGAATTAGAAGCCGTAAATATAATCCTGTTGGAATGGTGTGATTAACTAAAGGGACGATGAACATTGAAGCTACGAGGACAGCAACCTTCAGGTAAATTATACTATTTTGTTTGACATTTTTGTGTGTGTTGAATAACTTTATAATTGATTTACTTTAAATGGACATTAGTGAAATTGTACTAACCATAAAATTTTAATTTTAAGATGAAATTTGCTTGTTTAAGTAGAAAGGGGTATTTAGTATTGATGTTCTGGATTATGATGAAATTTGGGTATGTCTTTGAGCTCAATTAGACGAACCTGGTTAATTAACGTAAAGGGGTGGTAGATGCTCCCTTTATACTCAGACTCCGGTCTGCATATATTGTTATATTAATTAGTAGGCATCCTACAAGGACTTTAATTCTGGATGCACATTAAAATGATAAGAAAATTAATCTTGAAATTCTTTTTAAAACTGAAATTTATGCGGAGTTTTAATTTGGAAATTTTATTGTATTGTGAATATTGATGTAAATAGAGTTAACGTTGATGTTTGTGGTAGGAATGTGTTTGTTTTTTTTTTATGAATGAGGAGGTTTATAAAACTAGAGGAGCAGCCGAGGCGATGAACAGAAGAAAGTCAATGGACCAACACAGTTAAGGTAATGAATAGCTTTTTGTAGGATTCACAGCATTCTTGACATCCAATTCGTAGAGGCTCGATTCGAAAAGCGGAGTTCCCGTATTTTGGTGGTTTCACAGCAATATATATATATATATATATATATATATATATATATAAGGGCATAAGTGAACTCATAGGGTTGAGAGCGATTGGATACAGTAAAATAAATTTATTTAGTTAAAAGATTTTCAACAATTATTTTCTATCTCAAATAGTGGATAATAAGGGAATATCGATTTAGTTTAACGCGTGATTAATGTAGGAATAATTAGATTTAGTTAGGGACTATGTATTATAGTATGTATGTAAATAAAGAGAATAAGAAATAATAATTTGGGGTAAAATTATAGCATATTGGATTGATAATGAAGTACTATGGAACAGTTTTAAAAGCGTTGAGCGTGTTAAAAATAACGATTTCTAGGTTTCAAACGTAAAAGCCAACACGTTTCAAATAACAAGGGGAGAGATATATTTCTTAGTAGAGTTGCTACAAACAAACTTAATAGCTTATTGGAAAGAACAGCCGTTGGAATTAAAGCAGCCAAAGATGTAAACAAAACCACACAGAATTGATGTAAACACAGAATACGTTAGTTAAAATATTGATTTTTAATCTTAGATATAGAGTCGGAAGGAGCAATGAAAAGACCAAGATTGAATAAAAGGCTATGAGTACAAGAGAGAAACATAAAGTATATCTAGAAGAAGAGAATCAAAAGTCGATAATTTTAAGGATAGTTGTAAGCAAGCACGCGTCGCTCAAAAAGGTGGGAAATGGAACCAAGCGAGATGATTGGTGAAAATTAAACGAGAAGGGCTAAAAATTCAGGTGGTAGAGGCATATGTGTGCGATAAAGCGATATGTACAAACATAATCGATGTTTGCTTGAAGTTGAAACAAGTATACGTGCTATTTTGTAAACAGGGTAGAGGGGGGCCAGTTTGCATTATATAATCAGTAACAGAGAGGGGTCTCGCTCTCTTTTATTCCATTTGCGATACAGTTAATTTACTTCCAAGTGAATTAGTACAGTCTAATTAAATAAAGTTTATGTAAAAGCTGATAAAGCGTTATTATTAAATAGTGAAGTTGAGATGTAAGTACAAAGATTTTTGTTTGGATGCACGAGAAGTAGCGGTATTTGAAAATTGTTTGGATGTGGATAAAAGCGATGTTTGGGTAGTAGAATTTGTTTGCAATAAAAATAACGAAAATTCGAGATTGGATATTTTGATTGGAATTTATAAAAGAAGAGTTTTTGGAGTAGAGGCATGTATGGTGCACATGGGGATTCGACCATGGAATTAATGGATAGACGGAGGACATACCAGACGGCAACATCTAAAAGGGGCTAGTTGGAGGACCGCAGTACGAAGACAACTACAAGGTAGGAGATAAAATAAGACATTTCATGGTGAATATTTTCATAGTGTTTGTGGTGTTTTGATGTTTTATTATTATTTGATTTGATTTTTATTTGAACAGACATTTATGGGACTGTTAAAACGAAATTGATTTTTTGAGTATTATTCATTATTTGCAGATAACCAAAAGTTGTAAAGAGGTATAGAGGGCTTTTTGATATTTGGTCGTACAAAGAATTTATATGCACATCTATAAAGTTTTAAGATGAGCTCATGCTATATATATATATATATATATATATATATATATATATTCGTTTCCTACCTTATCGTATGCACACTTCTCGAAAACTGCTCGCTATCAACCAATGACATACTTTCCTGTCGTCATTTCGTTCCACCTATCAGCTATCCATCTCTGTTCTACGCATATTTGTTGTCTCCTTTAGAACCCCTCTTGAGTTACAGAAAATCGATAATGTAGTCGTCCTTTACAAACACCCGTGTATATCTTACGTCCCTTCAATCCAACGCTTCATTTATACTTTTCTCTGTCTGTTTTATATTATCGATCGTTTATTCCACTCACTCCTTAAGATACTGGTTATTGTAGCAGCTTATCCAAATTGACCGTTGCCAATAATTTCTATGGAATTTTGTGCTAACGTTCGTTTTATATTCTATAAACCTGACATATAACAACAGGTGTTTCTTGAAACAACCGACCGTTGAAAATAATAATTGTCGGTTTCTTCGCTTCGTAGTATTTGTATAACCGAACGTTGGCTTTTAAAATGAACAACATTTGCGTTTGAAATTATGTTTTATTATTATTTCTACAATTACTTTTATGAGCGGTTAGTAATTGTAGAAATAATAACAAAACATGCGCACTAGCTTCCCATGCTATTGAAACTGGTCACAAAATCAATTATAATGACACTAAAATAATCTTCAATGAAAATAATTATAAATAATAAATTATAAATGGCAATCATTTCTAAGAAAGAATATTCTTAGAAATGATTGCCATTTCCTTAACAAACACAGCTTTAAACAAAAAACCTGATACACAAAATCTCAATAATATTTATTCACATCTACTAACCGTCATTCAAAAATCTAAAAAACATAAAAATCGATTTAACATTTAACATCAACTTAACATAATTTATAAAATCTTTTGATGCTTGTACTCAGATACCTTACTTGAACTGTACACAATTAATTCTACTATAATCTAGGATACACTTACACACATATGTTATATTTCAAAATCCTGTCAAATTGTTTTTTAATCTAATAATTGTTACCTAGTTTATTTTATACATAATCTCACATAAAACTTTTAGATGCTATACCATATTCTAAATTGTTAAAGCTTCATTATTCGTAAGTAACCCTAATATTAATTGTTAACATTCATATCATGTACCTTTAGTTTTCCTGACGAAGAAAATAATAAATTTTCGAAAGCTCGAATAGAAAAAAAGAAGTTATAATTCCTAATAAATATAGACTGAATCCCCAATATCAACATATTCCAAAGTTATATATTTTACAGTCAATATTAACCTAATTATATATATATATATATATATATATATATATATCAAAAGGAATATTTATAAAAACCAAAACGAACATTTACGTAACGTCCTATTAAAACATGATATTAACGAAAACGCCACTCCCATATGACACAAAATTCCTCCTGGATATACATAAAATTTAAACAAATATCAATTAGTGATTATTTCCTAGTCATATAAATTTTTAAAATATAAATAATAAGGAGTAGAAGTATCCCTACACACTGTTACCAGCTGTAAATAAATATAAGTAGAAAATTGGACATAATATATACAGTAATACAAAACTGTTTACCTGCTACTTACCGAATTGCATTTCCTAAAAGTAATCGCGTAGCACTAAGCTGGAGGTCAGTTTTATGGATAATCAAGTGCTAAACTTATACTAGCGTATAATTAGTAAACAAGTTGATGACGTTCCTAAATCTTAAAGTAAATTGTCTCAACGCGAGCTTAAGTTCATTTTAATTGCGACTTGCAAATCAATCATGTAATCAATCACCTTTTGCACTAACATTTGATAGTTAATTTTAGAACTAGAGTCTGTAATTTATCGTGCAATAATCACGTGTAAGAAAAAACTATACTGGCGTGGTTACCAACCATAAAAAATTAACTAGATGTCATATAACGCTTCAACAAAAGAACAGAGTATTCCTATGTGAAGTCAATTTGTCAAAGGGGAGTAGCTGCATTCCAATGAGACTATTTGCATCTCTGCAATACGTAACCTATTGTACATCTCCAGCCTGCTTCTAGTACCATCGTAGCAGATCTGAAAGTGCATACTTACAAATCTTAACAGACCGGACACTGCTATGGAACAATTTCACTCAGTTACTGGTTACAGAACATTGACTAATTTTGACATTAAACACCGAAGCAAAGCAATATCTCTTAAAAGAGAGCGCCTGAAGCAACATCGCAACTTTTCAGGTATCTTCGCGTGAAAGGACGCTGCATAGTAATCATCTTTTACTTCGCACAAATGGTATCGTGTTTTCCCTTTAAAATATTTCCCATCGACCAAACAATCAGCAGGAAAATGTTCTCAAGACACCACCTGCAGATAAAAGAGAGATAAAAGAGAATAAAAAATCGAAGACCTCGATACAACACGAAGATTTCCACAAATCATATCTGCTTGAAAACCCTGCCTGGTAGTATCAAAACAATGTGTGTTCAATCTGTTAGGCAAATGTGCAACCCGCAATGCAGAATTATATAGTTAAGTGTATAACGGGTTGCCTACATCCTGTATAAAACCAGAGAAATTTTCTATTTCGATTAATAATACCTTTAAGCAGATGAGAAATTTCCATTGATCGCAATCTGTGGCCGTAAACACATATTTGATAAAGGAATATCACGTTTAACGTGATAATAGTATTCTCGAAATAACTGCTGTAATAACCGACATTTTCCCATATTAGCAAACATCTGGCAAACATTTTTAACCTTAATTGATCCCAAACTCACGTTTCATTCTAACAAATTAAACGTATTTCCAATCCATAGGTTCGGAATTTATTTAAGAGATGCAGGTGTTTAAACAGATTTCCCTCTTATTAGCAGATATTTTATTGATAGACCACCTCTCGTTATATGATTTTTATACAAAGGGTCCTCAACCCCTGATTTTATGTTTTAAATAGTTACGTTTTGTTTAAGAGATAAGGTATGTTATTTTCAGATGTGACAAGGATAAATTATTAATTGTTTTTAAGGGATATTTTGTTAAGGCAAGAATCTATAAAATTCGCAGGCATTGTATAATATTAAAAATTATATAATAAGGTGTGTTTTAAAAGTGAATTGGCCGTAGAATATTTGTCCATGATATAATATTTGTGTATAATATTTATGTTCACTATTAACAGTGTGGAAGAAAAATGGAGACTGATTTTGCCCATAACTTATCTTCAGCTCGTAAATACTATTTGATATTTAAGAAGTGCTTTTTCAGTATTTGTTTTATGAAGAAAATATTATGGTAGGATAAGTGTACAAAGTTGTAAATAAATTACGGCAGCTCCATGGCTTAGTTGGTTTGTGTGTGACTACTAAGCCTAAACTCCTGGGTTCGATTCCGGACACAGACCGCTTGAAAAATGTTAAGCTAGCATTTTTCACAAAAATACGCCCTTGTTCGGATGAGAAATAAAATATAAACTTATTAAGCCCAAATTTTAATTAATTAATTTCAATCATTGATGATTACTTAATAAAAACAAGCTTCAATCAATAAAGATATAAATACAAGCCATTTAATACATTCGCGTAAAAACTATATCAATCTTATTGCATTTGCAAAGATTAAATAAAGCAATTGCGAGCTTCAATTATTTTTGTAATTAATTTTCCGTGCATAAAGATGCATCGAAATACTTTTCATTCGTCGTACCCCGAATATAATTGTATTTGCAAAGCATGGGAACTCATTTATGAGCCATTATTATGGAATTAAATAACACTTTAATAGTTTTAAATGGAGCCCAAATTCCAGAACCTTCGTAATTAATAAAGACAAATACGTTATTTTACTAAGCAATATTGTTATTAAGGTTAGTCAATGCTATACCATCTCCTATGTGGATATACTCATATACTACTGATATAACTCTGCAATTACGCAACAAGCTGCAGCGTCTTCAAAACATGGCAATCAGGTATGTACGTAATATCAGTAGATTTGCACACATTTCTCCGAATAGACAACTACTCAGCGGGCTTTCTGTAGATAAAAAGATGAACATTGGGTTGCACTTTATAAAGTCGCTCACTATAAAACTCCTATTTATATATTTCTTTCAATGACTTTTCTAATTCCATTTTGACGTTATCTGCTTCTCTTTGTTATTCTCCAGATTTTGCTTAATTTATTTTAACTTGTTTATTTGATCTTGTATCTCCTAATAGTTTCTTCATGCATTTGAGCTTATTGCACTGGCCCGATTTTGTCTTTGACCTTTTGGTTTAGACGACTTGCTTATAGGTTCCGGATAGAAAAATTGAATTAGAAGGAACTATATCGTATGTGATTGGTTACTTGGATATGAACTATAATCTATGCGATTAGTATTATTTTTCAGTATATCGAATGCTGAAGATGATTTTGCAAAACCAATTTGTACATCTACATCTACAGTTTTAAGCACTTCATCTTCCGGTTCTTATAATTCAAAATTGTTGACTCCGTTTGATGTATAAGTAGACTCCTTTAGTTTGCTTACAACATTATCAGTATTTTCGTTTGAATGAGTGGTGACCTTGTTTAATTCATCAAAATTATTTGTAATTCTGTTGTCAAGAAATTCGGCATTATCGGTTTTGTTTGATTGCCCAACATGGTCTTGTAATTATTCCGTTTTGCATACATTATCAAATGGTCATTAGTAAAAATAAATGATATTTTCTAAAGACACAATGTCGAGCGAATCCATGGGCACTATAACACCAACTTCAATAGGATTTGAGTTTCAGTGACAGCAGACAGTTGTAGGTTATTGCTTTACGTCGTAATTTCTTCCAAAATTATATTGACGTAAATTTCGATTGGGTTAATTTTGTCTCTATATGCATAATTACCATTCTGAAAGGACCACCCGCACCTTGAAGTAATTTTAGAATACCACAACGGGTATAATGGCTTGGGTATTTCACTGAGCTAAAGAGTAGAAATAGTGGAGTCCTTAGTGAGGAAACACACTAAAACAGGTCCCCGAAAGAGGGTTAGATCTTTTGGTACTTAGAGTGGCAGAAATCATAAGGGTCAGTTCTAAGACACACTACTGCGATATGGAAGGCTACGGGAAACCACATTATCTCCCTAGTACACAGCGTGCAAAAATCATTTTCAAAATGATGGCATTATCCAGGATAAACGATTCCGGAGTTAAAATAGTTCTCCATTCATATCTCCGGGAAGGGCCTCCTTCGGAGGATGTGATCGGCAAGCTCAATATGAAGAAAAGAAGAAGTGGAAACATTTTGCCAGTCGGGGGTGGAATGCTAGAAGCACGAATCAAGTAGGCAAGCGAGAGAATTTGAAAATTGAAATGGATAAACTAGTATTAAATATAGTAGTGATTAGCGAAGTTCGCTGGCCAGAGGCGAGGAATTTTTGGAGCGGAGATGTTGAGTTAATTCATGCAGGATCAGGGCAAGGACATTCCGCTATGGAGATACTTATGCGAAAAAGATAGGGCACTGTGTAGAACACTACTTACAAAAAAACAAAAAAGTACTCATAATTAGATTAGAATTTAAACCGGTAAATAGAGTGATAATACATGTATGCACAACTACTTCTAGTTACAGTGAGGAAGAGGTAGAAGCAATCTACAAAGATATTGAAGACATACTAAATTCGTAAAAGGACACAAAAATTTAATAATTACGAAAGATTTTAATGTAATGTTAGGTGAGGATAAGAAAGGAGCGGATACAGGGGACGATACACGTGGAAGATGCTAGAAGATATAGGGAGATATGAAACAGATTACATTCTTGTTAGACAACGGTTTAGGAATCAAGTAAAAAAAGTGTAGAATCTAATCAGAAGCAGATATAGACATTGATCATAACATAGTAATTAAGAAAGCCGCTTTAAATTAATTGACATACTAATGGACAGTAAAAACTACTTTAAAGAAAAAAACTTCTAGAATCCATAGCCCTAAAAAACAGATATAACCCCAAAATCATTCATTCTATTATTAAAATAACCAGATTAAAAAAACTTAAAAAAGAAGCATAACCTAATACTTATAAAGAAACCACCAAAAAATTAATTTGCATACCATTCATAAACAACCGCCTTAACAAAAACATACAAAAGTCCTTTAAAAAACTCATTTCCGACATAAAACTAACCTACTGCTCACACACATACCTCAACAACTATCTAAACAACACCAAAGACACTATACCAGACTTATTAAAAAGCGGTATCTACAAATTATGCTACTCTGAATGTAAACATCATATATAGGCAAAACAACTAGAAACCTTGACACCAGAATTAAAGAACACGTTAACAGACCTAACCAATTAGCATTTGGCTATCACTTACTCGAACAAAACCACAAATTCAATAAAAAACGACGCTAAAATTTTACACCACATCACCTATAACAACCTTACAAGGCTAGACCCATTACAAGAAATGGAAATAAATAACAATAAATTAAACAGTATAAAACTATGCAACACTCAAAACCAAAACTCTATTACCTTTTATTCAAACGCATTTGACATCTGACACTTTTAATACGCTCATGTAAATTTTTGATATCCATGACTTCCTGTCATAAATATTTCACTACCTGTCAATTACATAAGTTAATTTTTTAAAAATTTTATTTTATATTTAATTAATAATTTGTAAATGATTTAATAAAATCGAAAGTGCTCTGTATATTATATTACATTTGCACGAATTCACACCTCGTCACATTTTTGATATAAATATTAACATGCACGTAGCCACAAAAAAAACACATTTCCAATTTCACAATAAGTTTGATAGCACACATGTCAAAAATATTAAGCAGAATTTTACAAAGACGGATGGAAAAATAAACTGAAGAAATATTACGAGATGAATTTGTTATTAAGCGTAGAGAAAGACGCGAGGCCATTTTAGCTTTACCGGTCTTAATGAAGAAAACAATAGAAAAAGAGAAAGCTTGTATATAAAGTGTGTATACCTGGAAAAATCATTCGACAATGTAAAATGTAAAAATGTTCGAAATACGCAAAAAGATTGGAATGAGTTACAGGGATAGAAGAATAGTACATATTTCATACAATCAGCAAACAGCGGTAAAAAGATTTCAGAGAAATAAGAATTAGGAAAGGGATGAAATAGGGATGTGCACTATCCCCGTTAATTTTTAACTTGTATATTGAAAAAGCCAAGAATACTGTCAAAGACAGTAAGATATTTGGAATTATTATTATGCAAGGACAAACGATTGATATGATTAGATTTACAGATGATATAGCGTACTGGCATCTAGCAAGGAAGAGTTAGAAGTAGTTCTCAATGAAATGGAAACAATACTAACAGAGAGATATAAAATACGAAAATTAACAAGAATAAAACTAAAGTACTAGTATGTAAAGGAAGGAAAAATAAGTCTAAAACCAGAATAAAAATAGATCACGAGGATTTACAAAAGATTAAAGATTCCTACTACCTAGGAAGCCAAGTAACGCAAAAGGGAAAGTGCAAAAGGTATAAAAAAATATTAGCGCTGTCGTGCTGCACTTAACAAGAGAAAGCATCGACTATGTTCGAAGACAACAATCATAGAAAAAAAGGAAAAAATTAATGAAAGCATATGTGTGAAGCACATCGCTGTACGGTTGTGAAATGTGGACAGTAGAAGAAGATTATAGGGAAAAAATAAAAGCCTTTAAAATGTGGCCCTACATGGATAGACAAAGATAAGAACAAAGAGGTTCTAGAAATAGTAGGAAAAGAAGGCAATATGTGGAAAACAGTGAAAGGTAGGAGAGATAGGATGATAGGACACATATTAGAGCATGAAGGAATAGTGCCGCATATATTAGAAGCAGAGAAAGGAAAAACAGAGGTAGAGGTAGACCTAGAGTAGACTATTTAACACAGCAAGTGAAAGATGTGAGTTGTGGGAATTTCAGCGAAATGTGTAGGTTAGCTCGGAATAAGAAACAATAAAGATACGCGTCCAATCTGTTCCAGAGCTGAAGACATAATGATGATGATGATGCAATCGGATGGTATGGTAGAGCGCATAAACTGCAAGTACCTTTCCTAGGTGGTTTCCAACATCAGAGAGAATGGAACCAATATTTACATCTATTTTTATTGATTTATCGGCCTTCAGTTTATGAGAGCACAGCAGACACTTGCATGCGCTATGCTGGGACACGAGATACTTCTACCGTGTGATCTTAAGTTTGGATGTAAATCCGGGAAAAACATCGTGGGCGAGAGCAACCTCGAAAAGCTCAAGCGCAAGATGCACGACATCCATGGTGACATTAGGGAAAATATTCAGAACGCAAGCGATCGAATGAAGACCAAATATTACATCAAGGCGCAGAAGTTTGGTTTTAAAGAAGGCGACTGCATCTGGCTGTACAATCCCAGACGTATTTGTACACTGTCGCCAAAGTTACAAAGGCGTTGGGAGGGTCCGTACGAAGTCGTAAAAAAGGATCAATGACGTGGTATATCGGTTTCGTAATCTCCCGAAAAGAAAACAATGGTGGTGTACGTTAACTGGTTAGTATCCTACGTTAGTAATGACGTTAATAATGCTAAAGAACGGCACGCAGTAAGACGGATAAACAGTTACGCTCGTGAGAATGAACGAAGGTCTGGACCGAGCTATGCTTGGTTCATGTCTCTGTACAGCGCCACCGGCAAAGCGAGATTTGGCGTCACGTATGCGATTCAGGGTGATGTATTCGATTCGCTATCGGAATACTTCCTGACGCATGGCGTTGCGGTGGATCTTGATATATCCCGAGGACTTACTCGGCGTTTAAAAATAAATTTTGCGATCTGAATCAACTTCGCCGACAACAACTAGAAGTTGGGAAGACCATACGGCTAAAGGGCCGACATCAGGAAATCTACTACTTGATAATTAAGCAGGAGCCTTCTGGTAGATTAGATTACCAGGATCTGTGGAAGGCGTTAGTGGACCTCAAGAGTCAGATGATAAAATTCGACTGCAAAAGTTGGCCATATCTAAGTTCGGTTGTGGGCTCGATGAGTTAAACTGGAGAGTGGTACGAAATACGCTAGAGGCACTGCTCCAGAATATCGGGGTCCGGATTTTGGTATATGGTTACAATCCAAATGATGCGGTGCCTGCTATGAAAAGTATTGATGCTACTTCGATCAATATGGAAACTGCAGGAATGGCTTCGATTGCCCTTACTGCCAAGGAACTTTCGATTTTCGGATCAGAGTGTTCCGAACTTTAAGAAGGGGATGTGGCACTAGAACGCAAACGAAGGGTTTGAACACAAAATATGATTGACAGGTTCTGCGATACGAGATCTCTTGATTGACTGGTGCCAGTCTTTGCATTTGAGGATTACAATAAGAAATCTCGAGAACGTTATTTGCATAAGTTCTGGAATGTTCGCGAAATAACTAGTAAAATGTAATATGTATAAATAACTGTTAAGGGGTTTCGAAGTTTAGTCTTAATTGAAGTTGATTTCTGATTGAAGCTTTGATTACGGTACGTTCTAGTTTAAAACTTACATAGGTGTGATATGAAATAAATAGTGGTACATATATGTTATAAATTGCTGTCGATGTAAATGACTCTGTTGATATAAATTACTGCAATGATAAGATAAATTAATATATTAGTGCTTAGATAGTTAATTATAATGCTTCGATAATAAGTAATTAATAAGATTGCATCGCAGTTTACGAAGATAATACTTGTACTTTAACGATCACTTGAAAGTAAATAATTGTAAGAGCTTATAGAATTCCATTGTAACTATGAGTTGTTGAACAAGCGCGTATACTCAGTTTGAAAATAAATCACTATTGTTTGTGCAAATGAAGTTTTCGTTACAATATGTTTGACTTTTTTAAACACTGGTTTTTGTGTTTATATATTGGCCAAAGTTTCGCACTTGTGGATTTGAACGTTGCGTGTACTTTAAACAAATACTTTCATATTCGCCGAAAAGTCTAATGATAACATCCACCGCCAAAACGTCATTTATCAAAAATACAATACATGATAAATTGGTAATTAAACTTCCAAATGAAATGACTTTAGATTTACCTTCTAACTTGACGCAGTCACGTGGCATTCAGATTTAATTTTATTTATTCCGTAATTTGCAATCAAACTCTATTCACATATACTGTATTAAAACCGAAGTAGAGATGAAAATCGAATAAATATTATCGATTTGTATTTCGACAAGATAAGTTCGCGCGATTCGTATTACAAATCGACGTTTTTCACAAAATGTAGACAATTCGGAAAATCATAGATATCATATATACATCAAAACTACAAAGCAGACCAAACAAATATATGCGCCAGACTTTCTGAATTTTAATAAATGTCGCTTTGCGATTTTCGACATGTGTTGTAATATATCACAACGTATCACGTTTATGACTATTTGTTTTCCCCAGTTTAGCCGTGCTGGCTAAAATGTATGATCAGATAAAATTAAAGTATTAAATTACAGTGGTATATAAATACAGATGTTGCTTTTTCAAATCATTTATGACAGTAAAATACGCAAAACGCTCTATTTATTTTGTGCTTAGTAAGCTCAAATATCAACACGTTTTGTGAATTTTAGGCAGATATATAACTGCTTCTTTAAATTGGATTTGCCAAGTGAAATTTTTAACAGACCAACATTATAAAAGTTGCTCACGAACTATGTTAAACGCACAGAATATTTCTGAAACATTAAAGAATCGAATATTGAAATTATTAATATATAGGGCTATCTGGGAAATTGTAAATGAAATAAAATTGCAGGTTTGGTTACATTTTCCAATGTTTATTTGGTTTTGCATCTAATTTTATTAATTTAATTAAATTTACACGAGTATACTATTTTCAATACATTATGTTTTTGGCAATACCTTGTTAAAAAAGATCTTATGCTGTTAAAATTAAATATAATAAAATAACACGTCATGTTTGTATTTACTCCAACTGATGAGAAAAAACGTAAAAACATACTTTGTTAATGAACAAAGCTTTTAACTTGTGTAAAACTCTGGAAGCAGTAAACATATTCATGTTGAATACCGTGTTTAACATTTTTCTGGGTAACGGGGGTAAATGTAAATGATTTCAAGGTGATTGTATTCATAAATTTACAAAGGAAAAATAAACAACTGCTTTAGAGGTCTAAAACCTATTGTACTACTTATTTGACTCCTAAATTTTCTTTATTTGTTAAAACAAAAACATGTGGTAATACATTTCGTTACAATAAATGTAAAATAAGTAAATACACCACAAGTAACATATAGGAAATGGGTACTAACATTTAATTTCAAACTTTTTACTATTCAATAATTAGTACTTTTTGTCAAAATGATAAAAAATGCGCTCTCCTTAGTTTTGAATTGTCGGCATCGACAACAGTCCAATTATATGATCGTAATTGATGTAGCTTTATTTTGTTTAAATTGAAAAATCCTTCTTTGACTCATCAATAGACTTCAATACAACAACTTATCCATCTCCCTCAATTTTTTCTATTATGCAAAAATATTTAAAAGTGGATATACGATTTCCTACTTCAAACATCGTAAGAATGAAATCACTACTCTTCAAATCCTATTCACCAATCTCAATTTCATAATCGTCACATTATGGTTGATAAAGATCTTTGTCGCTATTAACAATATTTTCATTTTTCAAAATCACTTTCGTTACTAGAAGTAATGTAATGTTTCTACTAACGTAACGTAAACTTGAATTGATGATGGTATTTGGAACAAAGAAGACCCCCACCTGTACACTGCACCTGTATAGCCAGCTAGTGCAAGTTAGGGACTCTGCGGTGAACATTTAGAGCTTGCGCCAGTTCATAAAATTAGATACATGGCCTTATCTTGAAAGGGATAGAATGACTCTAGCCCCGCTCCATTGAATTTTTAAAAATTTTATGTGCACCAGTTAGAGTAAAGCTTGCACCATCTTGCACCAGTAAATTTATTGCTTGCACCACCTTCAATAAGTCGTCACATTACTATTTTAAATAAAACACTGCCATACTCCAACCTTTACGAATTACGACTACCGAAAGAATTCTAACCACAACCAACGCCGAAATTTTTTCTTGCGCTTCTGTTATTTAAAATAGTACAATTGTATTTATTTTAATTATACAATCTAATTACTAGGGCAGGACGTTACTACAGGATGCTTACAAATGTACTTGCAAGGTATTGAAGAAGCACGTACTATAACTGCATGATTTAGGGGTCTCAAATCTACATCTGGTTATAACCAAAGACAGCAGAATTCAGTTTTAAGCAGCATAAAGAATCAAGGTCGTAGACAAATACTTCTAGAGATGTCATGCACAAATTTTTTTATTTAATTATATTTCTATGGATGTATCTATCTACAATACACTAACTTAATATAATATTCATATGTATTATATTTTTCAATATATCTATCACGTGTGTATTGATATTTCTATTAGTAGCAAATAATTGTATTTCCTGTTATCTCATTTGTCCCTCTGCTCATCCTTCTTACGAGTTTGCTGGTTCTAGACCCCACTGATTTTTTACAAATTTCTCTTTTTAATTTATGACTGACGGTCATTCAATTTTTTTGTAAAATGTTACTTCCGCCATTTTTAACTACGCCACAACATTTATTAAACTTTGAATTTCGATACGTCCTGGATATTAATTTTGTTAGTTACCCTTGAATTTCGACACATGCGGAATATTTAATTAATCTTTTATCTTGAAAACTGCGAAAGAAAAATCGACACTTGCGGGATTCAAACCTCGTATTTTTTGACTGTTACTAGCTAACTAGGTATGTATAACTCAGACATTGGATACCAAAGATTTATGTTTGCATTTTTGAATTATTTAAATTATTCCCAGCATCCTATATTTAAAGGGTTTTTTTTATAAAGTGTTGAATAAAGCTAATGTTTGATCGTTTCAAAAAAATCACTTTTCTCAAATATCTACGAAATGTTTAAAAAATCTTTAATTCTAAACAACAATTATTACTCAACAACATCTGCAAAACATTTCCCATTTAACCGATTTTCAATCTCTTCGTATAACAAAGTTATCCATCCAATGCTATCCAGAATAACTCTCCTATTTTGTATAGCACCCGCCCCACAGTGTCATTCTATTTCTCAGGGGTCGAGTTCTAATCGTAGGTCTACGTTCTGCTCTCGCGTAGAACATCTCCAATTAAAGTAAATTGTTCAAGTCCTTCCTTTAAAAAATAGATAAACAAGGCCGGTTGTAGTATGTTTTGCACTACAGGCGTGCTTGAGTCATAGATGAGCTCCGATAAGTTTTAATCAGTTTTAGTTTTAAAAAACTGCGTTCAGCACTAGCCACTGACATGGGGAAAGTTAACAAAATACGAAAGACCATGAAATAATTTGGATATAAACATTAGGCGTGGTTACGAATTATATAATCAGGCACTTCAACTGCACCGTCACCGTTCTTAAGCAGCAATCCTTTTGATAATATTCCTACGCGAAAGACTGTTATTCCGCATAGCTCTTTTTTGCTTTCGATTTCCTAAATCTATCACATTTTACGTTACTCTTCTCTAAAATATCTTATAAAGCACTTATTAATTTTTTCATAATAAAATAAATTTTCAAAATAATAGTCTCTTCCGAATATGGTTTCATCACTGTGGTGACTGGACATCCTTTTACAAATTTACCTACCTTGTCCTATATTATAACTAATTTTAAATAAAATTCTACCTAAACTTATTAACAACTAACTCTTTTCTAGACTCTGCTATAATGGCTATGTCATCTGCAAAACGTAACGTCTATTTTTTGTCACTGTACACTAATAATCTCTTTTCTCTCTCTAGCTAAGTTTAAAGCTTTCTCAATATAAACATTAAAAATCAAGGGCGATAGTATACAGCTCTGTCTAACACCATTTCTAATCTTAGCTTCCTTTTCTATTTCATCAAATTTAATTACTACGCTTTGGTTTTTATATAGACTGCAAATAATTTTTCTATCTCTATGAGAGATTCCCATTTTTCGCAAAACCCTGAACATAACAATCCAATTAACCCTATCAATCAAATGCTTTTTCTAAATCTACAAACGCGAAATGAGTCTTGTTATTTTTTGTAGCCTTTTTTTCGATAACTACCCTAATCATTAGTATCGGTTCTCTAGTCCCTCTGTCTTTACGAAAACCATATTGGTCTTCCCCTAAATTAGGGGTGGCCAACACGCAGCCCGCGGGCCGCTTGTGGCCCGCGGAGCATCTGAACCATTTTTTTTCTTTTGGTGTACATAAAACCACTAAAAGAACATTCCAACGTGCGTAGTTCGTATCATATCTCATATATGGAAGTATCTCAGTACATTGTTTCAGTGACAATTTCTTCAATGGCATATTCGTGTTAACAAACAATCACAACTTTCAGCAGATTTTAAAATGAACGCACGCCGATCTTGCGTGGGTAGCCTTGAGCGTGAATGCAGGATGCGTCGGGCAACCAGCAGTCTGTGCAAGCTCGAAATGCCGTAGACGTGTGATCGCTTCTTGCATTGTGTGCGGTTATCGCCATTGGACTCGTGAGATTTTGCAATCCACTTTTAAGTACCCATTGATAAGAATACAAATTGCTATAACCGAGTATCCTATCTAATACTATGCCGAGTCTTGTCTATTTTATTAAGTGCAGGTAAGGTAAGCAAACCCAGCTTTTATTTTTTTATAATGTCATTTTATTTATATTTTTAAATTAAAAACGAAGAGCCCATGATGGCGTCAAGTAGTAAAGACGTTGGACCAAAGAAGAGAAAAGTCGCAGAAGAACTGTGAAGTTTTCAAGACAGATGGACTATAACTATTTTTTCGTGGAATTTAAAACAAAACCAATATGCTTGATATGCAATAATTCTGTTTCTGTCTAAGAGTATAATATTAAGCGGCATTACGAGGCTAAGCATGCAAATAAGTTTGATAAGTACGAAGAGCAATTTCGAAAAGACCAAGTAAATGAATTAAAAAGAAAGCTTTCTGCACAACGTCAAATATTTACTAGAGCGGCTCAAGAGTCAACATGCTATGTAAAAGCTAGTTACGCAGTAGCAATGATATTAGCAAAAAAATCGAAGCATATTCAGATGGTGAAATGGTTAAGGAATGTTTGGAGAGTGTCGCTGAAATTCTGTGCCCAGAAAATAAAACGGATTTCTCAAAAATAAGCATGTCTCGTCAAACTATTACTAGGCGGGTCGACGACATTGGAAAACTTGAAGATAATTTGAAAATCGAGCATCCAAGTTCATATTTTATGCTCTGGCATTGGATGAACGCACAGACCTAACAGATACCGCCCAAGTGGCGATTTTTACCAGGGGTGTTGATGTCCATTTTAACAAAATAGAAGAATTAGCGGCACTATATCCACTTAAGGACACTACTCACTCACGAGATTCGTTAGGAGCTCTTACATCGACATTGAATCGCTTTTCGTTACAACTCAACAACCTATCGGGCGTAACAATAGATGGTGCTCCAGAAATGGTTGGGAAACACGAAGGTTTAGTAAAACTGATTGAAAATGAGGCCTGCAAAGTTGGTAATACTTCGATGCTAAATTTTCATTGCATTATTCATCAGGAGAATTTATGTTCCAAGTCCCTTAAAATGGATCATGTCATGAAGGTGGTCATCAAAACAGTGAACTTTATTAAGTCGAACGGGTTGAATCGCCGTCAGTTCCAAGAGTTTCTCTAGTCTTTAGATTCACAGTATAATGACTTTACATTTTATGCAGAAGTAAGATGACTGACCCGTGCCAAAATTTTGAAACGAGTGATTGATTTGAAGGAAGAAAGACAGTCATTCTTCACAAGCAAGTCAAAAAGTAACCCAGAATTTGAAGACAAGGAGTGGGGAAGTGACTTTGCATTTCTGGTCGATATAGTTAGCCACCTAAATGTTGTTAATACTCGTCTACAAGGGAAAGATCAACTAATTAATAACATGCATGATCTTATTTCCGCATTCCACATGAAACTTGGGCTTTGGGAACAACAGTTAAGGACAAAAATCTTCATCCACTTTCCGTCCTTGTTGTTGCAGCCAGACGTCACACAAATGGCGGCGGATAAATACGCTTCGTTAATATATGACTTGAACCTGGAATTTAATAACCGATTTCAAGATTTTAAAAAGCACCGTGTGCTTTTTGCTGCATTTGCAACGCCATTCTCCGTAGACGTGAATTTATTGCCAGGAATTTTACAAATGAAACATTGTGAAATGTGTTGCGATTCACAGTTAAAGGAGAAATTTAATCAGGTTGGTTTGGAATAGTTTTACAAATCATATTTAGACAAGAAGAAATATCCTGCATTTTACAAACATGCTACACGAATTATTGATGAGAATTTGGAAAACTGTTTGCGTGTAGCAACAACATCAATCAAAATCAACATTGATGCACTTATTTCTGACAAACAAAATCAGACGTCTCACTAAAATGTATTATATTTTGTTTATTTTTTATTATTATTTTTTGAATTGCCTAACTCTAATCTAATAAATATGTTTGATTCTCATTTTTGTGATATTAAAAAAAAACAATATATTTCTTATTTGCTTTGAATAATACAAGAAAAATTTGTTGTACGGCCCAGTAGCAAATCTTATTTCTAAAATCTGGCCCGGCTGCTGAAAAGGTTGGCCACCCACGGCCTAAATAATTCTTAGTCAAAGCTTCTACTCTATTTTTACTTATTATTGTTAGTATTTTGGAAGCGTGGAAAGTTAAACTAACCGTTCTAAAATTCTCACACCTATCAGCTCCTGACTTTTTTCGAAATCTATTGGAACCTCACCTGTGTCATATGTTACTTTTACTAGTTCATATATATGTCTAACGTTTTCTGACTTGCATATTTTATTAATTCTGCGAGTATATCGTCTATCCCCGGCGCTTTATTTAGTTTAAGATCCCTAACAGCTCTATCAAATTCGGCTCTTAATATTAAGAACCCCATTTCTACACCCTCTTCTTGATCGTTCTCTAATTCATCCAAATCGTCTCCCTTATATAAATCTTCTAAATATCTTTTCCATCTATCTGATACCTCAACTTTATTTATTAGAAGCTCATTTTCTCATTTTTAATACCATTATATTTTTTCCTATCTTCCCCGAAAAACGTTTTAATTATTCCCTTACAATTCTCCTCCATACATTTATTTCTAGCTTTTCTACACTCATGTACTATCTTATTTCTAACTCTATTATATTTTTGCGTACTTTCACTATCCAATTCTCTGAAAAGTTTAAGCTTTCTTCTATTCTCTATTAAATCTAATATCTCCTTTGTTACTCAGGGTTTTCTCGCTTCTACTTTTTTCTTACCTATAGTCTGTGTTGCTGTATCATGTATCTTTCCATCTACTTTCTATAGCTACCTCTTTGATCTTATTATCTAATACTTGTCTATATTCCCTTTTTACCTCACTATCATTAAGCTTACCTAGATATCATCCCTCTCTTTTAGCCTTTCTCAATTTTTTGAATGTTAGATTGCACTTCATTTTAACTAAGTTATAATCGCTATGTATGTCAGCCCTTGGATAACTACGACAGTTTTTAACTTGGTTTCTAAATCTTTGTTTAACTAAAATATAATCTATTTGGTATCTAGCCCTATCACCTGGCGCTTTCCAGGTATATATTCTTCTAACATGTTGTTCGAATAGGGTGTTTACAGATACTAATCTATGTTCCTGATAAAACTCAACTAATCTTTCTCCTCTATCATGTCGTCTACCATACCCAAATTTTTCTACCATTTTTACCTCACTACCTTCTCCCACTGACGCATTAAAATCACCAATAACTATTAAATTTGCATCTCCCTTTACTTTTCTCGCTATACTATTTATATCCTCGAACACCTTTTCAACTTCCTCATCGTCGCAGAGTTATTGGCATGTAAACCTGTACTAAAACAGTGTCTGTGGGTTTCGTACTCAATCTAACTATAATTATTCTATCACTAAATTGTAAGCACTCGTTAACTTTACGTCCTAATCTTTTACCTAACACTATTCCTATCCCTGCCTGTCCATTAGTTGAAGAAGTTGTAATTATTCTATAATTATCTTTCCAAAAGTCATTACTATCTGGCCATCTCGCCTCACTAATACCTAGAATGTCCAGCTTTTCTTTTCTCATTTCGACTAATAAATTCCTTGACTTATCTACTCCAAGTAATGACCTTACATTCAGAGTCCCTATCACTAAATCGAACCGTTGTTTTAAATTCTTACGATGACGAGCCCCAAGTTCCCCCTCCCGCAGATACGAATGAGGGGATATTTTACCTCCGGACAAGAATTTTACTTGTGAGTTCTCCATCATACATAGTTCGTGTTTTAGGCCACGCACAGCTGGGAAACATCGTGGTAGGTTCCCATATCTTTCCACAACGCAGTTTTTAAAGATTTTAGCAAAAAGCCGTATCTGTCACGGCCAACCCCCAACAACCTTGTAAATTATTGAGGATCGGCCGAGACCAACCGACTCTTCTCCAATATCTTTTAGCCAGCAAGGCTTCTGCCCCTTGCTGCGCCTTTTAATCGCCTTTTACGATAAGCAGGCTTACTATAGTAGTGTTCTTTGTCCCCTACTATAGGGATATATCAACTTTTAAAAAGTTAAAATAAGGAATTTTTTGTAGAACATTATTAATTATACTAAATAGATATAGGAAAAAATCTTGTTCATACATTATCTTTATTAATATCGCATGTCGTATAGATACGACGCCGGTACGCAAATTAGATATTCAAATTTAAGAAAATAGTTTTTCGCACATTTTGAGTGATACGTCATGTTTTGAAAAAAGTTATTTAACATGAAACGCCAAAATACGTCAAATCTTCAAATACTTTTAAAGATGAAGCTGCAACAGGACGACTTATATTGAATTTTAAGTCTAAATTCAAGTAAGTAACAGCTACAACCCTACGGATTTCCAGCAACGGCGTAGCAGTGTTGTTAGCTGCTCCAAAAATAATCCAAGCGTTTACAATTGCCAAATGAACCATTGTGGTTAACAATGGCCAATACCATTTTTTGGCTCGTATTTGCATGGCATACTTAGCAACGTTCCAATCATGTTGGTCCACACCATCCATATTTTTGTTTTAATTTTTCACTACCCGCAGTTGTGGTACGGATTTCTTTTGCATTGATTTTCTATCTCAACGAGATGCTTGTGACAAAGGTTCTGTTGTATCGTGGTTGGTTCCAACCGTAACACACTTATTATCATTTCATTTCAAAAACATTATTTCGCCAACTGTGTTAATAATCAAACTCTCCGCGAAACTCTTTTCACAAAGATTTTGAATTTTTCAGTGGACATCGGACTAATCTTTATCACGAACAGTATCTGACGCTCGTATTCATATTTATTGTAGATGAAGCAATAAATCTCAGTTGGTAAATAAATTGTCTAAATAGACACAATGAGGTTAAGGATTTCTAGGTTAAGAATTTTTGCTACCTAGGAAGCCAAATAACGCAAGATGAGAAAAGCGTAAACGATATAAAGCAAAGATTAGCACAAGGTCGTGCTACATTTAACAAGAAAAACCAATTACTGTGTTCAAAGACAACAAACATGGAAACAAGTAAAAGATGGATGAAAGCACATATGTGGAGCACAGCACTGTAGGGCTGTGGAACTTGGGCAGTAGGAGAAGTGGACAGGACAAAGAATTTGAAATATTACTTGTTGGAACAAATGTTCTTGATTTTAGAGACTTGCCAGCAATCCATCGTTCGTAGAAGTCGGTAGTCTTACCGTTGTACAGCGTACATCCCTACTAGAATTATATAGTACTAAGCCCTAGCTAAACACGGTACAGGTGGCAGTGAGACGCGTACGCAAGAAGAGACGAGTCGCAAAGGAGACAGTAAACAGGAAGGTAAAAGGTGTCGATCGTGAACTTAACCTTGTCTAGAAATTAGCGCTATTAAAAGTAGGATTAATGAAAGTATAAATTTTATTAATCTTCGCTTGGTATAATAACGGTAATAAATCATTTATCGGTAAAGTTACTGTCAATTAAAGTTGGTTGGGGTGCAAATACGGAATATTAAGAGACGAGGTCGCCCGGTGTGTGTACAAAGTGGTTTTGTTTACGAAAAACGCGAGCTTAGGGTCGCAGAAAGTAGTGGTCCGCCTGATTATTTAAAAGAATTCAGTGATCATAACGTATGTTTTTGAGTGTAGGGTTGTAGTGCAACTGCTTCGTGATAGTTGTATCAAGAATACACAAATGTTGGGCTCGATGACAAAGCAAGAAAGAAGGTTTATTATCCGTGCAATACAGGGCTGGAGAAATAAGATAAGTGGTAGTTTAATTACTAGTATTTTTATGGTGTAGGATATTAATTAGTAGGACTTTGAACTTAAGAGGATTAATCAGAGTAATTCATCATTTTTGCGTATGCCTCTTGTTATTGGTTTTTGATGGTTAGATAGTAGGTAGGGCTATTAGGAGTAAATATTATGTAAAAAAGAAAAAAAACGTGTACTGAGAGTTGTATTTAGTCTAGTATACGTAATTTCGTTGTGTCCGAGTTGCTTTATTTTATTACAGTGTACGATTAAGAAGTTTCCACGGACCAGCGCCCACTGTAGCTAATACAATGGGCAAATGACACGGTTTGTTTCGGCATTTTTTATTTTTGGCGCAATAAACAGCACACATGCATCTCTTTCCATAACAGTAGGCCGTTAGACCAGGAGTAACATTCAATATATTTGTTCGAGATTTCCTAACTCAAATTTTTTGATTTTTGACCATTCAGTGCCATCTTTAGCTGCATACGTACGTGTATCTTTCCCTGCGCCATCAATTTCACAATTGCTTTCATCTAAACTATCACCAGAAATTTCATCATCCTCGGTTTCATCGACTGACACGTGATCGCTTTCCACGTCGCTGTCTTTTTCTTGCAGAAAATCGTAGAAAATTTGTATCTCATTATCCAGCAGCATCAACATCTCCTCTTCGGTAAGATTTTTTGAATCGCGTATTTTCGAAACAGCACTCATAGTGGTCAAAACAAAAGACACTACTAGAAATCACTAGTAAGCGTACACCATAGGTAATTCAGCTGAACTGAAATAAATACGTGATGAAGTAGAATTTCAGAAATGGGTAGAAAGGGTATTTCCACAACCAAGCTCGGGAGCCCATAAAACATAAATGCAGTTTCATACTATCAGTGAATTACCAGAAACCGTACATACATGTTCACGTAACATAAACAATTTTAGTAGTAGTTAACTACCAACTATTTTTTAATGATTAATATTTTAACGATACTTACAACGCCATTTAAACTAAAAATCAATTAAATAAAGCTACTCAATAGCACAGGCCTCAAAAAATTTTAAAACAGTTTATTTAAAAAAAAATGGGCTACACGTGCACCCAGATTAGGAGGATGAAGATTAAATAATGAAGAGTCGCAAATAAAAAAATTTATATAAAAATGTTTTTATCAAAACTTAACAGTGTCCCAGTAAAACTTACCCGGAATATTTTATAATGCTTTCAGATGGAATTTTTTTCTGAACTAGTTCAGCTGCTTGAGTGGTTTTACAAATAAAGCGAAGAAATATATTTAGGAGTAAAATGCTACAGATCCTTGCGTAAGAATGCTTAAAAGATTAGACGCTTAAGAAATCTCTAATCGTTTGTGACTGGCTAAATATTTCAAATAATAATTAGTATTACTTTAACATTTTATATAAAAGATGTTCATAAAAGCATAAATGTGAGATTAAAATGCATAGAAAAGGAAGAAAGTAAGCAGAATACACTTAAAAAGTTGATATCAAATAAATAATTTGCTATTGAAATACACAAACTTTAAACAAATTTCTATTTGCTTATAATAATTGCAATAAATAGAAAACTTAAGAATCCAATCTCTGATAATCTCAGTCGTCATTAAAATCCTTTTGAAGTAGACACTTTTACAGACGTAGACCGGTCACGCCTCTTCAAAGCAGATACAGGTCAAAAATACTGGCCGTGGAATTAAATGTAAAGAGATAACACCTTCGGGACTGTTTTATCACAAGATTTATCATGTTTAATGTCAAAAGTGGTTACTTGAAAAGGCAGTAGCTAAATTATAACCAGAAAGATATAAACTAAAACACAAAAATTCCAACTAACATAAATTTATTGTCGTTTACTTTTTGTAATTTCATTTATGTTTGTACCATTTTAAATTGTAATAATAGCATTTGCAGTAATATTAATTTCCTGGTAGATTTACATGATTAGTTGTTGGATTAACATAACAAACAAGAAAATAAAATCTAAACCCCTACGCTCTTATAATTTATAAGTCAAATAATGACCGTTTGACCACAGAGGTGAGCTACGGGAAAAATAACCATTATCTAAACTTATTTCATATTTAGTTCCGCAGTTTCGTGTAATAATTAAATTGTAACGTTCGCTCGAGAAGCTAAGACTTAATTTAAAAAGGTACAGTACAGAGAAATGCAAATTCACATAAAATCAATAAGCCAGAAACAAAATGAACAAGCGCACGAAGTAAAAGCGAGAACAGTACATTGAGAGCAACTGGGAATACGAAAACGTTACAGTTTATTCTTCTGCTCCTCTTTGCGACCAACTTTTCTACGTAAAGCAGGAACTTGTTGAAGTTAACCTTTGTTCACTTAAAAACTAATCTAAAACGTTTAACCCATAACTTTGCCAAAGTATCAATAAAAATGCGTCGCATTTTAGTTGATACACCAGCTTGTGAAGTATTATAAATTGGTTTAATTTTGTAAGAAATAAGCCAATTTACTGTGCATAATAATAAAATGGAAAATGGTAAAATCTCACATTATGATTTGTATCTTAATTTCAAACTTATAAAAACTTTATTCGGCTTGAAATAAATGTCTGCCAGAAGGAACTCCTTATTCGCGAGATTTTTAAATAAATACACACTTTGTATGTTTTTTACTGCCTACTGAGAATTCTTTCGCATACAATAGATGGTTATCAGTTAATAGGTATTCCGTTTTCGTGCACACTTCATGTTGCTAGTGCATTTCTTGCTGCAGTAATACTTTTTACCGCACCGAAATAAAACGTAATGAAATACTTTGATAGTAAGAAGACAACTACAACCACCAATCAACAAGTAGAACAACAGCTTGATCTCTGTATTTACGTCGTGCAGACATTTACGACTTTTCCTACTATACAAAGATCAAAAGTTTCTATTGGTTTATAAGATCTGCTCACACCCTCAAAATGGGATACAAAATTAATCCAGAATAAGAAATCCATTCAATCGGACGTTCTTAATAGTCTGGTTATGCCGTTAATCAACAGTATCAGCATAACCTGCAAGTTCTCTTAGCATAGTCCAATTTCTATATCCTGCAGTTGCTTTCAGTTCAGTAGTATTTTCCCTAGCCTGAACCCAGCAGCGTTCTGACGGGCTGCAGTCACCTTCAACACTATAGCGTGTCTATAGCCTGCAAACCTCTCCAACCCAGCAAGATGTACTAAGCATGATCACCACCTTCAGTACCAAAGCGTGTCTACTGCCTACAGACGCATCTGACGAGTACAGCCTGCGTACAACGCCAGTCCTACAGCATGCCTAGGAACCCCGCCTGAGTCGATTGCCGATGTAAAAAAATTCAACATCACTCTTGGATCATTATTTGGTGTCTATTAGGTTAAATGTAAAAATTATTGAGGTTTTTATGTAGTAAACTAGATTGTTACACTTTTTTTATATTAATGTAACTACTCTAGCTTATAGGCGGCAGAGCCTCTATAAATTGAGAGGGGTTCCTGTCTAAAATTCAAGCCCAGGGAAAATGTATGGGAAACGGCTTTGAGTATAATAGGACCCTCTTAAGAGAACTTCCAGCCAGCTAAGTTTCTTCAACTTAGGGCAGAGTTATGAGCCAGGGTCGTAGGATGGTATACGATAATAAAAGCATTTTTAATGGACGCCACCGTATCTTAATAATAACTGTAATGACTAACAATCCGAAGATAAGATACGGAAATCTTCGAAAAAAAGTCTTTTGAACAACCAATATTACTTACTTACCGCTAACACTGCGAGCTCAGCTTGGAACGATGACCTCGTACTAGCTGAAAATTTAATCACCTCAAAAAGATTTGTAGAACTAGGGCTACATTAGAGCCTAGTCAATTTATCACAAAAAAATTAATTCCAAAAAGATTAGCTAGTTAAGATTATCTCTCAAAAAAAATATCTTACCAATACAATATCAATGATCTTTCTTTCTACACTACAAAAGTTTTATGAAACTGGTTGGTTGCTTTTATAGAAAAATTATTGTTAACTTCAATGAAAGCAAGCTTTGAAACAATTTAGTCCACTTTCTATTGGTTTAAAGAAATATACAAATATACATAGTTTATACAAATTTGCAAATATCCATGTTTTGTATCAATCAAAATATAGTAATAGTCAAGTGTTATCTCTTATTAATTTTAGGTGTTTCAACAATTTTATTTATTAAACTTCTTTAAGAAGGATATTGAGTTAGTATTAATATGATACAACCTTTACTAGTTACCAAAATAGGATCCTGTTTTGGCTTACAAAATTTAATAAATGAAATGACTTATTTCATATACGATTGGACTTGGAATTTAATAAAAATTTATTTCTTGAGTGAATTAGCAAATTTCCTTATCTAGATAATAATTATACTTTTTAAAAAAAAACTAGTTCGTACAATGTGACAAACAAAAGTAGAATATCACCTGCTTAGTTACAACACATTCAACTTTAACCTTTTAAAATTCTTAGGAAGTGATATTTAAAGTTTGCGTTCTTACGAACAATTATATTACATCAAACTATTAATTTTGGAATAAAAAGGCGTAAGCTAATTTAAACCAGCGATGAAATTAGCATGCGATGCCGAATCCAAAATTGCTCTGGCTGGTTGCTATTTATTTTAAATATCTTTTACCTTAACAGAGGCAGTACCTAGCAATATTTGCTGCATGTTAGCAGGAAAGCAAGAAAGTGTTGTACTAGTATTTAGCATATTTTCAAACAAGTGAATTGTGACATTATAACTTAAATCTACTTAATTTATACTAATTCTAAACCTACTGAAGCGGAACCAGTTTAATCTTGCTTTCTCATTGGTTGTTGACCAATAGGGAAAGCAAAGCAGATGACTCTATTGGCCCTTTATCGGTGTTTAAGAGGGTCCTTTATGTTTAACAATTTTAATTGATTCATAGGCATTTAAGGAGGAAAACGTTGGTACTGCTTTTAACAATTTAACAAGTGTTGTACTAGTATTTAGCATATTTTCAGTGCAAGCATTTTCGGAATAAATGCTGTTTCTAATGGGAGAAGCCCTAACATTAGAGTCAGAATGCAATAAAGCACTGTGTCGTTTGTTACACCGTTTGCAGACAAATTTTGATCTGCAAATTATTTGTTTCGAATGACGAAGGCAGTTTTTACACAAGTCAGTGTTTGAAACCTTGTCAAATAGTTGTTTTCCAGTCAGCTTTAGAAAGTCGGGACATTGAGATATGAAGTGGTTAAATTTGCAACTAGGACATGCATTAACACTTTCATTAGTAGTCACCAATGTCTGTTTGTAGTTAGTTTTAATTTTAAATTGTAAATTTTTAGGTGCAATAGAATTAGTACATGTTAGTTTATCGTAAAATTAAATAAAAACCCTTAACCACAAAAATATTTAAATTACTAAATACGTATTTCGACCACTATGTGGCCATCATCAGTGAAAACCTGTATAAAAAAAAGGTGTTGTTCTGGAACACTTCAAGGATATTCTCCTCACCACTTAGGCTGAAGTGAACCTTCCCAACCTATAATTTACTATATTGTTGCTTTAAACACTATCGAGGATATTCTCCTCACCCGCAGGCTGGTGTTCTCAACAACAAACAAGTGAATTGTGACATTATAACTTAAATCTACTTAATTTATACTAATTCTAAACCTACTGAAGCGGAACCAGTTTAATCTTGCTTTCTCATTGGTTGTTGACCAATAGGAAAGCAAAGCAGATGACTCTATTGGCCCTTTATCGGTGTTTAAGAGGGTCCTTTATGTTTAACAATTTTAATTGATTCATAGGCATTTAAGGAGGAAAACGTTGGTACTGCTTTTAACAATTTAACATTTTCTAGTTTAACG
This sequence comes from Platerodrilus igneus, assembly GCA_036346225.1. Classification (NCBI taxonomy): domain Eukaryota; kingdom Metazoa; phylum Arthropoda; class Insecta; order Coleoptera; family Lycidae; genus Platerodrilus; species Platerodrilus igneus. The sequence continues at coordinate 3,743,871 of JARFIW010001259.1, read as the reverse complement.
GGGTGGCTGGTTTCAAATATATGTTTGGCGACCTGAGACCTTTCATATTTACCATATTTGAAGTGAGCAATGTGTTCTTTAAATCTTGTTGTTATATTCCTCTTGGTCTGACCAATATATTTTGAAAACACCCTGGCCCTGCACAACTAATTTCATAAATCCCGATTTTTGCAATTTTTCCCCTTGTCTTTTGGATTACCTAGCAAATCTTTAATTTTATTAGTATTAGTGAAAGCAATTTTGAAATTACACTGTTTGAATATTTTATCAAGACCCTTTGTGGTTTTGTGAAACGGAAGTTTAACATATTTAACATTATCGTTAGAGGTGGTTGATTGCAAAGTCGTTGATTTACGGATGTTGATCCTATTTTTACACTTTCTAAAATATTATCTATAATATCAGAAGAGAAACCATTGTAATTCGCTATTTGTTTAATAAGAGCAAATTCTTTATTAAATCTGTTTTTATTTAAAGGGAAATTCAATAATCTATTAATTAAAAAGTTAAATGAAGCCAACTTATGTTGTATGCTATGATTAGAGGAAGACAAAATAAAGCGATTTACATTGGTTTCTTTTCTATAAATGTCAAATTCTAATTTATTACCATTTCTAATTACTAATGTATCTAAAAAGGGTAATTGTCCATTATTCTCTAGTTCATACGTAAATTTTATGCTTTGAAATTTTGAATTCATTTCTTTAAGAAAACTAGAAAATGTTAAATTGCTAAAAGCGGTACCAACGTTTTCCTCCTTAAATGCCTATGAATCAACTAAAATTGTTAAACATAAAGGACCCCTCTTAAACACCGATAAAGGGCCAATAGAGTCATCTGCTTTGCTTTCCCTATTGGTCAACAACCAATGAGAAAGCAAGATTAAACTGGTTCCGCTTCAGTAGGTTTAGAATTAGTATAAATTAAGTAGATTTAAGTTATAATGTCACAATTCACTTGTTTGTTGTTGAGAACACCAGCCTGCGGGTGAGGAGAATATCCTCGATAGTGTTTAAAGCAACAATATAGTAAATTATAGGTTGGGAAGGTTCACTTCAGCCTAAGTGGTGAGGAGAATATCCTCTGAAGTGTTCCGGAACAACACTTTTTTTTTTTTTAATACAGGTTTTCTACTGATGATGGCCACATAGTGGTCGAAATACGTATTTAGTAATTTAAATATTTTTGTGGTTAAGGGTTTTTATTTAATTTTATTTAAATCGTGCCACAGTGTTCCTATAGATTATTAGTTTATCGTGCTCAATTTCTTCCAGTAATTGGCAGCGATTTTTTAATAAATCGTTTATTTCATTTAAGCTTAGTATAGCGTTAGGTTTATATTTTGACAATTCAGTTCTAGAATTATCATCTTGTTTAGTCATTAAAATGTGCGAAATAAACAATCCCGAATCATCAATAGATGTTTCTAGTTTTTGTAGTGCTCTGACATGTTTGAACAAGTTATCGTACAAACATTGCAATTCCGAAGCACTAATTTTAAAAATAGGTTTTAGGTCAAAGATAGGTTTTATATGATTTTGTATAATTAGTTTGGGATTAATAAATCTTTTGCAAAGCAACTGGAAGATGTACGATAATTTTCACCAGATGCACTTGTGTTTGCAATTTGTTTGTTTGTAGAAGCTTTTAAACTGCCTATTAAGTCGAATGCTTTTTCCAAACCCTATAAACAGGCTTTCTCCTTTTTCTATTGCCTTCTCCATTACCATCCTCAGAGCTAAAATAGCCGCACAAGTTTCCCTGTTTCGCCTAAACTCGAATTGATCTTCTCCTAGTACTTCTTCAGTCCGGTTTTCCATCCGTCCTTGTAAGTAGGTAAATAAGGCCGGTCCTAATTCAAAACGCGACAGACGTATTTTCCATGTGTAAAATACGTCTGTCACGTTTTGAATTAGGATCGGCCCTATATAATTTCAATGTAAAATAGTTGTGAAAACATTTCAATGTAAAATAGTTGTGAAAACATGAATTCTTATATACTTTCAATGTAAAAACTTGTGGGCACGTTTTGAATTAGGATCGGCTTTATATTACTCTCAATGAAACACACGTATGTTGAAAAATGTAAGTGCAGAGAAGAATGTGTGTAGCTGTTTTGAATTCGGTTTTCTAGCGAGAAGTTACACGTGCACCGTTTTGAATTAGGATCGGCGTTATATACTTTTAATGTAAAATGTGAAAACCTGAATTCTTTTCAAATGTAAAATACTTGTGGGCACGTTTTGAATTAGGATCGACTTTATATTACTTTCAATGGAACATATTTCAAAACACACGTATGTTGAAAAATGTAAGTGCAGAGAAGAATGTGTGTAGATAGATGTTTTGAATTTGGTTTTCTAGCGAGACAGTATGACAGATGCAAAATATCGCATTCAAGTCAATTGTGTTTTAATTAAAGTGGATTCTGATTTATGTTTAGAGGCTGCAAATACACATGGGCCGGTTTCAATTCAAAATTAGTTCACTCTTGTGATAGGTTGAAAAGTGGGTTGGCAAAGTACGCAGATGGTGGTAATCTGCTATATAAGGAGATTGCTCCTAATAATAATTTAATTAGTCAAAGAAAAGCAATATGGATTTTAATACTCTTAATAAAACCACATATCGCAAACCTTATGTAAATTCAAAAGATCTTGTAGTGAATAAGAGGTTTGAAGTTTTAAAAGTGGAAACAATCAAGACAAAATATGGAGAAAGAGTATTAGTGGAAACAGAAGAGTTCAAGAGTATATTGCCATTGAGATATTTTAAATACCTTCAAGCACATGGAGTGAAACAATTAAATGAAAGTATTGGCTCGAACAAACACGTATACATAACTAGTAAGGGATCGATCGGTCTAACAGTCAACATAGAATTTTCAGAATAATATGTCACTAATTTAAGAAATTAGTTTATTATTATAACACATCTAAGTCGATTGTATAAAGAATGATGTATCAAATTAAAGTGGGTTCTGATTTATGTGCGTTTTACTTTGAGTTTACTACCTTGTTTAGAGAAAGTCTTGTTTCAAAGAGAAACTTTTATAAAATACTTTTTATTTTACAAATTGTTGAATATGTTGATCTAACTATTTATAAATGAAAAGTATTTATTAACTCCGTTCTTGAAGTATCTGCTGTTCCCTCGCTGTTAGTTCCTCTCTTTTTTGCTTTATTATTTCTAGTTCCAAATCTATACGACGCAGTAGCTTCTCTCCACGCTTTTTAAATGCGTTAAGCAACTCTACTGTGTCATCTTCGTAGGATTTGTCATCTTCACAGCAAACAGCCATATTAGATTCTGTACATAACTTTTCATAGTCGACATGTTTTGCCTGATCTGTGAGCATAACATAAAAGATTATTGTAGGTTCACCTTTTCTTTTGTATACTACCTGATGTTTCTGAGAGGATCAGAGTGTGTCAACGATCCTACGATAGCCTCAGAATTTCCAGAATGGTTTTTTGATCTAATGTAACTTATAAATTAGTACTGTTTTAAAAACACATGTATAAATGTGAAAAAGCATTTACCGTGATATATCTATTACGTCACTATCAAAAATAGCAGCAGTGTTGAATTGAGGCGAAGAACAACCAAAACTTCTTTAATCACGTCTTCGTCAGAATGTAATAGAAATTGCTCTAGAACTTTTACGTTGGTACTATTACAATTTTTGATTGATGACAAGTTACTCATTTTTAAAAGTTGCTAGTAATAGTAACTAATAATTATACAAGAGATCTGATTGAATACTGTTGGTAAAATCTACGTGAAGTATTTATATTAAATAATAAACTGATCTGTTAGAAAAATTAAAAATTTGCATCGTTTTCTGAAAAAATTCAGCTCTGTAATCTATTCTAATGAACAAAACAGTATGTAAGCGAATATAATTATACCTCAGCAGAAATAATGAATTAGTTTCATTGTCTGAAAAGAAATTGAAATGAATGCACATAATAAAACCCTAAATTAGATTAATTTCGTTTTAGATTACCGCTGACATAATTTATGCTGTATAAGAAATTTTTTTAAAGGTACTGCTCAGCAGAAATAATGAATTAGATTCATTGTCTGAAAAAGAAATTGCAATGAATGCACATAATAAAACCTAAATTAGATTAATTTCGTTTAGATTACCGCTGACATAATTTATATGCAAATATATAGGTAATTGCGTGTTTATGCGATTTTATGCTGTATAAGAAATTTTTTTTAAATGTACTGCTCAGCAGAAATAATGAATTACATTCATTGACTGAAACAGAAATTGCAAGAAGGCGCATAATAAAACCTAAATTAGATTAATTTCGTTTTATATTACTGCTAGCATAATTTATTTTCCATAAAAAATTAACAAAAAATTGACTTTATATGCATATATATAGGGATATAGTGATTTGTGCTGAATAAGAAAAATTATTTAGTACTATCAACGTACTGGAAAATGTTTTTTCTTAATAACGGGTTTTAAAAAAAACCATGAGTGCGTGTAAATTATAATATTTTTCTTCAGATTAATTTTTCATTTAAAAATAATGCAATGCAAATAAATCCCTTTAAGTAGTAATATTTATAGAATAAGTTTTTTTTAGATTACCGCTGACACAATTTACATGCATATATATATATATATATATATATATATATATATATATATATATATAGGTAATTTGTGTGAAAAATATTTAAAGGTACTGTTATATAATAAAACTGCAGAATGTTTTTTTAATACTGGGTTTTTAAAAACCAGGAGTGCGTGTAAATTATTAAACAAGACGGTTTAATCTGAGACATTTTTTTTCAAATTTGCTTTGTTTTTATTTAAAAATATTTCAATGTAATCATAAAAAATAGCGCTGTAATGATAATGTATTTTCTGTACACATAATAAATCAAAGGTCGTATAAAAACATTTTTTGTAGTAAACGCATACGGAATGAAAAATGATGTTGAATGCATTCCTTTTGCAGTTGTTTTGCTCAGAGTTGCCTTCAGTATGTAAATATTGTAAATGCTTGCATAGCGAATTATTTGTCATACACACGTACTGAAGGCAACTCTGCAATTTTTTTTAGACCGCATGCACGACTCAAGCTTGAAAATCGTCTTGAATAAAAAACGTAAATAAAGGCGATTTTTTTAACAATTGCATTCAAGCAATTCGCTATGCAATTATTTCGATTTGTATGCTATTTTCGTTTACAGTTGTTTTGCTTACGCGTTTTCCGTAAACTCAGATGAATGAACCTTTTTTGCAGTTGTTTTGCTTACGTCAGATGATATTTTATATAAATAGTAAATAGAGAAAATACTTGTATTATTAAGTAGTGTATTTTGATTTTCTATAGAATCATGAATGCTGAAACCGTATCCGAGATTAGTAGCGCAATTTTGAGATTAACTGTAAAATGCGTGAATCTAATTAAATCAGTGAATGAAATAACGAAACACATTTTAATTATCAAAGCAAATATTAGTATATTGAAGCTTGCTATTAAAAATAAGGTATACGAAGACAATCAACAAGAAAATCCTAGTAGGCTGGAATCTAATGGCATCTTAAGTTACCTTGTACGATTGAGGCACTTGAAACACTTTGAATATCGTGGTAAAGGTGTTGATGCAACGCTTTCTAGAGGTCATACTCGAAAAATTTGATTTGGCATGATGTACAATCATGTTTTGGAAGTCGAATAATTACGGGACTTATTACCAATTTAAATTATAGAGATCCTCTAGTGTTCTTAGACAAGGCGTTCGCTAGTTTTAAACGCAAGATTGTTGCTTGCTTAAAAAAGTCGATGTTGAAAGTTAATGTAATATTTACCGCTAACTTTGTTAAGCCTACAACTGGCGAAATAGATTTGAAAACGTTTCCTACTGCAAATCGTCACATCGATATAAATACCAATCTCAAGCTGTGGTATAAGGAGAACGTATTGAACAAGATTTCGAAGCGATTAGAAGAATTTTGCGAGAAAGATTCTGGTTGGGCAATCCAAGAAGTTTTACACTTGAAGGTAAATATAAACAATCATGATCCACTTAAAGGAGGGTGTTCAACGATTGTACCGGTTCCGGATTTTATAAAAAAAAAAGCTGTGGTAAATGTAATAAATAACGATCAACATTGCATTCATTGGAGCTTGGTTTCCGCTTTATATCCTGCTAAACAAAATAGTCAGAGAATATCTAGCTATCCACATTTTGATACAGTATTACGCTACAATTCAATTCAGTTTCCAATCACATTAAAAGACATAAAAAAAATTGAGAAGCTTAACAATCTCGCAATTAACCTATATTGTATAGAAAATACTAAAATACTACCATTTTGTTTAAGTAAAAATTTTAAAAAAATTGAACCTATTAATCTGTTAGTTTTAAATAATGATTCCTTACAATATTCTCGTCCGGCAAATGCTAATGAGAATCACTTTCATTTTACTTGGATTAAGGATATGTCAAAATTATTTGCAAAACAGTTGTCTTCACATGAACATAGAAAATTTTTTTGCTCAATAAGATTACCCGAAGAATCTGAAAAGTATCTAACGTTTAAACATTTCCACTATCAAGAAAAAGTATCATTTGTAGTTTATGCAGATCTCGAATGTATATTAGAACCATGCAATGAGTCGGAGGTAATACTAAACACAGTTTCTTACCAAAGGCGTATACGCTTTAGTGTAGCGTATTATTTGAAATGCTCGTATGATAATAAATATTCCAAATTTCAATTGTATCGCGGAAAGGATTGTATAGAATGGTTTGTTGCTCAATTGAAACTGATTTCAGAAACGACTAATAAAATTTTCTGTAACCCAAAACCTATGAATCCTTTAACAGAAGAACAAAAAGTTAGCATTTAAATTTGCCCTTCACTGTCACATTTGCAATAAACCTTTTAGTATAGATGATATTAGAGTTCGCGATCACTGTCACTTTACAGGTGAATTTCGAGGAGCGGCTCATCAAGATTGCAACATCAATTATCATAATTTTATATGATACCGGTAGTTTTTCATAACTTATCAGGCTACGATTCGCATTTCATTATTAAAAAAATTGCGTTAGGGTTTTCAGGTTTGGTAAGAATTCTACCAATAAATAAGGAAAAATACATATCTTTTACAAAATATGTAAATGGTACGAAAATTACTTTTAGATTTATCGATTCATTCAGGTTTATGGCATCTAGCATCGAAAAATTAGCTTCATACTTAGATGATAATAAAAAATCCATCACCAGGGAAAATTGTAACACCGATAATGAGTTTCAGTTACTTACGCGTAAAGGTGTAGCAATTTTATTTTCCACCTAATATATATATCTGTATAATCAATCCTTTTATTAAATATTAAATAATATAATACATTATAATGTTATCCAATCCACTTAATTTAATAACATCTATTGTCCAATAAAGAACTAGTATTTAGTTCATGTTAAAAGTTAAATCCTACGGAGACAATATAAAAGCTTTTGTGTGGTATCCTTCTTAAAGCCCCCTCTACTCAATAACTGCTAGGTAGTTTTGTTACTGGGCAGCAACAAGCTCGGCTGGTACTTCTAACACAGCTGGGGTTCAAGCAGGTCGAAAATTGTTCTTAGGAGCGATGTCCGTCATTGATTTTTGCTGTTGGAAGCATTCACGGTGGAAGATTGCTCGTGTAAGCTATCTTCATAAATTGTTTTGGATGGTCCATTTGTTTGTTGAAACCAGTCGTGAAGAACGATGAAGTTTTTGTTAAAAGACCATTAGGAACAGTAAGTGAATTTGTTTCTATAATAATATTAATTGAAATTTTCAGTGTAACTTTGGGAATAATTGAATTTAAATTTAAATTATATTGCAACGTAAATTATAAATAAAAAACTTTTCTGAATGGTATTCATGCGAAATTGATGGAAAACAATTCTATCCTTGTATAATATGGAATCACATATATAAATTTATTCAAGTTAATTACAAACAACATTAGTTTTCTCGTGGTGAGAATTACTCCTGGAACATCTGTAAATTGAAACGCAGATAACGAAGGCTAAGTGACGTGTTTTTCAGTATGCAGCGCAGCTGTTTGTTTGGAATGGAATTTTCCGTTGTCAATACATATGTCAGCTTTCAAGCAAGTATTTAGGTGCAAATTGGAGTTCTGGTATGTACAAAAAAAATTATGTTCGTATGTTGTTTGAACTATCGACGTAGTAACGAGATAAAATTTATTTTAACCGACTTGTGTTAACTTTGAACAGGTCAAGGACAGACCTCAATTATATTTTTCGTTGTTGTACGATATGAATCTGTAATTTGTTCCTACATAATTCTTTTATTAACTCAATGAAACATCAGAAGATGTCACTACTAATTAAATAAAGTAAATTCTAACAACTTTAATTTTTAGAAATTAAATTTCTACATTTGATATTTTATGAACAAGTTATCTGTAATTATCTACTGTGAAATTAAGGTAAATTTACCATAATTAACGCTTTCTATAAATAAGCAATTTTATGCTTTGTCAATTTGTTACATAAACCTCATTACATAGTAATTGGTACGGATATATTCAGTACCATTGTAATTAACTCTTCCTAATTTAAATTAACTTATAAAGGAAGACATATTTTTTGTAGAAAATTACATTATTGAATACCAGTTGAATAGATTCTTATTTTCGGACTAAAGACTATTTTTATTTAAGAGGAATGAAAGTCGATTCTGATTGTATTTAATTATTTTTGAGTTTGAATGCACAAACAGTGCTTTTCTTTGTTTAATTTGTTCACAGGTGCAGAGCAGGATTGCTAAGGTCAAGGTCGAGCCATAAGGTAAGAAACTTCAAAGATTAGGTGGTCTTTGAAATTATATAGCGGTTATAGGAGAAAGGTTTCCGCATTAGCCTTGTACAAGGGACTTGTATTAGGTCTTCTCAGTATAAAAAAATACGGTGGCGCCTTATTTTTATTATTAGTGGTTGCAATTACACCCCGACCCACAGCTCATTCTCTACCCAGAGCATATAGTTCGACTAGCCGCTTTGCCTTTGAGATTTCCTCAACTTAGAGCCACCTTCCATCTTAATTTGCCGTGGGCTCCATTTCTAATTATCGGAATTTCTCGTTAAACTAAATCGGAAGTAAAAAAGCAACAAATAGCGCCCAGCGTGTAGGCCTCGATTGCTGTACCAATTGTATAAGCACATAAAGTATAGGCTTCGATTGACTTTGGTTGTTTACACTTGTGATTCGTAACTCATTTACCCTCAGATTGGTTTAGTCTATTGATGTTGTTGTTTAATTGAGTTTAATTTGTAATTAGTTAGTTAGTCTATCCCATGATGGCTGAGACGTATCAAGTAGTTTATTTGCATAAAGATGAGTTGGATTATGAATTGAAAATTCGTGAAGTGTTAGCAGCAGACCGATGCAGGATAAGAGGAAAATGTTAGGCCGATTATTAGCCAAAGAAACAACATTACCTGATTTTATTTGTCAATTAGCTCTAACGGAAATTGATAGTATGTCAACATTAATAAAGTTGTGTAAGAAATTAGAAGAAGCTTTCTTACATGGTAAAATTGTTCGATAGGAATATTATTGTTCTTTTAGTCGCAGCTTGTAGTATTTCAGTGAATAATAATTCACAGTGTAGTTGATAATAGTGATTTGTATTTAGGTTTTCTTCCATTTGTATTAGCTACAATAGTTGTTTGATAAATTTTTATAGTAGAGATGATAGATGTTTATAATTTGGTACACTGGTTTTACTGTCGGTAAACCGTTTCAAGATTGCTCTTGTGCATAGGCACGTTTTGTTTTGATATAATTTATTTTGATAGCAATTTTGATTTATTTATATCCGCATTGCAACGCAGTATGTTAATTGGTTGTAAGTCTAAGTGAAACTTGTCGTCGTGGTTGGTCGGATTAGCAGTATGTCAGTCTAGACGAGACTTAGGAAAAGTCGGTCGCTCAGCATTACATTAGTCTAAACGAGACTCGAGGTAAGTTGTCACTCTAGCAATTTTGGCATCACTATTTTTGAGATTGGTGATGAGGTTATAATTTTTGTTTATAAGTCTAGGTGAGACTCACAGAGGAGTTTGTCACCCTAGCAAGTTTATGCGTTGTGAAGTACTTTTGTCTATCTTGACAGTTTGATTATGAGTAGTGTAAGAGTGTACTAGAACATTGATTTATTGTTATCCTAGATGGAAGGTTGAGAGTAATCTAAATTATAAATTTATTATGTTTAAAATTGTCATTGTCTGCGAATTTAAAGAGAAGGTGTTCTTAAAGTTTGAAGTTCATTGGTTTAATGTTTGAAATCATGTTGATAATTTAGTTGAGATCAAGTTAGATAATGTGGATCCTTGGTATGCGTCTCTTCGAAAAATTTTAGCTTCACCTGATGATTACCCACAATGGAAGGTAGAAGATAATTATGTATTTAAATTTCTTTCATCAAATTTACCACTCTCGTCGAATGTAAGGGAATGGAAATATTTAGTCCCTAGATCACAGAAGGAAGAAGTTATTCGGATAAATCATGACCCTTCAGTGGCCGGACATTTTGGTTTTTTAAAGCATTGGCACGCATACAAGAGAATTTTTATTGGCCAAAAATGCGTATTGATGTGTTGAAATTTTGTAAAATTGTTTAACGTGTGGTGCACAGAAGGCATCGAATAGAGGACCCCTTGGTTTAATGGGAAAGGAAAAGAAGTGAAGTTCCCTTTCAGATTATCGCTATAGACCTCATGGGCCCATTTCCACGGTCCAAGGTTGGACACAAATGGTTATTAGTTATTGGTGATTGGTTCTCAAAATTCACGTTAATGTTTCCGTTACGTAATGCAAAAGCGCATATAATAGAACGTGTATTGGAGGAAAAGTTTTTAGTTTATGGTGTTCCCAAATATATTATTTGTGATAATGGCTCACAATTTAGTGGTAGAAATTTCAAGGCAGTATGTAAAAATATGACGTTCAAAAATTTGGTTTAATGCAGTTTACTCTCCCCAATGTAATTTTGTAGAGAGGATAAATAGAACAGTCGGAACAGCTATACGTTCGTATATTAAAGAACATGATACTTGGGACATAGAGTTACCCCAAATTCAGTATGCGATTAATTCTGCAAAACATCATGCCACTGGTTATTCGCCAAATTTCTTAGTTTTTGGTAGACATGTTCCTGTGTCTGGAAAATTTTATGGTCTTGATGTGGAACCCTCAGTTGATATTGATTTTATTTCTAGTGATAGACCTTCGTATGTGTCAGATCATAAAGGACTATTTGATATTTTTATAGACGTACAGAAAAGGTTACATTTAGCTTACATGCAGTCTAGTAATTCATATAATTTAAGGAGACGTAACATTTCTTTCGAAGTAGGTGACAAAGTTTGGAGGTCAAATAAAGTTCTTTCGAAAGCAAGTGATAAGTTTACAGCTAAGCTTGCGCCAAAATATGTTTTGAGCATTGTTAGAAAAAGGTTTCAATTTAATTTATGAATTGATTAATGAAAATGGTTCAAGGGCAGGCAGATGGCATGTTAAGGACTTAAAACCTTATTCAGAGTTCAGTGGTGATATTGAAAAAGAGAACGTTTCTGAACATTAATTAGTGTTGTTGATATATTTAATGGTTGATAGTAGGAATTATTTCTGTCTTATCTTTTAGTAAAGGATTTAAATATTGTATTGGAATACTGTTTGGTAGTCTAAAAATTTAGACGTTAGATAAGAAGTATAAAAAGAATTTTTGTAGTGCAGTAAGGTTGATACTAGACTGTGCTGATATTGTTAGTTGCAAGTTATTCATTTGAGTCAAGATAAAAGTTACATGTTTCCGTTTGTCAAATGATTTCATTTGTCGTATAATTCTTTAGTTCAAGGTTATAAAGGAATGTTTAGGTATCTTTATGATTAAAGTGTTTGATAAATAAAGTTGTATATAGTTGGTTATTATTTTCTTTCGGATTTAAGATTAAAGTGTTTGATAATTATATTGGGAATCAAGTAGTTTGAGTCCATATTAAATATTGGTTGGAGGTCAATATTGTTAGTAACTATGATAGTTATGTTTAATTATGAATATTGCGTGAGATAGCAATGTTCTATGTTTGATTATGGATATTGCGTGAGATAGCAATGTTCTATTTTGTTCATTCATGCGTGAGTAAGATTTGTATGAAGTAAGACGTGGTGACGTTTTACTTGTCTCTTCTGGGAAAGAGATATTTCTACATTTTGGTTGCATATACATGCGGTAGATTGTTGAACGTTAGTGATTTCAAGACATGTTTGCTGTTTTGAAGTTATGTTTGTCGTGGATCTCAAAAGTAGTGAGAGTCCTTTTTTTCTTTTGTAAATATGTAAATTACGGTTAATATAGTAAAAATATGTTTGTCATGATAATTTGATATTTTCATTAAGGAATTATAATACGGCAGTATTATATATTTTGTTGTTTAAGTTTCGAGTATAAATGAGTGATATAATAACCCCGAATATGATTAAACGATAATGACACCCTACCGATTAAGACTTCCCGAATTTGTCCCCTTGTGGCGTATAGTACGCGTAGTTACTCGTCACTCATTTTCAATTATGTTGTACCTTAAGTGGTAATTTTGTTTTATTTTGTAAAATTAATAATAATAAGTTGTGAATATGTAACAATAATTTCAAAAAAATTCTTCGTATTTATTCCAGAATTTTTTCTCTTAGAAAGAGGCAGTGTAGCAATTTTATTTTCCACCTAATATATATATCTGTATAATCAATCCTTTTATTAAATATTAAATAATATAATACATTATAATGTTATCCAATCCACTTAATTTGATAACATCTATTGTCCAATAAAGAACTAGTATTTAGTTCATGTTAAAAGTTAAATCCTACGGAGACAATATAAAAGCTTTCGTGTGGTATCCTTCTTAAAGCCCCCTCTACTCAATAACTGCGAGGTAGTTTTGTTACTGGGCAGTAACAAGCTCGGCTGGTACTTCTAACACAGCTGGGGTTCAAGCAGGTCGAAAATTGTTCTTAGGAGCGATGTCCGTCATTGATTTTGCTGTTGGAAGCATTCACGGTGGAAGATTGCTCGTGTAAGCTATCTTCATAAATTGTTTTGGATGGTCCATTTGTTTGTTGAAACCAGTCGTGAAGAACGATGAAGTTTTGTTAAAAGACCATTAGGAACAGTAAGTGAATTTGTTTCTATAATAATATTAATTGAAATTTTCAGTGTAACTTTGGGAATAATTGAATTTAAATTTAAATTATATTGCAACGTAAATTATAAATAAAAACTTTTCTGAATGGTATTCATGCGAAATTGATGGAAAACAATTCTATCCTTGTATAATATGGAATCACATATATAAATTTATTCAAGTTAATTACAAACAACATTAGTTTTCTCGTGGTGAGAATTACTCCTGGAACATCTGTAAATTGAAACGCAGATAACGAAGGCTAAGTGACGTGTTTTTCAGTATGCAGCGCAGCTGTTTGTTTGGAATGGAATTTTCCGTTGTCAATACATATGTCAGCTTTCAAGCAAGTATTTAGGTGCAAATTGGAGTTCTGGTATGTACAAAAAAAATTATGTTCGTATGTTGTTTGAACTATCGACGTAGTAACGAGATAAAATTTATTTTAACCGACTTGTGTTAACTTTGAACAGGTCAAGGACAGACCTCAATTATATTTTTCGTTGTTATACGATATGAATCTGTAATTTGTTCCTACATAATTCTTTTATTAACTCAATGAAACATCAGAAGATGTCACTACTAATTAAATAAAGTAAATTCTTACAACTTTAATTTTTAGAAATTAAATTTCTACATTTGATATTTTATGAACAAGTTATCTGTAATTATCTACTGTGAAATTAAGGTAAATTTACCATAATTAACGCTTTCTATAAATAAGCAATTTTATGCTTTGTCAATTTGTTACATAAACCTCATTACATAGTAATTGGTACGGATATATTCAGTACCATTGTAATTAACTCTTCCTAATTTAAATTAACTTATAAAGGAAGACATATTTTTTGTAGAAAATTACATTATTGAATACCAGTTGAATAGATTCTTATTTTCGGACTAAAGACTATTTTTATTTAAGAGGAATGAAAGTCGATTCTGATTGTATTTAATTATTTTTGAGTTTGAATGCACAAACAGTGCTTTTCTTTGTTTAATTTGTTCACAGTGCAGAGCAAGATTGCTAAGGTCAAGGTCGAGCCATAAGGTAAGAAACTTCAAAGATTAGGTGGTCTTTGAAATTATATAGCGGTTATAGGAGAAAGGTTTCCGCATTAGCCTTGTACAAGGGACTTGTATTAGGTCTTCTCAGTATAAAAAAATACGGTGGCGCCTTATTTCTATTATTAGTGGTTGCAATTACACCCCGACCCACAGCTCATTCTCTACCCAGAGCATATAGTTCGACTAGCCGCTTTGCCTTTGAGATTTCCTCAACTTAGAGCCACCTTCCATCTTAATTTGCCGTGGGCTCCATTTCTAATTATCGGAATTTCTCGTTAAACTAAAATCGGAATTTAAAAGGCAACAAAGGTATATTTCCCTATGATTACATTAACTCTTGGGATAGGCTCAATGAAACCGATTTACCCTGTAAAACAGCATTCTTTAATCGTTTGCGCAATGAAGAAATCTCAGATGAAGACTACAATCATGCTAAACACGTTTGGCAAACATTTAATATAAAAACACTAGGGGACTATTCAGACATATATTTAAAAACAGATGTACTGCTCTTGACTGATATATTTGAAAACTTTAGAAAAACTTGTATGTTCACGTATAAGTTAGATCCGCTTCAATACTTTACGGCTCCTGGTTTAGCTCTAGATGCGATGTTAAAAACGACGAACGTTAAACTCGAGCTGCTTACTGATATTGAAAAAATAATGTTTTTAGAACGGGGAATTCGTGGCGGTGTTTCTCAATGTTCGAATAGATATGCTAAAGCAAATAACAAATATATGAATGCAGATTATGATCCAAATTTCGATTCTAAATATTTAATGTATTTTGATGTTAATAATTTATATGGGGCTGCAATGTCTGAATATCTTCCATATGGAGAATTTGAATTTTTAGATGGTACCAGTCCAGATATAGTACGTTTAGACATACTTAATATTCCCGATAATTCTGATGTAGGATATATTTTTGAATGCGATTTACACTATCCAGTATCTTTACATGAAATTCACAGTGACTTACCTTTGGCGCCTGAACATATGATACCACCAGTACCTTCTAATAAATCAAACTTAAAGAAATTACTTACAACTTTATATCCAAAACTCAACTATATTATTCACTACAAGAATTTAAAAATGTATTTAAGCTACGGTTTAGAACTGAAAAAGATTCATAAGGTTCTTCGGTTTAAACAAGCTCCTTGGTTAAAAGAATACATTGATTTGAATACGAAATTAAGACAACAGTCAAAAAACAGTTTCGATATATGCTTTTATAAAAATATGATAAATTCGGTTTATGGAAAGATGATGGAAAACGTACGGAAAAGGAAAGATGTGAAATTAGTGACCAAATGGGAAGGACGGTTTGGAGCTCGTAGTTACATAGCGAAGCCTAATTTTCATAGTTGCACTGTGTTAGACAAAGATCTAGCCTTAATAGAAATGAAGAAATTAGAGGTTTACTTAAACAAACCCATTTATGTAGGTTTCTCTATTCTAGATATTTCCAAAACCTATTTATATGAATTTCACTATAGTTATATAAAATCGCAATTTGCTAGCAAAGCAAAGCTGCTGTACACAGATACGGATAGTTTGATATACGAGTTTAGCGTTGAAGATATTTACTCTTATATCAAACAAGATATTCATAGATTTGATACTTCCGATTACGATCCTCATAACAAATATCATATTCCATTATCAAATAAAAAAGTTCCTGGTATTATGAAAGATGAAAACAATGGTGACATCATGCTAGAGTTTGTAGGACTTAGATCTAAAATGTACACTTACAGAGTTCAGGATAGGATAATAAAAAAGTCAAAGGGATCTTCCTTAGCAAGTATTAAGCAAATTTCTTTTGATGATTATAAGAATGCTTTGTTTTATAAACAGACTGTACAGAAACAGCAATGTTTAATTAGATCAGTCAAACATGATGTCTGTACTATTAAACAAAACAAAATTGTTCTTAATCCAAGTGATGATAAAAGAATTCTTAGTACCTTAACCACTGATACTAAACCTTGGGGGTATAACTATACATACATACATACAGAAATGACTTGTAAAGCTTCAACCACTGGCTCAAATAAAGAATGCAATTTATTTTATCTAGATTAACATATAATATTGTTTAGTTATAAAACTTCAGTGTTATGTTTATACCTGCACAAGTACGCCGATTTTCGTTTTTGGATGTATCTAAAAATAGGATACCTTTCAATCTGCCCGAGTTTTGAACTATATATTAGTATAAATGTATTGTAGAGAAAAATAGTAGTAGTAGTAGTAGTAACCGTTCTGTTTAAAAAAATCCAGTTTGTTACTAACATACCAGTTAGTTTATTTGAAAAATGTATAACAAAACTTTTATTTAAAATTGTCAATGTTTATGGCTGTTTACTAAATCACTTAATAATTCAAACATGTAAAAGATATTGTAAAACATGTAAAAATATTAATAAATAGACTGTGATTGCTAAATGATTTATTGTTTTTCATAATTTGTAAAGGTACAGTAATAATAATAATAAAGTAATTATAATATTCTTATGCTGTTTGAGAGTGGATTGTATTTGACTATCTTATCATGAAGTATAAGGCAATGACAAGATGTATTTGGCAAAACGTTTCTGCTAGTTTCAAATTCTAATCTAATATCGACAGTACCAGATTTTAACGCTTCGTTTTGTCTAGAACAATCTATGACTACTAATGGTGCAATACTTCGTAATTCTTCAGGATTAAAAAGTGGCTCATTTTCCTTTTCGTAGTATGATTGCTGAAACTGAGCATACATCTCATATAACAACGCAGTCTGTTTATTCTCGAACCTCAAATTTAAGTTATCGTACGGGAAAATTTCTGAATTTAAATATAGTTTCATGTTGGTTAAATAGCAATGATCAAAACGACTGCAGTTGCTCATGTATCTATTTTTCGGTTGGTTTGAAACCAACAATCACAAATCTTGGTTTTTCTAATTGTGTTGTTGTTTTAATGTTCCATGTATGACGTTGCGTTTCTTGTAGAAGTTGATATTCATGCAACTCCCATCCTCTAAACGGAATATGCAAATCCTGATTTTGTGCAACGCATTCTATTAAATTAATTCGTTGAGTATCATCAACGGCTACATGCGGCATTTTCCATAAAACTTTGTTTAAAACAACTTTTATTTCTTCATCTGGTGTAGGATTAATTATAGCATTAGTATCAAAACTAGAACGTAGTAAGACTAACTCATGACGGAGGTTTAAAATAATTTTTTTAAAATCTTCGCATAATCCGAGAACCATTGAAAGGTTTATTGCAACATTAAAATTCCATTGGCATCAACTATTTGTGAATCATCCATAGGAAACCACCCAGCGTTTTGTAAATGTTTACTTTGATTGCTATTATATGAAACATATCCCTTCATTATAGACGTTAATCCAGGATTCTGAACACGATCTACAATGATACCACCAATCTCATATCTAATTTCATCAAAAAGCAGCAAAATTCCATTATTAACCAACTTTGCTGTCTGAGACGGCGTTCCATCTGTTTTAATTAATTTGCCTTCTATGTACAGCATGCTCTTCGATGGTAAGGTGTATACATCTTGTTGTTGTATAGGGATTCGAATTTCATCATTATTGTTTAAAGATGTGTTAGCATAAGGTTGATGAGTATGTTTTCAATATTAACAATTGCATTGTCGAAGTAAACTTTTCACGCACATTCAGTATTTCACTATTTATTCTACTTTTTTTTTAATTAAATGCAGTCCTAACGATTGTAGAAACTGCCGGTTTTGTGTTGTTAGCGGTCTTGAAACAATCAATCGAGTGTCGATTGCTTTGAAATTTCCAGCATTTATATCAATTTTTGACATGTTGCGTGCATTATACTTAATACCCATGGCTATTGCAGATTTTTTTAAATGCAACCTTACAGTTAGCAGTTCTCCTCTGAAATTAACTAAATTTCCATCTTGATCTAACACTTTAACTATTATTTCATTTATTATACGTGACCTGATTGGTAGATATATAATCGTAGGTGGACACTCGACAATTTTAAATCCTGCAGGTACTTGAGGAAAAAATTCGTGTATTACATGGGCTGGTTTACTATTTAAATAGGATCCACTTGCAATATTACAATCGATTAAAACTGCATTCACTTTACAAATGTTGATCGCGTAGTCTGCTTGATGCGTGACAAATGCTAGCAATTTTCGCGGATTGAAACCAAGTAGAGAACCAATTGAATCCTTTTTGGTAAAATCCACATCTAGACTACATTTAATACTACATTTAAGGGTATTATTGTCAGCTGTAATTTCTATATACACTGGCGTCTTTCTAGCGCTTCGTGATTGATCCATACGACCACGCCATCTTTTATCACCTAAAGCTTTTGAAGATATTTATTAATTTCTCTAATCTCATAAGCACCTTCAGGTATTTCTATGAATTCTCCGTTAGATCCATAATAAAATTTATTATTTATTCCTTTTTCTATGTTTGGAATTGTGTTATAAGACTCAAAATTTGTTAATCCTAATACGTACTCCGAATCATTATCCAAGTTTATAGGCGGATTAAAATTGCTTGTTAAAACTGAAGTGTTTCCCGTTAGAGTAAAAGTGTACGACATAACAACTTCGTACGCAGTTCTATGCAGTACTTAGAAATTGTAAGCATAAATGACCGCAAAACACAGTACCGTACGATTGTTCTTGGTTAATGTTATAAAGAATTTTACATTTACCCCGCTATTCAAATAACTTATCAACTCAGTTGGCGGTCGCAGGTTTCCGTAGCTGTCATAGTAAATAGCGCTACTACCGTACTTTTGTAAGAGGTCCAATGCGTGCCTAAACCTTCTATTCCATCTAAATTAATTATACCACATTCTTTTAAATTAACTTTCTTGGGAAGATTGTTTCTCATGAACACTCCACGGAAATATGGTACTTCTAATTGCTTAACAAACTCTATTAATTCTACATTGCTTAGTGCTCGATTAGGTAAAAACAAGTTGCGTTCCTTTGAGGTTTTGCAGGGGCTAAAAAGATCAAAACCTTTTTTTATAAGGTTTGATGTACATGCCGTTTCCGACTGCAATGTCCTCCATTGCCTTGTTATGACGTTGTTTTTCCGCTAGTTGTTCCTTAGCTATTTTAGTATCTGAAACTGCTTTTGCAACAGCAGCTGCACCTCCAGTAAGAGTACCAAGGGCGCTTAGGCCTGCAAAAATTGGTATTAGTGGTAGAAAACCTCCTGTTTTAGGAATTGATATAATACGAGCTGATTTAATATGCTTCTTTTGTTTTGCTGTATTGGCGGCCTTAATTGCTATGTTGATTGCATCCATAATATTAGATCCTTTAGTCTTTTTTAAAGCTGTACGTGCTTGTTTGATAATACTTTTAATACCTAGCGTACTTCTTCTTATTTTACGTTTCTTTATCAGTTTTCTTATTTTATTGATATTTTTTGTTCTCAGTGATGCACAGAAAAGAAACATTGTAAAAACAAATTGCGTCAGTTAAAAGATAATGAAGTCGTCCAAGTGGAATCAATCTTACCCATAACATCACGATTAGAAACTATTGCTAATAAACTGGATGGGGAAAGTGCGGTAAAGAAAGAAAATTTAAAGAAGAAGAAGAACTGCCTCATAGCAGTGTAAAAAATTAAACCTAAATTGCTAGAAAGGAACGTTGACTATATTGATTCCCCGGTTATTGCTCAGCATATACCAAATATAAAAATGATGCCATAGAGGTAGATGATGATGATGATGACGATGTTGAGAATGAATACGAAGCAGAAATTAATCGAAATGCACAAGAAGCCCAGGAATATATTCAAAGCTTTGCCGATTCACCTGGTATGACACATTATCTCGAACAGCTACATCCGCTACCTCGAGAATATATTTACAAAATGTTTAAAGATGTTAAGAACGAATTTGATCATAAATATGGTATTAGGTTTAACCCTGATTCAAATGGTCTTATGATAGGCAATTCGAATTTCGCGTTGGATGATGAAAATGTTCTAATAAATGATTTGAAATATAAAGGTATTCCTGGATTATACGAACTACTGTTTAAAAAATATCCTGTCGGGTACAGTCATCAAGATCTAAAGTCGTATCTTGATATTGTAAAAAGAACAAATGCTAATAGAAGATATTATTCTGAAACAGAACAAATTCAGGGTAATACTTCATATAAGTACAAAAATATAATATCTACATTAAACATACTTCCCCAAACACCCCGTAGACCTAGAACATTACCCTATAGAAAGCGTCTTGGAGACGGTATGACAATGGAAGTATCAAATAACGCTATAGATTATTTATATTGGAATGATCCCAATGAACTTGTTGATAGATTACGACTTTTAGTTTCATCTCAGACTGCTGGACACACAGGTCACGGCAACGAAATAAATTCGATCATTGAAGAATTGCGTGAGGCGAAAGTAATTAGATGATATGACAATTGACAAATTTGGAAGGCACTTACATAACCGTAAAATAGATATAAGTGAACAGGAATATGAAAACAAAAGTGAAGGTTTTGAAACCTTGATTGAGTACAAGTTACATATGCTACATTACACGGTAGTAGCAACGTTTTACTCTAATACATTCCTCGACGGTGACAAGACATTCCTTATTTTCAACATTAAACATAATTATGAATTTCCTTATGAGGAATCAGTCATTGAGAATATTAAAGGATACCCGCAAGACATTGAAATTCTTATAAACGAAAAAGTTATGTAATTGCACAGTTACAAGGATTTTGCTTAAACGTATGGATGTAATCAGCTTTCGTGATAGCGGTGCTATTAAAAACAATACCACAATGTTTCTTGATTTTATATTAAAAGTTCCTTTCAAAGCAAGTGGAGCCCACGACATTCAAACATAGAAGTATTTCATTAATTGTATTTAATAAATCCTGATTATAAAAAGTATTATGATAGTTGCTCAATCAAAAGTGAAAGAGGATATAGTAAATGAACTTCATAAACCAGCAAGAATAAATTTCAAGAGACGCAAAGTGATAGTAAAAGGTTTAAATGACCTTCTTCAGACCGATTTGATTGAAATGCTACCATATTCGCAAACAAACAAAGGATTTAAATACATTTTAGTAGTTATTGATTGTTTCTCCAAATACGTATGGGCTGTACCACTTAAAAGTAAAACGGGTATTGATGTTACTGCTGCAATGAAAACAATTTTAAATAAATTTAAAAATCCGCCAAGAAATTTGCAGTCTGATTTTGGTAAAGAAAATTATAACAAACACTTTCAATCCTTAATGCAGACATATGGCATAAACCATTACAGTGTTTTTTCTACAAAGAAAGCATGCATTGTGGAACCTGTAATTAGAAGTTTAAAGGGAAAAATGTGGCGCTTGTTTAACCTGAACGGTTCTTACAATTGGATAAAAAATTTAAGCGATATTGTGAAACAATACAACAATACAGTTCACAATACTATCGGAGTCAAACCTGTAAAAGTTGATAAATCAAATGAAAAAACTATTCTTAAATCATCATTTACCCACATCAAACTTGCAACCAAAATATCAAAATATTCAATAAAAGACAGTGTGAGGATTAGTAAACACAGGGACGCATTTACGAAAGGTTACACGCCAAACTGGTCAAATGAAATTTTAAGATTAAAAGGTAAACGTAACCAATCCTACAACATATATATTAGAAGATCAAGATGAGAAAGAAATCAAAGGTGCATTTTATGAAACTGAGTTGCAAAGGTTAAACATCCAGGAATTTACCTGGTAGAAAAGTCCTAAAAAGAGTGGAAATAAAGTATTTGTAAAATGGTTAGGCTTCTCTAACGTACACAATAGCTGGATCGATAAAATAATGTTTGCTAGAAGTTGTTATAATAATAGTTAATAAGGCTAACATTGTAAAATTATATTAAAATAAATAATACAGACAAAATCTTTCTATTGTTTTTTATTATTATTATAAAGGAATTTTGTAAGGCTAACATTGTAAAATTATATTAAAATAAATAATACAGACAAAATCTTTCTATTGTTTTTTATTATTATTATTATCAAGTCATTCTTTTAATAAAAAGATATTTTGTTTTGCGCATTGCAAATTATTATTGCTGTGTCTACAAC
Organism: Platerodrilus igneus; assembly: GCA_036346225.1. Lineage (NCBI taxonomy): Eukaryota > Metazoa > Arthropoda > Insecta > Coleoptera > Lycidae > Platerodrilus > Platerodrilus igneus. The sequence goes on along the minus strand of JARFIW010001259.1, from coordinate 3,721,401 downwards.
AATGGATGTTATATTTTAAACGATTGTTAATTTTTAACTCCGATAGCTTAGGACAACCTAGTGCAAGCATATCAGTTACAAAGTTTTGCATTATATATGTTTCAATCAATTTCTTCTTTTCTAGACCCTTCACAAATACTTCTTCACCGGGTCGGATAATTTGCTTCAAATAAAGCGCTATATATGATGACACCATTCCAGCCGTTGAAGATTCATCCCAAGAAATACATGAATATTCCTTGTCACCCAGTCGTTATGTTTTATATGATCTTGACTCAAACAACTGGACTGCATTGGCAGTTTAAAAATTTGATGCCAAACATCACCTTTCAACAAGTCCAAAACCGCAATTTCTTTACACACAAACTCGTTTTTCTTGTATTTAAATCCCTGAATATCAATTATATACATGTTTGTATGTAAATATATGCAGTAAACTTCGACTAATTAAATGAATATTAGGAGTAATCTCCTTATATAGCAGATTACCACCATCTGCGTACTTTGCCAACCCACTTTTCAATCTATCACAAGAGTGAACTCATTTTGAATTGAAACCGGCCCATGTGTATTTGCAGCCTCTAAACATAAATCAGAATCCACTTTAATTAAAACACAATTGACTTGAATGCGATATTTTGCATCTGTCATACTGTCTCGCTAGAAAACAAAATTCAAAACATCTACACACATTCTTCTCTGCACTTACATTTTTCAACATACGTGTGTTTTGAAATATGTTCCATTGAAAGTAATATAAAGCCGATCCTAATTCAAAACGTGCCCACAAGTATTTTACATTTGAAAAGAATTCAGGTTTTCACATTTTACATTAAAAGTATATAACGCCGATCCTAATTCAAAACGGTGCACGTGTAACTTCTCGCTAGAAAACCGAATTCAAAACAGCTACACACATTCTTCTCTGCACTTACATTTTCAACATACGTGTGTTTCATTGAGAGTAATATAAAGCCGATCCTAATTCAAAACGTGCCCACAAGTTTTTACATTGAAAGTATATAAGAATTCATGTTTTCACAACTATTTTACATTGAAATGTTTTCACAACTATTTTACATTGAAATATATAGGGCCGATCTAATTCAAAACGTGACAGACGTATTTTACACATGGAAAATACGTCTGTCGCGTTTTGAATTAGGACCGGCCTTATTTACCTACTCTTGTACAATTCTAGTTAATATTTTTCACACATGTGCTGTCGATCTTATTGTTCGAAAATTTTTATATCCATACGCGCCTCTCTTTTTTAGTATAGTAACTATGATGATACGTTTGAAATCTTTGGGTATCTCGCATGTTTGATACATATAGCTTACAAGTTGGAAGAGACATTCTGTTAGTGCTTGTCCAGCGGTTTTTAGAGTTTCTGCTTGCACCTTATCGATACCGGGTGCCTTATCACTTTTCAGGCATTTTAATGCTAATTCAAACTCACCTCTAAGTATAGGAAAAGCCAAGTCCATGACCGATTCCAGTTCTTGTGCAATTAGTTTCTCTTCTGCATGTAAATTCTCTATATATTCTTGCCATCTAACCACTTTCTCTATCTTTTCTATGATGATGTCTCCTTCCGTGCTCCTTATATTTTTGCTATACGGTTATATACCTAAAATCCATTCTAATTAGTTGGTATGCTTCGTCTGTCTTTCCTAGTTCCATCTTAGTTTGTACCTCTTTGCACTTGTCATCAATCCATTGCTCTTTGGCTATACTGCATTTGCGAATAGCTTCCCACTTTATGGCTCTGTATCTCTGTTTTCCAGCTTCGTCCGGTTTGTTTTTGTACTTTCGTCTTTTTTCTATTAAATTCAGGGTATCCTTTGTTATCCATGGTTTCTTATTTTCTTTTTGTGTATACCTCAGAATGTCTTCAACCGCCATGTCTATAATGTTATTCCATTCTCTTTCAAGTTCCTTAGTGTCAGAAATTTTCCCGATATCTTTCAGCAATTCATTTGACCTTTTTTCAAATCTTTCGTAGATATCTTTATCTTTTAGTTTCTCAAAATCAAAATGTCTTTTTCTGTTCTTTTTTCTCAAATATTTAAATTTAAGAGCGGCCTTCATAACTACGATGTTGTGGTCAGTGTCTATATCTGCCTTTGGGTAGCTTATACGGCCTTTTACTCCTGGCATCTTCCACGTGAACGTCTTCTAGCATGATGTTGCCTAAACCAAATAAGCACTCTACCGCTCTTTCCCTACCCTCACCTACCACTGCGTTAAAATCTCTCGTAATTATTATATTTTCTTGTCCTTTTACGTATCTTAGTATGTCTTCAATATCTTTGTAGATCGCTTCTACCTCTTCCTCATTGTAGTTAGAGCTGGGCATTTATACTGGTATTATTACTGTATTTAACGGTTTAGATTCTAATATAGCCATGAGTACTCTTTCGTTTTTTTGTAAGTAGTTTTCTACAAAGCAAGGTCTTGTACTAATCGAATATCTTTTGCACCCTTCCCATCTTGTGTTATTTGATTTCTTAGGTAGCAGAAATCTTTAACCTCTTGTAAGTTCCCGTTTTCTAGCTGTATTCTGGTTTTGATTTATTTATTCCTCCATTACATTCTAATAATTTAGTTTTATTTTTGTTAATTTGCATACCTTATCCCTATGCTAGTACTGTTAGATGCTAATAATGCTATATCATCTGCAAATCTAAGCATATCAATCGTTTGTCATTGCATAATAATTCCAAATGTCTATTCTATTACCGCTGTTAGCTCTTTGTATAAGCCATGCACTATTCGTCTATCCTTATAGCTCATTCCACTCTTTTTGAGTATTTGAACATTTTCTCCCATTTTGCATTGTCGAATGCTTTTTCCAGATCTACAAATCCTATATACACGCTTTCTCCGTTTTCTATTGTTTTTCCAATAACAGCGTTAAGCTAAAATGGCCTCCCGCGTTCCCCTGTTTTGCCTAAATCCAAAATGATTTTCTCCTAGTATTTCTTCAGCCCGTTTTTCCATCCGTTTTGTACAATTCTAGTTAATATTTTTAACACGTGGGTTGTCAAACATATTGTTAGAAAATTTTCACATGTATCCGCAATTTTCGTTTTTAGTATAGTTACTGGTATTACGTTTGAAATCTTTGGGTATCTCGCCTATCTCATACATATAACTTACTAGTTGGAAGAGACGTTCTATTACTGCTTGTCCAGCGGCTTTTAGAGTTTTTGCGAACATCTTCTCTAAACCAGGTGCTTTATTACTTTCCACACTCTTTAATGTTAATTCAAACTCATATCTAAGTATAGGATATCCTAAGTTATCCTTTTCAATGTCTGATTCCTGTTCTAGTGCTTCTAGTTCCTGTACTGCATAAATATTCCCTATATATTCTTGCCATCTAACAACTTTCTCTACATTTTCTATAATGATGTTTCCTCCCGTGCGCATTATATTTCTGCTATACGGTTTTGTTTGAAAAATTCATTCTAATTAGTTTGTATACTCACTCTGTTTTTCCTATTTCCACCTTAGTTTCTACCTCTTTACACTTTTCATCAATTCATTGTTCTTTAGCTATCCTGTATTTGCGAATAATTTCTCATTTTATGGCTTTGTTTTCCTGTTTCGTCTGGACTGTTTTTGTATTTTCGCCTTTCTTCTATTAAATTCAGAGCATCCTCCGTCACCCAAGGTTTTTCATTTTCTTTTTATTTATAGCTCAGAATATCTCTGACCGCCATATCTAAGCTGGATTCAATGTTATTCCATTCTTTTCTAGTTCCTTAGTATCAGACATTTTCCCGATGTTTTTCAGAACTTAGTTTGAGTTATTCTCAAACCTTTTGTGGATATTTTTATCTTTTAGTTTCTCAAAATCTTTCCGTTCCTTTTTCAATTTTTTAAATTAAAGTACGGGTTTCACAATTGCTATGTTGTGGTCTGTGTCTATATCTGCTTCTGGGTAGTTTCTACAGTCTTTTACTCGATTTCTTAACCGTTATCGAACAAGAATGTAATCTATTTAATATCTCCCTGTCTTCTAGCATTTTTCACGTGTATCGCCTTCTAGCTAGATATTGAAATAACGTGTTTGTTTTGGTTAAATTGTTTTTGTCACAAAGTTCTACCAGCGTATTTCCCCTGTCATTTCTCGTGCTTAAACCAAATAAACCTAATACCGTTCTTTCACTGCCCTCGGCTACCATTGCATTTAAATCTCCAGTAATTATTAAATTTTCATGTCCTTTTACGAATCTTAGTATGTCTTCGATATCTTTGTAGATCGATTCACTATATCTAAAGGTGGACATATATGTTCTTACTTGTATTATTACTGTATTTACCGGTTTCGATTTTAATCTAACCATGAGTAACTCTTTCGTTTTTTTTGTAAGTAGTTTCTACACAGTGTCCTGTCTTGTTCCGCATGACTATCCACACACCTGAATTTCCTTCGTCTGATCCTGCATGAATTACCCTAAAGTCTATGCTCCAAAAATCCCCCGCCTTTAGCCGCCGAACTTCGCTAATCCCTACTATGTCTAATGCTAACCTATCCATATCAATTTTCAGATTCTCTAGCTTACATACTTGCGTCAAGGTTCTGACATTCCACGCTCCGACTTCCAAAATGTGCACTGCTCTTCTTTTGAACTTGTCGATCACATCCTCCGAAGTAGTCCCCTCCTAAAGATCCGAATAGTAAACTATTTTAACTCCGGAATCTTTTACCCCAGAGGACGTCATCACTTTAAAACATTTTCAGTACACGTGTACTTGGCAGGTAGTGTGGTGGGTTCCCTTGGCCTTCCATATCGCACTAGTGTGTCTTAGAGTGTCATATCGACCCCACGGTCTCTGCCATTCTAAGTACCGAAAGAGCTGCTGTTCTCTTTCAAAGACCTGTCTTAGTCTGGTTCCTCACTAAAGACCGCACTAATTTGATTAAACCTATAGTTGGGCTCTTTAGCTCACTGAAACACGCAAGCCATTCTACCCGTTCTAGTATTTTAGAACTTCTTCAACGTGCAGGTCCATTCAGAATGGACGAAGCAATTATATTACAAGTAATTAAAACAAATCACAATACCAAATTAAAGTACATGAAGTAAATGGAACTACAATATCTCATACGAACATTTACATATTTATAATATCTGTTCGAGATGGGCTTTGTATAGTCCATGAGTGATAAAAGACAGTGTTGAAAGACATTTTAGCAGTTTTTAAATTATAAATAAATTAACTAAATGCATTTTTTCACCGATATATAATTTCTATTGAGAGTTGGATTAACTATTACATCAGAGACTGAATAATAATCAAAATAATGGATTTTGAAATGCAAATAAGATCCGAAGAAACGAAACATGAGTTGCATTCGCACGTAAAAGCTCTGATAATCGTTTTTTGAAAAATTCCTGGATTTTATATTTGACGGTTAGCTTGAAAATCGAAAAAATATTTGAATAATTCATAGTGGTATCAAAAGATATTATTTAAATTTGGGCTACCTCTCAGCGATTATGATAGACAATAAATCAGATAGATAAAATTTGATAAAACAAAATTTTGCAAACACGCAATTGTTTATAATGGATGCTGGTGTTACTTTAGCATTTGGAAACGTTCATAACTCTGAATTTGAAAAGAAGATTCAGTTACCTATTGCGGATTGGATCTAAACTATTGTTGGTATTGAACATGTGTAGATTGTAGAAAACACAAAGTATGCCATTAGCACCGACTACTAGTTGCACGTTTTTGAGCGACTAATTTGTAGTACAATACACATATCTCGTATAATTATGCTTACGTTCCAACAGGCCCTGTAACACCTCAAATTTTCTTACATAAGTGATACTTCAAACAAATGTTCAAGTTCTCCTAAAAATAATTTCATGGACGTTTCGATTTTAGTATTTGGAAATTGTCCATAAACATTAATTTACGCATTCAATTTAACTAATGACTTATTTTCCGAGTATCTAATTTTATCTTTAGAATTGTTAAAAAATTATTAAGAACGAATGCTTGTTACTTTAATGTATCTCAAAATATGCGATTTAGAACAATAAACTTCCTAAGCGATTTAGAAGTTTTGTGCGAAGATGGAACTCGTCATTTGTGACAGTTTCTAAATTTAAAAATAACACGTCCGTAAATTCACGAATAAATCCTACATTCAGACAGTATTTTCAGTCTGTAAATGCAAGCGCAGAAAGCTTCTGTGTATGAACGACACGTTCAAACATCCGTGTACAAATATGCACCCACGATTTTTTTCATTTTCTATTAAAAGCTGCTTTAATAACAATTCTTGTGCAAGCATTCGTAGGATATAGTTGTTTACCAATAATATTCAATGCTATTCCCAACTGAGATTTTTCTTTCATATGGGATTATTATACCATTTCGAATGGACCTGCACCTTGCCGAAGTTCTAAATTACTAGAAGAGGTGAAATGGCTTGCGTGTTCTAATGAGCTAAAGAGCCAAACTACAGGTCCAACCAAAGTAGTAGGGTCGTTAGTGGGGAACCAGACTAAGACAGGTCCCCGAAAGAGGGCAGCGGCTCTTTCGGTACTTAGATTGGTAGATACCATCAGGGTCGGTATGGCAGTCTAAGACACACAACCGCGATGTGGAAGGCAACGGGAAACCACCACATTATCTCCCAAGTACACAGCGTACTTAAATTGTAACAAACATGATGGCATTCTCTGGGGTAAAAGATTCCGGAGTTAAAATCGTCCCCCATTCGGATCTCAGAGAGGGGACTACTTCGGAGGATGCGATCGGAAAGTTCAGAATAGGAGTCTGGAACATTTTGCGAGTCTGAGCATGAAATGTTAAAAGTATGAAGCAAGTAAGTAAGCTATAGAACCTGAAAATTGAAATGAATAGGTTAGCACTAGACATAGTAGGGATCAGCGTAGTTCGGTGACCAGAGGCGGGAGATTTTTGGAGTGGAGATTTTAGGGTAATTCATACAGAAGCAGAGGAAGAAAATTCGGGTGTGGGGATAGTTATGCGAAAAAAGATAGAACACTGTGTAGAAAATTACTTACAAAAGAACGAAAGAGAACTCATGGTTAGATTAGAATCTAAACCGGTAAACACAGTAATAATACAAGTATACATGCCCGACTCTAGCTACAGTGACGAAGAAGTAGAAGCGATCTATAAAGATATTGAAGACACTAAGATACGTAAAATTTAATAATTACGAGGGATTTTAATGCCGTGGTAGGTAAGGGTAGGGAAGGAGCGGTAGTAGGTTTATTTGGTTTAGGCACGAGAAAGACAGGAGAAATAGGCTAGTAGAATTTTGCGACAAGAACAATTTAATCATCACAAACACATTATTTCAACATCATGCTAGAAGACGATATACGTAGAAGATGCCAGGATATATAGGAAGATATCAAATAGATTACATTCTTGTTAGACAACGGTTTAGGAATCAAGTAAAAGGCAGTAGAAGCTGCCCAGAAGCAGATATAGACACTGACCACAACATCGTAATTATGAAGGCCGCACTTAACTTTAAGAATGTGAAAAAAAGAAACGGAAAAGACACTTGGACTTAGAGAAACTAAAAGATAAAGATATTCAAGAAAGATTCGAAAAAAAGTCAAATGAATTGCTCAAAGATATCGGGAAAATATCTGATACTAAGGAAGTAGAAACAGAATGGAATAACATTAAATCCAGCCTAGACATGGCGGCCAGAGATAGTCTGGGGTATACACAAAAAGAAAATAAGAAACCATGGATAACAAAGGATATCCTGAATTTAATAGAAAGACGAAAATACAAAAATAAATCAGACGAAACAGGAAGACAGAGATACAAAGCCATAAAATGCGAAATTATTCGAAAATGCAGAAAAGCTAAAGAACAATGGATTGATGAAAAGTGCAAAGAGGTACAAACGAAGATGGAAATAGGAAAGACAGACGAAGCATACAAATTAATTAGAATGAGTTTTAGGGATATAAAACCGTATAGCAAAAATATAAGGGACGCACAAGGAAACGTCATCATAGAAAACGTAAAGAAAGTGGGTAGATGACAAGAATATATAGGCAATTTATATGCAGGAGAGGAACTAACTGCATTAGAACAGGAATCAGACATTGAAAATGATGACTTGGGATATCCTATACTTAGAGATGAGTTTGAATTAGCATTAAAAAGTCTGAAAAATGGTAAGGCGCCGAGTACAGAAAAGGTGCAAGCAGAAACTCTAAAAGTCGCTGGACAAGCAGTAACAGAACGTCTCTTCCAACTTGTAAGCTATATGTATGAGACAGGCGAAATACCCAAAGATTTCAAACGTAGCATCATAGTAACTATACCAAAAAAAAAAGAGCGGGGATAGATGTGAAAATTTTCGAACAATAAGTTTGACAGTACACGTGTCAAAAATATTAACTAGAATTGTGCAAAGAGGAATGGAAAAACGGGCGAAAGAAATACTAGGAAAAGACCAATTTGGGTTCAGGCGAAACAGGAGAACACGGGAGGCTATTTTAGCTCTGAGAGTGATAATGGAGAAAACAATAGAAAAAGGGGAAAGCGTGTATATAGGGTTTGTAGATCTGGAAAAAGCATTCGGCAATGTAAAATGGAAAAAATGTTTGAAATACTCAAAAAGATTGGAATGAGTTATAGGGATAGACGAATAGTACATAGCTTATACAAAGACCAAACAACAGTAATAGAATTAGAGCAGGAACGTAGAGAAGTAAACATTAGGAAAGGGGTGAGACAGGGATGTGCCCCATCCCCATTGATTTTTAACTTGTACATGGAAGAGGCAATGAATACTGTCAAATGCAGGAAGACATTTGGAATTACTATGCAGGGACAAAAAATTGATATGCTTAGACTTGCATATGATATAGCGGTATTAGCGTCTAGCAAGGAAGAGTTAGAAGCTGCTCTTAATGAAATGGAGACGGTTCTAACAGAGAGATACGGTATGAAAATTAACAAAACTAAAACGAAAGTTCTAGTATGCAAAGGTGGGGAAAATAACACGAACTTACAAGAGGTTAAGGATTTCTGCTACCTAGGAAACCAAATAACGCAAGATTGGAAATACACAAAAAATATATAACAAAGATTAGCACAAGGTCGTGCTACATTCAACAAGAAAAAGCAACTACTGTGCTCCAAGACCACAAACATAGAAACAAGGAAAAGATTGCTTAAAACATGTGTGGAGCACAGCACTGTACGGCTGTGAAGCCTGCACAGTAGGAAAAGCGGACAAGAAAAAGGTAGAAGTCTTTGAAATGTGGTGCTACTGACGTATGATGAAGGTATCATGGACAGACAAAGTTAAGAACGAAGAGGTACTAAAAATGGTAAGGGAAGAAAGAAATATGTGGAAAACGGTAAGAAATAGGAGAGATAGGATGATAGGCCACATACTACGGCATGAGGGAATAGTGCGGAATATATTAGAGGCAGAGATAGGAAAAAAGAGAAAAAGAAGCAGACCTAGGTTAGACTACTACACACAGATACTAAAAGATGTAGGCTGCAGGAATTTCAGGGAGATGTGTAGGCTAGCCCAAAATAGAAATGAATGAAGGTAGGGATTCAACCAATCCTAAGATGGATAAACTAATGACGAAAAAATAACTGTGCTTAAACATGATGATTATTATAAGTAACTACAAGAATTGGTTGGGCAATATTCTCGAATAATGTTAAGTGTGTGAAAAGATTTACTGGAAAACCATTATTTCGGCAAATGTCTAAGTGTTGGGGGTTCTTGGTAGCCACAGGTTGATTAACCCCCTTCACTGAATTTCGGTGAAATAGGGCATAAAATTAGAAAACAATAGAAGGGGAACGAGCTGTATACATATGCTGTGTGAGAATTTCAGGGAACTATGTAGGCTAGCTCAGAATATAAATAAGTGCAGGTACGTGTCCAACCAGTTTTAAGACGGAAAACCTAATAAGCGCAGATAAATCTGATGATTAGTATAAACAACTAGTTGTTGGTTGCGAAATATCTGCAACTAATGTTGACTGTGCGAAAAGATATATTGGAAAATATATTAAATCGGTAAATGGTTAAGTGTTGGGGGAACTTGGCAGCCACAGTCTGCTTACCTCCCTTCACAACCACTGAAGGTCGGAGAAATAGGGTATATAATTGTAAAACAATATAAGGTGACCGAACGGCGTCTAACAAGAAAGAACAGCGCCTATGAGGAAAGACAACAAACATCGAACAAGAAGAAAATTGTTGAAAGCATATGTGTAGAGCACAGCACAGTATGCCTATGAAATACGGGCAGTCTGAAACGCAGACAGAAAAACGGTAGTAGCCTTTTGAAATGCTGTGCTTCAGATGTATGAGGACGATAGCATGAACAAACAAAGATAATAACAAATAGGTTATAGAAATAGTAGGGGAACTAGGATATCTGGGGAAAAAGATAAGAGAAATAGAAGGACAGAATACGTTCTAAGGGATTTTTGGGGAATAGTATGAGATATATTACAAGCAGAGATAGGAAAAAAGAAGTAGATGTTGACCTAGATCAGATAGTGATAGATGCAGACTGTGCGAATTTCAGGGAAATCTGTAGGTTAGTTCAGAATAGGAAACAATGATGGTACGCGTCTAACCAGTTCCAGGACTGAAGACCTAATGATGATGGGATTATTATAAACAAGATAAAATAATTCAGTTATTATAACTTTCTTTCGTGTTGTTTCCTTCATACCTATATAGTTACATGTATAATTTCAATATAACGTAGAAGTAGATAAGTTACCTTCGTACGAGCGCCAAAAACGTCTTTCTTATGGGATTTATCATGGGAATAGTTAAGGTTCATTCTAGTCATTTTTGTACCAACTATGAGAATCCCCATAAAGAAGTGGAAGCTCCATAAAATATGTGTAAAAATAGTGTTATTCTTGCGTAGATTGTATAATAAATTTTTATTTTTGTTTATTTATTATTGATCTATTCGAGTCTAATGCTATGCCTAATTATTGGTGTTGCGAAGCGAGCACAAATTTTCCCACGGACACTTGATATGACGAGAATAGAGCCTCCACCTTCTTATGGGGATTCCTATAGTTGGTACAAAATGACCAGAATAGACCTTACACTTTCCCATGTTAAATCCCATAAAAAGCGGTCTTTTGTCCTCGTATGGGGAACCGTTTTTTAAATAACAGTAACTTTTATTTTAAATAAAACTGCACATTTTTACGTGGTTGGAATCTATGGTTATTTGAAAGAACTTATTAGTTAAGTCCCTATTACCGCCTCTAAACCTTTTTCTTATATAAAAAGCTTTAGATATGTCCGATTATCAGAAACTGGTAGAACAGAAATTAAAATAAAAACCAAATGTGCCCAAAAGTAGTCACAGAAATATAATAAACAATCAACTTAATAAAGAACACAATAATAATCAAACAATCACCTGTGTAGTTCTGAGAGTGAACATAACTCCACACTTGCACTCACGAATTCTCTCTCGTACACGCACGCGCACTCACCCAAAACTTCTAAACACATTCTTAAACGGAGCACATACCGTCTAGGACCCGCTTAGAAGGTACCCAACTTTTTCAAATGTAAGGGACGACTAAGTGTGGAATTTAATGAAATCTAACGTTAACGCGCAATGCATAGATTCTAATCGTCAACTAATGAGAACAACCTTGTACCTTAAGCGTAAGGTTACACGCTACACTTTCCCGTGTTCACAATGTGGTCGTTAATGGTATTTTTAAACGTATAAAAACTACACAATTTGAACCGCCGACTGCCGTTGCCCGAGGTTAGGTAAAGAACAGTTTTTCGTATGTTCAGCAACTAAATTAGAATGTAGAACTGGGAGTGAACATAAGTCCACACTCGCACTCACGCGTTCTCTCTCGCACACGCACGCACACTCACCCAACATTTTTAAACACATTCCTGAAAAACAAGTACACTCCGTCTAGAACCCACTTAGAACATTCCTTAAGGTACCCAACTTTTTCAGATGTAAGGGACGACTCAGTATGGAATTGAATGAAATCTAACGTTAACGCTTAATGGATAGATCTTAATAGTCAACTAATGAGAACAATCTTGTACCTTAAGCGTAAGGTTTCACGCTACACTTTCCTAGGTTCACATTGTGGTCGTTAAAAGTATATTTAAACGTCTAAAAACTACACCATTTGGACCACTGACTGTCGTTGCCCGAGGATAGATAAAGAAAAGTTTCTCATATGTTCAGCAACTACGTTTTTGGTTTGCTATACCATATATTTCATATAGTATATTCAACATTTGAAGCACTTTTTGTGATACCACTCTAAAGGGTAGCTGTCGAAACGAAAATCTCCAAAGCATCCTTTGAATAAAAAATTTTGATGCAGCATGAGACAATATGCCGATATTTGTACATTAGGCACATATTTTTATATACTTTAGAAGTACAACTTTCCTACATTTTGAAAATGACTAAATATTTACCATTTCCTACATTAGATTAATTTAAACAGCTAATTATGAAGTTTTGGCCTTACACTTTTACTGGTACTTTAAATTGTCTTACCGTTGTTCATCTAGATCGAATTCTGACCTCAGGATACTTCGATTCCCCAAACCTATTTGGTTCCTGTTGTATAATATATGGTTTATATGGTTCTTCAATATATGCGTTCACCCAACGGCCTCACTCCTAACCTCTACAAGATTCTCTCCAACTACATATTTTGAAACGTAAAATGTAGGTTTTGTTTTCTTATTTCCCTGTATACTGTATCTAATCTTTATTTCTTTTTTAAACATTGTTTATAGTTTTTCGTACCAATCTTTAAGAATTTTTTTATTATTCTAGATTTTTGATTACTTTGTAAATTTCTCATATTTATCCTTTTCTTGTTAAGTGAACATGTTTTGTATTTCATTCTTGTGACCATAAATGCCTTAATTTGATCGTTAATCTATACTATACCCTTCTCGATAGCTTTCCTTTATTTTCAACACTTTTCCATCCACGTTCCTTAACCCGGTTTTACCTTCATCTATATCAATTCTGTATAGTTCTTGTGAACATTGTTATTTACCATTTGTTCATTTTCTATTCTAAACCTATCTAAAAGGTTTAACTTACTTAAAACTCTCACTTTTTGACAGCTTAATTAGTTTCCTAAACTTAAGTCCGTTATTCATCATAACTATGTCGTGATCGCTATTTATGTCAGTCACAATCAATTCATAAAATGAATACTATATTTCTAAATTTATCGTTTAATAGTATATTGCAGTTTATTTGGTACCTATCTATGTTCGGATATTGTACAAGTATGGTGCAGCCAAAACTATATTAACCTGTGACCTACTGTGCCTTTAACAAATTACTGCAATCCAGTCCGCTGGAACAATTGAATTTTCTTACACTTTATACTTACCAACGCGGTATCTAATTTCTATTACACGTGTTCTACCTCATGTTCATCACTATTCCCAGCGGTAGACATGAAACCCAGAACCATCTTTACTTGTATATGGTGTGCTATTTACCTTAATACGGAGATTCTGTCACTGACTTTTATAACTTTTATCTCAAGTTTTTAACTTTTTATTTAATATAAATCCATCCCACTTCTGTGCGACCAATAAATTGGTTTCAAAATCCATATCTAGGGGTGGGCGATATATCGATAATCGATATATATATATATATATATATTGCTACAATAATAGGATTATTTATGGGTATATAAGACACAAGGGAGGAATACTTCATGTAAACATTATAAAAATCAAGAAAACCAAACATTTAAATCATAAAACGTAAATAATTCGTTCATTATACAAAAGCAAATACAAATCATCCTGTATAAAATCACTAACCAGCTACAGTTAATTCAAGGACGCACATTCAGTAATAACTTAACCACATCCATCAAAACAAATAATTGCAAACGCAACCCAATCCATTTTAAAACATTCATAAGCTCAAAATAAATACAAATTCGGCATAATTAAAGTAAAATAAACGTAAAATAAAATTTCTTTCAACCTAGATGTATTTGCGTAAAAATCTAAGTCGATAAAACGCATATAATGTACACCAGTTTATATAGGCAAACATTTAAAAGCGGGCATATTTCATAAAATATAAAGAATTGAGGCGAAAACGTACGTGCCGTTTGAAATGTAGAAAATTGCCACATTTAATAAAATCCAGTATATGTAAACAAAGTATGGACACTACAATTAAGACTACGTGCAGTTGAAAGGTACAAAAATACCAAATTCCATAATACAAACCCCTGATGTACGTGCAAAATCAGGCGTCTATAATATGCAATAACGAATAAAACCCAACAGCCCATTTGTCTATAAAACAAATCTAAGCTGATAAAGGACATTTATTCCATAATCGACGCACGAACTGTAATAGTCGAAACAAAAGTATTGCGTAAATTTCAATTTAGTGAAGTTAAATTGAAAGCTATAAGTGAAAGTCATTTAAATATTCCAAGTGGAAAACAGTAAAAATGCGCGATTGAAATACGTGTGTATAAAACTCCGCCGTTGGTATAAAACGTAAGTCTAGATTTAATTAATATGAATGAAGTTTACAATTTATTAATTTAGGGCTCTAATTACGGGAAACTATATAATGACGTTCAACTAAATCAAAACTAAATCGACTTTAAGTACGGGAAACTAAAATCGACTCTAAGTATTTATAAATAAGACTAAATTACGACGCTAAAACACTAAAATACTAGGATAAAACTCTAAATAAATGGTATGATACTTGAAGTACAGCATTAGTACTTCAAATCATTGGACAAACGACTACAAGTTGCTGCAAAATAGTTCAAAGTACAGAAATACACGCCAAGCGGCGAGTCAACGACTCAAAACCACTAAACAAGCAACCGATTTGGATCAAGAAGCTCTAATAAGAAGCAGCAGGAGGAGTATCAGAATTATCTTTTCAATTCACAGTACGTTACATTTATTATTTTAAATATTTGATGAACTTAAAACTTGCATGTAATTTAGATATTTGGTGTAAAAGGGCAACAAAAATAAGGTTGGTACATAAAAGTACGCTTAAAAAGAGGAATCGTTCTTTGAACGTGCAACGAAACCATTCACAGTCAAATACAACTCTTTTTGCTGGCTTTAATTGCTATAAAAAGGTTTACAAAAGGTTATAAATTTCGTAATAAACAAATTTGATAGGAGTGTTTGTATTTATTTTGATTTAAAAGTTATGTAAATAGTAAATGATATTAAAAAGGACGCAGAGTTATAAATTGTAAATTCTCTTCGCTTATTATACGAATTTGATGAATTTCGCTTGTATTGTTCAGGTATATGAAGTGTTAGAGGGGAGTGGGTAAAAATTCTGTGTTATCATATCTCGTCATTCACTCTGTGCGGGGTATTACTGAGCTAGTCGGGGCATAAATTTAATTGTGTTAATTATAAATTATTTAAGAGGCACAGAGAGGTGCCGATCAGCAGGCAAAATATTTAGAACTTCTTCAAGTTGATTTAGAAGACACGCCTATCAATCGGGTACTAAGCTGTGGATTCTAACAGAATTGAGCACTAACTCATAACTCGCAAGTTCTCCAAGAATATTTACAGCATATATTTCCTAATAAATGAATAGGAACTCACAGTGTTGTATCCTAGCCAGCAAGGTCGCCCGAACTAACCCCCCATAAATTTATTTGTATGGGGTTACATTAAAGATGTTGTGTACCAAAACCAAATCGCTTATGCAAATGTTGGTGATTTAGAAATAGCAGTAAGAAATGCATTCCGAACAATTTTTCCTAGAATATTAGAGGTATTGATGTCCACAGTACATAAGAGGTTACAAATGTTTAAAACAAGGTTCTTTATTTAAACATTTTCTATAGTGTGTTCGATGTAATTAGAAAAATAAGTACCTAAATGTGTAAGAGTAGATTCCTGTTTCAATATTTGACTTTATTTTAGTTTAGCTTTAATTTATTACTAAGTAAAAAAGTTATGTTCATGGTCCACTTTCCTACACAATCTGAATTAAACATTACACTAGAAAGTTAAAAGTCCGGAACTTCCTAATATTGAAGTAAATATTGAAATTAATGAAGGCATGAACTCGTAAATGCTTTTTACACGTGGTGTACCTAAATGTGTAAGAGTAGATTCCTGTTTCAATATTTGACTTTATTTTAGTTTAGCTTTAATTTATTACTAAGTAAAAAGTTATGTTCATGGTCACTTTCCTACACAATCTGAATTAAACATTACACTAGAAAGTTAAAGTCCGGAACTTCCTAATATTGAAGTAAATATTGAAATTAATGAAGGCATGAACTCGTAAATGCTTTTTACACGTGGTGTGTAAAAGCATTTACGAGTTCATGCTCATTAATTTCAATATTTACTTCAATATTAGAAGTTCCGGACTTTAACTTTCTAGTGTAATGTTTAATTCAGATTGTGTAGGAAAGTGGACCATGAACATAACTTTTACTTAGTAATAAATTAAAGCTAAACTAAAATAAAGTCAAATATTGAAACAGGAATCTACTCACACATTTAGGTACTTATTTTCTAATTACATCGAACACACTATAGAAAATGTTTAAATAAAGAACCTTGTTTTAAACATTTGTAACCTCTTATGTACTGTGGACATCAATACCTCTAATATTCTAGGAAAAATTGTTCGGAATGCACAAAATTTTAAATTAAATTAGATTAAATTAAATTAATCTTAAATATTAAAGCATAAATCCACCTCTTGGATTTATAAAATAAACCACACTAAAGTATGATTTTTTAGAAACAAAATTCATTATTAGGATAACAAATTTTTAAAATACGTGCTTTCGCTTTTTTTGTAATAATTTTGGCAATTGTTGATAAAACATGTAAGTGTGATACATATTTGAAATCAGCATAAAAACGACCTTCAAGATATTGAAAAATTAAAGATAGCAGTTATAATAAAAACAAAAGTTGATGGCGTCCGCCAATAAAGGAATCACTCAATAAACAAAATGAAGCAAGTATCCTTATTCACCATAAAAAGTTGCCTGAAGAATGCTTCCACAGATTTGAAAAAGAATCATAAATAAAAAGTAATAAATAAAAGTAAAATTTGATGAATTTTACATTTTCAGCCATATCTTAAAAATTATAAGAGATGCCTTGTAATTTTTACCGTTTTTGAGTTCCCCAAAGTAGTAAGGCCCGCGTTGGAGCGTCGTTAAAAAAGTGCTGTGACAACAGCGCTTTGAGAGCGTCACTAAAAGAGTGCTGTGATGCAGATACAGCAAATAGTAAACTTGGAATTATTCACTTATCTTCCTTTCTAACTTTGCCTGGCTAGCTCAACAGAATTGACGCAGTTTTCAAAATGAAATCAAACACAGCAAAATCACAACGCATTTATACAGTATGAAATATTTTCTCTCATACAAAAGCATATAGAACATTACAACATCGTTTCTTTCAAACATAAAATAATTTCTAAAAAATGTTCCTTACCTTATTTTAAATTTACAGAATTAAATTTCTTCTTTTATGGATGGTTTATCTGGTTATGATTAATCCCACGCTTGTAAGATTTGTTTTGACCAATAAAATTCTTGACAAATAATCTATTAAAAGGTCATAGTATTTCGAACTCTGAACACAAACTTTCCTGGCAAAAAATCCCCACAAAAAAAATTATATGATTAACACTTATTATTCGACCTTAAATTAAATACAAATACTCCAATATCAGTTAAAAATAAATCTAAAAGTAATACTTGCAGAATCCACAAAAACGCTCCTCATAATTAAATATCTTCTTATTATAAATTGACGTCAAATCAGCTTACAAGATTTTCCATATTTAAATTCCTCATTTCAAACAGCATTTACCAAAGTACATTTTTTTGGTTAAACCTTTCTTTCGATTAATTAATAAAAATTTTAAAATAGCGTTATATTGAAGAATTTTCCCTCTTTATTGTAATTAATAAATTCCATTTTTTTATGTAATTTGCATTCAAAACATCACTTTTATATTCATTGTGCCATCGTAATTATTAAATTACAGTATGCTTACTGCATACTTCAAATATCATCTTCGCAAAGCAACAGCTCGCGCTTTAAATCAAAATAACATTTCGCGATCGAATTTATGAATCGATTGAAATCGAATGAATCGAATGAATCCCCGTTTTTAATAAACACTTCCTTATACACCCCAATTTATCTGTTTCCAGAAGGTTGTAAAATATGCGCGATTCTATTCTAAATTACAAACGCCTATCTTACGTAATTTTCTTGGAAATCCTCATTATCACAAAAAATCGTCGAGCTTTATTACCTCATTATCTGGTTCCAGTTATTCGTGACGCGCTCTGTTTGTACTTGTTTAACGCCCAAGGTCAATGTCGCATCGCTTCTCTCCAACACTGAGTGTGAAAGGTAATAAATAATTTTTATCAGTTTCTACGGGTTTTTCAAAGATCGGGCGGCTTCTTGGAATAAAATGTTTCATTTATTAATTAGATATTTAAGTAGTTCTATATACCGATGGCTCATCCTTTTATATTCCTAATATTCTAGAAAATTCTTTAAAATAAATTTCTGTAATCCACAGGGTAATTAAATTTAAAGTTTAATTGCATTTTAATGCAAAAGCGGTTGCATTTTATAGAAATATTTGGTTTCGTGTTTCAGTACACAAAATTTATTAAAATTGGGGTTTAAATACACGTTGATTGTAGTTTTTATGCTAAATGCGTAAAGCTAATACTATTGTATGCTATTTATAGCAAATCAAAAGCATTTTTATCAAAATGTATTGATAATTAATAAGTGAAAATAAGTGACTTTGTATTTATCTTAAAACGATCGATTTGTGTTCGCATTGAATGCGTTTTACAGTATCTTACAATTAATTATTTTTACATATACAACTTGCTATGTATTTACAATATGCTTATATCATACAGGGTGATTATTTATACACGCACAATTAAATTTTTCGCTTGTAAATCAATGAATAAAAGTACGCTTATATTATACAGGGCGTAACCATGAATTTACGAAAATTTCTATTATATTTTGGTGGGATTTATTTGTGAAATTTGGATTTCAACGACCTCTTGTAATCCATTAACACGTCATTTTCCCAAAATCAAAATATAAAATTCGAAATCTGCGTTATTTTTCCGCATTCATGAGTAATTTACTATTTTTATTTCTAACTGCCTGCTATCTATAAGCAATTCTATAAGTTTTATAATACACACGCATAATCTTTTCTACTACGGCTTTTCTCCTTTTAACAATCCAGCTATTCCTATCTTATAATCAACTAAAGTTTCCTTAATTCTGTACTAATATCATTTACAATCTAACATTTCTATCCTATATCTCTAATTTTTTCATATTTACACACGGTGAGCATTTTTTTACAAAATATGCCTTCGTTCGGTGAGAGATGAAATGTAGGTCACTTGTGTGTGTGTGTTGTGCGCGCGCATGCGCGCGCGTTATTTCGCACGTTAAAAACCCCTATCTTGTTTGGAACAACAAGGGTTCGGCAAAGTTCAAAATTTCCACGTAAAAAACTCGTTTCATGGCGAATGTAGTACCTTCGAGTGAAGTATTGGAAAATTAATGTAACTTGTGCAGAGCGGTTCCGTGATATAGTTCGTATGCGTGCGACTACAAAGCCCAAGGTTTCGGGTTCGAATCCCGACACGGATCACTTGAAAAATGTTAGGCGAGCATTTTTCCAAAAATATCCTTTCGTTCGAATGAGAGGTAAAATGTAAGTTAGTCACGTGTGTGTATTGTAACGCACGTTAGAGATCTCTACATTGCTTGGAACAGCAAGGGTTCGGCAAAGTTAAACATTTCGAGGTAAAAAAAACTCACTTCCCGGCCAATGCAGTACCTTCGGAAGGAGCATTGGAAAATTAAATGTAACTTGTGCGCTCTGGCTTCGTGGTATAGTTCGTTCGCGTGCGACTACAAAGCCCCAGGTCTCGGGTTAAAATCCCGACACGGACCGCTTGAAAAATGTTAGGCGAACATCTTCACAAGAATATTCCCTAGTTCCGATGAAAGGTAAAATGTATATCACGTGTATAATTGTTGTAACGCACGTTAAAGATTTCTACCTTGCTTGGAACAGCAAAGGTTCGACAAAATTCAAAATTTCCAGGTAAAAAAATCGCTTCCTGGCCAATGTATCTTCGGGTGGAGCAATGAAAATCAAATGCAAGCTGTCTTGTGCATAAATAATATTGTTTATTTCAGGTACTCTTATGTTGTATAACATAGGTAGTATAACTGTCCGAGTTCGTTTTTATGGTTATTTTTCGGGTTTCTATACCTCACCTAATCCAAAGATATAGTGGCGCCCAATCATTTCTAGTCTTTATCATCTTTTTACGGTAAATCACCCACCCCCACCCACGATTGCTCACCGCTAAAGTGTAGTTCAAAGCTACACCGTGAACACTTGTTTTCCGCCTAGCTGGCGATAAGGATCGTTTTACGCTATCGAACATATTTGGTACTAAGTATATCCAACACAACTTTACTGATTGAACGCGGAACTTTTATTTTGGCAAATCTGCGAGTGGGGTGTATCTTTGGTTTGCAACTTTCTAACTCAAGATATATCATGAGACAATGGAATCGTTGATTTGTTAGCCTTACATAGCTTAATAATTTACTCATTTCTATTATGA
Organism: Platerodrilus igneus; assembly: GCA_036346225.1. Lineage (NCBI taxonomy): Eukaryota > Metazoa > Arthropoda > Insecta > Coleoptera > Lycidae > Platerodrilus > Platerodrilus igneus. The sequence goes on along the minus strand of JARFIW010001259.1, from coordinate 3,700,632 downwards.
TTGTGGATAAAATTTATTACATGTTGCATCGAACGCCCACATAGTTTCCTTCCATTTTCCAAGTTTTGACTTTTGAATTTAATTTAGGTGGTTTATGTCCTAGAACCACTATTTAATTTTATTTATGGTGGCCAAAACTGCGAAGAGCGGGCAGATGTAATATTATTTTAGCTATGAATTAGTTAACTGTTTTCTCCTATCCATTTGTAAATAGTTGCTATAAAAAAGATTTTGTATTTTATTTTAATTTCCACATGGCTACAGTGAGAGGAAAAATTTGATATTGTGTTTTACTTTATAATACATCACAACAACACTGTGTTTAGTTCCATAATTTCAAAACATGTTGTTATGGCGAATGATTGAAACATACGCCCTTTTAAATAAAACCACGAGCAAAAGCTTTACGTTTTCAAAGCGATAATAAACCTTTACATTTAGTTTTTGCTTCTCAAAATAACTACAAAATCAGTAAAAATGTAAACATTTATTTTATATACTAATTACTGAAAATAAATAAAAATAATTTATTTGACAATAACATAGCTCCCTACAACACCCGAATATGGAATAAAACAGTGAATAGAAAAATGTTGTTGTTAAATCTCGTGCAAATTAATTACAAATACGTTTGAAGATAATAGACAGCTACAACATCATAAGGCAAAAACTTTTATAAATTAGGTCGTATCACTAAGACGTAGATGAAGAGCAAAGAGTCTTAATTGGATGCTTCATAGCTTAGTCTCAAGTGGAATTTGCATTAATTTCATAGCATGTGTAAAACTTTACTATGACACATTGATGTATATTTTTAGAATGTGTATTGAAAATAGCATTATTTAAATTACATTTTAATTAGATATGAGAGACATGAGCTTTTTAAAGAGTTTCTAAAGTTTCTAAAATCCTACATGTTTGACTTGTTCATAATGAAAGGTCAAATATATCAAAATTGAGTTAATGTATTTTTAAAGATATAACACAATAAGCAATTAATAGGGTTTTGGGCGACCTAAATTAATTAACTCAATTACAGTAGCTTTTGACATTAAAAGACTGTTGGCAACTCCATTCATTAAAATTGAAATAGTCCGGTTCAGCAACAACGTTCAGGGGTATAATTAGCAGCATGTAGAAGGCAAAGTCAGTGAGACCATCTCACATATTGTGATTTCAAAGTTAGCTTTGTAAGTTTCAATCACCCTTGAAAAATGTTTTCTAAATATAAACCAGGATTGTTAATTAAATGCGTAAACGGACTGACGTTAGTATACAATTATTCAACCTTCTCTCACACTTGATTTGGGATTCGTCTATTTGACGGATGAATCGCCGCAACATCTGTATTAAATTTGTTAAATAAAACGAAATTTCAGTTGCAAAACTAAAGTTGCAGTAAAAAGAATAGTATTTTCTGAAAGTTTTCATCAACAACCCAAAATATAATTGAGATTAATTTTCTGTCAAAACCGATTTGATAACGTATGCTAAAGTTTTCCGTTGTTCATAAGTGTGTTGGCACAAAGATGTTTCTTTTTTTTTATAAACGAGTAATGCCACCAAGCTCTTGTAATACGTATCAACAAAACCCATCAATAAATTAAAAACACCAACGCGATCAATATTTGAAATTTATCGCACCGTAGTTTGGTACCTCATTACGTCAAAAAGTAAGATGTCAAGTTCAACGAAAGTAACAAAAAATCACAGTCTTTAAACTTGGTAACACTGGAATTTTAAATTAGCTAGTATAACCATAGAATAATAACAACAAGAAATAACACGGCGTTTTTAGGAAGATCTAAATTTCTTTGTGGATGTCTAAAATCCGCCATTATTTTGTTGGTATATCCATAGAATAATAGTACACCCATTAGTCTATGATATATTCTTCAACCTCCTTTTAGTTTATTGTACTGTTCTTGTTCTACGTTGTAATTTCACTTCAATAGGTTCCTTTATTACCTTAGAGCCTAAATTATGCAATTTTGCATACAATAATTATTTTAAATATTTAAAGCAATTTTTAAGCCAACGTTTTTAAATTTCCCGCCGCTTCTGTGTACCTACAGAAATTGGTACACGAAAAGCAATGTAATTTATGAAGGATGTCACTTCTTTGCGAAGCGTATTATTATTCTATGGTATAAGTTATATGTCGCTGGTGAGATATTAACACCTGCTTATTGGATTCTTCGGAAAGCTGCAATCATATGTTTGTAACGTGTGAATTTCAATTTCCCTCATATTTTAGTTGTGTGCTATTTCGCAGCCTTCCTTTTTGAAACTATTACGCATCAAGAGCGATATATATTTCTAACCTTATTCGATAAACCTACTTAAAACCACAATTTAGTTCTCGCTTTTGATATCGCTACCTAATACGACGATTTGGCTTTATCGCTATCACACAGATGCGAAGAATTCGAGGTAACTAGTTTTGAATATTATTATTACGTTTGTCGTTTTTACACTTGAAATTTTTGACCGTTACATAATGTCACGCAAAAAGAAGTTCGGTGTAAGTACCAAAGAAGTTCCTCGGGCTGGTGACCCAGTTAAGTGCTCCGATAGCTGAGTCAGCACGAGACACTCAGGCACGGATTTGATTATTCTGCACCAAACCAAGAGAACTCGTGGGTCCAGCGGCAGGATCCAGCTACGTTGTAGAACATTTTAACGGTCGCCGAGAAAATAGGAGCGGTAAGCGGCGGACAGAGCTCTTCGTGCTCTAGGAATGAGCCTTACAAATGGTCGTTACAACACTCTGCCAAAAAATAAAAATAAAGCCAGTTAACCCAATAGCAAGAGTATAATGCTCCTAAAGTAAACAAAGTGAAAAAAATCACAAATCAAGAAAATGTTACAACGAAATAAACGCCAAATACCGCAACAAAACGGGGACAGAATGGTAGAATTTGGGTTAGCTCAAAAACGTCGTAGAGGGGCGTGAGTGAAAAAGAAAGAACACATTGGAAACCTCAGTAAACTATATTGCCTACATAGAATCTCGAAAGGCTATTTACAAAAATAAAGAATCCAATAATTTGCGTAATCGTTTGTTACAGCGTGAAGGTAAACGAAGCGTCATAACATAAGAATATAAAATTGGTAAGCAAATATAACATCTTATAATCTAGATACTTAATACTTCACCTTAAATATATACAAAAGAAAATAAAGCATAAACTATACAGTACTTCTAAAAAAAGAAATAAGTATACATAAGTTATATATACATGCTGCATTGTGAAGTGCACCTCCTCAAGAAATATTTTAACATTAAACCTATACACCCTAACTTAATCAAGTGTCAACTACTTTTAAATTTATAAGTAAGTTGTTTACGGTAAAAAGACAAAAGCAACAGTTAAAAACGGACTCTAACATAAACTTTAATTAACTAATTTTTAATTTATAGAATGATTACATGGTCGTTCGTGCATTGTGCATGTAAGTTTTGTACCGTGGTAGTGCCAATTTATTGGATAATCGTAAGTAATAATAGCAAATGAAAAGTCTATTCTTCACAGCAGCATCAAAAAATTACGAAAACAGATAACTGTACCTTGAGCTATCGGCTTCGTGTTGGAATCATCTTAGGACTGGGAAAATGCGGCTGCATTTTTCCATTGGCTGGATGCTAGAACCACCAACTTAACTCATACTAGCACAGAAAGCATTTTTAGTAGTGCGACTTTACAACATGTCTCTTCGGTGAGAAGATGTTTTATTCCATCTTGCCTTTCAAAGCACGGTCTCTATTTTATAAGGCCAGAATCATATATGGGGTAGGTATTTGGCTTTCAAAGATATCGCCGAAGAATCAAGTATGCAAAATTCCCAGACAACAGCTGCCGAAATACAAACTGTAACAGCTTGCCAACAAGCAGATAACGCAATTATCAAAGGATTTTTAGACAAAGAAAAACAATCTTGTTACTTTGTAACATCTTAACAGCTGCAGAATAACAGCATACTTATAGATAACAAACCCATTGTAAGCAGATGTAGGCAGGTGGTAAGTGGCCTCATCTTTTAGAAGAAAGCTGTGCATTTACGTGCAGCTGTTTGATTTTATAAGGCAAAATTTGATAGAATAATTACTTAAACAATTTTATGAAATAATACCAATTCAAACGGCGGGAAATTGAGCTTGTTGAGAAATTTTAGGATGTTCTAAAAATGAATGAAGAAAAAACTATTTGCAGGTTTTTGAACGTAACAGAGTTTTCAACACGTACTACTTAACTCATAGGAACACCGTTTCTAATACACGACATAATACTCGCGTAGGCAATACGCTATACTCGTACGGAACCAAGATGGTTTAACACAAAACTAAATAGGGATTTAGTACAACTAACTTTATATTTAATAATTAACCTTAAAAAAAGAAAGTTTAGATTTTCAAATAATTATACTAAACCTTAATTGTACAACTTGCTGAAACAACCAAACCGCGATGAAGGATTGGTTTAGGACCTTAAAACACGTAAACAAACATACACCACCTCAAGATAACATATACAGTCCCCCATTAAAAACTCCTTTAACAAGCAAACTATGGTGCAGCCTTGACAACGTTCATTGTACTTATGATGAATCGTTAGCGAGAGGACTTTCAATTTCCTAAACTACCTAAAAAACTACAACTAGCCACGTACCACACGTTTACTCAAATCCAAAAGGGGCATTATTTAAATATGACTACTAAACGAGATTCAGACCAAAGAACGTTACAGATACAGACAAGAAATATGCTTATACCAACAAAATTTTAAAGATTTGGGCTACTTAGTTAAAACTCCTCAGTGGCTCCAGAAAGAATAACATTCGTAGGACGATCAGTGGGCAGTGGCCTTCTGATACTGCGACGACGGTGACACCAACTGTTGATCAACGGAATGGGGTGTTAACACAGCCATATTTATCGCGGGTAGAGATCGATGCATGAGAACTCTTATAAGTTGTATTTAGCCTAAACGGTGTATTGCGTGATGTCAATCGCCCGATAGACGTTCCTAGCAATTCTGTTACAAAGCTCGAAACAACGTTCGAATGAGGTAAATGATTTTGCGTACAATATATATCCATCGAAGTCGACGACTGTTAAAATAGATAACTCGTTAATCCAAAACTGGACATACTAACTGGCGGAGATCTGTCATGCATCGAACGCAAAGTCGTACCTTAAGAAGCACAGATCACCGGAATTGTTGAATCATCTATTTCTGTTGATGTCTGGATGCTGAAAGAGAACGAGGTCCGAGTTTCGTCCGCCACCCATTCCGAATGTTCTTCAATAATCCGTGGTAAGTAGGAGTAGTATGGGAATTCTTGCCACACGAAAACAAAACAAACGCATTTCGCAAAACATAACTGATAAAATGATACGAACAGAAAATCGTACGATTCCTAGATCGCGTGCCGAGGTCACCACGAGACTTTGTTAATTTTAAACACTAAAGTCATTTGTGGTTCGAGTATGTCAATCCAACAACGGGATCCTAACAAAGATGGTTTCAAAATACAAGAAAAGTCCGATTCGTGATTCGTCAACACAAAGGAATGAAGAATTTATTCTCTTAACACAGATACTCCAGGACAAATAGACTACTAGAAACAGTAGATCGGTAAACTTAAAATTATAATACAAAACGGTAAAATACAGCGAAAATGTTTTTAACAAGTTACAACAAAACGCTGAAAGTGCTTTGGTAGCTAATTTTCTATCAATTAGAAGTCGTCCTTATTTGTACTACTATTAAAAGGAATCCCTGGAATGGCCTCTTTTTCAGAGCTCACAGTGAACCGCTTGTCAGATCTAGAAGACATAACTACACTAGTCGCTTTCCTATGGTATTTTCAACCCAGACCTAGGGGATAACATCCGGCACCAAAGTTACTTTTACATGTGTAGCTACATGCTGGTGACCGCTGGTATTTTTAGAGGAGGTTGCTTCGCTAATTTCGCGACATAACACGTACTTTGAATAGTACATATCAATCTAGAGTTACGCACTCTAACTTAAATTCGTTCATACGTGGAAATCTCGCGTAGGGTGAGTCAATGTAACTGCAGTTGTCGAAACAGGATATTTATAAAGTTGTATTGCTTCTAGCTCAGTACGTTCATGTATATTTTATACAATAATTTTTTTAATATTGTACCATGATATTAATCCTAGAGAATCCTTTTCAAATGCCATCTATTACTGTCCTAAATAATGCATACGTATAGTCATAAAGATGCACAGTTTATAGCAATTTTACTAAATTAAGAATTTTATTTATTAAGAAACTAGTTAATAATATTTTTTTATTATTAGTTTCATTTCTGAAAAACGTGACATGAAAATATGTTATTAAATTAATGTTTCAACGGTTGTAGTAACATACTTTTATATATTATATATTCATATATTGTAAGATTAAAGTCATGACAGTATTGGAAGTAAATTATCTTTAATAGACAACTATAGCTAAATCTTAATGCTTACAATTATGGTGATAAATATAAATTTCCCGGAAATTTGATTTATTATTAGGCTACTTCTTCAAGTTTTACTTACTGTGTTAATATGTATCTAGTCAAGTAGTTGAATCTAACGACGCTTCGTGTTCTTTTCTTGTGCATACTATTTATCTTTCAGTTGATGTTTAAGGTTATCACGCTTCGCAGTGGGATGACGGAGTCAACTGTTTTACTGTGATAATCTCTGGCGCCTTTCCAGTAATTAGTTCTTATAGTTCCTTGCTGTTCTTTTTCTGTCTACGCCACTCCACCGTGAGCTGCTATCCGGCGCCGGGCAGTTTCTTACACCAACCGCTACCTTCCCGTCTAATTTATCTTGTCTACGTTTCTTCTTTCTTTTTCTGTGCTCGCTCTTCCGATACCAGTTCTTAAGTTTGGTATGACGTTCTTTGGAATTAGTTTTCAAATTTTTTTAATCTGTCTTTCTTTTCTCGTTCCCGAAGTCAGCTTGTTTCATGTTTTAATAATATGAACACATTAAATAATTAAACCGAAAGTAGGCAGAACCGTGCCTCCCCAACTAATTTTAAAAATAACATTGAAATATTGTCGGTTTTTCTAATACGAGTAAATAAAAATATAAAGTATGTACCCCCTTCCTCACCCCGGCATTCGGCTCAATATAGTTTAACTGCTGAATTGTATTAACGCTCGTTAATTCTGTTTTTCATAACAAGCTGTCTGATTTTAACCATACTTTATACGACTATATTGTAGCGATTTATTTTTCCTCAGCTAAAATTATTAAGTGTTCTACTCTGTATATGAAACCGTTGTTTATTTTTGAATGCACCTTTATGTCATACTTTGGTGTTTAGCAACATTAGGATACGCCCTCTGCTGTCGATACGGCTTAAAGACCCGTTTAGTGGTTATCACAGGACATTCTTGACGTGGATACCAGTTTACTAGCACGTGTCAACTGTGGTTTCGTCTACGATGCACGGTGTAGTCTGATCTTCGCTTTATGAGAGTAGATGGAAAGAGTAATTAGTGTTCGATTAAGATTCTTCCACCCTAATTAAAGTTTGGTTAATTTTGAAATGATTACAATGCACCACCGATACCTTACAATTTTTACAATCTATACTACTTATACTAGTAATAAAGCTCACAATTTTGCAAACAAATTATGATGCTTGCAGTCTTACAACTTAAAGTTCGTAGTTTTGCAAACGAGTTATTAATTCGAAAAATTTAGGTATTTGACAACTTATTATGTTCGCAGTCTGACATACCAATTTATTTATGAATTTACATTTAATAAATTCAGTTCGTTCAATTTGATGCAGTATTGAGATATAATTTTCATCGTCTCATAATTCACTCTAATTACTTTAAAAAGGAAGATCTCGATCAAGCATACCTAGTGGCCCTCCGTTTTAGTAAATATGTGTGTTGGACACGTGTTAGAGTGTATTCGACGCAGCTGTTGTTTTGGAATATTGAATTAAGGATTTGTGCTTGACCTTTTGGTGAACTTTGGTAATGCTACATGCATCTAGGCAACTTGAATGAACGTATAGATGAGTATCTTAATTAAACTTGTAATTCTTACTTATTGATTAGCAACAAGTCATTACTAAAAATTCTAAATAAATCTAGTAAAATTTTATTACAGTACAACTTTACACCTTTTAAAAATTCTTATAGTATATGCAAGTGAATTAAATTATTACCGCTTATTTAAGAGCAATTTGTTTGTTAGCCTGAGTATGTTGGTTCAATTTTTGTGAGTATTTAATTTTAAAGTTTCCTTTTTTTGGTTAAGTTATTATTTTTAACTAAGGAGTGAACATTTAATCTTACACATTAAATTTCTACTACAGATGTGAATTAAAAACCTCTCAATTTAACTTATTCCGTCAAAAAATTTTAAACACTTTAGTACGCTTTTAGTTTAGCTCAATGCGGCAGGCATATTCTTGAGCTACTAATTTTTGTGTGCGAAGCTACTTCCGCAAAAAATGTTTAACTGTAAATATTTAAGGATTATAGTTATTATTTAAAACTCAACAAGTAAATTATATATTTGAAATTAAACAAAGTTTTCATGAAAACGAATCTGTTTCATTGCCTCGCAGGAATATATTTGAATCATTTAAGTAAAGTATGTAATTATACAAGGTGTTCACGTAATGCAGATGTTCTCACTAAATATCTCCAAGTCTAAGCTTAAAAAATGAACCTATCAAAATATAAAAATATTTTGTGTTTTGACTTATATGAGTCTTTTATTTACGTATATTATCTCCTTTTATTACAGGAGCAAATTGAAATAATTAGTGTTCCAATGTTTAGGTTAATCTTTGAGCTACTAACCTTAAGTTTACTTATCTGCTCGCACTAAGTATCCATAGCAGTTCGCAGTTGCTAACTACTTTTCATAAATGAGTACTAGTTCTAGAGTTTTGTTGTGCACTTTGTTTTTTTTATTCTCTTTGCTTGAAGGTGTCTTCGCCAACCGTCATTCGTTCGCTCACTTCAGCTTATTTTTCTTTTAGACGCGGTGGCGTCCATTTTCTCTCTGACTATCCATACCCACCTCCGTCTCATCACCTTGCAGGGTTGATCTCTAGTTAGCTTATACTCTTAGAGTTTTCCATTTCTCTTAGCCACTATTTCCATCTTCTGCTTATCCTGGGCATAGTAGTTTCATTGGAATTACTCGACTTCGTTTAGGTATACCAGCCCCCTCTAACCAGGTATACCCAACAATATACTTCATATTAAAGATAAAGCTTATACCTACAATTCTCAGACAAACCGAAGAACATAAGAAACATTAAAAGGTATTGAAAAATAAGACTGGTGTTCCGTAGTCCATTTATTTAATTGCGCATATACTATTTTTAAAAATTATAACTTAACAAGCATACCCTGGACCTAACCAAGAGTACCTCTTAGATTAAAATAATATACCCCTTAAAATAATTGTATAACAAATACAATAAATTAATTATCTAATCACCAGCGCACAATGGAACCCATGCACCACATACGCGAGTTATGTATCCCCCAATTACCTATATATATATATATATATATATATATTGATATATTGAATCTAATAGGAATTATTAGAAATTGTTAAGTAAAGTATAAGTCCATTGCAACATTGTAATACAAGGATAACCCAGAGAGGTTATCGACAGTTCATGTGAACGGACATGCAACTTTGCATCCGTGAGGGCAGTGATACTGCAGGTGGCAGGTCACAGGCGGTTAACATACCGCAATTACTTAGAATTAAGTTGTTACATTGTAATAAAGTGTACAATTAAGAGAAACGCAGACATGAGATCTGCAAGTTCCCACAGCCGTGTGAGGGGCAGGTTATTATAAAAAGCCCGGGAGCTCAATGCCCGGCAGTCAGTCTTCGAACTCCATACTTCGTTGTTCAAGCTACTCACCAGTACAATTAATTATTTTTTAGTAAAGTTATTATGTACAAGTTATTCCAAATTTCACCATAATTTCTGTTTCAAATCAAATAAATGTGTTAAGAGTTTGAAGTTGTTTTTTTTAAAAACACAGCTCCAAAGGCCCAAACCTTAACTCGCGTGCATTCAAGTACGCGAGCACACTAGTAGAAGGGTAAGGTTCTTCGGTACAGGGTTCTAAATGGACTAACGGTGTACAGTATATACTGTGCTAAACGAGAAAAGTAATGGTCGGTATTAAATAACAATTTGTGTGTTCTAATAACACTCTTTTCCAACATAGGTTTCTCAACCTATTCTCTAAATATGTTGTTCTTAGAATACCCCATTCTTACAGCACACTACTTCTAAAACACCATGTTTTGGATACGGGTGCTTTTAGCACACTCATGTCATATAGACTTGTTTTTTTGTCTATGCTTGAATCTTTAAAACACGGCTGTCGTTTTCAAACACGCGTTCTTAATTTTTCTTTAAACGAAACTTTAATAAATGCCACAAAGGTAAAAAGAAACATGTTCCTGTCGTTTTTATAAACCTCTAGACATATTTATGTTATTCTTATATTATTCACCATATTTCTTACACGTGAGAATGTAGGTATGTATATGGGCGCGTGTACAAGTGCGGCAGCAGGTTCCAGCGCGAGCAATGACATGCATGGCGCATGTGCACTTGCATGTACGTAGGCATGCGTGTATACGTACATGCATGGATCGTTTGCTGGTTGTATTTGCGAGCCTAAGCGCGTGTTCGTATACGTGTTCGTACAGACAAAAATAGTACAAAACGCATTGCAATTTACTCTATTTACTTATTTACTTTACATAGACCCTTCTTTTGCTCCTAGAGCTTATTACCAACGCCAAGAGTTAAGTACCACTTCACATGAAATTTTGAAGTTTCTTTAAACTCTTGCAATTTCCAGCAAGCTTGGGATCTTTATCGTACGTGACAACACTCCTACACAAGGCATCCGATTTTACTTTACATTCGAAAGAAGGTACAACATAGAAAAGGTGGATGCCTTACACTGCATTAATAATGGATAGATTGAAAACAAGTAGAGAACTAGTATGTGCCATGTAAGTAAAGACAAATTATTTGAATTCGAACGGTTGTAACCGATTTGTGTAAAATACCACACAATTTTTAGTACTATATCATTTTAGGGTCAAACAAATTTGTAATTTATATGAATTCCTTAGATGCGCTAAAATATTCACCATGTTCGCACTTAACCATGTCTCAAAAAATTGTAAATCTCTATAATCATGTAATACACACGAATTACTCGACAACGCCCATATGAATTACCTGTGACACGTAGGTATTGTAACAAAGGTATGAAAGAGCCTACAATCGAAAGGACATAGTCATTAAACCAACAATGGACTGATTGACGTGCACAAAGGTGCACTTAAGGAATCAATATAAAGCATACAAAAGAAAATAATCTAGAAAAACCTGGTAATTTCTGGAAATCCGTTGAAGTTTTACAAATAGAGTACAAAATGCTGCATGGTTAAACTGAGTGGACAACTTCGGTCGAAATATGAGTTCGCGACTATTATGATATAAATTATAGGATAGTGCGTCAAAATAATGTTTATTGTGCATGTAAATAGTGTTAGTGAACATTGTAATAATTATCATTGTTACATTAAGGTTTCGCTATATTTGTGAGCAATTCAACCAATAAAGAGCAGTAAAAAGAAGTTCGTTACAGTATTAAGGAAAACCAATTAGTTGACGTTGCAGCACGCGAAACCACCAAGCTTATCAATTTCGTCAACAAGCATGCCTTGATAACGCTACATAATTCAATTCCCATAATGCTTTTGACTGGTCGCAAGTCGAATGGGCGCGATATAGGAAAATATCTGTCACAAATTAAGTCAATTCAACCTTGGTTTAGATACATCGCCACTAAACAAACAATTCAACCGAAGTGCAAAATTTGTAAAATTTCGTAACCGCTTCTCATCTACTATTAGACCGTGAACGATTCCCAAATATACGAATATAACTTCGATTTTTTAAAAAGACTTAAGTAACATACTGAAAAATATATTGCCTATACTCAAAATGTATCTGAACTATTGCACGTAAATTGGAATTTATTCGAAGATGAGAAAAATATGACTATAATTACGACTGATTTCTTGAACGTACTATCAGACCAATAAAACATTTGAAAATCTGAAATATGCGTTAAAGAAAAATAATTACAATAAAGGTCTGTAATGTGCCACGCAATAGAAATTGTACACAAAAGGCACTAATTATTATCATAATAGTAGATGTCAGCACAAACAAAGATTACATTTAACAACAAATTGTAATTTTTTGGTTTCTAATGTTCGATGGGTGTTTCTTATACAATTTTTCCCGTAGACTACGAATCTGTTCACAGAATTCTTCTATCACCTTCCATTCAAAAAATATTTTTATTTTTATAGTGGAACGTTGTATAATGTCTTTGTTATAATACAAATTATGCAGACCATATCACTATCAAATCTCAAAATTTTTTTATATGCGATTTTCGTTTTTAGGGCTCCACAGATTATTCTCGATTAAATTTTAACAATAATCTACAAGCATTGTGGCCCTCCATTTCTTTTGGTATCTTTTTTCACAATACATAATGTCATAGTGAAACCTTTCACAATGTTTGTCATTCAGGGCCCTATATTTGTGAGGAAAAAGTCCAAATGCGAGTGGAGAAATGAATCATCAAAGACATATTGCAACCCATATCGCTGTATGCAGAAATTAAAAGTTTCACAATTTGTTCGTAATTTTTTGCCTTTGTATTTCGCAAGAAATTGGAACACATCCCCTTAGATGATACTCATGCAACAACCTCAATTTCGGTCAGTTTTGAAACGATTACACTATCCTTTAAGATGTGACGAATTTGCGACCCAATAAAAACTCCTTCTTTTATTTTTGACTCAGTTAGTCTGGAAACTTATCTCTTAGATATTGCAAATCTTCATCATTTTTATTTAAAATTTTGGCGGTTATATCAGTCCCAGTTTTATGTGCAGAGGTGAAAGTAAAACCTTCTTTGTATCAACGAGAGGACGATTTGTAACATTTTCTTCTGCAACAACAAGGTTTGCTCGCATTTTCCCGTTTTTTACAAAGTAGTGTTTATTTTTTGCCCTGCTGTTCCATTCACAGAGAAAACATCAGTACGTGGGTAACACAATTGCATTCGTAATGAAAGTAGTATAAATTTTAAACCATCACATACGCTCCACACACGTGCTGCACATTTAATTTTTTTAAGTCAAGTTTTCATACTGTTATAGTTTGCCTTCATGTGCACTGCATGGGCAATAGGAACAGAGGGGTACTAAATTCCATTGTGGAAGAGAACTCCTTTCAAGCTTAGAATAGATGAATCAATAAATAGTCTCACTCATTGGTTTTGTATTTACATCTTAAACCATCGGTATCCTTCTCGCTCTTCCTACGTACGAGCAATCGAGGATGGACGGATAAATCTGGACTTAGCAGATGGCATGATGAACCCACAACGAGATGGCCCTGGGATATAACTGTAAGGTGCGATTTAAGTGAGTACATTGCTTTTATTTATATTTTAAAAGTAAATTCGATCATTGTATCACTTTTAAACGTGTTTTGTATTTGATACATTTGCCGCGTAATCATGTTATAATAAACGATTGCGCAATAATATGGAGCGGGAACCGTAAGAGGCCTCCGTGACGGCGATAACTTCCTCATTCGACTCAAATTTCTGCACTGCGAGTGACTTTTTCAAGTTTGGAAACAACAAGAAGTCGCACTGGGCCAAATCTAGAGAATACGGTGAATGGAACAGCAGTTCGTAGTCCAATTCGACCAATTTGGCCGTAGCGAGTGCGGTTGCGCTTGTTGTTCGGAGTAAGCAAACGCGGCACCAATAATGCCGACAGCTTTCTCATGCCCAAAATTTCATGCAGGATATTGCCCACGTGGTCTTTTGAGATGCCCACTGTCTCAGCTCTCTCGCGCGCCTTCAATTGGCGGTCTGCCAATACGAGATCGTGCATTTTTGTCATGTTATCCTCCTTGCTAGCCGTTTTCGGGGCACCTGAGCGTGGCTCAACAAAAACTGACGTGTGACCACGTTGAAACTCGTTAAATCGATTTTTGACGGTCGCCATCGAAGGAGAAGAGTCACCGTACACAGCATCGAAACCCTCTTTCATTTCGCTGTGCGATTTCCCTTCCAAAAACAAGGATCGAATCACCGGCCGATATTGCTCTTTTTCCATTTTTCTAAAATCCACGGACACGCCCGCTTCCACACGCGGTCAAAACAAAACTACGAGTCCGATTCGGCTGAAATTTCGACAGTAGTCGTCTACGAGAATGTACTACACGATAGTAAATTTCTCTTGCGATAGTGGCGCCATCGGGCGGTGAGGATAAGTACTTATAGGACCACCCTCATATATATAGTTGTCTAGAGTACATGCTTGTGTGATTCTTATAAGCATATTTACAGATCTCATAATTTCAACTTATAGTTTTGAGCGTTACTTTGTTAAGTTACGTCTATGTGCTAGCTGATTATATATCATTCAGTTTTTTGCGGATTAAAGTGTTTATAATTAAAAACAATAGTGCAACTTCCTTTTTCGCATCAGCTCTTCAAACAGTTTAGACGAAGTTGAATAATACGCAAATTTCTGAAACTTTAAAAGTGTTTTCAATGTTGTTAAACCTAACCAACTTGGTAGTTGGGATTTGTTTCAGTAAAGCCATTACACCGAATATTATGTTGTATTCGGTTAATCAGTATTGTGCTGGAAATTGTTATTCACTCTGTTTTACACATGCAAGCACTGTAAGTATCATCATGTTTTTTGTTACCTTAAAACTAATTACCTTTCATAGGTACCCTTTTTGTATTCTCTCGTTATTTTTATATTACGGTTTGACTTGTACTTTATTTCAGCGTATTTGATTTTGGATCGATCTTATACACTTTACGTCACGTTATTTTGGAGGATCTTTGTTTCGGATCTTCACACTTTTTGGATGCGTTACTTACAACACACGAAACACCCTATAGTGTCATCTAGTGCGTTGACTTTTGGGAATTGTATTTCATTCAAGTGGTTGGATCTAAGAAATAGTATTATGAAGAAAATGAATACCACTTCTTGTTTGTTCGCCCTCCTATGCTCCCGAAACAACTCGAGGTATTATATCAACGACCAGGGTTATGCGTGTAGGATAAGATGTTAATGGTACCTTTTCCAAGGTTGGGCGTCGTTGCTTCAAAAAAAATAATAAATATTTGTATCGATTATCTATTGTCCACCATTTGTGTTACATGTGTAACCTATTTGTTTAAATTTTAGCCTCATAAGTTAAACCAACTGCATGCATTTGAGCCACATTACAGTCAAATAGCCTTGAATATTAAAAGAAAAAAAACTGAAATAGTATTGGACCAGTTAGGACAACAAGCGAATAGATTTTTATTTGGATTACTTTATGTAAGACTTATACCCTGAAATTATAAGTTACAGTTTGCCGATGAATCCTTGCTGAACAAGATATCTTGCTCTCGCCTTTGGACTAGGAACCATTAGGTAATACAGATCGCACTGGCCAGAGGTAAGTACACCAAGTTCATATCTCTTTTATTAGCTTAAAGTGATACCTAAAGATTATAAAATTATAAATTTATAAAATTATATACATTTAAACGGTAAGGTATACCATTATAAAATAAATTACCGTCATAATACAATGTAAAAAGTCTTTTAACGAATATCTTAATACACAAGGGTGATACGAAAATTCCGAGTGCAGATTCGGTTTCAGCGGCCAAAAATATATAGAAAACTCCCGCCAGACATCAGGAAACAAAAATCGTGTTGTTGGTCTGTGTTATTAATATGTTATAAGAGAATAAAATTCTCAAATTATTTTTGGTTGCTTAAAAGTTTAAGTTTTTCTTTACACTAACATTGCCAATAGACCATGTAGTTATTTGTCTTAAACTGTATTACTAGAAAACATTAGTTAACAGTTCGTTTTAGCGACTAAAAACACCAATTGTACGACTTTTTTTACGCGCTTTTAGAATTTTGCACACGTTATGACAAATGTAAATCCCATTGTTTTCTCTATTGCTACAGCTTTAAACATGCAATAGCGTGACAGACAGACATATAAAAACATAAGATAGCCTTAATTAATGGAATATAAAAATGTGATATAGAAGTAGTACTTCGTGAGGTATTTATAAAAGTGATTACTCACGCTTAAATTTTATATCTAGTATTTTTATTTGCAATAGTAATTTCTCATCCCTTGTACTACTTTACTTTACCAACATTTTCCATTTAAAGCGAACGTAATGTATTGCCACAAAATTATTAAAAATTAAAATTCCAGGCATTTTAAATATTTCAAAAGGGCAATGCGAATTTCCTGTATTTAATATTTCAGTCAGGTCTAATTACGCTCTCGAGAAAATATGAAATTCAGCCACTGTATTAGCTTTATTTAATTATAACTGGAATTTACCATAGCACAAATGTGGTACAGGTATTAAATTCATAAATTGCTAATGGTTAATTTGCAGAGTTTTAACTCCTACGGCAAATAAAAGCTCGACTTAAATTAGCTGTGGTTTTGGTAATCGACCCATTAAGCGATGCTGATTTTAGGAACTGCACAACTTGAATAGCCTAATTTTATTAAATAAGATATATTTATTTCTGAGCCTGACGGATATAGGTTATTTACCAATATTTGTAATATTTACGTTGCTAAAAATACGAAATCGTGAGAACAAGCCGTCGTTAGCTTATTCGTTTATTGCGTTTGTTCTATAATTGAGACTAAAATTCCTTTGTCCGCGCACAATTATCAAAAATAAAAAATACATATGCGTTTTACAATTAAGAAACTTACAGTGAGAACAAATTATGAATGTGACAGTCTGGAAATGGCGAGACGGTTTTGAACTATAGCGACGGTCATAAATAATATAATTATAAATTTTTATTTCAAACGTTTGTTTCTTCTTTAAAGTATTTCCCATAACAAATAAGAAGACCAACACAATTTTTATTTCCTCATGTTTTATGGGCGACCTCTGTGTATTTTTGGTCGCTGAAACAGAATCTGCACTCGGAAATTTCGTAACATCCTAAGATATTAAGATATTTGTAAAAGACGGTTTATATTGTATAATATATTGGAACGAACGTAATCCGGCGCATGACTCATCATTGGAATGTAAATAGTGTAATAATGTCTAGCGAAGGTTCTAAAAATCGCTGGAATGAACGGCTTAAAATATATAAGCGCCGCGGAAAGGATGAATAAGTAAAAAATTATATTTTACTATACAATAGATGTTGCTGATAGACTTTACAGAAAACGCAAAAGTGTGTAAATCAAACGGATACGTTTTGTTACGTATGTCGCGAGTTTACGATTAATTCTCACAAAAAGACAATAACTACCTTAATCAAAAAAGCTTATAATTTATTTTGAATGCAAACTAGAAGACCAGGATAAACCTTGGGCGCTGCATATCATTTGCGCAACGTGTTAACACGATTTCCAAAACAAAAAACATACACACCGTTAGCCGCAGGAGTAACCGTATTTTACCACGACTAGACTCTGGTCGCTTAGGGGGAGTGGAAATTTGCACCAAGATACAAATAATCTAAGGTCGACATGGTGAAGAAGAGTCTTGGAGAGCGCCACCTAAATCGGAACTGTACGCCTCCCGCGAAATCAATCTAGGAAATTTCTCACGCAATCTGTAGATGCTTAACGGACATAAAACTCGACAACAAGGAAATACAAATAACATATAATCGTTTACTGACACAGTTATGGTTTCTAATATTCGTAGGGTTGAACATAAACATCAACTTTACAACATAACTAGGCTTAAATTCAAGCGCTTGGGTTAATGAAACCAACTTAATTTTCAATAAGTAACTTACACTTATAAGAAATTAACTAGCTGCAGTATATTTTCATTATGTTCACTTTGTATAAATTTAAAATCAGTCAAACGCTGCTCGCGGTGGTATCAACGCTTGTGCGTACGATTATGCCGATGAAAACGTCTATCAAACGAATGTGCACAATAATTCGTTGGTTAAATTAATTCCAACGCACAACTGTTACAAAAATGATATTAAAATAAATTACAATATCAGTTATACTGTGAGATGGCTCTATAATGTTATCTGCAGGGGGAAATGCTAGCATGGATACCAGATTAGCGGCACGTACAATCAAAATATAACATGGATAGATCTTACCAGAACAGGTCCTGAGCGCGGATATCGATCTTGCAGGTACGCCTGAGTTTGTTTCAATAAAATACGTATATAATGTACCAGACTGAAATAACAAACACCTTGAATTTAATACTAACAGTATCTTCAACACATAACGGTATCACACCACAAGACAGCAAAATTACAAGATTGTAAAACTGCAAACTACAAAACTACAAACTACAGACTGCAAACTGCAACCCTAAAATGTTATAATTAGATGTGAACACACCTACTATTTACTTTACCGTTTTGCGGTTCTTACAAATGGGCTTAAATCATAAGAACAAAACTTGATGTTATCAACGAGTTTTCAAATGTGTGTCCTACAAGGATAACAACTGTATGAAGTTTACGTGTATAAAAATTATAAATAATCTTACCTCGAACTTCTATAAAATTCTCAAAGCAGAGCAAATACAAAACTTCCACTAATAATTCGCTCTAGAACAACGGATCATCAATTCCCCAATTAAAATAATCAGGGCGGAACTACAAATTAGTTCACAATAAGATGCACGTTACCAAGCATCGAGGATCAAATTCAAGAAAAGAATAAATAATCACGGCTGGCATTGAATTGATAAGAAGTAGTTTTATGCACGCTATCAACATACAAGGATTAAAACTTGAATTTATGAACGAAACTTGATAAATTACAATAAGGAAAGAAACCATAGGCGTCGTATTTGGGAACGAAGAATATCTAAAAATTGGTGACCGCGTTACGTAAAATTGTACCGTAAGTGTGTTGGGAATTTAAATGGATGGCTCAACGGTACCGTAAGTCAGTACCTTTTGCAGTACCTATGGTGTGGAGAGAACCTAAATATCATGTTATAGTTGGCCATTTTTGATTGATGAATCTATTTGAAATTTCATTAAAGTCGAAGCATAGTGTACAATACCCAAAACTGCAATCGGTTCTCAAGCCAGTTCTTCACTGCCAGAGTTTATCTGTTACAATAAACAGTTTGATGTTTAGATATTTGCCCCATTTATTTAATAGTGCGATGAATAATCGAGATTTGTCGGAATTAATTGGAAATTCTTAAAAACCAACAGTAAGTTTGCTACCTCGTAAATCTAAACAGATATATGCGAAGGAATAATGAAAGAGCATGAATCCATTGTACCCAGGTTGTTATGGCTATGTTTATATGTTTCGTATCCTAGGCGTAATGGTTACATTATAACGAAGCGAAATATAAAATTCTTAACGACTAACAAAAATATAAAATTCTTTCAATGACCTTGCATCAAAACATGGGGCAACAAACCACATTAAAACAAAACTTAAAGTATTTACTATTAATAAAAATAAAAATTGAACAGACAAACAATAGCAACGTTATTAATATCCAGTAATTTTTTATTATTTTTTTTAATTCTTCAAAATATCACAAAGATCAAGCCATTAGTCTCACAATTGGTGCTAAACTTAAATATGAGATTTTGTAAAGATCACCTAAGCTTTGAGTCTCCTTTATTTTTATTATCCTTATGCATTCAAAAAAATTATCCTTTTGTCAAGTTTACTTTTCGATATGTGGAAAAGTATTCTTTACTTATTAAATGTTCTCTTATGCTGAATGCATTCCAATTATTTACAAAAATTGGTCTTTGAGCCAGATAAATATACTAGCGCCCTGGAAATACAATGTTTAACCCAACAAGTGGAGCAATTGAATAATTAATAAACACGCAAGGAAGAATATTCCACAACAAAGAACTTCACAAGCACGCGACATAATCAACCAAGCAAGTCAAGCTTATAGCGTATGAAAGGCGACAAAAGTACTACTCAAAACGCTGGGCGCTGTTTCACTATAGCATAGCCAAAGAAAATAAAGCGACAAAGCACAGGCCAGACAAATTGTGCAAACAATGCAACTAGTCTGCTGCACAATTGAAAACATTCAAGATAAGTTGTAACATTTCATTTCTTCCTGCTTCCTTTTACTCAAATAAAAGACTCCTTTTATTACATGCAAACAGTGCACATTTTCTTTAGAGACTTTCGTAGAATTTTTAGCAAAGTTAATACTTCTTTCAGTTTTATTTCTTGTAACGAATGTTTCTGAAAATCTGGTAAGTTTAGTACGTAAACGTTCTAGCTTAAAGGGTAAATTAACCTCCTTTAATAATTATTTACAACCACCAATGACCGCTGCTACCCAAAGCCCACCTGATACAACTAAACTACGCTTAATAAAAAACGGATATTTTACAATTAGAAATTCGTCTAGCAGCGTTTGAAGATTTGTTACCAACACATGACTCTATTTATTCAGAGATAATAGAGCTCGACACTGAAATTAGCCTACAAAAACATTGCGACACCGACAATTCTAGCGAATTTGAAAACAATTTCTTTCTGATTCAAGTAACTCAATCTATTTGAAACCGAACGACCATTTCTATGCCAAAATTATCACCTCATTTCAATATTGCTCACACAAATACACAACCTTTTATTGAAATTTTTCAAGATCCCCGCAAGGCAACTCTAGCAAACCACTCATCCCTATCGACAAGTCGCACCGTTACAAACATCACTACATAACTTTGAAGCACGATCAAATTTAGTAAAACTACCAATATTGCAACTGATTAAGTCTTTTAAAAATGACCCAAAAACATTTTGCAGTTTTTTCGAAGGTTTCAAATCACTTATACATACTCTATTTAAAATCAGTTGTGGGGCTGGAGTCATCCAATGCAATAGAATCGCTGGATACAATCCCTCGGAATTATTACGTCGCCTTAACTCTGCTAGAAAAACGCTATAAAAGTGCAAGATTTCTCATACATTCTTATATAAAATGCATTGTAGAATTTCCGAAAATTGCTATAAAATCTGCGATATTAATTAGGCAACTTGTAAACTCTATACACGGGCACTTAAGAACCCTAGATTACTTAGGCGAACCAATTGATTCAATTGCTAGTTTTATACAATATCTAATAACGCATGAATTAGATTATAGCAGAAAAGGGAAATGGGAAATTGAGATTGCCAAACTAGATAGCAGTCCTCCCACACCCACTTTAGTTGATTTTCTTGAAAAGAGCTCTTTACTTGAGAAAATAGAGAAGCCTTTGAAACATCTGCTTACAACTAATTTCAACATCCGCACAGTCCTAAATAAATCAAACCTCAATACAGCAAACCATCTTATGTTCACGTTTCATCCAAACCTTCGAGACCAACAAAATAGCTCCCTTTATAACGAAAATCATAAAATAATGTATTGCAAGGCCTTTCTTAATATGACGCCTAACGCTCGCTATGTTAAAGTCAAGGAGTTGAAACTCTGCATTAATTGTTCACGCAATAAAAACATCGTCTTGATCTACAGATCTGCAAATTAGCAAAAATTATATTGATCTGCTCTTGGAGGTAAATGTTTTCTGGCAAATACTTTGTCCAAATCACCCTTTAACCATTCAATATACCTATTTGTGAAATACGGAAAATTTCCACTCGACAAACAACCTATACTACCGCTTGTTATCTCACTATGCTTGATATATCACAACAGTTGTCAAAATTAGAAGAATTAGAAGAACGACAATGTGAGTCGCATTTTGTTAAAACCCACAAGCGTAACGACAAGGTAAATTCATTGTATAGATTCCATTAATCTCTAACACAAGCGTTGTTGGCAATTCCAAACAAAACGTTTTAAGACGATTTATGTCCCTCGAAAGAAAACTTCCGGCAAACACTAATCTCAAATTTCTATATGCATGATGGATATGAAACCATAGATCATATGACGAAAGTATTCTATCCAGATAATGCAAAATATCAATACTTCAATCTTCATCATATTGTTTACAAGGAACACAGCATCACAACCACGTTGCGTTTTGTTTTTAATTCAAGTAGTCCAACCTCTATTGGCATTTCGTTCAATAATATTCAACTTAACAGTCCCATACTTCAAAATGAACTTTTCTCCATTCTGATAAGATTCAGACGTTTTGAGTGCATACACGCAAGTGATTGTGCTAAAATGTACGTTCTGTTCTTATTAAAAAGAAAAAAACGTCCTCTTCAAAAGGTTTTCTGGTGATCGGAACCTTCACATTCATTGGGAATTTATAAGAATGCAACGATAACTTATGGTGAAAACGTTTTCAATTTTCTCGCTATATGATGTTTATTCGAATTATCAAAGCAAAGTGAAGTATCCAAAATAATACGAAAAGATATATACTGTGATGATCTGCTCACCAGCTGTGAAACCCTTGGCAAAGCAAAATCTATTTGCTTCAATATAACTAAAATCTTACAGACTTTAGAAGCAATCCACTTAGCAGATACCCCAAACAATATTTTGGAATTTGACCTTAGCAAAACTAACAAAACTTTAGGATTATTATACGAGGCATGACTTTTAAGTAATCATCGTTTTAAAATTCCACCCCTGCAACGCTGTGGTCGATGTCCCGCGAATGCGCATTGTGTTGCGTATTTCAAATGCATCCGCCGATTAAGAATCCCGCTGTTATTCGTTTTCTTAGTGAAAGTAGTTGAAATTCACCGTCAGATTTTTGAAGTGTACGCGCAAAACATAACGACTGTTGAAATGGTACGCAAATGGGTAAGAGCTTTCACGAATGGCGGAAACAATGTTTATAACGAGGAACGAAGTGAACAACCCTCGGTGATCACGGACCATTGGGTGCAGAAAGTCGACGAAAAATTGACAGAGAACAGACGGTTCACTACGTCTGCGTTATCAGAGGTGCTCCCTTAAGTTTCAAGAACTGTTATCTACGAAATTGTTACCGCACGCTGTCAAATCAGGAGGCGAACTTCTATGACAACGGAATACAAAAAATTGTTGTTCGATGGTGGCAATTATGTGGAAAAGTAAATAAAAGTACGGCCTTTCATGTAAAAATAAAATTGTTACAAGACGTATACTTGTTTTTTTTTTTACTTTTCAAAACGGTACTTACTTAAAAAACACGTCTCGTATAAAAGTTTTTCTGATGACCTATTTTTTGAAATAACAAACTTTGAAGACACTTGTAAGTTAGTCACAAAACGAACGGTCCTGTCTTACATTTCAATGATTTTTGATAACTAGGGTTGCTTAATCCTTGTTGACAGCAAGAATTTTTATGCTGCAGTTGTGGCTGATCCAGTCACAGTGGGATAGACCTTTGTCTACTGAATTGCAATTACAATAAAAACATTTGTCAAAATTTATCCCAGTTAAGTAATTTGAGCATTCCCAGACAATCGATTTGTAAATCTTACAAACGGATCCTCACAACACAGTACGACGAATATCATTTCCTTAAGAATCTTTAGATCTGCATGTATCTGCATGTATTGGAGCCGAACATCTGCTGATCGCAAAACTATTTTCCCCAACAACTTGAATATTTTCTGACGTCTTAACATTTCTGGGTTTTCGAGTTTTTTAACCCCGAACCTATGATTCGTACGACACATGATGTTATTTTACGATCTGGAACTTGAACATGTCAACCTAGCGTAAGATATGTTCGATAAATTGTTTGTGCCGCGATAATCGAATTACTTTTAATAATTGTTTAGGCAATAAACGCTCATTGCGCGCCCGTCCTATGCATGTTGGCAACAAAACGACTCATAACATCCACGCAAAGAAGGCATAAAATTTGGCAGGATGATCATACATTAAGATGTGCAATTTTTTAATGAGTAAACTCGGGGAATTGAAAATATTGGGAACACGGCAATAAACTTTTCAAGAGAAACGTTTCCAGTGCACAATATGATCTCCCTTTGGACACTATAATTTTTAAAATGCAATTAAAACAAATTACATTTTTTATATTTTTGTTTGCATTAACCAAGACTATTTCTACTACTTCCTCTGTACGAAAAGAGGAATCTCATTTGAAAAACTCGGTTTTTTATTCATAGGAGGAGAAAAATAGAAAAAAAAACAGATTAACTTCTTGTATGTTTGTTGTGGTTTGTTTAGCATTCTTCTTAATCTTCGTTGGGAATGAAACCACTCATAGTTTTTAAAATCTATTTTATTTACGTTTCGATCCATGACCTAGGATCGTTGTCAAAATAATAAAAACTTCAAGTTTGACGTTTATGACATAAATTGAAGGTTACTTTGATTTATTGATGTTTGAAATATTTGGTTTGAGTACACTAAGCAAAAATTTTTAAAGTTTAAAAGAATGATTGCCTTCAATTTGTGTTGCGACCTGGGATCGACTTTCCTATGGTAGCCAATACGCTTAACGTGAAATCAGCTGATTAATTTTTATTGGTGAATTTTATATAAATTCAATAATTTGGAAAACATTTTTTAACATGTTTCTATTTATACAATTGAGAGATTTCTAATTTCATGTCTTATTTTACCGAGATTCAGTGAAGGGAGTTAAGCAACCTGTGGGGGATCTTGGTAGCCACAGGTTGCTTAACCCCCTTCACTGAATCTCGGTAAAATAAGACATGAAATTAGAAATCTCTCAATTGTATAAATAGAAACATGTTAAAAAATGTTTTCCAAATTATTGAATTTATATAAAATTCACCAATAAAATTAATCAGCTGATTTCACGTTAAGCGTATTGGCTACATAGAAAGTCGATCCCAGGTCGCAACACAAATTGAAGGCAATCATTCTTTAAACTTTAAAAATTTTGAGTGTACTCAAACCAAATATTTCAAACATCAATAAATCAAAGTAACCTTCAATTTATGTCATAAACGTCAAACTTGAAGTTTTTATTATTTTGACAACGATCCTAGGTCATAGATCGAAACGTAAATAAAATAGATTTTAAAAACTATGAGTGGTTTCATTCCAACGAAGATTAAGAAGATTAACTTCTGTTTCATAACATATGTTTATTATTGTCTGAAGCGTGAATCTGCAAAAAGAAACTCCAAAAATTAGAAAAAGGGAGAAATAGTTAGAAAAATATCGAATAAATTAATGCAACTGAATATAAAGCAATATTGTTGGAAAAGTTAATGCCTGCTATAAAGGAAAAAATAGCCCAAGTAATTCAAAGCAAGCAATTATATACGACAGAAACGCGTGATTTCTGACTTTAAGTTCATTGAATAAATTTGTATAAAAACTGCCTTGCTTGTATGCTTGTATAAGCATAAGATTTTAAGAATACAATTAATTCAAATGAGAAAGGTTTAGACAAACTGCTATAAATTTCTGGATGAAATAGCTTAAACAACTAAAGACACATTTTCTAGATATACATATTCGGTAACGTGGAAATTGAAACATCAATAATGGGTACGAATTTTTTGACAAAACGTGGCAGAAACGTTTAACTACACAAAGATGGTAATAGATAAAAATTTCATTCAAATCGATCAAGTGAAATTTGACATTTCTCTAATTGCTTCCGTTAATAAATGAATTTATTGCAGTTTTGGATAGTTTTTTCGTTTTCAATGTGATTATTTTGTTTAACTTATTTTTTTAGGTGTTGCTATGCCTCGAGTGTGGCAACGTCAAAATTGTCGCCAATTACCGTGAATTCGACTAACGTCGAATTATTAGCTTGTAGAAAGGTGGTTTTTGTTCAGGACAATTGCAAATCGGCTCCACCGAAATCAATTCACTATTATGCTCTGTTATCAGGTATGGACTAGGGAAGTACAAGAATATCGTAGAAGAGCTACCGATATACAAAGACAAACTAATGAGGTGCAGGGCCGCCATGTTCGACTTATGGAAGTAATAGACGGATTCTCCAGTACCAGATCAATTGACGATCAATGATTAGGCAATGAAGGTCGTCCTGTAACCATTCGAACGGTTTATTGTCGAATCAGAACTTTTGGTATTCAATGCTATCGATCACATATGGTATTGCCACATAGGGCCCAACACCGCCAACAACGATCAGAATAGTGTAGGCTGCGACTGTAACAGAACCAAGAGTGGCATAGGGTGGTGTTTAGTGATGCATTCGGATTCTGTTTGGAGATGCATAATGACCGTATGAGAGTCAGACGAAGACGTGGGAATGTCGCAATGTTCAATTTTCGATTGAGAGACACGTGCACCCAACTGTGGGGGTATGGTATGCTATAACCTATGGGAATATGTTCCATTTGGTATTAATTCGAGGCAATATGAACGCCCAGCGGTATGTTGATAATGTTCTAGAACCTCATATTCTTCCATTCCTTCAAGAGTTGGAAGACCCTCTTTTCAAATACGATAATGCCCATCCACACATAGCAAGACATTTTATGAACCGATTTAAAGAAGCCAATGTCGATGTCTTGCCATGACCTACATGTGATTTTTTTCCAATGGTCCACTCCAAGATAGTACATTGGCCAAGAAGCGAGTTTTTTTTTACCTGAAAAATTTTGAATTTTGCCGAAGCCTTGCTGTTCCAAGCAAGGTAGGGATCTTTAACGTGCGTGACAACACTCACACACGGGACCTGCATTTTATCTTTCATCCGAACGAGGGTGTATTTTTGTGAAAAATGCTCGCCTAACATTTTTCAAGCGGACCGTGTCGGGATTCGAACCCGGGACCTTGGGCAAAGTAGTCATACGCATATCAAATACGCCACGAAGCCGCCAATTTTGCCATGACCACCAGATTTACCGATCTTCCACTCATTGAGCATGTGTGAAATATTGTGGAAAGAAAGCTAAGAAACATCTGAAATTTATCGCAGGTGCTGGAAGCTCTCCGGTATGAAGTACAAATTGCTTGGAATGCAATACCCCAAAAGGATATCGACGACATGCTGTTTAATTACAGCATTTGTTTTGAGATGACCTATAGTGGCGGCAAAGAGAGAAAGAGACTAGACTTTTAACAATATTTTCTGTTTTATTTTTGTAACCCGCTTATTTTATTCTATTTCCGCCAATATAGAATGTACGATCTTCCGTAAGCTAGTTTCGGAATTTATAACGTGTAGATTTCTATTTTTCTCATATTTCTATCATCATTTGATAAACCTGCTAAAAACTCTAAATTCTGGTTCTCGCTCTTGATATATTTAGCTGACACGGCGACCTGGTTTTATCGCTACCACACACATGCTGGGAATTCAGAATAATTAGTTTTGTTTGTCGCTTTTTTGACTAGAACTCGTGCTCGCAAATTATGCCCGTTGTTTTCTGACTTGACACTTGTGTTTCATAACTTGAAAAAGTGTTTTTGTAGCTAGGTTTCTATCAATCTGTTTGTACTACCTCTTAAAGGAATTGCTTTCACTATTTCGAGTATATCTCTTGTCGGATTTGAAATGATAGATAACAGCGCTACTTGTTTTCTTATTAGTAACTTCAACCCAAAATGTGTTGTTAACGTCCGTCCGCAGCGTTTCCTTTGACATATGTAACTACTTGCTGGTGACCGCAAGTTTTGTTCGGAGGAGATTGCTTCCCTAATTTCCAAATAAAATATGCTCTTTAGATGGTGCAGATCTACCTTAAATTCGTGCCTACCCTGAGATCTGAATGGTAGTGGTGAGTCAATATAATTGTAATTGTCGGAACAATATATTTATAAGGTTTTGATGATGCCTAGATATTATCTGTAACGTTGTCATAAATTCTTTACTACATGTGATATTTGTAGCAATAGTTAAATGTGTTTGCATTTTTGTGTATTAGGGTTGCAGATCTGTTTTGGTTCGTTGTTGCACAAGATCAAAAATATACTATCTACGCTGTAAATTACTTTTTTGGTAATGATTGTTTTGTTGCGTAGTACGTACTACCACTTCTTTTATACATGTTTATTTTTGTTGTAT
Organism: Platerodrilus igneus; assembly: GCA_036346225.1. Lineage (NCBI taxonomy): Eukaryota > Metazoa > Arthropoda > Insecta > Coleoptera > Lycidae > Platerodrilus > Platerodrilus igneus. The sequence continues at coordinate 3,672,505 of JARFIW010001259.1, read as the reverse complement.
ATCTAAGATAGTTATAAACTTTTATTTGAAAAAAACCCTATTTTGTAACGTATTGTATACAATCAAACCAGGTGATACTTTTTAACCTAACTGAACTGGTCTCATAGTTATTAATTTTGCACATTTTGTAACCGAAATAATAATTGGACCCTGCTTATATGTTTTATGCTGATATTGTATTTCATTTTGATTTATTAGTATTAATATAATAAAACAACTTTTATCGTTCTGGAGTATAATATTCTATGACAGGAGCCACACTATATCGTAGAAGTCAGATCTTTCTCGATTTGAATCGCTGTTTTCCTTTTATTTTTCTATTTTGTACTTTATTTTTCTTCTAAGGTGATAAGTAAGATAATCACGCTTCGGAGTGGGATCGCGGAGCCACCTGCTTTATGTGATAATCCCTGGTGTCTTTTCCAAGTAATTAGTTCTTGCCCACGCCACTCCACCGCGAGCCGCTAACCGGAACCGGTAACATTCTCGCACTAACCGCTACCTTTCCACCGGGATTATTTTGTTTAGGTTTTTCTTTCAGTTTTTCCTGTACCCATTACCCGCTATCCCAATTCTTAATTTTGGCCCAATCTTCTAGGAATTAGTTCTCTCCAAAATTTTCTTCCCATTTTCATTACCGAGGTCGACATGATACAACCTCTAATTGTTTTACAGGCTATCCTGCTGCCCACTTTGATTTAGATCCATTCGTAATAGCCGTTTGCCTTAACAAATCGCTGTCTTGTAATTAAATTACAATGTCTAATTTATCTACATTAGCTATTTTAATCGTAGTATTTAAAATAAAGTTATTTACTAGCACTTAAAAATTAATGTTCCTATGTTTACCTTGCAAAGGGCATACCTAGTGTAAGATCATGGCATCCAATGCGTTCGACTTCGTGTTCAGAAAAAGTTAATAATTGGCAAATTTATAAGAACGATAAAGTCAAAAATTTCCAAAACAATTTTTAATGACCAAGCAAGTTCGAAAGAATGAAGTAGCGAATATAATTAACGTATAAATAACTCCAATCAATAAAGTTTTTCTGTTGCTTTCGTATAACCATGTAGGTATTTCAGCAATATACCGTAAGTGAAATATTTGGCATATTGTAAGTTGAATCATAGTCTACTTTTTTGTTCATCTAAATAACCTCACCTAGTATTATACAAATAAAAACTATTCACAGCGCCAACGAATTTCTACAATCTTTTCCAAAACAAGTTCATCAAATGCAAAAGCATGCACGATTATAAAGCTTCACGTATGATCTACTCTAATAATACACATCGCCTTCAGTTAAAAAACAAAAACCCCTCAAAGAGCATATTGTCGATAACGTCTCGTTACTTGCGAAGCGCTTAGAAAACTGTCAAAAATTTCCGCTAAACCGACACCGTAAGCGTTACAAAAGCGGCGCTTTTATCTTTATAATATTCTCCTGCAGGTCGAACGGGATAAAGATAATAAAACTCCACCCACTAAAGTATGGAGGTTTAATCCAATAAATAGTTAATGGGTATAAATATAATTACTGTTAACCATCTCACAGCAGAATTCTAGAAATATCAGAAATTCCATGCGCATTCACAAAAATGAAATCATCGTTCTGTAGAAGTTCCAAGTTCCAAACTCATATAGAAATGATATGAAACAAAAAATTAATGTACCTTCCTTCCGTCTAAAACGAAAAGTTTGAGTTTCAGACATATTGATTTCCGCCGCTCTGTTATAAATTACGTGGCGCCTGGAGCAATGAAGAAATTCCATTAAAACATATATAGTAACAGTTTTGTGGAAAACTATAGAAGCAGCAAATGAGCAAAATTTAAGAGGCTGCTCTCTCTGTGCACAATAAATGCGATTTGAATAATTCAACCTCAGAATAAATTATCAATGGTAAAAATGAGCTTCGCTCCTTTTCACTTCTACACGGGATGGTAATTTAAATTAGCTCTTATTCATTCCCAAATAAATAAGGACTAGCAAAACATAATTTCCTGGATTATGTTACGTAAATAAAGACGCTTGATGGAATGTAGCTAATTCGGGTTTAAGAAACAAGAAAGGGTCAAACGAGTCAGTGTAGACCTAACTACAGTATAAATGAAAAATAAATTCAGTTAGATCGAGGCGAGGGAAAAGGCTACATGAAATAAAACTGCATTACAATTTACAGGTCAACGAAAAACTATTTGAGTATTTAAACAGAAAGCGATTGGCCATAGTCCGTGTGGTAAATATGCACAGTATCTGCATTATTTCGAGATCAGGTAGATATAGATGGTTCACCCTTGTAGGTATATGGTATTTAGGAAAAATAATAATAGTAACTATATATTTATATATATATATATATATATATATATATATATATATATATATATATGCACGCCGATGTAATAAACGTCCAGTTTCCTGCTGTCCGCCACCGCTCTAATATTCTAATTTTAATTATGCCACGGCTAGCTCAGTTTAACTCACACAGAGTGCACAACGTTACGATAATCAAATAATTAACCCCTTTTCCCTAAAACTTTTCCTGTTTAGAATGATAAAACGAAGTCGATCAATATTTGTATAATGAGAAGAAAATAATATCTACACTTCACAGTTTTACTATATGACAAATAAACCCTTGAACCAATTTATAATATTTAGATTATTTATCCCCAAAATTGTATCTCCCTTTCTTTAATTTAAAGCCACCAAAAAATTGACACTTTTACTGAAAAATCTAGAACGTTCAAGATCTTTCCCCTTTTTCGTAAATTTTTACGTATAAAATATTTTTGTTGACTCCTTACAAAATATAAAAAAATATAGTCGATATTCAAATAAAAAAATTAAATGATGCCTTAAACTAGTAGCCCTGACCTGTAGTTTTCCTTCTTTGTTTTCCTCTTGTTATGCTTCTCTCCCCTTCTCTTCAGTAACCTCGTACCTTTTTAATTTAAATTCTTTTTTTTTTAATTAATAATAATAATTTAATTAAAGATAGAATGATATGCCACGACTATATTTAAAATGAAAGTTTCTTCCTCTCAGGGTCAACTGTGGGTATCACCTTGTTTGAAACCTTAATCCTCTATAGATATAACTGGTACACCTACATACGTATTTACAAGAAAACTCAAGAATCAATTTTAATTATAATATACTGAAATAAAAATTAATAATGCAACAAAGGCAAATATGCAGTATACCAAAAACTTAACCTAAAATTAGTGTACCACGATAGGGTTTAATCTTAAAATAGATCGTTAGTTTTTTAATTAGCGCAATTTTAAAAGTTTAATGTATTATCGAATGAGCTCACTAACCTGTTGCTGGTGACGTCATGTAACAACCATGAAGATTGGTGCACTTTCGATCTTTTCCACTGTGATAGTATTTACATTAAACGTTATATTTTAATCACGATAGCTAGCTGCACTCTACTGTGCGTTCATAATTAAATTGCACGCGGTGCATTCAACTTCGTGTGGGGTTAGTGAGTCACTTCCAATTTTCACCCGCACACGTCGACTTGTACTACCCGTCTGCCTGAAAATTGGTACTCCCCACTATTATTCACTGGACTAACAGGACTTTTCCGCCCTCGATGACACATACACAGCGCGGCATTCTACATTCTAACATTTTCAAACGCTAATACAATATTTTACAAATGTACATCTTCATATAAAAACATTAGGAACATTTATAGTCAAAATTTTATCAAGGACTAACAACTATTATAATTAAGTGCCATTACACTCTTTGATCTGCTGCTACGTGTTATGAATCAACACACCATGATTACCTTCAATCGAGTAGTTTCTTTTAAAACAACGCTCTGCTTCGTGCTCCTTCCCGTGAATTTGAACCAATAATTTTCATTCAGTATTATTAATTTGTTTCCAAAATTTACTGCGTGCTTTATTTAGATAAACTTGGAGTTTGCTTGGTGCAGCTTAGAATTTTCTTGTAGTAACTTAGATGTAACTTGAACGTAACTTAGAGTTTTCTTGGTCCAACTTAGAGGTAACTTAGAGCCCTACATTATAAATAATTAACCCAAATTAATTAATAAAATTTCTACTCATGTTTTCCAGCAAACGGCGAACCTTTTTCATCTATTTTCACTATAATTTATTTTAAAATATTGTTTAACACCACTTTTCACAAATTTTAATTATTCAATTTGAATATTAATTCGACGTAAATTTTTGAGTAACAGTGATGCAGCTTCTACGTCGTTCTAATTGAGAGTGAGACTCTTATCAAACTCTGGGCGTTATATAGTCTATCCCTACCTAAAATTCATTGGTTTATCTGAATTGTCGTTTAAAGTTTGCAGCCAACCACAGGTTATTTTGGATATTTCTGTGAATTTTAAACGTTTATTTCTGATGGAACAATTCAGTGATCACGTATTCTCCTAATATTTCTATTATTTGTCGATCTTTGGCCGCTTTTTTTTGGTATTATTACTGGAAATTTTAATTTACCTTGGCCTTTAATTTAGCTTATGATTTTTGTCTGTGTAGATAAAGCTTTTGGAAATCGAACGAATTTCATGAATAAAATCACGTAGCATAAATGACGTACATCAACATATTTTCGTTTATATCTTGTGTTTAAAACTCATTTCTTTTAAAGAGCGCTTTACTATCTTCTCTCATTATTGCATGCTTAATTTTAATTGATATTGCGTGATGATTTACTAGGTTTTGCCTTATTCCATGCGTATCTATTTATGAGCGCTTCTTGATTTAAAACTGGTTTAAGTGCGTGTGTAATTACTTCTCTGCTAAATATCTTTTTATTATTGAAGGACATGCTTACTGGCATTGATTAAAGTTAATTGCGGTCCTTATACAGGGTGTTAAATGTTTGTTCTTTGCATAATATGCGAATTACGAATTTTTCTTGCTAATTAAATGCGGTTTTCTAATTTCTAGTACTATTTTCTTGTATTGCGCGACCATCACGACTCAATATAGCCCTAAATAACCCCGTTATCATAGCATTATATATATATATATATATATATATATATATATATATATATATATATATATATAATATATTACTGTGAGGTTAAGGCTCTAACTACTCAAGCCCCTCCGTTGGGAAGCCATAATAATGTGAGATTATACCTGTACAATCGTGCCCCAGCGTTGGGCTGACATAATACTGTGAAGTTATCTCTCTAAAACGTCTCTGGAATCATGCCCCGGCTGTTGGGTTGATATAATTCTGTGATGTTTTTGCTCGAATCTTGCCCTCGGCTGCTCCTAATAATTCCTCTTACCTAATTTCCTAAATAATATTGTTGACATCAACCTGTTACATTCAAAAACTTCCTCTCAATATCCTCATGCTGAAACCTAAATAGACATTCACCAATCACGCACTAAAAAATAACTCAATTGACCAAATATATCACACTCTATTTACATTAGATCCATAGTACATTTTAAAACACCATTCCTTTAGGTACATCCATAAATTTCAATAATTTTATAATAATAATCATGCAAATTGATAACCTTTTAAACACATATTTTATTTAAAGTAAGAGGGCGTTCCTCATCCCTTACGTCACCCTTTTGTCTTAGCATGAGCTCATAATAAAACTTCACAACTGTGCATATAAATTTCCTGCACTACCAAATATCAATAAGCCCTCTATACCTCTTTACAACATTTGGTTATCTGTAAATTCGTTAATTATTTTCAAAGATCCATTTTCTTTTAAAGTCCCATAAATGTCTGTTCATAAAATATCAAATAATAATAAAACACATCAAATTCAAATCCAAATAATCACAAACACCATAAAAATAATCACCACTCAATGTTCTATTCTATCGCCTACCTGGTTTTTAACTTCTAAGTGTGCTCCACCATCTAGCTCCTTGAAGATGCTGCCGTCTAGTAGATACTCAGTCCATCAGCTAACTCCCTGGTCCAATTACCATCTCCGCCATGCATACTGCTGTTTTCAATTTCCATTCCAAAAATTCTAATCTCCAAACTTAACCTTTATTATTCAAACATCGCTTTTTTGTATCATTCAAACACTTTCAAACTTTAATTTTCGTGCATTCCAATACCAACTTAACAAGCTTTGTACTTACATTTTCTATAATGACGTTTCCTCTCGCGTCCCTTATATTTTTGCTTTACGGTTTTAATCCCTAAAATTCATTCTAATTAGTTTGTATGCTTCGTCTGTCTTTTCTAGTTCCATCTTAGTTTATACCTCTTTGCATTTTTCATCAATCCATTGTTCTTTAGCTTTCCTGCATTTGCGAATAATTTCTCATTCTATGGCTTTGTATCTCTGTTTTCCCGTTTCGTCTGATCTATTTTTGTATTTTCGTCTTTCTTCTAGTAAATTCAGGATACTTTTTGTTATCCATGGTTTCTTATTTTCTTTTTGTGTATACCCTAGAATATCTCTGACCGCCATGTGTAAGCTGGATTTAATGTTATTCGATTCAGTTTCTATTTCCTTAGTATCAGAAATTTTCAGCAATTCATTTGGTTGTTTTTCAAATCTTTCGTGAATATCTTTATCTTTTAGTTTCTCAAAATCAAAGTGCCTTTTTCCATTCCTTTCTTTCAAATTTTTAAATTTAAGAGCGGCCTTCATAATTACGATGTTGTGGTCAGTGTCTATATCTGCTTCTAATAAGAATGTAATCTGTTTGATATCTTCCTATATCCCCTGGTATCTTCCACGTGCATCGTCTTTTAGAATAATGTTAAAAATAATGTGTTTGTGATGGTTAAATTGTTCTTATCGCAAAATTGTACCAGCCTATTTCCCCTGTCCTTTCTCGTGCTTAAACCAAATAAACCTACTATCACTCCTTCCCTACCCTCACCTTTCACTGCATTAAAATCTCCCACAATTATTAAATTTCCATGTCCTTTTACGTATCTTAATATGTCTTCGATATCTCTGTAGATCGCTTCTACCTCTTCGACACTGTAGCTAGAGGTGGGCATGTAAACTTGTATTATTACTGTGTTTACCGGTTTAGATTCTAATCTAACCATGGGTACTTTTTCGTTCTTTTGTAAGTAATTTTATACACAGTATCCTATCTTTTTTCGCATAACTATCCCCACACACCAATTTCCTTTCTCTGATCCTGTATGAATTACCCTGAAGTCTCCACTCCAAAAATCCCCCGCCTCTGGCCACCGAACTTCGCTGTACCTATTATGTCTAGTGCTAACCTATTCATTTCAATTTTCAGGTTCTCTAGCTTAACTACTTGCTTCGTACTTCTAACATTCCACGCTCCGACTCGGAAAATGGTCCCGACTCTAATCCTGAACTTTCCGTTCGCATCCTTCAAAGTAGTCCCCTTCCGGAGATCCGAATGGGGGACTATTCTAACTCCGGAATCTTTTGCTCCAGAGAATGCCATCATGTTCATTACCATTTAAGTACACTGTGTACTTGGGAGGTAGTGTGGTGGTTTACCGTTGCCTTCAACATCGCGGTAGTGTGTCTTAAACTGCCATACCGACTCCTATGGTCTCTGCCAATGTAAGTACCGAAAGAGCCACTGCCCTGTTTCGGGGACCTGTCTTAGTCTGGTTCCTCACTAACGACCCTACTACTTTGGCTGGACCTGTAGTTTGGCTCTTTAGTTCATTAGAACACGCAAGCCATTTCACCTGTTCTAGTAATCTAGAACTTCGGCAAGGTGCAAGTCCATTATGAAAAAAATACATACATATTAACATTAAACATAGTCCATATCATTAGTTTCGCCCAGGGTTATTTATTTTACTAAATGTGGTTCAGTTATTACAGTATTTTACAGTATTTTATACAAGATGATTTGTATTTGCTTTGGCGTTTGAGAATGTTTTAAATGTTTAAAAATGTATTGAATGACTTCCAAAATTTTTTATTTTGATTAGTGTTTTTAAGTTACTACAGAATGAGCCTCCTTTTATTAATTGTGATTAGTTGTTGATTTCATACAAGGTGGCGTAATTGGTTAACGCTCAGTTCCGGCAAAACTGAGATGCAGGTTCAAATCCTGTCCATGACCTTATATTTTCCTTCTTTCAATTACTAGCTCGATTTGAAATGATCATTTGGGCTTTGCATAAAAGTCTAAGTTATTATTTCATCTTAATAATTGTAATACGTTAGTATTTATCAACTTACCTTGTGTATAAAAAACTACCTAGAATATTTATATATTAATACTTGGCTTATAGCCGTAATATTGAGCGTTGCTTCCTGTCTATATCTGACATAAGTCAAAAACTTGACAGTTAGATACGATTGACAGAAATGCTAAACGTAATTGAAAGTTAGGTTTATATATGGTTCTGTACACGATTTGGATTTGTAAATTTCTCAATTATAGTTATCGATCTCGGTGGCGTAATTGGTTAACGCACAGTTCCGGCAAAACTGAGATGCAGGTTCAAATCCTGTCCATGACCTTATATTTTCCTTCTTTCAATTACTAGCTCGATTTAAAATGATCATTTGGGCTTTGCATAAAAGTCTAAGCTATTATTTCATCTTAATAATTGTAATACGTTAGTATTTATCAACTTACCTTGTGTAAAAAAAACTACCTAAAATATATATATATATATATATATATATATATATATATATATATATTACTCATATTTAGACCAGGGTAGAAAATTAAATAATCACATCAAATAATTTTAATCACCGTGTATAATGAATATTATTAGATAATACGCGTTATTAAAACCGTGAAGCATAAAAATTTATTAGTTTCATTAAACATAAGAGATTTAAATCATGTACAAGACGCTTTATATCAAAAGAAGCAGTATTAAAAAGCTCTGCGTGTAATGTAATTATTCCTAAACAAATGGAAATTACGTGCAAAATTTATCTTAATTAACTCTATTTCAAGTAACCGGTATTGAACAAAACGTACAGATAATATCTACAGAAACTTGTAAAACCCAATAAAATGCAAATCCTAGAAGTGTTAGTTAGAAGTAGGATGTTTGAACACACCTGCGTATTTTAAAAGGCAATTTCAGTTTAATTTGTTTGGATAAACATGTCGATTCTAAGGATATTGGAAACGGTCAGATGCTTTAGCACGAAATACAAAACAGGGTTTATTTAAAAAGCTCATTCGGCGAAAAGTTTGCAGATAATTAATGTTTACAAAGAATCTTGGAGAAACCGGGGCTTAATATTCACGAGAAGGTGCGATACGGGGTTATTAAACCCAGATAGTCCACATGGACTAAAATATAATCGATAATAAAGAATATCAATTTGCACCAATACGAACAGGTTAGAAAAGGAAAGAGAAAATGCGTCAAGCAAAGACACATATAGTAAAAGGCGTGATTTAAGCAACGTCACGAGGGTCACAATTGGTTGAAAATAGGATGCAAATATCAGAGGTAGAAACAACAATTTCTGTACAAAATTAATTAGTTTTTCTCGGACATGTTTGCGTGCCGTGTGAGAATTTCTGAGATTTAAATGGGGCGAGTGAAAATTGTAAAACCGACGCGCGAGCGACGGACTGGGAACATAGAATGAGAAATTCTTAAGAATTGTCTGTTTTGAGGACAAAAGCGACGTGCCGGCTATTCGCTATATATATACCGGGGTAATATGAATTTCGGCCTCTTAGACTTTTGACTATTCGATGCGTTAAAAGCTCTTACATCCGCGACTTGATTCAAGATGTTAAACAGTGCATTTTAGTTTGATAAAATAATTTAAAATTTTGCTCGTATATTTTAGTGATTCAAAATAGTTTGTTATTTACGTGCTAACATGAATGTACTTCAGTGCACTTAGATACAAGGTAATAAAATTTAGTATCACTGTACCAATTAGCAAAATTTACAACGACAAATGTATACACAAAAGTAGGCAGTTTTGGCGTATATTGGTGAAAGACGCATGAATTTCTCTGCTATTTTCGGGGTGTTAATAATTAAATGGTTCAAATACGTGTCTGGATCCACGAAACAAGGGTCAGATATACACAGATGAGTTCCGGAAAAGCCCAGAAACAACTTTAAATAAATGGTGATGGAGAAAATTTTAAAAGCGTTGAGAATTAGAAGCCGTAAATATAATCCTGTTGGAATGGTGTGATTAACTAAAGGGACGATGTACATTGAAGCTACGAGGACAGTAACCTTCAGGTAAATTATACTATTTTGTTTGACATTTTGTGTGTGTTGAATAACTTTATAATTGATTTACTTTAAATGGACATTAGTGAAATTGTACTAACCATAAAATTTTAATTTTAAGATGAAATTTGCTTGTTTAAGTAGAAAGGGTATTTAGTATTGATGTTCTGAATTATGATGAAACTTTGGGTATGTCTTTGAGCTCAATTAGACGAACCTGGTTAATTAACGTAAAGGGTGGTAGATGCTCCTTTATACTCAGACTCCGGTCTGCTTATATTGTTATATTAATTAGTAGGCATCCAACAAGGACTTTAATTCTGGATGCACGTCAAAGTGATAATAAAATTAATCTTGAAATTCTTTTAAAACTGAATTTTATGCTGAAATTTAATTTGAAAATTTAATGTATTCTGAATATTGATGTAAATAGAGTTAACGTTGATGTTTGTGGTAGGAATGTGTTGTTTAATTTTATGAATGAGGAGGTTTATAAAATTAGGTGAGCAGCTGAAGCGAAACCAGGATCACAGCAGTTTATGACGCCCAATCGGTGGGACTAAAATTTTTTTGTTGAAAGGACCCAGTTCCCGCATTCAAAGGAGCATATCACAGCAGTTTATGGCGACCACAACGTGAGGGCTCGAATTCCAGATAGTGTTTAACTATTCCAGGAAACTGGCGATCTGAGAGAGAGTTTCTGTGTGTGTATAAATTTAAGAGTATTTTGAGTGTGTGAGTGAGTAGAACGTATGCAGAGAAAAGAGTGGTTAAGGAGTCAAGGAGTGGAAATTGGAAGTGACGATAGTGCATTGTGCGAAAAAAATCTAAAATGGAAGAAGCTGGAGGCAGTAGAGATCAGTCGAGGACGGAATCAGGGATCAAGGAAACGAGATGATATTGAGAAGGTTAGAGAGGATGAGTGAAGAATCGAATAGAGCGATGGAGGAGTCTAACAGAAAATTAGAACTGCTAAGCGATGAATCGAATAGAGCGAGAGAGGACTCAAATCGAAAATTTGACCGAATGAATGAGACATTAACAGGAGTTAGGGAAACCCTAAGTGAGAAAATAGATAAGACGAATAAAGAAGTTTCAGAATTTAAAATAGTCTTACCGTAAAGATGGGGAAGTTGAAAATAGGGTTGAAAAAATGAGCGTGATATTACAGGTCTTCGACAGGAAATGGGACATTTAAAGTCCGAAGTACGCATGTTCTGTGAAGAAGAGATTAATGTAAAATGACTGAAGTGACGGACTCATGTAGGGATCAGTTAGGCAGGGTAGAACGCGAAGTTAGTAGTATTAAATACAACATGTCAAATTTAACGGGGATGGTCCCAGATTTTCTACAGGTGGAGTATCATTGGACCAACACATGAAATTTTATGGCGATAACAGGGTAAATCCACAAATTTTTATTAATAGTGTAAGAAATCTAGTGGGAAATTTATTTGACGAACAGACTAAACTAAATACGATAAAGGCTTTATTAAAGACAATGCGGAAGCGTGGTACAATTTAGTAGGACAGGACATAGACACGTATCAGGACTTTGAAAACAAATTTCTAAAGCACTACTGGAGTGACCACAGACAAGATCAATTACGAGACGACTTAATCACAGGAAATTTAAGGGAGAATTTTCAGGAAGTAGGAGCAATATGCTATACGCAAGTATAGCATAGCAAAGCAACTGAACCCACCACTGACGGACCGACAAATTATTAAGTATTTATCACGACACTTCGAGGTAGACATAAGACGACACGTAGCACTACAGAACATAGTGGACAGAGAAATGTTTCTAGAATACTTGCAGAGGTACGACGACGTAAGTAGTGGACGACCTCGGGATAACAGGAAAGACAGATCAACACAGTTAGGTTTGACAATAGACGGGACAACTACGCTAGACGGGGGAATAGTTACGGATACCAGCGACAGAGTTGGGAACAGAGACGACCATACGTTCGAAGTAATAGTTTAGGAAGGGGACCTGCACCGAGACCGGAACCTACCAGAAGGAATAGTTCACCGGACATGAAGGGGACTGCTAATACAGACACGGAACGAGTGGAAACGCCTAGGACATACGCTGAGGTGACGGCTAGACCAGGACCGAGTAGGGAAAACAGACCTGGACAGGATTTTTAGAACGCGACAGACCACTAGATTTCAGTGTAAATGTATATGAACATCCACGTGAATTTTTCAAAATTGAGGAGGAAGTAGAGCCAGAAACTGAGGAAAAATTATGTTTGCCAATTATTAATTTAGAAATTTTTGAGAATAATGTAGAAGTATTACTTGATACAGGGGCAGAGGCGAGTTTAATATCGGAGGAATTCGTCAGCAAAATTAGGGATAAGGTTTGTGATAGAATTATGCCTATAAAGCGTAGCCATTTAGTAGCTCCAAATAAAAAGAAGTTTGCTGTAGTAAATAGTGTTGTGGTGCTTAGGATAGATGTAGGAGGTTTAAGCAGTGAACAGGAGTTTGTAATTGTACCTGGACTGAAGTTTCAGAGCATTTTAGGTGTTGACTGTATGATGAAGTTAGGGGTTTTGATAGATATGGAAACGAAGGTAGTAAGGATTAAAGATAGGGTAGTGCCATGGAAGGGCAGTTATGAAGTCACAGAGGATGACACGGGGTTTAGTATTAATGTAGTAGAGGTAGAGGATGATGAAGTTGAACAGATCAACACAATAAGATGTCCAGAGGATAGGAGAGTAGAGGTTCAAGCTTTAGTACAAAAACATGCAGAATTAGAGGGGGTAGAAGCAACAGCAGCATATAGGGAGCAGGTGAAGGCCGAATTATTTTTGACGAGATTAAGTGGCAAGTTTATTTTTAGTAAAGTAGATTTAAGGAATTCATTCTGGCGGATTCCATTACACAAAAATTCTGGAAGGTACGTAGGATTTTCCGTAGAGAGAAAAATCGAGAATTGTAAAGTAGTATCGTTTGGTTTGTCGGCAGAAAGGGACACAATGATAAATGAGAAACAGGCAAGTGTAGGGACTGAAGAAGAAGTAATATTTAAGAGTAAGGATAATAGGGATGATAAGTTTATTGTATGTGAGAGAACAGGGATGTTAAGTATAGATATAGAAGGGGGAGAAATAGGGATGAAGAGTATTAGGATAGTTAGACGAAAGACTTGGAGGGTCAAGAAGAGAGTTAGATTTAAATAACTTGATGAACAAAGGATAGAGATAGGTGAATTTTAGTATAGATATAGGAATAAGAATAGAATAGAGAGAAGATATAGGTGTATATCGAAGAGTAGAAATAGATGTTTATAGAAAATAAAACTAGGTATAGGATAAATAGGGGAGATAATTAGGAATAGGTTTAGGATGAGAATAAAGAGTAAATGTAGGAAGAAAATAAGATAGGTTAAGTGTAGATATTTCATAGGAGATTAGTGGAGAGTTAGGAATAGAGTAAGAGTAGGATAGGCATATAGGATTAGGTAGGGGGAAGTAAAGTATAGTGAAGATTAGTTAAAAGTTAGGAATAGGATAGGTATATAGGATGTATATAGGATTAGATGGATAAGTAGGATGAAGTTAGGGATAATTTCAGTTTATAGAATTAGGTGAGAGTTAGGAATAGGATAGGGATATAGGATAGGTGTAAATATTTTTTTGGATTGGAGATAAGGTAGGTAAGTTAGATAGATAAGGGTAGAGAGTGATAGGCAATTTTTTTTTGTAATTTTTTTTTTGGGCTAAATGTTTAATATTTGCATTCAAATAAGTGGGATTATTTGTATTCAAATAGGGGGAAAATACTCATATTTAGACCAGGGTAGAAAATTAAATAATCACATCAAATAATTTTAATCACCGTGTATAATGAATATTATTAGATAATACGCGTTATTAAAACCGTGAAGCATAAAAATTTATTAGTTTCATTAAACATAAGAGATTTAAATCATGTACAAGACGCTTTATATCAAAAGAAGCAGTATTAAAAAGCTCTGCGTGTAATGTAATTATTCCTAAACAAATGGAAATTACGTGCAAAATTTATCTTAATTAACTCTATTTCAAGTAACCGGTATTGAACAAAACGTACAGATAATATCTACAGAAACTTGTAAAACCCAATAAAATGCAAATCCTAGAAGTGTTAGTTAGAAGTAGGATGTTTGAACACACCTGCGTATTTTAAAAGGCAATTTCAGTTTAATTTGTTTAGATAAACATGTCGATTCTAAGGATATTGGAAACGGTCAGATGCTTTAGCACGAAATACAAAACAGGGTTTATTTAAAAAGCTCATTCGGCGAAAAGTTTGCAGATAATTAATGTTTACAAAGAATCTTGGAGAAACCGGGGCTTAATATTCACGAGAAGGTGCGATACGGGGTTATTAAACCCAGATAGTCCACATGGACTAAAATATAATCGATAATAAAGAATATCAATTTCACCAATACGAACAGGTTAGAAAAGGAAAGAGAAATGCGTCAAGCAAAGACACATATAGTAAAAGGCGTGATTTAAGCAACGTCACGAGGGTCACAATTGGTTGAAAATAGGATGCAAATATCAGAGGTAGAAACAACAATTTCTGTACAAAATTAATTAGTTTTTCTCGGACATGTTTGCGTGCCGTGTGAGAATTTCTGAGATTTAAATGGGGCGAGTGAAAATTCGTAAAACCGACGCGCGAGCGACGGACTGGGAACATAGAATGAGAAATTCTTAAGAATTGTCTGTTTTGAGGACAAAAGCGACGTGCCGGCTATTCGCTATATATATACCGGGGGTAATATGAATTTCGGCCTCTTAGACTTTTGACTATTCGATGCGTTAAAAGCTCTTACATCCGCGACTTGATTCAAGATGTTAAACAGTGCATTTTAGTTTGATAAAATAATTTAAAATTTTGCTCATATATTTTAGTGATTCAAAATAGTTTGTTATTTACGTGCTAACATGAATGTACTTCAGTGCACTTAGATACAAGGTAATAAAATTTAGTATCACTGTACCAATTAGCAAAATTTACAACGACAAATGTATACACAAAAGTAGGCAGTTTTGGCGTATATTGGTGAAAGACGCATGAATTTCTCTGCTATTTTCGGGGTGTTAATAATTAAATGGTTCAAATACGTGTCTGGATCCACGAAACAAGGGTCAGATATACACAGATGAGTTCCGGAAAAGCCCAGAAACAACTTTAAATAAATGGTGATGGAGAAAATTTTAAAAGCGTTGAGAATTAGAAGCCGTAAATATAATCCTGTTGGAATGGTGTGATTAACTAAAGGACGATGTACATTGAAGCTACGAGGACAGTAACCTTCAGGTAAATTATACTATTTTGTTTGACATTTTGTGTGTGTTGAATAACTTTATAATTGATTTACTTTAAATGGACATTAGTGAAATTGTACTAACCATAAAATTTTAATTTTAAGATGAAATTTGCTTGTTTAAGTAGAAAGGGTATTTAGTATTGATGTTCTGAATTATGATGAAACTTTGGGTATGTCTTTGAGCTCAATTAGACGAACCTGGTTAATTAACGTAAAGGGTGGTAGATGCTCCTTTATACTCAGACTCCGGTCTGCTTATATTGTTATATTAATTAGTAGGCATCCAACAAGGACTTTAATTCTGGATGCACGTCAAAGTGATAATAAAATTAATCTTGAAATTCTTTTAAAACTGAATTTTATGCTGAAATTTAATTTGAAAATTTAATGTATTCTGAATATTGATGTAAATAGAGTTAACGTTGATGTTTGTGGTAGGAATGTGTTGTTTAATTTTATGAATGAGGAGGTTTATAAAATTAGGTGAGCAGCTGAAGCGAAACCAGGATCACAGCAGTTTATGACGCCCAATCGGTGGGACTAGAATTTTTTTGTTGAAAGGACCCAGTTGCCGCATTCAAAGGAGCATATCACAGCAGTTTATGGCGACCACAACGTGAGGGCTCGAATTCCAGATAGTGTTTAACTATTCCAGGAAACTGGCGATCTGAGAGAGAGAGTTTCTGTGTGTGTATAAATTTAAGAGTATTTTGAGTGGAGGAGCATATCACAGCAATATATATATATATTTACTAAGTGTTCACGAGCGCGTCTTAAAAGTAATTTCTGATAAGTAAACACCAAAAAAACAATGTAATAGTAGACAACAGCAATAAAAGGAAAAAGAAGCACTACTAAAATACGAAAAGGAATTTGAAGTCACATACTTCAAAGACAAAGTGCTTCACTTCAATAAATATGTTAAAGAAGAAAACGTTTCCGATCCTATAAAGATGTACAAATTATTAGTTGACGGGTTAAAATCTACATTTCCTAATGTAGAAACCAATTTAAAATTTTTCTTATAATCCCAATTTGTAACGCTAGCGGTGAATGCACGTTCTCTGTTCTTAAACACGTAAAAAATTATTTACACAATTCATTAAGTAGAATCACTTAAATAATTTATCACTTATGTTTATAAAAAACGATGTTGTTCAATCCCTACATTATGAATGCATTATTGACAAATTTTCCAAACTTAAGGCAAGGAACGTTCCACTATAAACCAATCTATCTGTTTTAGTTTTTCCACCTAAATTCCCTTTCTTTAATATTCAATTTAATATTCAAACTTACTATTATTTACTTTACTTAGTAATATTTTGTGTATGACCAGGTTTCTGTTATTTTATAAAATACGTTCAAGATTAAAAAATTCTTATTTCAATTTCAAAGATATGAGGGGCCTTCAGATAAAGTTTGCGCTTAGGGTCTTCCGAATACTTAATCCGCTACTGCAGTTGATGTAAATATTATATAAGGTTGTAGTTAAAAGTTTGAGGTTATATTTGAGAAAAATTGTAAAATTTATTTTATTGTTTGTGAAGTGGAAGATCAAAATTTGCACATTCATTCACTCTTATTTTATTGTTTTACTTCCGAGACAAAAACGCCTGTCAAGCTTGCAAAAATTTGTGTCAAGTTTTGGGCGATAATGCTTTACAAGAGCTTTAGTGCCAAGGAAGGTTTACAAAATTCCGTGTTGGTGATTACGAAGCGGCTCCGTGCCGTAGTTGGTATGCGTGTGACTACTATGCCCAAGAACTCGGGTTCAAATCCGAACACGGTCCGCTTGAAAAATGTTAAGCGAGCATTTTTCACGAAATACGCCTTCGTTCGAATGAGAGGTAAAATGAAGGTCTGATGTGTGAGTGTTGTCACGCACGTTAAAGATCCCTATCTTGCTTGGAACAGCAAGGATTCGGCAAAATTCAAAATATTCTAGGTTAAAAAAAGCTCGCTTCCTGGTCAATGTAGTACCTTCGGATGGAGCATTGGGGAAAAATCTGTAAAGTTGTGCTTATGATCTTAAGATACTCATCGGCAAGAAAGACCAAACCAAGTTGACGATGATCAAATAAAGGCACTAACTTAGTCAAACCAGCGTTACACAACACAAGAGATTGCTAAATGATTGAATATTCATCATTCAACTGTTCATGACAATCTAACGAAGCTAGGATACATTAGCAAGCTCGATATTTGGGTTTCACGTGAACTTAATAAAAATCATTTGACGGTGCGCATCAAAATCTCCGACATATTCACATGAGGAAAACGATCTTTTTCGAAGCACTTAATAACATGATGCGAAATGGATTTGTAGGTATGCAACCCAAGTTGCACCTAATAAACTTCATACGTGTTATAGAAACACAGACGCGAACGCCCCTTAATAATAGACTCTTCTATCAACACACCTTAAAATCGAATAGACTCGTCCGAAATCTCCGATTATTAGAATACAAACATTATTTATAATGATCAAGGAGGCGAGTATTCAAATCTTAAGATGAAAACTTTCGTCTGTTTCTGGGTATATGATAACATGCGATAGCCAGGAGCAAGCAATAACTTCTGATTTTAGGAGCTTGACCTTTTATCACGGTGCACAAAGCCTGAAGGTAAAATCAGAAGGTTTGTGTCATGCACTAATGTGGACACTCCACGCCCTGCCGGTAAGGTGCTCCAAATCCTACCACCAGGGCCTGGACTTCCACCAAAAGAAGTTACTTCGTAGAACCATTTTTGTATCAGCGTCTACCGCTGAACTCAAGCCAAACACGGTCTATCGGGACGGGATGTCCGAGGCGTTCGTGACGCACCTTGTTTTTGCCGCCCACTATTACTAAAGCGGACATAGCGGCCTGGACGTGTGAATACCACACCCCGAACCAGTTCCGACACCTATTACGAAGAATCCGCCATCATTATGCCGTTCCACGCCTCATATCGCCGATAAAGAAACCTGCACAATACACGACCCCTGCACTGATTGACCTGCCACATCTAGCTTCGATCCAACGAAACCATTACCTGCAGATCCCAGGCGACACCGTATCTGTGAGTACATATTCCTACGCCAACTCACTTTAACGTAGGCATTTTTTTAGTCGCGTTTCTTCACAGAAATGCGCGTAAAAGTTCAAAATTAATCCAGAGCGCAAGTTTCATTTTTTGTGTACAAACATTACATTCATGCAAAACCGCACTATAAATTTTCTAACGCTAAAGGACGTTTACATTTCTAGCGTTAATAGAATTTGTTCAGATAGCTCTATTCTCATACATAAATTAAAGGACATTTTTATATTGCATATGCATGTAGAATCTTATGTAATTGTTATTTTCGATTCCATGTTATTGTATGTATTTCTTACAGTCAATGTTTAATTCTAAATCTGTAAATAAATGGTACATATTTGTTGTCTCTATACATTAACGAAACAAAAGGTGACCCCACAAAACACAGAAATCGTGAACTGAACATCCACATATTGTTTATAAGTATGTGTGTCGCGAAAAATCTTGAATCCGGTCTTATGATCCTCTTCAACGATGTCCAAAGCATACATTCATCAAAGGAAAATTATATCAATGTGGTGGGATTTTAAAGGGGTCGTGTATTTCGAGACATTAGCAAAGAACATCAACATTAATTCAGAAGTGTACTGTCTACAATTCAATAGTTTGAATACATGCATCGTTCAGAAACGTCCAGAACTCGTAAATCGTAAAGGAGTTGTGTCCCATCACAACAACGCTCAACAACATGCAAGTTTGGTCACTTGGTAAAAAATATTGGACTTGGATGGGATGTGTTGCTACATACTGCATACTGCCAGACCTTGCTCCATCCGATTTTCATTTGTTTCGATGTCATACAAAACTCATTGCGTGACATACGTGTGATTCAGATGAGATTGAACCGGCACCTTGTTGAAGTTTTCAATTATAAAAACTGCTCTTTCTATGAATGAAGAATTTTGAAACTTACTGTAAGATGGCGAAATGAACAATATATCCTTGATTGATCTAATATCTATATGCAAATAAACACACTTATAACACATTGGGAAATGTGTTATGACTTCTCCGACAACTTGATAATAGTAAAAATCAACTCTTTCTGTGCATCTATGCCCATATTTGTATTTGATATCTAGTTGGATTAGTCATGAATTTAAGCGTCCCTATCTGTCTATATATAACAACATAACGTCAAAGACTTGGCACTGTCAAATGTGATTGACAAAAATGTCAAACGTAGTTGAACGTTGGATGGATATAACGTTGGCGTAAGCGATTTAAAATTCTTTATCACTTCAACTAAATTACCAGTTACGGTATAGCTGACTTGGTAAAGCGTTCTAGTAAAAATTGGAAAGTGACAGATTCATACCATGCATGCGACTTTTATTTTCCTTCTTTCGATTATATGCTGGATTTGAAGTTAACATTTCAGTTTTGCACAAAAGCATATGCTGCCATTTTCTCTTACTAACTTAAATCATAACATTAGCAATCAAGTTACCTCTTATACCAGTATACAAAAGTCGGCAGTTGTTCAGTTAGAGTTTGCCGAGACTCTGCGGCCAGGTTGCAGATTATCCAACGGGTGACAGACATAGTTTACTTTTACTTATAAAATAGAAAATGTAATGTGACCATGTATTTGAAAAACGTGCATTGTTGGGATAAAAAGGAGACGATTCTCACAATGTTACATCGGTTAAAATTCTAACAATTCCAGCATTATTTGTATTAGAAACTGTTTATCTTTTTTCAAGTAACTGTTCAACCAATTTTGTGCAGATTTCAATAAAAAATTACTAGTATAAACTTTACACACCTCAGCAATTTTTTAAAAAGCCATTTCAAAACTACTAATCCATATCAGCATAATGCATCACTACAAAACTTTGCGTGTTTTGCTTAAATAGTACTTTCTTTCGACTAGAAACAAAAATTCGAGCACCTTTTTACAAAGTCCCATTACTTCTGAAGCTGAAAAAACTCCAAAGCTTTCAGTTAGCTTCAATATGCGAAATATTATACGAAGAGTCCATTTAATCATTATAGTACTTCTTTCTTGAGGTGCAGATAATGGAGCACACACATTAACAAAGAGAATGAAGCGTTCAATAAATGGTTGATGTTATATAAAAAGTAATTATAGCCGAGTATCTTGCTTATGGCAGAACCCTAACAAATATGAGAAATTTTATACCCTTTCAATTTAGGAGAAATAAAATCATCATTCTGCAAAAGTTCTAAGTGGCAGAGTCGTCTAATAAAACGAAATGGAACGTACAGATAAAAAATTAGTGTACCTTTCCTTTTTGTAGAAGGAATCGTTTCAATTTCGAACGTATTGATTTTCCTCGCTGTTATAAATTACATGGCGCCTGGAAGATATCTGAAGACATATATACACTATGTAATAATAGTCCTAGAAAATCTCTAGAAGAAGAAAGAAAAATATAAAAGTATGTAGACTAATTAAATTGGACAACAGCTAAAATAATTTACTTGAATTCCCTACTTTTACAATATACAAGATAGCCCATTAGTGCGGGGAAGTCCAATATCTCATTTAATATCAAATACATTAAAAAAGTGTGTCAAATAAAAGTTGCAGGATGCACACTACTGCATACTTGTAAATAATTCTTAAACCCACAAGGTGCTTAGACTAATCGTGGCTCTGTGTCGATCTGTTTTTTTTTTAAATTGAACATCCCATGTTTTATATCACAGTTCGATTGCTCTCTTTAAATGCTCTATGGGCATTTTTTGTTGTAGCATTGTCAAGATAGGAAAATTTTTCATGAAATTTCTGAAGAAAAAACATTGCCTCATATAAAATTGAGTGTAGTTCAGTTTTAAAATTTTTAGTTAATGTATGGTACACAGATAAACGTAGGTAGTCCCCTGATAAGAATGCAAATATTTGGTGATTTAATTTGTTGCGAATAGTTTTGGCCCCAGAAAATCTAGCCGGTAATACACAGTAAAACTCGGTGACGTACTCCCTACATATGATTTTTTTTCCAATGCTCCAACCGAGGGTACTAGGAAGCGAGTTTTTTTACCTCAAAATTTTGAATTTTGCCGAATCCTTGCTGTTCCAAACAAGGTAGGGATCTTTATCGTGCGTGACAACACCCACACACGGGACCTCCATTTTACCTCTCATCCGAACGAGGGTGTATTTTTATGAAAATGCTCGCCTAACATTTTTCAAGCGGACCGTGTCGGGATTTGAACATGGGACCTTGGGCATAGTAGTCACACGCATACCAACTACACCACGGAGCCGCCGGTGACGTACTCCGCTAAAAATCCTATTTCGTTAAAGTGCCGAAAACCTGAACTGTAATAACAAAAATAGTGGCCTACTAATTTAGTGGGACCGATGGTGTAAGTGTTTGAAGAGGGTCCCAGAATGCTATCGGGTGTGAAATAAGACTTAATCAGGAAGTATCTAAAACACCACCTAATCTCGCAGGGTTTCTAGGGAAAAGCCCTAGAAAGAATAACATGAGGATGCCCAAACCTAAGATCAGGAAAGTGATTCTGGCTTAAAATTCACCTATTGTTTAAACATAAAACAAACATGAACGAACCATAAGAACACTAAGAAAACCTATATAAAACTGCTAGTTGAAAGAAAGATTTCTAAAATAAAATGTTATATAACTTGAATTGTCAATCACGCCTTTAGGTAATTGAAAAATAATTTATTACAACAAAACCGGAACTACACCTTCACATTAATTTAAAAAAACACATATAAAAAAATCTTTACACTATTACACGATTGCGTTTTCAACTATATTATACACTTACGTTTTAATTACAATTACATGATAGATATTCTTAAGCAAATATTAAAAATCAAACATATCACAAATTGCTTAACTATTTTCTTAACCTACTCACACATCGTACTGTAGGTATCTTTTATCAGTTCATGTAATGAATTCAAAATGTTAATTTATTTACAAATTTTCTAGGGTACAGTTTCAGAGGTTTTATAAATGCCTGGTGAGCGATGGTGGCCTGTAGATACCTTCGACACCACTAAAAGCATTTATCTCCAGGTGATTTCAAAAGAAACTAGCTGTTCTCAACATGCTTATGTCCAACGTGAAGGTGTTAAATTATGGAACCAACGTGTTTCTAAAATTAAAAGTAACCAACCTGATAGGGTATTATCCAAACTTTATTGCCTACTCTCAGACTGCTCGAGACCTTTCCTTAAAGGTAAACTAACCTACTCAAGTTACATGTTGTTTCTTTGTACCTTAATAATTAATTTTCTCCATAAAATAATTCGAGATCTCTTCGGCAAACTTCGGACATATGAATCAAGAGTACAAATTAAATATATCGTGTGTAATTTTATCTTTATCTAATTATACAAAAATTAACTTACGGAAAGGCTAACTAGAATCAGTAACAAGGACTTTTTATTTATTAGTCAGCACAATTTTTCATGTGAAAGTTCTTCAAACCTTTATAAATACCTGATGAATGATTGTTACCTGTAGATAGAGTAGTATTATTATCTCATGACGGGTGACGTCACATGCGCAATAGGTTCAATTTAAACTTAAACCTCAAGATTCACAACGCTACAGTACAACCCACAAACATCTTGCTAGCAATGTGGCTTTAATACGTCGTCACGAATATCCCATTTATTACGTTAAGTAAAATATTGTTTGTAAGGACCCCGTTCATGCTGGCGGTATCTAGAAATTCATAAATATATGAAATAAATCCAGACCTCCATATAATATCGGAGCTTTTACTTGTTTTGACTTATAAACAATTCTAGGTTCGTAGTTTCTTTATCCGTAAATATTTGCTGTGGCAACAGTGCACATACTCAGCGGATCCCAATACTGTATATACCGAAAGTGAACCGTAACTGTCATTGTCATTCTCGCTCTTATCAAGGTCTTGTTGTTTCCAGTTTTCCGTTTTAATATTTGTATCAAGTAATAGTCATCAAAACAGTTTTTTTCAAAACTAACTGATAGTTAATTTCTTCAGCAATGTAAGTATTTAAAAAGAATGTTCGTTCAATGATTAATTGTGATATTTTTTAGAGTAATATTATGAATAAGAAGGAGGTGATTCATAGTCAAGGACGACAGATTGTTTTTTATGTGTTTCAATATTTGAAACGCATAAAAGATTCGGGCGCCTCCAACCTGAACAATTTGCAAGAGATATATACAATTTATAATAATATTAATATAACAAATGATATAAAAACCTTTTGGTATTAATTAAAAATTGTTTTTGTTTTGTTTTTGTTAGTTACAACACCATGAGTGTCATTGTGTAAACATATTCTTAAAACGTTTTTGTAATAAATCTTAGTAATATTTTCGAGGTGGGCATTTGACATTTTTATAGTGTTTATAGTTTATAGTTTGTGTTTAAAACAAAAACGTCTATTGATTTGAAAAAAACGAATATGTAGTACTACCAAATTGTTTTTGTTCTACTAGTGACTATAAGTGATAAAATATCTTGTGTACACTGATCCAATCAATCAATAATTTGTGGTATCACATCTAACAATAAGCTCAGATCATTTTTATAGAAGAGCAAAAATCAACATAAAACTATTTAAAACACATTCCTTGGTTGCTCGACAATTTTTGCTCTGGCAACATTGGACGTGCAAGCAGTCGATGTTTTCTAGTCTCACTTTTTTATTTTGATTATTAATATAGCTCCTCCTCGCGCAGGTTTTTTCAAGGTCACCCGCCATGAGATAATAATACTACCATCCCTTGGACATCACTAAACGCATTTATGTCCGGATGACTTCAAAAGAAACTAGCTAGAATCAACATGCTTATGTCTAACGTAAAGTTCTTAAACCATGAAACAAAGGTGTTTCTAAAATTAAAACTTACCAACCTGGTAGGGTACTATCTAACCTTTATTGCCTACTATTGGACTGTTCGATTCCTTTCCTTCAAGGTAAATTAACCTACTTAAGTTACATGTTGTTTCTTTGAATGTTAATTATTTTAGAGTGTGTCTATTACGCTATACAATCATACGAAACACTAAAATTATGAATATGACACCTGCACCAACGTTTACTTTGTTAATAATTTGTTGCTAAATACTAATTATACTAAAAATATTTATTATTATTTACAAACATTTCGGAATATTAGACAGGTATTCCTCCACTGAGTAAAAACTATGCTGAAGTAAATAGTCTTTAATTTTAATTTTTAAATTTTCTATAGATAAGAGCTCTTACACGCTTTGATAATTTATTATACAAAAAACATTTATCTTGTATTTAGAAAACACATCTTATTTTGAACTACATTTAAAATAGATTATCGAACCACTTTCTAGCCCACCATGGAGAATTAATATATATTATACTTTTTGATTCAATTATTTGAATGTGGATGCACTAATTGAAAATTTTAACAATCCTAGATACTAATAAATATATTTTTGAGTTTTACTCTATTATCGAGCTAAATCTAAATAAAAATGCACAGGTGTTTTGCTGTTAGGTTTTTGAATATTAATACACTATGCGGGTCTTTGTTGGAGTTAATTTTAAAAGACGTGATAATTAATTTCGATTCCCCAGGAAAATTCTATACTAATTTGATAGGTTACACGATGGGTTTATCTCAAAAGGCAGAGCAATACTGTTTAGAAATAGATTGAAGATGACTTCCATATGGTTTGCAAAAGGTTGATCTGTAAATAAGTAAGGGTCGTTCGATTTGAAAAAAATTCCGAAGGATTTGAGAACCTGAGGAAAAACACAATAATTGTTATCTTACACGACGGAGTTATAATAAAAATACTGCTAAGAGTAATTTTTTATAATAATTCTAAAAATGGTGTTGATGGTTAAATACATACAGGTAAAACCCACTATAAAACAATTATAAGCGTCACTTTTCCAGTCAAGACTTGCATATAACGCCAATTAACATAATAAAAAGCTACGCACGCTCGACCATCGGCATAAAAGGCGAGGGAGCCATGTTCCAGTGCATTAGTCGTCAAAGTATGGCCGAGTTTGATTAAAATTACAAGTTAAAGATGGATTTTTCTTGTGTTGACGTTACAAGTGATGTGCGAGTACCACAATTAAATATCAACCAACTAGTTGGTAAGACACCCTATAGGTTAGGCGAATTTCCCCCAAATTATCACCACCATATAATAGAAGTTGGTTTTGATTTATATGGTGGTCTTCAACCTGCCATCCAAGTTATTTGCTGTAGTGGTATGTGTGCTGATTCTACGATAACATTCTCTTACTTCGATTGGAAGAAATTGTGTACTTTTCAAGTGGAATTTCAAATTCACCAATTTGCTCAAGACTCAAACAAGTCAGATTAAACGGTTTGACTACTGGAGACGACGTTGTTGACATACAATTGGATCAAGATTTCAAATTGCAGCTGAGCACAACCTTTAATAGAAGTATATGGCTGTTGAACAATTTTGAAAAAGAGAATTTATATAATATGGAAATTACGAAAGATCGGAATGTTATTGTGCTACCTGCGTACGAGTGCAACAAGCTATTAAATTTGCGAGAATTAATCTGTTTTAAAATGACAGAGTTGAGGTGTAGAAACTTTCCAGAATTTTACGAAAAATTTGTAGGTGATATAAAAAATGTATGTGGAAATATGACGGAGGAAGAAAGGGTTCAAACGTTATTAGAGGAAGAGAGCCGTGCCAGTATTTCTCTGTCTAATGATTGCAGCAATTTAAATTACTTGACAGTGTTGGAAATTATTAAATGTTACCCCATCCAATACTTAATAGAAGCTCCTGCAAGGCAATCGCTTGCGCAAATGTTTAGAGATTTGGCTATCCCAGATTCGCCAAACTCTGGTTACCACAGCGGTTTATAGATGTTATCAATACATGTATATATTTTATTAAAAACATTATATTTCTTGATAAAGTTTGTTATACATATTGGTATCACCAACATTAGCAAAAATTATTAATAGACATATTAAACTATCTTGTTTTTATTTTTAGGTATAAGCAAAAATTATTAATAGACGTATTAAACTATGTTGTATTTATTTTTAGGTTTAAAGTGGTGTACCCCGCAGATAATAAACACAATATACCGCATGTCAACAAAAAAAAAAGTTAAAATGTGTTGGTAGTAAGGCTAAGTCCTACTGTATTGTAAGCGAGAAAGACACGATTAAAAAGATTAAAGGGGTCTCACGAAGTGTAGTTAAGAATATTAATGTAGATAGTTTTAAGGACATTGTACATTGCGGAAGATTTGGTTCTAGGAAATGAGCAACCTACGAAAGTACAGAATACTTGGTATTAATGCTAATTGGTTTAGTTACTGCGCTTGTGCACTCTTCGAGTGTCTTCGGCAATCTCCGATAAAATAAATTATTAAACTTTTGTGTGCTTAATTTCTTTGTGTTCTTAAATATTAATTGGCTTGCATTCAGCGTACTTTCCTTCTGTAATTAATGTATTTGTTTGGAGAAGAAATACGCTTTAAAAGGAACTATACACTGCTTTCACATGTAATTTGGGTAATCCATAATCGTCAAGAAATTAGTTCGGATACGAATTGTATTTTCCAAGTACCTAATTAGCATGACGTGTTTAAAATTTTAAAAGTCGTGGTTTTGAATATTCTAAAAACAGTACATTACTGTTTGAAAATGGTTTTAAATATTAAACACTTATGGCTTATAAAGGGTTCATTTCTAAAATTCCCACGGTTTTAGATTGCCTGGGAACTTATAGATACGATTAACTTTTATCTAGGTTAGATATGAATGCAAAAATTTAGAGGTTTGGGGCCTTTAAAGTGTAACTTTGTAAGGGGTGGTCTAATTTTAAATGTTTGCAGATTCGGATTCTGCGTAAAATTCTAGACTAATTTGATGTATCGCATAGTTAAGAAAATTTATAAGGACGGTCAGAAATCGCTGTCGGTAAAAAAATCTTAAAATGAGGGTAGCTCCCTGGGGGATGATGCAATCTGAAAAATCCCTAGAAATTCAGGTAGTTGAAAAAAATCTAATATTAATTGATAGCAAACAAGGTACATTTATCTCGTGGGTGTAAATGTGGAGAAAGATTTATCTCGCAGAGGGTATGTATGTAAAACGGTAAGGGGTGGTCCTATTTTAAATCTGTTTACAGATTCGGATTCTGCGTAAAATTTTAGACTAATTTGATGTATCGCGTGGCTAAAAAATTTTATTAGGACGGTCAGAAATCGCTGCAGGTAGAAAATCTTAAAATGAGGGTAGCTCCCTGGGGGGATGATGCAATCTGAAAAATTCCTAGAAATGTTGGGTAGCTGAGAAAAATCTAATATTAATTGATACCAAACAAGATATATTTATCTCGAAAGATGAAATGGTTAGTCGAAGAAAACTATTTGGTCCAGAATGTGTGTGGAAATGAGGATGCTGGTGGAAATGAGGTTCTGATAGCTGAGAAAAACCTAATTTTAATTGATACCAAACAAGATAGATTTATCTCGAAAGATGAAAATGGTTAGTCGAAGAAAACTATTTGGTCCAGATGTGTGTGGAAATGAGGATGCTGGTGGCAATGAGGCAGTGGGGTTCTTGATTTTCCTCTACTAATTATGCACTTACAAAAATGGAAGCTATGCTCCTATTTTTGTATTTAAAAATAATTGACAACTTAAGATGTATGTTGATCAGTTTTATATTACTGTTTGTCTAATAAACGTGCTGTAGGAAGGTGATAAATAGAAAATGCCAGGTGTTGTGCAGATTTTAGTTGAGCTTTCCATTAAGCAATCGATAACGAATACATTGCGTATTTTAGTAGTCAAATTTCCTACCTTCCAACAAAGCTAGATATATAGTCTTTTAGGAGCGTGGTCTGGTGACGTCATACGCCGTAGCTATATATCCTAACCTGATATTGAAATTTACCGAAGTTAAGAATTATATGCCAAATGTTTAGTCATTTCCAAAATGCCATTATTTCATTGTATGCAAAAATTCAAATTATTATTCAGTGGCATTCAAAACTAGCGCTTCAAATCCATGGGCATCGACAAACCTATTTGATTAAGTACCACTTTCAAAAGAAAATACATCAGATTTATCAGATTTAGTTCAACCCCATTATTACTGGTCACCGATTTATTGTCGAAAACTTTACGTACAATCAGCTGAAAAGATTATTTCAGATAGTGTAAACGATGAGTTATTGTTTATAGAATCGTGCAACTTTAAAGAGTATGCCGTAACTTTTATCAATCAGACATCTCTTTTTGGCAATATTAATGAATTGAAATTATTACAATGCCTTAATGAGGTTACGCGACTGACAAAGTTAGGTAGGTTGATATTGCCTTTCTATACAAAGGGGTCTAGTCTATTCATCCTTGCAGAGTGAATTATTATAAATTAACGCAACTTTCCTGTTTCCAAATTGAAGCGTTTCAATTGCAGACATATTGATTTCCGCTGCTCTATTATAAATTATGTGGCGTCTGTGGAAAATTCATTAATACATATGGGCAAGGGAGAACTTTAGAACAACTTGTAAAATACAAAACAGCGTTACAAATGCAAATTGAATAAATTGGCCTCGCGACAAATTGCCAACGACAAAATAGGTTCATTTTGTTTTAGTTCTACCACACAAAGTGGTATAATTTCAATTAGCGTTTATTCATTCCCAAGTGTTGCAACCTGTTTAAAATCACTTCGCTATCTTCTACCGTTCTGTATAATCATTTTACGTTCACCGATCTAATGTATCTAGTGGGTCTATTTGTTTCGATTATTTGTGCTGTTAAGAGAATTAATTACTTCATTTTTGTATCTTTTTTTGTATTTTTGGAATTAGCTGTCTGTTAGGATTCCATATTTAGATGGACAAACTATAACCACAACTGACTTTAAAGTAAAAATTGACAAGGTAATGACGAAACCTTAATACACGACACGCATAAGAATTATACGATTTTGTGTTTTGATTGTTTCATCAGCTATGGCTTGGAAAATATGTTATTTTGTAGTATACAGCACGAGGCAAGGCCACCCCTAATCACCGCATTTACCAGGAATTTTAAAAAAAATTTCAAGAGGACTAGAAACTTATGTGGTGTGTGAAACACCGTCTCGTTCTCTTTCAACATCCAGACATCAACAAGATTAGATGGTTCAATAATATCGGTGGCCTGTTCTTCTTAAATTACGACTTAGAGTTGGATTCATGACAGATTTTCGCTTATTAGTACGTTCACTTTTAAGTTAGTGACTTATTCATTATAACAGTCGTCGTCTTTGAAACCATCTACCTTATTTTAACGTGATTTCAAACTTTGTCTCAGAATTGCTGGTAAGTAGAGCATCTAGAGGCATTGAGAGACAGAGCAGATTCTTTACTCTTCCACCTCCACATTCGCCTCCACCTCCACCTCGACCTGCACCTCCACACGTCACCTCCACCTCCACACACAATCACCTCCTTCCATCTCCACCTCCACCTCCAGAAATCATGTAGGTAAAATTCACAACCAAGAGCAGAGCGTTGTGGGTTTTTTACCTATATCATTTAAATAGGTGGAGATGATGTGTGGAGGTGGTGGAGATGGAGGAGGTAGATGCAGAAGGGAGGAGGTGAAGGTAGAGGTGAAGTTGGAGCAGCAAAGAGTCTGCTCCGTCCCTCAATGCCTGCAAATGCCCTGCTCTGATAAGTGGCTAATTTGTCGATTCTATCCGTTCTAGTAGTGATTTATAGGGAGCACCTATTGGAAAATTACATCACACAGGACATAGTTTAGGTGATTTATAACTTACAACGAATATTACTCTTTTTAGAGCCGTATAGGAATTTCACCAAAGTAGTCCTAAAAAATTGGCATCGGGGTAGACAAAAACCGCGCCTGTATTACCAAAAAATATCTATTTATAGAGGCGAGTTGTCATTTTAAATACAAACAATAAACAGCCCCGAAGCGGCATAATAATAAATAATGATACGTGTGCGGGAATAACAATACATAATTCATCGAACAATTTTTTAACGACGGCCGAAATAAAAACAAGCTTAAACACTTTCAATGTAATTAGCGCGTACCGTCCGCCGGTCGACTCCCGACGTGAAACTCCCCAAACCCAAGACAAACAAATAAAATAGAGAACGTAATCCGAAAGATTTGCAGAAATAAAAATCAATCATCGGAAGAGGTTTCAATGCCAAGTAGCCGCTAAGCGGCAGCCCAATTACAGATAATAAAAGCTCGTAAGTCGCCGGTCTTTTGACAAAATGGGATCTAAACGTGGTCAATAATAACAATTTATCGACAAGATGTTGGAAGTCGTCTCTAATTGGAAGTTGAGGTCGGACGAGTCACTGTCTTTGATCACAAGCTAATAACATGGAAATGTTGAAATAGGGGCAAGTGCAAATGAGAAATAACTCTCTTCCCGCTGTTCTGTAATAAAAAAGCAAATTGAGAGCGGTTTAAACAAAAACTTACCAAAGGCATCTCCGCGCTCAAGAAAGAATAAGTAAACTGCCGAGACACCGCCCAAACACAAACGCCCGCGCGAAAATTAAACGAGGCGGAGATAGATGTGTCGGCGTACTCTATATCACGGAAGTAGACTTATAAAACCAGCTTACCTTGGGTGTACTCGGGAGCACCAAGCGTGCAGAAACGTGCAACCCAAGGCGTCGCGTGAGAAATAAAAAACAAAAAAAAATAGAGTATAACCAAAGTAACTGAAAATATAGAACATGAAAAAACGCAAACGAATAAACTTAAAGAATTTTGCACATGGAACTCCGAGGCAGAACCATGGTGAGTGAACGACTACTCTACATTTGATTTTCCAATACTCTACCCGAAATTACAATGGTCAGGAGGCGAGCTTTTTTTTACCTGAAAATTTTGAATTTTACCGAATCCTTACTGTTTCAAGCAAGGTAAGAATATTTAACCTGCGTGACGACAACATACACACACGGGACCTACATTTTACCTCTCAGCCGAAAGAGAGCGTATTTTTGTGAAAAATGTTCGCCTAACACTTTTCAAGCCGTCCGTGTTGGAAATTGAACCCGGAACCTTGAGCTTAGTAGTCACAAGCGAACCAACTAAGCAACTACATGTATTTATACATATTATATACATATTGTATAAATAAGTAAATTCTACAGTCAATTTTTAACGAGCAGGTTTTAGTGTAATAGCGCTAGCGGATACAATGCTTATGCGAATGCACCTGATAGTTTAAATTATGGTTTGCTATTTTATGCACTGTCATACGCTTATATGCGTTATTTATAATAAATTACTTAGACTAAGGTGAACGATATTCGTAGAGTAAGAAATAGTTAGATTCGTTATTGATAAATTTGGCGTATGTTTAGAAATTCGAATTCACTAGTAAATACTAATTTAGCTAGATTTGAATACTTTTAAGTCAGCCTTTCAGGTCTCACCGGTAATCAGAGCTAGCGGCTGTTGTCTGGTATTAAGGATCCCTCCCTTTTTAGTTTTTGCTAGTGTCTTGTTGATCACACAAAGTCTACGCTATTGGTACATCCTTATTTAAACCCACTCTAGTTTCTAGTTTATAAATTTTATTTACATTTTAATTACTTTTGGAAGCACGAAACTTCGGGTGGAGCATTGGGTTGCGTAGTGGCAAGTGCAACGGGCGTCTTTAGGGTTTGAGTAACCGAATGGTACGTGGCTAGTAGTTTATTTTGGAAAATTTAGAAAATTGACAGTCCTCTCTAACGAGTCATTCTAAATGTAATAAATAATGTCAAGGTCGCACTATAGTTTACCTGTAACGTAGTTTCTTTCAATGAGTGACAGGATATGATCATATCTTGAGTTGGTGTACCCATATTTGCGTGTTTCATGAAACTAGGTCTTAACCAATCGTTCACTATGATGTTGTTGTTTTGGCAAGCTGTACAATTAAGGTTTAGTAACAATTATTTAAAAACCTAAGGTCTTTCTTTTTCTAATGTTAATATGATTACTTCAAAAATTGTACAATTAAGATTCAGTATCAACTAATTGAAAATCTAAGTTTTTGTAGTTTAATAATCGAATATAAAGTTAGCTATACTAATTTCCTACTTAGTTTCGTGTTAATCTGTCTTGGTTAGACACCAGTCTAGCGTTTGCCTATACGTAATATTATGTCACGCCATCAGAAAAGGTGGATCAATCCATGTGAATCTGTAAGTAGTACATGTTGTAGTTGAAAAGTTAATCCATGTGAATCTGTAAGTAGTACATGTTGTAGTTGAAAAGTTAATCTTTAGTTTTTATGTATTTTAGAAAATTGAAGTACCGTTGTTGCGTTGCTTATTAAAAGGGTTACCGTTTATATCGCTGTGCCACTTTTTTTTATTTGTAATTTCTCTTTCACTCTGTTTTATTTTAAGATCATTATACTCGTTATGGGTTTTTTTGACTGCGTGTTGCGGCAAGTGTTTGTAGGATTCATCTCCACAGTGTTGAAAGAGCTGGCCACTATCTATCGCTCCAAACTTTACTGCGACCCGTTAAAATTTTCAACGAGAAAACAGGATTTTCCAATGAACCAAGAGTTTCCTTGGTTCAGTGTAGAATATTAGAATCCCATTCTGAGTATCTTGTGCTGACTGAACAACCGGAGCACTTAGATGCGTCCTCAGCCTGAGGAACTACTCCAATACCTGCATCAAACTTTTCCGTAACAAGTCTATCCGAGAGTTGATTAGTAAATTTCATAACTATATATTAATTCACCTGCATTAAGCCAAAAATATAATCGGCGTTAATCAAAATGTTGACTACACGCAATGTTATCACAATAATAACAATAGCAAACAACTAAGTTTTAGTATTTGAAGATAAACAACGCCCTGAAATCAAATTATAATTGAAGTAGCCATTCAACCACATTACATATTCTAAAGTATTCAAACAGAAAATAAACATCAGAACAATGTAATAATTAACATACAAATAACTGGAAACGCTCTGGAATATACTGTATATGGTAGACAGCAATAACATACTTGGCTAGACACATGTTGTCATCGTAATTATCCCTAGCTACAGATATTATAAAATAATACTGTATCATGTTTCAAATTGGGACGCAGTAGCACGATAGCTATACAGAGTTTTTCTTGTGAAACAATTACTGAATTAAACAATAGTTACGTAATCAAAATTAGCAAAACAAATCAAACCAACAATCACAGCGACAACGCAGCGTAAACTAGCCATGGGAAGAAGTTCGCGATAGCACTTTTACACAACAAAAAACTTTAAGATGAAAATCTTCTTTGACCTGGCGCCGGTTTTTTCATTTACCGCACAGCAGTGTTAGAAAGTTCCTTACAAAGTTTAAAAGCCAGCAGAAATGACAAATTTTTTGAAAGTATGTTAACTAACGCTAAAGAACTTAATTTTGGGAGTGAATCCCATTATAACAGTGCACTTTCCAGTAGCAAAAATTCGTCGACGTAACTGGCTCAACATTTGAACTATAAAAAACTTGTAAAAGGATTTGCAAAAAAGTCAAAAGGTAATTGTAGTGTTGATAGCTCTGTATAAAACTAAAACATTTTACTGTTCGAACGCGTCTCTGAAAATTAATACGATAAGTAATAAAACAATGTTAGGTGAAAATAATTGAATTTAAGTGGGAAGATGGAACAAATATATTTGCCTAAACCAAATACACCTACCACCGCTCCTTCCCTATCCCCACCTACCGCTGCATTAAAATCCTCCGCAGTTATTAAATTTTCATGTTCTTTTACGTATCTTAGTATGTCTTCGATATCTTTGTAAATCGCTTCTACCTCTTCCTCACTGTAGCTAGAGATGGGCATGTATACTTGAATTATTACCGTATTTACTGGTTTAGATTCTAATCTGACCATGCGTACTCTTTCGTTCTTTTGTAGGTAGTTTTCTACAACGTGTCCTATCTTTTTTCTCATAACTATTCCCACGCTCGAATTTACTTCCTCTGATTCTGTGTGAATTACCCTAAAGTATCCGCTCCAAAAATCCCCACCTCCCGCCACCGAACTTCACTGATCCCTACTATAGCTAATGCTAACATATTCATTTCAATTTACAAGATCTCTAGCTTACCAACTCGCTTCATACTTCTGACATTCCACGTTCCAACTCGCAGAATGTTCATGACTCTTTTTTATACTTTCCAATCCCATCCTCAGAAGTAGTCCCCTCCCGGAGATCTAAATGGGGACTATTTTAACTCGGGAATCTTTTACCCCAGAAGATGGCACGATTTTAATTACAATTTAAGTACGCTGTGTACTTGGGAACTACAGGTATTGGTTTTGCAATACTCTAACTAATGTTAATTGTGCGAGAGGATTTACTGATAAACTATTAATTCGGCAAATGACTAAGTGTTGAGGGATCCTTGGTAGCCACAGGCTGCCCAACCCCCTTCACATACCACTGAATCTTGGTGAAATGGAACATATAATTAGGAAACAACAGAAGAAGAATTAAGTTGTATCTATGCCGTGGGAATTTCAGGGAACAGTGTAGCCTAGATCAGAATAGAAATAAGTGAAGGTACGCGTCCAACCAGTTTCAAGACGGAAAACCTAATGACAAACAAATAATTGCACTTAAATCTGATGATTATTATAAACAACTGCAGGTGTAGATCTTGAAATATTTTCAACTAATGTTGATTGTTCAAAAAGATATATTGGAAAACTATTAATTTGGCAAATGTTCAAGTGTTGGGGGATATTGGAGCCGCATGCTGCTTAATACCCTTCACATACTACTGAATATCAGGGAAATAGGGCATATATTAGTAAACAATAGAAGGGGAACCGAACTGCATCTAACAATAAAGAACAGCGATTGTGTTCGAAGACAACAAACATAGAAACAAGGAGAAAATTGTTGAAAGTATATGTGTGTGGAGCACAGCACAGTAAGTCTATGAAATGTGGGCAGTAGGAGAAGCAGACTGAAAAACGGTAAGAGCCTTTTGAAATGTTGTGCTTCAGATGTATGAGGATGATAGCATGGACAAAAAAGTTAATAACAAATAGATTATAGAAATAGTAGGGGAATAAAGATACCTGTATCCCTATAGTAGGGGACAAAGAATACTACCATAGTAAGCCTGCTTATCGAAAAAATGGGACTAAAAGGCGCAGCAAGGGGCAGCAGCCTTGCTGGCTAAAAGATATTGGAGGAGAGTCGGTTGGTTTTGGGCGATCCTCGATAATTTACAAGGTTGTTGAGGGTTGGCCGTGACGTATACGGCTTTTTGCTAAAATCTTTAAAAACTGCGTTGTGGAAAGATATGGAAACCTACCACAATATTTCCCAGGTATGCGTGGCCTAAAACACGAAATATGTATGATGGAGAGCTCACAAGTAAAATTCTTGTCCGGAGGTAAAATGCCCCCTCATTCGGATCTACGGGAGGGGGTAGTTGGGGCTCGTCATAATAAGAATTTACATTCAATTTAGTGATAGGGACTTGGAATGTAAGGTCATTAGAAATTTAGGTTATGAAGGGCTTGTAGAACTTTTTAAATTAGCACAGAATAGAAAAAAGTTAGAGCTGCGTCAAACCGACTTAAGTAAGGTCGAAAACAAAATGATGATGAAAGATATCTGTGAAAAACTAAAAAAAAATAGGAGAAATGGAAAGGCAGGATATGTTCTAAGACATTTTTGGGGAATAGTGTGGGATATATTACAAAAGGTGTAGGACGAAAGAGGTAGAGGTAGATCTAGATCAGACTATTGCACGCAGATAGTGAAATATGCAGACTGTGGAAATTTCAGGGAAATGTGTAGGTTAGCACAGAATAGAAAACTATGAGGGTGCGCGTCTAAGTTCCAGGACTGAAGACCTAATAGTGATGATGTGTAATTCGGAGGTAATGTGATGGTTTCCCGTTGTCTTCCACATCGCAGTAGTGTCTTAGAATGCGATACCGACTCTTATGGTTTCTGCCCATCTAAGTACCGAAAAAGTTGCAGTCCTCTTTCGGGGACCTGTCTTAGTTGGTTCCTCACTAAAAACCCAACTACTTTGGTTGGACCTGTAGCTTGGATCTTTAAATCACTAGAACGCGGAAGCCGTTCCACTCATTCTAGTAATCCAGAACTTCTTCAAGGTGCAGGTCCATTCGGAACGGATAATAATATAACTGCAATTAATACATCAACTAAACCTAATTTTATTAGAACACTTTTATGCGACTATTGCAATAAAACCGACCTGCCACTTATTTTGGATATTCCACTTTGGTTGTTCATATTATGAGTACTATCTTGGATAAAAATAACCGGACCAAAAGGGTGGTGTAGCATGCAGATGAAATAGAGATTATTTCGCATAAGTTTAAATGCTGGTGGTTGCTGCCTCATTTCATTCTAAGACCGGTCCTATCGTACAAGCACCAATCAGAGTTGTAATACATATCCCTTCGCGACAGAAATGGTGTTAGCACTAATGCGTGCGCGTGGAGCACTATCTAAGCACAAATAATTCCAGTAAGTTTGGTGTATAAACAGAACTTAGGAGAGACGGTCGATTCCACAGACCCTTCTATTAATTTTTTTAATATCTTTTAATAAAAGAAAGCATTATCAGCACTAATATGTGCACAAAGGAGCACTATCGAAGCACACATAATTCCAGTAGGTTAAGTATATGGGGGGGGGGCGAGGTCGCCGTCGCAAGGTCGTCCTCTCTGAATGAAAAAAAAAACACTATCAGTTCTAATGTGTGCACAATGAGCACTATACTAGCACAAATGCATCGAGGAAGTTTTGTATATAAACCGAGTTGGAGGATGAGGCTGTCGTTTCTACAGTTCCCCATTAATTTTTTTGAATATATTTAATGAAAAGAAGCACTATCAGCACTAACATGTGCACAATGAAGCACTATTGAAACAATTAATTACATCGTTTTCTATTCCCATAGTCGATTTGGGAGGGCGTGGGGATGTACCTGAAATATTTCCATATTTATTACCCGTCTTGCTAAGATGCCATGTAAGATTACCACCATTTACAGAATTGTAAATGAAGATTTCAAACATGACTGACATAGAATGGCGAACTGCAGGCTTTTCTATTATTGATATCGACTACACCGTAAAAAATGTCGTAAAACAACTTTTATGACAGCGGTTGCTTGTGAACTGGTATTAAACGGATGTTTTCCATTTTAATGTTCCTGGTAAGATTAACATGCTACTCGGAGCGGAAATCTATGCTCAGATTTTGTTGAACAAATCTCGTTGGGGTGTCGCTAACGAGCCAGTTGCTATTAAAACAACCTTTGGTTGGGTTTTAACGGGAAAGGTCGTTTCCCCGAATAATTCTATTACGTCGTTGTGTGCTTTCGTTGAGCCCTTAGACAGCGACATTCGCCGATTTTGGGAATTAGAAAATATTCCCTTCAAGAAACACATTTCTCCTGAAGAAGAAAAGTGTGAAAAGAAATTTGTAGAAAATTATAGACGTAACAAGGACGGTCGTTTTGTAGTGTCCTTGCCTTTAAAATTTCTGAACCCTCATTCGTGGGTACGAGATCGATTTGTATTAAAAGATTTTTGTCTTTAGAACGTCGTTTGATAAAAATCCTTAATTGTATTCGGGTTATAAAAAATTTATGGAGGATTATTTGGAAAGTGGTTACATGGTTCAAGTGGAATCGCCTGAAAATTCGTCGGTTCATGAGAAAATGTATTACACTCCCCATCATGCTGTACATAAGCGTGATAGCACTACCACCAAATTCCGTGTGGTTTTCGATGCTTCGTGTCCGGATCAATCGGAAAATTCGTTAAATGATAGCTTGGCTATTGGCCCTGCTCTGCAAAAAGACATTGCAGTTTTGTTACTTCACTTTCGTGTACATCCTATCGTAATTACAGCTGATATTAAACAAATGTATCGGCAGATTTTGGTTAAAGATACTCATCGTGATTATCAACGTATCGTCTGGAGATTTTCTCCGTCAGATCCTATTATGGACTTCAAATTAAATACTGTGACTTATGGAGTTTCGTCGTCGCCTTTTTTGGCCTTGCGTACTGTTCAAGAATTGGCAAGGTTAGAATCGATTAATTTTCCTTGTGCGTCATCGGTATTGGCAAGCGATACCTATGTTTTTGACTTAGTCACTGGATGCAATTCGGCTGAAGCTGCTAATCAATTAATTATTGAGTTGAATAGTATTTGCACTAGTGGTGGTTTTCAATTAAGAAAATGGAATAGTAATTGCCCGGAAGTGATGTCCAATTTAAAGGAGTCCCTGTCCAGTTCGGAAGCAATTACATTTCAAGATAAAGATAGTGGTTCAATAAAAATTTTGGGCCTTTCGTGGCACGCTCTTACAGATGTATTTTTATACAACTTAGACGTTGAAAAGCGCACTTGCACTAAGCGTAATATTTTGTCGGCTATCGCAAAAATTTTTGATCCTCTTGGTTTGATAGCGCCTTTAGTACTTTTCGCTAAACGTTTAGATCAAGATCTTTGGCTTTTAGGCCTCGGTTGGGACCAAGAGCCTCCATTGGAAGTCGTAGAAAAATGGAAACATTTTTTGGGTGAATTGCCAGCGGTTTCGAATATTGAGATTTCGCGTCGCATCGTATGTAATAATTTTAAAAATGTGGAGTTGCATGGATTCTGTGATGCTTCTAAAGCTTGGTATGAAGCTGTCGTCTATGTTCGTTCGTTTGATTTAGAAGGTAATATTACCATGTCATTAGTATGCGCAAAATCGAAAGTTGCTCCTACTAATCGCGCTTCATTGTCCCGTCTCGAATTGTGTGCTGCCGTACTCTTGGCAGATTTAGTAGATTTCGTCAAAAAAACTTATACAGATAGTATATCATTTAGTAATATTTTCGCGTGGTCAGATTCTCCTGTTGTTTTGTCTTGGATTCGGTCTTCCTCGCATAAGTGGAAGACATTCGCTAGCAATCGCATTTCGCATATTCAAGAACGTATTCCTCCATCTTCGTGGTTTCATGTTAAGTCCCAGGATAACCCTGCGGGTTGTGCCTCACGTGGACTTTTGGCGTCAGAGTTGGTTCATCATCCATTATGGTGGACAGGGCCTTCCTGGTTAGTGCGTCGTAGCGAAGAATGGCCAGGAACGTTATGTCTGAGAATTTCTTAGATTTGTTGTTGAATAAATTTTCAAAACTGCAGAAAATTTGTAGGATTATTACGTGTATTCGTCATTTCATTCGTAATGTTCAATGTCTGGCAGATTTGCGTTCAAAATATTCTCTGATGGTTTGTCTCTAGCTCAGCAGCAAAAGGCCATACATTTATTGATTAAAAAGAGTTCAAACAAATGTTTTTGCCCAAGACATTGCAAATATTAAAACTGGAAAACTTGTTAGTAAACAACTTCGTAGCCTTAGTCCGTTTCTAGATAATCGCGATTTGTTGAGGGTGGGCGGTC
Organism: Platerodrilus igneus; assembly: GCA_036346225.1. NCBI lineage: Eukaryota > Metazoa > Arthropoda > Insecta > Coleoptera > Lycidae > Platerodrilus > Platerodrilus igneus. The sequence continues at coordinate 3,632,424 of JARFIW010001259.1, read as the reverse complement.
GCCTACGTAATTCAGAGTTATCGCATGATGCAAAATTCCCAATTTTGCTTCCTCGGTCGCATCGTTTGACTGAAATTATTATATTAGATTGTCATGAAAGACATTTACATCCTGGAAATCGAACAACTCAATTTTTATTAACTCAAAATTATTGGATCTTGTCCGCCAAGAGGGCTATTCGGCAATGTTTGAAATCCTGCATTCGCTGTTTTCGTGTAAACCCCGTGGCTTTATGCCCCCTATGGGGGATTTACCAGCTTCTAGGTTAACTCCAGGTAAGGCGTTTTTACATACGAGAGTCGACTTTGGTGGACCTTTCTCTGTCACGATGAATCGGTGTCGTGGCGCAATCATTGAAAGCGTACATTTGCTTATTTATTTGTTTCAGCACTAATGCTATCCATTTGAAATTAGTGTCTAACTTGTCGACAGACGCTTTATTGGGTGCTTTACGTGGATGCATTGCTCGAAGAGGCAAATGCATTCAAATCCATTGTGATAATGACACTAATTTCGTTGGGACCTCTCGTGAAATCTCTCAAGTGATGCGCCATTCGGCAGGCGTTGAGGGAATCGAATTTGTGTTTAATCCTCCTGCTGCTCCTCATTTTGGTGGGTTGTGGGAGGCCGGGATTAAATCGGTAAAATCCCATTTAAAAAGAATTATCGGTGAACAAATTTTGTCGTTTGAAGAATTCTCGACGGTATTGATTCAAATCGAAGCGATTCTCAACTCACGTCCACTATGCGCACTGAGTTGCGAACCACATGACTTTTCGTATTTGACCCCGGGTCATTTTCTTAATGTTAAACCAGTCTCGGTGTTACCAGACCCGAATTTGCTGTCCATAAACTCTGCACGTTTAAATCGCTGGCAACTGTTGCAACAAATGCAACAAGGGTTTTGGAAAAAATGAAGTACTGAATACCTGCACACGTTGCAACAAAAATGTAAGTGGTCGAGGAATTGCCTATTGATTCGCTTGTCCTCTTAAAGGAAGAAAATAACCCCCTCTACAGTGGCGTTTAGGAAGAGTAGTGGATGTTCTTCCTGGTAGAGATGGTACCGTTCATGTAGCTACGGTCAATACAGTCCAAGGGTTAGTTAAACGTCCTCTGGTAAAACTATGTTTACTGCCAGTTACTTAATAATGGCATATATACATATATTCACTTATATAATTCTTATATTCTTATATATTCTCTCTTCAGTTATTCTATTCATTTGTCTGATCCCCTTTTTTCTTTCATACGGTGCTTTTGGGAACGTCATCCCACAAATCTTTGTTACATGGTCAGATAACTTCGTATCAATTGGATGTAAGGCGTCGGAAGGTTGTGAATGGTGGCAAACTTAAACAGCAGTCCGTTGATCCATACCTTGTAAAAGGCGTTTTTGATATCCAGGGCTATGGCGACTGTAGTTAGTCCTCGGTTATAGTTGGTAGCTATGTTGTTTATTACCCGGGTGGCTTGTAATGTGTTGGAGTGCTGTTGCTTGAATTCGTATTGTTATGGTCTGTCTTTCAACAGTGGTTTCAGTTTTTTCAGTAGTAATCGTTCGAAAATTTTGGATATCGTGTTCAGTAGGGAGATTGGTCTGTAATTTTCGGCGCCCATCCTCTTCTTCCTTAGCTTCGGAATCATGACCACCATAAGTCTGGAAAGTATTTGTGGTTGATCATGTTGTTGAAAATTTTTGAGCTGAACGTCAATGCCTTTTTTGTTATGTGTTTTAGCGCCATGTGTGTGATTCCGTCCTTTCTTGGTGCTTTCCTGTTACTTTGTTCAATTTCTTGTGGAGTGAGGTGTAGGATACCGTTCTCTGCAGGTGCTTGTAGTATTTGATCGACTCTTGTGTTTATGAAGTTAGAGAATATATTGTCTGTTAGGTTTTCTGAAAACGTTTTTTGGAGAACTTCGGCGAATTTACCTGCTCGCTCTTCGGCGCTGTTTAGCATTCCGTTTTCTCCTTGTAGTGGTGCGGAGCCAGGGTTCTTCCGTGTCATAAGTCGATGGTTTAGTCTGTACAAGTTTCCTTCTGTTTGTGTTGTGAAGTTGACGCGGTTGGTTCAGGATTCATCTAATATGTATACAGCATAATCTTTATCACACCTTGCTTTCGGTTGAGTAACGTTTTTACTTGTGGGTCTCGCGTGTTTCTCCACCTTCTGACGAGAGTTTCCTTCTCGTTGATGGCCTCTTTTATGTATCGTGGGATGTCAGGTTTTTGTCTCGAGTAGCAGTCTCTACGGAACACTGTTGCATTGATTCTTGTATGGTCTTCGTGAGATACTGTAGTGAATCGTCAATATCTTGTGTGCTGTTTATATCTGGGTTCCCGCAAGTGATTTTCCATTGGAGAGCCTTGTTGAACTTTCGCCAATTATGTCATCCTAAAACGCCTATGTGTCGTCTGTGGTTGTATCTGCATTTCGGTGATGATTGGTAGATGATTCAAACAAAGGTCTTGAATAGCTTCTATGTCTAGCGGGAACGGTACGTTCTTTATGATTGTGATGTTGCTAATATCTATGTAGAGCCAGGTAGATAAGAAAAGATAAAAGAGTATAGGAAGACCTAGATCAAGCTATATTAGTCAAATTATTAGAAATTTAGGTTCTGAAGGGTTTAGGTTTCTTAGTTAATAGCTCTAATTATCTTTAAATATAAAATAAGTTAGTTCATACTTATTTTGGTAGGCGGGATGTTCGGTCTCTTTGTCGCACGTTGTCGTGTTTAATTTTAAGTCGTAAATTCATAGTTGTAGATCAAATAGTAAAGCTGTCATCCCTTGTCCAGTTATCCTGTCATAAAACCTCCTTTGTGCTTGTGGAAATTAAGTTGGGCTAAGAGTAGTGACAAAAACACTCTCTCACCGATATCAAAGCGGAACGATCGTTGGTTCGGTTCGGTAAAGTGAGTTAGTCAGTAGTGCCGCCGAATTTATCGATAAACCCCCCTAAAAAACACAGTGAAAGTGCAAAAGTAACACGTACTATAATTCGCATACAGTGCACTTAGTTGAAGAATAAGAACTACACCTTAGAAACAATAAAACAACGCGGAGGTAAGTCCATATATAAAATTACAAGACTCCCCCGCGCATTTGTATATATGTTTGAAAACAAAACAAAATGTTCTATTATAAAAGACTAAACAAATTTAGGGTGCAATTTAAAATATGAAAATCGCTGCCTTTATACCCGTGTAAATTTTGAACTTTTTGTATCGCCTTACGGAGAATTTCCGCCCATTTGCAAATATATAAGGTTTATTACAGTTATTTTTCAAAATAAGCAAGTTATAGACCTGGGGAGTCGAGTCTGGGACACGCTGTATAAGTGTTGAACAGTGTGGCGGATTTCAATATAATGCATTTCAAAAACGTAATACAAGCAAACATCAGTATATATTTTCCAATGCATTGACCTATTGTTCTTCACTTTTGTACAACTGGTTAAATCATCTTAAAGTTAAATCAGTGAAGATATTTTTGTGAAACATAAATGGCGATTACTTTCAAGTACACTCAAAACATTAGAACATTGCGCAATTCTGTTACACAGTATACTATTTAAAAACAATATAATATAGGCAGTTGGTTCCAATTGTAATCAATTATACAACTATTTAGTTGGACACATACAATTAGCTTGACATGCAAAACGCAAATAATATAAAACCTTGCTGCCAGAAACAGTGGGCATCTGTAGAGAAGGTCAGCTATCCAACATAGAACAAACTGTCAGGGTTACTGAATTGCATAACAACCATTTATACAAATAATAGACTTAACTTGACCTCCAACAGTTTCACAAACTGGGTGTAGTAAAAGCATTAAAATTGGTTCCCATATCACTTCCATTTATATTAATAGACTAGAAAATACCGGCCGTTTTAAAATTTATTGCAGGAACCATACTACCAATACAAGTTCCAATAATTTCAAGTATTTTTAAGTGCACGTGTTCAACAGAAGCTGGAACGTCGATGTTGCATAAAAGTTCCACTCAATAAATGAAAAATAAATATTGGATGAAATATTTTCTAGGTATGAACTTGAATGAGACATACTTTCTGAACACGGTATGAATTATTTATACAAATTTACTCGTATACAACAATTTTATTCAATTTGATAAAGTAATCGCTTTTTATCACTTTTGTAAGGTGCATCGTCATGTCATTAATACATCTGGCGATACAAACTCACGTGTTCAATTGAACTAAAAGGTTTTATGTCGAAAGGCTAGTACGCCAATCATACTAAGTCTGAGGCAACACAACTAAACAACACGAATGAGTTGAACTTAGCCTACCGATTGCCAAAAATATAAAAAAAATTAAGGATTTAGTCATTCGAGTTACCTTTTTTCATGAAAGCCCTGTAAAAACAAAACAATTTGAGGATCATGCTTAGATTTAAAAGACACATTACAATGATAGGCATTTTGTTGAACTTTTCATGTACGTTCGTTTTTAGTGGCTGCTATATTATGAAAACATTATTGCATTATTATTGGCAATGGTTTCGGATCTTCAAATAGTTTCTCCAAGAGCACAAATAAACAAAATTCACCCTAACGACTATCAATAAAATTTTATGATTCTCTGAAAGAAATGTTTCATGTACGAATCTTGGGCCAGATATGTGAAATAGGAATAAAAATATACCTGCAACTTTCATTGCTGACTATAATAGATGTAAGTAAACATTTAAAACATCATACTGATGTAAAATCAGCGATTTAAAATTGCATTAACAAAATAAGAAAATATTTTTAAACCTTTAAGTGCAGATTAACTTTTCCATTTTTATTTCATGAGGTAATTATATGGAAGTAACGAACTTACGGAACAGAGAGGACACTTATTCCTCCCAGTCGCCTTAAATTTAGTATGTAGGAAGTACATGTTTATTTTTTAAGTTACCATGCTTGTTGAAATTTCGTCACCCATCTAGAAATGTTATACATGACCTAACAATTGATTTTAAAGTGTGGCCGCCATCTAGGCGACCATATTAGAATATGGCGTCGTGGCAAACGTGGACTCAAAATACTCGGAAGAGTGCCACACACATATTTTAATATACACCGGTAGTGGCTAAACCTAACCGCTTTAAACAGTTTAGGCTTAAATTGAGCCAAAAATCAAAAATAATTACACATTTCGCTAATAATCTTAATACAAAACAATTACTTAATTTATGTTATCTTCTATTTTTACACCTCGGTTTTCGAATAGTTTTAAAAAAACGCTACTAAATGTATGTAAAATTCGCTTAGACATCCAGCATCGAAGATAATCAACCTCACAGTCACATGTTGTTGTTGGTTTAAATGTGCGTAACTAACTTCTACAGTCTGCAATGGATAAGAACTCAAGTATTACCGCACGTATTGATTAACAGTTGTAAAATGGTGTTCAAAGTACTAAAACCTACGCATACGCAGAAGCAATCAGTGGAAGCTTAATTACAAATTGATATAGATGTGGACTCACAGTCCGTGCGCGAGATTTTGTTGTTATTTTGATTTATCACAAAGTAGAGAAATTGTCGTTAGTTTTGGAAAAAGTACAAACGATCTATAAACAACGGACAAATGAGTTAGGCTCTCTGTTTTCTTCGAAGCGTTACCCTTAAACTCTGGGTTTCCTTCACAAATTGCGATTTGACTTTCTCCATAAGAAGTCGCTCTAAGGGGACTGGATTTCAAGCTTGGAAAAGAAGCCCTAAAACATAAGGGAGGCCACGGTCGATTTGATTGAGAATCCATTCGCAGTGTTAGATTTGCAATATCTTCTTTTTAAGACTTTGGAGTCCTTTTTCATCAAGCTATAATAACGGAGCAGACTCTATTAACAAATTATGGCAAAAATCAAATCCGAGAAATGATGCCACCCCACTCAAGACGTTCTGTTTCAATACTGCAAACGAGCCGTGTATTAAGCTAGCATTTGGGCATCTGCACAAAAAGCAGAAATCACGGTTCCAGACCCAATTTGACATGGTTGGTAGACACAAGATCATAGTGCAGTTGCAAGAGAAGATGTGAGAACAGATGCGGTTGCATGAATAAGGGGTTGAATTGCACGGTGTTCTGCAAATGTTTTGTGAAAATGTATTTGAGTCAGGTACTAGTAAAATTTTTAATACAATTAGTTTCATCATCACTGCATTTGTCAAAAATATTATTGTGAAATTATGCAAATATAATGTACAAAATAATTATATATAAATATATATAGTAAAATTTTTAATACAATTAGTTTCATCATCACTGCATTTGTCAAAAATATTATTGTGAAATTATGCAAATATAATGTACAAAATAATTATATTACAAAAAAATTAACTTAATTAATATTTACAGCATTAATGGAACCAAAATAGTATGTTTATGTAATATTTGTTTCTTAAGTGAAGACATAAACTTACCACCAATCAATAAACGTGTAGCACGAAGGTTGAGTGGTTTTCAATGATGAATAATGTAAGCGCATGTTGCATACATTCAGTAGCGATGTTTTTTAAACTATTCGAAAAACCGCAGTGTATAGATAGCAGATAACATTAATTACGAAATTCTTAGATATTTCAAGATAATTAGCAGAATATGTAATTATTCTTGATTTTTTTCCCAAGTTAAGCATAAAATGTTTAAAGCGGTTAGGTTTAGTCACTTCCGGTGCATATTAAAATATGTGTGGGACACTTTTCCGCGTATTTTGAACCCACGTTTGCTACATTTGGACAACTGGTTCCTGATATATAAGCGTAAATAGATCTGCCGCCATTTTCCAATATGGCCGCTAAGATGGCGGCTATTCTTCAAAAGTTAATTGTTGAATCACATATAACATTACTAGATGGGTGACAAAACTCTAACAAGCATGGTAAGTTACAACATAGCATTCACATGTACTAATTGGCGTATTTGGGGTTTGTGTATGGCTTTATTTTAAAAATTTCAAAATTTTTATTTCTCCTTAGATAAGAAAAAAAAGAAAATCCGAAGACAAGTATAGAATTACTATTGCTTCTGTTCAAATAAATTATTACAAATTGCATTTTGAAATACAACTTGATGTTTGCAAGAGATAAAAGGCCGTTGACTTCAGTGGAATCAAAAAACGATTTGCAGGCAATTGTGGGAAAGGCAATGAAACTGGCAGGACAGCTACAGTATAAGTATACAATATCTTCAACATCTTGACCATTGTAGAAACTTTCGAATGTATACATATTAAGCGCTATAATCGAAACCTGAAGAAAAAGTTATATTTTACAATTCAATGCAATCAGTGATTATAATAAAAATATGGGAAGTGTAAATCTATTCGAGATAAGGTCAAACTTTTGTACCAAAGGACGTGATAAAAAGTAATTGCTGGTTCTAATAGAGCATTTGCAATTACTGTAACGCTACCACATTCTTCCCACAATGTACTTTTTTCAGAATTTTTATCTCGATAACATCTTATTATTTGAAATTTTTCGATGGGTTACAAGACATGTTCCGACAGTTCAGGATATTTAATAACTGGTAGAATTTTTAAACTTCATCCTCAAATCAGAAAAAGCGTCCCAAAAACTTTCCAATCATGTGACGTTCATTTTTCAAAATTCGAATTTATAACGTAATCCTTAACTTCGAATTAAACCATTAGACGGTCTAACATGATGGGCGGCCACGTGACGTAGTTGGTATGCGTGTAACTATTATGCCCAAGGTCACGGGTTCGAATCCCGACGCAATCCGCTTGAAAAATGTTAAGCGAGCATTTTTCACAAAAATATGCCCTCGTTCAAACGAGAGGTAATATGTAGATCCCTTTTGCGAGCGTTGTCACGCACGTTAAAGATTCCTAACTTGCTTGGAACAATAAGGGTTCAGTAAAATTCAAAATTTCCAGGTGAAAAAATTCGCTTCCTGGCCAATGTAGTACCTTCGGGTGGAGCATTGAGAAATCAAATGTAGGGTGGTAGCATGATGGCCACTTTACTTTTTGTACTGAACCATTGACGATACAGTAATACTATCCAAAGGAAAAACTCATTGTTACGTACAGTTTTGGCCCCAATATCTTGTCGGTAATCCACAGAGAAACTATGTGAATTACCTCGCTAAAAATTCGGTGTCTCGATAAAGTACTGAAAACCTAGACTGTGCCAACAAGAATGGTTGACAGCTAACTCAGTCAGAAGGGCGGTGTAAGTGTTCGAAAAGAGTCCCGGGATACTATCGTGAGCGAAATACCAGTCTCGTTCAGGAATTATCTTCCCAAGAAAGAAACCCTAGAAAGAATAACAAGAGGGTGCCTAAACCCGAAATCGGGAAAGTGGTTCTTCTGGACTAAAGTTTACACGATACATAATTGAGTACACTAAATTTAAAACATAAATTAAACGTAGTGATAAGGGCACTAACATAACTATATAAAACTGCTAGCTAAAGGAAAGGATTGCCAAAATCAAAGGCCACATTACTTGTATATTAATCACGCCTCTAGGTAATTACAATATCTTTATTATATCGATGCTGGAACCTATGACCTTTAAATTAGTTGTGAAAACACCAGTTTTTGAAATTCTTTACTCTATTGCAAAATTACGCTCTAAGCCCAAGTACATATAAAAGTTCTTAAACAAAAGCCAAATACATCAAGAATTACTTACTTATCTTAACAGAAAACGTACTCGGCAAAAAAATAATTTTCTAACTTCTTAAAACTAAGAACAAAAACGTACTATAGGTACATTTATAAATATATAATTTAAGAAAAAAATGTTCAATAATTTAGGGTTACTGCAAGCTATAGTTTCGGAAATTTTATTATAAACACCTGATGAGTAATTAGACTGTAGATACCTTTTGAAACAACTAAAATTAATTATCTCTTGGACTCAATTCGTTTTAACCAGATCCTACTGGAACTTCTGTGACTTCGTTAAAAAGTTAGATGATCTTATTTAACATACCTTTTCCAACATAAAGTCGTCTACTTAAGGAAATCAATTCTTCCTAAAAGTAAAATTCACCAACCTGGAGGATATAATTCCGAACTCTATTGACAAATCACATTAATCAGTGCGATACATAATTATGCAAAGGTTAACTGCGCCTACTCAAGTTTGTATGTTATCTCTTTCAATAGTCTTGACAAAGTGCTCAACAAAAGATACATTTTCTCCATTAAACCGCGAGATCATATTGGGCAGAATTCAGAACAATGAATTAACTGCAAATTGGAATTACTTTTGTTGTTTTTCTCTATCTAACAAATGTGAAATTATCTTACTGAAACATTAACTTGAGCTAAAGAAGAAGTTTCCCATTTCGTAAATAGTAATAATTTAGCATGTAAACTTTCTTCGTTCCAAGACGCTGATATCATAGGCACCTAAGTTATACATATTAATCAAAACAAATAAATCATAAAACTCCATTAATTTTGAATACAAAGTAAGGATGCTATTATTCCTAACCTTAAAACGAATATAATGTATTTGACAGACAACCTTTGAATATGAACAATTTGCGATTATAAAAATAATTTTTCTTTAGATCAATAATGCATGTAAACTAAAAATGATATTTCATAAAGGTGATAAGCCTAACCCTATTGGTGGGATTTGCCAATACAGAAACTATTAAAATAAAATATGATTATAAACATTTCAAAGGAATGTTACAGTATTTAAGGGGATTCAAATCAGCAATTGAATTCTCATGCAGATTTCCTTTACTCTTTGCAGATAACTTGCTAATATGATTTATTTCTCAACATCTACAAACCAATAAATTCAAACGAGTTAAATCATGGGGCCATATATATCTTAAAACTATCTGTAGAAAAATAATGCGTTATCAAGGAAAGCAAAGCTTAATAAGGACTTCTATCTAAAGATGCAAATCTAAAAAATGGCGATTCACATATCGCAAACCCATGATAGCGGTTCAGCAAGCTGAAGTGATTGCCGTTCTATTTGACATACTAACAAAGACGACCCTGCGATCTGTCAATTAAACAGAGTTCAAACCACCATTCGATAAAGCATGCTCCTCTATTATTTATTTAAAATAAGACTCGGCTCCTGATTGGATAATACTATAAACGCTAGGTTAGTATTAAGGAATCAATCACTGAATCAAACAATTAGTACACTAAGTGTAGTAAACCAATGAATCTACCTATATATGTCTCGACAAAAAGATATGTTACAATACCTTGTCATTTTTTTCCACTCCTGGTAGAACCAGAAATACTTCTAACTTTCTCATTTTAACGCAATACCCGGTATAATAATACGTTTCTGAAAAAAGCTATTCTCTGTAAACTCGACAATATAATAAGGGGCAAACATATCTTTGATCTAAAGGAAAAACTCAATTCATACGAATCATCTTTACAAAGTATCTCCATAATTCAGACTGTCGGTGATTTTAAAAGTAATTGACATCTGAAGGTTATCATTTGCTTTAATATTAAACACCCAACAAATATATAATCTTTGTACATGATTATTGAATATTTAAATCTCTGAGATATCAATTATTATACTTTGGAATATTGTGTGCGTTATCCACGGTTTCCCAGTAATTGATTTGTGAAACTTCAAAAATATAATCTCCATATTTATAGCAAATGATTATGCAGGGTGACATCTCACCACTGGAATATAGATTTACATGGGAAATCGGTTATTTTGCGATTCCTGCTTCCCAAATTAAAATATTTTAAAACCAAGGGTCCACTGCATAGGAAACTTTATTTTTCATTGTCAAACACCAAACCACTAGCAAATTTGTTGAATTTTAATAAACAAATCCGTTAAAAAGCGTTGCTAATTCTAAGAGTTCGCCTATTAAAAACAATGTCACAATTTTAAGAGAGTCGCCTATTAGTGTAACTGACTTTGTGGCGCAGATTCATTATTCATTAGATGTCAACATTATTAAGCAAATATGCAGTTGTACAAATTTATACAGTGTTTACTTCTAATGGTGCCTTGCTTCCTATAATCAACGCAACTTGGTTTTTAGAATTGGTCATACTTTTTAACGGATTTATTTATTAAAATTGTACGAATTTGTCAGTTGTATGGTGTTTAATAATGTAAAATAAAATTTCCTATTCTATGGTTTTAATATATTTCAATTTGGAGAGCAGAAAAGGTAAAGTAACCGATTTCCCATATTAAATTCCTATCATCGGTGGTGAGCCGTGTCACCCTGCATATAGTAATGTTAAGAAAATTATAGCTCATAAGCGGTTATATAGAATGTTTCCAAAATTTTCACATCCAATTCTCTAAGAGAATACGCAGTAGTGATCATTAATAACTTTGCGTCAAAGTCAGACTTGGAGAGTAGTATGCCGTCCAAACACTAAAACAAAAATTCAAAATTGTCACGAGCAATTCTGTACGGATTTTATAACAATGGTATCCAAAAGCCACAGTGCATCAAAGTCGATTTGTAGTGTGGTCGCAACCCTACACAAAAAATTAAAGGCCGTAAAGGTTAAATGAAACATTCTCTAAATTTCCACACACTAAGAGATCATAACAATATCATTTGCTATTACCAGTGTGTCAACGACAATCTTGGGCGTAGTTTCAACCTCCATACTAAAAAAAAGATAAGTCGTAAACGTGTGATAAACCCTTTAAAAGTCTTTAACGATATCATCCACCGGCAACGGTGCGTCAAAAGACCAAGCTTGGGAGTGGTTATATCCCCATACTAAAAACTATCGCTCGTAAACGATTTAAAAAAATTACTTTAAAATTGATTACGTGTAATCCTATAAGAGTTTATAACAGTAGCATCAACCGGCAAGGATGCGCCAAAGAAAATCTTGGGATGCTTGCAATCCCTATACTAAAAAAAGTTAGCCAAGAGCGAGTCGAGCTCACACTATTAGGGTTCCGTATCAATACTACAGTGAGCAATAAATAAACCAACATAAGCTGTTTTTATTTTTTATGTATATTTAAATCTTATTCAAATTTGATTGTGATAACTGAAAAAAGAATATATTGTCCCACATTGTACTGGTACATTATTAGTAAATACGTTGTCTATTACTGTGTTTAAAAAATTTTCCCAGCAACTATTACACTGTCAAAATAACTTGCAGTTATTCGATAATCTATGACTCAATACCTACTATCCCTATTAAAATGAAAATTTTAGCTTTGGAAATGTAGGAGAACAGGGAGAACGGTCATTTTTGGCACATTTTGAAGCTATATCATGAAGACTACTGGACCGAAAATTATAAAAAAAATTTTTAGAAGCCTTTTAAAATCCTCTTTCAAATGATACCTCACACGATATATTAATTAAAACTTTTTTCTTTTGACCGAATTAACCCCAGTCATTTTAATCTTAAAATATATTTTTCCATTTTCTAACTGTCGATATATGTGCGCGCCATAAAGACCTAGCATTTTCCCAAATTTCAAATTCCTGCGTTACATAGTTTTCGAAAAAAACCTCTGTGACAGACGGACGGCCGGACACGAGAGTACGGAGGTACGGAACCCTAAAAATCATAGTTCGTAAACAGTTGGTCAGAAAATTTTTACTTGCATTCAATCCTCTAAAAGGCCATATCAATATCATTTGCCAGCAACGGTTGCGTCAAAGCAATCTAGGCGATTGATACAAACTCTATATTAAAAAAAAATCATAGTTGGCAAACAGTCAGAAAATTTTTAAACTTTCGTGTCCAGTTTTTTAAGTATATAATATACGGTTCATTAACAACGGTGCGCCAATACCAATATTAGGGGTAATCACGTCCCCAATTCTTAAAAACATTATTGGCTTTGACGCACGATTGTTGGTGAGTGACTTTATTATAAACTAGTTGACGATTGCATGTGAAAATTTTAAACATGTTCTATTGAACAATTTACAAGTTATAGTGTTTTTAGTATAGGGGTTGTAACCACCTCAAGATTGATTTGACATAAAGTTGATCTGGAATGGTATTGTTATACCTTGTTAAAGAATACACCTAAAGCAGTTTAAAATTTTTTATATTTAACCGTTTACGAGATACAATTATTAGTACAGTAGTTGCAACTATCCCCAAAATTATCTTTGATGCATCTTACTGGCAAATGATATTGTATAAAACTCCTAAAGGGTTGTATGCGGAAATTTTGAAAATTTTCAAATTATTTACGAGCTATGATGTTTTTAATATGCTTAGAAATTACAAACATACCCTAAAATTAAGTTCGACGAAATGTTTTTGGTAAATGTTATTGTTATAATCTTACAAAACTCCATAGGGCTTTTGTTTTTAAAATAGAATTCTTTCTGCCCGCTTACGAGCAATAATTTTGTAAATGTAAGATTGTAGATACTCATTTAGTAAGGATAAGGAAGCTTTATATACTGATTTATAAGTGCACTCGTATCAAAAAATTGCGAAAGCTACTCTGCGAGATCAAATAATGAAGCAACAAAAATTTCAGTTACGTTTCTAGTCAGCTGCAATGTGATTTTCTTCAAAATAGTTTCCTCTAGCTTGCGCACAATTAGCGTAACAGTTCTGCGCTGGTAGTAACATTCCACCAGCCTTTTTTTGCCTGGGTGATCCCTTTGAAACCATTTGACCACTTTGGCGTTGTGTCTCTAGATCATATTGAAAGAACCAATTCTCATCACACGATTGACAACTGTGGGGTGATTTGTACTTGTTTCAGCAGATCCGCTGTTACATTTTCCAGTGCATTTCCTGATGCTCCGTGAGATTTTTCGAAACCATTTTCGCACAAATTTTTAGGATACTTGGACCTTCTGTTATTATTAGGTTAATAGTTTCTCGATTCATGTTCACTTCTTTTGCCATCGTTTTCACAGAAAATTGTACAATTTCACTCCTGGCGATGTAGACGGCTGTACCTGACGTTGCAAGTATTCCACTTGCGTTCCTCAGCTTCAACGTTCATTCTGCTTTCACTAAATATTTTATGCCAATGAAAAACTTCAGCTTCTCTCGAAAGCCACCTACAGCTTACTCTAAGTCGTGGTCGCAATTTTACTGAGTTTAACGTAAAGAGAATTTGCGCATCCTAACGTAATATTTCGCGATTACATTTTCGTGTCGAGCGACAGAAACACGTGTTCGCTTATTACACCATTACGCCAGGTTGACAGCTTGCAGTGATGAGCCATTTGAACTATTACTGAGCAAGATCAAGGTCACAGATGGCATTTCTATGAAGGCAACAGATTCCCAAATTCAAACCCAAAAAACCACCCCCTCGACCACTTCATACGGCAGAACATAACACTCTCCTGTTCGAATAGATTAGTATACTAACGTTCACCAAAAATTTTTAGATTACAAATATTTAAATAATAATATAGAGAAAAATGAAAATAAGTGCATCATAAATTACATAAAAATACAACAAATTACCAAAGTTTCAACTTACACCCAGAAAAAGCTTACGTTGAACTTCCAATGTCAGGTATTATCACTACCGTACTTACTTCTTTAAAAATATACTTTTTAAAAAGATACGTGTAAATTGGCCGTTTGTTATGTAAATAATATTTTATGTAAAATTTTGGATTAATTAAATCTTAAAGCTACAACTTTCCACAATAAAAATACAGACCTTAAACTAATCAGAGTTTTTATTTCAGGTGCTTTATATTAATTTCTGATACACCAGTTCTCAATACTCTAAGCTTGTAACCCAAACTTCTTTCACAATGAGATTGTTTCTTGGATAAAATTAAACAAGACCTTCACCAGACCTACGTCAAAAACTAAGTTGCAGCGATTTCAATTGCAGTAGTATTAAATTAAATACATTTTAACAGAAATAGAATAGGCCTGAAATTTGATCGAGGACTAATATTTAAAGCCCTAAAACAACCTCTATTAACTAAATTAATTTAAAATATGTAGGTTTAATTACGATCTCTCAGAATCGGCGAAATCAAATAACTGCAAACACTTTTAATTACAATATTTTTACCTATACTAAATATTATTAAGCACAGTTGTTTAAAATGGTTTCACTAGTTAGCAGAATAACAGAAATTAACAGAAAATATTTTATTGATTGTTCTTAGTCACTTGTTTAATACAATTTCTTAAATATATTAATAAAGACCAAGAAAATAATGTAATAGTAGACAACAGTAATACAAAAACAAAAACCATCTATCACACGAAATGTATTTCGCAGCAGCGGTAAAGAATTATGTAATAACGTCACATATACACAATAGTGTAACTCTAAATTTTTATACAAAAAATCTTATGGACAGCCAATGCTAATCTTAGTTTATAATTAATACCCAAGCAATAAAATTTGCCGCCATTAGCATATTCATAACATTAAACCAAAACAATTAAAATTGTTCAGATTGTTTCTACACAAATTTTGTTTATCTCAGTGCAACTCAAAAACAATCACGTAACCACACTCTGTATATCTTAAACTATACTTTATAATTAGAATCTGATTATAATATAAACAATATATTTGTACCCAATTTTCTTTAAATAAAAACCCTAAAATGATTGCATTATTATTAATTTTCATCCAAAAAAAAATTAAATATTTTTGTCCTGTAAATTCTAACATGACATACATAAATAAAGCCAACTATATGGACTGACTTAGAGAAAACAAAAATATCAATACACAGCAACAAAAATCTGATATGCATAACACTGTTGGAATTGATGCCTTCAAAAAGTACAAAATCAAACAGTCTGTGATGATTATATTATTGGATAACTTATACATAACGATATTCACGTTCAGTCACAATCGCGTTAACTATATTTAAACGGGTATTAGAATACGCGAAAATAATTGCTTGTAAAAATTGTAGAAGTTCAAGACGTATTTTCCACGATTTTTCAATAATTCCTATTGTTCCAATATGTTCCACCAAAATAGTGAAAAAGTACACTGAATAATAATCATTTTTAGTCAACTTTCTCCACCATAAAAATCCAAACCTACTGTTGGTTTTCTAAATTCGTATACCTAAAATAATAGTCAGACAACAATAACCAGACACCTAACATTTAAAAACTCAGAACGACCTACAACACTATATCGCGCAACTGACTTAGAAACAACGCTCATTTCTATAACTGAAAGAAATTCTATTCCGTTCAAGCAAGGAAAGCTGGTATAATAATCATAAATAATTCAAATCGTAACCTCCCTCAAAAACATCCATGTGTATGGTATTTTTCCTTAAAACATCCATCTATCAATCAGAGAACAAAAAAACAACTAAATAGCACTTGTCTTGGAAAGTCCTACGGCAAACTCGTACATCAAAACTTATTATACTATTTCAACAAACCAAAACTACGACCAAAAATAGCAACCGGTTTTAGCGTTCTAACCTACATGAATATATGTCAACGTGTCTAAATACGAGATAAGAAATATATACAACCAACTTCTTGGAAATTATAAAGACGCGTAGGATGAGTTACTTAACTTCCCGCATCGAAATAATAGAAACGTAACAAACTCAATGTAAATATTTAAGAAAATGAACGTTGTTGATAACAGAAACCCCACATTGTTAATGCCATAACAAAATAGGAGAGATTTAAGTATTTAAATTAATTTGAATTAATCAAATAACAACGTTTAAACTGAAAAGACAGTCGAAATCGTTAATATTCAAATGCAGGAACTGCACTTAACATATTTATATCTGAACATTGGTTATGAATTTTAAGACAAGCAAGTTTTAATAAATAATGACTTTTTCATAAAATATTACAAATAAGGAAGTTTACAACAACCAGGTACCTCATACAAGGATACGTTATATATGATTTAAATAAATATACGGTCCCCTCTCCCCCTCGTACCTTTTGAATAGATATACTTATACCAATAAAATTCGGAGGATGAAAATAAGCGGATGTAGGTTTTTAACTAGCCGTAAGAGGTGACGTAATAGTAATAGATGACGTCATAGGGCCACTGTAATGAATAATTTTAAATAGGACTTTATGGCAATTAAGATCTAGTTTGAAAAGTATTAAAAATACCTATTAAACATACTAATTTTGTTCTGGTTTAGGCTAATTTTAATGGATAAATTAAATAAAAATAAATTATGGTTTGATATTTAATTAATAACGGTTCAAGAACCAAATCTTATAGGAAGTGTTCAAAATGTACTCCACCTAATTCCTGACAGTAATGTATCCTATTGCTAAACTTTTGTCGTACTTGTTCAAATGTGTCAGCGGAAATTGCCCTACATTCTTCAATAATTCGTCGTCTCAAAATGTCAATACTGACAGGTGCTGTAGAGTCCCCACAGACAAAAATCCAATATTGTCAGGTCCAATGACAGAGTTGGCAATTCTATCGGGTCTAGTCGTCTAATCCACCTGCTACAATATTCTTCTTCCAGGTAACGCCTTACTGTACCATAATAGTGTGCAGGAGCACTATCTTGATGGAACGTTATTTCCAAGTTGCCGAATTCATCTGGATTATCTTCCAGAATTTCAAGAATTAACGGTCCAATTATGTTTTGCTACATCTCCAGATACACTTTACCGGTTAAGTTAACATTGAGAAAAACAGACCCAACTGAATGGTTTCCCAAAATACATGCCCAAACATTTACTTTTTCGGGAAACTGTGCCTGTTTTACACGAAAGATGTGAGGATTTGTGTCACTCCAGTACCTGACATTTTGCCAGTTAACATTTCCCATGAGGAAGAAAGTACTTTCGTCACTAAAACAAATTGATTTTATGTGGTCCCGGTGTTGGTTAATTTGATTGTACATATATGCACAGAATTCGGTCATCATCTAAAAGTTGGAGCACCATTTTTAATTTGTATGGATGAAATTTGTTTTTAGCCAACACCCTGTGTACTCTCCATTGATCGACTTCACAGATAGGCGCAACTTAGACTGTGTAGGGTTTAATTATCGTTTCTGCAATAATGTCAATTTTTTGTCATCACTAATTTGCTACCTGTTGCTTCAAATTTCTGAAGAAGCTCCCTCAAATAAGTCCTCGATATAGGGCGATCGGGGTACCGCTCAAAAAGACGTTCCACTGCATAGAAATTGTTTCTACAATCACCAATTATTAGGACAGCTGCTGCTTTGTCGGCTAAATATTAAAATTAAATTAAACTAAATATTCAAGGTATAAAACACTTTGCAAAAACGTAGCAAAGTAAAAAAAACGAGAGTATTAAAAGAGTCAACTTTTTTGACAATTAACTAGAGGCGGACCTTAGAATCTTTATTAATTAAATGTCAAACTGTAATTTTAGTATTTATTTAATTTATCCATTGAGATCAGCCTAATTCCAAACAAAATTATTGTGACTGAATAGGTATTTTTAATACCTTTCAAACTAGATGTCACTTGCCATAAAGTCCTATTTAAAATTATTGGTCACAGTGACCCTGTGACGTCATCTAGGACTTTTACGTCAACTGTTACAACTAGTTAAAAAGCCTACATCCGTTTATTTTCACTCTCAGAATTTCATTGTATTAAATATAACCGTTCAAAAGATACGAGGGGAGGGGAGACTTTTAACTTGCACGGTATATTAGTGAAATAATTATGATCCATACGGCTCCTCATACTAAACCTATAGAATTTACATCGTTAAAATCGTAAAAAATAAGTTTCTAAAAATGTAATAATATACAAATTGTGCAACTAAAAATGAAAAAGTTCAAAGCATTTCCAGTTAAACCGGAAGTTGTCATAAAATGAAATAATATCTATCGCGCCTACAGTATTTCATAACTAATAAATACCAAATTAAATTAAAACAGAATTGAGGTGTTCCAAAACTATTCACATGTTATCATAATTAGGGCTGGGTCGGCGTATCGATATATCGATACGTATCGATACGACCCCCGTATCGACCCCCCCGATACAGCAAAAAATAAATATCGATATATCGATACTCGATATGTATCGATACGTATCGATATGTATCGATACGCATCGATACGTATCGATACGCATCGATACGTATCGATACGTATCGATACGTATCGATACGTATCGATACGTATCGATATTCGATATAGAATATGTATCGATATTCGATACGCATAATCCGTATCGCACACCCCTATATACATACTTATGTCACAAATCTTAAGTGAAAGATCGAATTGTCAGTAAATACATTATTTTAAAACGATCTTGTGATTTTATTCCCAAAGAAAGAGTAGAAAAATTTAAAGATGCGTATCGATTCGTTCCGATAGGTATCGCTACGTCTCGAAATGTATACTTAATCTACACATCTAAACGTTCCGATACGAATCGCTATATATATATAATATATATATACGTACCGTTACGTATCTATATGCATCGATACGTATCGATACCCATCGATACGAATCGATATGTATCAATACGCACCGATACGCATCGATACATATCGATACGCATCGATACATATCGATACGCATCGATACGTATCGATACGCATCGATACGTATCGATACGTATCGATACGTATCGATATATATCGATATTCGATATATCGATACATATCGATATAGAATATGTATCGATATTCGATACGCAAAATCCCGTATCGCCCACCCCTAATCATAATAGCATTTTCCCATGACTATAGGTTAAAAAGGCGTTGACCGAAGTCTTTATTTATACTGAAAACTGGAATTTGATATGGAGTCTAAATAAAATTATAGCTTACTATATACAATCTGTTGACGTTTCTATCTTATACATTTCAATTTTAAAATTATCTATCACCAATATTGATCAGCGTAATTTGCATTAACGGATTCTAGTAGTGTTAGTATTGTAGTTAAGTCACGACGTTTATTAAACTAATTTGTTTAATTTATAGCTGTAGTTAATGTATAATATAAACATGATAAAACTTTGGAAGGAATGCACGAAAAGGAGCTACTTGCTAACATATTTATTCTTAGTACGTTGTATAAATATATGTAGTTGTAATCAATCAATCGTCCAACAATGATTAATAATGAATGTGTGGCAATATCTTAATATTCTGAATTCGTATATTGTTTCAATAAACGATAATGATATTTGAGTACATACTTAGATATAATAAAAAGTTTTGCTTAACACTAACAAAATACACAAGAAAATTAATAGCAAGGCGATTAGTGAATTATATACAAATATCACATTGGATTTTCTTGTTTATCTAAAACAAGCCAAGGAATATTTCTAATTATAGAGCAATCGAAGTTTAAATTTAAATAAACAATTTACAATTGACTGTGTTCTTACTTATCATTCACTGAGATAACGCATATTTGTGTGAAGTTTGTTTTACTACTTTAATTGAAAAAGTGATATGACAAAGTTAAATATGTCCATTTAGCAATTGTAACACATTCGTTTCGGATTTACAACATTAGATGTTTTGGAAATCATCCAAATAAATCGCTAAAACCAAATAAACCTTATAGAGCAGAAACAAAACAATGTGTAATGTGTGGAAAATGCATCTATTTATAGGTTTCGGACATTCAGACACATTATATATTTTTGACGAGTTTTAAAAAAATTCACTTTTTGAACCTCGTTTCGCTTAGTCTTGCCACTCACTCGAATTTCAACAAAAAAAAATCGAACATTTTATATAATAATGATTGTGTTTGAACAATTTATAACTAATTTACTAGGTAAGACACTCGTTATACATCAATTGTAGCACCGTACAGTCTACCTCTCACCAGAATAATTACATTAGAATGTAAGCGAGGCATTTCTACACAAAATATGATTAATAGGTCCCTGTAACACCACATCTTTTAGGCGAACTTCAATGAGAGGTAAAAGAGTTTTGCAGTTAAGAGTTCTTTAGATTACAATAGGTACTTTCGAGAATGTTATTTATAGAATTTCTTGTACGTTTCAGAATAGCCCAGAGGTATTGAATATGTATATTAAATTGCCGTCATGAATACTGGAGACAATTCTAATTGAAGCTTTGATTACACTATGTTCTAGTATAAAGCTTTGAAATAAATTTGTCGTCCATAAAAAATACCCTATGTGATATAAATTACTGAGATAACCAATATAAATTATTGTAGTAATAATATTAATTAATAATTAGTGCTTCGACTTTAAGTAGTAGTAGTTGTAGTACTAGGAAATTAGTAATTGTACGGTTAGCGAAAGGGATGGACTCAAGTCGGGCCGGGCCGGGCTTTTAATAAGCCCGGCCCGGCGCAGAAAAGTGACCGGCCCGGCCCGAGGCCCGACTCGAAATAAAAACTGGCGGC
This sequence comes from Platerodrilus igneus, assembly GCA_036346225.1. Taxonomy (NCBI): domain Eukaryota; kingdom Metazoa; phylum Arthropoda; class Insecta; order Coleoptera; family Lycidae; genus Platerodrilus; species Platerodrilus igneus. The sequence goes on along the minus strand of JARFIW010001259.1, from coordinate 3,611,089 downwards.
CCGGCCCGGCCCGACTTTCATTCGGTGAATGAGAAGATATTTTTTTCAGTTGTGTTCAACAAGTAACTATCACTCTTTTGTTTAAGAGTATCATGATTTTGAGTTGCAATCAAGATACTTGTGGAACATACCGTAGTATTTCGTTTGATATTTTATTCTTTAAAAAATCCTAGAAATATGTAACAAAAGTACAAAATGTTTAGCAATTTTCAATGTTTATGAAATGTTGCAGACGGATTTTATAGCCTTTTTTTACTTTGAAAACTGAAACTTTTGAAGAGAATTGAAGTTTGATCTATAATTTGATTGTCTTTGTGCTAGTTTGTTTGAATTTTTATTTGACCGACTGACAAATCGTGCAAAAGTTCAAGATTTAACACTTTTGGTGAATTACTGAATGCTAAAAATTAAATAAATTGTTTATAGGTCACAGTATAAACGGTACCACCCTTCATCGGTTAATATCTCAAGCAATTGAAAATTGGTACCTAGTGTTATTAGAACTTAAGGAGCCTGAAAGTCAAATAATATACTAAATGTTTCCTTAAAAAAAGTTGGATTTTCAAATTGTGGTATGTAGAGGATACCTAATTCTTTAGAAATACATATTATCTGATGGAATAGAAGTAAAATGAAGTAATTGTTTTAGGTAGGGGGTGAGGACTTAGGGGGCTCTCCCACCCCTTCCCTCCAATGTTCTAGCCCACCCCAAGAAGGGTGATCAAAAACTCTAAAAATATTGTTGTATTTAAAAAATGATTCATGGCTGTTTAGCCCCCCATCAAAGTATTCAAAGTATGAAATTCAAAATTTAAAGTACCCTAGAAGTGTCTTCTATAACTATAGTCCACGAATAGACGATTAACGTATTGTTTTCGAAGTTTTATTGAAATCGTTATTTTAAAATACATGCAGCAGTATAAAGAACTTAACACTAATTAATATATACTACGTGGTAGCATTTAAATAGTTATTTGTATATCAAAGCCGCGAAATTGCTTTTTAGCGTACCGAGAAAAAGTTTATCGCATAGATCACATGTGACGGAAGCAATATAATTTCGAAGTCGCTAAAATAATTTCGTGGTCAAGGTGCTACTGTTTGCATGGTTTTATTACACAATTTTTTCACTTAACTGATTAAGCTATTGCTAGAATTTAGATGTTTATATACTGGCTTTACATCAAACGTTGCTATGGAAATGATATATTTAAAACACCGACAGTATTCTTAAAAATTTCTGAAAATGTCAGGCTGCGCTACTACTACATAGTTCAATTTCCTACACTATTTCAGAGCTCAAAGTCTTATAAACTCAGCTTTCTGATTTACTATTCAACACCTGAAAAATCTTAAAGCCGGTGCGAAAATTTTTAGAGATATGTATTTTACTTAATAAGAAGTAATTAACCCTTTCTTGTAATATCTTCGCGAGAATCCTTAAGAGATTTTTGTATTGTATAAGTGAACTGGGATAAAATAATAAAATTTACGTACTTAAGTAACTAACTGTTGGATTGAAAGTCAACCATAACAATAGAAGTAGAATATAGCTAACCTAAATAGAATTTCAGTCTTCACTTTTACGTTCGGGGAATTAGGTATAAGAGAATAACGACCTGGATAGTTTTTGACCCAACCAACGCGGAAGAACACCTGCAGAGTTATTTGTATACCAGTGAACAAAAATTTTTCTTGCTCTCCTTAACATTCAGCACACCTGAATGTAAGAGAATTTGAACGTAACTTCCTGTATTGTAAATAAACAAAGAGTATTTATAATCGACAACATACCTAATATAAACGAAACCGCAAATACGAAACATGAATCTTACGGAGACCTGGCATCCTTTATTTTACGGGAATTTTTTAATTTAACAGAAAAGTTCAAGCGAGGTCAATAATGATTTTCGGTTGCATTAGTGCGCTGTAATAATTGATTACGCTCTTCAAAATGAAAACCAGAAGGGTCATCAGGGTTTACAGAATACCTGAATGATATAGTCACATGCATAAATACACAAAATCACAAAGATATTTTAGTGTGTATCCATTACCTTTTCATTCATTTTCTAGCAATAACACGGTTTGTAAGTTTCCGTCAAATCACATTTAGAGAATGACACTGATTGATCCTAAGCATAAAAATATTAACACTCCAAGCCCGTTCAATCGGAATACGGATAATCTTTAATAAATGGGGGTTATAGCCTATTATTCTATTGTCAATTTCCTTCAGTTATTGATCATTCACGATTCATTTTTTCCTTTTATAAGCTTCCAATAGAGAGTACCAATAAAAAAGTGTAGAATAATCTAAAACGTTGGATTATACTTCTTTCACAAGTGGAGAGAAAGCAGGAAAGCAATTTAACTTGACATGAAAACAGCAGAAAACGTTTAGTAAGAATCGACAAACAGTAACGGGTGTCAGTAAACAATGTGCAAAATTTGCTTTATTCGATTGATTGGTATTATTGCTACCGAATCTTACAGAAAAACTTTGTGACCAAAGTGTGTGAAATCTTTGTTGTCATCCATCAAGTTAAAAATCAACCACTAAATAACAGCAGATAATTGGTCAACGTTGTAGTGATCATCACAAGATATTTTTAACAGTAATATTTTCATTAGGATTACTAGTGCTCTGACGCTGATTTAGTTTCTGGAACTTCTATTTTAAAAGCTTGCATTTGATTATATTGGCACCCTTAATTACTCGAGAATTTCTTCTTCGCTAGAACTTTTCAAGCAATTTTATGAGTCTCTCTTAAGCAAGAATTAAGCATTGAAAAGAAATCTGATGAATATGTATCCGATTCCTATCTTTTTTGTTCATATAATTATAGAAAACGTAAGATTCTTCGGCATAGTAGAAACGTTCCTGAATCAATAATTACTGGTCATACGAGGGTCACTTAATGTTAGGGGATATAGCATAAGTATATATATTCTAAATTTGTTTTATATGTGTTCTAAGTAATCTTCAACTGCAAATGTTAATTAATCAAATTTTTAATAATAATAACAGGTTTCCCACTACCCTTGTGGCAGAGTGTTAAAGCAGTCAGAACCGCCACATCAACTTCATATACAGGGTTCGTCAGTGAAACGGTAAAAACTTAGAACGTCTGTTTTTTAATAAGTTTTTATTTTAACATGATTGCTTATGCGAGAATTTTCAATTACTTGCTGTAGTATGACCGGAGCAATACGCGTAACTTCTTGAATTTTTAGCTTTAATTCCGCTAACGTTTGCGGTCGTTCGGCGTACACCTTGTTCTTGAGAAACACCCAAAGAAAAAGTCTCATGCGGAAAACTGTGGAGATCTAGTCGGCAAAACAATGTCCCTATTTTTGGATATGATATGGTTGGGAAATAGTTCTCTTAAAGCATTCATAAGCATATGAGCAGTAAGACTTGTAACGTTGTCTTACTGGAATTACATAATTTGAAGAAACCGAACCATTTTAATGTGAAAAATATTCCGGCCATGCCTGTGTAGCGCCTGCAGTTACGATAGTGGCGTTTTATGAATCGTGTTCAAAAAAGAATAGTTCAATAATGTTAAATGGCGAAAGTACACGCCTCACTGTGAAAGTTTCTCGTGTAACTAAAATTACTCAAATATCGAATAGTCTGTATATATATGATCATTTGGGCTTTGCATAAAAGTCTACGTTATTATTTCATCTTATTCGCTATAATACGATAGTATTTATCAACTTACCTTGTGTAATTAACTACCTAAAATATTTATATATTTAATACTTGGTTTATAGCCATAATTTTGAGCGTAGCTTCCTGTCTATAACTGACATAAGTCAAAAATTGACAATGCCAGATATGATTGCCAAAAATGCCGAATGTAACTGAAAGTTAGGTTGATGTATCGTCGTGTACACGATTTAAATTTGTAAATTTCCCAATTGTGTCATCGGTCTCGGTGGCGTAATTAGTAAACGCATGGTTCCGACAAAACCAGGATACAGGTTCAAGTCCTGTCCAAGACCTTATATTTTCTATCTTTCAATTACTAGCTCGATTTGAAATGATCATTTGGGCTTTGCATAAAAGTCTACGTCATTATTTCATCTTATTCACTATAATACGATAGTATTTATCAACTTACCTTGTGTAATTAACTACCTAAAATATTTATATATTTAATACTTGGCTTATAGCCATAATTTTGAGCGTAGCTTCCTGTCAATAACTGACATAAGTCAATAATTGACAATGTCAGATATGATTGACAAAAATGCCGAACGTAACTGAAAGTTAGGTTGATGTATCGTCGTATACACGATTTAAATGTGTAAATTTCCCAATTGTGCCATCGGTCTCGGTGGCGTAATTGGTAAACGCATGGTTCCGGCAAAACCAGGATACAGGTTCAAGTCCTGTCCAAGACCTTATATTTTCCATCTTTCAATTGCTAGCTCGATTTGAAATGATCATTTGGGTTTTGCATAAAAGTCTACGTTATTATTTCATCTTATTCACTATATATATATATATATATATATATATATATATATATAAAGTATATATATGTATACACCTATATATATATATATATATAAATATATATATATATATATATATATATATATATTTTGGTAACAAGATGGTAGTATACTGGGTATGAAGTCCAAATAATACTAGTTTATGCAAAATTCAAAATTTAATTTCTTCTGCTTAACGTTTCGGCAAAATTTTTGCCTTTGTCAAAAGCATCTACAATTAGAAGAGTTGTAATATAAAACTAACATAATATAATAGATAAGTTCCTTACTGTATAAAATCAATATTTGTCAAATTTGAAATATAGCAAAATTGTCAAAATTTAAAATAACATATGATTACGTTGATCAAAAATTATTAATAAAATTCATTTAGTAGGAAACAGGATCTAGATCTAGTAACAAATTGAGCCTTAAAAACTAATATGTTGGAAGATTAATATGGTTGAAGTGGATGATGTAGATATAATGTTTATGTGATTATTATAAAAGAAAGCTCTTAATGAAGCGCATTAGATTTAAAGTGATTTAAATTGTATAGAGTAGAATAAAATCTGTGTGTGTCTTCTATATCTTGTTTATTATTCAAACATTGATTTTTTTGGTTTATATAGTACGATTCTAGAAAGAGTCTGGTTTTGTAATTGGATTCTTTGTCTAATATTTTAATTTCATCATATGCCGGAGTATGTTTGGTTGTATAAACATGTTTAGCCAATCCACATTTGTTAGAATTGATCCTGCAGTCACTTCTATGTTGTGTCAGACGATTCCTCAACCATTGGGAAGTTTGACCAATGTAGGATGCCTGACAGCTACAGACGATCTTGTAAAATAAGTTACTGTTTAATAATTTAGGGGTAGGGTTCTTTATTCTAGTAAATAGGTTGTTAATTGTATTGTTGTACTCGAATGCAATGGCAATATTAGGTTGTTTAAGAACTCTTACTATTAACGGAGCTAAACCTCGAATAAATGGTAGTTTTTTGTATATGGTGGTATTTAAATTGTTAATGTTGTTGGGTGGTAAGTTATTGTTGTTGTTATTATTGTTATTGGAATTGTTGAAATTGACATTGTCTTGGTTATTGTTATTAATATTTTGAGATAAATTATTGTTAATATTATTATGGAAGCTATTGTTTATATTCAAAGTGTTGGTGTAGATCAGTTTACGTAAAAATTGTTTGGGGTAACCATTGTTTAATAAGGTATTGAAAAGAATTCTTTTATTTTTATTTAAAAATTGGGGATCAGAAATCTTTTCGATACGATATTTCATGGCATTGACAGTGTTGAATTTATGTTTCAATGAATGTTTGGAAAGAAAATTCAAATATCTACCTGAATTGGTAGGTTTAGTATAATAGTCAAATATTAAAACGTTGTTTGTTCCTCTGATAACTAAGATATCAAGAAAAGGTAATTTTCCATCTATTTCTGTCTCACTAGTAAATTTTAATTGTTTATCAAAGCTATTGAACGTGGTTATTGTTTCATTGATATGATGGGGTGGGGCAGAACAGATGATGTCATCAACGTACTTGACGAGGAAAGTCATTTCGTAAGGTAGCCGTGGGAGTACAAAATCTAGGAGAGATCCATAACGATTTGGGCAATAATGGGTGATATTGGAGCCCATAGGTGTGCCGAAAAGTTGGAGATAAAAACAATCTTGAAAAACAAAATAAGTATTATTAAAAATCAAATTAACAGTAGCAAGAAAATAGTCAACAGGAATCTTACAGTGAGGTTCAATTTTCTTGCTACTGTTAATTTGATTTTTAATAATACTTATTTTGTTTTTCAAGATTGTTTTTATCTCCAACTTTTCGGCACACCTATGGGCTCTCCAATATCACCCATTATTGCCCAAATCGTCCGCAAAATAAATAAATCGTTTTTTCTTTATTATGAAGAAACTACTGAAAATAAGTACATCAACCCTTACATCAGGGTAATCAGAAAAGAAAAACCTTTCCATTTGGGTTAATCTGAACTATGGTTTCCATTTAAAAAAAGTGAGGTTATGTTTGTAGCTTGAAAACCCATTTCCAATTAAAATTGTCATATACGCTATTGAATTCTACGTAAAAAGTTACCTTACAAGCAGTTTTTATTTTCTCTATAGGTTAAACCGTTAAAAAGTTATTAGCGTTTGAAGAAAATGGCAAATATCAGTTTTTTTCAAATATCTAAAAAAGTTGAGCATCTAGGTGAGTTTTCAAAAAAGCATCATACTACTCGTAAATTTCTCTTCAACTTTGCTAATTTAACCAATATTGTATCTTCTATAATAAAAAAGTTACCCATATACGGAGATAGATTGTGGGCACCCTGTATATTGGTAATGCTGAAGGTAAATGAGACACTAATAATAAAGTAAATAGTTATAATAATTAAAGGCAGAATTAAAAAACAAAAAATAGAAAAGACAGAAAAATGTAAAGTATAATTCATTATACATATAAGTGTTAAAAATAACACTCTACAACACGTGTATATAATACTGTTAATGAGTAAATATGACTGAATAATAAAGTATAATATACTATGGCTGTAGGTGAAATATATCTTATGATTAAGTAGAAAACATCATTTAAAACGTAAACTCTACTCTTTGTAGCTGTTGAAATTACCTTGTAAATGGTACAATTTTTTTTAATTAAAAGATGAAATATACCTTATGTTACGCTAAAAATCATCATTTAAAAAGTAAAATATATCATACATAGCAGATAGAATTACTAAGCTAAAGGTAAAAATTAAATTACAAAAGAGTCACATTTACTTCATTTAGTAGATGAAATATACATATCAAAAGGTTACATTCACATTATGAGAGAGCATAGTTTGCTTTACTTAGTGGGTATACCTTGCAAAATGCAACATTATCGATCACAATGTACATTTGCCCTTCGTTTCTTGAATAAAATTTTACAATAGCAAAAGGTAAAACACACCTTGCCAAATGATGAAATTTATTAAACTGAATTTGTCGATTTTAACCTTTGCAGAAACTAATTTTACGTAAGCTGAAAATTACCCTTCAAAAGCCGTCTTGTTTTTTACATTTAAAGGGTGAAATTTATATAAAATAAAGGTGATTTTTACAGTATTGTTCTCAGTATGCGATTAACCAAATCACCACCTTTTAATTCCAGAACAATGTAAATTTTATAGGAGTGACAACTTAAATTCTTATAAGATTCGACGAATCGATAGTCCACTAATAAATACTCAATATTAATGACGCTAGTGAAGGAAGCGGCTAGAAGTAACAGTCAATTGCCCGTCTCCTCAATAAGCCACACCTATTGCACCAATCCACGATAGAAACCACGGGTTTTTTGTCCAATATCACTTAGCTTCGCCCTCATTCTTTCTTATAATGCAATCTTGTCAGTACGAACGCTTTTATACAATAATTATCTTTCATAAGAAAACTAAATCGGTGTTTTTCCAAATACCTATGGCAATCTGCGTTTTTTATCTAATCTACAGAAGAGCATAGATTGTGTAACTGCATACCTAGCTTTCCGCAGACTCTAAACTTATTAAATCTACTGTGATGTATTATAACTGACCGCAACTAATATAACTTTAACTTTTTTCTAGGTTTATACAAAAGAGACGCTTTTGTAAAGAAATCTACGTTTATATACTCTCGGTACATACGCGGCAGATTGTTAACTTCTATATTCAAATAAGAAAGTTATTAATTTTTCCCGAACTGTATCAAATGGCCGCCAGAACTACTTTAATTTTTTCTGGATTAATACAAAAGCAGCAAACTTGTAAAGAAATCTACATATAGATACTAAGGTCCTCAGTATATGCGCGGCAGATTGTTAAATTACATGGTCGAATAGAAAGCTATTACATTTTTCCTGAAGTGTATCAAGTGACCAGAAGCACTACTTACTTCTTTTCTGGAATAATACAAACGTAGCGAACTATTAATCTACAAGTGAGGTATTAAGGTTCTCCGTACATACACAGTATATTGTTAAATACTATACTCAAATAAAAAAGTTTATTTTTTTCTGAACTGCATCAAGTAGCCGCCAGCACACTTTAATTTTTTCCGAGTTAATACAAAAACAGCGAACTTTTAAAGAAATCTACTTTTAGGTATCATGGTTCTCCGTACATACGTGGCAAATTGATACATTCCGTGCTCAAATAAAAAGTTATTAATTTTTTCCTGCACGGTATCAAGTGGCCACCAGCACTACTTTGTGCTTTTCTGGGTTAATACAAAAGCAGCGAACTTGTCACGAAATCTATATTTAAGTATCAAGGTCCTCTGTACATACGTGGAAAACAGTTAAATTCCATGCTAAAATAAAAAAGTTATAAATCTTTTCCTGAGCTGTATTAAGTGGCCGCCAACACTACTTTAATTTTTTCTGGGTTAATACAAAAGCAGCAAACTTGTAAAGGAATCTACATTTAGGTATTAAGACCCTCAGTATATCACGCCAGATTTTTAAATTGTATATTGAAATAAGAAAATTCGCTGCTTTAGTATTAACCCAGAAAAAAATTAGGTAATGCTGGCGGCCATTTGCCACAGTCTAGGAAAAAATTAATAAACTTTTTATTTGGATGTGGAAGCGAACTTGTAAAGAACTCTACATTTAGGTATTAAAGCTCTCATCACATGCGCGGCAGATTACTAAAATTCCTTACTCAAATAAAAAAATGTTTGATTTCTTTCTGAGCTGTATCAAGCGACCACCTGCACTACTTTGATTTTCTCTGAGTTAATGCAAAGGCAGCAAACTTGTAAAAGTCTACAATTAGGTAATAAGATCCTCCGTACATACGCCGCAATTTGTTAAATTTCATGCCTAAATAAAAAGTTATTGATTTTTTCCTGAGCTGTATGAAGTTTGCTGCCAGCACAACCTTAATCTTTTTCTGGGTTAATACAAAAGCAGCAAACTTGTAAAGAAATCAACATTTAGATATCAAGATCCTCCGTACATATGTGGCAGATTGTTAAATTCCATACTCAAATTTAAAAAATGCTTGATTTTTTCATGGACTGTATCAAGTGGCCGTCAGCAATATTTTAATTTTTTTCTGAGTTAATATAAAAGCAGTGAACTTGTAAAGAAATCCACATCTACTGCAATTTCTTTGTGTTAATACAAAAGCGGCAAACGTAAGGGAATCTACATTTATGTATTAAAACTCCGCATGTAGACGCCAAATTTTTAAATTGTATATTGAAATAAGAAAATTCCCTGCTTTGTTATTAACCCAGAAAAAATTAGGTAATACTGGCGGCCATTTGCCACAGTTTAGGAAAAAATTAATAAACTATGTATTTGGAAGTGGAAAATAAATATTTGCCGCATGTGTACTGAGGGCCTTGATACGTAAATGTAGATTTCTTTACAAATTCGCTGCTTTTGTACGGCGGACACTTGATATAGTTCAGGAAAAATTAACAACTTTTTAATTTAAACATCGAACTTAGAAATTTGCCGCGTGTGTATTGAGGGTCTTAATATGTAAATGTAGATTTCTCTAAAAGTTTGCTGCTTTTGTATTTATTAAATCAGAAAAAAATTTAGTAGTGCTGGTGGTTATTTTACACAGTTCAAGAAGTAATTAATAACTTTTTTATTTGGGCATTTAATTTAAAAATCTCCTTGTATTCACTGATGATTTTAATGCCTAAATAAAGATTTTTTTACACGTTAGTTGCTTTTGTATTAAGCAAAAAAAAATTTAAGTAATAATAATTTTTATTCGGGCATTTAATTTTAAAATCTGCCGTGTATGCACTAAGGGTTTTAATACTTAAATGTAGATTTCTTTACATGTTCCTTGCTTTTGTATTAACTCGGAAATAATTAAAGTAGTTTTACTGCAACCACTTGATACAGTTCAGAAAAGCATTGAAAACTTTTTTATTTAGGCATGGAACAAATTTGCCGTGCATGTACTGAGGATCTTAATACCTAAATTTAGATTTCTTTACAGATTCACTACTTTTGTACTAATACAGAAAAAAATTAAAGTAGTATTGGGGCTGCTTGAAACATTTCTGAAGGAAATTAATAGCTTTCTTATTTGAATAAAAAATTTAAAATCTAACGGGTATGTATTGAGAGTCCGTATACGTAAATGCGGATTTTTTTGGCAAAAGCGCGTTTCTATATAAACCTAGAAGAAAGTTAAAATTAATATCAGTGGCGGTCAGTAATAAATACATCACAGAAAAATTGATAAGTTTGTAATCCACAGAAAATCAGATATTCAGCAACGCAATTTATGTACTTCTGAAGGTCTGATTAAAAAGCCCAGCTTGCCGTAGATATTTACAATTCGCTGTTTTAGTTTGCTTAGGAATGATGGTTATTGTATATGAGCATTCTTGCTTACAGAAAGTCGTATTATAAGAGAGAATGATGGCGAAGCTAAGCAGTGTTGAACTAAAATAGGCGTGACTATCGCCGATTGGTGGAAGAGGCAAAGTTAATTGAGAGGCGGGCATTTGACTATTAATTCTAACCGCTAGCTTCACTAACGTAACTAATGCATGTTCATTTGCAGAACGTTTTGGGCTGCGTGTTATGGCAATTATAACTATATTTTCGGGCGTTCAACACCTTTTGTCGTTTTTTTATGTTTCAATTTAATATGGATCCCATTTCCAACCCATAAGCTAATTGCATAAACCCGTTCATGACACGGAATGTTGAATTAATTGTGAAATAACCATCTTAGAGCTATGGCGGGATCACCATTTCGATAAAATGATTTAACCCAGGAAACCGACGTGCATCTAATCACGCCCCATGTTTACTAAATGAGATTAAATAAGTGAAAATAGATCAAATCCAGCGCCCCGCACAAACTTCAACTACATTACCAAGCTTTTAAATTTTCCTGTTAAACTGCTGAACCCTGTATTAACGAATAACTAGATGTTACATAAAGCAAAAAGAATGATTAAGGAAAATGTTCGATCATTCTGAAATTATTTTCATGCAAATAATCTAAATTCACTTGAACAAGGAACAGAAGACCCTCTAACTTAAAAGATTCAAAGAATTTCCCGAAGAAAACATTTAGTCACATAACGGTTAGCGGTGTTTGCGCCGACCTTTCACGTTTTACAGCTATTACTAGTCAGTATTCCGGAAGAAAAGGCATACGAAATCTTTTTCACGGTTCATGGTGTGTCTTTTAAGGTTATGGGCGTTGGCTGACAAATAGGTTTGTCGTAAAGCTGTTTTGGTTTTTTGTCACAATCTAGGAAGTAGCATAACGTTCATCTTTCTAAGTTTTTTAAAGTTTGCTAAAGCGAGCTACATAATCCCCAAATCAATATATGTATAATTTAATAGAAATTGTTAAGAAACTTAAGTTAAATGCAACATTGTAATTCAAGGATAAATAAAGAAAAGGTTAATGAAAGTTAACAAGCAAGTTATGAGAACGGATGTGAATACAATGTATTCCAGACGTAAGTGATACTGCAAGTGTAGGTCACTTTGTATTATATAATTGAATAAAGAAATAATCAGACATGTGCTCTGCAGTTCACACAGAAATGTGAGGGAATGGACAACATAAATACCCCGGGAACCCCGAGATAGTCAGTCAGTCTTGAGCCTCAAGCTTATACATTGTTGGTTGTTCAGGCTACTCAAATCCATTCAACAGTAATTTCGACTTAAAGTAATTTTATATAGTTTGTTAAAATTCCATTTGTAAATTCTATTTAAAATAAAATTTGTTACAAGAGTTTTTGGAAGAAGACTTTTTAAAAAGGCAGCTCCCAAGGCCCAAAACGTAACTCGCGTTCTACCTTCTGAAAACAGGTTAATCAGTAGGATCTAGCGACATATTTCTTTCTTAATCTTAAGTTCTTCGTGTGAAATTTTATAACTGTTACGGGTCCAATGCTCAAGAACATTTCAATCATACTCTATGTGTATTTTGATGAGAATAACGTCTGTTTAAAACTACGAACACTTTCTAAATTGGTGCAATACATACATGAATACGTTTCGAATTACAGAGCTATAGCTACTATTACTTACAAAAAAATTTTTTTTTATATTTTTTATTCTTTTTTATTCAGAAGTAGCCATAAGTATTACATTAAACGATATATTCTGACACAGTGGAGAGCACTTACAATACAAACTACAATCTGGAATGTTAAACATCAATGTACGTGGTAAATTATAACATTAGATTTCAAAACATATTACTCATCTCATCACTAAGTCATGCTATTTCTTAAAGCGCTCTGTTCGTATCCTTAATTTCATCCCATTATCAAGAGTAGCCCACCATTTCACTTTCTGTAAGTAAATATGTTGTTATTGGCATGCGTGTCACCAACATCTGATGAGCACCTGTTTCAATTTAAACAAAAAATTGCTTGTTCGTTAAAAGGGCCAGATGTGGAAGAACTTATCTGTAAATTATAGGCGAATTGTTCTTTCAACCGTTGTCAAAACAAGTGGTGATTCTGGGTGAACTTGTATTTATTTCAAGTTATACGTTGATTCGACGAATTTGTACAAATTACCCCTTTATAGTTAATTTCTTTGTATGAGTTAAGTTGTACGTTGGAATCTTAATTTAAGCCTTTAGGCTGATATATAGGCAACCTCAGTCTCAGTTCCCATACTGGTTGGCGTAGATGCATTTTTGGTCACCATACTATAAACAAAAACGTCACACTTTACTTTTAAAATTTTTTTAGGAAATATATTAGTCACCTCGAGAAACGAGTTCTCATGGGGCGAGATATGACAAACTTCAGGGAAGGCTCGCCAAGCCACACGCCGTGGGAACACAGCTTTAGACGACAGTAGTGACTATAGAATTCCAGAATCTCTGGAAAATGACACCACATGCAAGACTTCATAATGCTACGCAATTCTAACCAAAGGGCGTTAATGACCATGTGACAATCGTGCGACTCTGCGAGGCTTTTAAAATCGTTTAAATTTAAACAATAGGATATTCCATATCAATCGAATGTGAAATAACACTAGGATTATTACACGCCACACTGTACTCTCCTGATATCAACTCATCAGCCCCAATATGGAAACACTGATCGAAACCCACCTAAAAATGTTCCCAGCATGTGACATATCATTTCTTAAAATTTTAACCCCCAACCCAAAAATTTCAGCATGAAACATATCATTCCGTAAAATTCAAACGGCAAAATTTCATTTCTGGTGAAATTTTAATCCTTCGTTCCCCAAAATAGGAAAATTCAACCCATTCATCGTCTAAAATTAGAAAACCTACTCGAAAATTATTTCAAGCATTTGACATATCATTTCTGAAAAGCGAAACGCCTGCATTTTATTTGAGATAGAATTCTTACCTTGGGATTAATCCTGCACACCTTAAATCAAAAGTTCCAATTGCAAAAAGTTCCAAGCATGTGATACTTCTGAAAATTGTAAGACCTAGGTTTCATCTCTGGTGGAATTTTTTATCCTGGAGTCGATGCTTCATCTTCCAAAGTCAAAATTCTATCTAAAGATGTATCAGGTGTGTAATGTACCATTTCTAAAAACCCTAAAATCAGAATTTTATTTTTGGTGAAATTTGTATCAACCCTATATCCTCTAAAATCGAACACCTGTTAAAATTTTTCCAAGTACGTAGTATCTTATTTTTTAAAAGTCAAAGTCCAATATCTTGTTTTTAGTGTTTATTGACTCTGATATTACACTTGCAAAATCAGAAGTTCCAAAGAGTTCTAAGCACAGGATCTATTATTTCCGAAAATCTGAAGGCGTAGATTCCATTCCTGCTAACATTTCTATCCTGGGGTCGACCCTTCATCCCGTAAGACTAGGAACTCACCTCTAAAATGTTTTACGCTTATAACAAGTCACTTTTAAAAATCCGCGGGGTTGGATTTCATGACAAATGGAATTTTGGCATCCCTATAATAGGAAAAATCCAGCCCGAACATCTTATAAGCCTTTGACATCATATCTTAAAATGTACAGACCAATATTTCATTCATAGTGGACTTTTTACCCAGGGATTGACTTGGTTAAACATTAAACCCTAAATAAAATATATTGACTTTCAGATTTTGAGAAATTTTTCAGGTGAATTTTCTAGCTTACGTGATGATAAGCTGACCTCAGATGGTATAGATTTTTATCCTAGAGTCCATAAATAAAATACTGGTCTTCAAATTGTAGGAAAATTTTTGGGTGGGTTTTCTATATTAAAGGATGATGGATGATCCCAGAGCAAAGATTCCACTAGAAATGAAACCTAAGCTTTCAGATTAGGAAATGATTCGTTGTTTGCCTAGAGCGTTTTCGGTGTTGAGATTTTTGATTTTATATGGTTGCGCGATTAATCACAGGGTAAAAATTACACCACATATGACGTCTAGGCTTTCAATTATTAAAAGTGATATGTCACGTACTTGAAATATCTCGAGATGGGTTTATGATTTTAAATGGAAAACGACTTGATGCCAGGATAAAAATACCACCGTCAGTAAAACCTAGATTTTTAGAAAGAATCCTCAAAAATTTAGGATTATTCTGAATATATATTTCACCCACGAAAAATCGTAAACATAAAATGAACTGTATTTATATGTTTATATGAATTTCAAAAATTTTTAAAAATTTTGATAAGTCCTATTGTTGTTTAAGATCAACTTATTTTTAAGTACTCTAATCAAGTAAATTAATTTTCTACCCTTATAGGTGAACCTATATACATCTTTAAACATTTAAAGGTACATTGTAAAAGCCTACAGGACACGATATCATTTAAAGTAAGCTTCTTTTTTTTAATTTTTCTTAAATTGTAAGTTACAACCTTGTTTGATTGACAAATTTATATCTTATGCCGCAGGAATCTCTTCAGCTCCTGTTATTTTTTGAATTTTTGTAAGTAACCTAAAAAATGGCATGTTATACCGATTTTTATTATTTATATATAGTAATAAAAGCAATCAACTACACGTTGGCTATTTTACTAGAAAACTTTTACGCTAAGTATTCAGTTTAATAGCCTTCGGGTAAAATTGTACAGTACATCAAATTTGGTTATTATTACAGGAATAAAATCAAAAACTCTTTTGATAAGGTCTCGCCGGTGCATTTGAGTATTTAGTATATAACAACTGCATTAGGAATGTTTAATAAGTATACTTAATAAGCTAGTACGTTATAACCTTGGAAGAAAAAAAAATAAAGATAAAGGGAGAAAATGGAAAGATACAGGTTATCACTCCCGGGAAAAACTATTGTATTCTCCAATCGCGACAAGCAATTTCCATTGGCTTACGACAGTTACGTAATCGCTGAAAAACAATCACACTCTTCCCAATAGAAAGTTGCCTAAATGTTTAAAAAAAGCGCTTAATTTAAGAGGTATAATGAAATTATACTAAAAAACTAAATACTAAAAGGGATTTGATACGCATCAAATGACACGTAACTAGAATTCTCTATGATCCCTATCGATGACATCTCTTATACGAAAGAAACAGTAAAACTGCTATTTCAATTACTAATATAATAAATTTGTTTGGTATTCACGTTCCAGTGTTGTTCGGTCTCTTTGTCGCACGTTCGCGTGGTTAATTTTAAGTTATTTAAATTTGTAGTCGTAAATCTAATAGTAAAACTGTCATCCCTTGTTCCCTTATATCCTGCCATAAAAATTCCTTGTGCATGGGTGAATAAGTTGGACTAAGAGTAGTGAACAAACACTTTCTTATGGATATCGAAGCAGAACAGTCGTCGGTTTTTTTCGTTCGGTACCGTAAGTTAGTCAAGTGCCGCATATTTTATTTGTTAAACCCCTAAAAAACGCAGTGCAAGTGCAACGTAACACAGACTCAATTTCGCATACAGTCCACTTGGTTGAAGGAATAGGAACTGCAGCTTAGAAAAACAAAACACCGCGGAGGTAAGTCGATGTATAAATTTATAAGACCCCCCGCGCGTAAACAAAATTGGGCCTTCATCACCGGATCATTAATTAATTAATTAGTTCCCATCCTTTAAGCTCCTTATACTTAAATTTATAAAATTGTCGTAGTTTTTATTATTGTTAAACCTGTTACACAGAAAAGAACATCTTGCTTGCAAATTGAATGATAAAAACATCTGGTTATAACAGTAGATTTTACAATACATTCCTTATCCTTTGTGGCAAAGATTAGGGTCGTCCTCGGTATCTTTTTATGTAAACTATTTATGAGGGTTATTGTATCCTAAATCTTTACCTTAGCTGTCATTTCAAGTTGGAGCAACCATTCGGGTTCATGCAACTTGTATAACAAAGGAGTTGAAATTTATTTGAAACCTTAAAAGCTTTGTCGGGCGAGCACTGTAGTTAGTTGCATTTTTCTATTAATAATTTAATTTCGTAGATGAATTAGTAATTTAGCGTATTCGAGTCACGCATTGTTTTTACATTAATTTTTATTGTCGTTCATTAATCATTAATCAAATATGGTTATATCAATTGATAAAGCTATTCTTGAAGCTAAATTTGTAGTTAAAAGGTTGGATCACATATACAGTAAGATCAACAAACCGGAAGACGTATCGATTGCTTTAATTAGAGCGTCGAACATATTGAAACGCTTTTCAAATCCTTTTGCAAGGATATTTTCTTTGATGAAGAAAGTGAACAATTGGATGAATTTTCTGCTCTTAGGGTGAAAATCGATGATTACCTATTAGATATTCGTATTATCGCTGAACAATGCGAATTAGATCGGGTAGAAAATAAGCCAAAGGTGGAAAATATGAATAATTCCTTTTCGTCAAACTGTGCAATTCGCTTGAAACATCTTTCAGTCCCCCGCTTCTCCGGACGCATTTCAGATTTTGAGAGTTACAATGCAATTTATAAGCGGTTGATTCATGATAATGTCAGTTTGTCACCCGTTGAAAAATTTTGCCATCTCGTTGATACATTAGATGATTCGTCGCGTGGCTTAATAAAACACTTGCCATTAAATGATTATGCATACGAGGAAGCCTATAAAATCATTACTAATCGTTTTCAGTCCAAGGGGTTATTACTTTCAACATATTTTAATGCTCTCGAAAAATGCCCTAAGGTCAGTTCCTCAGACTCGCATGCGGAACTCCGGCAATTAATTAGTTGTTTTGATGAAAATATATTCGCGTTAAGGCAGATGGAAATAGATTTATTAGATTTCATGTTGTTTAATCTGTTATCGAAAAATTAGATATAAACATTTTAAAGCGTTTCGAATTAGGAAATAATGACGAAATTCCTTCGTTTAAAGATTTAAGGTCGTACATTGAAAAACAATGTAAAGTGTTGGAAATAAATGGCATTGCTTCAGGAACATGCTTAAAATCTCGAGATTCCGTTAAAGAAAGAGAAAAGGAAGGTTCGTTAGCACTTCGGCTAAAACTTCTTTAGTTGGTACCACCAATGATGTTAAAATTGTAGTTTCTGTCAAGCTGTGCATCCTATTTATAGATGTAAGCAGTTTCTCGATAAAACCCTCAAGAAAGATTTGAGGTGGTAAAGCTTAAAATCTTTGTATCAAATGCTTAAATACTTCACATTCGATGAAAAATTGTACGTTAGATTGGTCGTGTAGAAAATGTCATCAGTCGCACAATTCGTTGCTTCACTTCGATAAACAAGAACAATCGGTGTCGCCACGCCGACAAACCCATCGTCAAAGGTCAGCGTCTCCTCGGAGAGCGGCGCCTAGACTTACTTCTACTAGTAGACCTAGTGAAGACAATTTGTCGTCGTCGGTTGTGCATGAACAACCTGTCACTAGTTCGTTGATTTCGACGTCATTAGAACACACAACCACGCTGTTAGCTACGGCAATGGTGTCGGTGCTTGATTATACAGGAACATTGCAATCTGTTCGTGTAATATTAGATAACGGATCCATGCAAAGTTTTATGACTGAAAGGTGCCGTCAGAAATTAGGTTTAAGAAAACGGAGAGCCAATGTCACTGTTCAAGGACTTGGCTTGAATTCGTCGTTGGTGTCTGGTGCACTATCGTGTGTAGTCAGCCCTCGGAGCACGGTCTCCAGCATATGGAATTGATTGTTATATTTTACCTAACATTTGTAATCAATTACCTTCGTCGTCGATAGGGGTCAAGGAATGGTCGCATACTCGAGGTTTGGCCTTAGCTGATCCTAATTTTAATGTTCCTGGTAAAATTGACATGCTACTCGGAGCGGAAATCTTTGCTTAGGTTTTGTTGAACGAGTCTCGTTGGGGTGTCGCTAACGAGCCAGTTGCTATTAAAACAACCTTTGGTTGGGTTTTAACGGAAAGGTCGTTTCCCGAATAGTTCTATTACGTCGTTGTGTGCTTTCGTTGAGCCCTTAGACAGTGACATTCGTCAATTTTGGGAATTAGAAAATATTCCCTTCAAAAAACACATTTCTCCTGAAGAAGAAAGGTGTGAAAATCAATTTGTGGAAAATTATAGACGTAACAAGGACGGTCGTTTTGTAGTGTCCTTGTCCTTTAAAATTTCGGAACCCTCATTCGTGGGTATGAGATCAATTTGTATTAAAAGATTTTTGTCGTTAGAACGTCGTTTGTTAAAAAATCCTGAATTGTATTCGGATTATAAAAAATTTATGGAGGATTATTTGACAAGCGGTCACATGGTTCAAGTGAAATCGCCTGAAAATTCGTCGGGTTATGAAAAATGTATTACATTCCCCATCATGCTGTACATAAGCGGGATAGCACTACCACCAAATTGCGGGTGGTTTTCGATGCTTCGTGTCAGGATCAATCTGGAAAGTCGTTAAATGATAGCTTGGGTATTGGTCCTGCTTTGCAAAAAGACATTGCAGTTTTGTTATTGCACTTTCGTGTACATCCTATCGTAATTACGGCTGACATTAAACAAATGTATCGGCAGATTTTGGTTAAAGATACTCATCGTGATTATCAACGTATCGTCCGGAGATTTTCTCCGTCAGATCCTATTATGGACTTTAAATTAAATACTGTAACTTATGGCGTTTCGTCGTCGCCTTTTTTGGCCTTGCGTACTGTTCAAGAATTGGCAAGGTTAGAGTCGATTAATTTTCCTTTCGCGTCATCGGTATTGGCGAGCGATACCTATGTTGATGACTTAGTCACTGGATGCAATTCGATTGAAGCTGCTAATCAATTAATTGGTGAATTGAATAGTATTTGCACTAGTGGTGGTTTTCAATTAAGAAAATGGAGTAGTAATTGCCCGGAAGTGATGTCCAACTTGAGGGAGTCCCTGTCCAGTTCGGACGCAATTATATTTCAGGATAAAGATAGTGGTTCAATAAAAATTTTGGGCCTTTCGTGGCGTGCTCTTACAGATGCATTTTATACAACTTAGACGTTGAAGAGCGCACTTGCACTAAGCGTAATATTTTGTCGGCTATCGCAAAAATTTTGATCCTCTCGGTTTGATAGCACCTGTAGTACTGTTCGCTAAACGTTTAGTTCAAGATCTTTGGCTTTTAGGTCTCGGGTGGGACCAAGAGCCTCCATTGGAAGTCATACAAAAATGGAAACATTGTTTGGGTGATTTGCCAGTGGTTTCGAATATTGAGATTTCGCGTCACATCGTATGTCATAATTTTAAAAAGGTGGAGTTGCATGGATTCTGTGATGCTTCTGAAGCCGGGTATGCAGCTGTCATCTATTTTCGTTCGTTCGATTTAGAAGGTAATATTACCATTTCATTAGTATGCGCAAAATCGAAGGTTGCTCCTACTAATCGCGTTTCATTGCCCCGTCTCGAATTGTGTGCTGCCGTACTCTTGGCAGATTTAGTAGATTTCGTCAAAAATGCTTATAAAGATATTTTATCATTTAGTAATATTTTCGCGTGGTCAGATTCTACTGTTGTTTTGTCTTGGATTCGGTCTTCCTCGCATAAGTGGAAGACATTCGTTAGCAATCGTATTTCGCATATTCAAGAACGTATTCCTCCATCTTCATGGTTTCATGTTAAGTCCCAGGATAACCCTGCGGATTGTACCTCACGTGGACTTTTGGCTTCAGAGTTTGTTCATTATCCATTATGGTGGACAGGACCTTCCTGGTTAGTGCGTCGTAATGAAGAATGGCCAGTAACATCGCTGCCAAAACTTATCGACTCATCTCAGATGGACGTCGAATATCGTACTCTGTCGTTAACAGCCGTTATGTCTGACAATTTCTTAGATATGTTGTTGGATAAATTTTCAAACCTGCAGAAAGTTTGTAGGATTATTACATGTATTCGTCATTTCATTCGTAATGTTCAATGTCCAGCAGATTTGCGTTCAAAATATTCTGATGGTTTGTCTCTAGCTCAACAGCAAGAGGCTATACATTTATTGATTAAAAGAGTTCAAACAAATATTTTTGCTCAAGACATTGCAAATATTAAAACTGGAAAACTTGTTAGTAAACAACTTCGTAGCCTTAGTCCGTTTCTAGATAGTCATGATTTGTTGAGGGTGGGCGGTCGCCTACGTAACTCAGAGTTGTCGCATGATGCAAAATTTCCAATTTTGCTTCCTCGGTCGCATCGGTTGACTGAACTTATTATAGTAGATTGTCATGAAAGACATTTACATCCTGGAAATCGAACAACACAATTTTTACTAACTCAAAATTATTGGATCTTTTGCGCCAAGAGGGCTATTTGGCAATGTCTGAAATCCTGCATTCGTTGTTTTCGTGTAAACCCTGTGGCTTTATGCCCCCCTATGGGGGATTTACCAGCTTCTAGGTTAACTCCAGGTAAGGCGTTTTTACATACGGGAGTCGACTTTGGTGGACCTTTCTCTGTCACGATGAATCGATGTCGTGGCGCAAAATCATTGAAAGCGTACATTTGCTTATTTATTTGTTTCAGCACTAAAGCCATCCATTTGGAACTAGTGCCTAACTTGTCGACAGACGCTTTCTTGGGTGCTTTACGTCGATTTATTGCTCGAAGAGGCAAATGTATTCAAATCCATTGTGATAATGGTACTAATTTCGTTGGGGCCTCTCGTGAAATCTCTCAATTGATGCGCCATTCGGCAGGCGTTGAGGGAATCGAATTTGTGTTTAATCCTCCTGCTGCTCCTCATTTTGGTGGGTTGTGGGAGGCCGGGATTAAATCGGTAAAATCCCATTTAAAGAGAAATATCGGTGAACAAATTTTGTCGTTTGAAGAATTCTGGACGGTATTGATTCAAATCGAAGAGATTCTCAACTCACGTCCACTATGCGCACTGAGTTGCGAACCGTATGATTTCTCGGATTTGACCCCGGGTCATTTTCTTAATGTTAAACCAGTTTCGGTGTTACCAGATCCAGATTTGTTGTCCATAAACCCCTCTCGTATGAATCGCTGGCAATTGTTGCAGCAAATGCAACAAGGGTTTTGGAAGAAATGGAGTGCTGAATACCTGCACACGTTGCAGCAGAAAGGTAAGTAGTTGAAGAATTCCGCTACCCTACCTATTGATTCGCTTGTCCTCTTAAAGGAAGAAAATAACCCCCTCTACAGTGGCGTTTAGGAAGAGTCGTAGATGTTCACCCTGGTAGAGACGGTATCGTTCGGGTAGCTACAGTCAAGACATCCCAAGGGTTAGTTAAACGCCCCTAGTGAAACTATGTTTACTGCCAGTTACTTGATATTTAATGGTATGTACATATATTCACTTATATAAGTTTGTCGGTTAGGTTTCTTAGTTAATAGCTCTAATTAGGTTTTAAATATAAAATAAGTTAGTTCATACTTATTTTGGTGGGCGGGATGTTCGGTCTCATTGTCGCACGTTCGCGTGGTTAATTTTAAGTTATTTAAATTTGTAGTCGTAAATCTAATAGTAAAACTGTCATCCCTTGTTGCCTTATATCCTGCCATAAAAATTCCTTGTGCATGGGTGAATAAGTTGGACTAAAAGTAGTGAACAAACACTTTCTTATGGATATCGAAGCAGAACAGTCGTCGGTTTTTTTCGTTCGGTACCGTAAGTTAGTCAAGTGCCGCATATTTTATTTGTTAAACCCCTAAAAAACGCAGTGCAAGTGCAACGTAACACAGACTCAATTTTGCATACAGTCCACTTGGTTGAAGGAATAGGAACTGCAGCTTAGAAAAACAAAACACCGCGGAGGTAAGTCGATGTATAAATTTATAAGACCCCCCGCGCGTAAACAAAATTGAACGAAAAAAAAATTTTTAATAATGCCGTTTCGTTAGATAACAACAATATAAAATGATTAATGAATCTTATTAATAAGGCTTTTGCATACGTTTTAAAAAACTAAACTGCAAAAGTGCTGGTAGCCAACTATATTACATTTTGCTCCTGTGGGCCCTGGAGGCTATTTATTCATTTCTAGAGCGCAATTGATATTTGTGCTCAGTACAATGCCCTGGAGAAACTAAACTTAGTGGAACACTTTAATGCATCACTATGAAAACTTGGAATTAATTCACATTTTCAGAATACTGAGTTTACAAACGAATTACATTATCTGACACAAATAAATTGCTCCAAAATTAGTATTCAAATACCTGTATTTGCAAAAATGCTGTCCAAACAAAATTAGTTCTAAATGTTCGAGTTCGACTATTTACAAAGTTGTAAGTGACAACAAAGAAGCAATATAACAGTTAACCAAGCTATACACGTCTTCTTTTGCGATTAAATACTTCCCAGTTAACTACACACCTTAACCACACCCATACCTACCTTTTGTTCAAGCAATTTGCATCCTTTCATTAATTGATTTATTTTTAGCAGCTTGTGTAGTTTTCTCGCCCAAATACAATTTACGAACATACTGGAAAGTAAATTATATTAAACGAGTAACAGGCTCGAGGCCATTGGCAAAGTCATCGGGCTGAAGTAAATTACTGTTATTACATGTACGGGAAAATTAAAGGTAAGCTGCACTGCAGATATGAATACGCCAGCGGAGAATTAGCATTGATTATGATGGTGAAATAGTAAAAATTGCAGTTCACTTTCTTATTTCTTAAGATGTTCGGAAACGAATTTATATATTAATTCTTGCAACGATTGTAAAAAATGCGGTGCAAATTTAACTCGGTTAAGGTCCCAAAATTCGTAGAAATGCAACTGGTTACAACTGGGATAAAGTACATTCTCCACTACGTCATCAGCTTTCCCACAATCAGTTTAAAGCAGATATCTGCACCGGAATGTGACCACAAACCACAATCCAATTTTGTAATTAGAATCTATGATAACATAGGTAGTACGAGGCCTACTTTTTATATAAATAAAATTTCCATTCTTTAACGGCCTAATAATTCTATTTTAAAAATGAACCTAAAATTAACCCTCATAGTGATTTTCTTGAAGCCGAATTTTACCCAGTGCTAATATCGATTCTCTTGATGGAGCTCCTATACTTTTGTTTTACCCCATTAATTGCATTATAATAGTTAAAACGACGATGGCGTTTTGTGCAAGCACTAAAACTTGAAAAAGTTTTACCAAAGAGGCAAAGATAGAGGGCGTTGTTACTGTGGAATTTCCTCACGTACACAGGCATAAGTGGTTTCACTATTTGGAAAAAACAAACAACTTTATAGCGCGTCAACCAAGATCGCGTATGATTTGTAGTTCGAACAAAATCTTCCCCTCGAAAAACCCAGCAAGGTAAACGTTTTTCTCAAAAGTTCAAAAGCATCATTGCTGTATCGAAAAATAAACGTTTATAGTCTTCTGCGAGAATAGAAACTCCATTAAAAATTTTAAATAATGGAGGTCGTATGACCCTACACTAGAATGGGTTTTTCAATATCTTACACAATCGAGAATTTTAATTAAATCAATCAACTTATTACTGAGTAATTGCTTTTTGAAATGGAAAACTAGTGAATTCAAATCCGAAAATAGCAAACTACTGCTCTAGACATCAGACGGTTTCGCTTTTTCATTATGAACCATTCCGTTTGATGTGTTACCGAGGATTTTAAAGCTTGTCTTTTTAGATCAAGTTGTCCGTCTGGCTTTTTTCTATATATGCGAGTAGTAACATTCCTTTGAAATGTTTAATCATATTTTATTTTAATACTTTTTGTATTAGTAAATCCCACCAATAGAGTTAGAATTGCTTCTATTACGAAATTTAATTTTAGCTACACGCATTCTGATCTAAGGAAGGATTATTTTAGTTTACCCTGTAATCTCACACTTAAAGGTTGTCAAGTTCATTATGGTGGTGTGTTAAGGTTAGGAATGATATCATCCTTATAGTAGTATTACTATTATCGAAAGTCCGCTGACTCGAAAAAACCTGCGCGAAGCGGAACCAGATTAATAATCAAAATAAAAAAGTGAAACTAGAAAACCTCGACGGCTTGCACAACCATTGTTATCAGAACAAAAATCCCCAGCAACCAATGAATGTTTTTATTGTCTTTTCGCTCCCATATAAATAAAAATAATATAAGCTCGCTGTTAGTTGTGATATTTTCTGAACGAGCATATATTGATATAAATATTGCTTTCCTCTTTAAAAAAGTTTTATTTCATCATCTTAGTAATAAACGATAATGTACAAAACGAAAAGTAATACGACAAGTTTCTCTTTGCCTCGGGCTTTCTCGTTTTTACCGAACAAGAAACTGTGAACCTACAACTATGTATCGCTGAAGACAAGCAAAAGCTGGGATATTATATGATGGTCTAGATTTATTTTGTATATTCGTGCAGTACATACTGTCAGCGTTAACAGAAACCTAAACAATATTTTATTTTATGCAAGAACTGGAGTATTTGTGATGACGTATTAAAACTATAATACTAGCATGATGGCCGTACTGTAGCGTACTGAATCTTGACATTTCAAATTTATTTGAACCACGTTGCATATGACGTCAGCCGCAATCCGACAGTAATTTACTCTACTTTGTATTATAAATTATTGCAGTTTTACGACTCATTTGTTTTAAGTAATAATGAAAGAGTTGGCGCCTATGGCGTATTATCGGACGATGGAGAATGTTTACACGCTAAATTGTGTCAACTCAGGATATGGTAAAGCTCCTTTGATCCAAGTTGTTTTATCAAGATAATGTTAGATAGAGAGAAACCACAAAGGTAATTTCAATTTGCGGCCTGATTCATTTTTCTGAATTCTATCGAAATTGATTTCGGCTCGTTTTATGAAGGAAAGATACTTTTGCTGACCACTTCCTCAAGATCATCCAAAGAGATAACACGCAAACTTGAGTATAGGTACAGCTAACCTTTAAGTATCGAACTTGATCAATGTGATTAGTCAATAGAGTTCGAAAATACATCCTACCAGATTGGTCAGTTTTACTTTTAGGAAGAACGGTTTCCTTGAGTATTAACAACTTAAAATGTTGGAGAAAGGCATGTAAATTTAGGAACATCCAAATTACTAACGAAATCCCAGAATTTCCATTAGAAACTGGTTACAATGACCGAATTGATACCAGGATACACAAAGACTTCGGTCGTTTCTAATGTGGCTACAGGTGGTAACTGCTTAGGTATTTATAATACAATTTTGAAACTATCACCTACCTCCATTTAATGAACATTTTAATTTTGTAATTTTATAAACGTATCCAAAGTAAATTGTTGTCACTAATCATTAAAAAATTAGTAAGTAACCTAGTTCGCTGAAAACGTTTTTAAATAAGATAAATAGTTTTAATATATTGATTTTTATTTAACATTTTTTGTTTGTACTTGTGCTTAAATCTTAATTGTGAAATAGAATACAGAGTTTCTTATATCGGCATGTTTTTACAACTAATGTAAAAGGTAATACATTCCAGCCCTGCTACAATAAAAGATATTGCCATTGCCCAGAGGCGTGATTAATATACAGGTAATTTAACATATGATTTTGCAACACTTTTTACAGCCAGTAGTTTTGAATAGTTATATTAGTGCACTTATCTTTACGATTTTCTTAGAGTTTTTAAATAGTGTAATCAATCATTGCTCGTGAGAATTTTAGGCTAGAATCACTTTCCTGATCTCAGGTTTTGGTATCCTCTTGGTATTCCTTGGGGGCGGGGGGCGTTTCTCACTAGAAATCCATGTACTTCGGAATTAGGTGGCGTCCAAGATAATTCCTGATTAAGACCGGTATTTCTCACGCGATAATATTTCAGGACCCTCTTTGAACACCTACACCACCCCTCTCACTGAGTTACTCGGCAACCATATCTTACTAGGTACAGTCAAGGTCTTCAGTAGTTTATCGAAGCACAGAATTTTAGCGAGATACTACATCGAGTTTCTCTGTGGATTGCCGGCAAGATTTTATAAACCAAAAGTGAACGTAACACATAATATTTGTGAAACTACAAATTTATCAAATTTCCCGTTTTTAATATTCCACGCGCATCTGAAACTGTAATCTAGCAAGTTATACTGAACACAAACACACATTTCTGAAGCCAATTTGCTATCTTGCAACAAATTCAACAGTCCTTTCAATAAATTATATAAATTATTCACAATATAACAATTTTCAATAATGTAGATATATATATATATATATATATATATATAAAATACTCATATTTAGACCAGGGTAGAAAATTAAATAATCACATCAAATAATTTTAATCACCGTGTAGAAGCTTTGGGAAAAGGTACGCGTTATTAAAAAAAACCGTGAAGCATAAAAATTTCATTTGGTTCATTAAAAATAAGAGATTTAAATTATTTATAAGACGCTTTATATAAAAGGAAGCAGTATTAGAAAACTTTACGTGTAATTTAATTATCCCTAGTAAAGAAACAAATAAAAATTACGTGCAAAATTTATATTAATTAACTTTATTTTAAGTAACCGGTATTAAACAACGTGTACACATAATAATTAACATTTAATTTGTATTCGCTAAAAATGAAAGGATAGAAGTCAATTTTAATTGAAGTTAATTAAACCATTATTAATAATAAGCATAAAAGCCTGTGAAAATCCAAGATTAAAATACCAGAAAATAAAGCTCTGAGAATTAATATTATGTTTGAACACCTGCGTAGTTTAAATGTCACGTACGGCGAAAATTTTGTAGATAACAAATGGTTTCAAAGAATCTTGGAGAAACCGTGGCTTAATATATTCACGAGAAGGTGCGATACGGGGTTATTTAACCCAGATAGTCCACATGAACTGAAATAATCGATAATAAGGAATATCAATTTGCACTAATAAGAACAGGATAGATAGAGACAGATAATATGCGCAAGACCGAGACACATATAGTAAAAGGCGTGAGTAGAGCAACGTCATGGGGTTGCGATTGGTTGAAAGTAAAGGCAAAATTGAGAGGTAGAAATAACATTTCTGTATAAAATTTAATTAGGTATTCTCAGACGTTGCGTGCCGTGTGGAAATTTTCTGAGATTTAACTGGGGCGAGTACAAAATTCGTAAAACCGACGCGCGGGCTACGGACTGGGAACCTAGCATGCGAAATTCTTTAGAATTGTCCGTTTTGGGGAACAGACCGACAGACAGGCTAACCGCTATATATACGGAGGAGAATATGAAGAAGCTCTCTTAGATCTTCGACTTGATTGAACGCGTTAAACAGTGCTTTTAGTTTTCCGGTTTTAATATTAAATAATTTAAACAGTTTGCTCGAATATGTTTGTGATTTAAAACAGCTTGTTCTTTACGTGCTACAATAAATGTACTTTAGTGCACTTAGAAAAGAAGATACAAGGTAATAAAGTTTAATATCACTGTACCAATTGGTAAAATTCACTATGACAAATAAATACACAAAAGTAGGCAGTTTTGGCGTATCTTGGTGAAAGAAGTATGAATTTCTTTGTTATTTTTCGGGGGTATTAATACTTAAATGGTGCATAAACGTGTCTGGATCCACAAAACAAGGTTCAGATATACACAGATTAGTTCCGGAAAAGTCCTGAAACAACTTTAAATAAATGGTGATGGAGAAAATTTTTAAAGCGTTGAGAATCAGAAGCCATAAATATAACCCAGGATAATAAGGATAATAAGTTTATTGTATGTGAGATAACAAGGATGATAAGTATAGATATAGAAGTGGGAGAAATAGGGATGAAGAGTATTAGGATGGTAAGAAGAAAGACGTGGAGGGTCAAGAAGAGAGTTAGATTTAAATAACTTGATGAACTAAGGATAGAGATAGGTGAATTTTAGTATAGATATAGAATAGAGAGTAGATATAGGTGTATAGAGAAGAGTATAAGTAAGTGTTTAGGGAAAATAAAGCTGTATATAGGATAAATATGGGAGATAATTAGAAATAGGTTTAGGATGAGAATAAAGAGTAAATGTAGGAAGAAAATAAGATAGGTTAAGTATAGATATTTCTTATAAGATTAGTGGGGAGTTAGGAATAGAATAAGAATAGGATAGGTATATAGGATTAAGTAGGATGAAGTTAGGATAATTTCAGTTTATAAAATTAAGTGAGAGTTAGGAATAGGATAGGGATATAGGATAGGTGTAAATATTTTTTTGTGGATTGGATAAGGTAGGTAAGTTAGATAGATAAGGGTAAAGAGAGATAGGCAATTTTTTTTGTAAATTTTGTTTGCGGTTTAAATATTTCATATTCGAATTCAAATAAGTGGGATTATTTGTATTCAAATAGGGGGAAAATACTCATATTTAGACCAGGGTAGAAAATTAAATAATCACATCAAATAATTTTAATCACCGTGTAGAAGCTTTGGGAAAAGGTACGCGTTATTAAAAAAAACCGTGAAGCATAAAAATTTTATTCGGTTCATTAAAAATAAGAGATTTAAATTATTTATAAGACGCTTTATATAAAAGGAAGCAGTATTAGAAAACTTTACGTGTAATTTAATTATCCCTAGTAAAGAAACAAATAAAAATTACGTGCAAAATTTATATTAATTAACTTTATTTTAAGTAACCGGTATTAAACAAAGTGTACACATAATAATTAACATTTAATTTGTATTCGCTAAAAATGAAAGGATAGAAGTCAATTTTAATTGAAGTTAATTAAACCATTATTAATAATAAGCATAAAAGCCTGTGAAAATCCAAGATTAAAATACCAGAAAATAAAGCTCTGAGAATTAATATTATGTTTGAACACCTGCGTAGTTTAAATGTCACGTACGGCGAAAATTTTGTAGATAACAAATGGTTTCAAAGAATCTTGGAGAAACCGTGGCTTAATATATTCACGAGAAGGTGCGATACGGGGTTATTTAACCCAGATAGTCCACATGAACTGAAATAATCGATAATAAGGAATATCAATTTGCACTAATAAGAACAGGATAGATAGAGACAGATAATATGCGCAAGACCGAGACACATATAGTAAAAAGGCGTGAGTAGAGCAACGTCATGGGGTTGCGATTGGTTGAAAGTAAAAGGCAAAATTGAGAGGTAGAAATAACATTTCTGTATAAAATTTAATTAGGTATTCTCAGACGTTGCGTGCCGTGTGGAAATTTTCTGAGATTTAACTGGGGCGAGTACAAAATTCGTAAAAACCGACGCGCGGGCTACGGACTGGGAACCTAGCATGCGAAATTCTTTAGAATTGTCCGTTTTGGGGAACAGACCGACAGACAGGCTAACCGCTATATATACGGAGGAGAATATGAAAAAGCTCTCTTAGATCTTCGACTTGATTGAACGCGTTAAACAGTGCTTTTTAGTTTTCCGGTTTTAATATTAAATAATTTAAACAGTTTGCTCGAATATGTTTGTGATTTAAAACAGCTTGTTCTTTACGTGCTACAATAAATGTACTTTAGTGCACTTAGAAAAGAAGATACAAGGTAATAAAGTTTAATATCACTGTACCAATTGGTAAAATTCACTATGACAAATAAATACACAAAAGTAGGCAGTTTTGGCGTATCTTGGTGAAAGAAGTATGAATTTCTTTGTTATTTTTCGGGGGTATTAATACTTAAATGGTGCATAAACGTGTCTGGATCCACAAAACAAGGTTCAGATATACACAGATTAGTTCCGGAAAAGTCCTGAAACAACTTTAAATAAATGGTGATGGAGAAAATTTTTAAAGCGTTGAGAATCAGAAGCCATAAATATAACCCAGTTGGAATGGTGTAATTAACAAAGGGACGATGTACATGGAAGCTACGAGTGCAAGTAACCTTCAGGTAAATTATACTATTTTGTTTGAACTTTGATATTTTTGTGTGTGTTGAATAACTTTATAATTGATTTACTCAAAATGGACAGTAGTGAAATTGTACTAACAATAATATTTTAATTTTAAGGTGAAATTTGCTTGTTTAAGTAGAAAGGGGTATTTAGTATTGATGTTCTGGATTATGATGAAAATTTAGGGTATGTCTTTGAGCTCAATTAGACGAACCTGGTTAATTAACGTAAAGGGTGGTAGATGCTCCTTTGTACTCAGACTCAGGTCTGCATATATTGTTATAGTAATTAGTAGGCATCCTACAAGGACTTTAATTCTGGATGCATTATAAAATGATAACAAATTTAATCTTGAAATTTTCTGATACTGAAATTTATGCTGAATTTTAATTTTGAAATTTTAATGTATTGTGAATATTGATGTAAATAGAGTTAACGTTGATGTTTGTGGTAGGAATGTGTTTGTTTTTTTTTATGTATGAGGATGAAAGTTATCTAGAGGAGCAGCCGAGGCGATTAACGGAAGAAAATCAACAGACCAGGTAATTCAAGAGGTGTCACAGCATTCTTGACGCCCAATTCGTGAGGCTCGATTCGAAAAGCGTAGTTCACGGATTTTGTAGGTTTCACAGCATTCTTTGGCGACCCAAAAGTGAGGCTCGAGTTCCAAATAAAATTTTTGTGATTTTATTCCAGGAAACTGGCGATCTGAGAGAGAGAGTTTCTGTGTGTGTATAAATTTAAGAGTATTTTTGAGTGTGTGTGAGTGAGTAGAACGTATGCAGAGAAAAGAGTGGTTAAGGAGTCAAGGAGTGGAAATTGGAAGTGACGATAGTGCATTGTGTGAGAAAAATTCGAAAATGGAAGAAGCTGGAGGCAGTAGAGATCAGTCGAGGACGGAATCAGGGGATCAAGGAAATGAGTTAATGATGAGAATGTTAGAGGAAATGCGATTAGCTAGGGAAGAATCCAATAGAAAATTAGAACAGCTAAGCGATGAATCTAATAGAGCTAGGGAGGAGTCCAACCAAAAATTAGAGCAGATAAGCGGGAAAATTGAACAAAATACTAAAGAATTTACAGAATTTAAAGATAGTCTTACCGTGAAACTGGGGGAAGTAGAAAATAGGGTTGAAAAAAATGAGCGTGATATTACAGGTCTTCGACAGGAGATGGGACATTTAAGGTCCGAAGTACGCATTTTTTGTGAAGAAGAGATTAATATAAAGATGACTGAAGTAACGGACTCACGTAGGGATCAGTTAGGCAGAGTAGAACGCGAAGTTAGTAGTATCAAATACAACATGTCAAATTTAACGGGGGATGGTCCCAGATTTTCTACAGGTGGAGTATCATTGGACCAACACATGAAGTTTTATGGCGATAACAGGGTAAATCCACAAATTTTTATTAATAGTGTAAGAAATCTAGTGGGAAATTTATTTGACGAACAGACTAAACTAAATACGATAAAGGCTTTATTAAAGGACAATGCGGAAGCGTGGTACAATTTAGTAGGACAGGACATAGACACGTATCAGGACTTTGAAAACAAATTTTTAAAGCACTACTGGAGTGACCACAGACAAGACCAGGTACGAGACGACTTAATCACAGGGAAGTTTAAGGGAGAATTTTCAGGAAGTAGGGAGCAATATGCTATACGCAAGTATAGCATAGCAAAGCAACTGAACCCACCACTGACGGACCGACAAATTATTAAGTATTTATCACGACACTTCGAGGTAGAAGTAAGGCAACACGTAGCACTACAGAACATAGTGGACAGAGAAATATTTTTAGAATACCTGCAGAGGTACGACGACGTAAGTAGTGGACGACCTCGGGATAATAGGGAAAGACAGATCAACACAGTTAGGTTTGACAATAGACGGGACAACTATGCTAGAAGAGGAATAGTTACGGATACCAGCGACAGAATTGGGAACAGCGACGACCATACGTTAGAAGTAATAGTTCAGGAAGGGGACCTGCACCGAGACCGGAACCGACCAGAAGGAATAGTTCACCGGACATGAGGGGGACTGCTAATACAGACACGGAACGAGTGGAAACGCCTAGGACATACGCTGAGGTGACGGCTAGACCAGGACCAAGTAGGGAAAACAGACCTGGACAGGATTTTAGAACGCGACAGACCACTAGATTTCAGTGTAAATGTATATGAACATCCACGTGAATTTTTCAAAATTGAGGAGGAAGTAGAGCCAGAAACTGAGGAAAAATTATGTTTGCCAATTATTAATTTAGAAATTTTTGAGAATAATGTAGAAGTATTACTTGATACAGGGGCAGAGGCGAGTTTAATATCGGAGGAATTCGTCAGCAAAATTAGGGATAAGGTTTGTGATAGAATTATGCCTATAAAGCGTAGCCATTTAGTAGCTCCAAATAAAAAGAAGTTTGCTGTAGTAAATAGTGTTGTGGTGCTTAGGATAGATATAGGAGGATTAAGCTGTGAACAGGAGTTTGTAATTGTACCTGGACTGAAGTTTCAGAGCATTTTAGGTGTTGACTGTATGATGAAGTTAGGGTTTTGATAGATATGGAGAGGAAGGTAGTAAGGATTAAGGATAAGGTAGTGCCATGGAAGGGCAGTTACGAAGTCACAGAGGATGACACAGGGTTTAGTATTAATGTAGTAGAGGTAGAGGATGATGGGGTTAAACAGATCAACACAATAAGATGTCCAGAGGATAGGATAGTAGAGGTTCAAGCTTTAGTACAAAAACATGCAGAATTAGTGGGGGTAGAAGCAACAGCAGCATATCGGGAGCAGGTGAAGGCAGAATTAATTAAAGATGCACGTAAAATTAATCAACGGACCAAACCGCAATTCCATTGTCCACCATTCATGGACACATTTTTGACGAGGCTAAGTGACAAGTTTGTTTTTAATAAAGTAGATTTAAGGAATTCATTCTGGCGGACTCCATTACATAAGAATTCTAGAAGGTACATAGGAGTTTCCGTAGAGGGAAAAATCGATAATTTTAAGGTAGTATCGTTTGGTTTGTCGGCAGAAAGAAAAAAAATAGTAAATGAGAAACAGACAAGTGTAGGGACTGAAGAAGAAGCAATAGTTAAGAGTCAGGATAATAAGGATAATAAGTTTATTGTATGTGAGATAACAGGGATGATAAGAATAGATATAGAAGTGGGAGAAATAGGGATGAAGAGTATTAGGATGGTAAGAAGAAAGACGTGGAGGGTCAAGAAGAGAGTTAGATTTAAATAACTTGATGAACTAAGGATAGAGATAGGTGAATTTTAGTATAGATATAGAATAGAGAGTAGATATAGGTGTATAGAGAAGAGTATAAGTAAGTGTTTAGGGAAAATAAAGCTGTATATAGGATAAATATGGGAGATAATTAGAAATAGGTTTAGGATGAGAATAAAGAGTAAATGTAGGAAGAAAATAAGATAGGTTAAGTATAGATATTTCTTATAAGATTAGTGGGGAGTTAGGAATAGAATAAGAATAGGATAGGTATATAGGATTAAGTAGGATGAAGTTAGGGATAATTTCAGTTTATAAAATTAAGTGAGAGTTAGGAATAGGATAGGGATATAGGATAGGTGTAAATATTTTTTTGTGGATTGGATAAGGTAGGTAAGTTAGATAGATAAGGGTAAAGAGAGATAGGCAATTTTTTTTGTAAATTTTGTTTGCGGTTTAAATATTTCATATTCGAATTCAAATAAGTGGGATTATTTGTATTCAAATAGGGGGAAAATACTCATATTTAGACCAGGGTAGAAAATTAAATAATCACATCAAATAATTTTAATCACCGTGTAGAAGCTTTGGGAAAAGGTACGCGTTATTAAAAAAAACCGTGAAGCATAAAAATTTCATTCGGTTCATTAAAAATAAGAGATTTAAATTATTTATAAGACGCTTTATATAAAAGGAAGCAGTATTAGAAAACTTTACGTGTAATTTAATTATCCCTAGTAAAGAAACAAATAAAAATTACGTGCAAAATTTATATTAATTAACTTTATTTTAAGTAACCGGTATTAAACAACGTGTACACATAATAATTAACATTTAATTTGTATTCGCTAAAAATGAAAGGATAGAAGTCAATTTTAATTGAAGTTAATTAAACCATTATTAATAATAAGCATAAAAGCCTGTGAAAATCCAAGATTAAAATACCAGAAAATAAAGCTCTGAGAATTAATATTATGTTTGAACACCTGCGTAGTTTAAATGTCACGTACGGCGAAAATTTTGTAGATAACAAATGGTTTCAAAGAATCTTGGAGAAACCGTGGCTTAATATATTCACGAGAAGGTGCGATACGGGGTTATTTAACCCAGATAGTCCACATGGACTGAAATAATCGATAATAAGGAATATCAATTTGCACTAATAAGAACAGGATAGATAAAGACAGATAATATGCGCAAGACCGAGACACATATAGTAAAGAGGCGTGAGTAGAGCAACGTCATGGGGTTGCGATTGGTTGAAAGTAAAAGGCAAAATTGAGAGGTAGAAATAACATTTCTGTATAAAATTTAATTAGGTATTCTCAGACGTTGCGTGCCGTGTGGAAATTTTCTGAGATTTAACTGGGGCGAGTACCAAATTCGTAAAAACCGACGCGCGGGCTACGGACTGGGAACCTAGCATGCGAAATTCTTTAGAATTGTCCGTTTTGGGGAACAGACCGACAGACAGGCTAACCGCTATATATACGGAGGAGAATATGAAGAAGCTTTCTTAGATCTTCGACTTGATTGAACGCGTTAAACAGTGCTTTTTAGTTTTCCGGTTTTAATATTAAATAATTTAAACAGTTTGCTCGAATATGTTTGTGATTTAAAACAGCTTGTTCTTTACGTGCTACAATAAATGTACTTTAGTGCACTTAGAAAAGAAGATACAAGGTAATAAAGTTTAATATCACTGTACCAATTGGTAAAATTCACTATGACAAATAAATACACAAAAGTAGGCAGTTTTGGCGTATCTTGGTGAAAGAAGTATGAATTTCTTTGTTATTTTCGGGGTATTAATACTTAAATGGTGCATAAACGTGTCTGGATCCACAAAACAAGGTTCAGATATACACAGATTAGTTCCGGAAAAGCCCTGAAACAACTTTAAATAAATGGTGATGGAGAAAATTTTAAAGCGTTGAGAATCAGAAGCCATAAATGTAACCCAGTTGGAATGGTGTAATTAACAAAGGGACGATGTACATGGAAGCTACGAGTGCAAGTAACCTTCAGGTAAATTATACTATTTTGTTTGAACTTTGATATTTTGTGTGTGTTGAATAACTTTATAATTGATTTACTCAAAATGGACAGTAGTGAAATTGTACTAACAATAATATTTTAATTTTAAGGTGAAATTTGCTTGTTTAAGTAGAAAGGGTATTTAGTATTGATGTTCTGGATTATGATGAAAATTTAGGGTATGTCTTTGAGCTCAATTAGACGAACCTGGTTAATTAACGTAAAGGGTGGTAGATGCTCCTTTGTACTCAGACTCAGGTCTGCATATATTGTTATAGTAATTAGTAGGCATCCTACAAGGACTTTAATTCTGGATGCATTCTAAAATGATAACAAATTTAATCTTGAAATTTTCTGATACTGAAATTTATGCTGAATTTTAATTTTGAAATTTTAATGTATTGTGAATATTGATGTAAATAGAGTTAACGTTGATGTTTGTGGTAGGAATGTGTTTGTTTTTTTTTTATGTATGAGGATGAAAGTTATCTAGAGGAGCAGCCGAGGCGATTAACGGAAGAAAATCAACAGACCAGGTAATTCAAGAGGTGTCACAGCATTCTTGACGCCCAATTCGTGAGGCTCGATTCGAAAAGCGTAGTTCACGGATTTTGTAGGTTTCACAGCAATATATATATATATATATATATATATATATATATATTTATACCTCTAGTCTTGCAGTATAATATCCTTTGGTCAAACTACATCTTAAACCTTACATAATCAAGCATCTAGACAGCTGATTAAATCCGCTATATGATCCCCTATTTGTTTTGCTAGTTATACGTTAAGCATTAGGTCACTTTTGTCTAGTTAAATATTCCGACTAAAATTCAAAACTTTTAGTGCCGTAATTTCATCTTCGTTTATCCAAGTTAGACATTTGTATTTAATAAGTTAAACGATTTTCAATTCTCCAATACTAAACATATATAGACTGTTTCTACAACCGTCGAATACCAACTTACATAGAAAAGGTGCTATCTATACTTTATAGAGCAAAACTCCAATGATGTCGAAGACATGCGAACAAAGTCGAAGATTTATGTTGGAACAGACTAAAGCATTTCCCACAAACAACTCAACGGACGACTCAAACAAGTCCTTATTGAACACTACGCGACTGAGTCAACTCACTAATTCTATCCAAAAAGAAATATAACTACTTAGAACCTCCCGAAAATTTCACTAACCAAGAACCAATAGGGATCGGTATCCACGGTAAGGATAGTGGGCGGCTCGGTGGCGTAGTTGGTATGTGTGTGACTACTTCGCCCAATGTCCAGGGTTCGAATCCCGACACGGTCCGCTTGAAAAATGTTAGGCGAGCATTTTTCACAAAAATACACCCTCGTTCGGATGAGAGGTAAAATGGAGATCCCATGTGTCATGTTGTCACGCACGTTAAAGATCCCTCTCTTGATTGGAAAGCAAGGGTTCGGCAAAATTCCAAATTTTCCAGGTAAAAAAACTCGCTTCCTGGGCAATGTAGTACCTTCGGGTGGAGCATTGGAAAATCGCATGTAGGTAAGGATAGTGGCTAGTCTTTTATAAATCGTTCTGCCTCTTCCTGACTTTCAGGCGAAGTCTCATACGTTTAGCACGACCTGATGTATGAACAAGCCTCGAAAGTACTCTTCTAAAAATAGAGTTTCCGGAATCGCCTGAAAACTCTAACACCAGATGCTTCACCGAGTCAATAGTTAAATTAATTTCACTACACTCCTCCAAAAATTCAACTTCATAACCCGACAAATGAACTAAACGATTCGGTTTACCAACCTCTTACGCTAACAACCTACCTAAAATTTTTCTCTCTTTTACAACTGACCTAGAACTTTCTATTCCATGAATCCTTAATTCATATTCCAGCTCTTCTTTGGGAAATGAACAATTTGAAATGTTTCTGCCATTTCGGAAAACTTATAACGACAACCTGTATAAGATACATTAAAAATGTTCTTTCCTAACCAACTCAACGAAGAAGTAGCGACGACTTTATTTTAATGCATTAACTCTTTTATATTTCATTGGTTACATTAATTTATTCTTTACAGAGTTCTTTGTTTTGATGCTAGTTTGAGTTTGTCCTGTGAGCATCTAATGTACAAAATAAAATAAACAATAAAAAAGACAGTTGAAAGATTATTAGAAGCAAGATTTACAAAAAATGGATCTGGTTGTTTATAGAATCAAAGAAATTATGCAAAGAAATAACTAATAAGACTGCCTCCGCAATTGCAGTTCGGAAACTTCGATAGTCTTTATGTTGTAACGCAAATAAATTTTTAAGAAACATACATAATTTAGCATAATTTAGTATCATCCTGTATTTGATTCAGAATAGCAGCTTTTATCATTAAAAATTGTAGAATTCACGTCCTTGTACTTCTAATAAGAGCAAGCTTCACAAATATCAAGTCTAGAGTGTTAATTTTATATGTTTTCAAACGAAATTTGTTGGGTTTTTATCCAACTAGCTAGTGAAAATATAGCTAGTTTAGAATCGTGTTAGTCACACCTGCAATCCGAGTGCCTTTTTTAAATGGTCGCTCTTATGCGAACCGTCTAATCGGGTCACATCCACGCGATTTGTTAAAGGGGTAAGATGGTTTGAGACCGAAAATTTGGGTAGAGACGCCGAACGGCTAAATCCTTTTCTTAAGCGATGGTCAGTAGATAGGTACTCCGTCTTCGGGTAACAATGGTCAGTATACATTAATTATTTATCAAGACTAATATTCTTTCAGTATTTTAGTGCAACAATTTAGGTTTTAACTAACCTAATACCACATATTTCATTCACTAATTTTTGCGTTGAAATAAATCCAAATAAAGAAACAATTAAATTATCGAGACTAAGAAGATTTTATGATTGGATTCAATGCAAAATAACTTTGCGTTGTACTGAGATAACGTTACAAGGGCAGACACCTTGTTGGAGATTAGCATTGCTTATGAGGTCAACTTTCCGAGAACAGTGACAGGTATTGCCGACCGTCCCCATTTGAGTGGTCTAGTGCCGTTGTATTTCGAATATATGGAAGGGGTAAGCGATTTATTTCCAATATCATCGGAAGTCATGAAACTACTATCCGCTTCTTAAAGTTAAACATTCTAGTAAAGAATTACATCTTTCCTAACGGGATACGTTAAATTTTTATAGAGTAAAAGAACCACTATTTTTCAATTTTGTTGTAAACCGAGAAATAAAATTTCTTGAGTAACTATGAACATCGAATTATTG
The DNA here is from genome assembly GCA_036346225.1 of Platerodrilus igneus. Classification (NCBI taxonomy): domain Eukaryota; kingdom Metazoa; phylum Arthropoda; class Insecta; order Coleoptera; family Lycidae; genus Platerodrilus; species Platerodrilus igneus. Next base: position 3,571,831 of record JARFIW010001259.1, on the reverse strand, counting down.
ATTTTTCTGAACAACATACTAAGTCTCAGTCGTTAAAGCCTTTGATTAATATTTTAATACGTTTCTTAACTTGAAGTTGCTTGAAGAAGTTGCTTATTTAAAAGTCGTCTTTTATCCTAAAATTAATGCCTCAAAATTAAAGTATTGGTGGACCATCACTCTAGTAAGGTGTTATTTTATGTCTAGATGGAGAACCACACGTTCGGTGGTATTAGCTAATTAATTATTTATTTTCTTTTCAGGCATAGAGTATAAACGGTCGGTAGGACAGTCCCTTTTAAGTGTTGAGATTTTATTTAAGAGTCAAAAAGGTTTCTACGTTTTCCCCAGGACCTCTTCCTTGTCGTTGTAACGTAAACTCCGTAACGCCCTCCCTTTTAGTGTTTTAGTAATAAACCAAAATCCGCCCACAACCCCGTCTCATGCCAGAGCTATGAAGTAATATTCACAGTTCGCCGTTTACCTAAATAGGAGTTTCCTTTTTCTCGTAGCCACTCACTACCTGGACTATCGTCATATGCAGGAACTTCCGTACAATAGCCATTACCATCATAATAAAAAGAAAATACGGTTAATTATCTAATTAATGCAAGACGAAATGTAGATTTAAATTACAAAACAACACACCATACGACATAATACATATCTGGTAAGAATCTAATTGCCAACTATTTATCATAATTTGTTGACGCAGATTAAGATCACTCAACAAGTAGTTAAAGGGTGCTATGCGATTTACATAAAATTAAGCAAAATAAACACAACATTACTACCCATTAATTAGATTTAATTCTTTTAACAGAACTTATGCTACTGTTTCCTATAAACCTAGTCGATTATTTAAATCTGGGTGTATGGCACAGCATTTGCAAAATCATATCAATTTTTTCTCATTATAACTGGTTAAAAGGTATTTAACAATAAATTTGATTTTAACCAGGTTAGGATAATTAGTCCAAAATCTATTTATAGAGAACTACTCAAAAGCTGAAAACGTTATAAGGTAGAAACAAGGTTAGCAAATAGAAAGAATATTCCAAACTGTCAAATAATTTACGTTTGCAGTAAACAGTATTACAATATATAGAAATTTAGTAATATACTTCTATATGGTTGAATGAAACAATAAACAGTATCCCTGACATATTTACGGTTCTTATTAACATATGTCGTTTTGTTTAGAGGTTATAGTTCGCCCAGGAAATACGAGGAATACAAATGTCACTCTAGTCGACATTTTGTTCTGGCAGAAACTTATGCCAATACTGTATAAACGTAATGTGGTGTACGTAATCAATAAAAGGTTGATGAAGCGGATAAAAAAGCTAAAAGAACTGTGTGCAGGGATATCTCTAAAATGTTTGATGCATTTCCTTTAGCTAAAGATTATACACTGGCAACGCCGTAAAACGCATCCCTCCCGTTCGTTTGGATAACTTTATTGAAGACAGTTCATTGGAGGTACTTCAGCCATGTGCTGTCAAACTCGTTTTGCTAAATATTTTTATGTCGTTTTATATAGCAGAGGGCATATTTGTAATTATTTGGTAGTTAAGTTAAGTTATTTAGTAGTTAAGTAAAAATCCCACAATTGTCAATTATACCGAATAAAAATATTCATTCGCTGTCTAAAAATTGCTGTATTCCATTTTTACAAGTTAAAATGTGGTAATAATACATTATGAGTAATAAAATTACATGAATTATGTTTGAGTTAGCGCCTTAAACTTGTAGGACAATCTGCCCTGTACAAAAAAAAGGGTTAATCAAACACGACGTGAGATAAAAACCACATGTATAGTGATTTATTTATTCGATCCAAACGGTTAAAAACCTAATTACCTGGATAATAAATATTTCTTTAATAATTCAATTTTTGGTTGCAGTAAAAATATAGTTGATTAGCTTTATATTTTAAAAGCGACTTGACTGTCTAATTATGAATCCCAAACATTTTATAACTTTAAGCCCTTATTTTACGATATGTGTTTGTAGTTTAATTTGTCTGTGTAGGTCAGTCCAAGTATGTAATTTTATTAATCCCTTTTAGTATTTATTCACTTGTATAATAGTATAAGAGAATTGGTGTTTTTCTTCCCGAAAATGTCATAACAGAACATTTTAGAATGTTAAAGGATAACATTTTGGAAACTCCAATCGTAAACTCTACGTAAATCATTTTACAGTATGTCACAGTTTTGCCCACTTTTAATTACTGAAAGTAGTTTAACCGTCTGCAAACATTAATGAGAGAATGGGGGAATTTGAAAACTGAAACGAACAGGCTAGCATTAGATATAGTTGGGATTAACGAAGTTCGGTGGCCAGAGACTGGGAATTTTTTGGTGGAGGAAGGAAATACGGGTTTGGGGATAGTAATACGGAAAAAGATGCGACACAATAGAAAATTACTTACAAAACAACGAGAGAGTACTCACGGTTAGATTGGAATCTAAACTAGTAAAAACGCGGTAATAATACAAGTTTACACACCCACCTCTAATTACAGTGAGGAAGAGGTACAGCTCATTCGTTTTACCTTTAGGATGACGTCAAATGTAGTGATAAAGTGTTAGTAGGTATAGTGACACTTGAGTCTGGGAAAATTTTCGATACCGTGGGAAAATTCCTTCGAGGGGCGTGGCCCTTTGATGTTTGCCGACTTCGGGTGGGCCAATTGCCAAATTTTTGGGGTGGGTGTGGCGCCTCCGGGTGGGCCAATCTCTAAATTTTGGGGTCGGTGGGCCAATCTCCAAATTTTTGGGGTCCTAATTTGGGGTCATTTGGGTGATCTGATTTCCAAATTTTTTGGATGTCCTAATTTGGGGGTCGCCCGACCGTGGGAAAATTCCTTCGAGGGGCGTGGCCCTTTGATGTTTGCCGACTTCCGGGTGGGCCAATTGCCAAATTTTTGGGGGTGGGTGTGGCGCCTCCGGGTGGGCCAATCTCTAAATTTTTGGGGGTCGGTGGGCCAATCTCCAAATTTTTTGGGGGTCCTAATTTGGGGTCATTTGGGTGATCTGATTTCCGGGGAAAATTCCTTCGAGGGCGTGGCCCTTTGATGTTTGCCGACTTCCGGGTGGGCCAATTGCCAAATTTTTGGGGGTGGGTGTGGCGCCTCCGGGTGGGCCAATCTCTAAATTTTTGGGGGTCGGGTGGGCCAATCTCCAAATTTTTTTTTGGGGTCCTAATTTGGGGTCATTTGGGTGATCTGATTTCCAAATTTTTTGGATGTCCTAATTTGGGGGTCGCCCGAGTGGGCCATACCTCCGAATTTTTGAGGGGTGGGGCCATTCCCCAAATTTTTTCGATTTTCAACATTGATTGAATTTCAATTGGAGCGTAATGATTGCGGCCATGCTTTTCTTTCTGTCATACGTCACCAGCTGTAAACGCCATATTGGTCGATGTGTAAATTCGCATTTTCCCCTTGCCTTGTTTTCTGCCATTCCTTACTCCACCATCTTGTCGGCCATATTTATATTTAAGGTACGTCATCCGACGACATAGATTGAGAAAAGCCAACGGCACCGGAAGTGACCCCGGGCCGTCAGCATGCTATCCGATACGCTAACCACTGCGCTATCGAGCATAATCAAATAATATATGTTGGATGTGATATTTATTTCTAATATTGACATATTTCCTTGTACGTGTATTTACTTCATACGTATACATACAAGGCGTATACTGCTATAGCATTAGCGACCTTGCGTACAAACATTTCCGGACTATTTAATAAGATTATGACAATAAATTAATCTACACATACAGTTTATTCAATAATCTATTTCTTGTAACAATTATTATTGTATTGTATAATTACGAACCTATGCAATAATGTGACTCATCACCTGTCTGTCTGTTTTAATTGCGCCAACGTCTTCCTTTCGAGAAAGCCAAATGTAAATTGATAATCACCACTCTTTTGGGTCTCCGGAATTCATGTCTGATTGAAGCAACCTTGCGTCCAAATATTTTCCATTGTTAATAAAACGATGGCGTTAAATTATTTTAAAACAAATGTCTTGTTTCATTTGCAATACACGATTAAATTCTAATAAGGTTATTGCAATACAGTTTATTGAGAAATCTATTTCTTGCGCCTATTAATTATTATTATGATATTGTGTAATTATAAACCGATCATTATACCTTTCGGTCTGTTGAAATTGCTGCCAATACCCTCCTTTTTGGAAAACCAAATTTAAATTGCTAACCCCTACTCCTTTGAGGCTCCGACATTTATGTCCGATTCGAGCGACCTTGCGTACAAACAATCCCGCACTATTAATCTAAAACACACTAGTTTCATTCTGCATACGAGAATGTTATTCTAAATCGTTATTTTGTTAATAACTGATAAAGATGCATAGTTTCACATTCCTATTAAATGTAGGGCATTGTTACAAGTTGAGTAATACAATAATTCTTTGCATAGCGTTTGCAGTTTACGTTGATTTATAAAATAAAATATTTAACCAGTAACAATAGGATTATCTTTACTAGGTTAAGGATGAACTAAATTTGTTATTGGGGAACATGACTCACGACCTAACATCTTTAAACATTTGCAAATGATGGTCGAAGATCAAGTAAACGAATATCGTTTTCGAAGCAGGCTTTTCTCTACAATATTTCCCAATTTACGGATGGCGTAATAGCATTTGCAAACCACCGGACATAATGTAAGGATCCAGCCACTAAATCAGGCATGACGCAATATTTTAAATTGTTTGTTCTAACCAGTTCTAACAAGTTAGGACAGGAAAATTCATAGTGGATCAGAAAGTAAGTGAATTATCTAGTACATGTACCCCGCTCGCCCCGCGACCGTCTCTGATTTACCGACAGGATATATAACTAAAATAAAAGTATAGAAGAGGTCAGTATTTGTTTGTTTCTGCAACGAATGAGTCTTGCGCTCGTAGAGCAAAAATAATTAATTAATTTGTAAAATTCCGGTTTTGCACTATATAACAAGAAATATATAGAATGGAGAAGTTTATTATCACCAAAGAATTTGTGAAAAAGATTCGTCGTTTCAACTTAGTGGGACGTACTCTCGAATTTAAGATAAAGCCCATACCTGAGTGTGAGGAACCTATTCAATGGATGAAAGAGGCGGTTAATCAAGTGGTAGAAAAAGCTACCGAAGGCCTAACAGCGGGGGATCAAGTGGGATTTAGTTTCTGCTCAAAGGATCTAAAGCGCGGTAACGGATGGATTCGTTTCCGTCCTGTAGAGGAGATAACATACGACAGCGTTTGGGACTTTATTAGCAGTGTCTACCAATTTTTCGCGTTTAAACCCAATGTAGTACCTCCGGGTGGAGCATTGGAGACGTGGCCGCAAGTATAGCGGCCCTTATTCAAATTATAAAGTGTCTACCAATCCAACTCAACAGGACTCAGTACATCTACCTTCTGTTTAGGGGTAACGTCGGTGATGACGCCAGCGGGGAAAGGAAGAGGTAAAAACTACAATTCCTTTCATGAAGAGTGCGAAACTAGGCGGGGAATTATAGTAATCAAGAATAAGGACAATATGTGTTTACCTCGAGCGTTAGTAATGGCTATCGCGTGTGTGAATAAAGATCCAGACCGGTCCAAAGTGCGTAAAGACACGTTGAAGTTACAGACTAAAGAGCTCTTCAACTGTGTCTCGATTCAGGCGTTATTATTCCCGAGGTAGGATGCGGAATAATTGAACTTCAGAAATTTCAAGAGCATTTGAAAAATTATAAAATTGTTGTTTACAAGTATGGAAGTAAGGGACGCGACATAATGTTCGATGGATTTGTAGAAGGTTCCTCGCTACATTTACTGTACCATAAAGGGCATTATAATGTGATAACGTCCTCACAGCCGCATTCGGTTGTCCTTATTTTTGTGAAAGATGCCACGCGCCCTATTACGCGAAAGACAGTCATAGATGTGAAGGTACGTGCGCTTGCTGTCAGCAAGCTCCACAGTGTCAACAACAGCCAAATATCGTCTGTGAGGTGTGTAACCGTAAATTTAGAGGCCAACAAATGTTTGGAAAACCATACGAAAACTGGTGTTTGCGAGAAGATCCAACTTTGTAGTGTATGCTTAAAAACCGTGAAAAGCGACCGACAACACGCTTGTGGCGAGGTATATTGTAAGATCTGCAGCGACACGTTACAGAAAACCATTTGTGTTATATGAAATGTGATTCCGGAAAGCCAAAATAAAGGATGTTCTCTTTATTTTCTATGACCTTGAGACAAGACAGGAGAAGATGTTAGATAATAGCGATTACCTACATGAGCCCAATTTGTGTGTTTCGACAAGCAGGTGTGACGAATGTATTAATGAAGACGAACTATACTTCTGTCAGAAATGTGGATATAGACAAGTTTTATTTAAGGACAGTGTCGTAAATAATTTTATGAAATACGTTTTGGAGATGAGAAAAAAAAAATTTAAACGAGTGGTCGTCATTGCTCATAACGGGCAAGCGTTTGATCACCAGTTTTGTCTGAATTACATACTAACTAAAACCGATTTAATGCCGGAACTCATCATGAAAGGGACAAAGATAATGTCGATGGTAGTAGGAAATGTGCAGTTTTGGATTCTCTTAACTATTTCCCATGGCCCTCTCCAAACTACCAAAAGCCTTCGGACTTGAAAATGTTTTAGAAAGGATACTTTCCTCACTTGTTCAATACAGCCGTTAATAAAATTATGTAGGATCGTTGCCCCTACCCGAGTTTTATGAACCCGACAATATGAACAAGTGCGATAGAGAAATGTTTTACATGGTACAACGAACACAAGCAGGACAAGTTTGATATGCAGAGATTTGGTTGACTACTGTATTTCGGATGTAGAAATTTTGACTGCTGCCTGTCTAAAATTTAGACGCCAGCTGCTTGAAACAAGTGGTGTATGTCCGTTTACAGAAGCATGTACCATTGCTTCGACTTGTAACAAGATATATCGACGTAATTTTCTCAAGCCAAATACAATAGGTATTATACCAAAGGGTGGTTATAGATGGCGTGATAACCAGTCCAAAATAGCTATTCAGTGGCTTGTGTGGGAAGAAAAGCAGCGTCAAATTAACATAGTACATGCTGCCAAACAACACGAAGCAAAATTCACGGTCGGAAAGTGGACGGATTTTGTTCCGAAACAAAACAAGTTTTGAGTTTTACGGGTGCTACTACCATGGGTGTTTCAATTGTTTTAAATACGGAAGAGACACGCCCTTACATGACGACCCCAGTGAGACACTAAATACAAGGCATGAGGGCACGATTGCTAAAGCACAAGAACTAGCAAAGTTAGGATACACTCTTATCGAGATGTGGGAATGCAAGTTTCGAAGAAACATAATTGAAAACGAAGAATTACAATTATACATTAGCCAACATCCCTTAGTAAATCAGACGCCATTAAACCCACGCGATGCGTTTTATGGTGGCCGCACAGGAAATACTTTTGAGTACTATAAAGCTGGTGAAAGGGAAAAAATAAAGTACGTGGATGTCTGCTCCTTGTACCCCTGGGTATGCAAATACGGCAAATTTCCTATAGCGCACCCCCCAAGTTTACGTGGGTAGAGAATGTGAACAATTTGACTTAAGAATAATGAACGGAATAATCAAATGCACCATTCTTCCGCCGCAAGATCTTTACCATCCTATACTTCCTTTGAAGATGAACGATAAACTTATGTTTGTCTTGTGTTATACATGCGGAAGAGAAATGAGCGAGGATGAATGCAATCACGACAAACAAGAACGCGCACTCACCGGCACTTGGGTGATCGACGAGGTGTTGAAAGCCGTTGAAAGGGTTATCAGATACTGAAAATTTACGAGGTTTGGTCGTATCAAGTCGATCAATTCAATAAGGCCGAAAATAGTGGGGGTCTTTTTCGAGAATTAATGGACAAATTTCTAAAAATAAAACAACAGGCCACGGGTTGGCCAAAGAGTTGTGTGTCAGAGACCGATAGGAATAAGTATATTGATGACTTTTTAAACAAGGAGGGTATCAAGATGGAGCATGCTGAAATTTTGGACAATCCTGGGTTACGTTCTATGGCTAAACTTATACTGAACTCGTTCTGGGGTAAGCTGGGTCAAAGGGAAAATCAGCCTAAAACAACTATTGTCAACGACCCCGGAGAATTCTTTGGAATGTTGTCAAATTCCGGTATAATAGTAAATCATGTTCTTCCTGTTAACGAAAACACAGTTATTGTTAATTGGCAGTACAAGGAAGAAGCGTACGATATACTACCTACCGTAAACGTTGCCATAGCAGCATTCGTAACTGCCCAAGCTAGACTTAAATTGTACAGCTACCTCGTTGCTGTTTTTAAAATAGCTAACTATTTTTATCAAACAGACCGCCCTCTTTTCTGGAAACCTGGAAAAACAGCATCTGTATCTTTTAGAAATGATTACCCGAAATCCAGTTAACCGAGTTCCATAAATCTGTAACCTGTTTACCGAAAACTAAATCCACTTTTATCAACACAGTTTAAAAAGTCATCAATATACTTATTCCTATCGGTCTCTGACACACAACTCTTTGGCCAACCCGTGGCCTGCTGTTTTATTTTTAGAAATTTGTCCATTAATTCTCGAAAAGACCCCACTATTTTCGGCCTTATTGAATTGATCGACTTGATACGAACAAACCTCGTAAATTTTCAGTATCTGATAACCCTTTCAACGGCTTTCAACACCTCGTCGATCACCCAAGTGCCGGTGAGTGCGCGTTCTTGTTTGTCGTGATTGCATTCATCCTCGCTCATTTCTCTTCCGCATGTATAACACAAGACAAACATAAGTTTATCGTTCATCTTCAAAGGAAGTATAGGATGGTAAAGATCTTGCGGCGGAAGAATGGTGCATTTGATTATTCCGTTCATTATTCTTAAGTCAAATTGTTCACATTCTCTACCCACGTAAACTTGGGGTGCGCTATAGGAAATTTGCCGTATTTGCATACCCAGGGTACAAGGAGCAGACATCCACGTACTTTATTTTTCCTTTCACCAGCCTTATAGTACTCAAAAGTATTTCCTGTGCGGCCACCATAAAACGCATCGCGTGGGTTTAATGGCGTCTGATTTACTAAGGGGTGTTGGCTAATGTATAATTGTAATTCTTCGTTTTCAATTATGTTTCTTCGAAACTTGCATTCCCACATCTCGATAAGAGTGTATCCTAACTTTGCTAGTTCTTGTGCTTTAGCAATCGTGCCCTCATGCCTTGTATTTAGTGTCTCACTGGGGTCGTCATGTAAGGGCGTGTCTCTTCCGTATTTAAAACAATTGAAACACCCATGGTAGTAGCACCCGTAAAACTCAAAACTTGTTTTGTTTCGGAACAAAATCCGTCCACTTTCCGACCGTGAATTTTGCTTCGTGTTGTTTGGCAGCATGTACTATGTTAATTTGACGCTGCTTTTCTTCCCACACAAGCCACTGAATAGCTATTTTGGACTGGTTATCACGCCATCTATAACCACCCTTTGGTATAATACCTATTGTATTTGGCTTGAGAAAATTACGTCGATATATCTTGTTACAAGTCGAAGCAATGGTACATGCTTCTGTAAACGGACATACACCACTTGTTTCAAGCAGCTGGCGTCTAAATTTTAGACAGGCAGCAGTCAAAATTTCTACATCCGAAATACAGTAGTCAACCAAATCTCTGCATATCAAACTTGTCCTGCTTGTGTTCGTTGTACCATGTAAAAACATTTCTCTATCGCACTTGTTCATATTGTCGGGTTCATAAAACTCGGGTAGGGGCAACGATCCTACATAATTTTATTAACGGCTGTATTGAACAAGTGAGGAAAGTATCCTTTCTAAAACATTTTCAAGTCCGAAGGCTTTTGGTAGTTTGGAGAGGCCATGGGGAAATAGTTAAGAGAATCCAAAACTGCACATTTCCTACTACCATCGACATTATCTTTGTCCCTTTCATGATGAGTTCCGGCATTAAATCGGTTTTAGTTAGTATGTAATTCAGACAAAACTGGTGATCAAACGCTTGCCCGTTATGAGCAATGACGACCACTCGTTTAAATTTTTTTCTAATCTCCAAAACGTATTTCATAAAATTATTTACGACACTGTCCTTAAATAAAACTTGTCTATATCCACATTTCTGACAGAAGTATAGTTCGTCTTCATTAATACATTCGTCACACCTGCTTGTCGAAACACACAAATTGGGCTCATGTAGGTAATCGCTATTATCTAACATCTTCTCCTGTCTTGTCTCAAGGTCATAGAAAATAAAGAGAACATCCTTTATTTTTGGCTTTCCGGAATCACATTTCATATAACACAAATGGTTTTCTGTAACGTGCGCTGCAGATCTTACAATATACCTCGCCACAAGCGTGTTGTCGGTCGCTTTTCACGGTTTTAAGCATACACTACAAAGTTGGATCTTCTCGCAAACACCAGTTTTCGTATGGTTTTCCAAACATTGTTGGCCTCTAAATTTACGGTTACACACCTCACAGACGATATTTGGCTGTTGTTGACACTGTGGAGCTTGCTGACAGCAAGCGCACGTACCTTCACATCTATGACTGTCTTTCGCGTAATAGGGCGCGTGGCATCTTTCACAAAAATAAGGACAACCGAATGCGGCTGTGAGGACGTTATCACATTATAATGCCCTTTATGGTACAGTAAATGTAGCGAGGAACCTTCTACAAATCCATCGAACATTATGTCGCGTCCTTACTTCCATACTTGTAAACAACAATTTTATAATTTTTCAAATGCTCTTGAAATTTCTGAAGTTCAATTATTCCGCATCCTACCTCGGGAATAATAACGCCTGAATCGAGACACAGTTGAAGAGCTCTTTTAGTCTGTAACTTCAACGTGTCTTTACGCACTTTGGACCGGTCTGGATCTTTATTCACACACGCGATAGCCATTACTAACGCTCGAGGTAAACACATATTGTCCTTATTCTTGATTACTATAATTCCCCGCCTAGTTTCGCACTCTTCATGAAAGGAATTGTAGTTTTACCTCTTCCTTTCCCGCTGGCGTCCTCACCGACGTTACCCTAAACAGAAGGTAGATGTACTGAGTCCTGTTGAGTTGGATTGGTAGACACTGCTAATAAAGTCCCAAACGCTGTCGTATGTTATCTCCTCTACAGGACGGAAACGAATCCATCCGTTACCGCGCTTTAGATCCTTTGAGCAGAAACTAAATCCCACTTGATCCCCGCTGTTAGGCCTTCGGAAGCTTTTTCTACCACTTGATTAACCGCCTCTTTCATCCATTGAATAGGTTCCTCACACTCAGGTATGGGCTTTATCTTAAATTCGAGTACGTCCCACTAAGTTGAAACGACGAATCTTTTCACAAATTCTTTGGTGATAATAAACTTCTCCATTCTATATATTTCTTGTTATATAGTGCAAAACCGAATTTTACAAATTAATTAATTATTTTTGCTCTACGAGCGCAAGACTCATTCGTTGCAGAAACAAACAAATACTGACCTCTTCTATACTTTTATTTTAGTTATATATCCTGTCGGTAAATCAGAGACGGTCGCGGGGCGAGCGGGGTACATGTACTAGATAATTCACTTACTTTCTGATCCACTATGAATTTTCCTGTCCTAACTTGTTAGAACTGGTTAGAACAAACAATTTAAAATATTGCGTCATGCCTGATTTAGTGGCTGGATCCTTACATTATGTCCGGTGGTTTGCAAATGCTATTACGCCATCCGTAAATTGGGAAATATTGTAGAGAAAAGCCTGCTTCGAAAACGATATTCGTTTACTTGATCTTCGACCATCATTTGCAAATGTTTAAAGATGTTAGGTCGTGAGTCATGTTCCCCAATAACAAATTTAGTTCATCCTTAACCTAGTAAAGATAATCCTATTGTTACTGGTTAAATATTTTATTTTATAAATCAACGTAAACTGCAAACGCTATGCAAAGAATTATTGTATTACTCAACTTGTAACAATGCCCTACATTTAATAGGAATGTGAAACTATGCATCTTTATCAGTTATTAACAAAATAACGATTTAGAATAACATTCTCGTATGCAGAATGAAACTAGTGTGTTTTAGATTAATAGTGCGGGATTGTTTGTACGCAAGGTCGCTCGAATCGGACATAAATGTCGGAGCCTCAAAGGAGTAGGGGTTAGCAATTTAAATTTGGTTTTCCAAAAAGGAGGGTATTGGCAGCAATTTCAACAGACCGAAAGGTATAATGATCGGTTTATAATTACACAATATCATAATAATAATTAATAGGCGCAAGAAATAGATTTCTCAATAAACTGTATTGCAATAACCTTATTAGAATTTAATCGTGTATTGCAAATGAAACAAGACATTTGTTTTAAAATAATTTAACGCCATCGTTTTATTAACAATGGAAAAATATTTGGACGCAAGGTTGCTTCAATCAGACATGAATTCCGGAGACCCAAAAGAGTGGTGATTATCAATTTACATTTGGCTTTCTGCGAAAGGAAGACGTTGGCGCAATTAAAACAGACAGACAGGTGATGAGTCACATTATTGCATAGGTTCGTAATTATACAATACAATAATAATTGTTACAAGAAATAGATTATTGAATAAACTGTATGTGTAGATTAATTTATTGTCATAATCTTATTAAATAGTCCGGAAATGTTTGTACGCAAGGTCGCTAATGCTATAGCAGTATACGCCTTGTATGTATACGTATGAAGTAAATACACGTACAAGGAAATATGTCAATATTAGAAATAAATATCACATCCAACATATATTATTTGATTATGCTCGATAGCGCAGTGGTTAGCGTATCGGATAGCATGCTGACGGCCCGGGGTCACTTCCCGGTGCCGTTGGCTTTTTCTCAATCTATGTCGTCGGATGACGTACCTTAAATATAAATATGGCCGACAAGATGGTGGAGTAAGGAATGGCAGAAAACAAGGCAAGGGGAAAATGCGAATTTACACATCGACCAATATGGCGTTTACAGCTGGTGACGTATGACAGAAAGAAAAGCATGGCCGCAATCATTACGCTCCAATTGAAATTCAATCAATGTTGAAAATCGAAAAAATTTGGGGAATGGCCCCACCCCTCAAAAATTCGGAGGTATGGCCCACTCGGGCGACCCCCAAAAATTTAGAGATTGGTCCACCCGGAGGCGCCACACCCACCCCCAAAAATTTGGCAATTGGCCTACCCGGAAGTCGGCAAACATCAAAGGGCCACGCCCCTCGAAGGAATTTTCCCACGGTATCGAAAATTTTCCCAGACTCAAGTGTCACTATACCTACTAGTGTTAGTAACTGTATGCAAATAAATACCTACAATTTCGGTTGATGGATACGGTCCTTTAACACATAAAGATAGTCAGTTTTGTACGGTGTTGCCTTCAAATCCTCTTGCCAATAGGAATACTCCTGTATCTTTCAGTAAATATATTAGAATTTAAACTAACATTGGTAATATATCATGTTATCCAGTTGATGCGTCATCCTAAAGTTAAAACGAATAGACTATAGAAGCAATCTACAAAGATATCAAAGACATAAGATTCCTGACAGGGCATGAATATTTAACAATTACGCGAGATTTTAATGCAGTGGTATGTGACGAAAGGGAAGGAGCGGAATAGGTTTATTTTAACATCTTGCTAAAAGAAGATACACGTTGAAGATGCCAAGAGATATAGGGGCATATCAAATAAATTGCATTCTTGTTAGACAACGGTTTAGGAAACACATAAAAGACGGTAGTAGCTATGCAGATATAGACACTGATCACAGCATAGTAATTACGAAAGCCTCGCTTAAATTTAAAAACTTGAAAAAAACGGAAAAAAGCGCTGTGAATTTGAGAAACTAGAAGATAACGATACGCACAAAAGATTTGAGAAAAAGTAAAACGAATTGCTGAAAAACATCGAGAAAATTTCTAATAGTAAGGAAGTAGAAACAGAATGGAATAACATTGAATCATGCTTAGACATGGCGGCCAGATAAACGAAAAGAAAATAAGAAACCGTGGGTAACAAAAGATATTCTGAATTTAATAGAAAAAAGACGAAAATACAAAAACAGAGGTACAAGGCCATAAAATATAAAAAGTGCGAGAGGAGACATTATAGAAAATGTAGAGAAAGTGGATAGATGATGAGGATATACAGGGAGTTTATATGCAGGATAGGAACTAGTAGCACTAGAACAGAAATCCTATATTGAAAAGGATGGCTTGGGATATTCTACACTTAGAGATGAGTTTGAACTAACATTAAAGAGCCTGAAAAATAATAAGGAATCGGGTACAGATAAGGTGCAAACAGAAACTATAAAAGGCGTTAGACATGCAGTAACAGAACGTCTTCTCCAACTTGTACGTTATATGTATAAGAAAGGCGGGATACCTGAAGATTTCACAGGTAAAACCATAGTCACGATACCAACAAAGAGAGGTGCGGATATATGTGAAAATTTTCCAACAATAAGCTTTGCGCACGTGTCAAAAATATTAAATAGAATAGTACAAAGACGGATGGCGATAGGGCTGAAAAAAGTTATAGATCAATTTGGGCTTAGGAGAAACAATGGAACACGGTATGCCATTTTAGCTTTAAGGGGAAACAATAGATAAAGGAGAAAGCGCATATAGAGTGTTTGCATATCTGGGAAAAGCATTCGACAATGTAAAATGGGAAAAAGATGTTCGAAATACTCAAAAGGATAGGAACGAGTTATAGGGATATACGGATAGTACATGGCTTATACAAAGAGTAAATACCTGTAGTAGAGTTAAAGTAGAAACTTCGAGAAGTAAATATTAGGAAAGGGGTGAGACAAGGTTGTGCGCTATCCCCATTAACTTTTAACTTTTATATTGAAAGATGATAAATACTGTCAAATGCAAGAAGACATTTGGAATTATTATGCGCGGTTTTATATTGATATGTTTAGATTTGCAAATAATAAATCGGGATTAGCATCTATCAAGGAAGAGTTAGAAGTAGCTCTTAATGAGATGGAAACAGTACTAACAGAGAGATACAATGTGAAAATCAACAAAAATAAAACTAAAGTACTAATACGTAAAAAGAAAGAGCAAATACGCCATAAAGCAGAATAGAAAATAGAAAATGAGAATTTGCATGAGGTTAATGATTTCTGCTACCTCAGAAGTCAAGTAACGCAAGCGAGGAAAAGTGCAAATGATATAAAAAAAGATTAGCACCAGGTCGTGCAGCATTTAACCAGAAAAAGCAACTGTTATGTTCGAAGATAACAAACATAGAAACAAGGAAAAAATTGTTGAAAGCATATGTGTAGAGCAGAGCACTGTACAGCTGTGAAACGTGGACAGTATGAGAAGTGGAAGGGAAAAAGAGAGAAGCCTTTGAAATGTGGTGCTATAGACGTATGATAAAGATATCATGGACAGACAAAGCTAAAAACAAAGCGGTTCCCGAAATAAAAGGGGAAAGGAAATACGTGGAAAACAGTAAAAAAATGGGAGAGATAGGATGACAGCACACCATCTTAAGGTATGAGGGAATAGTACGAAATATAATAGAAACAGAGAAAGGAAAAAGAGAGGTAGATGTAGGCCTAGATTAGACTATTGCACACAGATAGTAAAAGATGTAGGCTATGAGAATTTCAGGGAAATGCGTATGTTAGCTCAAAATAGGTACGCGTCCGACCAGTTCCAGGAGTGAAGACATAATGATGATGATGAAACATTAATGATTGAGTAAATTTTAAAGTATCGGGGAAGTCTTGATAAATATGAAGAATAATAACGGACCCAAAATTGTACCTTCCCGAACTCCTGAATTTACTAAATGTATAATAGCAGTTCGGTAGATGGCACAAGGATCGATAAATGTAATGGTAATTGTCCATGGCGTCTGGAACAACAAAATGTAGTGGTGGGTGAGCATTTTTTTCTCAGTATTCCTAAAAATACCTTCTTCATAATTGAACTTCAATTAAAGATAAAATCTTACACGTCCAAGTAGTAGTAGTAGTAAATGCACAGTCTGTATTTGTTCAAAAAGGAGTGAGAGAAACTAGCTATGCAATTACAAGCTTTACCATCCAGAAATCGTAGATAATGTATATCAAACTATCAGCTTCTTGCTTCACAGACTTTATACTGAATAACGTCCCACTTCATGAACGTTACATATAACACCTTTGTTATTTGTCATATTCAAGAATTCATAAAATGGATCAAACAGTCGGGAAATTTTTCTCCAGAAGGATGATTGATCTAGCGGACGTCAGTATCAAACTAAATGGAAGAGTAAAATGTTCGGTTTTATTTCTGGAATTCTTGTAGAAGCGTTAGAGCAAAATTTGCAGAAAAGTATCTGTTCTAGCACAATATTTTTCAGTATCTAATGCATATTCAAGTACGGAATATAGTTATCCAGTTATAACTATTAAGATAACTGGCGGTGATTTAAATAAGTTAATTGTGTAAGGCAGTAAAAATTTCAATTAAAATAACTTCCGTGTTCCGCCACCGCAAAAGATATTAAACAGTTGCAGCGCTTTTTTAGCTCTTTACATAAGTTATTGCCGTCAATTTCTAAATTCAAAAGGCTATAAACCGCACACACTTAAATAAATTTAGGATATTGAATCAACGCGGCCTTAAAAATTAAGGTCAAAAATAAACGCTCTAGTAGATTTTATACAAACCCATAATTGCATTGGATGTCTAACAATGATGAAACGTGCAATTCTTTACTTTGAGAAAATCGATTACTTTGATTTAGCTTTTTGATAGACATACTCAGTTAACAGAAACAAAAAGATAGTGTTAATACGTGGCTTTTATCATATGCAGGGCGTCCAGAAACTCTCCTGCCAAACGTAAGTCACTCATACTACATATGATTTTATGTCGATTTAATTCAAATTACCTCAATCCAAAAATGCTTCCTAAAAGAGTCAGTTTTTTAAAATATCGTTATAAAGCTGTTATATAAATTGTTCAAACTTGACAAAATGATTAATTCCATATTCACAAATCGACCACTGTAAATACGAATTCTTTATTGAAATCGCAAGCGTCTCGTTTAGGGAGATTTATTTTAAAAAAAATCTAATAGCTCAACGGAACCAAATTTACAACATGTGCTTTACATGAAGACAATCTGTTTGAATACATAAATTTATTCTTTTCTATAAAGATACTATATTTGTTACAAAATTACATGATTATTCCTAATTTCATTGCAAACATTCTCAATTACTTGGCCAGGAAGCGAGTAATTTTTTTTCCTGGAAATTTTGAATTTTGTCTAACCCTTGCTGTTCCAAGCAAGGTAGAAATCTTTAATTCACACACGGGACCTAAATTTTACCTCTCATCCGAACGAGGGCATATTTAAAGAAAATGCTCGCCTAACATTTTCCAAACGGACCGGTCAGGATTCGAATCCGGGACCTTGGGCATAGTAGTCACACGCCACAGAACCGCCTAATTCCTTGCCACAGTGCATTTACATTTCCAATGCTCCACCCGAAGGTACTACATTGGCCAGGAGGCGAGTTTTTTGTTGCCTGGAAATTTAGAATTTTGCCGAACCCTTGCCGTTCCAGGCAAGGTAGGGATCTTTAACGTGCGTGACAACACTCACACACGGGACCTCCATTAAACCTCTCATCCGAACGAGGGCGTAATTTTTGTGAAAAATGCTCATCTGCCATTTTTCAAGCAGTCGGCCGTGTCGGAATTCGAACCCAGGACCTTGGGATCCGTAGTCTTACGCTTACTACATTGATCCACGGCGATGCCTAATTCCTTGCCACAGCGGAATACGAGTTTCTACTGGAACGGCATAAACGAATGACTTCAAGTAGTCCCAAACACAAGAATCACATGGGTTCAGATCTGGTGATTTTGAAGGCAACTTATTGGGTCCCTTCTTCCAATCCATTAATTTCCATAAGTGTTGTAAGGAAATTGACGAACGTCTCTACTATAATGAGCTAGGAAACCATTGCGTAAAAACTATAAATTATGTCTGATCATCAGGAAAACATCTTCAAATAAGTCAGATAAAACATTTTCAAGAAATTAACATAATTCTGTCCCGTTAAACGACGAGGTAACTCTACAGGCCCCAGGAGTAAGTCACCAAAAATACATATCCAGACATATATACCAAGTCTTTGCTGATGTTTATTTTGTGTGGATTTTCACCAACATACGCATACTGATGTGTATTATGTAAATTTTAAACCCTATCTCTGGTAAATGTAGCTTCATCCCAAAATAAAATATGAGAAAAGAAATTAAGATATTAATCTTCTTGTTCCGCAACTAGTTTAAAAAATATAGGCGAGCAGCAATCTAACATCGCATGAACTTTCTTGAAGATAAAAGGATAAAGTTTTCTTTATGAATGATATTCCACATGGAAGATTTCGAAGAGTCGTCAGACGCTAATCTCAGAATTGTTTTCAATTTCAACAAAATATCTTCGTCGTATTCCTCTGTAACATCTGGACGTTTATCAGTTTCAGCATGTTTAGGAAATAAAGAACTCATTTCTCTCAATCTTTGGTGTAGTGCTGTAAACGTTGTGGGGCTGGGATGCCTTCTATAAGGATATTCTTCAGCATGTTTTCGTTCCGCTGAACGAGCATGACATTGTACTTCGGCATAGGCTAAATGCATATCAGCGTATTTTTCACAAGTAAAATGAACCATTTTTTTTATAAAAATCATACTTATTTTACCTTTACAACACAACTCCAGTAACAATAATTGTTTGGATCAAAATATTTTGACACTTGCAAATATCTGATTGTTGGCTAGTCAAAGCCAACTTGGTATGTCTAGTAATCAAATGACATTGTATGCAGTAAACACAAAAAATTTTTAATTTTCCGAAAATGGTGCATGCCTAGACATTTCAAACAAGAGCACGTAATGGATGGAAAAGCCTTCAAGTTTTCAAATTTAACATATATGTTAAAAATTTGAAAATAGAAAAATTATAATTCAAAAGTCCAACCCCCTCTCCCTTAGACGTTTGTGATTTCAATAAAGAAATCGTATTTACAGTGGTCGAATTGTCAAAAGGGATTAATCATTTTGTCAAATTTGAACAATTTATATAACTGCATTTTTAACATCCTAATCTTAAATTAAAATGTCTTCTAACTTTATTTAACATCTCAGGCGTGACCGATCTAATCGCACGCGTTATTCGTCTTCTTAAGTTGTCTAAATCAAGGGGTTTAGTTTTGTACACAATACTCTTCACATATCCCCATAAAAAGTCTAATAACGTAAGGTTAGGTGATCGTGCTGATCATTCTATCGATTCTCGCCTCCCTCTCTACCGTTTGAAAATATTACGTCGAGGTATTGTCGGACATTGCGTTGGTAATGTGGCGGTGCTCCATCTTGCTGGAACCATATCGTATTCGCTGAACCTTGAGGGTTCCTTAGGATAAGGATATAAATATGCCAAAGTTAGCACGACATTATTTTGAAGTAATGCTAAATAATTATCGCCAATCAAATTGCCCTCAATGAAAAAGGGACCAATGATATAGTTTCCAACAATCTCTGTTCAAACATTAATCTTTTGAGGCAGTGAGGATTTTCGGTTGACCAGTTGCGGCAATTTTGGCGATTAGCAAGTGTATAAGTGCATTCAGCAGAAAACATAACATGTTCTAATTGGATAACAATATTATCCAACATTCTCAGTTCACAAAAATAAGTTCTCCTATCAAAATCGACTTGCATGAGCTCCTGAGTTGGAACCATTTTATAGGAATGCATTTTATTTTCTTTTAATATTCATAGAAACGATGTCTGACTAACATCCAATGTTGCGGCTGCTTGTCTATTCGATGTATGTAGGTTTTCCTCAAACTCAAGCATCACATCCAATTTGCAGGTGCTTTTTTTTATCTGCCTTACCCAA
Organism: Platerodrilus igneus; assembly: GCA_036346225.1. NCBI lineage: Eukaryota > Metazoa > Arthropoda > Insecta > Coleoptera > Lycidae > Platerodrilus > Platerodrilus igneus. Next base: position 3,551,831 of record JARFIW010001259.1, on the reverse strand, counting down.
ACTCGAGAACTTGCTTTTCTATTTTATAATTCCGTTATAGGCGGCAAATCCGGGAATTTTCATGAAATAGCTGAGCAACTTCCATTTTTGTTCGTGTATTTTCTCCGTAACCAATCATATGTAGAACTGCTATTTTGTGCTCTTCTGTTAATCTAATCATGTTTCTGCATTGTTGTTAACGAAATTCAAATGATAAGTATAACACAAACAACTACTGCCCTGCTAAGACGTTTTAAACAAAAATAACATTGCCATGGTAATTTTTCATGTCTTTTTAATTGATGCCATCTAAAAAGAACACAAGTGAAAACATTAACGTTTTTCAATAGAGAATGAAGAGATCTTTCAAACGATATATCACAAACCCATATTTCACATATAAAAAATTGGGGGCTGTAACTGTCACCCAAAAGGGGTTCAATGAATGGATCAAATTTTTTCATTGCATGATGTCAATTCATAATCTAAAATTGACGTGTTTCGGCATTTTCTTTAAATATGTACAGTTACCGAAATAATGAATTTAATCCAATTGGCTGTTCCACACTATAATAAACAGCACTGCGGTTGCATGAACACAATTTTCGCACATACACCCGTTCGATTATTTTGTATTAGTAGTAAAGCATTTTGACCTAAGTTGAAATCTCAACACTATCTTCGCCTCAACACAATTTTCGCACATGTAACCAATCGATTATTTTGTCTTAAACATTTCTACAACTAACCTAAGTTAAAATCTCAACATTATTTTCATCTCAACATAATTTTCGCACATGAACTAAATCGGTTATTTTTTCTTAGTAGTAAAACATTTTGGCAGCTACTAAGCTGAAACCTCAACACTATATTCGCCTCAACTTGTTTTCACCTCAACAGAATTTTCGCACGTGTAACCAATTGATTATTTTGTCTTAAACATTTCTACAGCTAATCTAAGTTGAAACCTCAACACTATTTTCGTTTCAACATAATTTTCGCACATGTACTCAATCAATTATTTTGTCTCAATAGTAAAACATTTCGACAAGTAAGTTGAAATCTCGACATTATATTCGCATTTACATTGTTTTCGTCTCAACACAATTTTCACACATGTACTCAATTGATTATTTTGTCTTAGTAGCAAAACATTTCGGCTACCAATCTAGGGTGAAACCTCAACACTATTTTTGCTTTAACACAGTTTTCGCACATGTACCCAATCGATTATTTTGTCTTAATAGTAAATCATTTCTACAACTAATGTAACTTGAATCCTCAACACTATTTTCGCCTTAAAACAATCTTCGCACATATACCCAATCGATTATTTTGTCTTAGTAATAATCGACTACCAACCTAAGTTGAAACCTCAACACAATTTTCGCCTCAATACAATTTTCGCAAATGTACTCGTTCGATTACTTTGTGTTAGTAGCAAAACATTTACAGTTGCAACCTAACATCAACCCTACGCAATATTCTCCATTTATTGTAGTTAAATACGTCATCTGATAGCTCAAGAAGTTATTTACGGTTAGTCTCAACCACCTATTAGCAGTCTGTCATTGCACTCAGATAATTACAAAAATTATTTGAGATTTTGCTATTTGTGTTTAAGTAACAATCGCTTCTCAGATAACACACCTTTGTGTACTTTTAATGCGAGCCAGTAATCTGGTATTATTCTAATCTATTGTATGAGCCGTAGCCTTTACGTATTGGACGAATGATCCAGTTAATACTCTCTACTTTTCGGATAGCGTTTTCGTGTTTGGCTATTTATGTGATTATTTCGCAGTTCATTTGCTCTATCTGGATTTTCTCATAGTGGCAACAAGGAATTTCATAAACAAAATTGTTCAACCAATTTAAAATTTTAAATATCTAGCAATATCAACCAAACTTACGCAGTAAGTTAGGTTAATAAGATCGCTACGTCGCCGTCGTCGCCGCCGTCGTCCGTTGCACGTTTTTTTCGTTTTACAAACATTTGATATATGGATCTTGTTCAGTTTTTTACGCTGATTAAGAATATGCTATCCATTTTCCGATATCTCATTTAGTTTTCGAGTTATTCGACTTTAAAGTCGAAATTTTGACTATGATAAACTTCACTCCAGCAAAAAATAAACAAAGTTTTAGGTTAATATCGACCTCTTGAGCATATTTTCTCATAGCTCCATACCTCCTGAACATATTTTCTCAAAGCACCAATGCTCTAAGTCGAAAGGTTTTCGAGTTATTCGACATCTTGTTTTTAATGTATATATGTAATATTTATATTTTTGATAACAACATATCTGTAAGTTTGGTTAGAAGTTCTGCACATGAGAACTTAGATTTTTTAAATGATAGTTTCATCAGTTGGAAAACATGTACTATGTGACATTCGGCTTAAAAATGACTGTTTAACGCCCAAAATTGGGTAGGTTCAGCTATACTGCATTTCGCCTCGCCAATTCAAAATTAGCTGGTCAAAACAAAGTACCTGAAAAATAATACAATATGCAATTGGCTTAAAATCATAATACAAATTATGACTAAAAAGCAAGTGAAATCTCACTAGAAAATTACGTTTTTACGAATATCAATGAAAATCCGCAATTATTTGTGTTTATTTGTTATTTTGGACATCCTAGAAGGTGTTTGCCACTATGTACGCGTCACTAACTGTGGTCACGTAATGTACAACGAAACTGCATACACTAATGACAAGTGAAGCGACGATGACATTTGTTCAATCAAAATTAATGAGGTTTTCAAAGTCATGGGTATCATAGATTTTTGAGTTGAGACTGGGTGTAGGTGGTTATAATCATTTGAACAGGGTAGTAATTTTTTTGAATTGAGGTTTTGAGTGTTACATAATTTTGTGTAGTTTAGTTTTAGTTATTGATTCCATTTCTTCTGTTAGGTCTAGTAGTGTGAGGTTTTTTGAGGTGAATTAATGTAGAATTTTTGGTCTTTGTTTTTGTCAAATTTATGATTTTCTACAAGTAGTGACTGAAAGTTGAATGGGTGGGTCTGTTGATGTGTTCTGACTATGTATGTCATATTCCATTGAGAGCAGCTTAATTTGTATATGCTTTTTTTATGTCTGGGATGGTGTCTTTGGTGTAGCTTATGTTAGATTTGTAAGTCAGTTTTATGTTGAGGTAGAATTTTTAAAGGATTTTGTCTGTTTTTGTTCAGGATGTTGTTAATGAATAGTATGCTGATGAATTTTTTGTTGAATTCTTGGTTGTTATTAGAGTATGATGCTTCTTGTTTTAGTTTTTTAGTTTAATTTTTGGATGATGGATTCAATGATTTTGGAGTTGCTTCAGTTTAGAATGTCTTTTTCTTCGAGAAAGTGTCGTTTGTTTATTGAGGTGTTGATTAGTCTGTTTAAGTAGCTGTCGATTGCTACCATTCTACCTTTCATTCTACCTTTTAATTTAGTAAATATTGTAACTTTACAGTGAAGATGATTTATACTTGAATAAATCAAAAGCGCTCTGTATAAATATGTTTAACATAAACTGCACAAATACACACCTTTACAACTCATAATTATTTTTATAGGGATGAGGACTTGGTTGTATAATCGCCCATATACAGTACTTTTCACGACGACCGTGCATTAGACATCTCTCAGAACGTAGGAGAGATAGAAGTACGAAATTTTGTACATGGTGTTATTTCGAGATGCCGAGTCGATCTAGAATATTTTCATTTTGATAGCACTTCCGGTCGTACAGGAAGATGATATTATCTTTGTTACTTTAAATGGAACACCCTGTATATTTTTACGATTTTAAATTTTACACAATTTTGAGTTAAATTCGTTTAATAAGTAATATCTCAATATTTTACCATTTTCGAGATATTTAAGTCTTTTATGTTAATTTTGTAAAAAAACAATATCCTTTCTTGAAAATAATGTACATTTAAATTGACAATTTTAGGAACCAATTATTAGCATATTTGATATTCAAATTTATGATAAACATTTCAATATATTTGTTACCATTCAATACCATCCGAGGTGTTCAAAATTGTTACTTAAAGTTTCTAACATAAAAAATCTAAAAGTCAATTTTTCTAAATGAAACACACCCCGCATATTTTTACATTTTTAAATTGTTTAATCATTTTTAAGATAACTTTATGTAACAAGTCCTATTTAGATATTTAAAGGTTTTTAGTTATTTAATTTTAAAGGTATTATAAATGGTTCTACTACAATAATAGTAATAAATATCGGCATTATCAACGTAGCAGGCTATCGAAAATAATCGTATGGTGATATGAAACGTTAAATTATTATTACTTGTAAATGTTAGATTGTGCTATAAAATAGTAAAATGTCAAGATTAGGTTATGGTAATGAAAATTTCTTAAATTTAATAATTATTTACGATGAATGTAATAGAATAACTAGTGGAACTTGTCGACTATTTGCAGAAACATATCCGCATCTTCAAAAACTTAATAAGAATACAGTTAAATCGCCTACTTCAAAACTGTAGAACGCATCACATCAAACGCAGAAAGCCGCAGGTTGCTAATGAAGACAATGAAATCGCTGTCTTATGATTTTTCTCTGCTTTCCCTACTGCGCCAATACATGAAGCTGAAAGAGAAATCGGTATATCATATGTGACCATTTATCGTACACTTAACAAACACAAATGGCGTCCGTATAAATTTTACTGCAACCTACATTTAAAAGCAACTGATTTGCCTCCGAGGGTTGAGTTTTTTGAGTGATTACAACTAAAAGTCAAGAGGACGAAAACTTTTTAAAAAACATTATTTGGACAGACGAAGCAAAATTTATTAAAAATGGAGTATTTAAATAGACAACAGCAATTATTGGGCTCCGCAAAATACACATGTAGTCTGTAAAAGAAACTTTCAAAAGCAATGGCAATTTAATGTATTTTGCGCCATTAATTGTGACTCAATTCTTTATCTTGAATTTTACGATGAAAATTTGACAGGAGGTACATTCATCTGCTAAGAAATTGCGTACAGCCAATAATACAAAACCATCCACAAAACGAACATCGCTGGTATCAAATGGACGGTGCTTCATATCACAATTAACATTTGGTTGGCGATTTATTAACAGAAATTTTTGAAGACGAATGGATTGCAAATAATGATCCATTTCGATGGCCCCCGAGAACTCCACTAGATTTTTCTTTTGGGGTTACTTAAAGAACGTCGACTATTCAGATCCCACCACAACCAAAAATAATATGAAAGAGTTAGAACTGCTATAAATTTATTAGCGCCACAACAATAAGGAAAGCAGCAGACGATAACCTTATTAAAAGAATAAATGCTTGTTTGGGAAGAAATGGTGACGTTTTAAAGCATATCTTAAAGTATAAAAATTAATTATTCGTTTATTCTTTTTCAACCTTCATTAAATTTCTATTCTAAATAATTTTAATAAATTCGTCCCATCTCAGATCTCAGTGTTTTATTTTCAAATAAATAAGATATTCCTTAAACCACTTTGACAGATCTAAATAGACATACAATTTATTTTCCAAAGCCTCCTGCGTTCATAATGCCAATATTTATTACGATTATTGTAGTAGAACCATTTAATTGCTTTAAAACAAAACTTGAAAACCGTTAAATTTCGAAATAAGACTTATTACATAAAATTATCTTAAAAATGATTGAACAATTTAAAAATATACGGGGTGTGTTTCATTTAGAAAAATTGACTTTTAGATTTTTTATGTTAGAAACTTTAAGAAAAGATTATGAAAACCTCGGATGGTATTGAATGGAAACAAAAACATTGGAGTGTTTATCATACATTTGAATATCAATAAATAGTTCGTTCCTATAACTGTCAATTTAAATGTACATTATTTTCAAGAAAGGATATTGGTTCTTTACAAAATAAACATAAACTTAAAATTGTGTAAAATTTAAAAATGCAAAAATATACAGGGTGTTCCATTTAAAGTAACAAAGATATCAACTTCCAGTACAACCGGAAGATCTATCAAAACGAAAATATTTAAGAATCGATCGGCATGTCGAAATTGTTGTAATTTATATTCAAAGTCAAAAAAACTTTTAAAAATTTTAATGATTTATTGAATAATTAAACAACTTCTGTCAAAATTGAAATAATTTTTTTAAAATGTGTTATTCTAACACATATAACACTTTCCGCTCATTCGAAAAAAAATGTCTCAATCATCTAACAAGTCCCATTTCAGAACGACGAAGTTCGAAGGGTCCGCATTCCAAAGCTTTCGTCAAAGGATCGGCGAGTTGATTTCTAGTTTGAACATACTCGATTACCAAATTTTCTCTTTGATGTTGCTCTCGCACATAGAACCGTCGCACGCCAATAAGTCTAGTCCTAGCCCGATACTCATCGCCCTTGATTATGTCTATTGTTGGCTGGTTGTCGATTTTTAGTTTAGGAGTTCTTATTTCACAGCTGATTTCTCGTAGCATACGTCGTAACCAGACTATCTCGTTAGCACATTCACACGCGGCTGTCAGCTCGGATGCGGTTGTTGATGTTACAGCCATCTGTTGCTTCTTACTATCCCAAGTAATTGCGCCTCCACTGTAGAGAAAAATAAGTCCTGTGCTTAAACATCATGTCTTCTCACAGCTAGTAAAGTCTGCATCGCGATAAGCTTCCAGTTGTCCAGTTTTAAATTCGGCCAGGTAAGAAATACCGTAATCAAACTCCCCTCGTAAATAGCGAAAAATTCTGTTAATGCTATTCCAGTTTGCGTTTGTCGGCTTCAGCAAATTTTCAGAAACTCTTCTTAGAGCGTACGTTAGGTCCGGAAGCGTTGCGGTCATTAAATACATTAGACATCCTACAGCTTCTCGGTAAGGCACATCGCCAGCTGGCTCGTTTGTGCCGGTCACTTCTTTCATAACTGGAGTCTTCATTGGATGGGCTTCTGACATTCGAAAACGATCCAACATTCGTTCAGTGTAATTTGTTTGATGCAATCGAATTGATCCATTACTTCGAATATCAATTTGCATCCCAAGAAAACTTTCCAGAGATTCTTTTGTGATATTGTAGCGGTTTTGTAAAGCATCCAAAAGTTTATTTATCACACTATCGGATGTCCCAGCTATTAAAGCATCATCCACATAAATGACCACTATAAGTTTCATGCCATCAATGTCACTCTTGAATAAGCGAGGATCTGCTGCCGATTGTTCAAGTCCATACGTCTTTATGAAATCTACGAATTCTTGATTCCAACATGTAGGTGACTATTTTAAGCCATAAAGGTTTCTTTACAGGAAAGTTATTTTAACGTCAAGCTTTCGTAGTTTTAACCGCTCACTAGCTGCGATGCTTAACACTGTCCGCACAGTCCCGTATCTTGCAACTGGACTGAATGTTTTATCATAATCAATTCCGCATCGTTGCAAATAGCATTTAGCTACTAACCTCGGTTTATAGCGATCAATCTAGCCGTCGGCTTTCTACTTTATTCGAAGCACCCATCGGTTATTAATAGCTCTCTTGTTAGGTGGTAGGCTTATTAATTTCCAAACTTTATTTTCATTATTTTCATTTCATCGCCCATTGCAGTTCCATTTTTCTCTATCTTGCACGGTTATAGCCTCTGCATACGACTTTGGATTTCGAGTTTCGGTGGTCGCAGTTATCATTATAGTCTTTCAACCAAGCCGGTTTGTGTATTTCACGTCTATGACGAGTACCTTGCACTTTCTTTGAAGTCGTTTGCAAGTCTTCTTCGCTATCTTCTACTTCAGAGTCAACGAAAACATTCCTGTTGGATTCGTTCTCTAAGTTGTCATCGTTGGTAATCAAAGAAGTCTTCTACTATTGAACTCGAGGCTAGCTCTTCAACTTCGTTAACTTCATTATGCTCTATCTGAAATTTCTGTTGAAGTTTCTTCTAACTTCTCGATTGTTTCAGGTATTTTTGAAGCAAAACGTAAATTATAACTACGCAGCACTGATTTCTCACCTTCGATGTACATACGATAGCCACTTCTTTCACCCTCATATCCTACCAAGATGCCTTCCTGTGCTTTAGCGTCGAATTTCTTCCGCTTTTGTTTTGGAACGTGTACATGGCACGTAGAACCAAAGATTCGCAAGAGGCTCACTTCTGGGGATGGACGTTTATACCAAAGCTCGTGTGGCGATTTTCCTTCGATCGGTGTTTGTCCCGTATGATTCAGGATATAGGCTGCAGAATTTACTGCCTCGGTCCACAGCTTTGTTGGTAAATTTTTGGCTTGTAACATGGTTCTGCCACTTTCAACCAATGTTCTGTTCTCGCGTTCAGCTGATCCGTCTTGTTCTGGGGTATACGGCATCGTAAAACTAATTTCGACACCGTGCTGATTAAATAAAGGTCGCATCTTCTCGCTATGAACTCACCACCGTTGTCAGTTCTAAATTGTCGAAGCTGATGTCCAGACGTTTTTGCTTCAGCCAGAACAGCGACAAGTATAGTATAAACTTGAGACTTAAACTTAAAAAAAAATACTTTTCGAAATTTCGTATAGTCGTCCTTGTAGCAAACATAATATCTCGATCCACCTAATGAAGGTTCTGACATTGGCCCGCACACGTCAGGGTTGATTAACTCACTTCTTGATATAAAAATTCTTGCTGATTTCTGCGGTATTATGATTTTTAGATATAAGACAAACAACTCTTCTTTTAATGTTGCTGAAAGGACCAATTCTCGACCTCGGTAACATTTTGTACCTTCGGCAATTGTGCGCCACTCGATAGTCATTAAAAAGTTATTAACTAATTGAGAAAATATTTGCTTTTAGTTTTGGTACATACATAGCAGACATTGTATTAGTCAATTTTTCATTGATTGACGTTTTGACATTTAATGTACCTTGGCCCATTGCTTCGATGGTATTGCCGTAAGCCATTTCGATTAAACGTGGCTCAGTAAATGGTTCATACGTCGTAAACCACTCGGCGTTTGGTGTCATATGCGGGGTTGCACCGCTATCTAAATACCAGGTTTTTAACCGTATCATCATTGTTTCGTGATATCTCTGATTAGACCCAGCTTCTAAAGCTGCACAAAAAAGACTTGAGTTGGTATCTTGTGCTTTGGATTCAGGAGCATACTCCTTTTTAGGTGCATGACAATCTTTCATCGTGTGTGATCCCCATTTTCCACAATTTTTGCAATGAGCTTTTGGCCCGTTATACTTTTTCGAAGTCGGCTTCTTAAAAGTTCATTGCTGGTGTTTTGCTACGAATGCTACAGCAGATCCACTTTCTGGATCTACAATGTTTGATTCAGTTACTCTAGGTTGCTCCTCCATTTTCTCGTATGTTCGGTCAGCAACAGGAATCATCTCCCAAATTTGTTTGAAACTATTATATGCAGGAGGTAGTGTAGACGCTATACGTAACAACAAGAGCTGATTTGGTAATTCGCATTTGAGTTGCTTAACCGTTTCAGCTTTGAATTCATAAAATTCTCTCTGCAATGTAGCCATATGCGTCATTATATTAGTGGTAGCGTCTTTCTTGAATGCGCAAAAAAATTCAGCCGCTAATCTGTCTAGACGCTGTCCAGAAGTTTGTTCGTAAATATTTAATAATTTACTTCAGACGCAATTTGTCCTACTTGCTTATATACGTCGTTTGAAACGTTAGTATTCAGTATCAATTGCGCATGAGTATCATTCCCAGTCCATTCTTTCAGGTCCTTGCTACATTTTTCGAGCACTTCGGGTGTCGATGTTGGCAAAGGAGGTAACGGCTTAACCGAGGTTCCGTTTACCACGTCGAAGATATCATGACATTGGAACAGAAGTTCTAGGTTTCGCTTCCACTTTGGCCACTCTTCCACAAGGTTAAGTTTTTCAATATATAGTTTCAAATCCGAAGACATAGTTACTGTTCTTCACTTGAATACTTTTAAGAACTTAAGAAAAATAATCAAGATTTTTCTTTTCTTCCAACTATACATTTTTAGTAGATAATTTAATTGCGCAGTGGAAGTGTCGCTGGGCTTATAACCTGTTGTAATTTATATTCAAAGTAAAAAAACTTTTTGAATTTTAATGATTTATTGATAATTAAACAACTTCGGTCAAAAATGAATTAATTTTTTTAAGAGTGCTATTCTAATACTTATAAAAGAAATAACACAATGTACAAAATTTCATACTTCTATCTCTTGTACTTTCTGAGAGATGTCTAATACACGGTCGTCGTAAACAGCGCTGTATACTTAGGAGTTGCAGTTTTCAGGCATCGGTGGCGTCGACTTTTTTGATCAACCAATCAGAAATTACCTTGCATCCGTCTAGACCCGCGTTGTAATATTTTTTCCTATAACGCCATTATCGTTCATTTATACTATCACCATACGATAACCTAAATTCTGTCAATTACTCTGCTCTGATCTAGAGCTACAAAAAAACGTACCTTTGTATGTGAGAGTACTTATAAAATGTACCATCCTAACCATTACCGTAATAAATCAACTACGCCACTGATACTACATTTCTGCGCAATCTGTCAAATGACGTTACGTTCTTCTTAAAGTCAAATGACGTTACGTTCTTCTTAAAGTCAAATGCCTCTATAATGCATGCTGGACTAAATCAAGCCAGCGCCAACCCCATGTTCAGTGAACACGGGCGGTACCCTTTAATGGGCGGTACTATTTTGACGTAACAAATTCCTAAGATATATGTTTATTTTATAAAATATCTTTAACCAACAGTTCAATGCTCAATATAGAATCTGTGTAAAGTAATGATTTACAATGGAAATGTGCTCTTTATAAAGAGGAAATTTTTGTTGCAAAAGGTTACAACCTACCTATCACATATTATTCTATAGGATTGACCCCTTTGACGTTTTGAACATTGTAAATCATTTAATAGGTATTCTTTAAAGTATACAATTTGTTGGACCTTTACATTGGCTGATTTTCTGCTGTTGTCACATTAATTGTTATTTGGATATTTCTGAAACAGGTGTTTGGTGTTTATCTTCCTGTTGCCACAGGAAACAAAAAGAGGGTAAAGCTGGAACTGAATAACCATTAAACAATTACTTTTATTGCCTACTTTTAAAAATCGCTTGTAAAGTATTTTTGCTTGAAAAATTTCTTTAAATTACCCACATTCTTAATCTCATCCCCATGACAAGATAAAACTATCTACAAGTTTTTCATAACATTGACGAATTTAAACAACCGAATAGAGTATTGTTAAAACCTTTCTTAATCTCAGGTGTAATTCTAAAACACATGCTCTGCTCTTCTGCGTTTTCTGGCTTTTATTTCGATTTTGTTTAATAATGTTATGTTGGTTGTGACTGAGTAGGCTTTTATAACTATAAGTATCTCTATAGCACATATTGAAGTCATTAACTGTGCAAACATTTGTCTAGTTTCCCATAGCTTCTACATTTTTCATCATCATCATTAGGTCTTCAGTCCTAGAACTGGTTGGACGCGTACCCTCATTGTTTCCTAGTCTGAACCAACCTACACATTTCCTTACATTTTTAATGCAGTAAAATTTTGAGCCCATTATACGTATACCTACTATTTCCTTAATTTTATTATATACTAAGAACGTAAACAGGTTTCAAAAAAAGATATGTAAAATTAATTTTATTTTGTACAATCGCTAGATAAAGAGGGCTTTCTCGCTTGATATTGACATCGAAAAGTCGACTTTATGGAAACATTTTATGCTCGGCGAGTGATAAAAACTAGAAAACGCTTGTCGTCTATAGCAACATGTAAATATAAGCATCCTTTCAAATTTGATAATTGTCAAATTTTTGACTTTTACATTGATTCACTATTCATTGTGTTAATAAAGTCTTTGATTAAAAAATCTGTTTTATTAAGCAATCGTAGAAAAATTTCTTTACACATTTCGAACAAAAGATGACATTATTGCTCTCCACTCCGCGTCGCGCATTAACTGTCACTTTCGAGCAATAAGGTATCACTTTTCGCTCTTAGCTATTATTTACACCAAACTCATTTTTCAATAGATGCGAAATAAAAGAAAACAAACGACTATCAGGTGCAGAGTATGTAAAATTAAACAGCACAAAATGATAGAAATACAGAAATATATTTCTCAAATTTCTGGATTTCTCAAGAAAGAAACGCCTCAAGTAGACTCTGTGGGGCATTTCTAAAACGCTTTCATCTCATTCGACGAAATTGTCGACACTAGATTCGAGCGCCTCTAACGGTGATGTGAAAAGTAAAGTTGAAACGGTTCCAGGTGTATGTATTACAGTTTCCAGAATTCAAGGAAGCCGATTTTTTTAATATCCAAGATTCCACCTTGTGACCTCCAAATGAGAGTGAAAGAGGAAAACAGCTTTGGTAGAAATACGGTCGATGCAAATTCCTAAGTTTAATTTTCCAAAGAATTCACTACGAAAAAGTTTTTCAAAAAAATATTACGGAATGAAATTGAATAATGGTTAACGGGTTCACAGGACTTGGTTATTATATTCTAAGACGAAAAGATTAGAATTCTGTTTTCCGTGCAAAATTTTTGGAAATAGCTAACACACCTAGGAAACAGTGATGGTTTTAGTAACTAGTCACACCCAACGCAACATTTGAATCGGCATGAAAAATCAAATATGCACATCACTGTTTAAAAAAAATAATTGAATTTCAAAAATCGGTTCCAAAATTGATTCCGTCTCAGAGCGTATTATTAATTAAGAGAAAGCACTTTAGAGGGCTGTCCTTCAACTTTTTAATAGAATATTTAGCCATTTAGCCAGACAAAATTTAGGGCTAAGGGGGGAACATAATAAACTTTTTTGTGGCAACTACGGTAATTTTTCTACAGCTTATTGAAACAGTTGGTAAATTTGATTCTATTATGAATGATCATATTCAAAGAATACAACTGAAAGAAAAAAAACATGTTGCATTATTTAGGTGACAAAATTCCAAATGGAATTATTCGTATTTTAAGTGAAAAAAATCAAACAAAAAATTATTAGTAACTTGCACAGAGCAAAATATTATTCCATAATATAAGACTTGCCCCAGAACAAATAACTATTGTTGTACAATTTGTTCAATTTAATAACAAAAGTCAAAAACTTGAAATTCAAAAAAATTTGTTAGGGTTTTCCTTATTTCAGACCAATCTGGTGTGTAGGTTTAGCAAAATTTTTGACTGATTTTCTTAAAAATGAGAACATTAACATCTATAACACGAGGAGACAAGGATATATAACGTTTTTTGTCCTTGTTCCGCACACACCTTGAATTTGGTTGTTAATTTCGCCGCAAAAATTTCGCATAAAACGGTTAACTTTTTTGGGAATCCGAGAATTGTATGATTTTTTTTCTGGTTTTAACTAATAGGTGGAAAATTGTAAAAAAAAATGTATCGCAATTAACTTTGAAACCATTTCCGACACTCAATGGAAAAGCAGAATTGAAACTATCAAACCCCTTAGATATTATCTTCCTGAAATTTACGATTCGCTTTTCGAAATAGTTGATAGTAGAGATGTCAACACCTCAGCAATAGCACAGTAAATTGCATTAAAAATAAAATCGTTTAAATTTATATGTTCCACGGTAGTTTGGTAGAATATTTCATTTAATGTAATGTTAATATAGCAAGTAAAACTCTATAAAAATCTGAGATAAATATTGTAAAATGCTTAGAAACTTTGGATAATCTTCCAGGGTCGTAAATATTGAGGTGTGAGGGTGCCCCCCCCCCTCCATGGTTATGGATGTCGGCAAATTTTTTGGAGATTTATTTTCGTGATCTCTTACTATAATATTTGGGTATTCATATAAAAACCTACTGCCTACATAAGCCGCTATTAGTTTCGTCGACAAATTTTCACCACAATATTCCCCCCAGATAACCTGGTCTACTTACGGTCCTGTAATCTTCTAAAATATTTGAAGAAATGTAAATCAGATTACGTATTTTGGTAGATGCTAAAGAAATTGTTGAAAGTTTAGCAACCAAGCAAACATTCCAGAAGTTCAAACAATTAGAAAATGTAAATTTAAACAATAATTTCAGTATGAACATGAAAATCAACCTCATCAATTTTTATTTTTTGTATTTTGGATACTATAAATTCTACCCAGGAAAGATTTTCTCTCTTAAAAGAGCAGGGTGACACTTTCAATTTTTTATCTGACTTCAGCAAAATAATATCTAGGGATAATGTTACCTTATCACATTGTCGGAGGCTTTCACGGCCGGAGTCATTATAAATATTTATGGTTCCAAGTTGGGACCGTGTCATTTTATAAATTAATTTGTAAAATGACACGGTCCAATCAGGAACCATAAATATTTATTACCTTATCCCAATTTTGTAAAGATCTACAAATTAAATTAACTTATAATAATCATTCAGATATTTGAGCTGTTGATCTTGTAGGTGAGATTGGAACGTTCCAAAACTTTTTAACGGCATGAAAATATCCAGCTGAAATATCAGAATTTATTTACAAAAATGACCTAACAAATCTAGCAACTTCTATCCGTATTTTATTGACAATGGCTGTATCAGTTGCCGAAGGGGACGGTCTTTTTCAAAACTTAAAATAATAAAAAACAATTTTCGTTCTACAATGGATCAAACTGACAAGCCTGGCCACTATTTCAATCGAATCTGACGAAAGAAGAACTAATTAATGAATTTGCACTTAAAAAAACCAGACACGCTAGTTTTTGAATGTATTATTTTATTTCAGCAGTGTAATTTTAAGTAATTTTGTATTTTAATTTTAGTTCGATATTTAATTACTTTGGTTTGTATATAGGTATGTTTATAGTGATGTTTATAATAATTTATAATTTCATCTGATTCATTGATATTAAAATGAAATGCTTCTTAAAATGCTATAAAGTTTATTTGATATTAAATTACTCATAAGTACCAAAAAATATCGTATTTGATGTTCGTATATATGTACTAAGAAATTCAAAAAATCACTTAAAGAATCAAAACGTATTGGGGGCAGAAATCCATTCGCACACGAGCGGCAAAAGGGTCCGGCGCGGCCCTGGACTAAATTATGATATTTTAGTGTCTAGTATCTCTACTTTAGAGATTGTCCACTCTTAATAAATCACCCTGTATTTTAATTAATAGTAGTATCGTGGTTATAACTAGGGGTGGGAGATCCGGGATTTTGCGTATCGAATATCAATACACATTCTATATCGATATGTATCGATATATCACAAATATCGATACGTATCGATACGTATAAAT
Source organism: Platerodrilus igneus (assembly GCA_036346225.1). Lineage (NCBI taxonomy): Eukaryota > Metazoa > Arthropoda > Insecta > Coleoptera > Lycidae > Platerodrilus > Platerodrilus igneus. The sequence goes on along the minus strand of JARFIW010001259.1, from coordinate 3,536,569 downwards.
GCGTATCGATACGTATCGGTGTGTATCCATACGTATCGATTCGTATCGATGCGTATCGATACGTATAGATATATATAGCGATTGGTATCGGAACGTTTAGATGCTTAGATTAAATGTACGTATCGAGACGTATCGGTACGCAACGGTACGAATCGATAATTTATCTACTCTTTCTTTATTTTAAAATAATGTATTTATTGACAATTCGATTGTTTGTTATCAAAATAATTAAAGTTTCAAGTTTAACATTTGTGACATAGGCATGTATATATAGTGTATATATATATATATATATATATATATATATATATATATATATATATATATATAGGTGAGCGATACGGGATCTGCGTATCAAATATCGATGCGTATCGATATATCGATATTTATTTTTCACTGTATCTGGGTACGCCGACCCAGCCCCAGTTATAACACAGACCAATCAAATCAGGTACTCTCAATGAATATCACATATAATTTTAAAAATTATTCTATTAAAAACCTGATAATGTGAAATTATTAATTCAGGAACTAGGCTCATACGTTCAATTTGTAATTTTAAAAAATCCACATAAAAAATTACAAAATACAGGTTGTGTTCTAAGAATACATTTCAAGCAATTTAAAAACAAAAGAAACGCCAGATCTCAAGGTGTTTACTGAGCAGAGCAAAGTTTCTAAACATTCTCAAAATATAGGATATTCGCTTTCAGGAAGCCAATAACAAAAAAACCAAACAGGTTTAAGAATCTTAAATAAAAACACACGTATAAACATAACCTAAATTCTTTCTTTAATCAAAGCAATCACGCATCGAAGACCTTGCGCCTTATATAATGAGTTCGTTAAAATCAGAAGAATGATTTGAACTTAGTTTAAAAGGTGCTAGCGTGTACTACTTAAAATAAAGCCGGCTCAACAACTGCTGCAAAATTGGAACGCATTTCACAAAATAGTTATATAATGGTAAATAATAATAAATACATATTAATTCATACACAGTCAGTAAGAAAACTATATTAATAAAAGACATTAATCATCATAAAGAATGGAATTGTTTGTTGTAATAAAATTTTGGGCGCGTTGAAAATATTGGGAACAGTTTAACTTTAAATAACCTTGCTAGTTTAGTACACAGTTGGTAATTTATGTTTATGTATGTATATTAAACATCAGTGTAACTATAAATGAAATGGATAGATGATAGATCACCTACCTATTATTATTAATTAACGACGGTTACTAGTAAATACAATATTTAAAGCCCGTTTTAGAACAGGTTGCTAAATAACAATTAAAGATATCATAAAACTTTACGCTTGAGCATGCCAGTTTTAATAGAATAAGGAATTTCTTACCTCATCCCATTTAATAAATTTTTCGCCGTTTTGCAGAGCCTGAGGTACTTCAACCGGTTTTAGGGAAACGTAATTTGTTACAAATCCTCCAGAGGAGGCAGAGCCGACTCTGCCTCCAGGTGCTGCCATTTCGTTTCAAAGGTTATTCATTGCACACAGAAATTTCAACCCTCAGTTATGGGGATAGTTTGAACATATCACTGATTTATTACACCGGATTAGTGTTCAAACAAAAACACGCTTTCTAGATACTAGTAAACAAAAGATTTTAGTAAAATAATTTCTAGTTAAATTGTTTAATGTTTACAAACAAACATCTACTGTTATCGGAATATAACGTAAGCTTTGCATCACATCTTCCTTTCCGATCACGTCTCCACAGCAAACTAAACTGAGCTACATGCAGCCCGTGACCGGAACCGGACCGATCCAAAATATACAGAAAACCAACTCGTTTACGGCGCATGCTCCGTAATAAATTGATGTATCTTCAGATATACGGTCCGCCCTTCATGATACGTAAGCGTTAGTAGTTAGAGTTTGCGATATCCTGTTCAGTAACAACCAATCAGAGACCGTAAACTATTGTTGACATAGTGGCAAAGAAAGAATTAATGAAAAATTTGCTGAATCTACATTATTATTTGTTACATTCAAATAAAGCTACTGTCCTTGCCCTAATATTAAAAAATTTATTGTTCCAAAGCAGGCATACATGTCCATGTATACTAAAAGTTTAATCCGTTATTTGAGTAAATTGTGAAGGATTTCAATTTATTCAAATATGTAGATCATAGTTCAATACCTTATTGTATCTATCCATCCCATGATGATATATGTGCCGCTCGTAATTAAAAGTACCATATTTAAAAAACGAAAGGTGGTGTTTTTGTAGCTTTAGAAAAATGAAGCATTTTTCTATAATTTCAAAATTGTATTGCAATGTATTGGTAATATAGCCGCGTATTCAAATGGACCCCCACCGTATACTGTACATATAAAGCTCTTATTCAGATCCAGATTGCGATATGAAACCAATTTAATAATTTTAGAGATTGTCGATCCATCATCCATTGAATGAATAAATTAACTGCAAAATACTTTAAAATATTCTTTACTTTTAACAATATAGTTAGTAAGGGAGACTGGGGCACGATGAGCAGCAAAAATATTATGCTTTAAAAACCCTCACAGATATCACTATATCTTTCTCAATTTTCAAACACAATCAAGGGACAATGTCTATTTTAATATTTATTAATCATATTTGTTGAATTTTTATTCACTTTGAAGAAAAACAATTAAAAACTTATTTTGTAAACGATACATAGTGTCCCATAATAGGGGCACTATGAGTCAGCATCCGTGGTTTTATTGGACAACTGAGAAAACACAAATATCACCCTATACAGTTTTGAAATGAACAAAAAATATGGTTTTATATCTCTATAATGGTAAAGTAGGCTTAGCATTTACAATGTAGAATAATTTGTCTAACAAATATTAAATGAATTAAATTTTACAGAGAATTTCATAAATGATTTTTGCCAATCTGTTTGGCAGAACTAATAAGATATCGGAATGTCCCACTAGTGCAATATCGTCTTCTTGAGGAAAAACAAACTCGTCACTTGATTACTTTGTACATCTCATAAATTTTACCTCATATTTTATCTCTTCTCCATCTGGTTCATCGATCACCTCCCATATAGTGCATTTTACTCCTCTTATCTTTAAACTCAAACAAAACTTAACTACTTTCTGCGAGTTCTCTCTCACCAAGCAATGATAATTTATTTATTTTTATTTATTACCGACTTTATTGTTTTCAAAATCAATTATTTTAATGCAAGCAATAAGCGAGATTAGGGCCAAACGGCCCTGTCTTACATCTAACTTATAGCTTGCAGATACATTTTTATATACAATATTGTATTAAATAGAAAAACCACAAGGTAGACATGCACAATGCACGAAGTATAATACATGCATAAACAAACTATACTACACAAAACACACACACACACGTTCACATTCATGAGTGCATTAGCATTAGGCAGAAACAAGGTAGACCGTAGAGTTTTACCAAATTCATGAACGGCTGTTAGTGTCTTTGATGAGATAATCATACAATAATTCACGGAATTTTGTTTTTGAATGGGCGTTCCTAATATTTTGTGGAATAGAGTTCCAGAGAAGCGAACCTGTGACTAGGAACAAAGAGTGGTACATTTGAGAATGGTGGATAGGAATAGATAGTACATCCATTTGCCTGGTATTGTAAGTCCTGCTTGAAAGTAGGGAAAACTGCGATGATAAATATGACGGTTACTGTTGCATCAGTAGTTTATAAATAAAAATAGCTAGGTGAAGTTTGCGTCTTTCATCAAGCTTAAGCCAATTGAATTGGGAGTAGAAAATGCTAACTCTGGCGTAATACTTTAAATCAGAAATATAACGAATGCATGTAATTTGCACGTGCTGTAAACGCATACGAAGGTCTGAACATAAATTTGTATAGATTAAGTCACAATAATCGAAATGGGGTAGTATAATAGCTTGAACTAGCATCTGCTTGAGTTTAAGTGGTAAAAAACGCTTTAATCGCTTAAGTGTGTGAAGAGTTAAAAAACTTTTTTGCAGACGTCAGATATTTGAGCGCGCCAGGTTAAATTAGAATCTAAAAAGATTCCAAAATTTTTAACGGTAGAAGAAATGGTGATAATTGATTTGTTTAGCAGTAGAGGAGGAATATCATCAAGGTTAAGTTTGTTTAACATTTTTTACATACCCAGGAAGATTGCTTGACATTTTACTGAATTTATGGTGAGGTTCATACATGCACCCCACTCAAGAATTCTAGCTAGAACATTGTTAACTTCAGTAAATGATTGAATGACATCGTTCGAATTAAAATGATGATACAATTGAACATCATCAGCATAATAGTGGTAGAGACAGAATTTTAAACAGGTAGAAATATCTTGAATGTATAAGCTAAATAAAAAGGGGCCTAAGACACTCCCTTGTGGAACTCCTGACACTAGGCTCCTTGAAGCTGAAAAAGTTGATGTGTTGTGGTCAACTATTTGCTGTGAACGTTCATTGTGATATGACCTAAGCCATTTCAATGATAGCTCCGTAAAATTACATTGATATTTAAGTTTTGTCAAACGAATATCTAAATCTACACTGTTGAAGGCTGAGCTAAAATCTAAGAGAATTAGGATTGTAATTTGTTGTGTATCCATACCATATCTTACGTCATCAATAACTTTCAAAATAGCTGTACACGTACTATGATTTGCACGAAATCCTGACATATTTGTCTAGAAGGTTATCACTGTGTAAAAAGTCCAACATTTGATCTAAAGCTAAATATTCTATAGATTTTGACAACACATATAGGATGCTAATTGGCCGGTAATCACAGCTTTTGGGTTTTGAATTTTTAGGTAGTGGTCTAACAAGCACGTGCTTCCATAACAGAGGAAAAGAACCCCACCTAAACGAGTCATTGATCATTGATGTGAGCGATGTAACAGGTGAAGGAGCAAATTTGAAGAAACTGATGCCGAAATTCGATCAGAACCAGCAGTATTCGATTTAATACGACGAACCGCGTTTAGAAGCACATTCTCTGTAACATCAACAAATGAAAACGATTGGATACATTCTATTGCCGAATCGTTAAAATCTTCACTCCCATTACTTTCGCTATCCAAAATGTCTATTTCTGCGGTATCAGGTTCTGGTGAATCAGTTTCATTAATAAAAATATTCCTCTTTACTGCTGCTTTTGTCTTAAGTGCTTTTTGTTTACTTTCTTGTTTTCGCTTTTTTTCTAGCAAATTTTCTTTTTCTGGGATATCTGTCAGTATTTGCTGTAGCCCTGTTGCCTTCGTTTCCTAATAACTTGTTGTTCTGACTTTGGATAACCTATTGTTTCTGCAGGACTTTTGAACTGCATCATGGTTCCCGGATGGATTTTCATCAATAATGTTGCTTAGTGACTTGTAACCACAATCTGCAATCACATCTAATGATGATAAAGTTTCTGATGGACCTGCTGTATTACTTTCCTTCTCCAAAATTGTATTTGAAGCCAGACGTCAGTCTGTAACCGAACTTAGAAGGAAATCGTCATCGTTAAATATCTGTGCATCATAAGGGAAAATGCCAGTCGTCTTAAAAGCATTAATAATATTATTGGAGTCATAGCATGTGGTAAGGCTGTGCCTACAAATCCAGTCATCTCATAAATCGATTCGCTTCTTACAGGATGATTTAACAATTACGAATCTATAGCAGCATTGTAGAATTTTTGGAAAGGACCATACAAACACACACACCAAAGGGCTGCATCCTGTGTGACGAATGTGGAGGTAACGTCAAGATGTGGATTCCATTTATGTTTGCTAAATCAAAACTCTACATTTATGTGAACATCTCTTGATAACAGTTCAGTGATATACATACATGTGCTCTCTAGTTAAAAAGTTATGGAAAACTAAGGTATTAATAATTTTGATGAAAAACTATATCAAGTGTGTAACTGGAACCCGTATAAAATTGAAAGAAATGTAAAATTATGATATTTTCTTCAGTTTAATTAAAGTAATATTCAAAGGTCAATTCATTAGACTAACCATTTGAATAGCAGATAATAATTGGGTGAATACCACAAGTGTTTATTGAATATTATTAATTATGTTTTGTTATAAATGTAATACAGATGATGATAACATAAAACCATAGCTTGTGATAGCTGTAATTAAAATGTATGTATTATATGCTTTAATTTATCAGTTTCTGAACTTAAATGCATGCCCCTTAGAAATAGAAAATTGTGTTTTCTTTGTGACAATTGTGATAAAGGACTGGCACAACTTCCAATCTTAGTTAAAAAAATTGCTGAATTTGGAAAAGACGTCACTAACTTAAAAGAAGTACAAGCTAGCCAAAACACACAGCTTAAACTAATGTCACAGGAATATGTGATAAGTGAAATAGTAGAACGTCAAAACAAAAGAAATAATATTATTATTTTAAATGTTAAGAGTCTACACTTAATTTAAATAAGGACAAAAATATTGATGATAAAAACATTGCGTCAACACTGTGTTTACTAGAAACTGTAATAGTGCATTAATAGGAGACCTTAACATTAATTATTTAGAAAATTCTTACCACACTAATAAAATTAAAAATCTTTTTAATATATGTGGTATTAGTTAATTAGTATAAGAACCAACGAGATCTACCAATGTTAGTTCAACACTTATTGATTATGTATTAACAAATAATAATAATATACTATCAGTATTCATATCCTAAAATTACTGATGATTCTATAATAACTGTTAACATTTTCGATCATTTGATAATTGACAATTCAATCTATCGATATTATAGAAACCTATTTGAAAATAATATAAATAACATTAACTTGAAATTAATTAAACATAACTGGTTACTTGAAATTATAAATGTAGAAAAAATTTGTATGGAAATTATGCAGATATGTGGAGGTCATCATCATTAGGTCTTCTGTCCTGGAACTGGTTAGACGCGTACCATCATTGTTTCCTATTCTGAACTAACCTACAGATTTTCCTGAAATTTACACAGTCTGCATCTATAACTATCTGATCTAAGTCTACATCTACCTCTTTTTTCCTATCTCTGCTTGTAATATATCCCATACTATTCCCCAAAAATGCCTTACAACATATTCTGCCCTTCTATTTCTCTTATCTTTTTCCCCAGATATCCTTGTTCCCCTACTATTTCTATAACCTATTTGTTATTATCTTTGTCTGTCCATGCTATCGACCTCATACATCTGAAGCACAGCATTTCAAAAAGCTGCTACCATTTTTCTGTCTGCGTTTCAGATTGCATGTATTTCATAGGCATACTCTGCTGTGCTTCACACATATGCTTTCGACAATTTTCTTCCTGTTCTATGTTTGTTGTCTTTTCTCATAGGCGCTGTTGTTTCTTGTTAGATGCAGTTCGGTCACCTTCTATTGTTTTACAATTATATACCCTATTTCTCAGACCTTCAGTGGTTGTGAAGGGAGGCGTCACCGTGGATCAATGTAGTAAGCGTAAGACTACGTATCCCAAGGTCCTGGGTTCAAATCCCGACACGGCCGACTGCTTGAAAAATGACAGGTGAGCATTTTTCACAAAAATTACGCCCTCGTTCGGATAAGAGGTTAAATGGAGGTCCCGTGTGTGAGTGTTGTCACGCACATTAAAGATCCCTACCTTGCCTGAAATGGCAAGGGTTCAGGAAAATTCTAAATTTCCAGGCAACAAAAAACTTGCCTCCTGTCCAATGTAGTACCTTCTGGTGGAGCATTGGAAATATAAATGCACGGTTGTGAAGGGAGGTAAGCAGCCTGTGGCTGCCAAGTTCCCCAACTCTTAACCATTTACCGATTTAATATATTTTCCAATATATCTTTTCGCACAGTCCTCATTAGTTGCAGATATTTCGCAACCAACAACTAGTTGTTTATACTAATCATCAGATTTATCTGTGCTTATTTTTTCGTCATTAAGTTTTCCGTCTCAAAACTGGTTGGACACGTACCTGTACTTATTTATATTCTGAGCTAGCCTACATAATTCCCTGAAATTCTCACACAGCATCTGTATACAGCTCGTTCCCCTTCTATTGTTTTCTAATTTTATGCCCTATTTCACCGAGATACAGTGAAGGGGGTTAAGCAACCTGTGACTACCAAGATCCCCTAACACTTAGACATTTGCCGAAGTAATGGTTTTCCAGTAAATCCTTTCACACACTTAACATTATTCGAGAATATTGCCCAACCAATTCTTGTAGTTACTTATAATACTCATCATGTTTAAGCACAGTTATTTTTTCGTCATTAGTTTATCCATCTTGGGATTGGTTGGATGTGTACCTCCATTGATTTCTATTCTGGGCTAGCCTACACATCTCCCTGAAACCCCTACAGCCTACATCTTTTACTATCTGTGTGCAGTAGTCTAATCTAGGTCTGCCTCTTCTTCTCTTTTTCCTATCTCTGCTTCTAATATATTCCGCACTATTCCCTCATACCGTAGTGGCCTATCATTCTATCTCTCCTCTTTTTTTACCGTTTTCCACATATTTTTTTCTCCTACCATTTTTAGTACCTCTTCGTTCTTAACTTTGTCTGTCCATGATATCTTCATCATACGTCTGTAGCACCACATTTCAAAGGCTTCTACCTTTTTCTTGTCTGCTTCTCCTACTGTCCAGGCTACACAGCCGTACAGTGCTGTGCTCCACACATATGCTTTAAGCAATCTTTTCTTTGTTTCTATGTTTGTGGTCTTTGAGCACAGTAGTTGCTTTTTCTTGTTAAATGTAGCACGACCTTGTGCTAATCTTTGTTTTATATCTTTTGTGCTTTTCTCATCTTGCGTTATTTGGCTTCCTAGGTAGCAGAAATCCTTAACCTCTTGTAAGTTCGTGTTACATACTTGTATTCTTGTTTTTGATTTATTTTCCCCTCCTTTACATACTAGTACTTTAGTTTTAGTTTTGTTAATTTTCATACCGTATCTCTCTGTTAGAACAGTTTCCATTTCAATAAGAGCAGCCTCTTCCTTGCTAGACGCTATTACCGCTATACCATCTGCAAATCTAAGCATATCAATTTTTTGTCCCTGCATAGTAATTCCAAATGTCTTCCTGCATTTGACAGTATTCATTGCCTCTTCTATGTACAAGTTAAAAATTAATGGGGATAGGGCACATCCCTGTCTCACCCCTTTCCTAATGTTTACTTCTCTACGTTCCTGCTCTAATTCTATTACTGCTGTTTGCTCTTTGTATAAGCTATGTACTATTTGCCTATCCCTATAACTCATTCCAATCTTTTTGAGTATTTCAAACATTTTTTTTCCATTTTACATTGTCGAATGCTTTTTCCAGATCTACAAAACCTATATACACGCTTTCCCCTTTTTCTATTGTTTTCTCCATTATCACTCTCAGAGCTAAAATAGCCTCCCGTGTTCCCCTGTTCCGCCTAAACCCAAATTGGTCTTCTCCTAGTATTTCTTCCGCCCGTTTTTGCACAATTCTAGTTAATATTTTTGACACGTGTGCTGTCAAACTTATTGTTCAAAAATTTCACATCTATCCGCGCCTTTCTTTTTTTGGTATAGTTACTATGATGCTACGTTTGAAATCTTTGGGTATCTCGCCTGTCTCATACATATAGCTTACAAGTTGGAAGAGACGTTCTGTTACTGCTTGTCCAGCGGCTTTTAGAGTTTCTGCTTGCACCTTATCTGTACCCAGTGCCTTACCATTTTTCAGACTCTTTAATGCTAATTCAAACTCATCGCTAAGTATAGGATATCCCAAGTCATCATTTTCAATGTCTGATTCCTGTTCTAATGCTGTTAGTTCCTCTCCTGCATATAAATTCCCTATATATTCTTGCCATCTACCCACTTTCTCTACGTTTTCTATGATGACATTTCCTTGTGCGTCCCTTATATTTTTACTATACGGTTTTAAATCCCTAAAATTCATTCTAATTAATTTGTATGCTTCGTCTGTCTTTCCTATTTCCATCTTCGTTTGTACCTCTTTACACTTTTCATCAATCCATTGTTCTTTAGCTTTCCTGCATTTTCGAATAATTTCCCATTTTATGGCTTTGTATCTCTATTTTCCTGTTTCGTCTGATTTATTTTTGTATTTTCGTCTTTCTTCTATTAAATTCAGGATATCCTTTGTTATCCATGGTTTCTTATTTTCTTTTTGTGTATACCCCAGAATATCTCTGGCCGCCATGTCTAGGCTGGATTTAATGTTATTCCATTCTGTTTCTACTTCCTTAGTATCAGATATTTTCCCAATATCTTTGAGCAATTCATTTGACTTTTTTTCGAATCTTTCTTGAATATCTTTGTCTTTTAGTTTCTCTAAGTCCAAGTGCCTTTTTCCGTTTCTATTTTTCACATTCTTAAATTTAAGTGCGGCCTTCATAATTACGATGTTGTGGTCAGTATCTATATCTGCTTCTGGATAGCTTCTACAGTCTTTTACTTGATTCCTAAACTGTTGTCTAACAAGAATGTAATCTATTTGATATCTTCCTATATCTCCTGGCATCTTCCAGGTGTATCGTCTTCTAGCATGATGTTGAAATAATGTGTTTGTGATAATTAAATTGTTCTTGTCGCAAAATTCTATCAGCCTATTTCCCCTGTCGTTTCTCGTGCCTAAACCAAATAAACCTACTACCGCTCCTTCCCTACCCTCACCTACCACGGCATTAAAATCCCACGTAATTATTAAATTTTCATGTCCTTTTACGTATCTTAATATGTCTTCGATATCTTTGTAGATGGCTTCTACCTCTTCGTCACTGTAGCTAGAGATGGGCATGTATACTTGTATTATTACTGTGTTTACCGGTTTAGATTCTAATCTAACCATGAGTACTCTTTCGTTCTTTTGTAAGTAATTTTCTACGCAGTATCCTATCTTTTTCCGCATAACTATCCCCACACCCAAATTTCCTTCCTCTGCTTCTGTATGAATTACCCTGAAGTCTCCACTCCAAAAATCCCCCGCCTCTGGCCACCGAACTTCGCTGATCCCTACTATGTCTAGTGATAACCTATTCATTTCAATTTTTAGGTTCTCTAGCTTACCTACTTGCTTCATACTTCTAACATTCCACGATCCGACTCGCAGAATGTTCCCGACTCTTATTTTTAACTTTCCGATCGCATCCTACGAAGTAGTCCCCTCCCGAATGGGGGACTATTTTAACTCCGGAATCTTTTACCCAAAGAGTGCCATCATGTTTGTTATAATTTAGGTACACTGTGTACTTGGGAGATAATGTGGTGGTTTCCCGTTGCCTTCCACATCGCGGTAGTGTGTCTTAGACTGCCATACCGACCCCTATGGTCTCTGCCAATCTAAGTACCGAAAGAGCCGCTGCCCTCTTTTGGGGACCTGTCTTAGTCTGGTTCCTCACTAACGACCCTACTACTTTGGTTGGACCTGTAGTTTGGCTCTTTAGCTCATTAAAACACGCAAGCCATTTCACCTGTTCTAGTAATTTAGAACTTCGGCAAGGTGCAGGTCCATTCAAAATGGATGTGGAGGTATTATTGGTGAAGTAAGTCCTATCAAAAAATATAAAGTGATAAATGGTTTGCCATGGATTGATAATGAAATTAGATTAAACATGAAAGAAAGAGATAAAATGTATAAACAATTCAAAAGTAATAGCACTATTGAAAGGAATATTCTGTGGAAAAATTATAAAAGATTACGTAACACAGTTGTAAATTTAATAAAGATTAAAAAAGACTAATTATTACCAGGAAAAAATTGATAAATATGCAAATAATCCTAAAAAAATGTGGAAAACTCTAAAATCTTTAGTTAATATAAAGAAAATCCAGTAAATACCTGATTGTGTAAAATTTGAAAAAATGGCGAAGAACAAATTATTCGAGATCCTTCTGAAATAGCAGAGAAACTAAATGAATTTTTTATCAGCAGTATTGAAGAAATTGTTAAGGGTATTAAAAGCGACAATGAATGGAAAAGGACCAATTGTAATTTGTACGTTGAATTTAATAAATTTAGGCTATTGAATATGATTGAAGTAATTCAGTTAGTAAAAACATTAGATAACAAATTCAGCATTCAAGTTCCTGTAAATAATAAAACTCTGAAAGTAATTGTAGATACTGTTGGCCATATCTTATTACATTTCATCAACTCATCATTACAGCAAGGAAAATTTCCCAATAAGTTAAAAATCAGTACAATATGCCCAATATTAAAAATAGATAGTTCGATTAAAGCATCAGACTACAGGCCAATTAATACATTACCTACACTAGAGAAAATTCTTTAACGAGCTGTATAAGAACAGTTACTAAATCATTTTGAAAGCAATAAAATTTTTTTTTGCACACCAATCAGGATTTAGGCATGATCACTCCTGTGAAATAGCACTTCAATTTGTACTAGCAAGGGTAAAAAGGTGTATTGATAATAAAGAGTGTGTGGTAGCTGTATTCTTAGATTTGAAGAGGGCGTTGGAGACTGTAAACCACAATATATTGTTAAGCAAATTATAAACATATGAAATCAATGGAGTTGTACTGGATTGCATCAAGGATTACCTAAGGGACAGGCAAGGCAACCAAAGGTTAAATTAAAAGATATTTATTCTAGTAATAGGATTATTCAGCATGGTGTGCCACAAGGAAGTACTGGGTCCTCTCTTGTTTTTAATTTACATTCATGATATTGACTTATATATAAATTGTGAATTACTTAAGCTATTTGTTGATGATACATTACTCATTTGTAAAGGGGAACATTTACCCATAGTGATTGATAAAATAAAGGAAGCTTTAATGAATGTCAATAATTATTTGGTAAATAACAAACTAAAACTTAATGCAGATAAAACTAAGGCTATGATATTGACCACTAAGTATAAATATAATAACATAAATATGAATGAGGTTAATATCACTATAGATAATATACCTATTGAAATTGTTACTGAAATGAAATATCTAGGCTTCATAATTGACAACTCATTCTCATATATGGGACATTATAAGTATATTTACAAAAAAAATAGTTACAAAAATCTATTTTTTCTCAAGAATTTCAAAACATTTATCAACTCAAACAAAAATTACAATATATAATGCTATTATCAGACCTCATTTTGAGTATTTCTCGTCAGTTATGTTTTCATGGGATGGGAATAAGATAGCACAACTTCAGAAGCTACATAATAGAGCTATGAGAATTATTTTGCAATGCAGTAGATATACTCCAATCAGATATATGCTGTCCACGTTAAACTGGTTTGGTGTTTCAGATTATATATTACTGAATACAATGATTTTTATCTTCAAAATAGTAAATCATAAGATGCAACAGTACTTTAATAGTTTTATTACATACAATAAAGAAGCGCACAATTATCCAACAAGAACATGTGATCATATATACATAAATAAAACTAATGATAGGATGTTAATGAAAGGTTTATTCTTTAAAGGAATCGATGAGTACAACAAACTACCTGTTGATATCAAACAGAGTTCAAATGTGCATTCGTTTAAACATAAGATGATAGAGCATATTAAATTAACCAAATCAAAGTAGGTTATTATAAGTATGATTATTAATATTATTATAAGTTTATTATAAGTTTACTGTTACATGTAAATTACATATAACAATATGCTTGTATATTAGGATTTCCTATTTCAATAAATTCACTTACTTACTTACTTACTTACTTTCATGATTGTCGTAAATTAGAAGTGATGGGATATCTAGTGAACTATAAGAAAATTTAATAAAATGTTAAATAACTTTGGTGAAAAGTCCAGTGTTTATCCACACTGATGAATTATCTAAGCCTATTGAGTTAGCTGGAGCCCCAAACAACATATGCTCACGAAAATTAACTCTAGGAAATATTAAAATGGGTGGCAGATAACTCCCGTCAGCACAAACAATACAACATGTTGTCACTAGAGTCTCTTTTTCTCCACTTTTAACTTTGAAACCTTTCTCAGCTATTACGTTACCACTATTTCGAACTGTTAAAGTTTTTTGCTTCATCTAAATTAAATATGCACGAAGGATCTCCAAGTTGCAGTTCTCTTTTCAATAATGTTTCATAGTTATCGAAATATGTTTTTACATTGTGACGATTGAAAGCACTGGCACGAGCAAGATTACATCCTCCTGAAGATAAACGCTTATTTCTTTTGAAAAATCCAGTTAACCAATCTTCCCCAGACATTTCTCTTTCTATCCATGATTTAGGACAAATAATGTTATTTACAAAAGCAGTTTGAAAAGCTAATTTTCGACATTCTTTCAAAGTTAATCCGTAGAACATTTTGCAGCAAGTTTTCAAATAATCGGCAATCAAAACTTTTCGGTAGCTGTAGTTTAACTTCAGTTCAATTTGCACTCCAGGATGCAATTTTTTGAAAATAATTTTACGTCTTAGAGTTTCTCTCCTGATTCCACACAGATTAGCAGCACTTCGTACGCTCTTTCCTTTCTTTCACCAAATCAATTACATTTTTAAGAGCAACTTCATCGTTTATGCGCTTTTCAGACTTTCTTCTATATGTTCAAACCATAACTGAAACAAAGGTAGAAAAAATAATCTTATGTTAACTTTCATTAAAACATTGTTTTTAGTATGTGTCCCATGGTACCCCAGATCAAATTGGCTCATTGTAATACTCCCCCCCCCCAAGCAAGTGTGGTAGGAAAGTGATCAAACATAGCCAAAGAATGAACAATAAATAATTACCTCGTGTGCAGCAATATAACCTATAGTACACTTAAATTTAATTAATTACAATTGAGGTATTTTTAAACCGAAGGATAATACAAAACAAGTTTCCAAATCACTAAAAATTATTTTTACACTTTAATCAGCATTAACATCACATCTTAAGTTAGCTATTGCAAATATATGACAGCTACTGGGGTGTATGTAAGACCAACATATTAGCTACCATTTGATGCCGTAGTCATTGATTAAAACACTATAGATTTTTCAGAACTGTGGCTACCACAATGCACCCCGTGGTTTATAGAGCCGTGGTCTCCCCAGCCTACCTATACAAGTAATTTTTCAAGAAGTTTGTCGTTCTGCAACTTTTTCAACTATTTTTTCGCAATTAAAGTTAATCAGAATGCTGTTTCTGCAGCCATTGACATGAAAGAAATCAGACTATCAGAGTAACTTGCTTCTCGTGCAATTTTTTAACAATTTTTAATATAGAGTAGGCCCTTTTACATGCCGTAAATCAATGATTACATACACCTAAATTTCTGTGCAAACGCAATCAAATTATAGACATTAGTTAACAATAAATTCGTGTAAAATTTTGAAATAGCACAATTCTGACATGCACATCATGACTCGCTTGTTCTGGGCATTTTAACGTCTTGATTTCTAAGGATATTTTGGCATTTTCACAATCTTACGTTCGTGCCAGAAATATTTATTTTATTCCAATTGTGTTCAATTCTTCAACTAATTTTGCAAATTTGTCAAATTTAGATCAGTACCTGATTAGCTCATTTAGTTCATCACAGTGAAGTCCATAATTGCATATATCACGAAAACAGTTTGAATCTAGATATAAAAAATCAGCATTTAACTGTTCAGTTAAAAGAAATCAATACATGGTTGCATTAATCATGTCAAGAATAATATGATGATTTGTATGTAGAGACAATCTCATTTTTTCTCCTCTAAACTGATACGGTTTTTCCTTTTAGAAAAATTGACAATATGTATATCACAATCTGCCAAAGTAACTAACTACCTATAAATATTCTTAAAATATTTTAACGAGTACTACAGTCTCACATTTGCACAATGATACGAAGTACACTTTACCTTTACAGCGACTTCTAGTTTAAAGCACAGGTTTTTTTATATTACTGCCAAAATCAACGTTAATGTGATTAATAATTCAAGTCAAGATTTGAAAATCGACCAAAAATTTTTCTTAAGAGCAATATCTTTGGATCACCAGTGCATTTCCCCAATAGTTAAGAATCTTTCCACAGTTTCAGCTTTTTTAGTTTGTTTCGAAGATCCATGTGTTGATAAACTTTACTAGAAGAAACTGCGAAGTCATTGAAGGATTTGTTGTACCTTGTAATACTAAATTCCGTTTGTGTGCATAGCACCAGACAGATTTGACCTGGAAATTTGAAAAGTCACAAGGTCAATTTTGTAATGGCCTCAATACCTAAGCCATCAATCAATTGACCAAAATATTTCGTTACATCCATATTCAAAAACTTCAATACTGAACCAGCTAAGGAAACATGGTTTTCTTGCTACAGATTCATGTTCCACATAGCTACTGTATTTCATAAACAAAACCATAATTCACATACAACTTAATAATTACAGAACGAGCACAAAGGAATTACGAATATGATTTTTAAGCAGAATGGAACATCTCTGAATAATTATCAACTAACAAAAGAAATGTTTTCAGGATCATATTCTAAGGAGACACTGAAAATTCATAGCTGTCAAGACCGTCTCCGACCAACAACACTAGAGGAACTAAGGACGGTATTATGGAGCAAATTTTTCCAATTCAACCAGAACTGTTAATAATATTATATACAATTTAGGGAAGTGGTTAGTGACTTTACAACACTAAAATGGAGGTCATATCGAACATTTGCGATGGCCAGTCACAAACCTCATTATTTAAGCCATTTTGTCTTTCACATTGTTAATTAATTAGTTAAAAAATATAAGTTGAAGTATACCCAACTCACTCATTAATCTGAAGTAAGGAGCGTTTTAAGTGCATCATTGATTGTTTTAATCATGTATTGCAGATTAAAATCGCTCAAATCCTGTACTGATTATAATCATGCAGATCTGTATGTGAATAGTTATAATTTGCACAGTGCTATGAATAGAATGAATTCATAATAAAATTCACAAGGGAAAGTCATCAAAGAAAATTGTAAATTCCAAATTAGAGTTTTTATCAAATGAGGAGAAATGGAACTAGTTTCACTTCCATTATTGTTTGTTTTTTCCTTTTTCCCTGGGAAAAAAATTAGTACTTTTTTCCCAGGTATGTGCAAATAAGTAAGAACACGAAGATATTTAATTTAAAGTCGGGTCCACACTTGTAACAATCAGGTGTAACATAACATCGTATCATAACTTCGTCGTATTCAAAACAACGTAAGTAAGCAATTTTTGAAACCACTTGCAGAATTAAATTAACATATATTTGAAGGTTTCCTTAGCAACGCAAGTCTAGCTGTCCCTATAAGTACAACAACCTACTTGTTTGAATCTTCAAATTTGACATCGATTGATTTTTTGACTTTAATATATTGTAATAGTTTTTTCAATATTAAATCATCGTTTTGCATGTCACAGAAAAAACAATGCATTATACACGGGTAAAAATTTAAGATGTTAATTCTTGATGTTTCGTCTTCCGCTACGCGTCGGGAGACAAACACACCTCGAGTTAAAATCTAGTACTTTTTCCCTTGTGTAATAAATAACTATTTATGTATTGCTATAATTTATTTGATGGCATGTTACAAGGTCTTTGGTGAATTATACTTGCAAATTCTGTGGATGAAATACAAATGTAGTTACTTAAAATGTGCATTTTAAGAAAATATATGGGGTTACCAAACTTACCTCTTATCCAAAAGGGAATAATTGGTAAAAACAATGCGTCTTACAGTTTTTAAAAATTTAATATTGATAAATAGTAATTTTGACAGAAACTGTCAAATAACTGTATTATATTCAACATTTATTCAATATACATAAATATGTAACATTATAATTGTTCAACAACTAATAAAAGTTTGTCAATACTAATTCACTACATAAAATTAAACAAAATACAACATGACATCAACAAATTAGAATCAAACAAATGTAGATTAAAACACAGTGCCAGTTTGGTAAAGGTCTTGTTCCAACAAATTCTTTTCGCGAATTCTTGTTTGTAACAGGGAACAATCTAAAACTGCAATTCGAACATCCATTTCACTAATTTCCATTTTCAGCTTTCCTATTGCCTTTTTTATGTTAACTAGTGGTGCTACAAAAATTAAATATAAATTTTAAAAAACACTATTTTAAATAAGCATTACTCCCATCTGTCATTGAACTACCACGTTCTTCCATTTGTTGTTTAATGCTTTCCATTTTTTCTGTTAATGTGGCCAACTTACGAGTTCTTTCTGCAACACCCCCACTTATACTCTGATAGCTTTCATTAACCTTTGAAAGTTGTTCCTGAAGTATTCTATAATCTTCAAGAACTGGCTCTAATTCCTTATTTAAATACCGTTCTCTATTGGAAATTTTTTCTAATGTAGTTGAGATTTCCTTATGCAATTTATCCAAATTAGCAGTTGTTGCTACTAATGTATTTTCAATATTGGCTCGATGCATTTTCATCTGCTCCAGGTGTGATCTCCAATCTCGGTTGTCACTTTTTATAATAACTTTTAGCTGAGGCAAAACTCGCTCGAGTTCTAATTTCCAGGATTCCACATCAACATTTGAAGTAAATTCAAATTCATGCTTTTGATTCAAAGTGTTACTGCTGCCTATGTCTCCAACACGGAAAATATTCTCTTCTTCTGAATCATCAGAATAAGCAGCTAACATTTCCTCTTCCACACGATCCAATATTATTTCTGATTCATCCTCTATTACCTCTGCTTCATCATCCTTTTCATTGGGTGGTTGTGCTCTTAAATACAAAAGGTTGAATAATATCTAATACAGATGAACTTTGTTTATAACAAACCTCAAGAGAGAGAGAAAAATAAAGTTTTAAGGGGTACTATTTTTATACATTCATACATATTGAAACAGTAATCACAATTTATTTTATCCATAATACATTATTTATTTATTTAAATATCAGGGCTCTACAGAAAAGTTGTTTCAAAATGGCCAACTCATAATCAACAAAACAACAACATAACAACATCACACTGAAAAAATAAAATAAAAAGACAGACACTAAATCATATCATATACCATATAATAACACACAAATTAAGTTGTAAACAATAAAAGCTATAAATTGCATACTACTTTCCAGAAGCCACGCAATCTTTTTTACTGCACTTAAACTTGTACTATATAAGCCAAAATTTGAAAAGTGTTCACTATAATTTACCATTAACTGATTCATAATGTGGTAAGTGCCATAATTGGTTCGACGATGCTTTTCATGAAATAAACATAACGTGTGTTATGCTGCAGTAGTCGAAGCAGTACATCACACCATGTGAATGTTATCGAAATACATATGTATGCATATACATGCAAATTTTATTAAAATATGTATGTCGCAATATTTGGCCAAGTAGACTGTTATTTTCCTCTGTATATAAACAGTACTTGTGTGTATTTGATATGTGTATGCCTCTAACTCTGCTAAACTGTTTAAAACTTTTTGTGGCAAAGCATGAAATTGTATAAAACAATGAATCTCACTTATTTTCTGTATTGCTGTAATAGGAGTCTTAACTATCACATCTGGCGGGACTTGTACGTCATGTTCATCGGAACTGTTATCAACGTGCACTTCATTTTCTGCAGCCATGTAATTTTTTATGGTTGCGATGATTTCCTCATCAGTCAAAAAATCTGACGTTATTAGGTTGTCATCCGTGCTGACATATCATCTGAAAGTAATACTACATCATTTGATTCAATTTGAAAAATTTCTTGCCCCATATTCATTGGATATTTTTCCAACCAATTAACCCTTTGAGGACCACCGGTAACTTGAGAATACCACAATTCAAATGTCGTTTATTAAAATGCCTACTGGTTTTCTGAGCATACCCGCAGGTAAAGTTGGTTGCCTAACGTGCTGAAAATATTTTGTGCCATGTATTACACTGGCAAATGTTTTCTATCGGGCCCCATGTGCATTTATCGCCCGTTGTTTGTGGAGAACGTTTTACGCTGGAAAAAAGTAGTGAAAATCTGTTTGTTTTAGCGAGTTTTGAAAAATGGCAGGTATGTAATCACTTTTTGCTGTTTGTTGTGAAATTGTACAAAAAGTCATGAATGAAAAACTTGCTTTATTCCTTTATCCTATAGTTTTTATGTGTGGTTATCTGAAAGAAACACTTAGGCACTTTGAATATTAGAGAACTTTTAATGCCACAAAAGTAACAGTTTTTTATATAAAAAATTACAGTAGAAGATTTATGAAGCTGAATGCATATAGTAAATGCGAAAAATTTGAAGAATTAAGGAAAATTTTAAAAAATTTTGGTATTGGGCATTTTTTGTTTTTGGCATACCTTGGATTAGTTTTAGTTGCTTGTGCCCCTGCAGCGAGCAAAGATAGTGGGCATGCAGAGGGCTATGCGTGAAGTAAAATATTAGTGGAATGATAAATAGATATCAAAAATTTTTAACACTATGTGCCTCTATGAACCTTCTACTGTAATTTTTTACATAAAAACTGTTACTTATTGTGGTGTTAAAGTTCTCAATGTCCGCCACTTTCAACGAAATAATAGAAAAATTGTTTTAGGACAAAAAAGCGAGTTTGGAACCTTTGACAGCTAGAAACTATGATCCAGGATGAAATTTATGGTATCCTTGATGAAATACCAAATGGTTCTGAATCTGAAGAGTCAGATATAGACAGCGTCATGGAAGAAGATGTAAATAGAGATGCAAATAACTTACCAGATGATCTTTTTGACATTTAAAACATGGATGTTATTTTTGAAGAAGATAATGACGATGTTATACAAGTAGATGCTGATTACGACGACATGGGTTGGGAGAGTGAGGACGACGTACCACTAGCAAGGTTAGTAATGAATCAGTCAGATGTTTGGTCCAACAATGAAGAATATGTCACAAAAACAAATCCTTTCCTGGAAGTAACAGGTACTAGACTATCTGAGAATGTAGAAATATCAGACAGATGCGTTTTTGTCACTTTTTTTCCCCGAAGATCTAATCCAAGATGTATTCCAAACAAATTTGTACCATCTTCAAAAATTTTACTCCACCATCGAGAGAAGAAACAAAAATTTTTTTAGGAGTCAACTTATTGATGTGTATCAAACAAATACCCCGTTACAGAGACTATTTATTGGTCATCCAGAGATAGATTTTCATGGTTACTAAGCTATATCAACCTCAACGACAATTCAGTGCAACTGGAAAGAAATTACCCAAATTTCAGCAAGCTTTATAAAATTCGACCCCTTTTGTCTAAGCTTCGGGAAACATTTCTTTCCGCTCTAAATCCGAATGAATTTCAATGCACAGATGAGTCAATAATTAGATTCAAAAGACTAAGTTCTATTTGTCAATATATGCCAAAAAAACCCATCAAGCGAGGTTATAAAGTCTGGGTTAGATCCTACTTAACTGGTTTCATGTGTGATTTTCAAATATATACTGGGAAGATTGGACAGACTAGTGAAAAAACTTAGGGACTTAGGGACCTTAGTCCAGTTTTAGTAGGAAGGCACCATAAGCTTTTTTTCTATAACTCTTTCAATTCTGTTGAATTGCAAAGATCTTTATTATCGGATGGAATATATGTTTGTGGTACATTTCGGAAAAGTAGAAAATATTTTCCTGAGCGAAAATTAGATAAAGATATGAAACATATCTACTAGTGGACTAGTCGAAATGAAGTTGATGGATCGAAGAAGCATATTATTCCTCGGGAATTACCAAAATCCAGCAACAATGGGTCGTGTTTCGAAAAGAAATAAAGATGGGGTCCTTGAGGAGATAACATGTCTTCAAATAGTTATTGAATACAATCCTCATATGGGCCATGTTTATAAATTCGATATGTTGAAAAGCTTTCATGAAGATGACGGTAAATCACATAAGTAGTGGCATAGAATCTTTTTTTATTTCGTTGATGCATGTGTAGTAAATGCATTCATTCTATTTCAACTATGAAGCTAGTCAAAAGGATTAAATTTTAAAGCATTCCGTTTGTCCGCAGTAGTTCCTTCCAAACGAGGACGGCCATCAAACGAGAGACCTGTCAATAAGTTTAAGAAAGTTGTTCCATTGGAACTTCGCTATTCTAAGGCATATCACATGCCAGAAAGGTCTGCGTTGCTGAGATGTGCCAACTGTAGCACCACAAAGGAAGTTAGCCGTTTGAAGTGGAAGTGTTCAACTTGCAATGTAGGATTGTGCATAAACATGACAAGAACTGTTTTGTTGCGTACCATACTAAGTAGTTTGTATTTTTTTCATGTATTGACCTTGTTTTAATATTTATTACAAAAATATTTTTTCTATCTCTGTTCTTAAAGATTGTTATTTGCCTAGTGGTAATTTAGGGATACCATATCCTGCAGAATAATCATTATTATTTTTAATTGTCAATCCCATTTTAAAATCTTACTATAATATAAATAAACAAAATTACAGTCTTCATTTTTATTTTTTCAATAAAATAAATCTGTTCTCAGATGGTTAACTAAAAATAAATCATCATTTGTAGCATACTCTTTGTCGATACCGGCGCCATAAACCCTGCATGTTTATCACAATTCTTTATTGATCCAAAAGATAACTTTTGCCAAGGTCTACGAATTATGGCAAGTGCATCTAATAAAGTAATAGTAGGACGCATTCCATTAACTACGTGTTCTATCAAATTTAACAAAAGAGATTGCCGATAATAGCATTTCACCATCTGTATAATGCCCCGATTGATTGGTCGAAGCTTGGAGCTGGTATTTGGGGGTATAAAATCAGTAGAATTGAAGAAATCTCCTCAATATTCGAATGAGTATGGGAATAATCAATTAAAATGCAATTTTGCCTTTTTTCTTTCGAGTTCTGTATCCCATTTGCGGACATAATTAATAAAGATTTCAGACTTCATCTATGCTTTAGAATTTCCACGGTAATCAAACTGGCAACCTTTTTACATTTTTAAAGCAACTAACGTTTTGTGGTTTACTACTAATAAGCAACTTGCGCTTTTCTTATTTGACATGGTGCACACTAGAACTGCAATGCACTCGTTCGATACTTTTCCACCTTTACAGTGTTGACTTTTAAACTTTTGTCCGCAGTTAACTTTAGAAAACAGACCAGTTTCATCTGTATTAAAAATATAATTTTTGCTAAACTGATTTTTAATGATTATTTGCACTATATCAAGCCAGTTCACCATGCCACTCTCAACAGATTTTCCCATTAGAAATGTTGTGTCGGGACTTCTATATTTCAATCTAGCTTTTGGTACATGTAAACTCGTCTTCAAACTTTTTACAGAATTTCCCAGTCTTGGTTTTCAAAATGGCAGCACAAATTGTAATGTTATTTAATTTTTGTTGTTGTGAAAATCATTTCAAACAAGCTTGATCGACCTCATTGTACACAGATTTTTAGTTTTTGTATCCAACTGAGCACCCTCAAATGTTTTTACAAGGTTTTGGGTATTTTTTAAGACTGTATAGACTAGAGATTTAGTAAAATTTCCTTCTCGACAAATATCAGACTAGTTTTTACCATTTAGCAATTCAGGAGCTATTTCACATTTAGATTTTAGAGTAAAATATAGTCATGTGTGCTTCAAATTATAATCTCCCATTGTTTAAACAAATTTTATTTAAGTAAGCAAGTAAACAAGAACTGAACCACAAAGTACCTTTTTGTGAACTTAAACTTTGTAGAGCTAAAACTCTTGTACTAAATCTAAAAGGCCAACAACTGACAGTGTTTGCCGAATGTTAAACCGGTAAATGTATTGCACATACTCAAAATCCTGAATTGCTTAACCACAATGAAAATGGTCTCTTCAAACAGGGAATGTGATCACAGTTTGGTCAAATCAAAAGTTTGTTATCAACGGTTAATTTGAAACAAATTTGCCATATCATTTATTCGTTATATCCTAATGTACGTTATATAAATGAGTATTTTAACATTAGTTTTGTAATTTGGCAGGACTTTCAATTGCTATAAACAAAGGTTTGCTATAAGCAGGGGCGTTATAGTCGAAGTTCACTGTATTTCAAATACATTATAAATTAGATAAAAATAACACACAGTTTAAATTAATTTATATACACAAGGCTGTTGTATTATTTGCATCAATTAATTCTTTTGCTCCACTCAGATGACATTTAAAGATTAAGTTTAAAAAATTTAATATAATACTTTCATTGTTGTCAACATATTTTTCTGAAACGATTTCTATTAAGTAACTGATATTCACAGATAAAGTGGATATTATAGGAAAGTCTGCAATTCTCTGTGAAGTAGGTACCATGAGGAATTTAGATGCGGGAGGTAATAAAAATAGCAGATGCCCATCAAATATTTTCGCCACTGACAAAAATATTCAAATAGTTTATGAAATAGTAATGCATATGTGAATATACTGGGTGGTGACGTGAAAGACGCACCATAGACATTTCAATGGTAACTCTTTAATGTTGGCGTCCTTAATTATTTTAGAGAAAATGTGTGAATAAATATTTTGTAGAGAAAACAATACAGCATCCACATATATTAATTGTTCACAATTTTTGACTTTACAAAACTGACAAAATAAAATGAATAAAATTCTAACTTCAAAAAATCAATGATGCCATGGATTTATAAAAACAAACCAGCGCACTTATATTTCAGTGTCATTAAATTTGAATGATTCTACTAAACAAAACAAACAGCAAACAAATTACAACAAAACAGAAAATCATTGCAAATGACTAAACAAATCACCATCTACTGCTAAACAATGGTGCAATTTCTCGTAACATCATCGTCTAGCATTAGCTAGTTGATTTGTGATAATTTGTCACACTCGGCTTGAATACAAATATATAGTTCTTGTACATGTTGAATTGTTCGTAAAGAATAAATCTTTCATTTTAAATGTCCCCAAAGACAAAAAATCATTGGGCGATAGGGGTATTTAGCAGGCCAGTTAATTGTATAATTGGGACCAATTACTTTATTGAGAAAATTGTGATTCAAAAATTTGCGCACATCTTGGCTGTTCTGGACGGGTCAACCATCTACCTGGAACCAAATTTCTTGGTTACCTCTAGTAACCTCAGTCACTGCCAAAGCACAATCCTCTTCCAACAACTACAAGAGGCACCCTCCTGTTAAGGTTCGTGTTAAATAAATAATCCTATAATGTATTGGCCTAATTTTCTAGCAAAAACATTAATTTTTTTGGGATATTGGATTCAGAATTGTGTAATGGTATGTGGATTGATAGTAACCCATACTCTGCAATTTTGCACGTTTGGTTCATTATGCAGTGTGCACATGGATTCATCAGTAAACAAAGTATTATTCAGGAACTTTTAGTTTTTTAAAATTCTCAGCACTCTGGATTATGCAAACCAATGTTTTTCATTATTTGCCTGAAATTTATATTGGTTCTGATCATAATTATTACACTTACAATGTGGTGATCTTCTTTCGATTAGTTTGAAGACAATATCATAATAAAAAAAATGTTTCATGTAGCTGCAGTTGGTTATGCAGACTAATAAAAAATTAAATAATCTGCAAATAAATTATGCTATTTTTTCAAGGAAGTAAGTTTTAACACTCGACTTTTGTCATTAGGGAGTCGTATGTAAAGCTTTCTATGTGTACATTATTGTTTGGTGCAATTTTTCTAGAGACCAAGTTGTAAATTTACACAACTTGCATGAATATTCAATCAAAAATCCACATGCAATTTGACCCCATGGACACCAGCAGCATTTTTCCTTAAACGTTTAGATCGGTATTATCAATACACAGATAATTGAGCCATATTATTTGTCCAGTCGCCTAAACACCAATTAATTATTTAGAATTTTTAGAGAGAATGTATGATAACTTGCCCCTAGCAGTAACACCAAATCTTAATAAAATGTCATAAAATTAATGCCTTCACACAATCTGCAGACATTGAACTTGACCCTACGAAAGTATTAGATGTATAACATGTGGGAACGGAATTTGATTTTTTAACAGAAAGAAGCAAGATTGTAATATAACGATTACGTTCGGAAGTAAGTCATGAAGATCAAAATAATGGTTGAGTGATAGCGGATGTTCAGTTTAATTACTTCTCCTGGATAGATACCAACAAATTTCTTGCAAGAACTATAATTTTTTTAGATGTGAACTGTTCAATCATTAACTTACATATTACAAAAAGTAAGATTACAAATTTTTATGTGCAAAAATAAACCTATGGCACTTCCTCAAAGGCTGAATACAAACGACTAGAGACGGAAACAAGTACAAATAAAAGGGTGCAATATTTAAATTCAAATCAAATAAAAATCTTAATTGCCCCACTTAACAAGCTACAAATTATATGAAAAATAGTTGTACATTTACTTGTTAACTAATACATCATCAATTGGCAATATATAAATCTTAGTTACAGCATGTTTCACTTTTCTGCTGGCACATTGCACTGTCACAAGGGCTATATCATCAGCTGTAGGATGTAGCTCCAGGATTTTTCCAAGTCACCATTTTAGATGTGACATATTTGCTTCCTGAACCAGAACTTGGAGCCCAGTTTTTAAATGTTCTCTGAAACTTGTTTCCATTTCAGTCTTTTCTGCAGCTCTAGTATGACTCAAATTCCCAATGCCTCCAAAATTGATGCACGTGACTGAAGATATTGAAAACATGACAAACGATTTTCTGGAATATACAGAAGTGATGGCTCAGGAAGAGACTGATCGGGAATAAAATATATGCAAGTCCATAGGATCGAAAGAGATGTTGGAAATAGGATGTGAATTAAGTACACACTTTATCTGCGATAGTACAGTGTAAAACTTCTCAAAGGTTAATAAAGCATTACCCAATATTTTTTCTAAGGAACCGTTGTGGCCTTAACACCTGCTTTACAACTACCTCAAAAATGTGAAGATTTTGGTGGAATAAGGTGCCATACAATTTCACCATTGACTGTTTCTTGAATATTATTCTGATTTTGACACACTTTTTAAAAATTACTAAGTTCCTTTAAAATAGACTGTGCATCAACAAAATTCGTGGCGTGGTCAGTACACATATTTGATGGTTTTCCACACCTCGCAATGAAATGTCTTACGGTGGCTAAAAAAGGTTGTTCGCTCAATTCTGTAACCAATTCTAAATACAGTGCCCTAGTTGCAAGACAAACAAATAAACTGATATAGAATTTCTGTATTTTGTAACCTCTGGACCTTTTATCTCTTAAAGCATATGGACCTGCGTAATCAATGCCAGTATTTTCAAATGTGAACGAAGCAATTATTCGTTGTGGAGATAAAGAACCTTGTAGGTACTAAACATTACATTTAGGCTTAGCCTTTGAGCAAATAACACATTTGTGAATGACTCCCCTTACTAGGTTTTCCCTGAAATAACCGAGTATTTTTCTCTTAGTTTAGCTAACAATAATTGTGGCATACAATGCAAAAGGCGGCTACGCTCTGATTCTATTAGTATCATTATTGGGCTATTTTTAGGCAAAATAATGGGATGTTTTTTATTATTATAAAAACATGATTTGTGTAAGCATCCCCCTACACGCAAAACATCACTGTCATCAAAAAAGGGACTTAAAGACAGTCACTTGACCTTTATTTATATTTAAATCACGTTTATTTTTTAAACGCAAAAACTCTTCATGAAATGATTGTCGCTGTAAAAATTTAAGTATTTCCTCTAAAGAGTACTAAAACTCCTCAACAGATAAAAACCACTTAAACGACATTGAGGGTTTTACAGATTACAGATTATATAAAAATCGCAAACAATAAGCAAAAACTTTTTGTAATTTGTGAACTGATGAATATTTTGAGGTGAAGTCTACATTCCTAGATTCTGTAAATTCTGTAAATACATTTTGTGATTTTTTTTAGTTCTGCTACTTCAATGTTTATTTGATTGGGTTGTGGCAGCCATTCTGATGTACTTTTTTTATAACCAAGAAGGACCATGCCACCAGAGTTCCCCTCCCACCGCAAAGCTGTCAACAAGATTATCCTCGGACTTAACATGATGCCAATTTACAATATTTGTGATTCTCTGAATTTCTGTAACCCGATTGGCAACGAAGGTATTTCATCGCCAAGGATCACACCTAATTCAACAAGGTGCTGTAACTGAGTCACCAAAAAATTGTTTTTTAATAATAACATTGGTATATTTTAATGCATTTAAAAATCTGTCTACTAGGTGTGCCAATAAAACTGCAGTACAAAATTCTAAGCGAGCAATCAATATACTTCTCAATGATGCTACACTTGTTTTTGAACAAATTACATTAACTGTATATTCCTCCTATTTCAATTTCGCACCTCAAATACAAACATGCACTATAGCACACTCACTAGCATCACAAAAGTCATGTAATTGAATTTCTAGCGTGTTTCGGATGTTATATTTATGAGAATTTGTGTTTTGTTTAATTCCTGTAACTCATTCTTGAAATTTAGCCAAATTGTACTCAAGTCCAATGGTATCGATTGGTTCCAAGATATTCGTATTTCCACAATTTTTGGATAAGTTTGGTGACTGTAGTGATTGATAAGGCAAGTGGATTAAAGATTTGAGCGGTCATTGACAATATTGTATGTTTGTCACATGATTTTGATTTTTCGAGTGATTGACAGAGGAACCAAACAATTTTGATGAAGGATTCCCAAAGTACGCCTAGAGTTTTTAATTGATCATTATTACAAAACTGGTGAGAATCATCACCAAGACTTTTTTGTCAAGAATTTCTGACTCATTGGACTTTCACTTGCGCAAGTGAAATCTAGCACTTTCAAAAATTTGTATTATTTGCAAATGTATTTCTTTTGCCTCTGATATGGAATTGAATACTGCTAGTAAATCGTGTGAATAGAAAGAGATTTCTATAATGCTACTCGCTTGAAAATATTTGTTTTTATTTTCAATTGCAAACTGCTTAAGGCGCCTTGTTGTGAAAAATGCTGCCGATGCTAATCTGTAAGTAACAGTTTGCAATTCATAACAGCTAACTTCATGTGCAACATCGTCTCGCCAAAAAATTCTGTGCAAATCCCGATCTTCCTTACACAGTTTTACCATCCTATACATTTTGGCTATATCTGCTATAACAATGTAAGGATAAAATTTAAACCTTGTTAGAAGAGCAAGTAATTCATCCTGAATCACTGGCCCTATCATTTGAACATTGTTTAGAGAAATGTCATTTTTTCCCTTGCAAAACCCATCTGTACACTTGTCGATCTGTACATGTGCCGATAACAAACCATTAAAGTATTTAATCTATCGATGAATAACTATTGAAAATAATGAGCATGTATTTCAAGGTACGAGACATTATTTGAAGTCAGGAGCATACATTTCAACAAATTAAAGTGTTTAGAAGAATCAAATGCTTGTTTGTTTTAACGAATAACTATTGAACATAACAAGCAGCGGTTATAATGTTTTACAAGGAATTAAAGTATTTAGAAAAAGCTTCGAGCTATTTAACGACTTCAAAGAATTATAAACGGTTATAGGATATACTCCCTGTATGTTTGTTGTGGTTTGTTTAGCATTCTTCTTAATCTTCTTTGGGAATGAAACCACTCATAGTTTTTAAAATCTATTTTATTTACGTTTCGATCCATGACCTAGGATCGTTGTCAAAATAATAAAAACTTCAAGTTTGACGTTTATGACACAAATTGAAGGTTACTTTGATTTATTGATGTTTGAAATATTTGGTTTGAGTACACTAAGCAAAAATTTTTAAAGTTTAAAAGAATGATTGCCTTCAATTTGTGTTGTGACCTGGGATCGACTTTCCTATGGTAGCCAATACGCTTAACGTGAAATCAGCTGATTAATTTTTATTGGTGAATTTTATATAAATTCAATAATTTGGGAAACATTTTTTAACATGTTTCTATTTATACAATTGAGAGATTTCTGATTTTATGTCTTATTTTATCGAGATTCAGTGAAGGGGGTTAAGCAACCTGTGGCTACCAAGATCCCCCAATATTTATAATTTGCCGAAATAATGGTTTTTTTAGTTAATATGCTTATTGTTATGTAATGAGTTATTGTATGTATAAATAGAAATCATGTATGTAGGTTGTATTTCATGTTAATATCGCAAGGAAAACCCAGGAAAAACTTGCAATGCTACCTAGACATTGTGGGCATTTGATCCTCATTTGTTATTTCTTTTGTTATTTCTTTTAGTAATGGAATCCATTGTTTACTGAAAGTCACGGATTCGTTTGCAACGCAGTTATTTTTATGTGGGGTTATATAGGCAGCTTCTTTGATTTTGCGTTTTTGGTGGTTTTCTTCTTTGTCGATAATTTTTGCATCTTCCCATTTTATTTTATGACTGGAGTCCCATGCATGTTGGCAAATCATGGATTTTTCAAATTTTCTATTTTTTATATATGATTTATGTTCTCTTAATCGAACTTCAAATGGTCTGGAAGTTTCTCCTATATAAAACTTATTACATTCGCATGGTATTTTGTAGATACAGTTTTTGAATTTTGTATTGCGTTTTTGGGTTTTGTTTTTGTTAATTGTGCTCTTAGTGTATTGTTGGTTCTAAATACTGTTTTAATTCTAAATTTGTTTCCTATTCTTTGAATTTTTCGGAGAATCCTTTTATGTATGGTA
This sequence comes from Platerodrilus igneus, assembly GCA_036346225.1. Classification (NCBI taxonomy): domain Eukaryota; kingdom Metazoa; phylum Arthropoda; class Insecta; order Coleoptera; family Lycidae; genus Platerodrilus; species Platerodrilus igneus. Next base: position 3,505,932 of record JARFIW010001259.1, on the reverse strand, counting down.
TTGAGAGCATTTTGTGGTGTGTATCGTTGTTTTGTTTTCTTTTCTTTATTTTTAGGGTTTTATTCATTTCTTTCTCTATTATTCTTTTAGGATATTTGTTTTCTATTAGTGTACATCTGATTAGGTCTTTCTCTTTCTTTAAAATTTCTTCGTTTGATGATATTAATTTTGCTCTATCATACATGGTTTTGATAATTCCTCGTTTGACACATTGTGGGTGGTTTGAATCGAAGTTTAAGTATCTGTTTGTGTGCGTTGGTTTTCTATATACCGATGTATTAATTGTTGTATCGTTTTTGTTAACTAGAATATCTAAAAACGGAAGTTTTCCATGTTGTTCTAATTCATATGTGAATTTAATAGTTGGTTCTATTTCGTTAATTGACTGTACAAAGATTAAGAAGAATGCTAAACAAACCACAACAAACATACAGGGAGTATTTACAAGTCAGGTATGGGCCTGAAATTTGTATTTGTTTTAGACAGTTGGACAATCTAAACCTAAAGCTATCGCATTCCAAAAATTCACTCACATTCTTAATAAAGTGCAGAAACAACGAAATAATACCAAAAGGATTTAGAATCAAATTTGGAAAGACAAGCAATAAACTATCAAGAATTCTCGAAAGAGCAAGTTACAGTATGATGAGGGAAAGACTACAAAACCACCGACACATTATTTATAAGTTAAAACAAGATATTGAGGGCATTATAAATTTCATACGAATAAAGGTAACAAAATATGATTTTGATAAAATTCTCGTTAGCGCAAAAACCTACTACGAATCAGTATTTTCGAAACAAAAAAAAATTCACATAAAGAAATTTAATAACCTATTTATAGAGAAAAATAACACACAAACTAAAACATTAGAAAACAGGAACACCATGCTAAACACCGTGATAAATTTATCAAATAGAACTATTAACGACACAGAAAAATCAATTCTTTCAAAAGGCCTTAATTTTGCAGTAACACCAAAATCAATACCAACCTTTGAAATAATTAGCTGTATTGAGAAAACAGCAAACCAACTCGAAGAAGATCAAGCAAACGAATTTAGAATACGATGTAAAATCGAAATAGAAAAGAATCACAAAATAAAGCCAAATGTAAGTAATAACGAAATAAAAGCAATTCGCAATCTAAAAACGATAACTCAATTATAATTCTACCTGCTGACAAAGGCAATGCAACAGTAATAATGAATAAAACGATTACAACACAAAAGTCAACGAACTGTTGAACACTGAGAATTACACCAGTTTAGAAACGGACCCAACAAAATCAATTGAAAATAAAATATACAAAACTCTATTTAAATTTAAAATGAATTCGAAGACAAAGAAAGAAGTAAACTAGTCCCACATTACAGTAAACCACCCCACTTTTACGGTCTACCAAAATTCATAAAAAGACATTCCTCTAAGACCTATCGTAAGCTCAATAGATTCACCATGCCATAATTTAGCAAAATTTCTACTAAAATTATAAATCCATTAGCAGGCAAAACGGATTCTTTCATTAAAACAACCAACACTTTTAGAAAAACTATCAAACATAAAAATTGAAAATACACACACAATGGTAAGCTTTGATGTAGTAAATCACTTTACAAATGTCCCTATAAACAAAACGCTTAATATTATAAAAACAAACTCGAAAAGATGGCAATCTTAAAGAAAGAACAAAACTAAGTATATCATCGATTATGGAATTACTTGGTTTATGCGTAAATACCACATATTTTCAAATAAATGATCAATTTTACAAACAAAGCTTCGGAATGGCAATGGGAAGTCCACTATCCCCAATCTTCAGTAATATATTCATGGAGGAATTCGAAAAGATGTGATATTCACACAAGAATTGAAACCATTGATCTGGTGGAGATACGTTGATGATGTTTATGCTATTTGGCCTCATAATATAGAATTAATTAAAAACTTTGTATAGTCAATTAACGAAATAGAACCAACTATTAAATTCACATATGAATTAGAACAACATGGAAAACTTCCGTTTTAGATATTCTAGTTAACAAAACGATACAACAATTAATACATCGGTATATAGAAAACCAACGCACACAAACAGATACTTAAACTTCGATTCAAACCACCCACAATGTGTCAAACGAGGAATTATCAAAACCATGTATGATAGAGCAAAATTAATATCATCAAACGAAGAAATTTTAAAGAAAGAGAAAGACCTAATCAGATGTACACTAATAGAAAACAAATATCCTAAAAGAATAATAGAGAAAGAAATGAATAAAACCCTAAAAATAAAAAAAAGAAAACAAAACAACGATACACACCACAAAATGCTCTCAATACCATACATAAAAAGAATTCTCCGAAAAATTCAAAGAATAGGAAACAAATTTAGAATTAAAACAGTATTTAGAACCAACAATACACTAAGAGCACAATTAACAAAAACAAAACCCAAAAACGCAATACAAAATTCAAAAACTGTATCTACAAAATACCATGCGAATGTAATAAGTTTTATATAGGAGAAACTTCCAGACCATTTGAAGTTCGATTAAGAGAACATAAATCATATATAAAAATAGAAAATTTGAAAAATCCATGATTTGCCAACATGCATGGGACTCAGTCATAAAATAAAATGGGAAGATGCAAAATTATCGACAAAGAAGAAAACCACCAAAAACGCAAAATCAAAGAAGCTGCCTATATAACCCCACATAAAAATAACTGCGTTGCAAACGAATCCGTGACTTTCAGTAAACAATGGATTCCATTACTAAAAGAAATAACAAAAGAAATAACAAATGAGGATCAAATGCCCACAATGTCTAGGTAGCATTGCAAGTTTTTCCTGGGTTTTCCTTGCGATATTAACATGAAATACAGCCTACATACATGATTTCTATTTATACATACAATAACTCATTACATAACAATAAGCATATTAACTAAAAAAACCATTATTTCGGCAAATTATAAATATTGGGGGATCTTGGTAGCCACAGGTTGCTTAACCCCCTTCACTGAATCTCGATAAAATAAGACATAAAATCAGAAATCTCTCAATTGTATAAATAGAAACATGTTAAAAAATGTTTCCCAAATTATTGAATTTATATAAAATTCACCAATAAAAATTAATCAGCTGATTTCACGTTAAGCGTATTGGCTACCATAGGAAAGTCGATCCCAGGCCGCAACACAAATTGAAGGCAATCATTCTTTTAAACTTTAAAAATTTTTGCTTAGTGTACTCAAACCAAATATTTCAAACATCAATAAATCAAAGTAACCTTCAATTTGTGTCATAAACGTCAAACTTGAAGTTTTTATTATTTTGACAACGATCCTAGGTCATGGATCGAAACGTAAATAAAATAGATTTTAAAAACTATGAGTGGTTTCATTCCCAAAGAAGATTAAGAAGGTTATAGGATATATTCCACGTACTGAGGGAAATTTATACGGGATGGTTTTAGTACGCATTTATTGAACTTGTTTTATTTGAGAAAAAAAAGATTTAAATTAGCGGTTTTTGATTAAGATAGTTGCAATTTAATGCAGCATCTCTCTATTTCAGAAAGTTACTGTAACATATGACCCACCAAAATGACTTTTTTGTAGAGAGGGTAAATTCTGCCCCAAATAAATTTGCTCTACACACAAAAGTTGCCAAAAAATCGAGGCACCGAAAAGTAATCTACCTTTACTTTTTCATTAAAACCTTTGTCTGTCAGACATATATTAGATGGAATTTTTAGTAGAGAGGCATCAAATGGACATACCGGAAGCTGGTCTGTGATTTTGGGCAAAATTAAACATCAAACCTTTATGTATTTACATTTGATTTTACCACTAATTCAGTTTTATACTGTATACTGTATGCTTGATACACCTTCAATTATACCAAAAACCAAACTATCAACCTTTGTCTTTAGTAAGACTACTAAATCTACAAAATCTGCAGTTACAAAGTTTAACATGCTTCCGTAGTCAAGCAAAACTCTACAATCATGAAGTCTACCATAGTTATCAGTGATCTTTACTCTTGCTATATGAAGCAAAACTTATAAAGTTTTATTTTTTATAACAGAATCATTAGTGACTGTACTAATAGTACCTTCACTTCTATCAGAATCAGTCTCTGAACCCCTTTGAATTGTGCAGCATCACTGTGTATCTAAGATACTACTTCTTTACTCTGAACATTTTCATTAGACTTGCCAATGCGTAATAAAGTGCATAGTCTTCAATGTTTGGATTTATTAATAAAATGATTAGTTTTAACAGTTTAAGCACAAATTTAACCTTTTAGCTTCAAAAATATGACCTTGTACATCTAAGTTTATAAACTTGTCGCAATTATAAATATTATGCCCTGCCTTACAGTGCAGACAAGATGCCAAAGAAACTACTGAATGTAACTATTAAAATCTTTTTTGTTTTTGTTTTGACCCTTTTCATCAATGTTTAAAGTTTCTAGTAAGAGCTCATACCTATGCTTTAAAAATGCCTTTAAATCGTTGATATTGGGCAAATCACCCGAATACTTGTAATTTTCCAAACTCTTTGTGATGTTGTATCCATTTTACTAGAAACAATGTAAATGATTAGTATGTGCCAATGTTTAACAGGCTGACTCATTGCTTCCAAAGAATGCAAATGCTTTACCATATTGTCATTTAATTGCTTCAAGGATAAATGTTGTAACGGTCACTTTGTTACGTTACAATGACTTTCACTGTATATATCGTAATTAGATTAAACGTAACAATTTATTTGTAAAATATTAATTCAGGGCCAAGCATTTAATATTAAATACAACGCGATTATATCTGTCCGACAGGTGTGCGATAATTGTTGATAAATAGAAATACGAATTAATACATTCTTGATTAGACGTTGTTCGTCTTGAATGCGCTTCGTAAAGTGACCTACACGTTTTCGTTATCCAAGGGTTAACGTGTGCTAAAATATATTTCCCTAGCTGCGTTGCAGGATATAAATATAACAAAACGTTAATTTTCTAGAGTTGCATATAGCGTGGGCTGTGCTTATTTGGAAGTTTCTGCAACTTTGGTTCAAGTATTTGAATGTTATAGGTCGATGGTTCACATTCATTGTAAGTAAGATTGCGCCGCGTACAATTACTATAATCTGTATTTTAGGAATTGTTTGAAGTTGCTACCTGTTTGAAGATAGCGTCTTTATAAAAATAATATTAAACCCTTATGCTGGTTAGCGTTGAAGGTTTGCTGGTATAATTGCCTGAGCACTGATCAATTTTATGCTTTTAGGGTTTTTATTTTTTTTTATCCACTGGTTTATTTATTTGTTGTTTATTCTCTTCTCTGGTATTTTCTTGGTTATGGATCTCGTTTTGGTTTTCCTTTATTGGAATTGCCTTATTGTATTTTTGGTGCACGTACAGCAGATACAAGTTTTATCCAGATGTTACATTTCTTGTTATTCATTTGTACATTGATCGTTTAGTTACATATCTACAGCGAGGGACAAGTGCTACATGCAGAAAGCAAAACACTACACCAGTATGTATTAACGTATCCTTTTTTACGTAAGTGGCCTGAGAAGAATAAAGAATACTCCGACGGACTTAGTTGCTTACTTTGCAACTAACTAAACTTTTGATATATAAAAATAATAATTTCACTTTGTTCCATTATCACTGTTAAAGCAGTTGAAAGGGCCTATAGTGGTAATGTTCTTATATACATTTTGCTATATATAAAGTGTTGTTTTGCGCAAACCAACCCCTAGTACTGGTTTTTAACTTTATGCGACTTATTAGGAGTTGCAGGTGCAATCAGCTGTTTCCCTTCAATCAGTGTTAATTTGAATGTTTACAATATATACATATTTACATAGCGTGTGCAAATATTAATCGTAGTTCTCATAAACCTGAAGTTCACACAATATCTACAGTAATATTAGTCCTGGATCCTGGATCAGCCAATTAGGCAGGTAAGGTTGGTTTTATATTATAGTTGCCTTTTTGCGCGGAGCCCGCCTTGGCGCTCAACAAAATATTAGTACCATCTCGCTTTCAGAACCCGACCCATTATGCTTCTGACTAGTCGCGGTACAAACAGGCAACGTTTCTTTTGTTCCAGGTCTTAAATCTACGTAACAATGTGATTCTCTGTTTATGTTAGGTATTTCAAAAAAGTGCGTTGACATGATTATGAATTATTAATCATTTGTTTTCATTTCTTTTGGGGAGTAAATTGAAGACTTATTAAACAATTAGCACTACTAATCTTCAAATTTTTAATCGTGTTCGCCATTTCACCTTTCAAAGAATTGCAGAGATGAAAATGCTTTTGTACGTCTGTTAAACTATCATTTGAATTATGGCATTGAACGTGTCATAAAATTCTTGCCATTGCTATAAGCCCCGAAAAATACCAGCAGGGATAGAGACAGAAGATTTACGTTGACAACTGCATTGTTTGCATTTGCGAAACTTCTGTAGCCACCTGCAACACAGGTTTTCGCTAATCGTATTGACTAATGATAGCTTTATCATAAGATAATAAATCAAAACATAAATTTTCAAAATGCTCACATTTAGCACATGATTCTTCTTGGGTCTGAGGTGGCATATTAAACTCAGATTCTATTAATAGTTGAATAACTTGGAATTCCTCCCACAAAGATTACTCTTTACTCATTCCAAACTTCAAAGATCCTACAATTTGATCATCTAAATCATTGATATTACTATGTATATTAATTAAAAAATGTTCAAACCTTTTGACCTGTTCTTGAATGGCAGATCGTTTTGTTTTTAATGAAGATTTATCACCCATTTTGCATAAATTGTAAGAATACTCCAACGAACAATAAAATAAGGAATTCACTCTATTCTCGCAGACAAAGGGAATACATAATTCCATTAATTGCGTGTTATTATAAAAGTAAACATAAGTATGGACTTACTTTTTATGTTTGCTTGAATTGCTTATTTTGCACAATTACTACTTGCCATTAGCTATTGCTATTTCAATAATTTTATAATGCATTTTTCAATAGCAACCATTTATTATAATAAATCAAAGGTGGCACATGTATTACCAATTTTGAAGATTATCAATTAATTCAACAAGACAAACCAATTTATTCAGTTTAATTACTTCCCCATGCATAAATCACAACAAATTTCTTGCAAGAACTATAATTTTTCTAGATGTAAACTGTTCAATCATTAATTTATGTATTATAAAAAATAAGATTACAAGTTCTTAATTCAACATGAAGCACTGCCATCTTAGTTCTCTTTTGTGTAAAAATTAACCAATGGCAATTCCTCAAAAGCTGAATACAAACGAGTAGCACCAGAAACATGTACAAATAAAATGGTGCAATATTTAAATCCAAACCAAATAAAAACCTTAATGTAAAGCCTTAACAACGGAAGTGTCTAGACCGAGGGCTCGTGATGGGTGGGTGATGACAAATTGTTTTGAGCTTTGCTGGATGATATAAGCCAGAAAGATCAAGCATGTGGGTTAAGTATGCAATTTAAATTGTGTCGGTGGTGTACGAATGATGAAAGGGTTTTCACTCTGCAACTAAAGGTTGGAAATTAAATCCATAGAATGGGAGACATAACGTGCGGAGGAAGTAAACGTGAATCAGTTAAGTTAACATGGAAATTATTAGATAATTAAACTGTGAATAATTGCTTTGAGCTTTTCTCGTTTTACTTTGGTTTACGCTTGATAAATATGTACATTCGATCTTGTAAATGTAAGTGGTAATTAGTTCGCAGAGCGATAGAATTAGTTTTGTTTACATCTAAGCCTAATATTATTGGAAAGGGAATTTGAAATTTTTGAAATGCTAAGTCAGATGTGCAAGCTTTAATTCTGGGATGTAATTTGTTAGTAAATTTCTTTGTGTAGTTAGTATTTTTTAATGGAATTGGAATGACTAAGTATTGTTGTTAAGGAGATTTCCAAGTAAATGGGATTTAAAAGTGTCATACAAAACAATCTAGGAAACTACGACAATGGAATGATGGTATTATTTACGGATTAAGGTTCTTTAAAGAATTCTGTTAATAATGCCTGGCCAGTGGATGTACATTAGATTTGGCTTTTTAAGATCAATGTACATGCAATTATATTTTCGATTATTACTATTAATAAAGTTTAAACTTAAATGGAATTTTATTTGGAGTTATTTATATGATAAGTAAAGGTAATCATTGTGAAAGGATATCCAGTTACCCCAGATACGGTATGGAAATTAAAAATAAAACTAAAGTACTAGTATGTAAAAGAGGAGAAAATAAATCAAAAACTAGAATACAAGTAGGTAACAAGAACTTACAAGAGGTTACAGATTTCTGCTATCTAGGAAGTCAAATAATGCAAGATGAGAAGAGTGCAAAAGATATAAAACAAAAATTATTACAAGGTCGTGCTACATTTTACAAGAAAATGTAACTACTGTGTTCAAAGACAACAAACATAGAAACAAGGAACAGATTGATTGAAACATATGTGTGGAGCATAGCACTGTACGGCTGTAAAACTTGGACAGTAGGAAAAGCAGACAGGAGAGACCTAACCTGTTATAAATTCCAGTTACATATTTGGTTTCATTTGGAATTGATCTTGTTAGAAATATAAACTGCAAGTGCGGTTATATTTGTGTAATATTGTGATGGCGATATATTTAGCCCTGCATTTGTAAGACGAGGATGCACAATGGGTATGTTGATATTGGTTGCACATAGTTTGCATTCTTGTCTAATAGTTAATTTTTAAAAAAATAGGGTAGTGTGCTAATGACAACGGAAAATGTCACACAATTTTATTTTAAAAAACTGTAACTAGTTTTTTACTTAACGTTAACACATATAAACATCCTATTTTTGGTGTAATCCTTTCAGATCAATTTTCAAAAGAAAAATAAAGCAGCCCATTATCATTTGCGCAAAGCTGCTTGAATAGTAACATTTAATAACCGACACTTTCTTCTGTCATTGTGTGTAATTAGCCCAAAACACCAATTTTAGACGTCTAAATGTGGACAGCAGCAAATGTAATGTGTCCAATTGATACCAGCCTATGACTAGACACCAACATGACATCGGAACTTTCTACATATTTAACATATACAGACACGATAATATTTTTCTATACATGTATAAATAATTTACTCATTGTCTACAAATATAAATATTACTCTAAAATAAACATACACCTAAAAATTATTTTATTGGAAAATGTCTAATTTAGAATTATAAATACTGCTTGCAACTTAACAAAATTTGAAAACAATTCAATTCAAAAATGGACACCTCTCTTTACATACCTAATGGTATGTGCAGTACATAACATGCGACCGACATCTACCGCTATATACACAATTTGCATCACCAACGTGAAGTTCCTATTAAAATTCGGTGAAATACAGGTACTAATCTTGTTGCACGAATGGTGAAATATGAAGGGTAAAAGATATTCTTACGAGCTACAATTAAGCAACCCGTCAAACACATAAGCGCCGTAAGCAATGTATATGCCACAGAAGCATCAAACCTTCTAGCATATACCGGCGTATGAATCATCTATATAATTCAGGGTATATATAAGACCGCTGATGAAGTACAGAGTCAGTCTATATCAAAATGTCGTATATAAATCATCTCGTGTATAGTTAGTTAGTCAGTACGTTTTTAATGTCCTGTAAAATATAAATTTGTGTTATGGGAACGTGTATATTGCACCGCCAGCTTGTAGAATACATAAATAGACAAAAGTGTAATAAATAAATAGTAGTGTTAGTGTTGTTAATAGACCTATGGTTAAGAATTTAGTTTAAGAAGATATTAGTGCTTGTAAATTGCATTAGTGTGATAGTGCTTCATTGTTAATTGGACTGAAAACATCTATAAATAAGGCATATACAGTTAATTAGACTTGGGAACAGTGAGTAATAAAGACTTGTTATTACTTGTTTTAAATTGGTGAAACGTGTTAATAGAAGCCCGCTACAATATATTTGATGTTAGTTATATTCAGCAAGATCTATCTGTTAAAGGAATTGAATAGTAATTTAACTGTCCAGGAAATCTAAATAGCGGCAGTTGGAAAAGACTGTTATAGTCAACAATAAAAGTACTAGCAGTCATGTTAAAGACAGAAACTCCACAAGTAGAGACATTATGCAGCTTCCTAATTGAGACTGACAATATAGATAATAGCCAACCCATTGCCCATGTACCAATGACGCCAGACAATCCTGATCCGTAAATGCCAAATTACTTCCTGCTCAAAACCACTAACTCGCAAACTCTGTTAAATGAAATTGAAATTTGGAGTCATAAACAGTATATAAGGTTTGTAGATCTGGAAAAAGCATTAGACAATGTAAAATGGAAAAAAAATGTTCGAAATACTCAAAAAGATTGGAATAAGTTTTAAGGAGAGAGGGAGAGTGCATAGCTTATATAAAGAGCAAACAGCTGTAATAGAATTAGAGCAGGAACGTAGAGAAGTAGATATTAGGAAGGTTGCGAGACAGGGATGTGTCTTATATTCATTAATTTTTAACTTGTACATTGAAGACGCGATGAATACTCTCAAATGCAGGAAGACGTTTGGAATTATTATGCAGGGACAAAAGTATAATATGCTTAGATTTGCAGATGATATAGCGGTATTAGCATCTAGCAAGGAAGAGTTACAAGCAGCTCCTAATGAAATGGAAATAGCTCTAACAGAGAGATACGGTATGAAACTTAACAAAAACTAAAAATAAATCAAAAACTAGAATACAAATAGGAAACGAGAACTTACAAGAGGTTAATGATTTCTGTTACCTAGGAAGTCAAATAACGCAAGATGAAAAAAGCATAAAAGATATAATACAAAGATTAGCACAGGGTTGTGCTACATTTAACAAGAAAAAGCAATTACTGTATTCAAAACAAACATAGAGACAAGGCAAAGATTGCTGAGAGTATATGTGTGGAGCACAGCACTGTACGGCTTTGAAACCTGGACAGTAGGAGAAGTGGGCAGGACAAAAATAGAAGCCTTTGAAATGTGGTGCTACAAACTTATGATGAAGTTATCATGGACAAACACGGTTAAGAACAAAGAGGTACTAGAAATGACAGGGGACGAAAGAAATATATAGAAAACAGTAAAAAATAGGAGAGATAGGATGATAAGCCACATACTAAGGCATGAGGGAATAGTGCAGAATATATTAGAATCAGAGATAGGAAAAAAAAGGGTAGAAGTAGACCTAGGTTAGACTATTGCACACAGATAGTAAAATATGTAGGCTGTGGAAATTTCAGGGAAATGCGTAGGTTAGCTCAGAATAGAAATCAATGGAGATATGTGTCCAACGAGTTCCTAGATAGAGCACCTAATGACAAAAAATAACTGTACTTAAACATGATGATTATTATAAGCAACTACAGGTATTGATTCTCAACAAATGTTAACTGTGCGAAAGGATTTACTGGAAACTATCAATTCGGCAATGTATAAGTAGTGGGGGATCTTGGTAGTCACGGGCTGCTTAACCCTCGTCACATACCACTGAACCTCGGTGAAATAGGGTATATAATTAGAAAACAATAGAAGGAAACCGAGCTGTATCTAGGCTGTGGGAATTCCAGGGAACTGTGTAGGCTAGCTCAAAATAGAAATAAGTGGAGATACGCGTCCAACCAGTTTCAAAACAGAAAACCTAATGATGTAAAAAATTAATGCAATTAAATCTGATGATTATTATAAACAACTACAGGTGTTGGTTTTAAAATATTTTCAACTAATGTTGATTGTGCGAAAGTGTTGGGGAATTTTGGCAGCCACAGGCTGCTTTACCCTCTTCACATACCACTGAATATCAGGGAAATAGGAAATATAATTGTAAAATAATAGGAGGGTACCGAACTGCATCTAACAAGAAAGAGTAGTGGCATGTTCGAAGACAGCAAACATAGAAACAAGAAGAAAATTGTTGAAAGCAAATGTTTGGAGCAGCACAGCACAGTATGTCTATGAAATAGGGACAGTAGGAGAAGCAAACACAAAAACGATAGAAACGTTTTGGAATGTTGTGCTTCAGATGTAGGATGATGAACAAAGTTAATAACAAGGAGGTTATAGAAATAGTAGGGGAATAAAGATATCCGTGGAAAAAAAATAGGAGAAATAGATGGGCAGGATGCGTTTTAAGGAATTTTTGGGGATTAGTGCGAGAAATATTACAAGCACAGATAGGAAAAAAAGAGGTAGAGATAGACCTATATCAGACTATTGCACGCAGTTAGTTAAAGATGCAGACTGTGGAAATTTCAGGAAAATGTGTAGGTTAGTTCAAAATAGGAAACAATGATGGTATGTGTCTAACCAGTTCCAGGACTGAAGAATTAATGATGATGATACATATTTAATTTATAAAATATTTAGATTATTGATGTATCATAGTTGATTTGTTATGCTATGATACCTTCTGAGCTGAACTGAGCCCCCCCTGTTGCAACGTTAAAAATACTTTATTATTATAATCTGCTATGATTTTAAATAAATAAATATACTTCTCTTTTTATAATGGTTTACCACTGCTAAACGTATGAACACTACTGAAATATAGGCCTCCAACGTTACATGAAAATAATTTTAATCCCCTTGACCTATTCATTTTATTACTCCGGTAGCATTCCACGGCCTTTTGACTCTTACTTTTATTCTATTATCTCAGGGTTAAAATTTGTTCAAACTGATTAATATAAGTCCACATTTTGTGGGTTCTGTAAAAACATGGACCTACTTATTAAATTTATTTACACTATTTATGTTCTCTATGGAAATCTCACTACACTTTTAAAAACCAACCAACCTTGGATTTACAGTATATGATTTTACTACCACAAAATCTCTCTTATGCTGATGTAGTGTGAAAACAATCTCTATTCAGAAATCAAACTTATACAAACAATACTAATTAAAATGAGTTCATACCTTCTAATTTTTATCTGGACTTGGATCTTCCTTACAATATGTTGGCTGTGGCGCAAAACTTCTCTCTTATGGGTAATATCTATAATTTATTTATGTTAGTACATCTCATATGATTTTCAGAATGTAAAAACAAATTGGTTCTACACAAATGATTAATATATGTGATACCAATATGCTGGCTACTACTTATACCTCCAGATCCTTTGAATGCTGAATACTACCTCCAACTGTAATTAAAATTTCTGTTCTGGTTCAGATATATACAATTTATCAGAAATGTTCCCGTTCTTCGCTACAATTTAGTATATTCAAAACACCTCCACTCTTTGTACTACTCGAAAATATTCTTCCTATTCCCTTAGGTAAGCTTCACAACACTTTAAAATTAATTTATTTAATAAATTTTAGGAACCCACAAGATACCCACATGATTTCGATTTTTTATATGCCTACTCTTTATATAATTCAAACATATTTCTTACAACCAAAAATACTGGTAATATAACATATATGGAAACCACAATATTTTGCTCTAAGTTCAATTTTAAAGTTTTCGTATAATTCATTTTCATTGGTTTACTTTGTTCATTATTAATACCCTTTTTATAACCACTGCAAACCTTCAATATGATTTTAGATGATCCACCTACCAGACGAAGGTTCTTATTTTGAAGTGCTTAGTAACATACCGCTTGAAGATTGATTTCTGAATCATAAATGGTTTACTTTGTTATATTGAAGTGTCTATCTATATTGTCTATCGTATAAATGGTTTATAATCATACATTTTCTACTTATTAGCCATTATTTACAAATTTTCATCACATAAAAGCCCCGGTGGATTTTTAATAACAATAAAAATTCCCGTGGCTTGCATGAGTATATGTAAATTTAAATCTTGGTTAAATGAGACGAAAGTAGCACAATAATAAGGGTGTCTCAAATCGATATTCAAATTTCAAAAATTGAATTCGGGAGTTTTGAATTAATTCCAGACCAAACAGTTTCTTAAAGGTTTAAAACGTAGAACACAAACTTCTACCACAAGAATTGATTCTCAGATGAAATAACACAAGACCTTCACCATGTCTGTGTCAAAAGCAATTAGCAACGAATTCAATTGCAGCCAATACAAGCCAAATAGATTTAAGCTAATATTAGCAGTAATGTATGAAGAATAAATTGAAGTAATAATTGAAGCTGTAATTGAATCATTAATCAAAGTTCTAAAGAATTCCATTAACTACATAATTTAAAATACATAGATCCACTTACGATTTTATTTAAATCAGCAAAAATCAAACTGAACAACATAAATAATAGTAAACTTTGGATTTGTTTTGAATTTATGAAAGTTTAAGAAGGCATATGTTGATGCTAATGGTTACTATATTTAAGTTTGTCATATATAGTTGTCATTAGTTTTTGAAAGGGGAAAACATATCAGAAATAAACCTTACCCTAAACTACAAGATTTATAGTTTTATTGTATGTACCTTGCCTGTCTACACCTCCAGCCTAATCTTGTAGGGGTTCTATTTCTTTGCATTTCGATTGCCAATTTGCGGATTAGCCAACTGCAACAGTACTTGCGTTTATTTTAGGACAACTCAGTTATTTTCAACTATCTGCACTGATTCGCAGAAATACAGCAATTTTCTCAAAGTAAATCTACTCCCATATATAACATGTAATTCAAATTGTTAACAACCATTTATTCCAGCAAATTTCATTCTAACCCAGTATTAAAACTCGCTAAGAGACACGTACTTCATACCAATAAGAATCAGTCAGATCATAACAAATGATTTCATTCGTTGAGTGCTTATGTTAATGCAAATATGTGATATGTAAGAACCACCGTTTTAATTTCTAATGGCACTGAATGTTTCTATTTGTAAATAACAGGTAAATTTTATATCATCATTATCGTGCAAATGTTAAGTTTATAGAATTAAATAACAAATGATTATGTGACCATCTATTTATGATACTTTTATATTAATGAGTTTATGCAAATTTATTAGATAGATAGATAGACACTTTATTTTTTGGCCAAATAACTTGAAATATAAAACAAGATTTCAGCAAAAATGAAGGTCTTACGTGTTCTTAATTAAAGGTTTGTGCAAGTTTGCGCTGTTATGATTTATTACTGAGAATTTAAATAGTGCCCTTATTAGACCATAATAGGGTCTTTTTCTCGACAATATATATATATATATATATATATATATATATATATATATTGCTGTGATTCTCTTCCCGTTTTTGAATAGCCCACGTTCTGTGCCAAGAATTGCTGTGATTCTCTTGTCCATTGAATCTCTTCTGATAATCTTCCGCCTCGGCTGCTCACCTAGTTAAAACTTTCATCCTCATTCATAAAAAAAACAAACACATTCCTACCACAAACATCAACGTTAACTCTATTTACATTAAAATTCACAATACATTAAATTTTCAAAATTAAATTTCTGCATAAATTTCAGCAACATAAATTTTCAAGTTCAAATTTGTCATCATTTTAATTTGCATCCGGAATTAGAGTCCTTGTAGGATGCATACTAATTAAGTTAACAATATTTGCAGACCCGAGTCTGAATAAAAGGGAGCATCTCCCACCCCTTTACGTTAATTTAACAGGTTAGTCTAATTGAGCTCAAAGACAGACCCAAATTTTCATCATAATCAAAAACATAAACTTGATAAATACTCCTTTCTACTTATACAAGAAAATTTTACCTTAAAATTCAAAATTTGTTGTTTATACAAATTTACTACTGTCCATCTTTATCAAACAAATTATAAAGATATTCAACACACACCAAAACATCTAAGATCGAACAACAATGCATAAGTTACCTGGAGGTTAATGCACTCGTGGCTCCAATGTACATCGTCCTTGCTAATCCCACCATTCCAGCTGGGTTATGTTTACGTCCTCGGATTTCTGGCCGCCTTTAAAATTTTTCTACGCCACCATTCGTCTAAAAGGTTTCAGGGCTTCTCAGGAACTCATCTATGTATATCTAAATCTTGTTTTGTGGATCCAATCACGTTTACGAATAACACTTGATTACTAACACTCCCGAAAAATAGCAATGAAATTCATAATACTTTCACGCTATACCAAAACTGCATACTTCTATTTATTTATTTATCGTTACTAATTTGGATAATTGGTACAGTAATACCCGCAAATATAACTAGACTTTATTACCTTTATCTATCTTCTCTAAGTGCACTAATGCATAATAACTTTTATCGTAGCACGTAATCACCATGTATTCTGATTGAAGTATCGAATAAAATCAAAAATAAAAGAGAGCTCAACTCCTATCAGCACAGGTTTATATAATGGCTCGCTTGCGAGTCGAATTTGTCCCGCGACGGACGATTTTCAGAAATTCGCATTCTATTTCCCTTCCGATGGCTCGGCACGATGATTCTTCTGAAATTTGCACTCGTCCGAGTTGAAATCTAAGAAATTTCCACACGCCTCGCAACACGTCCGCGAACAACTAATTAATTTTACATAGAAATTGTTATGCTTCCACCTCTCATATTTGCATCTTATTTCAACCTTAATCGCCAATCTAGTCTGTTCGTTCTATCTACAACCTGTGCTCTTGTTTTACATATTTCCCCTCATTTAACTACCAATGCATTCCCTCTCGCTTGTCTTTATACCACAAACTTGCTTTCTTACTTGCAGTCATATAGCTTAAAGCTTATCGACTATCATATACATCGTTATTTTTGCAGGTGTTCTGAGTTCTAATACGCTGAAGGCTTTTACGTGACTTCCTCACGTCGTTATAATTTCTCGATAGCTTTAGTACTTGGAAAGATTAAATTAAATACAAGTTGAACATTTTAACTCGGCTTCTTTTTATAGAAAGCGTCCAGTGAATAATCTAAACCCCTTATTTTTAATGAAACGAATAAATTTTATGCTCCATGGTTTTAATAATGCTTATTATCTAATGAAATTCTACATTACTTCCTTCTACACGTTGATTATGATTATATATAAAACCTACATTCTAATTGAATGATTTAAATCTACACAGTAGGCCTTTAATTAAGCATACTATTTTCCACTGCTTTAATATACACGGTGTTTAACATTATCTAAACAATATAAACCCTATGTTTAGAAGTAAATGACGAATTTATCCAATATGCCTTTAAATGAAGCGTATTATTACCCAAAGCTTCCTTATACACGGTGATTAAAATTATTTGATGTCGCTTATTAATTTTCTACCCTGGTCTAAATTAGAGTAATATATATATATATATATATATATATATATATATATATATATATATATAATATAAATATATAAATATAAATATATATATAATAAATATATATAATAAAAGGTTGTTAGTTATTTTTGGAATATTATTTGTTAAAAACATACAAAGTTAATTTGCTTTAATAATTGACGTTTCGGTTGACCTTTGCAACGTTAATCATAATTCTGAAACATGCCACATGTAAACAGTCAATTACATATAAATTGCATACATACTTAAAATTTGATCTTGTCTAGTATCATAAAATAGTCCAAACATGAAGCACATTTAAATATAACAAACACAAATTTACATATTAAAAATTTAAAATGACATGGTACGAGCACATTGTAATGCATGTCATTTTAAATTTTGTAATGATGTTACTAATGATTGTCAAGATTTTTATTTTAATATGTTTGCATGTTTGGACTATTTTATGATTAACTGAGTACAAGATCAATTAATATCAACTTTATATTAATTACTGTTTACATGTGGATGTTTAAATATATATATAACTCAAAGTAACTAAACGTATATTATTATATGTCATTAACTTTGTATGTTTTTAATAATATAATATAAATAATAATATATTATATTATATTTTATGCCGTGCTTTTTATTTATTTATTATAATAAATTATATATATGCTATATTTAATTCTTATTCCCTGTTTCATTTATCTAAGTTATGGTTAGATTTTATATAAACAAATACTTTATTTATATTCCTTGACTTTTACTAAGTTTGCTTGGTTTATACAATACTACCGTGTTATTAATATTGCAATGCGACTCAATCAACAGACTACCTTTTTCATTGGTACCGTGACCTTTTACTGGGTATCATGCCAAGTTTTAATGGATGCACAATCCAAACAGCACTAGTGCCAAATTTATTAATATTGTACCATTATGACTTTGACTTTAATGCACAATATCTTTTATTACACTTCCCGTCGCTCTTACTGACTCAAATCTCACTCGCATCTCTTTACCAATTTATGACTTTACCTTCAAAATCTGCTGTCCAGACTCCAGGTTTCTTTTAATAAATTTTGATATCCCCAAATCTAAAATAAATATGACCAAATTTAGAATTTTGACTATCTTTTAATGTTACTTCCCCTGCGCTAATTTTCCTGATGTTGAATCTTCGTTACTCGTACTAATCCTCCTGTTACTCCAATGCTTTCCTTTTTCAAGTCTGCTCGTTCCAATTCACTGCTTTCTTCTTAAGTCCACTCTTTCCAATTCACTGCTATCCTCTAATTACCATTCAATACCATTCTATCCATAATACCATATCCAAATCTATTCCATTAATATCGCCTTCAGTTTCATAAATCCCATTCAATGCCTTTCTGCCTTTATCAATCTCGTTCCAATATCCAACTATTTATTCCGCCTTTTTCAATCTCACTAATCCACTCTTATCACTTTATTACTTCGTCGTTACTATTATTTAATTATTTCTCTCGCTTATCAGTACTCTTCTGTATATCAATTAAACTCGTAAACTTTTCAAAAACATTTATTAACTCTTTATATTCAAAATATAGCGCAGTTTACAAAAATACGTCTTACTACCCAAATTATTTAAAAATCCACCTCTTGTTTATCTTTTCCTAGGTGATTATTACAATTAAAATATGCCAACTCTTCTATACATTTTATACAAATTCCATCCAATAAAATCGTCCCAACAAGTCTGTGTCACTAATACCTCATAATCTTTCTTTTACACTTTACTATTTCATATATAAATGTTCAATCATTGGTTCCTAATATCGCACAACCCTTCAATCATATTTGACAATGTTTTACACTTATAATTTTGATATTACAGGTATGTCCAAAGGTTGATTCTAATAAAATAAATGCCGAAATGTTACACATATAAACCTGGATCTGTGTGGTGAATAGTGTAATTTCTATAGACGCATCCGGTTTCTCGATTAGCAAATGTACGTTCTATGGCTCATTAATATACAACTCAGTGTAAATCCTTGAATACTGTGCTTTATCACGTCATCAAGTCATTGTTTTTACGTCTTGGCACTTATACTTTGACTATTATACTCCAAATACTTTAACATTTGTAAAGTACGGCAAACATAAATTTCTCAGTTACGGGATCTGATATTTGGCTTTCTTTATTTGGCATACACTACCTTCAACAAAATAACCTTTAGAACCTTTTAGGCCTTACTAACACTTCAATATATATATATATATATATATATATATATATATATATATAACCATTTCAAATCGAGCTAAAAGATTGAAAAAATATAGATTCCAGACAGGAAGGTATTTTTTGTCAAACATATCTGATCGTGTCAAGTTTTTCACTGATGTCAGATATAGACAGAAAGTGCAGCTCAAATTCGCGTTATAACCTAACTATTAATTACAAATATTAGTTATTGCACAAGGTAAATTGATTTTCAATATTATAAGAGTCGATAAGATGAAATAATAACATAGACTTTTATGTCAAGCTTTTCAAACCAAGCTAGTAATTAAAAGATGGAAAATATACAGTGCCCAAACAGTATTCGACTTTCAACGCCAATGAACTAACTAATTGCTACCCGAACAGGTGATACAATTGGAAAGATATACAAATCTAAATCATGTACACAACCATACATCGCCTCACATTTTTGTAAATCTGTGACAGTGTACAGGAAGCAACGCTCAAATTCACTGCTATAAAAGCCAACTATTCATTACAAATATTGGTTATTGCACAAGGCAAATTGATTGTCAATGTTATTTTAGTTAGTGTTTCATCTTATTAACTAATATAACATTGAACATCAATTTGCCTTGTGAATTATTAATATAATTACACAGTGCTTTTATCCCCTAATACTAATGACTAAAAAAGAATAAAATTGATAGATTTGCCACTGCTAAAATTTGTAAATTCAAAGAAATAACTTTTGGTTCGCAAGATTTCAACATTAAATGGCAAAAAGCAGTGCTACATTTCTCATACTTTGCTATCTTGTCAAGTGCTATGGGTATGTCAGTTAAAACGGAATATTTAGTTTCTAGATGCAAAAGGATAAAAATATCATGACATACTACAATGTTATTAAATAAGACTTTTTTATTATGTGAGTTATATTAAGTTGTAACTTTACCTTTCCCAATTGAAATTGATGTTAGAAAGAGCATTATCAGCCAAATGATTTAAAACACGTACTACATATTCTCCAACTCCTTGTTTCAGTTTATTTGGAGGAATATCCATGCTAACAGTTTGCTAAAAATAAAATACAATTAATAAAGCAAAAACCTCTATGTGAGTAAAGTCATTACAGATTAATAAAGATTTCGATAAAAAATAATATTCGATCAATTATATAACTAGATATTAAATTATTATAAAATATTGTAGCATCACATTTGAAATAGTCAAGATTCAAATTTCAATTCATTAAATAATCGATCGCATTCAAGAGGAAGGTATAAATCAAGAGTAGACTATACTTCTTTAGGTATCAACGACGTAAATTTCAATTGTGGTCGAAATAATCATCGCTCTAATGAATGTTATGTAGAGAAAAACAAATTAAGATGTATATCATGTAAGAAGGAAGGTCATGTCGCAAAAGTTTGTATAAAAACACTTCTAAAGGAAAAATACCCTACAAGGTTTTCAAATAATACAGATTCTGTCAACTATATTGATATTTCAAATAAAAATTGTGATTACAGTATACACCAAATTACCGGATTAGCAAAAATTGTGGATATTTATGACCAGCATTGTTACCAGACTGCAAACTTCGATTCTAGGAAATAT
Source organism: Platerodrilus igneus (assembly GCA_036346225.1). Taxonomy (NCBI): domain Eukaryota; kingdom Metazoa; phylum Arthropoda; class Insecta; order Coleoptera; family Lycidae; genus Platerodrilus; species Platerodrilus igneus. The sequence goes on along the minus strand of JARFIW010001259.1, from coordinate 3,484,776 downwards.
GTTGTTATTGTCTACTTGAACAATGTCCAATCCCATAATTCAAAACAAATAGCTGATTTTTTGCTAAATTGTTTGGTTCTGTTACTCTAAAGTTGATAAAGTGGTATATGTCAGTGTATAATAACTAAAACTGACATTCTCGAACAGCTAAGTAAACTTGTGGTAAATAACAGTAGTGTGCCTGATGATGTTCCTACTATTTTTGTCTATAATTGTAGATTTGTTCTAATGCTGATACTTCAATTAGTCTTCGCTAAATCTTTAAATTGTGGTATATTTCCTAATATGTGAAAATCTAGTTATGTCTTCCCGATTTATAAAAGTGGTGATAAGACTAATGTGGAAAATTATCGATCTATATCTAAAAATTGTGTTTTTGCTAAGGTCTTCGAGCTATAGTTTCAACCAAAATTACTCCTATTCTTTCAAAGCTTCTTATCAATGAACATGGAATTCGCAAAGGTCGCTCCACTTTGACCAATTTACTTATATTAGAAGAATATTTAATAAATGCTTTTGAAAATAGTTATCAAGTTGATGTTATCTACACCGATTTCTCGAAAGCATGTGATAGTATTATAATAAAGACTTTGATCGCTAAGTTAATGAATTTAGATGTACATGGTAATTTAATCCATTGGATTGAAAGTTTTCTAACTTGTAGAATACAAATTGTTAAGATTAATAATACTATATCTAAAATAATTGATGTTTCGTCTGAAGTTCCTCAAGGTGGCCACTTATTAACTATTTTGTTTAATTGCTTCATAAATGATGTTATTAGTTGCTTCAAACACTGTAAGATTCTTCTCTTTGCAGATGATCTGAAAATAAGGATGATTGTAAACTAATTCAAGATCATCTTGATCGTTTATCTAAATGGTGTAATCTTAATTGGCTTCTCTTTAATCTATGTAATTCTATAAGAAAAATAACCCTATTCAATTTGACTACAATATTAATGGAGACATTCTTGACAAACCGAATATTATTAAAGATTTGGGTATTTACTTTGATCATAGTTTAAATTTCAGGTATCATTGTGAACTTATCACTAGTAAAGCTATAAAGATAATTGGTTTTATGTATAGAAGCTTAGCTACTTTTACTAATATATATTGTTTAAAAAATATTTATTGTTCATTGGTAATATCTAGTTTGGAATATTGCAGCCCTGTGTGGTTACCATACTACGAGGTACATGTTAAGCACATATACAGAAAATATCTGCAGATAGTATTAATAAACAGGTGTTTTTAAATAAGCTTCAGTTACATACATTAGAAACAAGATTAATGCATGATATGTTAATTTTTAAACTAACAAATAGTATAATTGATAGCCCTGAATTATTGGAACTAATTTCCCTTCAAATTCTTCACAATAACACCAGGTCAATGGAATTGTTCCATATTTACTTTCATAATACAAATTATGCCAAGAATAAGCCAATACAAAGATGCTGTAAAGAAGCTAATTCATTTAAAGATTGTGATTTTTCTATCATGGAATGTCAGTTTTTAAAAATAAAGTGATTAGTCAGCTTTAATAGAGTGTTTAATTATGTGAGGATATCAATGATTGTACATTAGATACTTAGTAACGATTGTTATTGACAACATAAATTGTTTTGTTGTTAGTTGTTTCTGTAAATGGTCTTTTTATAACTGCTATTATACGTATTATTATTATTATTATAATAAGCCGGTTCAATTTGAAGTAGATTCAGGTGTGGGGTTTACATTAATTCCTAAAGATGTGTTCAAAAAATTAGAATTAAATGTACTCTTAATTCCAACCGAAGTTTATTTCCGTGCTTATACAAATGATGTTTTCCTACCAATACGGAAGATTACGATACAAGTCATATATAACATATGTAGTTCCACGGAAGAAATTTACATCGTTCCAGTAGGTGGTCCAGCTAGTCTTGGTCAGATCTGGATCCGTCATCTAAAAACTAAATTAGAGAAGTTAGACGAAGAGATGAATATTAATTCAAAAATGAATGCTTGTAATGCCACTATTAACTCTGTGGAAGCAGTCTTAAGTAAATACTCAGAATTGCTGTATTCCAAATCAAAAAGTATCACTGAAGTTACGTGAAAATGTCCAACCTATTTATACAAAAGAATGGGTAGTTCCTTTTGCATTCAGAAGTCGAGTACAAGAAGAACTAAATAATCTAGAATCAAATGGTATTATATCAAACAGTGAAAAGTCAGATTGGGGATCGCCTTTAGTAGTAATTCCCAAAGGAGACAAAGGAGCGCGCTTATGTGTGGACTATAAATGTGGAGTAAATGATCGGCTTGTCTCATCAAATTATCATATAAGACACATTCCTGATATTTTAGATAGTGTACAAAATTCAAAATATTTTTTTAAATTGGATATTTTCAAAGCATACCACCATGTTCCTGTAGATGATATTAGTAGTGAGATACAAGACATTACTAGACACAAAGGTACATATCGTATGAATAGGTTAAGTTTTGGTATTAAAAATGCACCGACAGAATTTAATCGAATTCTAGACAAGATTTTACAGGGATTGTCAAAAACAGAAGCATATTTTGATGATATATTTATACATGGAATTACAGAAGAAGAGCGGCATGTGAATCTGCATTTCTTCGTTTTAAAACGAAATAACCGGTGGTAAAATTCTAATACCGTACGATTCCAATCTGCCCATAATTCTAACATGTGATGCCAGTCCTGTAGGTGTAGCCGCAGTAATGGGTCACTTAGTAAATAATGAAGAAAAACCTAATGCACATGCATCAAGATCTCTAACAAATTCTGAGAAAAATTACAGTCAACTGCACAGAGAAGCTTTAGCTATTATATTTGGCGTTAATCATTTTCTCAACTACCAGTATGGACTCCACTTTACACTTGAAACTGATAATGAACCACTTATGCAAATTTTCCACCAGAAAATGCAATTACCGTCAATGACTTCAAGCCACCTTCTCAGATATGCCTCTTTTCTATCAGGATTTAATTATTCTGTAAAATTCAAGAAACAGGAAACAAACACAAATGTTGACTGCCTATCTAGGCCACCTATACAATAATCACTTAGTTCTTCAGACATGTCATTTAGTTAGGAAAATCACATATTATGTATGGAATCCATTTTTCAAATATCATCAGAAACACTGTGTGCAGAGGTTATTGCTAAAGAAACTGGAAATGATCAAAACCTTTGTCAAATCAAAAATCAACTTCAAAAACAAACTATAGATTCAGAATTCACACTGGATGATGAAGGGATTTTTTTAAAAAATAATCGAGTTGTCATTCCCAAGAAACTTCAAAACCTGGTAAATTACAAGAATTGCATGTTACCCATGTCAGAATAACAAAAATAAAACAACTTTCTCGACGATATGTGTATTGGAAGGGTATTGATAAGGATATTGAAGAACTAGTAAAATCCTGCAGACAGTGCACCTTAATCAAACATAATCCGGCAAAAGTTCAACTCCACCCTTGGGATGAACCTGCATCTAATTGGGAACGTGTACATATCGATTATGCATGTCCGTATAATGAGTACTATCTTTTAGTATGCATCGACGCAAAATCTAAATGGGTTGAACGTAAAATTTTACACTCTGCTCCAACAACAGCAACTACAATTGTTTTGCTTAATGATATCTTTTCAACGCACGAATTTCCTCAAGTTCTAGTTTTTGACAACCAAATTCAAAGATTATTGTGTTGGAAATAGAATATTTCAAAAATTGATTGCTCATGGACATCCGTCGACAAATGGTCTAGCAGAACGCTCAGTACAAACTCTAACAGAGCGGGTAAACCCTTTGGAACAAGACCCAAGACAATTGTGCATCAAAGTGCAAGAAATTCTATTCCTGTATCGTTTCACACCATTAGCTTGTGGAAAATCTCCAGCAGAATTATATTTACAAAGACAAATAAGATTTAAATTAGATGCCATCCGACCTTATAAACCAATTCCTAACTCTCCATCAACCCATTGTGTACGATCAACTAAAGTGGGGGAGAGGGTTCAATCAAGAGAGTTCTCAAGAAATAAGCACGGATGGTTATCTGGTACAGTTACTAAAAAATTAGGTGTTTTACACTACCTCGTTCAGTTGGACTCTGAACATGTGATAAAATGACATATTGACCAGCTAAGACGGACATTAGTTGGAAAAGGTACCTATGAAACTTCAACAGAAGAACATCCTTCAATCAGACGTGTGCCTCTTTTAAAAGATCAATTACCCGATGCCATTCTGGAATATCAGATGCTACCAGAACCAGTTCCGGAATTTGTGCGCTACCACTACAAGAGACTCCACTGCTGCCATGTTCACAGCGCCAACGTCAGCACCCTTGTCATTTGCAAGACTATACATGTCATTATTAATTATTTAAAATTAAGTATTCCTACAAGTGGGGGAGACTGTAGTAATTGTACATAAAATGTAAGTACCTGTGGTCAGTTATCGCTATAGTTATGATGCAATTAAGGTAATATAAAGTAAAGGATCCAGCAGGTACAAGTTGACAGATAACAATTTTTAAAAGAGTTTAGTTTGTAACTATTTATCAATAAATGTATTCCACTATTTGATATTAATTATCTTTATCGGATACAAAAGATATAGCAATATATATATATATATATATATATATATATATATATATATATTTCTTTTTTAAATGGAACTACATAAAGGACAATGTTCTTTCATCATCTAGTACAAATGTGGAACATATCAAACAAAAAATAATATATGCTTGCAATAGTGTCATGTCAAGAATGTTACAAAATCGCTACAAGAGTTGTATAAAAACGCACCGTAAATGTGTAAGAAATCAAGAACTCCAATACAAACACTAATTATAAGTAATTTATTTATAATTTATTTTTAATTTTTTGGTAGCCACAGGGTGCTTAACCACCTTCACATACTACTGAATCTCGATGGAATAGGGCATATAATTAGGAAACAACAGAAAGGGAACTGAGCTGTATCTAGGCTGTGGGAATTTCAAGGAATGTTGTAGGCTAGCTTGGAATAGAAATAAATGAAGAAACGCGTCCAACCAGTTTCAAGACAGAAAACCTAATGACAAACAAAAAACTGCATTAGAAACAACTACAGGTGCTTGTTTTGAAATATTTTCAACTAATGTTGATTGTGCAAAAGAATATATTGGAAAACTAATCAGGCAAATGTTCAAGTGTTGAGAGATCTTGGTAGCTGCAGGCTGCTTAACCCACTTCATATACCACTGAATATCCGGGAAATATAGTATATATTTATAAATAATAGAAAGGGAACCGAACTGCATCTAACAAAAAAGAACAACAGCTGTTTGAAGACAACAAACATAGAAACAAAGAGAAAATTTGAAAGCATATGTGTGGAGCACAGCACCGTACGTCTAATGAAATAGGGGCAGTAGGAGAAGCAGATGCAAAAATGATAGAAGCCTTTTGGATTGTTGTGCTTCAGATGTATGAGAATGATAGTACGGACAGACAAAGTTAATAACAAAGAGGTTATAGAAATAGTAGGGGAGTAAAGACATCTGTGGAAAACAAAAAATATATAGGAGAAATAGCAGGGCAGAATACGTTCTAAGGCATTTTTGAGAAATAGGACGGGGTATATTACAAGCAGAGATAAGAAAAAAGAGGTAGAGATAGACCTAGATCAGATTATTGCACACAGACAATGGGAGATGCAGACTGTGTAAATTTCAGGGAAATGTGTAGGTTAGTTCAGAATAGGAAACAATGAGGGTACGCATCTAACCAGTTCCAGAACTGAATACCTAATGTTGATGATTTCATTTTTGTGTTTTGGTATTGGTTCTAAGTATTTGAAAAAACTATTAATTTCTTATTTTTATAAATTTATTTGCATATGTTCAAGCGTAGAACACACTTTAGAAAATAAACAGGACCCTATTAAAAAAGTCGACCCTGATGATTATTTTTCCCACAAAAACTTGATGTATCACTAAATTAATCTTTCAATGCTCTGTAGCAATTTTACTCTACATATCTCCAGCGTTGGGCACTAATGTCACAACATTCCTTGTGGCACACTGGACAACGGTTCAAAAATTTGTACGGGTACGATTATTTTAAAAAATGTGTTGAACAAATGTAGCTTCTCCTAAAGACATAATTTAAAAAAGATGAAATTTTAATCTGTAATAAAAGACTTTGAGGAGACTTCCGGACTAACTCTGAACTCCAATTTCAGGGGTGTTTGACAAGACTAACAGGGGTGAGGGGCAAAAAATGTGCCACTTTCGATTTTTGTTTTTTTAAATGAAATGCCTTATATATATTTTTTGTTTTTGGGTTCTTCAGAGATTCTTTAAATATTCCTAGAATATTACCAAAATCGGTTCAATATTCTCAGAAAAAAAAAAAAATTAAAAAAAAAAGGATTTTGTACCACTGAGTAAGAAAATCTTTAAAAAATATGAGAAATATTTTGAAATCTAAACTGAGTGGGAAATTTATTTGAGAAGATTTCTTTTTGTTGCTGATCTAAATATCTTAGATTTAGGTTTCACAGGATTTCAAGAATTAAGTGCTATTTCTTTCACAATTCAAAGCAAATTTTCTCCACATTTTCAAATGGAACATCCAGTATATTTTTTCACACATCAATCAGGTATTAAAAAATGAACATTTTTTGTTCTTGTTCTTGTGACAAAGGTTCTAGTATTCAGTGGCTGCTTTCAACTGTAACACACTTATCATTCCATTTCAAAAACAGTATTTCTCCAATTGTGCTGGATCTATAATCAGACTCTAAGCAAGACTCTTTTTCAAAGATTTTGAATTTTTCATTGGGCATTGGGCTAATCTACTCTCACGAACACTAAATCTTGATTAGAATAATCGACACCGCAATAATAATTAAATTTGAAACAGGATCCATTAAAACTAAACAGTGCCCACTGTTTATACCCGAATCATATGGGTTTCCCTCCTATGAACTATTTGACTCTGCGCCTGCCAAAGTACTCTACAATCATTTCGATTGCTAAATTTTTAGAAAAAAAAACCCAAACTGTTACAATTTTGTATTAAACTTTGTAATAAATGGTCTCACTTTAAATCCTTTATCAGTTTTATTTTCTTCAATTTGATTAATATTTACAAAGTGTAAGTACTTCTTTATTAAACAATAACTATTCTTCGGCATACATTTCCTAATGATATCTAATTCTCAATCTTGTTGTTCTGACCAGTATACCTTCTCAGATGGTATAATGTGATGACCTGACAGGGTTAGTATACCTATAAACGCTTTCAATTCTTTTTCGGGTAGACCAGAGTTTGCGTTATTTTTTACTATGCTAGTATACCTTACAGTCTCCATCGTTATGTACTGAATAATATCGTCACTAAATAATACTTCGACTAATTCTGCAAGAGCTATACCTTTTACGCCTATTTTGACCTGATCCAATTTGACCTTTGCATCATCATTAGTTTTGTGTACAATGGTATGAATTTACACTATTTGCTTTCAGTATTTGAGTTTCTTTTTTTCCATGGCAGTGTTTTGTGTGAAGTACTAGCTCTGGCTTCATCGTTCGAAATATAATCACCTATGGTAATACATTGTAGCTCAATTTTGCCTAATACTTTATTTACTTCCACAATACCAACTATGTCATCATCAGCTTCATCTTCATCTGTAAGGTAGTCGTTTTCTTGAGGAAGCAGTGCTTCATCCACAGATTCAAAATCCTTATAAAATTTGAGAGCATTTATCATATTTTCCAGTTCTTGTAACATTAAACCTCTATGGGATATAGTTATGTACAATAATTTTCACTGATAAACCACTCGGAGTTTAATTATAATTCACACTAAATACACGAAAGTACCGCATTGAAAGAAGCAAACATCGAGAGTAGACACATAGGTTGAAGCAGTATAATACCAGCATTCTAAAAACAGAAAGGTCATCTTTTATGATAAACCCTTCATTAGTTATAAACTTCTCAGAACAAATAAATATCAGTATTGACAACTTGGCCCTATGCACGTAAATTCAATATTTTATTATGCCAAAATAATAACTTTTACGAAAAATGCACAGCCATCAAAAAAATGTGTCCAACTTCTAATAAAACAAATATTTAAAAACTGTACAGTGCTTAATTCGCATAATACTAAATCTGATGTAAGTTGAATATCAAATTTAAAGTGTAAGGTTTGCAAATACAAAATTTTCAGTAAAAAAACATAAATCACAACCGAAAAAAATACATACGGTCTTATTTATACGATGCTGGTACTTAACGGATTAATGTAAAAACATATCAATAGCTGTTGTTGTTGAAGTTGTATCACATAATGAATATTCCGGCCTCAACACCAGTTTAAATTCAAGGAATTGAGATTTTAAAAAACCGATTATTTTTATATACATTAATTTTATGTTACTTAATTTACATGTGATTTCTGTAAAATGAAAATGTTTGTATATTGTTTAACAGATTAATAAAATAGGTTTCTCTAGTGACTTACTTCAATTTCAACATAGGTGAGATTTCACTATATTGAAGAAATTGTAGATATTGCAACTTGGGTAAAAACTGTGAGCTGTAAAAACTTCAGTGTACCTACTGCATAATTGTAAAATCGCAAGTTTTTTTAAGTAAACATGTAACGATTTGTGAATAAGAGTCAAATTGATTCTCATGAAAACTCGCACAAGTTTTTTGAGTAGACAGCCATAAGGCTTGGCTAAATGAAAATGCTTTTGATCATATACAATACTTATCAGATCAGCATAATAAATAAATTATATAAATTCATAGATAAAAGCAAACTTTTTATAATTACATTCTCACGTAATGCTTCCAGAATATTGGATATAGTAGTATTAGGATCATCATGTTCTTGAGGAAAATCAAACAACTTTCCCGATTTTGATATAAGCCATGCAGCTAATGTTGAAAATAAAAAAAACTGTTCTCCTGGATTCTTTGGGACCATAAAATAATATCTACAAAAACACTAGTCAGCTTAACAATACAAGTAATATCATCCTACTTATGTATAGGTTTCATTTTGAGAGAGGCAATAAAGGTTTCATAATTTAATAGTTTGAGTTTTTCTAAAAGGTCTTCCATAGACGCATAAGATGAATATAGATTTTCATTTTCTTTATCAGTGGAAATCCTTTCTTCTAAACGGTACATTGCATGTACAAATGATAAATTAGTATAATAACGAAAGACTACGCGAAAAAATTGTGGTTAAAACTCAATGCATTCCTGCAAAACAATACAAACAAAATAAGCAATAAAAAATCGATTTGAATTTATCTGACAGTTTAACTAATCAATTAACGTTTTACGCAATTCCACCTGATTTATGATGTAGCAGGCGGTTAACCAATTAAGTGTTTCTATTCTCTGTACATATAAATATCGTACATCGCTATGTATATCATAAGTATCGCAACTTCGTTTAGCAGTTGTGTACAAATTGAATAAGTATTGCAAAGAATGATGAATTTATATGTTACTGTACACTTCTGTTTTCGTAGAAATGCAAACCCTAGATCCAAATAAACTGAATCTAAATGTGTATCAACATGTTAACTTCAACCAGTAGTGGCTCATGCCAATCATATTTGTGTGTATATGTGTGAGCGTATAGGCGTTATGAATGTGTAGCAGTATGCAAGTGCACGTTCGCGCTTGCGCGCGCGCGTGTGTGCGTGCGTGCGAGTGTACGTGTGTGTGTGTGTATGGATGACTTACCTTAAAGGAACTCAAAAAAGTTATTCTTTAGGTCAAGAAAACTTATGCACACAAGAACAAGGGTTGTCAAACGGTCTGTCGCTGAAATCAGTTTAGATATTTTCTCTACACGAAAGACGGTTATTCCGCATGCTTCCGTATTTTAAATTTAATCACCTTATATTTACTTTTCTTGAAAATACCTTAAAAACACTTATTGATTTTATCATAACTGAAGTAATTTCTCAAATTATAATGCATCTTCCAAGTAAGATTCCATTATTGGGTAGCTGGATATTTTTTACAAATGTATCTAGTTTTTAAATAAATAGAAATAAAAACTCAATCTAAACTTAAGCTCTATTAACATAAAATTATTTTAAAGCAAATTATATAATTTACCTTCCTTAGGAATCTTAAATTTCTTAAATTTACTCTGGTTAGGTATTGCCAAAAAGAAAATCCTAAAAAGATCTTAAATCTAATTCATCAACAAAGTTATAATCACTCAATTTTTCTGTTTTTAATACTAAATTACATAGAATGCATGTGTTAATCTCAATTACTTTGGAAACGTCATTCATATCAAACATAGCATACAGTTAAATTTTCGCTTTTTCGATATATCCTTACATTTTCCATTTAATAATGCTTTAACTAACACTAAGTTCTACTAATAAAAGTAAAATTTAAATTCCTATTTGAAAACATTTCTTAATATTTTAAAATATTCCAAACCTCTTTGCACAATAATATCCTGCTTATATTTTAACCAACACTAATTCCATCGCGAATTTATCGTTCAACAAAGTTATTACTTTCATGTTCGCTTCATTTCATACTGCATTAAAGTGAACCAATTTACATTTAGAATTCACATATAAATTATAAAGAGGTATAAACATACAGGCTTATAATATTGCTCAAAGTCATAAATACCAGGATTTCCAACAACACTAGAGTTTCTGGTGCCAACTACTTGGGTTATTCATCTAACACGTTTTTTACTCAACACACAACAAAATTCGAAAATGAATGGATGGGTGAACTCTACAAGTCCTAACTCCTTTCGGTCGGTCGCGACGACGTTAATTCCGCGAATTTGTAAATTGAAAACATCTTAGACGAGTAAGCAAAATTTCAAATAAATCTAGTGGCATGTCCCGCTTTTCCTGGCAGGAATCTATATTTTTTTCTTAAAGCTGTTTTTTCCACCCTTCGACCAATACCGCGGTCCCGTCAGTCCCGTCCGCCTTTTTCAACTTCGCATCACTACAGTTTCGATGTTTTCAGATTCTCGGTTCACGAATAATTAATTTTTCCCCCTCCCTATCGTATGTTCAGTCCGGGGCTTTTGTCATAGTACAGTCTTCATATTGAGTTTACCGAATAAAACCCGGGTAAAGTACTTGAATCATGTGGTTTATTAGAGATAACATTTGTGTTTCCTTCTGTCTGTGCACTATAAAATGGATACATCGTAACATATTGGAGCGATTAAATTATTTGCAATATAATATTCGCAAACTTCCCTATTCAGCATCTTGGGTTGTTTCATTGTAGTTTCAACTATGTACATTGAAACCGTATAACATTGAATTTAATTTATTTAACTGAAATTTGAAAAAGTTTTTTTATATTCAAGTTGCATGTTAATAAATTCGCTGTTACTTACTTAATAAACTCTAAGCGTTCATTAAAAAATTACATGATTTCACTGTGAAAGTTTACTAAAATAAATTTTTATTTACACTTTTATGGTTTAAATTAATTTACGACCCTAAGTTCTGTCCTAATTTGCATTTAACAGAACTAAAACGACGTGTTTGTGTACTCCCTGTATATTGGTTGTGTATTGTTTTGTATTTTTCTTATTCTTCTTTGGGAATTAAACCACTCATAGTTGTTAAAATTGTCTCTATTTACGTATTTTGACAACGATCGTAGGTGATGGATCGAAACGTAAATAAAGACGATTTTAACAACTATGAGTGGTTTAATTTTCAAAGAAGATTGGGAAAAGAACATTTTTGTGGTTTTTAAGTTTTTAATTTGAACAAATCACTTAATTTTACTGCAATGTAATGCCTTACTGAGCATTACTATACATAAAATCAGAATAAACAAGGTATATTAGTATTTAGTTGTCCATTCAACATTAATTTTCTTTTTTCGAATCCGGTTTTTACACCCTGATAATCCTATCATTGATTTGTTAGAATGATTGTTCGGTTCTTAATTTTCACCCTTGTATTGGTAATACGAATAAGTAGTAAACAGGAAAACAAGAATTGATCTTTGGATTAAGATACACCAATTAGTTTACGATTATTTATTTAAAGTGAAAACCTATTCATTATTAAAGGCATTTGTTGACACAGAGTTTCTATATTACGTTGGCCCTATATATAAAAGGATTTGTGCTAAAACAATTATTTTAAATTCATGATTTTTAAAGTTATGCTTTTAAATTTCAGTTTATTATATGTAAGAAAAGTATGAGGCTGTTTGTTATTCTTCTGGCAAATATTTTTGTTTGTAGTTTCCTCCTGACAATTATTTCACTGTCAGTTATATTGTGTAAATGTGTGTTTGGAATTGGAATTATTTGTACATTAATTGGCATGTTTAAATCGATATAAAACTATATATTATTTAATATTCATGTAAATAAAAATTGTGTACGACACATAGTCCAAACTAGTTTTATTTATTTTCTTGTGTTTTTTTATAAATTTTGTGAAGTTATGGGTTTTTCTGTTGGAATTAGAACATTTCTCTGTTGACGTAAATACCAATATTCAAACATCACGCGTTTTTTTAGAATTTTTTCATCTAAAGTGCTAGTACTATGTAGTCAGTCAATATTGAGAGACATATAGTAGCTAAAAAGTTGTGGTGTTTTATTGTGCTACCCAAACCGCCTCTGGACGTCATTTCATTACAGACGTTGTCAGTTAGACAATTCGAACATGTCTTCCTCTATAATATGTAATTTCTTCCGCTACTACTTTGACAGTCCTCTCTAAGTGAATTCCACAAACTAAAAATGTCTATGGTCACATTCAACACATAAAATGTATCCACGCTATTGCTTACTAATCTCTATCCACCTATGTTTGTTGGTTACAAAACCATAACAATAAGGTTAAAATAAGATTTAATAAATAATAAAATATAGATTAGAATTAGGTAATGATTTAGTTTTTAATTGATAAATGAAGTTGATTTACAATAATTGGCGTGATTCTGAATTTCACATCTACTGCTATCATAAATGGATACGGCAACAGCGGTACATCCCTTTGGACCTTTTCAAGCAAATAAAACTCAATAATCTTATAAGATGTGAAAACATAGACAAATTAAATTTCTCTATGATGTGAAAATACAAATTATGCCTAGCAGTAATTGCTCTAAATATTTATGGGCAATTATCGTTGTAGTGATATGTGTTTTACTCATAAGTAAGTGTTATTTACAATCGAACGATGAACTTTTTGATACATGGCTACAAGACAATGATTTCTACAAATTTAAAGAACTGTTTATAAAAAAAGGTAAAACAAACTTTCAATTACTTAACATACTGCACGCCTTAAACTGTGCTTAGTAATGTTCAAATTGCTTTTGTTTACTAATTATACAAATACTAACTATTCCTTTGTTAACCAACCCATCATAACCTTGAAATTAATTAGAGGAGACAAAAAAAAAATGCATATTAATTAACATATGATTAGCATCTGTCGCCCAATTTTGTTATGGATTTCTTTGTGTGCACTTGGAAAACTGTTTGCTTTTGCGCGCTTGCCTGTTTGGGTTGAAATGCCGCAGTCTAAGTTTTAGCGGTAATAGCGAAGCGTTTAACGTATTTTTGTGTTTTAAACCCATACCCCTTATATATTTTTTTAACTCCTCTTTTTGTACCTATTCGTTCATATTATAATTTTGTACTGTCTATGCAGACAATCGTACCCTTTCTTATTTTTTCATTAATTTTCTTTGTTAAATATTTAATATGTGGAATGATGCAAGTGAAATTTGCTCAATTGGTATGACCATTCAACCGTCCAATAGTGCCTCTTCTGGTAAGTTGTTCATATATTTCAATTTTGGGAATAATTTTTATATAATTTATTGCATAAATTGTATACTCTGCGTTGCTATAGCAACGTAAACAAACCCGGTGTCCAAAAGAAAGGTCAGGGTTAAACTGATGACGTCATGAATTCTTTATTCAGACCAGAAACATTTGAAGTTCAATTACATAAAGAGTGATTTGAATTTATAAATTAACTTGTTTATACCTTTGTACAGAAATGACATTTTATTGTTACTGTTTATAGATTACATATTAGTGATTGGTAAGGATTGCAAAAGTAGTTTTTAGTTTAATTATACAATTAAATTTTAGAAATGTATAAACCTTTAAGTTATTTATTAGACAAAATTCTTTATTTTAGAAATTATTAGAAGTTTTAGTTGCAGGGTTCCTTAAGTTGGTGATATGCACTCTAAACCCATATGAAGCTTACACTTTATAAATAATAAGAATTAGGTGTATTAAACCTTGGAGGCCGATCTTAACTTATTAACTTTGATTTTAACAAAATATAGAAGATATTATAAATATATATCATTGGAATGTAAATATGCACAAAATTTATATTTCATACCTTACGTTCAGGTTTCAGGACGTGTCCTCGGTTTGAAGCCACTAAACAAGTAAACAATATCAAAATAGCAACTAATTTATTTTCCTCATACATATTATAATGAATACAAAAGATATAAATCTAACGAGAATGAAATGAAGTGAAACAATTTTTTTTTGTCACCTAAACATAGACCGACTTCGCACGTTGAACAGCTCCAGCGAGACTTGTGTGGTTCTGCACGAATGCTGCAGAAGGTATATCTTCTTGGTTTGTCTAAATGTTTTGGCATGTGTGCTGCTTTATCATATCTTACTTCCATCGGAATTATGTGTTTGAATTTATTGCATACATTTTCACTATTGCGTTTTCTTCCCTTTTGGGCATTTCAGGTTTAGCTCCAATTAATCCAAGAATTACAGATAATTTAAACATTTTTAGACTCAGTGTTGTTGACTTTGATCTAGCTTTAAAGATGAGAAAAGAATTGACTCTTGAGACGTCCACAAAATACCAAAATATGCGATGCCACCATTTTTTGGATTTACGATCGACTTCATATGTAGACTTTAGCATATCCATTTTATCTACAAAACTCATATTGGCATTATAATCTTTTACTAAAATGGGGCACATAATTTTTTCATGAGTTCCGTCTTTTTTTCATCTTAAAACTGTTACGGTGTTTGATGGATTGTGATGATGAAATATACTGGTTTGCGGTCTTGCCATTTTAGAAAAAGACCATTTCATGGGAATTCGTTTGTACAAACACATTATTATTTCCTCTGCTGTTTTGAAGAGCATATTAATTGGTTTGGAAAACCAAATGATCAATGAGCCAAAAGATGTGCAAAAAAATATCAATTGGTTCCTCAATTTTGTCCGGTATTACTGGTCCAGATACTTGACTAAAATCTTTTTTATTTTCTAAGCAATACATGCTATCAGTGGCCCAAATGTTATTACTTTGTAATATCTCTCTAAGTGTATTTAAATTTATTTCATCATTGCTGCTCCACAAACATTTTCCGAAATATTATTTGCAAATGAGTGCTTGTAGAAAATTCATCTCGCCTATTATTTTCTTTACAATAAGTAAATTTCAATCTAGTTACAAATTGGGGGGCAAATAAAAATGGACTATATAGACCTCACTTATGAAAGGGATAAGTATCTTGTCAGATCTGGAATTAATAACACTCACGTTGGATAAGTTTAAAAGTAATTCCTGCAAGCAATATTGCCCCCAAAACCGCAGTGAAAAGATGCCAAGTGCCAGGATGAAAACATTAAATTGGCCCTGTCATTTTACTTTTGTACTTTTCGAAATAAGTTTAGATTTCTATGAATATTGAAGTTTTTTTCTGTGACCCACCTAAAGTTTAACCTTTTAGTTTGGTGCATGTTAGCCTTTGAATTTGACATGCATGTCTTACATAAAGGAATAACATGGAAGTTGATTTTAAAAATTATCAACAAAATTTTAATATCACAAATATTCAATACAAAGTTGAAATTTGTATGCAAGATAATCACCATTATGATTTATGCACAAAGCAATTTTTCTTTTTGTGCTGTCAAAAATTTGCTCAATTGTTTTTCTGTTTGTATACAACAGCTCCATTTTGAATGGACCTGCACCTTGAAGTAGTTCTAGATTACTAGAACAACTTCAGAGTTTCAGTGAGCTAAAGAGCCGAACTATTGGTTTAACCAAATTAGTGGGGTCTTTAGTGAGGAACCAGACTAAAACAGGTCCCCGAAAGAGGGCAGCAGCTCTTTAGCATGGCAGAGACCATAGGGGTCGGTATGGCATTATAAGACACTCTGCTACGACATGGAAGGCAACAGGAAACCACCATATTACCTCCCAAGTACACAGCGTACTTAAATTGATATTTAAGATGATGGCATCCTCTGGGGTAAAAGATTCCAGAGTTAAGATAGTTCCCCATTCGAATCTCCAGGATGGGACTATTTCGAAGGATGTGATCGGAAAGTATAAAAAAAGAGTCGTGAACATTATGCGAGTCGGAGCGTGGAATATCAGAAGTATGAAGCAAGTAGGTAAGCTAGAGAACTTGAAAATTGAAATGTATAGGTTAGCATTAGACATAGTCATAATCAGTGAAGTTCAGTGGCCAGAGGCAGGGGATTTTTGGAGCGAAAACTTTAGGGTAATTCACACGGGATCAGAAGAATAAAATTCGGGCATGGGGATAGTTATGAGAAAAAAGATAGGACACTGTGTAGAAAATTACCTACAAAAGAACAAAAGAGTACTCATAGTTAGATTAGAATCTAAAGCGGTAAATGCAGTAATAATACAAGTAAGTATACATGCCCACCTCTAGCTACAGTGAGGAAGAGGTACAGGCGATGTACAAAGATATCGAAGAGATACTAACACGTAAAAGGACATGAAAATTTAATAATTACGGGGGATTTTAATGCAGTGGTAGGTGAGGGTAGCGAAGGAGCGGTAGTAGGTTTATTTGGTTCAGGCACGATAAATGACAGGGTAAATAGGCAGGTAGAATTTTGCAACAAAAACAATTTAACCATCACAAACACATTATTGCAACATCATGTTAGAAGACGATACACATGGAAGATGCCAAGAGATATAGGAAGATATCAAATAGATTACATTCTTGTTAGACAACGGTTTTGGAATCAAGTAAAGGACTGTAGAAGCTATCCCGTAGCAGATATAGACACTGACCACAACATCATAATCATGAAGGCCGCTCTTAAATTTCAAAATTTAAGAAAAAGAAACAGAAAAAGACACTTTGACTTTGAGAAATTAAAAGATAAAGATATCCACGAAAGATTTGAAAAAAGTCAAATGAATTGCTGAAAGATATTGGGAAAATTTCTGATACTAAGGAAGTAGAAACAGAATGGAGTAAAATTAAATCCAGCTTAGACATGGCGGCCAGAGATATTCTGGGGTGTACACAAAAAGAAAATACGAAACCATTGATAACAAAGGATAGCCTGAATTTAATAGAAGAAAGACGAAAATGCAAAACAGACTAGAGGAAGCTGGAAAATAGAGATACAAAACCATAAAATGGGAAATTATTTGCAAATGCAGGAAAGCTAAAGAGCAATGGATTGATGAAAGGTGCAAAGAGGTACAAACTAGATGGAAATAGGAAAAGACAGACGAAGCATACAAACTAATTTGAATGAATTTTAGGGTATAATTTTAGGATTTTAGGATATAAAACCGTATAGCAAAAATATGAGGCATGCACGAAAGGAGACATCATTATAAAAAATGTAGAAAAAGTGGTTAGATGTCAAGAATAAATACAGAATTTATATGCAGGAGAGGAACTAACAGCACTAGAACAGTATCAGACATTGAAAAGGATGACTTGGGATATCCTATATTTAGAGACGAGTTTGAATTAGCATTTAAAGGGTTTGAAAAATGGTAAGACACCGAGTACAGATAAATGATGATTTGGGATATCCCATACTTAGAGATGAGTTTGAATTAGCATTAAAAGGCCTGAAAAATGCTAAAGCACTGGGTATAGATAAGGTGCAAGCAGAACCTCTGAAAGCTGCTGGACACGCAGTAACGGAAGATCGCTTCTAACTTGTAAGCTATATGTATGAAACAGGCGAGATACCCAAAGATTTCAAACGTAATATCATAGTCACTATACCAAAAAAGAGAGGCACAGATAGATGTGAAAATTTTCTAACAATATGTTTGACAGCACATGTGTCAAAAATATTAACTAGAATTGTACAAAGACGGATGGAAAAATGAACTGAAGAAGTACTAGGAGGAGATCAATTTGGGTTGAGGCGAAACAGGGGAACACGGGAAGCTATTTAAGCTCTGAGCCTGATAATGGAGAAGACAATTGAAAAAAGGAGAAAGTGTGTATATAATGTTTGTAGATCTGAAAAAAGCATTCGACGATGTAAAATGGAAAAAAAAGTTTGAAATACTCAAAAAGATTGTAATTAGTTTTAGGGATAGACGGATAGTACATAGCTTATACAAAGAGCAAACAGCTGTAATAGAATTATAGCAGAAATGTAGATAGATGTAGATATTAGAAAAGGAGTGAGACAGAGATATGCCCTATCCCCTTTGATTTTTAACTGTACATCGAAGAAGCAATGAATACTGTCAAATGCAGAGGACATTTGCAATTATTATGCAGAGACAAAAGATTAATATGCTTGGATTTGCAGATGATATTGTTACGTAATTCTTGGGCAGCACGTTGGGCGCCAAATTTATGCTACGTTGTTCTTGTAGCCGTGCGTAACAACAAGAGATCACGGAATGACCGGGCTCAATCGGAGATTAGGGGGGGTTGTAGGAAGCAAACTGACATAAAATGTATACGGCGGTAAGGAGTTAGTGACAGTACCTGTAAGAAAAATAATTAAGCAAACCTGAAAAACAAAAGATTAAGCATAAATTATTCAGTACTTTGTAGATGTAAGAAAACTGTTTTGGAAAAAAAACTATATATTATAATCACGATAAAAGCATTACAAAAAAATTTTGATTACAAAGTGAGGTAATATTGGGGAGTAGCAGAAACGTTTCCTCACACACCAATTAAACATAAATCAGACAAACTGTTAAT
Source organism: Platerodrilus igneus (assembly GCA_036346225.1). Taxonomy (NCBI): domain Eukaryota; kingdom Metazoa; phylum Arthropoda; class Insecta; order Coleoptera; family Lycidae; genus Platerodrilus; species Platerodrilus igneus. The sequence continues at coordinate 3,465,704 of JARFIW010001259.1, read as the reverse complement.
ACAAGATAAAAAGATAAGACACAATTGATATGAGTAATCTAGTAGTATTATTTTTTTCTTTCTTTTTTAAAAGCCTGCAGTTCTATTGCAAAAAGGTCTCAGAACGACGAAGATATGGCAAAACAATTTAAAGTAATACTAAGTAGGAAATAGTTCAACTTACAGAAAGTCCTTCAGTAACGCTTCCTTGTAATTGGAGTGGGGGATTCACGATGTCCTACACTAACGAAGCACTGCACCCTTGACTGTGAGGGTGTGGATGGAATTGCTTACACTTTACACTAACTCACACCTACGCGTTTCACTGGTGTTAGCAGCAGACATCATTATATTGATGGAACCATGTAGCATTGATAAATTTCTTGTTAATTCTATTTCCGGAGACAATAATTTCGAAATATTTCGTAACACAAATCGCAAAAATTGTAGTAAAAATTTAGAATTTAGAATCACGGGCTTTCAAGGCACGATGTAATGCCTGTCATTTGATAAGTTCTTGCATTAAACCAACAGTAACGCGAGGTGTTTTATTTGCTACATATGGTAACAAAGAAAAATCTAATGCTTTTGCATAACGAAATTTGCACAAGTAGTGATCTATTTTAGATTCTTTGGTAGTAAAAAATTCAGAACTACAGTATCAACTGTATTTACATGTGAATGAGATACATATTTATAAGAAGCAACCTTTTTTTTTCATCTACTAAACCTGCTACAACTGTATCATCATTTTTAGAACCAAAACCCAAGCTTAAAAATGCATTTGGATAATCCAAAGTATGCACTGCACTGATAAAAACAGGTAACGAAACGAGATCGCACACACATTAATCCTAAAGAAAGAATCGGTCAAGTTTCACAAGTTCTACAACGTTTTTCCCACAAGAAAAACAACTAAAACCACAATTAGTAAAAACGTGTAAACATTAATTAAGTCCGTCAAATGTTCCGTAACGCACGTTATTTCAAAAGAAAAACTCAACTAAGAAACACAATCGGTAACCGCACGTGTGGTTGTGTAAAACACGCCCGCATATAAAGCATCCTTCATTCAATGCAATCAGAACTACACTCTGCAGTTAATCTACAACTCAAATTGTCAAAGCAAAAGAAGCCGTATTTTCAACGTAATTAACATCTATGAACAAAGAACAACTGCAAAACTACGCTAATCTGTAGATATAAAATAGTTGTTACCATAACATCTGAGCGTCTCTTATCTCGGTTTCGATAAATAACATAAGGAACCAAAATTTATAAGACGAATGATTCAATTTATTTATTAATGTAAATCAACCGTTATACAACCAGCTATACAAAACGATGTATTTTAAGTACGCTATACAGAAAGGGAGCGTAACAATATAACGGTATTAGCATCTAGCAAGGAAAAGTTAGAAGCAGGAAATGGAAACAGATCTAACAGAGAGATGCGGTATGAAAATTAACTAAAATAAGACTAAAAAAGTACTCGTATGTAAAGGAGGAGAAAATAAATCAAAAACTAGAATACAAATAGAAAACAAGAACTTGCAAGAGGTTAAGGATTTCTGCTACCTAGGAACCAAATAATGCAAGATAGGAAAAGCGCAAAAGATTCAAAGCAAGGATTAGCACAAGGTCGTGCTACATTTAACAAGAAAAAGCAATTACTGTGTTCAAAGACAACAAACAGAAACAAGGAAAAGATTGCTGAAAGCATATGTGTGTGGAGCACAGCACTGTACGGCTGTGAAACTCAGACAGTAGGAGAAGCGGAGAGGTAAAAGATAGAAACCTTTGAAATGTGGTGCTACAGACGTATGATGAAGATATCGTGGACAGACAAAGTTAAGAACATATGAGGTTTTAGTAATGGTAGGGGAAGAAAGAAATATGTGGAAAACAGTAAAAAATAAGAGATATAGGATGATAGGCCACCTACTAAGTAAGGCATGAGGAAATAGTACGGGATATATTATAAGCAGACAGGAAAAAGGAGAGGTAGAGGTAGACCTAGGTTAGACTATTGCACACAGATAGTGAAAGATGTAGGCTGGGATAAATTTCAGGGAAACCTGTAGGCTAGCTCAAAATAGAAACCAATGGAGGTACGCGTCCAACCAGTTCCAAGACAGAACACCTTATGATGACAAAAAAAATTGAACTTTAACCTGTTGATTATTATGAGCAACTACAGGTGTTGGTCTTGCAATATTCTCAACTAATGTTAATTGTGTGAACGAATTTACTGAAAAACTATTAATTTGGTAAATGTCTGTGTTGGACGATCTTGGCCGCCACAGGCTGCTTAACCCCCTTAAACATACTACTGAATATCGGTGAATTAGGGCATATATTTAGAAAACAATAGAAGGGGAACCGAGCTGTATCTACGTTGTAGGAATGTCAGGAAACTGTGTAGGCTAGCTCAGAATAGAAATCAGTGAAGGTACACCTTCAACCAGTTCCAAGACCGAAAACCTAATGACGTAGAAATAATTGCACTTAACCTGATGATTATTATAAACAACTACAGGTGTTGGTTTTGCAATATTTTAAACTAATCTTGATTGTGCATAGGATTTATTGGAAAACTATTACTTCGGCAAATGTTCAAGTGTTAGGGACTTTTGCTAGCCACAAGCTGCTTAACCCCCTTCACATACCTTACATTTGATTTTCCAATGCTCCACCTGAAGGTACCTACATTGGCCAGGAAGCGAGTTTTTTTTTACCTGGAAATTTTGAATTTTGCCGAACTCTTGCTGTTGCAAGCAAGGTAGGGATCTTTAACGTGCATACCAAGACTCACACATGGGACCTCCATTTTACCTCTAATCCGAATGAGGGCGTATTTTTGTGAAAAATGCTCGCCTAACATTTTGCAAGTGGACCGTGACGGAATGTGTACCGGAGACCTTGGGCATAGTAGTCACACGCATACCAACTACACCACATAGCCCCCCTCCACCTCATATACCTCTGAATATGGGTGATTTAGGGTATATAGTTACGAAACAATAGAAGGGAACCGAACTGTATCTTACAAAAAAAGAGCAGCGGCTATGTTCGAAGACAACAAACATAGAAACAAGGACAAAAGTGTTGTAAGCATATGTGTGGAGTACAGCACTGTACGCCTATGAAATAGGGACAGTAGGAGAAGCAGACAGGAAAAGTAAGAAGCCCTTTGGAATGTTATTCTTCAGCATCGACAGATAAAGATAATAACAAAGAAGTTATAGAAATAGTAGGGGAAATAAGATATGTCGCAAATAAAAAAAAATAAGAGAAATTGAAGGGTAGGATATGTTCTAAGGCATTTTTGGGGAATAGTGCGGGCTATATTACAAACAGATATAGGAAAAGAGAGGTAGATGTTGACCTAGATCAGAATATTGCACGCAGATAGTGAAACATGCAGGCTGTGTGAATTTTGGGGAATGTGTAGGTTAGTTTAGAATTGGAAACAATTGAGGTTTGCGTCTAACCAGTTCCAGGACTGAATACTTAATGATGATGATGACAATAGCTACAGTAATTGCACTATTTAGTTCTTAGACAATGCAAGTGGGGGATCTGATATTTTTTATTTTTTCAAATACCCAAAAAAGAAAATAGTTGAATAATATTGATGACCTTGGTGGACATATACTCGACATATTGTCAGCAGTATGCTTGCCCAATTCATCATCATGAAATTGATCTACAAGTGTTTGCTAAATTGGTCTGTATTTTTAAGCGGTTGTTAAAATAAGATGTGAACCAATCCGCAGTGCAGCCATATGTGCAGCACACACAGGTGGTATGTTTGAAGAAGTACCCAAGGGAACCAAAGTTTGATGGGTGCTGAAAGGTGCTGTAGTCCAATTTGGACAAAAAATATTGCTTATTTTTGTCCAAAGGTTGAAATATGTGACAACTTACTTAGCACAGTGCTCACAGTAAACAATATTAGGACTTCTGTAAACCTATCCATCTTTGCCGTTCTAAACCCAGATTATTCTAATCAAACCTAAAATAGAAGTAATAATAAATTTGCTAAAAATGTTTTCATTTTATTTTTTATATTTATATTGTTATATGTGATTTACTTGAATTCTATGGTTTTTCTTTCATATGGTAGTTGATTCTGTCGATTATTGCTTAAATATTTTTAAGAAAGTTATATACACAACAGTGAAAGTATATATGTTCTGTAGTATTTTTCCAAATTCAGACTGATGTTATGAACGGTTTTATGTTCTACTATAAAGTTATAAATATGCAACATGTAGATGCTAATTGCTGTGCTTTATAATGTTTCGATATCATAAATATTTTTTTTTATTTGTAGGTATATCACAATTATCTCAATGTGGTGAAGTAAACAATTTACCTGAGTTACCTGCTCCTGACGAACAACGTCTTCAGAAAGCTGCAGTGTTGCTTCAACAAAGGCTCGTGTTGCGTCAATGGCTTATCAAGTACAATTTACAAAATTATTATCCAAGGTAAGAACATAATTTGTTTGTATAGTCTTTCCAAGTTTGTTATAGTTCGTTTTGATTTATATAAAAGTAAACAAAAGTAAATGATATTAATCCTAATTTTTCATCCATTTTGAAGAATATAGATCTTTTTATAAAAATTTCAAGCCACAAGAATAACGACTAAAAAATGTATAGTGTTCTTAATTATTTATTATTCTGTTTAAATTGTAATTGCTACAGAAATGAAAAAGTAACTCGCTTAATTCACAACTTCTTTTTATTTAGATAATCCTGTGTTGATTAAATTATAATGAAACTGGTGGTTTAATCGTTGCAGCTTGTACCATGGTTTAAAGAAAGAGAATTGGTTTCAAATAGTGCCTTGAAGGGTGTTTAATGAGGTTCTTATATCAAAAGATCTTGGCTTATAACTAATTTTGACCATGCACAAAGTAACATTAATATTATTCAACATACAACTACAATAACCAAATAAAGTAAAAATTCATGTGAATAATGTACTGCGGCAACTTAAAAGTAACATTAATGAAATTTACTTATATAGATACTTTGTATATCAGATATACCTACTAATACACATGTGTATATTATGCAGATTAACTTCAGTGATGAATTGCATAGTATGTTGACTTTTAGGATGAAAAAGTTTTTAAAACCAAACTACTCTGAATTTTAAGTAAAAAATAAAAGAAGGTTAGTAAAAGGTTCTGCAAGTTATAGCAGTGTCTCATTTTACTATATTTTTTTTTTTTTATAAAACATAGAAAGTAATTACACTTAAAGTTGGAATTTCAATTTATTACCAAACGAACGCTATATTTTACAGATACAAGGGTGTCATATTTAGGTAACCACCTGGCTGGAGAATCCTTTAAAGTTGTTTTAATTCTGCACATCATTTTGGGGATGCATTCATTTTCTTCCTCAGGTAATTTTTGCCACCGAGGCAAGCTTTACTAAAGTATACACAAGTAGCATTTATTTAGTCACTGATATATGCATGAGGCAAATGACCAATGATGCTAACGGACAAATTTAATAAATCTTAGAGTTTTCAAACCAACCTAATATTATCGAACAAAAATAAATACGTTAGTGTATTAATACGAATCGAACAACCTTGTTTCACTATAATAGGAATTTAATGTGAATAATTAAGCAGTATTACGGCGAATTAATTCTTTTAAAGCAAAACTAAACTCAGGCTGCATCATCTAAGCAAATTATAGGGACTTATAATGAGCGGAATTTATTTCTTTTACACTGCGTCTCTCCAAAAAGAAAAAAAATCATAACCAAAAGATATTATTTTTATAAGCTTTTCAGTAACAGCTGCAAAATTCTAACTAATGACACGTGTACACTTAAATAACTAAACAAAGTATACAAAATCTAAACTTGACCTGTGATTTCATCTGGCAAAATCAAAGAGAACTTATAATAATTCTATTTAATAAAGAGGGCATAATAGTAAGCAAAAGAGTGCACCGGTAATTGCATGTACGAAACGCCCAAAGAGGAGACATCTGAAAAGTCGTAATAAGTAATATGGCCAAATCGATGTCTAACACTTTTGTTTAACACAAGGGAGGGTATAAGAACCACTACTGCAGGCCTACCAAGATCTATAGTATAATCTATTCAAACTACTAATCTAACCAAAAGTATATAAGTACATGTACACGCATACTCCTATACATATACATATATGGCTGAAAATTTGAACAAGGGACAATTTCAGTCCCAGAGAAAAAACTAGTTACCTGTTAATTGCATTTGAGTGACATATTTATTAAATTAATATATGTGTTTAGCATTATACATAAATCAAGTGTGTTTTGTGATTTAACCTTTTTAAATGCAAAGAAAATATAAAAAACCATAAAATCTGTATCGGCGGTCACGCGTCCCTAACAGGAGGTTATGTGAGAACACGTCGCCTATTTTCACAATTCAGTCACCTGCGCTTGCAAAGATATTTATTCTTTATTAAAAAAATTACGGGAAACTTTATTTCGATGTTTATTGCACATATAAAAAAATTCTAAAATATTTACAACCGCCGAAATTTAAGTCCCGAATGTTTCTTGTATCGGCGGTCGCGTAACTATTAATTCAACATTGAACAACCAGAAGGCTCTATAAACCCAGTTTGACGACTTATTTAGTTGCGCAATGACCTTCAGTGCTAATGCGTGTTGAGTTGTTTACAGCAGAGGTGTTTATAAAAACGTGGTAAGTTTAATACTATTTAAAATTACTAGAATATGTTTTCTAATGTAACAACGGTAGCGCTATTTGTCAATGCAGCAATAGCAATGGATATGTTTTTAATATCAAATATGTGGTCGTTATGTTGGTTCGTGCTATACTTGATTGCATCAGCTGGCAGTGTAGCTGCCATGTTGTCAAAAGCTCGGGAATTCACGTCTGTTGTAACGGCGGTCATAGTATCGGCGGTCACATTATTACGTAATATTCGCGTGACCGCCGATACTTCTGTGACCGCCATTTCGCGTAATATTTGTCAGGTTACTCGGCCAGATATATTTATGAAAATATGTCAATTTGTTATTGTTTATAAAACATTACGGTTTGCAGATTAAAGGCAAGAAAGATTGCATTGCAAAATGGAAAAGGAAAAGAAAAATACGACTCTAGATTTGCAAGCGTTCAAAGCAAAATTGAAACGTGACAGAGAAGAGGCGGCAAAACGTAGAATTGATTTGGAATCTAAAAAAAAATTAGAGCGACGCACAAAAATTTTAGATTATCAAAAAAAGCGTTACCAAGAAATGAAAGAAAAAGGAAAGCTACGACATGCTTGTTTAGAAAACAGAAGAACTCTACCGCCGCCCCATGATATTGCCAGCAACGTAATTTCAAATTTAGATGTTAATTTAGAAGCTACTTTAGGCCATAGAGTCAGCAATAAGAATAACACAAACGAAATCATCGAAGTGCAGGAATTAAATTTAGCAGCGAGCGTCGAACCATCTAAAAAAGAAATTGCATTACCAAATCATTGTAACAAAAAAAAGAAAACTCCCAAATTGAGTCAAAAAATTATGGGAGAAAAGCGTGTAAAGGCAAGAGAGAGAGAGACAGAAAAGAAGAAGAGCTAAATTAAGTGATGAACAACGAGAAAAAAAAAGAGAATATGACAGACAGTATCAAGCAGAAAGAAAGGCAAAGGGGACTTGGAAAACTAGAAGTCAAATGAATGGAGAAAAAAGAAAAGATAGAAAATTGGTGAGGGATAGAGTAAGACGTTATAGGGAAAGAAAGCGGCAAGAAAAGCAGCAGAGTATGCATTGTAGTACTTTATCTGATAGTTTTTGTGAAGTGGGTGAACATAGTTCTTTAAGTAACTCTGCGAAAAAACGAACAAAAAAGGTCAAAAACCTTAATAGATCACGAGTTTACAGAAACTTAATTGCAACTAAGGACAAATTACTAATTGCTGAAAAACGTGCGGCAAAGTTCAAAAAACGCTGGCAACGTTTAAAAAATCATAATACGTCGCCGTCTCCAACAAAAGCAATAAATGAGTTAGCTGGAGGTTGAAAAGTGCCTACTCCAGTAAAAAGAAGGTTGATTTTCCTTGAATGTATGTCAAAGGGATTGGAAGCAAAAAAAGTGGAAATCAAAGACAATGGCGACCGAAAGCGTTTGAATGAGTTTAATAAACTTGTGTCCAGTAGGCAGTTACGAAAACACAGACTGATTAAAGAAGCACATACTTTAGTGAGCTATAAGAGCTACCGACGAGCCAGTCAACTAATTCCAAAGAAAACTGGTACAAAAAGAAAATTGTTCAAAGAAACAATATTTATGGTTAGAGCGTTTTACTGCCAAGATATAAATTCAAAAATGTTACCAGGGAAAAAAGATTGCATTACTAAAAAAAAGTGAAAAAACAAAAAAGACTATTGCTAGACACGTTTAAAAACTTGCTTCTAAAATATAACAAAGAACATCCTTTAAATCCAGTATGTTACAGCACTTTTAGGATGCTTTGACCATTTTGGATTGTTTTTCCAAAGTTAAGTGACAGGAACACATGCGCTTGTGCACTTTGCTGCAATATGAATTTATTTCATGAAAGAGAAATACAGCATAAGGTTATCAGTAAAAATTTGAGAGAACTTATCGAGGAAACTGTCTGTAACCCCAACGAAAAAAAATGTATGGAAAATTCCTGTCAGCACTGCAAACATAACACTTTCCTGACTTATTCGTTAGATAAAAACGAAGAAAACCAACCCGTGACTCATAAACAATGGGAAAACTGTAAGAGAAAGATATTTGAAACCAATGAAAAATAATAAGGGTAGTAAAGAAAAAACTGTGCACTGCACAAAAAGGAATTGTTCGACAAGATATCAGTACACCTTCTTAAATACAAGGAACACACCTATAAAATTAAACATCAGTATGTGTCAATCAAGAATTTAAAAGAAACACTTAAGGCCAATGAATGTTTGATTCATATCGATTTTTGAGAATTATCTTTGCAAATCATATGAAGAATACAGAGCTGCCATTTTGGTGGTTCAAAAGGCAGCTATCTTTGCACACAGGTATTATCTACAGTAAAAATTACATTAAGTCATTTTGCACTGTTAGTGAAGATACAGAGCACAAAGCCCATGCAGTGTGGGCTCACTTGAGACCAATTTTTGACATTGTACAAAATTATGACCCTAAAATAGACACTGTGCATATTCTATCTGACGGGCCATCCTCACAGTATAAAAATAAATTTAATTTTTATTTTATGACAACATTTAAAGAATACTTGCCTCAAATTAAATATATGACATGGAATTTTTCTGTGAGTGGTCATGGGAAAGGTCCTGCTGATGGGGTGGGCGGTGTAGTCAAACGGTGTGCAGACTTGAAAGTAAAAACAGGGACCGATATAGTTGATGTAACTTCTTTTATTGAAGCTGTAACCTCAATTTGTAAAAAGGTAACTTTAATTGAAATTAAGCACATACAAATTGAAGAAATGCGCAGAAAGAGACCACTAAAAGTAACATCAGTAACTGGTATCTCCAAAGTGCACCAAATAACTTGGGATGCAACGAACCACTCGATAGTATACTTGATGCAGCTCAGTTGTTTTGCTTGTGATTATAATGAAGTATGTAATCACCATTGTCACTACGAAGGTAGAGAACTACTTGTAGCTGAATACGAAGAAACGCAACCGGTTGTAGAAGCAGATATAACCTGTATCCTTTTCACAGTTGCAATTATTAAAGATATGTTTAAATTCTTTAATTTTGGGAAATTCAGTTTTAATTTGACTGTGTTGAATTTAAAATAATCTAAATAGAAATCTCTTTTATTAAAAGTTTCTTAGCTACTATCTCAGATGAAGTAGATAGGATCACACGTGAGCAAGAAATACATGGATACGAAGATACCCCTGTTGGGTCATGGGTAGCTCATATATGACAACCAGTGGTACCCAGGTATGTCAGTAATACTGTTAAAATAAATCTAAGTTTTCTTCTAGGAATTGTCGGAAATAGTTTTAATGGCAACAGCACTGTAACATTCATGGCAAGGGCAGGTGATGATAAGTTTTACTGGCCTGATCCAGCTAATATCCAATCTTTATGCACTAAAGATATTATGTGCCACATTAAAGATCCTCCCTATCCGGTGTCAAATAGACATTTTAAAATTGATGGAGAATACAATGTGATGTTCAGTGATCTTATTTGCGCTTGATGTATTTACATAAAAAATTTATTAAAAGTTTAATACGTTTTGAAGTAGTGTCGGACCGTTTTTATTTGTTTTGGTTTTATTATTTCCCACTTTATAACAGAACAGCTTTTGTGAATCACAAAAGAATTCTAATTGAGAAAAAATTGTTATAATTGTAACAGAGGTCACATGCAAATAACAGAGGTCACCGTATTTTAAATATTTGTAACGGAGGTCACTCTTGTAACAGGAGGTCACATACTTATATAAAAACTTGCAAGCTTATGTCTACATGTTACACATTTAATTTTAACCACAGAATGACCACAAAGAATCATTTTAAGTTGGAAATATAAATAAATATGGATTAATATCCAATCTTTAAAGTAGTCTTAAAAAATTATACTACATTTTGTATTTTTTTGACTTTACTGCATTTATAATATTTTATTGATTCATTTATCACATAAATATTGCTCAACCGTAATTTCTTTAACTAGTTGTTTCTTCAGTCTGTGAATTAAACACAACCAAGAATTATTATTATAGGTTATTCATTTCCTTATTTATATTCAAAGCATGTGACCTCTGTTACAAAAAAAGTGACCTTTTCCTATTTATACACCTCTAATTTTCTTTACTTACACCAACTTAAATGGACATGCATTTTTAGTTGTTCTAGAAGATCTACAGATTTAAAAGCGCTATATATCAAAGTTGTCCAAAGACTTTTATATTTTAAAGTTCTATATGAACCAATTGTCCCCTGTTCAAATTTTTACCCATATACACATACATATCCAACACCATTAAGCACTAATTTAACAAAGAATATTTATCCCCAACCAAGTTTTAAAGTTATGCACATTTTACACAAAAATCCATTTATCTATTAAACTTTTTGGTGATAAAAGATTTTACCTAAATCCTAAATATATACTCCCACCAAAATGTTTAATTTGCTAAAATTTCTAAATTACTGTTCCAAACTAAGAAGAACAACGTGGTAACTAGCAGAAATCAAATCTAAGTTACTGTATTACCAGACTTTTCCTACAACTATCTACATTCGCAAATAACATAAACTACACGCGGGTCCTCTGCATCTAGTCGTAATCATCAAACTGTGAAATGCAGTTGTATTATCCTAACTTCACCAAGTGTAAAAAAATTTACACCACAAATCAAACTGAAATGAAGGTGTATTATCCTAACTTCACCACAAAATGTGCAATTACTTCACACCAACTGCAAACTACAAACAAATGTAAACTTATTATAGTATCAGCACAAATTCTTTGAATCACCGCTAATAAAACTTATAACAAGATTCCTCAAAAAAAGTATGGCATCTATTCACTAGAGAACACTTACCAAGGTGATCTACTATACAAACTTCCACTAAAACTTTGTTCTAAGAACAAAACTGTGCGCACAACCAAGAAGGAGGCAGCTACAGAACAAAAATGATTATAAGTCTACAACATCTTTACCTAAACTAAACATTCTAAAATGTGCAACCACTAAACTCTAAACAAATGTACAATAAGTGAACTCGACTATAATACTTAAATGAAGACAAAAGTTTCGTCAAAAGTCTTCACTACTAAGAAAACTATACGCAAAGAAATTTCAAAGGGTCAAAAATTATCAATTCCTATCTCCCGAATTGCTATCTACAGAATCTAGAGCAGAAAACGGTTTCAAATCCTTAATGTGCCACTTTCCTGCTTTTGTTCCATCTAAATTCTCTTATTCATAGACTAAATTCGAAAATTTCTTACGAACTTTACTCAAAACAAATTTTGGAGTTAACTTAGTTGCAAATTTATCACCAGCACTTGAAACTACCTTATTAGCTCTCCAAACTTATCTCTTACTTTAAAGGAAATGTTGCTTCTCTTTAAGTTATACTGACGACTGAAACGTTAATATGCTAAATCTAATTTCTTCCTAACATCCTTAAAAATATCAAAAAGACCTTGAGGATCTAAACATAGGATGATCTACTACCAGAAACAACGTCAACATCTTCATCAGATTCAAATCCAATACTATAACATTTACCACTTAAGGGAACCTGACGACCAAAGACCAAAAAACTCGGCAAATAACTGGTAGTTTCATGCTTTGCTGAATTAATGACATACTGAATTTGTGTTAACTCAATATCTCATGCGCCATGCTCTTTGATATACGAACAAATGGCAGTACCAATAATTCTGTTAATTCTTTCAACAAAATTACACTGGTGAATACCAAATTTTTTGAATCTCATACTTTTGACACAACGTCTTAAAACTACGACTAATTAATTATGGACCATTATCACAAATTTCAAACTGTGGCACTCCATAAACCAGAAAAACTTTATCTTCTTAAAACTTTTCAACTAAATCTGCCTTGGCACTATGCAAAGGAAGTAAACAAAGTGAATTCAAAAACCAATCGCCTATAACTAAAAGCCACTTATAACAAGTAATAAACTAAAGGACTTCAAACATTAATAACACCTTTTCCTCTAGAAATTTTTTAATAGATGTCTGTACTCCGAAGTGTGTGTAACAAAGTAAACTTTGAGAAATAATCACATAAAATGTTCGTGAAGTTAAATTATTACAAGAGAAATTAAAAAAATATATAGCTTGTAATTTACTAAATATATTCTTCTAAAAAAAAAAATAATCACTACCATGGCTAACCACAACTCAATGCTATGGTACACTCTCGCTCTACTCATAACTAAACTGCCAAAACAAATAAAAGTGCCCTACAATGCATAAATTTGCTGGAATGACATACTCTCTACGAGCCTCACCTAGACTAATAAACAAAAAAATTACATCATCACCGACCTCAAAAAAAGTGATGCGAAACTGCTAGAGGACAAACTCAGCTTGTGTCTCATCTAGACTTACGTACTACTGAGCAACCAACCACATCGACAAGTCTTGCCTGGACTAAACAGAATTATACCTGCTGCGTTGAAAAGCCGATAAAAATCAAAAAACTGTTAGCAAAACAAAACCGTGCCTACTGCACAAGAGCTATCCTCAAACGTTATAACGACAATAAAATTTAATGTACCAATTTAATATAGAATAACCTCATATCTCCAGAGATCATGTAAATCGAACAAATAATCCTTGTAACTAATACGGATAGAAGACGAACCTAAATACAAAACACTATTGGCAACCTCACTCTGAATGAACCATTTATTATTTTTAAAGTCAGCTATTACACCAAATAATTTTGCAAAATCACTACCAAATATAAAGGCATGTGGTAGAGAGGGCACACTGGTAGCTCCATGGTGTAGTTGGTATGCATGTGACTACTATGCCCAAGATCCCGGGTTCAAATCCCGACACGGTCCGCTTGAAAAATGTTAGATGAGCATTTTTCACAAAAATATGCCCTCGTTCATATGAGAGGTAAAATGTAAGTCCCAAAATTTTTGAAAAATGTTTGAAGTCACGTTTAATGAAATTCTTTGCTAAAAATAAAATACTACATGATTTACAATTTGGCTTTCAAGAAAGTAAATCTACAAATGATGCTATGTACTCTGTAATTTCAGACGTAACAATTCCAACCAAAAGTGCATCGCAGTTTTCCTTGACCTGACAAAGGCCTTTGACACGGTTAACCATGACTTGCTTCTAAATCCCCTAGAGCAGATTGTAATTCGAGGCATAGCATTGGACTTAATGCGTAGTTACTTATCCAATAGGATACAAAGAGTTAAAATAAATAATGAATTAAGCGAACCTGAGATAATTCAAATTTGAGTCCCGCAAGGCACAGTACTTGGCCCAATACTATTCTTATTCTATATAAATTCGCTACTATCCATTAAAATATCTGCAAAAATAATATCATATGCTGATGATACTGTGGTTATTTTTAGAGGTAACTCTTGGAAAAACTGCAAACGAGCTGTCGCTAATGGTATAAAAAAATTATGAACTGGCTTAATTTGTTTCAATTGTCGTTGAATATTAGCAAATCACTATATATTGCATTTGGAATAACTGAAGTAAATAGGCCCGACTTTACAAGTATAAAGGTAACTGGTCTGGAAGATGAAATTTGTGAAGCAAACCAAGTGAAATATTTAGGCATAATCATAGATAGAAATCTAAAATGGTCTAACCATGTTGACTATTTAACAAAGAAAGTTAGAAAACTTATATACAAATTTTATCAACTTCGTGAATTTCTTTCAATAAAAGTTCTTCTAATAATCTACAAATCACTAGTTGAATCTATATTCCACTATGGGATACTTATATGGGGCGGATTGTATAATAATGCATTACAAAAACTTAATACAACACAGAACTATATTCTAAAAGTTATCTTAAACAAACCCAAGAGAACTCACTCAAATATGCTTTATACAAAAGAAATACCAAATCTTCGATCACTGTACTTTCACAGTATATGTATGTTTGCTTTTAGGAATAAATTACTAAATACATACTCATTACCAAGCTACAATGCTCGCAGTACTTCGCAAAAGCTAATACAAGTACCAAAATTTAATAGAACTCTCTGTCAAAGACTACCAAGCTATACTATACCCAGCATTTTTAATCAGTTGCCAATTGAAATTAAACAGCTTAGTAAAATAAAACAGTATTCACACAAATCAAAAGAATACATATACAAAAACTACAGCAAATTATTGAAACTCTTATACTAATTTACCTTGTTACAATTACTAATCTATATCTATACGCTTACTAACACCATCCAATACAACTTGTTTCATCTGTTTATTACATTTAATAATTTTTGTTTACTATTATCCTAGCACATACAAGTGTGTAATCACTTAGGTGCTTAATTTTGTATATACATAACTATAACACCATGTACAATATTATTTAATTTTAAATGTCTTTAATTGTATATAATTATTCTTCTAAAACTGTCTAAATTCTATAAGCTATAATTGTAATTGTACATTGTAATTGTAACGTATATGCAATAAATAAATAAAATAAAATAAATAAATAAATCTGTGTTGTCATGCACGTTAAAGAAAGTAGAGAGGGCACAGCTAATGCTCTAAGAATACGACAAACTTTACCAACACAAATAGGTAAGTCGACCTAACCTAAAACAGTTTTCACTGCACCATTCGTTGTAGCAATACATTATTTTTTTAACTAAAAACTTTTAATCTTAACTTTTCAATTAATTAATGGAAGAGCCAAAGATGCAATCATGGAAGTACTACATTCAGAATCCAAAAGACCTGTAATGTTTCTATCAAGGAGCTTCACCATAATGTATGGACAATTATCACAAATTTTTTTCACAAACAGGGAATCAGTCTTAAGTTTAGAAAAGATTTGACAAAAATTTTTCACTACATGAAGCCATTTTGACCATTCAGTTTTACAAAAGAATTTTTCTTGCATACACAACACAACCGTAGCCTTTTCAAATGATGCTAAATGCCACCTACTCTGCATCTGCTGCTTCATTCGTTTTTGAACATAACTGACATGCAGTCGCCTTAACTTCTTTCCGACCACATCCATAACAATAAATTTTTCTAGGTGCCACCTCATGAACAGTTCCAACAAACTAATTTATCTATCTTAATAGGAACAGGCGAATTAACAACTGGAGGCTCAGACGTATCATGATCGACTACGTGTACTTTAGGGAGGGGCGATTTATTTTTATAGACCTACTCCTAGCTGCGTCCATTTTTTCATCCGAAGCAAAACGGTTATTTTGTAAGTGTTGTTTACAGTTGCTAAAAGATTTATTAGGCTTTCTAGAATACACCAAAACAGATCTATGTTTTATCAAAGAAGCTTTCTCTAATTTTTTGCACAACTTTAACAAAGTGGACACATCCGGAATCTCTGACAAAGCAAGTGCTGAAATAAAATCGGAGAACAAATTTTTTCGTATTATCTTGACTTTAATTACTTCAGCTGGATCATTGGTGAGTCTACTAAACAATGTCTGCAAATGCGCAACAAATAAAACAATACTTTCATCATTTCCTTGACGGCGATTTTTAATTTTCTTTCAAATATCATCATCTGGAAAACCAGCTGAAAATCTTCCATTAATCACTCTACCAGGGAACTCCAATCTTTCAAAGAACTCCTTACACTCCGGAACCAAATTAATGCATTTCGCACGAATAACTCACAGGCAGCATCGAATAAGTCAGCCTCGGGGACCTTGCGAGAGTGTACTAACTCCATCCAAGAATGAATATAATTGCTTAGTCTCCTGAAAATTTTACTGACCACGAACCTATAGGCAAAGAGGGTGTTATGTACGTAGCAGTATGACTAGGCACATTATCTACCTAAGAAGGTACTGAAATACTTCTGTCAAGACTAGCGGACTCTTATTGACTTCATCATATAATTCGGCTTTGAAGGTAATTATAGTAGCTATGTCTCATTTCTAAATTTAACAACTTCCTCTGGATTTTTAAAAGGAATCTTTATGCGCTTAACACAACCAGAAAGGTGTATCAGTCTTGAACAAACTCTCTTAAAAACTGAATATGAAGAGTCTCTGTCAAATTTCATAAATTCAAATTGTGCCGCTTAATTTTCATGTAGTGGTAACCTTGCTTTTGAACAAGGACAGTATGGATGTTTGCCTGTTTAAATGTATGGTTTTTGTTTTTCTCCCCTCTCGTGAGAACACTTCCGATTGAACGTTGGTGAAGTGCAGTTGTAAAAATGTAACCTAAGTTGTTTTGTCTACGTAAAAATGTAAAGTGTATATAATTCGCCCTTCTAAGTTACCAATTCATTATTATTTGTTTATATGAAGATCTGTTATGTTCATTATATTACAGTTTCGCAAGAATACATGTTTTATTTTGCAGAATGAACCAGCAAGCAGTTTTCAGGATACGAAATATCGGCTTATTTGTAATAGCCCTATGATAGTATCCTCCAATTCTAAACTGACTCAATTGAAGCATTAATGAAAATTTTTGCGGCGCATTACTCTGTTTATCTAATCAATTTAATAAGGACAAATTAAAGAATTTGATAGCTTCAATGCACTAAGTAGAAGTTCATCCTTAAATTTTTTTTACAAACGAAGTGCGCACACCGTTCATTAATTATATCCTGGCCGAGAGACCTCTGCATGTTATTAGCATACGATCGTTAGACATGTAGATAAGCTGCGCATGTCTCGTTCACTTTGGTAGTGATCGTGTGCGAAAGAAAAACATCGGTAGAGAGAATTTAACCATGGCAGATACAAGGTTTTCAGTGTTGGGAAGTGTTTTCCAGCTTCTGTGTGGGTTCACGATAGTCAGAATACAAAGAAGATAATCGAAGACAGTTTGATAGACTTCATTGTCAGATTTGGAAAACCGCCGCCAATATGACCGTTATTCGTATGGGAGAAGAAAGCCTTAGCAACAGGAAGTGTTCGTGATGCACCACATGGCGCGAGATGTATGACTCGCATTGAGACTTGTGCTGCTATGGCGAAATCAATTGCACGATCGCTGATAAAGTCAACTGTGAAATTCGTAACAATCAAATTTGAATTCAATATTTACGATTTATAACTTCCTATTTTTACCCGCAGGTGATTGGTTGATAATAAATACGTAATTTAAGAATAGATAGAAATTAATATGGCCGCCGAGTAAAAATGGTGGTTAATGTGTGCTTATAAAATATATTTGATACAAAGATGGTTGCCTTTTATTTAAACAGTTAGTATTACAATTACAGAAGATCAAGTTAATGGATTTCCAATATACACGCGTTTGTATTATTATTAAACATCAACCCGTAATCGGTCTGAAAAATTAAGCATCCTGCGATCGACAAGACCACATGCGCAAAGAGTTGCATGTTTCATGTTTTCTGCCATTCTCAATGTATGACTTGAGTGATCGCGTACATGTATGTGACATGATGCTCACACACTTCCCACATGCAAACGATCAAAATAATGTTATGTTCTCGGACGAGTGTGCAATTTGTCGCAGCTGGCAAAATTGTAACATCTTTTTTTGGGCAAAAGGCAATCCACATATTTATGAGGAAATCAAGTGCAATTCACTGCATGTTATGACTTGGACAGGAATGACATCGGACCGTCTGCTTGGACCATATTTTTTGATGATCCTGCAAACCAGCACAGTTAACTGCACATTAGTAACACGGTTACATCCGGAATTAACAGGCAGATACCGGTAAAATGGCTGCATCGTTGCCATGGCATCCACAAAGGCCGGACTTCACTCTGGGGCATAACAAAAGAAGAGGTTCATAAACAACAGTACGTGAGTGACGATCAAGCGAAAGACGGAGTTTATATACCATTCCAAAAGACCACCCCTGTTATGCTGGAGCAGATAAACACCAGAATGTGGCGATAGTAGTGTGTTTGTAGCGACTTTGCAACAGCACCTGTTCCACCACCACCTAATATACTAACAGACAATTTTCATCGATATCTACATATACTATATATGAAGAGTGACACTCAGCTAAAAACACACTACTAATTAATTGTTCTTTTGACACAATAAAAATGTCTAAATTTTTTATCCTAAATAATAAATAATGTTGAATATACTACAGTAAAATAAATATGGATTTATTACCTCGATTGACAGGGTATAAATGCAAGATAGCAGAAAGTATACAATTCATTCTTAGTGCTAAAATATGCAGTTTTCAACTCAGTTCAACTAAATAGCAATAAAACTTGAAATTTTTTTATCCTCATGATTTGGGTTTAGATGCGTTAGCGATTGCTCATCAAAACACATAGAGAGTTAATATATAAGCTTTTTTGTTATGAAAAGTATTTAATTTGAATATAGGGTGAATTATGATAGATGTTTTTTTAATTGAGAATTTAAATGATAGATGGATGCGAATAATTTGTTACGTAATTCTTGGGCAGTCACGTTGGGCGCCAAATTTATACTACGTTGTTCTTGTAGCCGTGCGTAACACAAAGAAATCACGGAATGACCGGGCTCAATCGGAGATTAGGGGGTTGTAGAAAGTAGACTAACATAGAATGTACACGGCTGTAAGAAATTAGGGACAATACCTGCAATAAAAATAGTTAAGCAAACCTGAAAGAAAAAAAAATAGTTAAGTAAACCTGAAAAAAAAAGAATGTAAAAGAATGTAAAAAAAACGGTTGGATAATCTATGTAATGTAGCAACGGTAAAAGCAGTACAAAAACTTTTAATACAAAATGAGGTAATATTGGGGAGCAGCAGAAACGTTTCCTCACACACCAATTAACATAAATCAAGACAAAAATTTTAACAAAAGATAAATAGATAAGACACAATTGACATGAGTAATCTAGTAGTATTAGTTTTTTTTGTTTTCTCTTTTTTTTTTCAATAGTCTGCACTTCTATTGTAAAAGGTATCAACACGACAAAGAATATTGCAAAACAACGGATAGATATTTAAAGTAATAACAATAGTTAGTATTTAATAGTCTGTACTTCTATTGTAAAAGGTATCAACACGACAAAGAATATTGCAAAACAACCGGATAGATATTTAAAGAAAGAAAACAAGTAGTAAATAGTTCACTTACAGAAAGTCCTGCAGTAACGAAATACTTCACCCTTGATTGTGATGGGGTTGATAGAATTTAGTACACTTACACTAACCACACCGACGCACTTCACTGGTGTTAGCAACAGACATTAGCATACTAATGGAACCATGTGGCATTGATAAATTTCTTGTTAATTCTATTTCCTGAGAAAATAATTTCGAAATATTTTGTAACACATCGCAAAAATTGTAATAAAAATTTAGAATTTAGAATCACGTCATTTGTAAGCTGGAATCACTGTAACATGTTAGTTGCCAAACACGTGTTTACCTTAACTGGCCAACATTATTGTTAAGAGAGATAGTGCACGAAGATATGTCTGTAACCTCATTTCAAAAAAAAACAAAATGGGAAAGCATGTTACAGAATTAATTTGCTAATTAATACGTTGACAACTAAATAAGTATCTTGCACTAAGAAAAAAAACGAGCTGTACATCGTATTTACTTGCTTGTAATCGCAGTTACTGTACTTGCATTTTAAGTACAATACGTTGTAATACGATGGCGAAGCCACAATGAGTGAAGCACGTGTATCACTAAGTAAGTCCGTCAGATGTTCCGTAACGCACGTTATTTCAAAAGAAAACTCAACAATTTAAGGAACAAAGAACAAATACTAAAAATTAGTAGGCCCGCGTAAGCCATAAATACCGCATTAAACTCACTATTCACAAAGCAAAACAAGCCACCGTATTTTCCATGTAATTAATAAATAGACCAAAAGACAAACTACAACTGCCCATCTGTAGATATAAAATAGTTGTTAGCATAACATCTGAGCGCCTCTTATCTCCACTTCAATAGATAGCATAAAGACGAAAGTTATAAGACAATAATTCAATTTATTTATTAATGTAAATCGACCTTTATGCAACCAGCTATGCAAAGCGATGTATTTTAAGTACGCTGCCGAAAGGGAGCGTAACAAATTCCCCCCCAGCAAAATTAAAAGGTTGGGGTAGGGACGAGAAGCAGAGGACGAACGACGTTAACAACAACCGGACTCGACAAGGAAAACGAAAAAACTATAACAATCCAATCAGAACCAACACACAAAAAAAGGGAAAAAAATTCCCGGCTCGAAGGATCAAAATGTCGGACAAAACTAAGAGTAAAGAAATCCACAGGGAAAGATAGGTAAGTAGTAGCAATCGAAGAGGACTAAGGTGTAAAGGCATAAACGCTGCCAAAGTCGTCAAAGGACGGATGTTTCTTTAGAAAAGAAACAGCACAGTTTCCAACCTCAAGAAAATTGATTTCGCGCGCGCAGAAACCAATAGAAAAGAAAAGTAGCGAGGAAGGAAACCAACAGCAATAGCCAACATAAGACACAAGTGTCAAGCCTCAAGTAAGCTAGGGAATGACAAACGGAAAACTGGAAAAAGTAACGAAGGCTTCAACTGTGGTACCAAGAAGGAGAAAAAAAAGTCGTATAATACAACCAAGTAAGAAAAGTAATTTGCTAATAGACCCAAAAGTCGACTAAGTCGTGATTCCTAAAGGACAGAAAGTAGGCCTAAAGAGCAACAACCACAGGAGCAGATATAACGAGTGATCGAAGTCAGTACATCAACTAACCGCAAGGAAAACCAGTCAGGAAACAAAAAATGGACAGGAATGTGGAATGAAGAAAAACCCGGAAAAAGTAGAATAAGAAAAAATAAAAGTCACCACACAATACTACGAAATATGTAAAATATCACAGATAAAGTTAATAAGATGGAGGAATCGTATAACGTAGGGAGACGAGTGGATTACGGTCAAAATTTGCGGCGTTTGCGTCGCCAAAAGGACAACAGATCTAGATTTGGGGACATTAGGATTATATTTAAGTGAGGTAGCAAAGGTGACGTGAAGAAAAGAAAAAAAAAAGGTGGTGTAAAGAAAACTTGGGCGCCAGTGTTTTCCAAAACCAAATTACCAGCGAAAACACAACTCTGATAATTCACAAAACAAAAAAATCAAGGAATTTTATATAGCAAAGAAAGAAGAGAAAAAATTCAAGACAGCACCAAAATAATTAAAGCCAGATAATATGGGCAGGAAAAAAAATCGAGCCGATACACAAAAAGAAGGTCAATGCCAAGAGAAAAAAAAATCAAGGTTATATATAAAAAAAAATTTAGAAAAAATCAAGAGCAAACCAAAAAAACAATCGAGGCCACATCAAAAAAAAAATCGAGAGCAATCAGAGAAAAGAGAAAAAAAATCGGAAGCAAATCAAAAAACGGGAGCAAAAAAAAATAAAAAAAAAATCGAGCCAAAATCAAAAAAAAATCGAGACAATTAAAAAAAAATCGAGAGCAATTAAAAAAAATCGAGGCCCCACGTCAGGGCGCCAAATTTATGTTACGTAATTCTTGGGCAGCCACGTTGGGCGCCAAATTTATACTACGTTGTTCTTGTAGCTGTGCATAACACAAAGAAATCACGGAATGACCGGGCTCAATCGGAGATTGGGGGGGGGGTTGTAGAAAGTAGACTAACATAGAATGTACGCGGCTGTAAGAAATTAGGGACAATACCTGCAATAAAAATAGTTAAGCAAACCTGAAAGAAAAAAAATAGTTAAGTAAACCTGAAAGAAAAAGAATGTAAAAGAATGTAAAAAAAACGGTTGGATAATCTATATAATGTAGCAACGGTAAAAGCAGTACAAAAACTTTTAATACAAAATGAGGTAATATTGGGGAGCAGCAGAAACGTTTCCTCACACACCAATTAACATAAATCAAGACAAAAATTTTAACAAAAGATAAATAGATAAGACACAATTGACATGAGTAATCTAGTAGTATTAGTTTTTTTGTTTTCTTTTTTTTCAATAGTCTGCACTTCTATTGTAAAAGGTATCAACACGACAAAGAATATTGCAAAACAACGGATAGATATTTAAAGTAATAACAATAGTTAGTATTTAATAGTCTGTACTTCTATTGTAAAAGGTATCAACACGACAAAGAATATTGCAAAACAACCGGATAGATATTTAAAGAAAGAAAACAAGTAGTAAATAGTTCACTTACAGAAAGTCCTGCAGTAACGAAGTACTTCACCCTTGATTGTGATGGGGTTGATAGAATTTAGTACACTTACACTAACCACACCGACGCACTTCACTGGTGTTAGCAACAGACATTATCATACTAATGGAACCATGTGGCATTGATAAATTTCTTGTTAATTCTATTTCCTGAGAAAATAATTTTGAAATATTTTGTAACACAAATCGCAAAAATTGTAATAAAAATTTAGAATTTAGAATCACGTCATTTGTAAGCTGGAATCACTGTAACATGTTAGTTGCCAAACACGTGTTTACCTTAACTGGCCAACATTATTGTTAAGAGAGATAGTGCACGAAGATATGTCTGTAACCTCATTTCAAAAAAAACAAAATGGGAAAGCATGTTACAGAATTAATTTGCTAATTAATACGTTGACAACTAAATAAGTATCTTGCACTAAGAAAAAAAAACGAGCTGTACATCGTATTTACTTGCTTGTAATCGCAGTTACTGTTCTTGCATTTTAAGTACAATACGTTGTAATACGATGGCGAAGCCACAATGAGTGAAGCACGTGTATCACTAAGTAAGTCCGTCAGATGTTCCGTAACGCACGTTATTTCAAAAGAAAACTCAACAATTTAAGGAACAAAGAACAAATACTAAAAATTAGTAGGCCCGCGTAAGCCATAAATACCGCATTAAACTCACTATTCACAAAGCAAAACAAGCCACCGTATTTTCCATGTAATTAATAAATAGACCAAAAGACAAACTACAACTGCCCATCTGTAGGTATAAAATAGTTGTTAGCATAACATCTGAGCGCCTCTTATCTCCACTTCAATAGATAGCATAAAGACGAAAGTTATAAGACAATAATTCAATTTATTTATTAATGTAAATCGACCTTTATGCAACCAGCTATGCAAAGCGATGTATTTTAAGTACGCTGCCGAAAGGGAGCGTAACAAATTATTCAATTCCAACTCTCTGAACGCATTAAATTTCAATATGTGGGTGGAGCATAAAATGTCCGAAATTTTCGTTTGAACAAACGAATTAAAGCACCTACATCATGATTATTGTGTTAGAACATCAGCTGAATAGATTTTGATGATAATGTGCATTCTTAAGACTTTGGAGAACAAAATTTTGTTTGTAATATAACATAAAGTTTTAACAAGCTTTCGAGATTTTTCTTATCTAGTTAACGTATTTGGCAAAACACCATTGCTAGTAGTTTGAGCAATGGCAGCCGCCTTAGTGGAATAGGACACATCCATATGTTTACTATATTTAGGTTCAGAATCGAAGTGTGTTGAACTTGAACTTTCACTTGTACGAGAGATACTAGATGCACGTGTATTTAAGGCAAGTTGATCATTATTTAAACAAGCCTTAAATAATCATTCTTTAATTACGGTTGTGAATAAAAGAGCTTACAGAGTGCATTTATAGTAGAAGTGTTGGTAATAATATTACTCTGGAAACTATTACAGTAACATTTTTAATGAAAAACAAAAATGGCTTACTACATTTAATCAGGCAATACATCACCGGCAGTCATATTTTTTTATGTGAATGCTCCTAATGTAATCATAATGATAATACCAGTAACTGTAATAATGTAAATTTAAACTTAATATTTTAAAATAATATTACAAGTATTTCACACAGAGTAAGAATGTTCTCTTTTAAAACAGTGTTTTTATGTAA
Source organism: Platerodrilus igneus (assembly GCA_036346225.1). Taxonomy (NCBI): domain Eukaryota; kingdom Metazoa; phylum Arthropoda; class Insecta; order Coleoptera; family Lycidae; genus Platerodrilus; species Platerodrilus igneus. The sequence continues at coordinate 3,441,152 of JARFIW010001259.1, read as the reverse complement.
TAAACAAATTTTGCTATGTAGCGAAGATGAAGACTGACTTTAAATATCGTAAATGATATTCAGATCCAATTTTTCTTTAGCGTCAGGAATGACAGAAACAGCCGAAATGGAATCAATAATATTAATACAGCAATTTGCATTAGAAGCATCAAGAAAGTGCAGCTTGTTTTAGCTGAACAACCTCTGTGGAAAACTGGTTTGCAAGTTTTGCATATAACACGTTTAAGGCCATTAGAAACAGCCCTAACACACTTTACAAATAACTTGTAGGAGTCATCAAATTGCCAACTTATATTTGTCAGTCATTTTTTAAATTTAGATGCACTATAATGTTGTCAATTTTGTAATTATAGTCGGAACCATGAAAGAAGTCGTCTGCGTCATTATTTGTATTCGTATGAATTAAGTTGAAAATTTTAAGTCAATGTAGTATCTAATTCATAAATACCTAATAAATATTCTGATTCGGAAGTTTCCGTCAAGCTTTGCGCATCTACAAACTGTAATGAAGCATGGTTGCCAATAATTTTTATTTTCATAGAGATAGTTGAAAAAGCATTCGACAATGTAAATTGGAAAAAAATGTTTGAAATACTCAAAAAGATTGGAATGAGTTATAGGGATAGACGAATAGTACATAGCTTATACAAAAAGCAAACAGCAGTAATAGAATTAGAGCAGGAACGTAGAGAAGTAAACATTAGCAAAGGGGTGAGACAGGGATGTGCCCTATCCCCATTGATTTTTAACTTGTACATAGAAGAGGCAATGAATACTGTCAAATGCATGAAGACATTTGGAATTACTATGCAGGGACAAAAAATTGATATGCTTAGATTTGCAGATGATATAGCGGTATTAGCGTCTAGCAAGGAAGAGTTAGAAGCTGCTCTTAATGAAATGGAAACGGTTCTAACAGAGAGATACGGTATGAAAATTAACAAAACTAAAACTAAAGTTCTAGTTTGCAAAGGTGGGAAAAATAAATCAAAAACAAGAATACAAGTATTTAACACGAACTTACAAGAGGTTAAGGATTTCTGCTACCTAGGAAGCCAAATAACGCAAGATGGGAAAAGCACAAAAGATATAAAACAAAGATTAGCACAAGGTCGTACTACATTTAACAAGAAAAAGCAACTACTGTGCTCAAAGACCACAAACATAGAAACAAGGAAAAGATTGCTTAAAACATATGTGTGGAGCGCAGCACTGTACGGCTGTGAAGTCTGGACAGTAGGAGAAGCGGACAAGAAAAAGGTAGAAGCCTTTGAAATGTGGTGCTACAAATGTATGATGAAAATATCATGGACAGAGAAAGTTAAGAATAAAGAGGTACTAAAAATGGTAGGGGAAGAAAGAAATAAATGGAAAATGGTGAAAAATAGGAGAGATAGGATGATAGGCCACATACTACGGCATGAGGGAATAGTGCGAAATATATTAGAAGCAAAGATAGGAAAAAAGAGAAGTAGAGGTAAACCTAGGTTAGACTACTGCACAGAGATAGTGAAAAATGTAGGCTGTAGGAATTTCAGGGAAATGTGTAGGCTAGCTCAGAATAGAAATTAATGGAGGTACGCATCCAACCAGTCCCATGATGAATAAACTAATGACGAAGAAATAACTGTTCTTGAATAATGTTAATTGTGTGAAAGAAGCCTTTGAAATGTGGTGTTACAGGCGTATGATGAAGATATCATGGACAGACACAGTTAAGAACGAAGAGGTACTAAAAATGGTAGGGGAAGAAAGAAATATGTGGAAAACGGTAAAAAATAGGAGAGATAGGATGATAGGCCACATACTACGGCATGAGGGAATACTGCGGAATATATTAGAAGCAGAGATAGGAAAAAAGAGAAGAAGAGGCAGACCTAGATTAGACTACTGCACACAGATAGTAAAAGATGTAGGCTGTAGAGGTTTCAGGGAGATGTGTAGACTAGCCCAGAATAGAAATCAATGGAGGTACGCATCCAACCAATCCCAAGATGGATAAACTAATGACGAAAAGATAACGGTGCTTAAACATGATGATTATTATAAGTAACTACAAGAATTGGTTGGGCAATATTCTCGAATAATGTTAAGTGTGTGAAAGGATTTACTGGAAAACCATTATTTCGGCAAATGTCTAAGTGTTGGGGGATCTTGGTAGCCACAGGTTGCTTAACCTCCTTCACTGAATCTCGGTAAAATAGGGTATAAAATTAGAAAACAATAGAAAGGGAACGAGCTGAATACACATACTCCCTGAAAAGAAGAAAAGAAGAAAAAGAAGAAAACCACCAAAAACGCAAAATCAAAGAAGCTGCTTATATAACCCTACATAAAAATAACAGTTGCAAACGAATCCGTGACTTTCAGTAAACAATGGATTCCATTACTAAAAGAAATAACAAATGAAAATCAAATGCCCACAATATCTAGGTAGCGTTGCAAGTTTTTCCTGGGTTTTCCTTGCAATATTAACATGAAATACAGCCTACATACATGATTTCTATTTATACATAAAATAACTAATTACATAAAAATAAGCATATTAACAATCCTTGTAAAACAGCATTGGTATCTGACAAGTATAAATCCACAATAAGGTTACCTCAAAACCATATACAATCTCCGTTGAACAGTATTGGTATCTGACAAGTGTAAACCCACCATAGGGTCGCCTCAGATCCATATACAATCTTCATAGAACAACATTGGTATCTGACAAGTGTAAACCCGCCATAGAGTCGCCTCAGAACCATGTTAAAATCTACCAAAGAGGTAACTTAAATCATAATGAATTTTCCCCCTCAAAATAAATATAAAAAAACGACTACTTAAGCCTTTCAATAATGCAATCGCACACTTCTTTAATAACATCCTCTCAATTGTATAAATAGAAACATGTTAAAAAAATGTTTTCCAATTCCAAGTTATTGAATTTATATAAAATTCACCAATAAAAATTAATCAGCTGATTTCACGTTAAGCGTATTGACTACCTAAAGAAAGCCGATCCCAGGTCGCAACACAAATTGAAGGCAATCATTCTGTTAAACTTTAAAAATTTTTGCTTAGAATACTCAAACCAAATATTTCAAACATCAATAAATCAAAGTCACCTTCAATTTATGTCATAAATGTCAAACTTGAAGTTTTTATTATTATTTTGACAAAGATCCTAGGTCATGGATCGAAACGTAAATAAAGTTGATTTTAAAAACTATGAGTGGTTTAATTTCCAAAGAAGATTAACCTGAATACACATGCTGTGTGAGAATTTCAGGGAACTATGTAGGCTAGCTCAAAATATAAATAAGTGCAGGTACGTGTCCAACCAGTTTTGAGATGGAAAACCTAATGACGAAAAAATAAGCGCAGATAAATCTGATGATTAGTATAAACAACTAGTTGTTAGTTGCGAAATACCTGCAACTAATGTTGACTGTGCGAAAAGATAAATTGGAAAATATATTAAATCGCCAAATGGTAAAGTGTTGGGAGAACTTGGCAGCCACAGGCTGCTTACCTCCCTTCACAACCATTGAAGGTCGGAGAAATAGGGCATATAACTGTAAAACAATAGAAAGTGATCGAACTGCATCTAACAAGAAAGAACATCGCCTATGAGGAAAGACAACAAACATAGAATAAGAAGAAAATTGTTGAAAGCATATGTTTGGAGCACAGCACAGTATGCCTATGAAATACGGGAAGTCTGAAACGCAGACAGAAAAACGGTAGCAGCCTTTTGAAATGCTGCGCTTTAGATGTATGAGGACGATAGCATGGACAGACAAAGATAATAACAAATAAGTTACAGAAATAGTAGGGGAACAAGGATATCTGGGGAAAAAGAGAAATAGTAGGGCGGACTACGTTCTAAGGCATTTTTGGGGAATAGTATGTGATATATTACAAGCAGAGATAGGAAAAAAGAAGTAGATGTAGACCTATATCAGACAGTTATAGATGCAAACTGTGCATATTTCAGGGAAATCTGTAGGTTAGTTCAGAATAGGGAACAATGATGGTACGCGTCTAACCAGTTCTAGGACTGAAGACCTAATGATGATGAGAGATAGTTGCTTTAACTATTTTTAAATGGGCGTCCTCTTGTTTTACGAGTTTAATGAATTCAGTTAAAATAAAATGTATTTTTATAAATTGAGTTACATATATTGATCTGAATAGAAACGTACAATAATTGCATTATAAACTATTTACGTCAACTGCATTGAAATCTTTCTGGGTACGATAGCTTTGGCAACCGTGCTTTATGGAAAAATTAACATTTTGTCTTGTTTACGTTTTAATAAAATGACTAATGACATCTGTACACCAAACACTTAATTTTTATTAATTCTTTTAAAACTTTAAAAAGTATATTCTATTTACAAAAACCAAGAAAGATATCCTATTTTAAAGAAAAGACATAATTTTACCAAAGGTTAACCTGTTAAGTATATAAAGTTTAAAACATATGGACATATACTCTTCTCTGTCGTTTTCCCAGATAAACGTGTTCATGTATGTCTTTACTTAAAACACGTACAAATCGTATTACTATCTTTATTATATATATTAGTTAAGCTTTTAAATAATATTAAACATACGTTTTGAATTGAGTTAGACACCTATGACGAGGACTTCTTTTGTGGTTCCAACTATAGTAAAACTTCTTGAATAAAAATTGTTTTTAAAAATAATCTATTATAATCTGTAGGAAAAAATTGGGGTTGCTATTTAAAAAAAAGTAAGTTGTATGGCACATGCGCATACCGAAAGGGTTAAAATGTTGAAAATTTTTCAAAATGTATATTTTAGTACTCCTTTTCACCTCCTGTAAACTCCATTTCAATCCAAGGTCATCAAGTTGAAATATTTAGTGGTATAGTAGAATTTATTTAAGGAGAGCCTGTACGTCATTTTACATATGTGCAAACCTTGAAAGTCAGTGGCGAAGCGGATTTAATAATTTTGAGGGTTCTCATAGAGTAAATATTCTAAAATCAAGTTTTATTTTATTGGTGGTTTAAATTAACATGGCGAATACGCGAATAAGCAAGGCACAAAACACAAAGAAACAGAAAGATAACTATGAAAGCATAATAAATAAATATAGAATGTCAGTCACAAATGTCAATTGACATTTAATAACCAATTATCTACACCACTGAAATGCTGAACGAACATGCCTATTTATAAACAATGGACTAATCTGACACCGTTTTAGCCGTGTACACATGATGACGTACAAGCTCTTCTTAAATAAATTCTGCTCTACACCTCTTAACATCAACACCCTGTACATACTGACATACATACAGATCTTTCGTAAATACTTCAATAGTTATTTTTGAAACAGGGTGGATATCGTTTTTTTAATTCTACTTATCAAGTTTGATGTGAAATGAGAATATTTGGTCACAGATCAAAATTAAGATAAATTTTTTTCTAAGATTGCTGTAGTGTAGATGAATACAAAAGGATTGATTAACAACATTATTAGCTACATATTAGTATTGCATTTGTTTTTTGTTTTAGGCTTTTAACTTTGGAAGTTGTAAGTTTAGAAGATGTATATTGGTTGGAAGATTCAAAAGCTCGCCAACTTTTAAACAAAGATTTTGCACAATGGTCAGTTGCTCGACAAGCATTACCTACGAACAAACTTCTTTTAGAAACTCTAAAAGCTGACCTATGGTCAGAAGTTGTGAAATCTAGCAGTCATCAAGACGCTTGGACATGGGGTTTGTATTATTATTATTGTTTCTATTATTTACCATGTTAATATTTCTGTTTAAAAATGTTAATACATTTTAACATTAAATTTTGTTATTCAAATCTTAACTCGTATTTGTTTATTTAAACAGTTGCTTAAACAATGCTATAAATTTAGCTAAAATTGTATGCAAATTTTCTACTACCTATGTCACTTATGGATTCAAAACAAGGTGTAATGGATAGTTGTTGCTTTATGGAAATTTTTAATACTTCCCGAATAATAAAAACCATGCATTTGATAATAAATTAAAATTATTTATCAAGGATCGAGATCGACACACAGGAAATCGCCTAAATGGTGTCTAGCAAGCGGAGATGTCATGAATCTGATGCTCTAGTAACTTAAGAAGTACAGTTCATAGAAATTGTTGAACCATCTATTCTTTTGATGTCTGGATATTGAAACCTAACCTACTAACCTCACTCACAATTTTCTTCAAAATCCTGACTAAATAGGACTAGTAGGAATGATTTTGCCTTCCGCTGAGAACAAAACCAACACATTTCCCAACACATAACTGATAAAAGGATCAAAATACAAAATTATAAGACTCCTGTAGCTGGTGCCATGATGATCGCGAGATATTGTTAGTTTTAAATGTTAAACTCAATTGTGGCTAGAGTATACCAATCCAACAATGGGTTCTTAACTGGTAGCTAGATTCGAGGACAAATAGACTATAAAAACAATAGATTGGTGAACTTGTAATAATAATACGGAATTGTAGAATAGAGTGAAAAGATTTTTTTAACAGGTTACAAATGTCTCAATAAATATATAATTGAACATTACCTGCGCATATGAAATATTTGCTTTAGATATCAGAACAGTCGATTATAAATATTACAAATGTAGGGTCTCTAATGCTTCCCTGGTGGATTCCTTGTGAGACTAAATAAAATTTAAGTTGCTTGTCATTTATCGTAACAGACTGATGTCTTCGATTTTAACTATAAAATCACTTAATTGTAATTTTATCAATGCGGTAATATTGAAGTTTTGCCAGCAATTAGCCAAAAATTATTGTGTTGACGAGCTTGCCGAAAAATAAAAACAACCAAGTATGCTACTTTAGAGGCATTTGTAGTTAATGTGATTGGTGCAGTTGAGGTAATGTGCCTTTAGTGGAATCTAGCTACTTTGTTAAATGACACCTTTTAGTTCGGTAAGGCAAGCAGTTCTGCTTATCCAGAAGTAACTTTTCTTGCAACCACTACTCTGCTACAAATATTAATCCAGCTTAATCAGCCATGTGCATCTGCAGTTTAGAAGTAGTGATCTACATCCTATCTTGATGATGCCCCGAAAGTGGGTAGAAGTTCATCTTTGTTAGTATTTAAGATGACACAGTCCAAACCCAGATAATTCATTATTGATTATAAATTAAAATACGTTAACATTAAATTAAAACGATCAGGTATTTTAAGTAAAACATTTTATTTGTTTCATTTAAAATGTTTTTGAGTAAATACTTTATAACTTCTGCAGATGACGACAAAGAGGAGATGCTCATCATACTAACAATTTTTGTTTATTTTTGTTATTGCAAGGTAATTATGCATTTATAATTTTTTAAATATTCAAAAATTTGAATTTAAAGTTTCCACCAATGAGAAGCAATTTTGGGTAGAATTGAACAAGTTTATCAGAGCATGGTGTCTTTTATTTCTTGGACAGGTTTTTGTTGTTTGTACCATCTAAATTGTAGTAAAATGCATTAAATGAATGTTGTTATCATTTGTAAAGTGATTTCTAATTACAAATGATATTAACATTATATCAAACAAATAATACAATGGCATGGAAATAGAGCAGACTTATAAAATAACAGTTTTTGAATTGCAAGGTATTTATGCATTTATAACTTTTTAAATATTTAACAATTTGATTTTAAAGTTTTTACTAAGGAGTAATTTTGGGTGAAATTAGAATAAGGTTATAAGAACAAGGTATCAGGTGTGCCTGACATATGTTATTGTTGATTTTATCACCTAATCTGCAGTAAAATATATAGAACTAAATATTATCATTTGTAAATTGATTTCTAATTACAAACGATTTTAACATTGTACCAAAGAATACAAGGATATGGAAATAAAGTCAGCTTTAATACAGAGTTCGTTCAAGAGGCCCTGTATAATGTATCAGTGAATACAAAATCACAAATGTTAATAATTGCAATGGATTTAAGATGGTTTCAAATTGAAGTAATGACAATGGAAATGAAGCAGTGTATAGATCTTCTAAAGGTTGGACAAAATAAAAAATTTGTGGTAGCTACATAGAATCAAATGTGATTTTTACATTGAGGGTCAAAATGTTTATCATTCTAAGATTTAAAATTATATTGTAAATAATAAAAATTCTTCAAAAGGAAGAGATTGTTATCGAGCAACTAGCATTTTTAAATAATTCAAATTCTTTTAAGTTGAAGTAATACTGTATAATCCGATTGTTCAATGCTTAACCAGAAGATCTACATTGGATAAGAGACGAGTTTTTTAACTGGAAAAGAATTTAGCCAAACTCCTTTCATTCCAAGGAGGGTCGGTATCTACATTTCCACTTTTGCAGCAAGGCCCTGTTTTTCTGAAAAATACCTGATATTTTTCAAAGGTTCGTGCCAGGAATCAAAACTGGAACCTAAAGATTAATAATGCAAGGATACATTGATCCAACTTACAAGAACCTAGAACTGCAATTAATGCAAATACTCTTTTATTCTGGGTACTAATTATGCTTCTAGAGGCATTTCACTTTAAGAAGAACCCAACGTTTTTTGTTTAGTTGAGTTTTTGTGGTGAGGGTTAGGAAGATGTGTTTTATAAATACTCACATACAAAGGTGCATTTTTTATTAGTTTCAGATCAGAGTAGACTAATTGACAGAATTTACTGATAAGATATAGAGATATCGTATGCTGATAGTATAAATGATTGAGAATGGCATATAGTAAACCATAAGACTCGACGCCATTGATGCCTGAGAACTACAATACCTAATTATATATAATGAAATCTTCCAAACCGATTTTTGTTTTGAGCACATACTGACATTGGGTTCTTCTTAAAGTGAAATACATCTAAGAAATCTTTACAGAGATGTTATAAACAGTACAGCATGAAAAATTGAATGTTTTTTTTTTTGTATATTTTATAGATAACAACATATACTCTTAGAACAAACATAATCGTTAGTTAGGAGTTTGACTAATTATGGAAGTTTTAATAATTTGATAACTAATCAATAATTATATATTTTGTAGGTTGGTGCTTACCGTGAATAAAGATTTACCTTAATTTAACATTAGATTACATTTTCGTACATCTTGCAACTTTGCTTGTACTGTTAGATTTTTATTGTCCATCAGTAATTTTTAAACAGCTGAGCCTGATTCAAAAAAAGCTCAGTGTTCTTACTATTGTTTAATTGTATCTTTGTTTTTTCAAACTCTTCCCTGTAATATTTGGAATTGATTTTCACTATTAGAATACTTAGGGCTTTTAGTTCCCGTTCTTTACTTGTGTTAACTTTGGCCGTGCTGTTTGCAACAGTGCTTAGAGGCAATTTATAGCCATTTGTTTTTAATTTTGGTACCTAACTTTTTGCACGACTTTCACCTTCTTGGTTGCGATTTTGTAATTTATGTAAAAAATCTATTTTTATTTGCTGTAGTGCAATGCTGATGGATTTTTAAGTTTCGATAATATGGTTGGTACATTTTAGTTATTTTTGATTTCTTGAGTTCCTTTTTATTACAAATGATATCGATATATGAAATTTCTACTGAATTTTCAGCCGTCTGCTTTATAATTGTATTATTTTGTTCTATCCTTTATTGTGTCATTTTTGTCTTCTATTTCATCTTGTAGTAACTTAAGCTTTTTTTCCCTTTAAACGTGTAAACTTCGTACGATGAGGCTGTTGTTTAAAACCTTTATTTCTGATGCGTTTTCAATTTGTTCTGTGTATAGAACTACTATGGACATCTCATTTTGTTTTCTAGAGATTTCTGTTTGTAGACTTCCTACTCCTTAGTTTTTTTAATATGATATTTTCGCAACACTTACTTGTTAATTAGCAGTTTGTAATAATAAAGTCCACTGCTAAATATTTATTTATACTAATTTATTAATGCATTTACTAATTAATTCTATGGTTGATTTCACTTTCAAGTATGGGTTTAAAATTGAACAAATAAGATTTACATCAATCAGTTTTATACCCACATGGTTTTAAAATTAAACAAATAAAAATATTTTGGATAGCTTATAATATAATAGATGTAAATATGAAATGCATATTAACAAACTTATTGAAATTATTTCGAGTGGTATGATTGGTTAATAAAAAGTTCTTGTGTTTCAAACTGTGTTATTATATCACAAGAAAGTAGAAATTACAAGTTATTTATTAAGGGAATAATATTATCATTACCACATGCATTTAAAAACGAAAACGTTTAATGGTGCTATTGTACAATGGCCACATTGGGATCGGGCGGAGTGTTAGGGACAGTAAAACCAGAAAAGTTGTTTACAATAAATTAAATTATGAAAAATAGTTGTTTATATAGATAAACAAACTCCTATATATTAAAATTATGCAAAAAAATGGAATTACAGAAAGTATTGAAAAAAATACTCCAAAGTCTTGAACACATACAATAGCATCAATATATGGAGACAATGTGTAGAATTTTGTGAAAATCTGGACTTGGATAATGTTAACAAGAATACTTTTATAGTAAATGAAAATTAGTGGAATGTGCTATATGCCGTAGCCTAAAAACCCAAAAAGAAACAGTATGTCTGGGCTCAATCGGCGAGAAGGTTGGGTATTATACATATAAGCAAATAAAGGAAAGCCTGAAAAAGAAAGAGAAAAAAAATATACACTCACTCATTTACACTCAAAACAAAACATACCAAAAAAAGAAACCTATAATCAAACATAATATGTACAAGGTATCGTAGTACCAAAAAGAAACAAACCATCAATCCTTATACACTAGACTTAGCAAAAAAATATCAAAAAACCATTCATTTTTTACAAGGTGAGCTGCTGGTTTTAGGTTACTCCCCTAGATTAATTTTCAACCAAAAAAAGAGAAACGGAATTACCCTCTAAAACCAACAGCTCTATATCGGCATGGTAAATCTAAAACTAAGTCTATAAATATAATGGCAACAACATTTTCAAATGTGCCAGCAAGTCTTTAAACCATTTGCACATTAATAAGTCATACATTTTTAGTTATTTAAAACCAAATAGTGATGCATTAATATAAGTAAATACCAAAATAGTTCAATAATTTTCGTATAGACGAATTAAATTTGTAAATGCACGAGCTTAAACAGTAAAATCCAAACCGATATGGGCGCAATTGTAAACGATGGAGAAAGAAACACTCACTCTCGAGTTGCTGTCTTTGCGGTTGAGTCACTAGCTGGTCCATAGCAACGATTAGATGGGCTTACACCCAGAAAGAACGCACTTGGCCTCCCATTACAGCAAGGGATAATCATTCATCGTGACTTTAAGGCCGCCAGAAGAAGCTAGAGCAATTACCAGTAAAAATTAATTTAATTTTGACGAAAAATACAATTTTCTAAAAACCCTAAATACCCAGCACACCGTATTGCATGCGCGAAATTTTCATAACGAAAACGACGCGGAGAAAACCAGAATAGATGTTTTAGTCTTGCTATTCGAGAATAAAGTGAATATTCATTTCGTTGAGCTAAGGATCCGAGCTCAAACAACATTGTTAAGACATAAAACTGGGAAAACACGGTTTATTGGGATAATACGTGGTTTTAATTCGGCGAGGCTTTTAATGGAAAACACATACGAACCAATTATTGGATACTTAGAAGCAGTTATCGCCTATTTAATTTTAGCATAAACTTTACGTTAAGGAATTCTTAGAAAGAGTATTTATGATTAATTAGCGGAAGGATTTAACAATACAAATCGAATTGATACAAACGGATAAATGAATTAACACGTGAAAGGGCTATTTTAATTTACTGAATTAATTTTCGTTTTTAACGCCAACGGGATTTGAGTTGAAAATTATTGTAATTACTTTATGCTGAAAATAAACGTAACAAATGGGTAACTACTTCAGTATGTGTATTTAGCGACCACAGTGAATTGCTTTATTTCAAAATATAAGCTTGTTTTGAGAAGACCTTTTCGTTTCTTGGCTTAAAATATCACAAGTTATTGCTCATTACAAGTATGTTTATTCATATTATTTGTTAACAATGCATCAACTTCATATACAATCAATAAATGTTTCATTATGATATTTCAAGTCATCATTTGTAAACAATGGATAAGTATTTTATTATTTCAGGTTGAGTCGGACAAGTTCATTACATTTAAAATATGTATGTGTGGAATTTTTCAAGATTATATCAAAGAAGTTACACACAGCAAAATTTTAAAAATATATATTTAGGATTACTTAACCTAAATGTTAAAAAATTTTTACATAAAAACCCCACGCAAATGTTACCGATTTAGCAATAAAATAAACTTGAATTTAAATGTTCTTAAATCAAAAGTTTGATATTCCTGATTTTAGAATCTTTTCTCTCCCTAATACGGTGCCTTTCAATTACATTCAAATACATCGTCAATTATATACATTATTAGAAATGCACTTGTCAAAACAATATGTATAGTTTATTAGCCAGACATTCACAGTAAAGGACATGTAACACAATATAGAATACATGAAACATTTAAGCAATGTCGCCAGAGTTCCAACCGCTGCTTTGGTCTCCACTGTCAACATCATCAACGTTAATAACGAGAGGTGCAACGTCTCTAGTATCATATTTTACTTCTCTATCCCAACATTCAGTAACTAATTTGTGACAATGAACTACAGCATTTTTCCAAATTTGTGGTGTTACAGTCGATAATGCTTCATGCCACATAGACAAACAATTTTCTGTCGATTTGCCATCCCTGCCAATGTGGCAATTATAATAGTTTTTAGCAATACTCCAAATATTTTGTATAACATTAAAATGACAGTAATAAGGGGGCAATCTTAATACTTTATGGCCATAGCATTCTTCCAATTGATCCACCTTATATACTTGTTGTGGCTTATTTCTGATAATTAACACATTACTTTTTTACATAATGCTGTTTCTTACTTACGATTTAACTATTTTAAGTAGTTCAACCTTGAATGAATTGCCATCATATGGAATTCTACGTTCCTGAAGCCAGTCCGCAATGTTCTTCTTTTTCCAGCTGCTATTTGGAATCTTATGTACGGCTGTACTGTGGTAAGAAGCATTATCTAAAATAATTACGAACATTTCTTCCAATTTCTTCAATTGGTTTTCGAACTAGCAGAGAAAATTTGTTTCATTCATTTTCTCGTGATAGTCACTACCTTTTGTAGATGATGAAAACACCAACTCACACTCGTCAATTAACCCATTTTTGTTACCTGCATGCAATACTATATACCTACAAAATAAAATTAGTTTTTACCATTAACAAAGTATAAGCAATAAACCTTTTTTTAACAACTTAGTGTTTTTTTACTGTTTTCAAATTGTCATCTTTCCACAAACGACTTACAGTACCATTTTGAAACAACCATGTTTCATATACATAAACAAATTGATATGTGTTCGTTTCTTTAATTGGCATATATGATTTTAGGAATTGCACTCTTTTAGGTACAACATCGGGCATCTCCATGAGATCTCTCTGTGGATTATCTTTCTTCCATGTGAATCCGATGTTGTATGAAAGTGTACTTACAGATCTTTCACAACCATTAAAGAGATGAACATCTTTTAACTTATGCCACAGAATAGAAACTGAAATATGTTCATCTGAAATCGAGTACTTTGATATCTAACCTAATAATTTTTATAATACAATATTCACTTACGATTTTTGTTCATTCTGTAAATTACATATCAAACTGCAGATGTTGTAAAATTATCCACTTCAGTGACAGGTTTTGTGCGAACTCTTTTCTTATCAGGCATAAAGGGTTTATTTGTTTTCATTGCTTGCGACACAGAACTAACTGTCGAAACATTAATTTTTAAAGCAGCTGCCACCCGCTACAAAAAAGACAATATAATTAGGAATTCACTTGTGAAGTGAATAATCACCTCTTGTACTGCAGCTATAGCTATAAACCGTCCTCAAATACTTTTTCAAAGAACTTAACTAGGTTAGCAACATGTTGCTTTCCTGTAGAATACAAATGACGATTCGACATTGTAGCAAACAATAATAACACTAATATTAGTTCTGAAAAGAACTGTTTGTAATTTAAATGAAATGTTGTAAGAAAATATAACCAAAACTAACGAGAACAGTACCAGACGAAGCAAAACAACATAACATATTTTTACTAGGTCTGGGATATGCACATAATAAATCGATCAATCGTTTTCCATGCTTAATGTTTTCCCAATTTTCTTTTATTGATTTTAATTAATAGTGATGCTTTTTTGAACAAAGCTACATGCATATAATTAGTTGGTTTAATATCGGTAATAATATGTACATATTTTAGTGTATTGTTCAATTACTGTACATGAAAAAATAAAACATTGATTTGAACATCCCTATTGTAATTGAACACTAATTTGTTCAAGTAGTCGACAACGTTGAATTTTTCACCAACTTCTTGCGTGAAATTTGTTGAAGATGAAAAGGACAAAAATATCGGTTTATGTTTAATCACATCTTTGACGTAAATCGGATTTTAGATTGCTTGAACGATAGTAAATTAAGTGCTACTTTTCTTAAAATTATGATAATATTAATGAGGCAATAATTGAGAGATGTTTAATTTTAAGAAAACTTGACATAATCCTATTATCGTATTATGTTTGGAAAAATAAGCCAAGGGCATAATTTAAAAGGTAGTATAACAAAAACGCTAATAAATATGTTATTGTTCTTTAACACAAATATAAACATTTCATCATCATCATCAATAGGTTTTCAGTTCTGAAACTGGTTGTACGCGTACCTCTCTATTGCTCCCTATTCTGAGAAAACCTACACATTTCCCTGAATTTCCTACAGCCTACTTCTTTCACTATCTGTGTGCAAAAGTCTACCTCTACCTCTCTTTTTCCCTTTCTTTGCTGCTAATATGTTCCGCACTATTCATTTTCTCTTGCCTTAGAGCGTATCCTATCGCCCCGTCCCGTCTCTTCTATTCTGTACTGTTTTTTGCTACTGTTTTTAAAATATATATTTGTTCTTAATTTTGTCTTTCCATGATATCTTCATGCGTCTGTAGCACCACATTTCAAAAACTTTGATTTTTCCTGTCCACTTCTCCTACTGTCCTCGTTTCACAGCCGTACAGTGCTATGCTCCATACATATGTTTTTGGCAATCTTTTCCTCGTTTCTGTTTGTTGTCTTTGAACATAATAGTGGCTTTTTCTTGTTAGTTGCAGCACAACTTTGTGCTAATCTTTGTTTTATACCTTTTGCACTTTTTTCATCTTGTGTTATTTGACTTTCTAGGTATCAGAAATCCTTAACTTGTAAGTTTTCCTATTTGTATTCTGGTTTTTGGCTCATTTACCCATCCTTTACATACTAGCACTTTGGTTTTATTTTTGTTTTTATACTGTATCTCTTCGTTAGTACTGTTTTCCTTTCAAGAAATGTTGCTTCTAACTGTCTCTTGCTAGATGCTAATACCGCTATATCGCCTGCAAATCTGAGCATATTAATCGTTTGTCCTTGCATGATAATTCCAATTGTTTTTCGGCATTTAACAGTATTCATTGATTCTTCGATATACAAGTTAAAAATTAGTGGAGATTGTGCACATCCCTGTCTCACCCCTTTCTAAATATTTTGTTCTCTACGTTTCTGCTCTAATTCTATCGACGCTGTTTGCTCTTTGTATCAGCTGCATGCTATTCATTAAGCCCTATAACTCATTCCTATCTTTTTTTAATATTTTAAACATTTTTTTCCATTTTTCATTGTCGAATGCTTTTTCCAGATTTATAAACTCTGTTTACGCACTTTCTCTTGTTTCTATTGTTTTTTCCGTTAGGCTAAAATGGTCTCCCGGGTTCCCCTGTGTTGCCTAAAACCAAATTGATCTTCTAGTATTTTTTCAGTCTGGTTTTTTCATTCGTCTTTGTACTATTCTAATTAATATTTTTGACATGTGAACTGTTAAGCTTTTTGTTCGAAAATTTTCACATCTATCTGCACCTCTCTTATTTGGTATAATGACTATGGTGGTATGTTTGAAATCTTTGAGTATCTCGCCTGCCTCATACAGTAGATGCAAGTTGGAAGAGTACTGCTTGTCCAGCAGCTTTTAAAGTTTCTACTTGCACTTTATCTGTACCCTGTGCCTTATCATTTTTCAGGCCTTGTAATGCTAGTTCAAAGTTGTTATATGAAATAACAGAATTATTAACAATATCAATATATGGCTGTAATTTGAAAACAAAAGTAGATCTCTCATTTATGATTTTGCCATTAAATTGATCTCAAAGAAAGCGACGTATAAACGCGCAAACCGTCTTATTGTATATTTAACAATAACCAAGTTAGCCATCAACCACAACCAATTTGGGACATGCTCTACAGTTACTCACTCTCCACAACTGAACTACTGGTGCTTTTATTGTAACATGTTATCATACATGAAACTAATGGAATCTCAGAAGAATAGAAAGAAAGAGAATGTGACAAACCAAATCATTGACCGAATTTTTGAATGAAGCTGACATACTGGTTATCAGTATATAAAAAAAAAATTTTTTTGGTTGGCAAATTATTATA
Source organism: Platerodrilus igneus (assembly GCA_036346225.1). Classification (NCBI taxonomy): domain Eukaryota; kingdom Metazoa; phylum Arthropoda; class Insecta; order Coleoptera; family Lycidae; genus Platerodrilus; species Platerodrilus igneus. The sequence continues at coordinate 3,424,541 of JARFIW010001259.1, read as the reverse complement.
ATTCGATAATGTTTCTTTTTTTATTTACAGGGGGCATGTTAGTTGTGTCAGTCTCAGTTGCAGGGCTTGTCACACTAGCTGCTATGACCCAACCATCGTTAGCTCCAGAAGCAAAGCATTCGTTGTTACAATATGTAACAGGAAAGTACTTAATGCCATCCAATTGCAAGGTATGTTGAATTTGTTAACATTTTTGTGAAATATGTGATATTTATTATGTACAGGTTGTGTTCCATTGGCCTGATCCTCATCCAGTTGGGCATACAGTTTGTTTCATGGTATACTTTCATCAACGAAATGGTCAGCCTTATCCTATCTGTGATACTGATCAACTTAATGTTGACGTTTCTGAAGGGAGTAGAAAGGTTAGTTTCCAGCCTGTTTATATATTAATTATATTTAGACAGTATCATGGTGTATTACTTACCACCAAATGTAGTATCTTCGGGTGGAGCATTGAGGACGTGGCCGCAAGTATAGCGGCCCTAATTCAAATTATAATCTATTACTTACCAGCTTGATTTGTTTTGTTTGGGTATTTGCCCCTTATTTTTGGTAGTAGTATCTATAGGAAGGAAGATTGAAATTATAATATATGTCAGTTAGGGAACATTAGGGACAGATTTAGGCTAGGGAGGACTATATTGTAAATTTATGGAGCAGGAACAAATAGCTGCTATTATTAAATTTGACATATGCTTAGAAATTTGAATCCATTGGTAAATATTAGTTAACTAGATTTGGATAGTTTCAAGTGGAACCTTCAGGTCTCACCAGTAAGCAGAGCTGGCAGCTGCTAATTGGTGTTACAGATCGCTCTTCTTCTACGTTTTGCTAGTGTTTAGTTACTCCAAAGTCAATGTTAGGGATACCATTATTTAAATCCCAACTTTAGTTTTGTTTATACATTTTATTTATGATTAATTAGTTTTGAAATCAGATTTATTCGGAGTATGTTTATTTTTCCGTTTAATCCCAATGTAGTTGTTACCTTTGGGTGGAGCATTGGGTTTAGGAATCAAGTAAAAGACTAGAAGCTACCCAGAAGTAGATACAGTCACTGACCACATCGTAATTAGTAAGGCCGCTCCTAAATTTAAAAATTTGAAAAAAAGTAACGGAAAAAGGCACTTTGACTTTGAGAAACTAAAAGATAAAGATATTCACGACAGATTTGAAGAAAAGTCAAATGAATTTCTGAAGGATATCTGGAAAATTTCTTATACTAAGAAAGTAGAAACAGAATGGAATAACATTAAATCCAGCTTAGACATGGCGGCCAGAGATATTCTGGGGTATACACAAAAAGAAAATTAGAGACCATGGATAACAAAGAATAGCCTGAATTCAATAGAAGAAAGATGAAATTACAAAAATAGATCAGATGAAAACAGGAAAACAGAGATACAAAGCCATAAAATAGGAAATTATTCGCAAATGCAAGAAAGCTAAAGAACAATGAATTGAATGAATTGATGAAAAGTGCAAAGAGGTACAAACTAAGATGGAAATAGGAAAGACAGACGAAGCATACAAACTAATTAGAATGAATTTTAAGGATATAAATCCGTATAGCAAAAATATACGGGACACGGGAGGAAACGTCATTATAGAAAATGTAGAGAAAGCAGATAGATGGCAAGAATATATAGGGAATTTGTATTCAGGAGAGGAACTAACAGCATTAGAACAAGAATCAGACATTGAAAAGGATGACTTGGGATATCCTATACTTAGGGATGAGTTTGAATTAACATTAAAGGCGAAAACCCAAAGATTTCAAACGTAATATCATATTCACTATACTAAGAAAAAGAGGCTCGAATAGATGTGAAAATTTTCGAACGATAAGTTTGACAGCACATGCGTCAAAAAATTAACTAGAATTGTACAAAGACATGGAAAAACGAGCTGCAGAAGTACTAGGAGAAGATCAATTTGGGTTCAGACGAACAGGGGAACACCAGAGGCTATTTTAGCTCTGAGGTTGATAATGGAGAAAACAATAGAAAAGGGGGAAACATGTATATAGGGTTTGTAGATCTGGAAAAAGTATTCGACAAAGTAAAATGGAAAAAAAATGTTCGAAACACTCGATAAGATTGGAATGAGTTTTAGGGATAGATGGATAGTGCATAGCTTATACAAAGAGCAAACAGCGGTAATAGAATTAGATCAGGAACGTAGAGAAGTAAATATTAAGAAAGGGGTGAGACAGGGATGTGCCCCATCCCTATTACTTTTTAACTTGTACGTTGAAGAGGCAATAAATACTGCCAAATGCCGGAAGACATTTGGAATTACTGTGCAGGGACAAAAGATTGATATTCTTAGATTTGCAGATGATATAGCGGTATTAGCATCTAGCAAACAAGAGTTAGAAGCTGCTCTTAATGAAATGGAAACAGCTCTAACTGAGAGATACTGCATGAAAATTAACAAAAATAAAACTAGTACTAGTATACAAAGGAGGGGAAAATAAATCAAAAACAAGAATACAAATAGATAACGAGAACTTACAAGAGGTTAAGGATTTCTGCTACCTAGGAAGCCAAATAACGTAATATGTGAAGAGTGCAAAAGTTAAAAAAACAAAGATCAGCACAAGGTCGTGCTACATTTAACAACAAAAAGCAAAATAAAACTAGTACTAGTACTAGTATGCAAAGGAGGGGAAAATAAATCAAAAACAAGAATACAAATAGATAACGAGAACTTACAAGAGGTTAAGGATTTCTGCTTCCTAGGAAGCCAAATAATGTAATATGTGAAGAGTGCAAAAGTTAAAAAACAAAGATCAGCACAAGGTCGTGCTACATTTAACAACAAAAAGCAAATTACCGTGTTCAAAGACTACAAACATAGAAACAAGAAAAAGATTGCTTAAAACATAAACAGCACTGTACGGCTGTGAAACCTGTACAGTAGGAGAACCGGATAGGAAAAAGGTAGAAGCGTTTGAAATGTGGTGCTACAGACGTATTATGAATATATCATGAACAAACAAAGTTAAGAGCAAATAGATACTAGACTAGAAATGGTAGAGGAGTAAATATGTCTGTGGAAAATAAAAAAATAGGAGAAATAGAAGGGCAGGATACGTTCTAAGGCATTTTTGGGCAATAGTGCGGGATATATTACAAGCAGAGATAGAAAAAAGAGGTAGAGGTTAGATCTAGATCAGACTTTTGCACACAGATAATGGAAAATGCAGACTGGAAATTTCAGGGAAATGTGTAGGTTAGTTCTGAATAGGAAACAATGAAGGTATGCGTCTAACCAGTTCCAGGACTGAAGACCTAATGATGATGATGATGATTTATATTGTGAAGTTTTAGTTTAAAATTTGTGGTAATTTATGTGTTGGAGTAAGTAATTGGTATTGAGAAGAATGCTGTGCGTCCCAATGGAAATAAGAAATAGTTCATCTAATAATTGGCATGGTGGAATTTTACCAAGAACTGAAGCGGCGTTACCACATTGTGTTGCAAGACTGATTTTTATAAGAGAAAGGAAGTTGCTCTTGAATCAAAGGTGCACATACTTATTCTTTTTCAAATCTCCTTGATAAAAGAGATAGCTTAGGAACCAAAAACACCAAGATTTTCTATAGCTATTGGGTAGAAAAGATATAATTCTGATAGGCAAGAGTATTTCCTTATTTTATTTTTTCTCCATATAAAGCAGCGGCTTCGGCTTTTCTGCAACAAGCAATGACATGAATTTGTTAAGGTATTATTACAAGTAAAATCTCAGATGACAGATTTTCCAAATTTCCAAGGTACCATGGACATGCCATGCCGTCTATGTGTTTACAGTCATCTCTGAAAATATTGTTAGGTTCCAGAATAGATGGAACATCTGTCGATGCTAGAGCACATCTAATTGTCATTAATTACTCTATGCCTAGAATGGCGGCCAGCACTATAGTTGCAGTTTAAACTGTGGCGATCAAATTTGTCTATTGGAAAACCACAAAACCACTAGTTGAACGGATAGATAATTCAGCCCCGAGCCTTAAACCAGTTGCTATTCTAAAGGTATGATCATCTAATAAAGTGCCCAGGGAAGAGACAGAAAGTGCTGTAAGGCAAGCACTAGCGTATTATGGAGAGACTGCTAAAATGGGTACCTTGTCAATAGGTTTAGAAGCTGAATTTAGCAGGTTATTAAAAATACAGTTTAATATTGGTTCATCCCAAAGTTTTTCGACACATTTATCCTGATCAATTTTAGATATGCCTGTTGCGTTTACACCATGTGTTTTTGCCTTCCATGTATAGTTTATGGTTAATTTTTGGTTTATTTAACACAATTTTGATAAAGGGTAAACACGAGTTGAATGAGGATAAGAAGGTGGGACGAGATAGAGACGAATCTAGACGAACAACAAGCTCTTCTGTGGATATGGGGAGCCTTGCTTAAGACCAGCAACTATCTGTCAGTTTAATATTAATAATTTCTAACTAAAGTATTACGAACGATTCAGTCAAAAGAATTGAATATATCCTGGAATTTTCAAGACGGACTGCACCTAAGTGAGTACATATGTTTGGGAATAATAAGGCAGTTTTAAAAGAAAGAACGAGATATGTGAAGACAAATTAACTTCACTGACTTTTTTAGAAATTAATTGGAGTTTATCTATTTTTTTTTTAAAGCAAGGTTCAAATGCTTCAAGGCAATGTGGTGCTTCGGGTAAGTTTCACTTATTTTTTTTAGGGGTATAATAATATTAGGTGCAATTGATTGGAGCGAAGCGATTATGAATTCTTTTGGCTGATTAAGGAAAATTGATTCACATTTATTAAAATTGAGCTTAATACCTGTGCTACTGGAAATATTAATTATGTTAGAAAGATTATTTAAAACATTGCCAGTGATACAGTCGTCATCTAAATACCAGGGATTAAACTCTGAATTAATATTATTTTTCAGATTGTCAATTGCTAAGCAAAACAATGGCAGGCCAATGGATGTCCCTGTTGAACTCCCGTTTCAGAGAGAATAATTTTTGAACCGAAATTAAGGTATAATTTAGTCAGATAACAATGGGAAACGAAAGGAAAAATTGATGGGATGTTTTTATATACTAGTTTGGGAACAGTATGTCTCTGAATGTGACTAAAGGCATTTGAAAAGTCCAATAGTTAGTATCCACCTGTTGTTGCGAAACCAAACTGAACAGGTCTATCAAGATTTCCTAGAGTATTATGTATCTTTTTATAGCAAATGTTTGCTACTAATCTCCTGAAAGTAGTACCAATCGCAATTGGATGAATATCTCCACCTTTCTTTTGTAAGCATAGAAAAGCGCTGTATAAAATCTGACATATCTTCGTTTATTTTGCCCGCTAACATAAGATTGCATTAGTGGGTAAAGGATTCCAAAAGTTTATGTGCATTGGCTCCACAGAAGAAAGATAATAGGTCTTATAAATGGGAAGGATGTTGCAGAACTTGTTCTAAAGGAATTCACTGTTAGTGTAACGTCTTCTTTTGTAACAACCAGGAGGTTATTGAAATTATAACCTGAGTAATCATAAATGATTGGAGTAGCTTTAGGATGCTTCTTTTTAAGTTCTAGAAGAATAGATTCAGAATATGGTGTAAATATATCGTTAGAACACCTGGCGTTGATTGCAGATGATATATCACCACCAGAAACTTTAGAAAATTTTTTTTGCTGGTTGACATTGTAATATTACATTTGTCTACATTAGTATTAGGTTTATTGTCAAAAATTTTTTTGAAGATTTAAGATTTTCTAGAATCTGAGAAGAAAGTGAAATGCATTTATAAAAATTTAATAGTTTTAATAAAATTTAAGGAGAACATTTGAAATACAAAAAGGAAAAACAATTTTTAATCCAATAAACAATTGGTATTTATGCAGTTATCAATGGCTTTGCTTAGTGAAAGAGCACATTTTAGTCGTACTGAATTTGGAACTCGTTTTATTAAAATGAGTTTTAAAATTATGATAATTGAATATCCAAGTTCAGCTGCATTTTCTGCTACTTTATGAATTTTGGAAATATTAGCGGTATCTTCTACTTCTACTATAAAGCATGAATTACTAACATTTATCTCAATGTTTTGGAATGTTTTCCTTAGATTGTAGTTGTTTTGTTTAGAATTTGAAATTTTGTTAATATTTCTAGGTTTCTTATTCTATTTTCTTCTCTGGGTTTCTTTATGATCATTTCTTTTTTTAAATATTTTAAATTAACCATTACTAAAGTTTTGTAATCAAAAAATCAAAAAATTGACATTTCCATTTTGAGATTTTCGAAATTAATTTTCTCATCATCATTAGGTGTTCAGTCCTGGAACTGGTTAGACACGTACTCTCATTATTTCCTATTCTGTGCTAACCTGCACATTTCCCTGAAATTTACACAGTCTGCATTTTTCACTATCTGCATGCAGTAGTCTGATCTAGGTCTACCTCTACCTCTTTTTTTCCTTCTCTCTACCTCTATCTCTTTTTTCCTATCTCTGCTTGTAATGTATCCCGCACTATTTCCTGAAAATGCCTTAGAACGTATCCTGCCCTTCTATTTCTCCTATTTTTTTTGTTTTCCACAGATAACTTTATTCCCTACTTTCTATAGCGTCTTTGTTCTTAATTTTGCTTGTCCATACTATCGTCCTCATACATTTGAACTGCAACATTCCAAAAGGCTTCTACTGTTTTTGTCTGCTTCTCCTACTGCACCTATTTCATAGACGTACTGTACTGTGCTCCACACATGCTTTCAACAACTTTCTCCTTGTTTCTAGGTTTTGTTGTTTTCGAACATAGCCCCTGCTCATTCTTGTTAGATCCAGTTCGGTTCCTTTTCTATTGTTTACAAATTTATAACCTATTTCCCCATAGCATGAAGGGGGATTAAGCAGCCTGCAGCTACCAAGATCCTCCCCAACACTTGAATATTTGCTGAATTGATAGTTTTTTAATATATCCTTTTGCACAATCGACATTAGTTGAAAATATTTAAAAACCAACAGCTGTAGTTGTTTATAATAATCATCAGATTTAAGTGTAATTATTATTTTCGTCATTAGTTTTTTTTGTCGTGAAACTGGTTGGACGCGTACCTTCACTTATTTCTAGTCTGAGTTAGCCTACACCTTTCCCTGAAATTCCCACAGCCTAGATACAGCTTGTTTCCTCTTCTGTTGTTTCCTAATTTTATGCCCTATTTTGCCAAAATTCAGTGGTATGTGAAGGGGGTTAAGCAGCCTGTGGCTACCAAGGATTCCCCAACACTTAGACATTTGCCGAATTAATAGTTTTCCAGTAAATCATGCGCACAATTAACATTAGTTGAACGTATTGAAAAACCAACACCTGTAGTTGCTTATAGTTATCATCAGGTTTAAGTACAGTTATTTTTTTCGTCATTAGGTTTTCCTTCTTGGAATTGGTTTGACGCGTACCTCCATTGATTTCTATTGTGAGCTAGTTTACATATATCCATGAAATTCTCACAGCCCACATCTTTAACTATCTGTGTGCAATAGTCTAACCTAGGTCCACCTCTACTTCTCTTTTTTCCTATCTCTGCTTCTAATATATTCTTTACACTATTCCCTCATGCCTTAGTACGTGGTCTAGCATCATATCTCTTCTATTTTTACTGTGTTCCACATACTTCTTTCTTCCCCTACCCATTTCTATTTTCAAACAATTATATGGATAGAAGGACCTAAGATTGCACAGTAGACCACAAAAACCTTTCTTTTATAATGGATATTGATAAATAAGATATTGTATAAATAAAAAGTTTAAGAGCACAAAATTACAGTTAACTGTGTTAAAGTTAGCTAGTACCCTGTTGTGATGCCTTTTTTGGTATTTTTTATTTTGTTGTCCCTTGTAAGTATTCTTTCTTCTTCGATTGGATTTTCCTTCTCCTTCATTAATTCATTATCGGATGAAGATGATAAAGAGGAAATGTAGAAGAACTACTACCTGAGGAAAAAGCGGGGTCCTTAGCACAATCATTTTCAAATTGCACAAGTTTTTATTATTTTTCTGGTTAACTGAAGACTTGATTATATATGGTGGTAAAACTGTATTAACTCAGTAAAATACAGTTTTAGAACAAAAATATACTCTCTGCTTACCATTATGTTTAGAGAAAAGTAAGTTGTAAAATGAGTGCATTAGGTAGGGACATCTTTAGGAGTTAGCTTAATTTACAATAGTACAGTTTTGAAGGGATATAAATTATATTAAGGGGAATAAACTTGAAAATCTTTTTTTAGTTAATGCAGTTTTGAACGGAACGTGCAATATAAAGATTTTGTGAAAAGTAATTCTTGTAATATGTATCTTTATTAATTCTTGGATTTACAAATACTCATTAAGGTTAACTTTATGTTTAATATTTCAGGTGGCGATTATTACTGAGTTAGGATCTTCTACAGATCCTAATAGTGCAAATGTTGCTAAAGTGAAGTTTATGGTACGGCATGCTGGACAGTATTCTATTACTGTAATGGTGGGATCACAGCATGTAACTGGAAGTCCATTTACACGTACTTTTACTGCAGGGCCTGTTGATGCACAACGAACTGCAGTTCTTCGATATTGCAGCACAGTTGTATGTACTGCTAATGTAGGGCACGTAGTCTATATAGAACCAAGGGATGAATATAATAATGTTTGCAATTTTCCTACAAAAAGTGATCCAACAGAAGTGAGTATGTAAATTAATTATATGTTAATAAAGCAGTCAACATATGAATGTATTCCGATCGTTACAAATTTTGTCATAAATAATGAAATTGCAACAGGAATGGAGGATAAATATTGTAATTTATCCCTTGTTTTATACCATCTAGAAACTGTTTTATGAATTTTAAAAATCATCTTTGGAATCTATTAAACAAATAGCTAATCTTTTTAAACGAAAGTTTGCATAACATATTTGACGATAACTGCTTCTTTTTAAACTTATAATATTTATTTTAGGGGTTTGCTGTAAAAATGACACTTCTTGGATGTAATGAATCTCTTGAACACAACATAAATAGAATAAGTGAACAGTATCTAGTGAATTTAGAATACGATTGGCATACTTTGCGTTTAACTATTCAATTTAAGTTTGTGTGTGAAGGTTGTTATCATGCTACGATTACTTACTGTGATACTGAATTACATAATGGTGATTTTGATATAATTGTCCTTAATAGTAAGGGTTCATTCTGAAAATGAAATGTTTATTCTAATGAAGGTTTTAGGTATTGATGCTACTTTAGTTCATAGAAATGTTGCTTCGAAAAATCATAATATATGCTACGAAGCCAAGTTATTAGGAATAAACAAGGAAAGGATGATTAAACCAAAAAAGGTTTTATGCTATGTTTCACCAAAGCAGCTTATAATTAAGGAAATGATTCTTAAAATTATTCCAAAGAGGTTATACACTTTTAGACTTTGTCCATCAACTAAGGTATTGTATAATATTCTAATGTTGTGTTACTAGCTTTAATTTGTTGTAGTTTTATTTTGAACCTGAAACCATACCAAAGACTAAGAGTGAGTGCCTGGGAGGTTCTTTTTTAATTGATGACGGATGTCAACCTAAAATTGAATTAGCTTCCAAGGAACGTAATGTTATAGCAGCTACATTCACACACTTTCTGCTTAAAAATATGGGTGGGTCTGAAACTTTTAGAGACAAACAAGATTTCTTTTATCACGAAGTACGGAAATATCACCAAAAGCATTACCATGAAAAATTATCAATGAAAGTTAACAGGGAAAAGTTATTAGAATCCAGTTTAAAGGCTACAAAGAATTTTTCAGTTTCTGATTGGTGCCGGAATTTTGAGATTACTTTTCAAGGAGAGCAAGGTATTATTTTAAGTTAGAACGAATGAAATTAGTTAGTAGAATCTAATATTTGCATTATTTATATGAATACTTGCTGTATTGCATTAAAATGCAATTAATTGGTGATATGTTTAATTAGTTAAGAGAAAGCCACAGAGAGAATAATGTAAAAATATAATGTAGCTTAAGTATGTGTGAGAAGAAGCGGTGGATATGTGGTAATAAATGTTTCTTTTTATTGTATTGTATAATAATTAATATTTTTAAGATCTATTACATTTTGACGTCCTATATATGGTCTAAGAATTCAGACATGCACCACAAGTGTGTACATAAAGTCTGCCATTAGTATATGAGCGTTCATTTGTGGATGTAAACGTATTAATATTGGTTCATTTTAGTGGATATAAAGTCCTACTGAATAAGAATAAATACAGTTGGTTCAAGCAGTTTAGATATAAAGACCTTATATAACATAGTTATATTCTTTTTCAATGGGTTGGCTCGTATTAATTGCATTTTTGCATAATTCTTTTATTATTAGACTGAATCTAATGTACACCAAGGTGTAAGAATTTTTTATCAAACTCGGCAGATTACTAGTTGAACATAATAAATGATTAAAATTTCAAAAAAAAGGAAACAAAGATTAGCATAATTTAATTAATAATGGTTGAGCCCTTTCTATTAGCTTCACATTTCTTCACTCTTCGTGATACTGATTCCAGCATGTGGTCGATTTCTTCTTGAGGTATTGCATCTTAAGCAATTTTTACTTCATACCTAAGTTCTTGCACTTGCAGAGGATTCGTCAAGTTTCTTATTCTTTTTCCCATAATATCCCACACATAATCAATGGACAAAACATCTGGAGATCTGGGTAGCCATGGCATCAGCTCCATCAAATCGGTTAATAGAATATCTTGCTATGTGGGAATGGGCATTGTCCTGTTAAAAAAGTGGGTTTTCCAACGCTTGAAGAAATGGAATAGTATGATGTTCTACGACCTCATCAACATATCGCTGGGCATTCATATTGCCTGTGAATACCATATGGAACGTACTCCCATAGATCATGCACCTTATGCTGTGCCCCCCTCCCGTCGTTAGTTGCACATATTTCTCAATCTAAAATTGAACATTGGGATGTTCCCTGCGTCTTTGTCGGACTCACGTATGGTCATTATGCATCTGAAAACAATCTGAATTCATCACTAAACACCACTCTATGTTTAAGTGCAGTCGCAACCTACACCACTGTAGTCGTTGTTGTCCATGTTGGGCTTAAATGGTAACACAAGCTGTGATCGATAGAATTGCAAGCCAAAAGTTCTGATTCGATGATGAATAATATCAAATATGTCATTGCCACTGGATTCATTTGAATTAAATCAATTACTACCTTTTAGCAGTAGCACGTTTCTGTCGTTTGGTCAACAAATTCCTACCTCTACTTAATGTAGCAATTTTCATGTCACTGGGTATATTTTCAATACATTATTTTTCAAGCTGCCTACATTCGTGTTTTGTCATTGCCTTGATTTTAAGAATTTAAAGTAGTTTTGTAATAAATCAGAACTATCATTGATTAAAATTTAGAAGAGGATTTTAATATCTTCACTTTTATAATGTAGGTTTAAATAATGGTGTAAGGGACAGTCTAGTTCTAGAAAGATTTTGCACCTTTCACACTCTTGTTTAACCTTATATTATGAAATAGGTTTTGAAATCATATTGAAATAAATCCATATTTTATTATTGTGATAATTTTTTCTGATGTTTGTAGATATTTTTGAGCTAATTAATTTAAATTTTTCCTTCTGATTGTTTAACTGACAGTACTGTAGAATATTGCCTGGTATATTAAATATTTATTTGTATAGTTTTTATGTTAGTATAAGAATTATAATTTTTATTCAACTATAAATTTTGATAACCATTGAATTATCTCGTAATGCGAAAAATTTTCGTCTGTTTATTCTGTTTGTGGTTTTCTGTATGTTCCTTTCTCATTTTTGTTCCAAAGTATTGAATGGTACTGAATAGCCGCAAACAAAATGCCATTTTTAAGTGTTGTGTGCTATCCTTTTCATAGTTTATGAGTGAATCAAATGAATAGCTAATAGTCGGTTATATAAAAAATTCATGCACTGGTTTGCTCGATTCCATCTTCTTGATTCCCTTTGAAATAATTTGTGAATCATCAATATCTTGAGCTCTTGAGTTATCAACATGGATCAGTGGTATACAGCGGTAGTCGGTAAGTTGTTATAAAAGAATGAAGTATATTAGATATTACACGTTCTCTTATTTTAAAAATTTCTCTGTTCTTTTTGTTTCCTGAATGAAAGAGCTGGCTTAATTACTGTGATAAATTACAATTTTTGTTTTATTTTTGTTATTGCAATTTGATTATGTATTTATAAATCTTGAAAGATCTGAAACATAAATTTAAAATTACCATCAATGGGGATTAACTTTGGGTGGTTTGAATAAGTGAATATGAATGCAGTGAGTCATATATCCTGGTTTATGTTGTAGAAATATTAAAGCAAGAAATAGTCACAGAATTGATATTCTTATTTTCAAATGATATGATTCAAATTAAGATAGTAAATGTTCGTAACTATTTGGATTTAAAATATTTCCTGGTCATTGATTTGTTTTATCGAAATTCGGCTTAGTTTCACGACCGTTAAAAAATTATATGATGATGTCCTAGAGACGTGGTATTGATGCCAGGTAAAAATAATACACAGCTGACCTGAAAGTAATACATAATCGTATAATGTTCGTAACTATTTGAATTTAAAATATTTCCTGATCATTGATATGTTTTATCGTAATTCGGCTTAGTTTCATGACCATTAGAAAATTATATGATGATGTCCTAGAGACGTGGTATTGATGTCTGGTAAAAATAATACACGGCTGACCTGAAAGTAATACATAATCGCATATATGCATGGAACGAATAGAAGCATTCAATAACAAAACGAAGTTTTAGGTCATAGTACGTTTAGAAGTCTCATGCTAGTTCAGCATTTCTGTTCATTGTTAATGTCTTTGAGCATTACACAAGGGAGAGCTAACAACTTCATTATACTTGTAAATTTGAATAAACAACTCGGATTTATTTGAATGTTTTATAATTTTAAACTTATTAAAGAGAGAGATATTGAAAATGTGTGATTATTTCTGGAATCTTCTCTTAAATAATGCTATCTTTTGTAGGATTAATTGAATTTATTATGCAGGTGTGGATTGGGGTGGTGTTCGTAGGGAATGGTTTGAGCTAATTTGTGCACAGTTATTTGATTCACGTTATGGGTTATTTAAAAGCTTTTCTGAAGGTCAACAGTCACTTGTTCATCCTAATCCACAAAGGCCATCACATTTAAAATTACGCCACTATGAATTTGCTGGAAAAATTGTAGGGAAATGTTTGTATGAAAGTGCACTGGGAGGATCATATCGCCAGTTGGTACGAGCTAGATTTTCTCGATCCTTCCTTGCGCAAGTAATTGGACTGCGTGTGCATTACAAGGTAACGATAAATAACGCAAATTAAGCGTATGATAATATTCTAATGTTTTTTGTAGTATTTTGAACAAGATGATCCAGATTTGTATCTTAGAAAAATCAAATATGTGCTAGAAAACAATATAGATGAAATAGACACTGAACTATATTTTTTGGAAGAAGAGTATGATATTAGTGGGCAGTTAGTGCGAACTGTTGAATTAATCTCAAATGGTTCTAAAATTAGAGTGACAAATAACACAAAACACCAATATTTAGATGTTCTTGCACAATTTCGATTATCTACAAGTGTGCATGATGAAGTAGATGCTTTCCTCAGAGGCTTAAATGATCTTATTCCTGATAATTTATTAAGCATTTTTGATGAAAATGAACTAGAGGTATGAGTCATGCCATTTATTTTTTCCAATGAATTTAATTTCAGTTGCTGTTGTGTGGAACAGGGCACTATTCAGTAGCAGATTTTAAAGCCCATCATATTGTAAATGGTAATTCCATGGAATTTAGACGCATTATTGGTTGGTTTTGGGCAGCAGTTAGTAACTTTACTCAAGAAGAAATGGCCAGATTACTACAGTTTACAACAGGTTGTTCCCAATTACCTCCTGGGGGTTTTAAGGAACTGAACCCCAGATTTCAAATAACAGCAGCACCAACTTTTGGCAATTTACCAACTGCACATACTTGGTATGTTTTCTTATTATTTTAATGTAACCAAAGCACACTTTATATTTTCAGTTTTAATCAGTTGTGCTTACCCGATTATGATATTTATGAACAATTTGAAAAAAGTTTACTCTTGGCAATAAGTGAAGGAACTGAAGGTTTTGGAATGGTGTGACAAAACTTTTCACTGTCTCTTAATAATTCAATTGTGATAGTCAAACAAATAATGTCTGTATTATGGTAATTCAGCAGGCATATAGACTGAATAAAACATCGATTGCCTCATAATACTTGCATATATAGTCCATTAGCTTTAACTTAAGGATGACGTCGCAACTGGATAAAATGCTACATTGCCAATGTTAGTTTAAATTCTAATATATTTAATGAAGTGTTTGCCAATATTCCCATTGGCAAGAAGAATTGGTGACAACACTGTATAGAACTGTCATCCTCTATTGTGTTAAATAACAGTATTCTTCAAGCACAATTCTAGGTATTCAGGTGCATACAGTTGTCAACGCTTTAGTACTACATTTGATGTCATCCTAAAGTTAAAGCGAATGAACTTTTGTATTCAGTTCTAATGGTTCTGTATAGTACTGCGCTAAAACAGATTCAATATGAAATGAATATAACTATATTTGTACAGTTCTGAGTTTTCATATTGTTATGAGGATTGTACAATATTTTAATCTCCCTAATATATAAAATGAAATTATTTTTAGCAAATCGCTTTGAACCTGATGTCCGTGTTCTAACTTAATAGCACCTTTATTAAAAAATTGAGGAATTATGGGGTGGATTTTGAAGAGCTTATAAACTCAGTGATTTGAATGGACTGATATCTGTGTCGAATTATGTTCAAAGAAACAATGTTATGCATTGTGGTGTTGTTCTGTTGCATTTTGTGCTATAATAATCAATATTTGGAAATCTAGATTGGTTGTTCGTTATAGTTCTTGCTGGAAATCATTTTTGTTAAATCAGTAGTTATTGGTTGACTATTTTATAAAACTGTATACCGTTCTATATTTTGTCTAGTGCACACAGTTTTGTCTGCCAAGTTTATTACATTCATTTTCCCACTTTAAAATATTTCCCTCTCTTTTTTAAATAATTAAATATCATGTTACCACTATTTTTGATTATTCTAAACCTATGATAGGTTCACAACCCACTTAACGCAGTTCTCATTGATGTTTCAAATTCTTGATTTCACTTATCTAAACATATGCTTTTTATTTGAATTGAAAAAATGGTTATAAAAACAATTGATGTCCCACTTTTAACTTTTGCTTTGCCTGTACAAACACGACCTTTTTGCTAGATGTTCTATATGTAAAGCGAGCAGTTACACGAATATTTCTTTTTACTATTAGCTTTGCCTGTGTATTGGGTAGGTATTTCTTCAGCGGTGATTTACTAATTTACTAATTACTTAATCTGTTTAAGCTAATTTTGGGTTAGGTTTCACATTCTCACGAACAATTTCTGTGAATTCTACATAGTGCTGTTGGATTTTTGAGAGTCTACGATCACCACCAACACTTGTGGTTCCTAGTGAATTAAGAGAGTGCAGATAAGTGTTTGAAAATCTCACGTTTTACTAATGCATGGTGGATTTTCAAAGTTTTTACAATTTCCAATTGTACTTTTCTTAGTAACCTACTAACGCCAACTATTTATTTATAGAAATACTTATATTAAGGATATGTATAGTGGGACAAATGCTACTTTCCATTTCTTTACAGCATGCAACATTGTAATCATTTTCTTGTCAACACCAGTGAACCGGTAATGCATATATCAAGCACATCAGACTAAAGGTTTGGCAAGGGGTTACATCGATTTCCTTTTAATCAAATTTATATACTTATTATATTATACACATATAATTTTGGTATCTTGTGGATTGCTTTATAAGCATTATACTTTACAGTACACGCCCATTGTAAGTCTGTCTTGTGCCCTTATTACTTTTATATATTTTGATACTGGAAAAACTTAACAGTAAGAATTTCTTAAATACAGAAATCAACAAAGGATAATTTTCTTATTTCAACAGGACGAATTGTTTTTATGGGTTTTCTTTGGTTTCCCACTCCCAATCTCTTGATTGTTGCTAGCTACGGCATTCTAGTGCGGTGCTGTAGTAGTTCACTGTGACAATTTCTTCATGGCCATATGTTGTTCCTCGTAACATTTGAAGGTGAGAATAATGTTTTGATATCATCACCTTTAATTTTTCTTCATCTGAGTACCGCCCTGCATTTTCAAGAATTGATATCCATTTTTTGTTAAACATTTTTGGGTTTCACCACAACCTTCTTCACGACATTTCTATAATTTGTTTATATGAGCAATTGCAAAAATATTTATTTTCCTGTTGTTCCCATCCGTGTAATTGGTAGGTATCCCTTGGTTTAGCTCGTTTAGGGTTACGCTGTACCGAAGTTATACATGAATTACTGGTTTTTACGAGCTACTTCTGAGAGATTATGACCAACCTCATCATGTGTGGTTCGTAGTACTGTAGGAGGACACATTAAGTGTTTGAAGATCTCACCAAATACTAACACTCACTTCCAAAGTATTTACGATTTCCATCTGTACCATTTCGTACTGACTTATTCTAACTCTTAATAGAAATACTGTAGTGGACATACAGTGTACCGAATACTAATTTTCAATGTGTGTTTATCATACGATATTGTACTAATCCTCTTGCTGTTGTCTGTGAATCAGCAATGTGTATATCAAGTGGATTGGTATAAAGTTTCATCAACAGGTCGTTATATTGATTTTCGTTAAATCTATAATATATACTTATTACAATAACCACATAGTTGTGGTACTGAGTGAATTACCTTATAAGCATTATCCTACAGACTTTTCTTGTTTAGATACTTGCGATGTCTAAAGTTCTGCATGTCTCTCGTCTGTGGTATCTTGTTTGTATTGTTTGTAGAACATTCTGCTCTTCCTAAAATAATCAGATTGAGGTGTTACAAGCTCATTAATTTTAGCTAATGAATGGTATGAATATTATGATTTTAATGCAAGCAGCACAACCCAAAATAAATGGACGAGCATACATACTATTCTATGAACTAAGTGTTGCAAAGAAGACAGCTAGAAATTCAACAATATCAGTAAACGATATGGCATCATATCAAGTCACACAAATTAACTTTAAAAAAAATTATAATACAATAAAAGTTACAATCAGTCATTACCGACCTCTCTTGAAGCATCAACTAATGTTTTACCTAATGAATCTCCAACAGTACCTCCTAAATCATACCCTCTTTAAATTACATAAATCTCAAATGTATACAACCGGCATCATCAATCGAAGATAGCTGTATTTTTGTAAAAAGAATTTAGTTTCTTCCGTGCTGTGAAATTTAAGTAAAATGCCCCAACTAAGCCCTTTGAATCTTTTGCCTTATGGGGTTGTGCCAAAGCATTTATGCACTTGTACTTATATCAAATTAAAAACACTGACTTTTTCGAGAGGTTTCCATAAAAATTCAGGTCAGTGGAGAAAATTGGTAGAATTGTACTTAATTCTTTCGATTTGGTTCTTAATAGTATTGTCTTAAAAAGAAATGATAGCATTGAGCAAACACCAATACAAATTTCAGCTTCAGTTGAAAATGGAACAATGGAATTTACACTTTCTAAAACAATTTTACCTGGAAATTATGAAGTTTTTATCGATTATACTGGTGAAATTAATGACAGAATGAAAGGTCTTCACCGTAGTAAATATCTGAACAAAAATGGTGAAGTTACTTATGCAGCTGTATTCCAGTTGGAATCGACAAATGCACGCAGATGTTTTCCATGCTTGGATGAACCTGTACTTAAAAGCTTTTTGACATTAGTTTACTTGTTCCAAAGAAACTTGTTAAATATGCCGATTAAAAACACCACTGACTTAAATGATTTAATGCAATATGATGTTGAAAGTACTCCCATTATGCTCACATACTTAGATGCAGCAGTAATTGGCGAATATAATTATGTCGAAGATTGTTCATCAGATGGCGTTCTAGTGCGAGTGTATACTCCTGGCAAAAAGGAGCAAAGCCGTTTTGCTTTGGAAATAGCAACCAAGATGCTACCACATTATAAAGATTACTTCAACATAGCATATCCTTTACCAAAAATGGATCTTATTGCAATTGCAGACTTCAGTGCTGGCATTATGGAAAATTGGGGTTTAATTACTTATTGAGAAACGTGTCTCTTAGTTGGCCTGCAAGACAAACTGGTTGCACGGAAACTACATAGCATTGGTAGTTGGATATGAAATTGCACATCAATGGTTTGGGAATTTAGTCACTATGGAATGGTGGACTCACTTATGGCTGGTTGAAGGTTTATGTCAGTTTTGTAAAATTTTTGTGTGACCATCATTTATTTTCTCAGTATGATATTTGGACACACTCTGTAAGCAAGCTTTTTATTAGGACGCTTGAATTGGATTGTTTAAAAACTTCTGGTTCCATAGTTCTTATTGGACACCCTTCAGAAATTGATGAAATTTTTGATGATATGTTACAACAGAGGGGCATCAGTGATTCATATGTAACATCATTATATTGGTGATTAAGACTTATGGAAAGGAATACATCTGTATTTAACACGACTTCAGTACAAATATATATTTACTGAAGACGTGTGCTGCATTAGCGGACCCAAGCAAGAAACCTGTTGCTGTTGTACTGTCATCATGGACTAAACAAATGGGTTTTCCAGTAGGTACAGTCTATGAAATCTGCAAATGTTGGTAAAGGAGTTATTCTCTCAATTTTGCAAAACAAGTTTTGTGCTGATTGTTCCCAACCATCAGAAAAATATTTGTGGATGGTTCCTATTTCAATATCAACTTCTAAAAATCCCAAAAAAAGAAGTCAATATTGGATTAAACTTGTTCCAAGAACTATTGGATTTTATTACACACAGTATGCACCTAAAATGTGGAAACATTTAGTATAGATACGATTAGGAATAAATCTTTGCCACCTTTAAATCGTCTTGGTTTACTTAGTGATTTATTTGTCATACTTCAAGCTGAAAAAACAAGTATTGTAAAAGTTTTAAAACTATTACTGCCTTACAAAGATGAAACTAATTATACAGTTTGGTAACTATTAGTGCAGTATTGACAAAATTAGGTATGCTTTTGGCATATACAGATTGCGAAAAATTTTTTAAAAATTATGAAAAGAAACGTGTAAGTAAAATTTCACAACGATTGGGATAGAACCCTCAGTCAAATTAAACACATTTAGACACATTATTACGAGGACTTATTCTAGGATGACTGTATTGACTTGGTGACGAAAATACAATTGAAGAAGCCCAAAACCGGTTTGCTAGTCATGTAGGAAATTGACCTATGTTACCATCTGATTTATGCAGTGCTTGTTATAAATCTGTAGTTTAGAGCGGAAGACATGGCACTTATGAATCACTAATGAGGTTGTATTGTTCTACTGATTTGCACGAAGAGAAAGATCATATTAGCCATGCGTTTGGAGCTACTAAAGATGAAATTTTACTTGCAAAAGTGTTGTAGTTCTCAATGTCAGCTAAAGTTCGTTCACAAAATACGGTGTTTGTGATAATGTCTGTTGCTATGACTCGACCAGGAAGATATTTGGCATGGCAATTTTTCAAAAAAACATTGGAATGAATTTGTAAATTGTTACAAAGGCAGTTTTCTTCTTACCCGAGTTGTTAAATTTGTAGGGGAAAATTTTGCCACCGAAGAAAAATGACAGGCGAAGTTAATTCATTTTTCAAAGAACATCACTTCCCTGGTACTGAACGCATGTACAACAGGTTATAGAAACTGTACGACTTGATGCAGCATGACTTGCTTGAGATACAGATGCTATAAGATCATATTTAAAATCGTTCTAAATATTTCAGTTCATTAATATTTATTTTTAAGCTGAAATTAATGAATACCATGTTTAAGTTGTTCTCATGGCACACTGTTAGTGGTTTTTAGTAGTGTACCTGCATATGTACTTTAAATTGTGCCCTTATTGCAAGCTTATCTTATATCATTGCTACTTCTAAATATGTGGTACTGCAGAGAAAAACAAAACGTGCAGTTAGGATTTCTTAAATAAAGGGAACATCAAAAGATAATCTTCTTATTTCTGCAGGGCGAATTAATTAATTTTTTTTGTTTGGGGTACCTTCTTCTCCTCCCCAATCTGCAATTGGGTTAGCCAGGCATCTTGTTAGTCTGTTGTGCTCTTTACACGGCTATAAGCATTAGGAAAAAATCTTGTTATTTCTGCAGGACGAATTTCTATATTTTTTTGTTTGAGTTTTCTTCTTCCCACCTCAATTTGCGACTGGGATTAGCAACGGCTTTAGTCTGGTGATTTATGTAGATAAATACTCTAGCGTGCATAGATACCTATGGCATGGTGAACTGATTAAGATAACTGTTTTTCCTTTTTTGTGGGTTATCCTTTTTACTCTTTGCTTTATGGCATAACTATTTCAGGCAATGCTGTATAAAGCAGCTGATGAATCGTTCATACCACTGTTGTAAAGCATTGTAGAATATCCATGACGAGCTAAATCTTCATATTACAAATTGAACCTTCTTTGCGGGAAAGCTAGGGCCAAGCCACTTGCATTTTGTCGAATTTTACGAGTTCCTTTCACTAAAGATTGGCGATTTGGTGAGCTGGTCTGCAAGTTCAGACACCTCTTTTTTATTAAGTTTGACGCGTGTCGTGCATGCTGAAAGAAAACCTGCGACTGAAAATATTTTATCATTTGGTCATATTCTAGTTCTTTTAAAGCCGTTAATGACAGTTGTCATTGTTGCTGATTGAAGATAAGCTGCATTAAAGTGGGTAGTGTAATTTAAGTGAGTGTATGGCAACAAACAAAGCGACACCACTCAATTATTTCTTGCTGTGTCTATAACAATAGTGTTCTTCGTCTACGTTGAGTGTTTATCTAAGATTATTAGAATAGAAAACTTATTAAACTTTCTGCACCAAATCAAGAATAATTCAAATGTCATCCAGCCCATTTCATAGGCATGTGGCAAAACTCCTTGAGGTAAGCCCACTTCAAATTCTTGCTGGAGTCTCATTCTGGGAAACATCAGCAAGGGAGGAACAAACATCACTAATGCAGACATACAAATGAGGGCAGTTACTGGTTTCCCCCCCTTTCTGCAGATGTCAAAGAACCCACGTGTCTTTTACCTTAAGAGCTACAAACTGTATGTTGTTTAATGGTAACAGAAAGTTCTGTTTTAGCATAGTTAAATATGTTCTCGTCTGTTGGTTGGTGATTGTCAATCATTTCAATTAACTGGGTAAAAATTGCCCTACTTTTAAAACGTACTTGTTATTAAAATGTTGAAATGTTGAAATATGCCTTGCATTTTGCTATTTATTTATTCTTGAAGGTTACTTTATAAACCTTTAATATTATACACTCAGTACAGTTTTTAAAGTAATTTGGTAACACTTTAATGTCTTTATGCTTTTATCACTGTTTTATCTTCGTTTAATTTAAATAATAAATTGTTTATTTTTATATATAATTGATGTTTGCTATTTGGTTTTATAAGATGCCCAATATATTAATGTAAGCGTTTAAATGTATTGTATGGTATAGGCTAGGTCATTGTTAGCTATTCTGAAAATTGTCATCTTAAAAATGATGATATACCAAAATATGAAAAATAATTTTCTGACTAAACAAAATTATGTTTATCTTAAGCTAGATTTCTTTGCTCTTCCTTTGTACATTTTCGTTTTTCTGTTGACAATCAGAATGCAGATATGGTTGAGTAGTCACGTTCTATTTTCTCAACGAAAAAGTTGGTTGAAGGTGAATAATTTTTATCTGTTGCTCCCTTGACCTTTAAAGCTGTCCGTTTATTATGTATGAGTATATAGATTATGTTATAAGTATTAACAAAACAACCAGAATTCTTTCTGTATTGGCTGGAATGATAATCTGTAGACATTGTACTCCAAAACATTTTTGTGCTTTTTCTACTTTATTTTGGAAAAATAACAAATTCTTATTTGTTTCTGAATTATTTGACAGATTTATATGTTCAACGAATAATAAAAAAACCACTTGTCTCGCATTTATTCGTTAACGGACCAATGAAAACATACCAACGGGTAGCATGGAATCTAGCTTTAGTTTCCAATAAAATAAACAATAATAGTGCGGGTAATTCTATTGTAGTTTACTTTTTGTTTTAATGTTTTAAAAATTATAACGATCTCTATTTTAAATTGTGATTGCACATCTATTAGCCTCAGTATTCAGAAGTATTAATTTACCAATAGTTATTTTGTGTGTGCATTTCTTAAATTATTTGTTGTAAACAGGGACCATATTGCAGTATAAAAACCGATGCGTCTTGTTATAGGTGGTAGTTATTGAGACAATATAGATAAAGCCTTATATTTATCATATGATTGTAAATGATGATCAAAAATAAACAGTTGTTATTTAAATGTAAGTGTTTGTAAATTCATAGTAAAATTCGGCTATAATTAATTTTAAACTGGACTGTAAAAACTAGTAATAGAATATAATTAATTATTGTATTGTGATATTTTTTGTTGAAATAAAGTTTGTTTATTTAAGGTGTTTTGTTAAACTAATAACTTTTTTATTATTAGTACAATTAACTTTTGTAATTTACAAAATCATGTGATTTTAAATTTTCAGTACAATTATAAATATACTTTTGTTAAAACTAGATTTTTTTATTAATGTTATCAGGATGGTTGTTGTATTCAAAAGGATTAATTGTTAAAATGTTATGAAATTCAAGCGATGCTACACTGATTGAAGCAGTGTAGATTATTTTTCTTTTTCAGTTTGTGAACGTTAAGAAAAATATTTAAACCTCTTATAGTAAGATTGGTATATCTGTTCTAAATACTATCTTAGATATGCTGCTCAAGGTTTTTAATAAGTACTTTTTATGCATACCACTTGGAACCATAGTAGTTTAGGTGACAGATTACAGTATTTTTGTTTTGTTGTCATTTATGGGGAACACTTGTTTTTACATATGAAATGTCATTTTAAATAAAGATAAAACTTCATGGATATCGAATAAAAAACATATAATCATTAAAATAATCATCATGAGCATCAATAGTGTTGCCAATGATTAGGCAATACGTTAATTCTTTTATAGAAACATTTACATTTTTATGACAAAAATTTTCAAACGCTTTATATAGACAAATAAAACTGACAATTCTGCAAATGATTTATGATTATTCTGAAACAACGGTATTCGGTAGGTGACAAGTTAGGAAAATCTGGTGAATGATCAAAAACTTCATATCTTAACTCAAACACCTTAAATATTCTTCAAAAGTATCTAATAAATTCAAAACATTTGCTTGAGATGGACAGTTTTTTGAATTCAAACTTCTCAGAGCCCATCGAAAGAACTATTTAGTAGATTGTTGAGCTAGCCAGAACTCTTGATTCTTTTGGAGTTCGATTCTGTCTCTGTGTTTGATTGTGGTTTTCGGTGTAGGCAATTTTTCTACTAACTGCTGCGTTCTTTCTTGTTCACACAGAATACCATAACACGTAACAAATTTACTTAAACACTAGCTAAATGTAATAACTCAGCATCTACAAACTACTAAATGTTGTGTAAAAAACAACTGAAGTACTTTTTTGTAAAATATAGTGGTAGCCAACAGCTCAGATGTGCTTTATTTTTTCGATTTTTTGCTGAGTGTCTTATACAATTCTTTTCTTAAAATTTATATATATATTACTCATATTTAGACCAGGGTAGAAAATTAAATAATCAAATCAAATAATTTTAATTACCGTGTATAAGGAATTTCATTAAATAATATGCTTTATTAAAACCTTGAAGCATAAATAAACTCGGTCGTTTCAGTAAAAATAAGAAATTTAAATTATCTATAAGACGCTTTACATCAAAAGAAGCAGTATTGAAAAGCGCAGTGGATAATTTAATTATTCCTAAACAAATGGAAATTACGTGCAAAGTTTATATTAATTAACCCTATTTTAAGTAACCGGTAGTAAAACAAAGTGTACATATAATAATTAATATTTAAGTTGTATTCGCTAAAATGAAAGGATAGAAATCAATTTAATTGGAGTTAATTAAACCGTTAATAACATAATACCTATAGAAGCTTGTGAAAACCCAATAATAGTCAAATCGTAGGAAGGTTATTTAAAATGTTACGTTTGAACACCCCTGCGTGTGTTTTTAAAAGGCAATTTCAAGTTAATTTGTTTGGATAAACATGTTGATTCTAAGGATATTGGAAACGATCAGATGCTTTAGCAGGAAATACAGAACACCTGCGTATTTTTAAAAAAAGCTCATTCTGCGTAAATTTGGCAAATAATTAATGTTTCAAAGAATCTTGGAGAAACCGGGACTTAGTATTCACGAGAATGTGCGATACGGGTTTATTAAACCCAGATAACAGTCCGCGTGGACTAAAATATAATCGATAATAAAGAATCTAAATTTGCACCAATACGAACAGGTTAGAAAAGGAAAGAGAAAATGCGTCAAGCAAAGACACATATTGTAAAAGGGCGGGATTTAAGCAACGTCAAGGGGTTGCGATTGGTTAAAAATAGGATGCATATATCAGAGGTAGAACAACAATTTCTGTATAAAAGTAATTAGTTTTTCTCGGACAACTTTGCGGGCCGTGTTGAAATTTTCTGAGATCTCAATGGGGTGAGGACTAAATTCATAAAAATCGACGTGCAGGCTACAGACTGGGAACATAGAATGAGGAATTCGTTGGAATTACCCGTTTTAGGAACAAAGCGACGTGTCGGCTATTCGCTATATATACAGGCGGGAATATGTGTTTCTCGCTCTTAGACTCTTAGACTTTCGACGATTCGATGCGTTAAAAGCTCGTGCATCCGCGACTTGATATTAAACAGTGCATTTTAGTTTGATTAAATAATTTAAAGTGTGCTAGTATATTTTAGTGACTCAAAATAGTTGGTTATTTTACGTGCTAACATGAATGTACTTCAGTGCACTTAGATACAAGGTAATAAAAGTTTATTATCACGGTACCAATTAGTAAAATTTACAACGACAAATGTATACCCAAAAGTAGGCAGTTTTGGCGTATATTGGTAATATTGGTAAAGGAAGTATGAATTTCTTTGCTATTTTGCGGGGTGTTAATGACTAAATGGTTCGTAAATGTGTCTGCATCCACTGAACCAGAGGCAGATATACACAGATGAGTTCCGGAAAAGCCTAGAAACAACTTTAAATTAATGGTGATGGAGAACATTTTTAAAGCGTTGACAACTTGAAGCTGTAAATAGAATCCGGTTGGAATGGTGTGATTTACAAAAGGGACGATTACACTGAAGCTACGAGGACAATAACCTTCAGGTAAATTGTACTATTTTGTTTGACATTTTTGTGTGTATTGAATGACTTTATAATTGATTTACTTTAAATGGACATTAGTGGAATTTTTCTAACCATAAAATTTAATTTTAAGATGAAATTTGCTTGTTTAAGTAAAAGGGGTATTTTGTTTTGATGTTCGGGAATAGGATGAAACTTTGGGTAGGTCTTTGAGCTCAATTAGACAAACCTGGTTAATTAACGTAAAGGGGTGGTAGATGCTCCTTTATACTCAGACTCCGGTCTGCTTATCTTGTTATATTAATTAGTAGGCATCCAACAAGGACTTTAATTTTGGATGCACAGTAAAATGATAATAAAATTAATCCGGAAATTCTTTTTAAAACTGAATTTTATGTTCAAATTTAATTTGAAAATTTAATGTATTCTGAATATTGATGTAAATAGAGTTAACGTTGATGTTTGTGGTAGGAATGTGTTGTTTAATTTTATGATTGAGAATGGAAGTTATCTAGAAGAGCAGCCGAGGCGATTAACAGAAGGAATCAACGGACCAGGTGATTCAAGAGGTTTCACAGCATAATTTGGCGACCCAAAAGTGAGGCTCGAGTTCCAAATAAAAATTTTGTTATTTTATTCCAGGAAACTGGCGATCTGAGAGAGAGAGTTTCTGTGTGTGTATAAATTTAAGAGTATTTTAGAGTGTGTGTGAGTGATTAGAACGTATGCAGAGAAAAGAGTGGTTAAGGAGTCAAGGAGTGGAAATTGGAAGTGACGATAGTGCATTGTGTGAGAAAATTTCGAAAATGGAAGAAGCTGGAGGCAGTAGAGATCAGTCGAGGACGGAATCAGGAGAAACAGGAAATGAGTTAATGATGAGAATGTTAGAGGAAATGCGATTAGCTAGGGAAGAATCGAATAGAGCGATGGAGGAGTCTAACAGAAAATTAGAACTGCTAAGCGATGAATCTAATAGAGCTAGGAGGAGTCCAACCAAAAATTAGAGCAGATAAGCGGGAAAATTGAGCAGTCGACTAAAGAATTTACAGAGTTTAAAATAGTCTTACCATAAAGATGGGGAAGTTGAAAATAGGGTTGAAAAAATGAGCGTGATATTACAGGTCTTCGACAGGAAATGGGACATTTAAGGTCTGAAGTACGCATTTTTGTGAAGAAGAGATTAATGTAAAATGACGGAAGTAACGGACTCATGTAGGGATCAGTTAGGCAGGGTAGAACGCGAAGTTAGTAGTATCAAATACAACATGTTAAATTTAACGGGGGATGGTCCCAGATTTTCTACAGGTGGAGTATCATTGGACCAACACATGAAGTTTTATGGCGATAACAGGGTAAATCCACAAATTTTTATTAATAGCGTAAGAAATCTAGTGGGAAATTTATTTGACGAACAGACTAAACTGAATACGATAAAGGCTTTATTAAAGGACCATGCGGAGGCATGGTACAATTTAGTAGGACAGGACATAGACACGTATCAGGACTTTGAAAACAAATTTTACAACATTACTGGAGTGATCACAAACAGGATCAGATTAGGGACGACTTGATTACAGGAAAATTTAAGGGAGAGTTTGCAGGTTCTAGGGAGCAATATGCCATCCGCAAGTACAGTGTGGCCAAACAACTGAATCCACCATTGACGGACAGACAGATTATCAAGTACCTATCACGACATTTTGAACAGGAAATTAGACAACACGTGGCCTTACAAAACATCACAGAACGGGAGACATTTTAGAGTATTTACAGAGATATGACGATGTATGTGTAGGACGGACAAGAGAGACACGAGAACGAAACGTTAACACAGTTAGGTTTGACAACAGGACACCGAATTATCCGAGACGGCCTGACTACAACAGAAATTTTCGACCGAATTGGGAACGACGAGGACAGGAATACAGGAGCAATAGTGCGACTAGGGGACCGACGCCAAGACCTAGTTACACGAGACAGAACAGTTTACCGGAAGTAAACAGGACTGTGACCAGCACGCCGAATAGAGATAGGGACACGGATATTAACACGAGGAGGACGTACGCACAGGTTGTAGAAGGACAACCAGGACCAAGCACGGAAAACAGGATGAGACAGGATTTTTAGAACGCGACAGACCACTAGATTTCTGTGTAAATGTATACGAACATCCACGTGAATTTTTCAAAATTGAGGAGGAAGTAGAGCCAGAAACTGTAGAAAAATTATGTTTGCCAATTATTAATTTAGAAATTTTGAGAATAATGTAGAAGTATTACTTGATACAGGGGCAGAGGCGAGTTTAATATCGGAGGAATTCGTCAGCAAAATTAGGGATAAGGTTTGTGATAGAATTATGCCTATAAAACGTAGCCATTTAGTAGCTCAAATAAAAGAAGTTTGCTGTAGTAAATAGTGTTGTGGTGCTTAGGATAGATATAGGAGGTTTAAGCTGTGAACAGGAGTTTGTAATTGTACCTGGACTGAAGTTTCAGAGCATTTTAGGTGTTGACTGTATGATGAAGTTAGGGGTTTTGATAGATATGGAAAGGAAGGTAATAAGAATTAAGGATAGGGTAGTGCCATGGAAAGGCAGTTATGAAGTCACAGAGGATGACACGGGGTTTAGTATTAATGTAGTAGAGGTAGAGGATGATGAGGTTAAACAGATCAACACAATAAGATGTCCAGAGGATAGGAGAGTAGAGGTTCAAGCTTTATTACAAAAACATGCAGAATTAGTGGGGGTAGAAGCAAGCACAGCGTTAGGCTATGAGCACAGATTGGAAGTGGATAATTCAGAACCGTTCAACGCAAAGGTTTATCCAATTCCAGCAGCATATCGGGAGCAGGTAAAGGCAGAATTAAATAAAATGTTGGAAGATGGCATAATAGAGGTATCAAACACTCATTTCATAAATCCGTTGGTGGTAGTTAAGAAAAGGATGATAGCATTCGTTTATGTTTAGATGCACGAAAAATTAACCAACGGACCAAACCGCAATTCCATTGTCCACCATCCATGGACACACTTTTGACGAGATTAAGTGGCAAGTTTATTTTAGTAAATTAGATTTAAGGAATTCATTCTGGCTGATTCCATTACACAAAGATTCTAGAAGGTACACAGGATTTTCCGTAGAGGGAAAAATCTATAATTTTAAGGTAGTACCGTATGGTTTGTCAACGTCAAGTGCAGCATTAATTAAGGCAATGCAAGCAATTTTAGGAGCATATGAGCAATTCTGCATACACTATGTGGATGATATTTTAATTTTAGTGAAACTGAGGAACAACATTACTCTCATTTAGAACGGATATTATTAGAGCTTAAATTAGTAGGATTGAGGCTGAATATAGAAAATGTGAATTTTTTCAAAACCGTTAAATTTCTGGGGTATGTGGTGAACACTCAAGGTATGTGTATCGATAAAGAAAGATTGTCCGAACTTTTGACATATCCGAGACCTAATAACATTAGGAAATTAAGAGCTTTTGGGGTCCTTAACTTTTATAAAAGTTTGTACCGGGATTTGCTGAAAAGCGGGTCCATTGTTTAAACTTCTGAAGAAGGGAGTAAGATGGAGTTGGACGGAAAGTCAAGAGGCAGCATATCTAACACTGTTGGAACAATTTCACGACCAACTAATTTTGAGGCATCCCAGATTTGATGTAGGTTTCGTACTGAGGACGGATGCATCGGATAGTGCGTTAGCAGCAGAGTTGTATCAAGTACAAGAGGGGGAAGAGGTGCCCATATCTTTTGTTTCACGCACACTGAAGCCGCATGAAGTAAATTACACGATTAGTGAAAAGGAGATGGCTGCAGTGGTGTTTGGTGTTACGAAGTTAAAATTTTTTTTGATAGGAAGACATTTTGTAATCGAAACGGATCATTCGGCGTTGTGTGCGTTGATGAATACGAGATTTTCCAACAATCGAGTATATCGATGGGGGTTGTTACTACAGGAGTTTGACTTTGAGATTAAATATATTAAGGAGAAAATAATTTTATAGCAGACGCGTTTAGTAGAAACAGGGACATGGATAACAAAAGACCGTGTGACATCATGATTGCCATGAACAGTCTACTACAAAATGATTCAGTATATGGAGAAGAGGAGATCTTGATGAACCAGAGGCAGAGTGAGGAGCTACAGATTGTTAGAACGAAGTTAGAAAACGAACCGGGATTTAAAAATTTCCATATGAGAAACGGCTTTTTGTGTAAAAAAATTCAAGAATTAGAAGTGTATGTAGTGGATAGGGTACAAGCAAAATTAATTATCAAAGATCTGCACTTAAGATATGGTCACATAGGAATCCGAAAGACATGGTTAATTTTTAGGGAAACGTTTTTTTCAACTAAAGACTTAGGATTAGTAAAGTCAGTCATCAACACTTGTCACTTATGTACTTTAGGAAAGTACAAAAATAGTACGAGTCAGGATGTGGTACAAAGTATACACGTACAAAATCCCCTGGACTTAGTTGCTATTGATTATTTGAGCAATCTAGTCCGAAGTACAAAAGGACACAAACATGTGCTGATTGTGACTGATGTGTTTTCGAAATTTACCAAATTATATCCCACTCGGGATTGTAACACAGTCGGAACAAACAAGAAATTGGAACAATTTTGTAGGAAGTAGGAACTTTTAAACGGGTATTAGCAGACAATGCTACTTATTTTAATAATCAAAGATTTAGAGATTATTGGGAGAGGCAAAACATTAAAGTGGTGTTTTGTAGCATAAGGCATCCTCAAGCGAATCCAGCTGAGCGATATATTCAAGAGACGGTTAAGTTTTTGCGTTTAGCTTCACATAGAAATCATCGTTTATGGGAGGACAATTTGTCCAAGGTTGAATCTTTATCAATGAAACCCTAGTACCGTGACAGAAACCAGTCCCATCATGCTGATCAAGCAACAGTATCCCGATAGACCATGGCAAATTGTGCCTAGGGATGATGAATTCAACAACTTTTGGTAGATGTGAGGAGAGGTTAAGGAAGAGAGCTGAAAAATATACAAGGAAGATGAACGCAAGAATTAGAAAGAGGGTAAAATTTAAAGTGGGAGACCAGGTAGTAGTAAAAGCTTGAGAGTAGGGAAGAGAGATAAGATGACATGTGCTAAACTACACTTGCCATATGAGGGACCTTTTGAGATAGGTGAAGTAGTAGGGAGTGCACATATTTATTAAGGGAAGTAGGTACGGGAAATGAGAGGGACGGTTTCACGTCAACCTACTATTCCTTATACCGGAGAACCAGCACCACAGGAGAATTAGGAATAGGATAGTTAGACGAAAGACTTGGAGGGTCAAGAAGAGAGTTAGATTTAAATAGGATAGGGATAGCATAGGTGTATATAAAAGAGTAGAAGTAAGTGGTTATAGAAAATAAAGCTAGATATAGGACACATATGGGAGATAATTAGGAATAGGTTTAGGATGAGGATAAAGAGTAAATGTAGGAAGAAAATAAGATAGGTTAAGTATAGATATTTTATATAAGATTAGTGGAGAGTTAGGAATAGAGTAAGAGTAGGATAGGCATATAGGATTAGGTAGGGGGAAGTAAAGTATAGTGAAGAGTAGTTAAAAGTTAGGAATAGGATAGGTATATAGGATGTATATAGGATTAGATGGATAAGTAGGATGAAGTTAGGGATAATTTCAGTTTATAGAAGTAGGTGAGAGTTAGGAATAGGATAGGGATATAGGATAGGTGTAAATATTTTTTGGATTGGAGACAAAGTAGGTAAGTTAGATAGATAAGGATAGAGAGATAGGCAAAATTTTGTAAAGATTTTTGGCAGTCTAAATATTTGATATTTGCATTCAAATAAGTGGGATTATTTGTATTCAAATAGGGGGAAAATACTCATATTTAGACCAGGGTAGAAAATTAAATAATCAAATCAAATAATTTTAATTACCGTGTATAAGGAATTTCATTAAATAATATGCTTTATTAAAACCTTGAAGCATAAATAAACTCGGTCGTTTCAGTAAAATAAGAAATTTAAATTATCTATAAGACGCTTTACATCAAAAGAAGCAGTATTGAAAAGCGCAGTGGATAATTTAATTATTCCTAAACAAATGGAAATTACGTGCAAAGTTTATATTAATTAACCCTATTTTAAGTAACCGGTAGTAAAACAAAGTGTACATATAATAATTAATATTTAAGTTGTATTCGCTAAAAATGAAAGAATAGAAATCAATTTAATTGGAGTTAATTAAACCGTTAATAACATAATACCTATAGAAGCTTGTGAAACCCAATAATAGTCAAATCGTAGGAAGGTTATTTAAAATGTTACGTTTGAACACCCCTGCGTGTTTTTAAAAGGCAATTTCAAGTTAATTTGTTTGGATAAACATGTTGATTCTAAGGATATTGGAAACGATCAGATGCTTTAGCAGGAAATACAGAACACCTGCGTATTTTTAAAAAAAGCTCATTCTGCGTAAATTTGGCAAATAATTAATGTTTCAAAGAATCTTGGAGAAACCGGGACTTAGTATTCACGAGAATGTGCGATACGGGTTTATTAAACCCAGATAACAGTCCGCGTGGACTAAAATATAATCGATAATAAAGAATCTAAATTTGCACCAATACGAACAGGTTAGAAAAGGAAAGAGAAAATGCGTCAAGCAAAGACACATATTGTAAAAGGGCGGGATTTAAGCAACGTCAAGGGGTTGCGATTGGTTAAAAATAGGATGCATATATCAGAGGTAGAACAACAATTTCTGTATAAAAGTAATTAGTTTTTCTCGGACAACTTTGCGGGCCGTGTTGAAATTTTCTGAGATCTCAATGGGGTGAGGACTAAATTCATAAAAATCGACGTGCAGGCTACAGACTGGGAACGTAGAATGAGGAATTCGTTGGAATTACCCGTTTTAGGGAACAAAGCGACGTGTCGGCTCTCGCTCTTAGACTCTTAGACTTTCGACGATTCGATGCGTTAAAAGCTCGTGCATCCGCGACTTGATATTAAACAGTGCATTTTAGTTTGATTAAATAATTTAAAGTGTGCTAGTATATTTTAGTGACTCAAAATAGTTGGTTATTTTACGTGCTAACATGAATGTACTTCAGTGCACTTAGATACAAGGTAATAAAAGTTTATTATCACGGTACCAATTAGTAAAATTTACAACGACAAATGTATACCCAAAAGTAGGCAGTTGGTAATTGGTAATTGGTAATTGGTAATATTGGTAAAAGGAAGTATGAATTTCTTTGCTATTTTGCGGGGGTGTTAATGACTAAATGGTTCGTAAATGTGTCTGCATCCACTGAACCAGAGGCAGATATACACAGATGAGTTCCGGAAAAGCCTAGAAACAACTTTAAATTAATGGTGATGGAGAACATTTTTAAAGCGTTGACAACTTGAAGCTGTAAATAGAATCCGGTTGGAATGGTGTGATTTACAAAGGGACGATTACACTGAAGCTACGAGGACAATAACCTTCAGGTAAATTGTACTATTTTGTTTGACATTTTTGTGTGTATTGAATGACTTTATAATTGATTTACTTTAAATGGACATTAGTGGAATTTTTCTAACCATAAAATTTAATTTTAAGATGAAATTTGCTTGTTTAAGTAAAAAGGGGTATTTTGTTTTGATGTTCGGGAATAGGATGAAACTTTGGGTAGGTCTTTGAGCTCAATTAGACAAACCTGGTTAATTAACGTAAAGGGGTGGTAGATGCTCCCTTTATACTCAGACTCGGTCTGCTTATCTTGTTATATTAATTAGTAGGCATCCAACAAGGACTTTAATTTTGGATGCACAGTAAAATGATAATAAAATTAATCCGGAAATTCTGTTTAAAACTGAATTTTATGTTCAAATTTAATTTGAAAATTTAATGTATTCTGAATATTGATGTAAATAGAGTTAACGTTGATGTTTGTGGTAGGAATGTGTTGTTTAATTTTTATGATTGAGAATGGAAGTTATCTAGAAGAGCAGCCGAGGCGATTAACAGAAGGAATCAACGGACCAGGTGATTCAAGAGGTTTCACAGCAATATATATATATATATATATATATCGAATGTTTTTAATGGGTTTGAGGTCAGCTGGTAAAAAGAAAACTCTTTTTTAATGCCTAAATTTTCGGATTTGTTTAATCCTTGATCACAGGCTTCTAAAAATGTTACAAACAACTAGGCTAAATTATACAAATATTAATTGCAACTTACAAGATGAGTTGATTCAAAAATTAACATCAATTAAATATTAAACATAACTTTTTAGTTTTTCACTTTTAAATGTAGAAAGGATATATAATTTGTATAAGAAGAAATGTAAAAATAAAAATTATGTCAGATTTTGAAAGATTTCAAATTACTAGAAGGTCATTATCTTTAAAATATATTATATATATATATATATATATATATATATATATATATATATATTATATAATATCTCCTAATAATTATGATACTGTTTTTGAAAAGAGTCATTTTAACAAAAAATTTTATATTCTTGACATAACCATTAAAAGTCCAGTAACATAAATGTTTTTGTTTTTCTGAAAACTCCTTAAAATAGGTAAAAGTGTGATTTGGATATAAAACGCTTGTCATTAAATTATCTTTACATACATGACAACTTAAATTTTAGAATCTCTTAACCAAAAAACCAGCTAAAGTGTAGCTTGATTATCAAAATTATTCGTTTTACTACAATCAGCAGAAGCCTGACTACATTTTGTAATTTTCAAATTATCCAATTCGTTCAAAGTACTTCTTGCATGACACCTAAATGGTTCAGTGTCCATAAAAAAATTTTGAAAATTCTGTAATACTGCAGATTCATCCTTTTCACACTTAGTGTACAAATTTAGATGAGGTTAAGTTATTCAATACTGCCATTTTAAATGCAGAAATAAACTGAAAACAGTTTGGATTTGAGTTTGCTGTTCCATACTGCCATATGGAACTAAACATCTTTTCTAATGAATCTTGATTTAAACTTTGCGTCCGTAAGAACTTTTGTCCCAAATTACTCAAAATATTAAATAATTCTTTTGCACTTTTTATAGTTGTTAGCCATCAGTTTTTAAATGACAACATATTTTTTCGTGTTTTCCATCTTTGCTTACAAAAACCCATTTATTAATTTTTGCAAACATTTTGTCCCAGAACAAATGATGGTTTGATTTAGGTGACATACATCTCCGATAAGGTTTACCACATTCAGGTTTTGGATGCCTCCCATTAAAGCTGTCAAACAGGCAATCCATATCTTCTATAAATGCAGCAGTATGAATTGCTTCATTTGACATCAGGAGAGCTACTTATGCTTTCAGTTGTTGCAACAACTGTATGACTAATGGCCGGTTGCACAAAACTAGACTAATCATCCAATTAACTAATGAAAGATTAACTTTAACAGTCGATTAAATGCTAGTAGCGTTTCTCAAAGGTTGTGCGCTGTTACTTTAACCGGCCATTAGCTATTCGGTGATTTGACTTGGCAACAAAGCAATTTCGATAAAAAGTATGCATTTTAGGGTTATCTTTAATCCTTGATTATCTTGACAGAAGCCACTTGACATTTATTTAAAAATTTGGGTTTGTATATTATTTTGTCAATATTTCTAGTATATAATGGAAGGAAATAAGAAAAGAGCTCCAAATTATACTCGGGAAGAAAAACAATTACTCATAGAGATAGCAAAAAGGTAAGGTTAAATAATATTTCCTCTAATAGAAAAATTCTCTTTGTTTATTACGAAAAGCTCTGTTGTAGCAATCAGATTAACTATAATGTGTTTTAGATACAAGCATATACTAGAAAATAAAAGAACGGATGCTGTAACTTCGAAGCAAAAAAAGCTGCATGGATAGAAATTGCTTTGAAATTCAATAGTGGGACCATGTGTGGTATTCGCTAGTGGGTTCAGTTGCGGAACCTTTATGATAATCTTAGGAAGACCACTGCTGAAAACAATGTAGGTTTATTTAGAGGTTCTGAAAATAATTGTAGTATTACCCTAATAAGTAAATTGTTTCAGAAATGTATGTATATACAAAAGTTGCAAAAAGAAAATATATTTATTACCGAGGAACAAATCGATATTTTAAAGAAAAATGCTGTCGAAAGCAAGGTGGGTAGCTCATGTTGTTTTTACTCTTTACATTATTTTCTACTTTATACATTTATATGCATGGAGTGCCATAATTTAATATCGACATATTTAAAAAGAAATAGTTAAAACCGGAGGTGGTAAGACAATTCAACAATTAGATCAAACTGGTGAACAGGTATTAGCTGTAATTCGGGACCACATTGAGCCTCTGCAAAATCCATATGATGATGCAACACTATATTTTAGTAAGCATAATGAACTACTACTGCCAAAATTTTATATTGTTTTTAAATTCAGACGATGATATAAATATGGAGAAAATTTCGGCTCAAGAGCAACTGTTGTTGAATTCGAAAATTGTGAAAATTGGTGCTGTGCCCAAACTGTCCAAACACACTACACGTAGAAATCCAATAAAAAGACGCCATCAAAACAAGGCAGAACATTTAAAACAACAATATTTTAAAACAAAATTAGCTAACGCTCGGCTTCAAAGAACAATTATGTTACCAGAGCATCGCATCCAGATGAAAATTTACAAGCTACAGCTAAAGAAATTAAAAGAGCAATGTAAATAATTTATTTTTAGTTGATAATATTTGTACAAAAATAAATAGTTTATCTCGCAAATACTGTCTTTATTAACGCTGTTCTAACTGCAGTATTTTCATTAATTCTTGAGGCAGCATCCAATTCCTTACTTGCATCAGCAAAGTCCTCTT
The DNA here is from genome assembly GCA_036346225.1 of Platerodrilus igneus. Lineage (NCBI taxonomy): Eukaryota > Metazoa > Arthropoda > Insecta > Coleoptera > Lycidae > Platerodrilus > Platerodrilus igneus. Next base: position 3,388,170 of record JARFIW010001259.1, on the reverse strand, counting down.
CAAACGGAAATTCTTCTGGAGGTTCTTCATCATTTAAGCTTAAAGCTATATTATGCAGCACTGCACACACAATTATAATTGGAAGAACTTGATTAATATTTACAGACATTCCCAAATACAAGCATGGAAATCTTCGCTTCAGAACTCCAAAACAACGTTCTACTGCATTTCTAGATGAAATGTGTGCTCTGTTATATGCATCTTCACTTGCAGTCTGTGTATGTAGAAATGGTGTTAGTAAAAATCTGGCGTCGCCGTGGATCAATGTAGTAAGCGTAAGACTACGGATCCCAAGGTCCCGGTTCAAATCCCGACGCCGACTGCTTGAAAATGGCAGGTGAGCATTTTCACAAAAATTACGCCCTCGTTCGGATGAGAGGTTAAATGGAGGTCCCGTGTGTGAGTGTTGTCACGCACGTTAAAGATCCCTACCTTGCCTGGAACGGCAAGGGTTCGGCAAAATTCAAAATTTCCAGGCAACAAAAAACTCGCCTCCTGGCCAATGTAGTACCTACGGGTGGAGCATTGGAAATGTAAATGAACTGTTAGTAAAAATCTTTTACAAGGATAACCACTGTCGCCTAAAATATAGCTGCTACCATAGAAACCGTTTTTAAATTGTGCTGCAATTGGGGTATCATTAAAGATAATACTATCGTGTACAAATCCTGGCCAACGTGCAATGATATGTTGTATTTTTAACCTGGCAGTGCAAATCACTTGTACATTAATAGAAAAGAAACCTTCATGGTTTCGATACAGTTCGGCATTCTGCTCTCCAGGCAATGCTATTTTAATATGCGTGCAAACCAGAGCACTCAGTACACGTGGAAAACCAGCTATATTGTAGAAATCCAACAGCACTGCATTTAATTCCTCATTTCTCGGCATATGCAGGTACATATTTTTTAATGAGGCTATTTCATGAGTTACTTTATGTATAATTCTACATACCGTTGATTTGTGTACATTTTTAGTGTCTCCAATCAACTGTTGAAAAGCACCCGTGGCATAATAGCGTAATGTCACTAATACCTGATTTAAAGCACTTATCGACTTGTTGCGATTTGTAAATGGTTCTAGAGTATGTCCAAATGCATGTAGTAATTCCATAACATTTGCTTTAGAAAAACGAAATCTTTTTTTAAATTCAACATCATACATTTCAAATGCATTGTTTCGATTATGGATAGTACGAATTTTTTGGGAGGTTCTTCATATTCATCAAGTGATTTTCAAATGCTCCACCCGAAGGTGCTACGTTGACCAGGAAGCGAGTTTTTTTTACCTGGAAAATTTGGAATTTTGCTGAACCTTTGCTGTTCCAAGCAAGGTGGGGATCTTTAAAGTGCGTCACAACACTCGCACATGGGACCTCCATTTTACCTCTCATCCGAACGAGGGTGTATTTTTGTGAAAAATGCTCGCCTAACATTTTTCAAGTGGACCGTGTCGGCATTCGAACCCGAACCTTACAGTACACCACTCAAAATTCATCTACATGTTGTTTTGAATGGTAAAGCAAATAATTGTTTTAAAAAACGATAACATTTTGGGCCTTTTTTATAGAGAGCTAATGAAAGCATCTTGTCTTGTAGTGACCAGTGCCATTTTTAAATTAAGATTAGCAATGGTGCTCTTTAGAAAATTACCATCAACTGGATTTGTTATTTTCCAAATCTTGAAGAAGTTTTATTTTGGATAATAAATAGGCGCGCTTAATTTTATCTTTAGATTTAAATAAGGCTTGTTTTAATTTGCAAATCTTGCACTTATTGGTTCTGGATACATAATACATTTTTCTTTTGCATGGAGTTAAATTTTGTGTACTTGTTTCTCCATTAACTTTAAGCGGTGGTGGTGTTTCATATAATTTATTTACGTTTGGTTGGGTTTGTAATTGAATCGATTCTAAATTTATTATCTCAGATAGTACTTTTGACATTGTACTTTTACTATTTTCTGGATTAACTACATCAATTTGCTGCTTGTCAGGCTTTATTAATGTATTACTTAAAATATTTATTTTTCCTTTGTCTTTAATCAACTCCCGAGGTAAAGATCTAGTAGGTAGCGAATTGCGTATTAATGTTTTTTTTTTGGAGCCTCCATAAAAACTATTCTCGTCAAAGTGCCCCTCGCATAAATAAGATCTTGTACTTTTAAACGGGAGTTTTATTATATCAGATTATTCTTTTCTTATATTCAACTCACTTGGAAACTTTAAAAAGCTTTTATTTTTATAAGAAAGATCTGTTATCGGAAAGTAATAAATATTTGGACAAGAAGGCATTATGTATCTATATTTATAATAACCGGGTGTTGTCATTTTCCAATGCACAATCGACCTTAATTTTCCGCTGTTCACACTTTTACCTACCTGCTTGTTTTTAAACTACTTTTAGCCCTGCATAACTAATTATATTTTATAACTACATATTTGGACGTTATAGAGATTCAAGTGATTTACTTCTCCCCCACTTCTGTTATAGTTAGACAATGATCTTTGCAGTGCACCAGTGTAATCGTATTCGAATATTAGCTAAAAGCAACATCTTATTTAAGTATTTTCATGTTAGGTAATCCTACCGAAGTTTTAAGTGAGGCCTCATTCCTTAACACCTTTTCGGGTCGACTATGATGTGGGTTGAGCAAAATAACTGAATTCGTTTTATTTTATACAAACGCACTGTAGCAATATCACCTAAAATTTAAATATATAGTGGCTAAATATTTACACTTCATTCCGTTTATACCTTGGTGTATACTTAAAAGTTAGAATTCAGTTACATAGCTCACCCTAGTCGGTGGGGACTACCGGTGAAAACAAGAGCTAACGCGCGAAATTCAAAATATTAACGTTATATTTACCTAAAAACTTATTTTCAAAACTCAACAATATATATGAAACAGATTGAATAAAACTTCATTTAAGGGTATATATTAATTAAATAAATGAATTTTAATTCAACCTGTTTTATACATATTGTTGAGTTTTGAAAATAAGTTTTTAGGTAAATTTATTGATGGGAGCTTAACAGAAAAATTAATAATAATGGTTATTAATAAAATCATATTTTTCCATATTATCAAGTGAATATTTTGTAACTTGTTTTTCATATAATCTAATGCTGTTTATAGTTTTATAAAAAGCGAGTAAATTATTGAAAAGCCTTGGACCTAACTACCAAACATAATATTGAATTAATGTCATAAGCGGTCGAGTAGTTCTGATTAATCTAGTGTAATAAGAATGCTGTATACATTTTTTAAGGTTGGGATTTTTGTACAGAAACAGTAAAATATATTTAAAGTAAAGTATTCTAAGTGGTAGTAAATTAGTCCGAAAATAGGATATCTGGCAGGAAATATGTAACCTTTTTAAGCATGACTTGATAATAAACTTCTGTGCTATTAGTAAAGGCAACAAAGTAATTGAAAAAGTACCACCCCAAATCACAATACCGTATATAATGATGTACTCCACAAATGCATAGTAAATCATCTTAAAGTTGGATCGAGATAAAATTTTTCTTAATTGGTAAAATTTATAAATACAGTATCTGATTTTAGATGTAGTATATGCAATATGTGCATGCCATCTTAAATGTTGGTTTAACATTACACCCAAATATTTAATTTTGCTAACTCTCTCAATAACAGGACACGAATATGCAGATCTTATACAGTCTATTTTACAAATGGTTAGTTCGGTCCAAGCAGTTGGCATACCAGTCAAGCTAGGGCAAAATGTAATATATTTACTTTTATGTAAATTTAAAGTTGGCAAGTTATTGACTAACCATGCATAACAAGCTCTATGCCAACAGCAGATTCCTTGTTAACTTCAAGCCAATTACTGCATTCAAAGAGAATAACTGCATCGTCTGCAAATAAAAATAATTTTCCACCGATATCGAGTAAAACTAGATCATTCACATATACAAGAAATAAAAGCGGACCTAATACAATTCCTTGCGGAATGCCAAAATCTACAGTCAAAGAATTACTTAGTATACCGTTAACAAAAACACGTAGACATCTATCTTTAAGGCAGTTCACCAAAAGTAGCTATGCAGTTTTCCTTACACCTAAGTTATGTAGTTTCTGCAATGATTTGCTGTGAGAAACTGTGTCAAATGCTTTACACAAATCAAGGAAAACCGCTACTTGCTTGGTATGATTTTCCATGTTTGAGTAGATCACATTGGTTACTTCTTACAAAGCATGTTCCACAGATGAATTGTTGCTCGGTCAAAATGTTAAATTATTTGAAGAAAGGTAGATGAAAAGCGGATTTTAATGCATTTTTTGAGAATTACACCGAAAACAGAAATTAAAGAAATCGGACAATAGTTGTTGATAATAGTTTTACCACCATTTTTGTGTAGTGGGATTACAAACAAATTTTTGAAGACTGTAGGAAAACGCTAGAACTAAAACACTTATTAAATATTATATTTAAAGGCACAAGAATTTGATCCTTTGTTTGTTTAACTAAATTGGAATTTTAAATACTAGACATCGTAAATGACTGATGCTTTAGTTGATTAATAATAGACTTAATTTTTATTAGAATTAGCATTCTTGCAAGTATCTTTTAATTTATCGGCTAAGTTCTTTCCAACAGAATTAAAATGCTTATTGAACAAGGATGCTATCATTTCTGTATTAGTAACTACACCATCAGTTTCAGTATTCAATAGTATATTTTGCTTGTATAAACCTTTGTGTGAATACTGAGGTCTGAAAATATTATTAGCACGTTAAAATTCAGATGGTTTTGATACAATATGTAATGACTAGAAGAATGATCAGTTATACTGGTACGAATGATATTGGAATATAAATTTAGTTTTAAGTTACTTTTATTTAATTTAAAAAATATATGATCGATACAGGTGCTACTGAGGTTTGTAATCCTTGGAGTATTAATTTAAAATAAAAACCATTTGCTGCAAGTACGTCTAAGTACTTGCTAATGGTACTGCAACTATTGCAATTCGAGATGGGAACGGAAAGATTCAAAAGGTTAGAGCATTGTTAGGTAACGGTAGTATGGAAAGATTTATGACGGAAACTTGTCATCAGCGACTTGACACAAAAATCCAACATTGCCATTGAAGTGAAAGGTCTAGGTTTAGCTTCCTCGCACATTTCAGTTTTATTTTGCAAAATTAAACCTTGGGATAAAATACATCTTCAATTTGATGTAGATGTTTATGTTCTACAAAATATTTGTGGTAAATTGCCTGCAGTGCAATTAAACACCAACCATTGACCGCATACAGCAGACTTGCCGTTTTCTGATCTTGATTTTGATAAGCCAGGCATAATTGATTTACTTTTGGGTGCAGATGTTTTTGTATACACTCATTGTTAAATGAGACTCGTATGGGAACCGTACACGAACCAGTCGCGATTCATACCAAATTTGGGTGGATTCTTACAGGGAAAATCATTTTTCCTACAGCAGATAATACCTCATTATGTGTACTAATAGAACGCTTGGATACTCTAATTCGTCGTTTTTGGGAGCTGGAAGATATTCCAGATGCCTACAAGGTTTCTTCTGCAGAAGAAGCCTGTTAGCAGCATTTTTTTGGCAACACACTCTAGAAACGAGTAGGGTCGATTTATACTGTCACTTCCGTTTAATGGTACGGAACCCATTTATTGGGATTCTCGGAAAGTCGCACTTAGTAGGTTTTTGGCATTGGAAAGTCGTCTACAAAAAGACTCTCCACTGTATATGTTTGACGCTTCGGCAATTACTCTCGTTGGTAGGTCCACAGATAACTAACCCCTAGATACTTCAAGACAATAGTAAAGCTTTGGATTTTGCACATCGCGCCAACTCTCACGGTTGGGAGCAGAATGTACCCCAGCGGAAAACTTAAATTACAGGAAACTCAATTACATCAACTAAATTCAGGTTCAGATATGAATACTGCTACATTCTAAATTCTGAATATAGCAGTACCCAATCAGAACCCATTCAGCAGAACCTTAATCTTGTAAAACACAAAAAATGAACTCATTAGATGTATCTATTTAATATATTACAAGTAGAATACATAAACTTATATCGTTGAAATGTGATTTTGAATAGCTACGTAAACCAGTGCATGATTCATGAACTGATCTAGCATAGGTAATCCAAAGTTTACAGTTAGTGGTTTCTAGATAAATGCAATGTGGGTATTGCATTTGCATGTACCCTTGTAGATCCTTCACTATAATAATTTTCTTCGAAATGTATATGGCAAATTTTCTTTACACTGTATAGGTAAAATGGATCCAGATTAAAAAGGTCCGTGTTATTAATGACATCCAACTACAGTTTAAACCTTTCCATATTTTTCTTCGGATTAGGAAATCTATGCCGTCTACAAATATTGTCCTTACAATTTGGAACACAGCACTTAACATAACCCATTTTAAGTACACTGAAACATGTATAATCATACTAATGTATAAAAGAACACAATAAATATGCTTACTTACCACTTCTTCAAAGCACAAATATTTTTCAGGTTTTAACAACTACAAATATAACCACATATTTATTTAAATTATAATTAAAAACTAATATTTATAAAGGCCAGATATAACAAAATAGACTGAAATAATGACAAACCTTCTATCAAGTAACCACAGCAAAAACATAAACCAAATGTCGCAGATGGTTGCAGATAACTATTCTTCCTACCATCCGATCGAAATCGAATTTACCCGAATATAGTGTTGTAGCGCCACCTCAAAAATAGGAGATCCGAACTAAATTGTCACATGACTGCTCTTATTAAACACATTAAAGTGAAATATCTAGTGTTAGTTATCTGTGGGTAGGTCTCTTAATGACCATTTGCTTGCCGGTCCCTTCTTACAATCTTTACTTTTGCATTTTCGCTTACATCCGATTGTCATCACTGCAGACATCAAACAGATCTATTGACAAATTCTAATTTCTCCGGAACACAGGAAATTACAAAAAAATTGGGGTGCACCTACTCAACGCATTTCTGTGCCTTGGCTAGAATTATCTGCCACGGTACTTTTATCAGATTTGATTGAGTTCTTGTTCAATATTTACAAGGTTCGACAAAAGTTATCGATTTTTGCGTGGTCGGATTCTACAGTGGTTTTATCATGGATTCGATTGCCTTCTTACCATTTGAAAACTTTCATTAATAATAGAATTTCACACATTCAAGATCGAATTCTTTCTGGGTCTTGGAACCACATCAAACCTCAAGCGGATTGTACATCTCGGGGTTTACTAGCCACGTACTTAGTAGAGCATCGTTTATGGGGGTCCAGTCCTATTTGGCTTTCTTTTCCACAATCAGATTGGCCGGTGAGTAAATTTTCTGAAGTGGATTCAGCAGTTATGGATTTGGAAAAGAGAATTACCTCATTGAATATTATCATTTCGGATCATTTTCTTGATCTCTTATTAAACAAATTATCTGTTATAAATAAAGCTTGTCGCCATTATATGTTATGTTCTTCATTTTATTTGCATTTTGAGATCACCTGTGGATCTTGTTTCAAACGCATTGCAAACCATTTCAAGTCAGCAAAAACAAGTTGTGCTTCATTTATTGGTTAAGAGAGTTCAATTAGAATTCTTTTATAAAGACATAGAGAATATTGAAAAGAGGAGAACCATTAGCAAACCGCTTAGACCCGTTAGCCCATTTCTGGACAGACATGGTTTACTCTGGGTGGGCGGTCGCTTTCGAAATTCAAATTTACTTTATGGGGAAAAATTTCCACTTCTATTACTTCGTACTCATCGTTTGACAGATCTCGTTATTTTGGACTGTCATCAAAACTATTTACATCCTGGTCTTAGAACAACCCAATTTTTTTTAATGCAACATTATTTGATTCTGGCTGCAAAAAAGGCTGTTCGAAAATGACTAAAGGCATTTGTTTTTGCATAAAACCAATTCCCTATCCCCCATGGGTGACGTACCAGCAACCCGCACCGTTTCGGCTAAACTCCACACGGGTTGATTGATTGATTTATTTATTTCCACAAAACATTTTCATGTTGAAGGAAACTACACATATTAATTTACAAAATTATCTTAGAGGCTATTAAAACATGTCCTAATCTAATATAATCACTAGTCTTAATTACAATTAAATGTCACAAATATCACTGTAGTATCAACTGCTCTGATTTATATGGTTTTGTCATCAATGTATTCATGCACTGACTAATATGCCTTCCAAAGCAGCAAAGCTTTAAGCACCCTTTTAAATGTTATAAGTGAATGGTTGTTAAATCTTTTAGGAAGATGGTTGTACAATTTAACACTCATATATTTTGGTGTACCGTTCGCAATTACCATGAACTGCACTCGTGGTTCAAAGACATTAAAGGCATATCTTTGTTTGCTTTGGAACTAGGGCTCTGCACTTAGAGCTAGTGTAATGTGGTTCGCCTTTGTTAAACTAGATTGCCAACATCGACACACCTATATACTATGTACTTGAAGAAAACACATCTGACTGTATTTATTTATTTAACTTAATTCACAGAGTAACAATAATCTTTCTACGCGTACTACTACTTTACTCATTCTACACCCTCTATTATAATTATTATTATGATCGTTTTTGTTATACACTTTACTGAAATATATAACCTTAAGTAGGTAATTAGGGAACGCTGACAACTAATAACAATATTACATTAAGTAGTTCTTAGTTCAGGGTATTGCAGAATGATGTACACAACATTCCTATGTTACTAGCTTAGATTGATTAATAATTGCTCTGCACCCTCTTTCTGCGCAAGGCGAAAACTTCCTACGGGAGTTTCAACTTTACCAAAGAAATAACATGAATAATAAATTAAAATGGTTGCTGAAAGCTTAACTAATTAAGTGGCTTATAATAAAATCTTATTAAATTACAAATCTAATTATCGACTAGTTGCATAATATTTTAAAACTCAAGTGGAACATTCTTTTTCATTAATTGCATTGCATTTCATTCACTACTAAACTAATTATAATGTTAATGCACTTTTATTACACTAGACACTTCGTATTGTTTATTATGAATTATCCGTTTCATTTTACTCAAACTTAAACTTAACAATTCTGTTCATATGCACTGTCTGGATTTTACCTAAATTGTCCTTAATTGTACAGTTAGGCTTGTTACATGAAATAACAGTGTATGGTCCTTAAAGTAACTATCGAGTTTGGACCAATTCTCCTTTGTTAACAGAAACTAAATCTCCAACCTTTATTACGTCGTTGCTTGTATTTCTGTCATATTTTAGCTTTCTTTCTCTTTTTGCTTGCTCTATATAACGTTGTACTCTTTTCGCGGTGACTTGCAGTCTATGTTTTAGCTCTTTACCGTAATTTTCGACATTGTATATTGGACCCACTCCGTTAGTTAATTCTGAAAGTAATTGAACTTTCTTACCAAAAACAAGTTTGAAAGGTGTATATTCGTGCGTAACGTGCGGTGTTGTATTATAACAAAAACTAGAATACAGTGTCCATTCATCCCAATCTGCTCTAGATTGATTAACATATGATCGTGAATATTCATTTAGTGTGTGATGACTTCTCTCTACTCCTGCTATAGTTTGTGGGTGATATGGTGTTGAAAATTGATGCGGTATGGATAGCAATTCCGTTACACTCTTGAAAATTTCATTTTTGTACTCAATTCCGAGATCTGTTCGTATTTGCTTTATTGGACCATATATTAAAATAAAATTATTTACTAAAGCTCTAGCTATGGTGTTGCTTTCTTTGTTTGGGGTTGGAATTATTACAATGTATTTACCTAACTCACATGATATTGTTATAGCGTATATATTTCGTTTATTAGATTTTATAAAAGGGCCTATCGTATCGATAGTAGTTATATCGAAACACTTTTGTGGGGTAGGGGTTATTACCATTTCTTCATTATGTTTAATTTTACTTTTATTAATTTGACATTCCTGACATTTGGCTGTGTATTGTGCCACATCTCGTGATATTCCCTTCCAATTGTACTGGGTTTTTAATTTTTTCAGTAATCGTTTGTTACCACAGTGTCCTCCAAAGACTGGATTTTCGAGAAAAAGTTTGAGTAATTGCTTTCGTTGCTCTTCGTTTTGTACATTCACTGGTTCTGAATATACTATTTCGCATATTTTTCTAAATATTGACGACACTGGATGTGGATAATTTAATATTTTGATATCCTAATTCACCAGTTGTTTCTTCCAACTGTAGTAGAAGTTCCTCGAGTGGAAAACTACTCTTAATGAAATGGGTTATCTCCTTTGCTTTATATCTTCTATTCTTGCCCAAACGCATACATATATAGTTTGGTGCTACCTTAACACTTACATACGGCATTTTGATTAACGCTGCGTCGTTACATTCTAATTAAAAAATTTTTACCTTGTCCGGAATTATTTCCTTAACTTCTTCCCTATCCTATATATCTGTATTTACATCCTTTTGGTTGCACTGTTGCCTTGCCATGGCTCGTGTTACAACCATAATATTTTCTGCACATTTGGTTTGGTCAGTATTCATATCTTCTAGATCTTTTTTAGTTAATCGCTACAAACAGTCGGCTAGAACATTCCTGGTACCTGTGATATGCTTTATCTCAAAATCGTATTCCAATAAATCTAGCTTCATACGTACTAGCTTTGCTGTAGGGTTTCTCATTGTAAACAGATAAATTAATCCTTTGTGATCTGTGAGAACTCTAAATTTTCTGCCATAAAGATACGGTTTGAAATGTCCGATAGCCTAATGTATGGCTATCATTTCTTTTTCTATTGTAATTTTCTTGATATCCGTTTTTGAAAAAGATTTTTCTTATTTAGCACAGTGTAGTCGAACCAGTTTCAGTGCTTCCTGACTATGTCTTGGACCTGAAGTTATCAATTTTAGATCGTTGACAACTCATTCAGAGAACCCAACAATCTTTTTGACGCCATTGACATAGCGAGTACTTACATACTCTCCAGCAGAAAACTAAATGGTTTTCATCTCTTCTCGCTTTTAAGATTGGGACATTGGTCCTAATTAAGGAGGACAATACCCCTCCGTTGCTTTAGCGACTGGGACGCATTATCCACTTGCATCCTGATACACATAATGTCGTCAGAGTGGTGCAGGTTCAAACAACACACGGTGTAACAGTTTTTTTGACCACTGCAGAACATCAACGAATTTTTAGTTTTACAAACTCTTGTATAGTCATTAATATCATGCAAACCATTTTTAAATAAATAAATACCAGTATTGGTATTATGCGTGCTAACCGCCATACAGAAATGCTAGTTTGGTTGCTAACATCAGGCGCCGAATGTTAGTATAAATATTATCAAGGCCAAGCAGCTTTCCAGTTTGGTACATATTGCATCTGCACTCACATTAGCTAGAGCTCTCGTCAAGAACCATCATGGAAATATAAGGGTTCTAGCATGTAACTTGCGTCTGGCCTTGTGCAGTAGTAAAGCCCTAGTGCGCTGAACACTAGGCTTTGTGGTTTTAACGATGCGCTCTTCTTCTTCTTTTTTTATAACGTCTTTTAACGACGTCTTTAAATGACTTTTAATAAATAACTTCGTTTGGATAATTCTTTTAATAAATTCATTTAATAATTCTTTCGACATTTGTTTAAATAGCACTTAAAATATTCCTTTAATAATTTCGTAAAAGTTACGATAAAACATGTTTTTCAACGCTTCGTTAGAGAATCTTCAATTAGATTTTTATTTTATAATTCTCAACCGTATATTCATTTGTTAGAATGAACACACCTTATCTGGTATTATAAAAATAAGGCAGTCTGTATGCTGTATTTAAAGATGATATGGATTCTTCTTTCGCACCTGCGAGTATCAACTTATAGTTCATTCACGTCAACTTTGCGATAAAATATCGATCCAAGATGAACGTCCTTCAACCGTACGATGAATAGTTGGATTTTATGTAATGTTATGCGAGAAAACAATAAGTTTGAATTTTAAGGAAACGTTCTACAAAGTACGTAGAAATTTTATGGTTTGGAAATTAAGTCCGATGATGAATTTAAATGGTACTTTTGAAGTTTTTGGTCAAGATCTACACACAGTAGGACATCTAAGTTTGGTATATAGGACATCTAGGTTTGGTATGAGAAAAACGCATGGAAGTTCGTATGGTCTGGTCCAAGGATCAAGCAGCTGTTCGTGTTCTGTAAAACATGTGGATTTTACGTCACTGGTTTTTCTGAAAAACGTATGTATTAACACCTGCCCTAACATGCTGTAACGCCAACATGTAAACAACACCTGCTGAGCCAAGGTAAGAGATTAGAATTATTTTTACATCACGTCTACATTTGGTGATCTTTGATACGAGGCTGTTTCGAAAAATATCTTTGTAACCACCTATTATCATTTATCCGTTTAACAAATTAAGAAGGACCGTAGTAAATTGTTATTGTCAATACTAGTACAGTGTAATCACAGTTACTAATTTTTATGAAATTAGGCAAACTTAAAGAGTTCTTATTGATGTTTCATATATGCATGATTTCACTTACAATTTATGAATGATGAATTAATAGACAATGTAGTTAAAGTTTTATAAATATGTAAACAGAAAAAACATCTGATATTTCTGGTATAAATTCAAGTTAAACTTTTGTAACGTAAGCAACATTTAAAGTTTTTAATATTTTTGTTGAATATATAATCCTACCTTATGAGTAGATGAAACTTGTATTATCTTTTCTTAAACATGAATTTTATATTTACAATTTTTATGAAGGAACAATTTTAATTAAAGAAGCAACATTTAATTTTCTTAATTAATTGTTTTATTCTGAACAAGTACGTTTAGAAATAGGGTAACAAGGTATGAGATCAAAAAGCGTAAAGTGGTAAACCCAATTTAACAAAAGCTTTGATAGTCTTTTCAGAATTTGAAGCATAAAATCTGTGCTCATATTATTGTTGCCTGATTAATCTTTGTTGTTTTCTTATGAGGTAGCAAGAGAATACCTCTTGTGTCCTCATTTTTGTAAATATAATTAAATTTTCTTTACAGCTTCTGCGTTAGCAGTTAATACGGTATTCCTCCCTAAGGACGCCCAAGTCCTCCTTAGGGAAACCCTGTGTTTAAAGTTAATGACTTGGTGGCGCCCTATTTAAACCCCTTTTTGGTTAAGAATCTAGCCCTAGTAAGAAAATAATGCTTTGTAAAAAGAACCAAGACCAATCCTCATAAGCTCTGCCCAAGGAATAGACCCCTAGCATAGTCGGAAGATATTTGCGTTCCACCATTTAAGGAAATCCTTCCTTAAATGTCACTGGTCACATTAGGGGATATAAAGAACTTGTAACATTGTACCGATCAGTGTAATAAAATATAATTATAACGGAATTATTAAACGACCATTGATCAAATTGTGTGCTCTCCCTTTAGAAGATAGATACTTAACAAAAAAAATTTTTTTTTCTTTCTCTCAATAATTATTTTTTTGTTGGAATTACGCATTCATTATTATTTAATTTTTGTTGTGCGGTATTATGCATTTGTGTGTATTTAATTACATTGGTTAAAATAAGTTTTCATTCTTATTTTGCTGGGCGGTATGTTATGCATTTTATAGCATTTTTGGTTACTTAGTATCACATTATATTATTCTGGTTTGCTATTAATATTATCAAGACTCCTTCCCTGTTATCGCGTATCCTATACCTTATACATACAAATTTGAACATTGGTAGGAGTGCGTGCGAGTGCCTTTTGTTTCGTGTGCACATTATCAGACGAGTATTAAACAGTGTATGTTAACAACTTAATAACGAGTTAGTTCGATGTGTTTTGAACATGTGGCTTTCAATGATGAAAACGCCTCACAAATAGTGAACTTTTGTTTATGCAGTTAACGACGGTCATCCAGATTACAGTCCACTATATTTTTCATACCAGCGCAATTGATTAACTGTTTTAAAATGCTGTTGGTCGATAAAAACACGCACAACCTGTAACATAAATTTTTGTAATTTTGCAATGAACAATAATACATGTATTCTGTGATATACCCTATTCACTTTAAATATGGGATGACGTCATAAACAGTAATAAAGTGCTAGCCGAGCAGTCTGTTGCTTCATCTAGTAGTAACGAATAAAAAGGAGATTTGTTTACTCTAGTTAGAAGGATACCTTTAACATATTTGCCAATAGCATGAATAAGATCGTTTTGAATTTTCCCACATCATTGTGCAGTTATCAGGAGTAGTTGAAAAGTGTTGCATAAGTTTAGTATCACCAGATTCCATTCTGAAAACCATCTATGCTCTAAAAATACCTCGAACACTTGAAACACTCTTTCCTTTATAACACTGTCATTCATGGATCCTATTTCTTGATGACGTCTGAGGGATAAGTTATTTTGACAGTAGAATACAATAGTTTATATGATAGGTATTAACCTTTGTTTTTTGACTCGATAAGCACACTTTTTTCGTGTTCGAATAATATAGATACACTTTTACCAGATTCAAATGACTTTACGAATTCTGAAGTGCGGTTAACATAGTTGACATGGTACTGTTTTGCAGTGTGATTCTGGAAGTCTTTAATAGCATTTTTGTATTTACACATTGCTTCTTTAGCCAAATTCTAAGTTGCTTCAAATTAAGTTTAATGTTATATTGTTAAGAAAGAACAAAGAAGTAATCAAAACATTTCACCCTCGGTATAGTATATCTATCAATGAAGTTGCAATGTATAATAAGAGAGTTAATACCTGAAATCGGACTCCACCAGAAGAAGTAAAAAGAATACAATATTTGCAAAACGCTCCCTGTTTTAACTTATTATAAGAAAGCCACTCACATTTCGTCAACCAAGAATATTGAAATTTGCGATTATGCTCTTTTTCATTTCGAACAGGAAACGAGAAATGATTTTGCGGTGTCCAAACATTCTTTAAAATATTATACTGTTCGTTAGTATCTATATTAACTCCTACTGTACACCCTATATCTAAATCAACAATAACGTTGTCATCATTTACTTCCATCACAATTATTTATGAAGAACAGGAAGGTTAATTTCCAGTTCGTTAGTATTCACTTCTTTAGTGCAGAAGTTACTTGCGAATCGGTACCTACTGTTGTTGACTTAAAGAGATGGGTTATAGCACGTGATTTCTATAATCGTTTCATTTTTGAATATAACTTTATACAAGACATGAATTCAGTAGGTGCTATTGAATTTAATAATACAGTTTAGCAGACTAAGAAAGTTTGTACAGCCCTTGCAGTTTATTGTATGTTATTATTATTTTTTATACCTAACATAATACCATGTGCTTACTATTAATAAAGCAAGTATATATACTACACGCATAACTGTTTATCACTCATTTGTAACACTGTGGTGGTGGGGGATGAATGTTACGCATGATGTGTCAACGTTGATATAAAACCTGTGCACTTGAGAAAACGATGTGTTAATTACAAGTTATATTGAAGTAAATATCTTCAGGTTCAATCTGAGTTAAAAGGTGGAAAGGAATGTATGGTTGTTATGCAATGAGTGCAGCACTGGCATGCGCGATTCTCAAACAATGCTATCACTAACTGAATGTTTTATGACCACTAAATAATTTTTTTTAAATATTTTAGTCCGGTTTTTGTGATTTTAGACCTTGACATGTCGTTCGACAAGTCTTAGTAGAGCGTGCACACTGGTAATTTGGAAATGGACATCGAAGTAGTAGTTTGTATGAGTACATGACAGCACGCGTTAGAATATACAGCTAAATGGAGATACATGCATTGTGAGGTGCTTATTAATCGGAAATCTAGCATGCTCAAACAAAAGTGCAAATTTAAGTATATACGTTCAATTGGAACTCTACGGCTCATGAAACGCGCGTTTCGAAAATTATGACAAAGTTATTTCATTCAATATACGAACGTGTACCAAGTTGCCTATTGCGGAGACTGTTAGATCCTTTCTTGGCACCGCCAACGTGCACAACAGCCCTGAAAAATCAATTCAGGTTTTTAATGAAAGCCACAAAGTATATGAATTAACCTAAAATAAGTGTGTAATTTTTCTAATCCATCACACTTAACAGAAATAATGTATTATCATCAGTATCAATGCTTTTTACGTCCAAAGTTTCTCAGGTTAGGTAGGCGATGGACTTAAATAGCATAATATATTATCGCACTTGTAATAACTTGGTAGAAATGTAGTTAATTATTAGGGGTGGGCGATACGGGATTTTGCGTATCGAATATCGATACATATTCTATATCGATATGTATCGATATATCGAATATCGATATATATCGATACGCATCGATACGTATCGATACGTATCGATACGTATCGATGCGTATCGATGCGTATCGATATGTATCGATGCGTATCGGTGCGTATCGATACATATCGATTCGTATCGATGCGTATCGATATGTATCGATGCGTATCGGTGCGTATCGATACATATTGATTCGTATCGATGCATATCGGTACGTATAGATACGTAGCGGTACGTATAGATATATAAAGCGATTCGTATCGGAACGTTTGGATGTGTAGATTAAGTATACATATCGAGACGTAGCGATACCTATTGGTACGAATCGATACGCATCTATAAATTTTTCTACTCTTTCTTTGGGAATAAAATCACAAGATCGTTTTAAAATAAAGTATTTACTGACAATTCGATCTTTCACTTAAGATTGTTTGTTATCAAAATAATTAAAGTTTCAAGTTTAATATTTGTGACACAAGTATATGTATATAAGGGTGGGCGAAACGGGATTTTGCGTATCGAATATCGATACATATTCTATATCGAATATCGATACGTATCGATACGTATCGATAGGTATCGATACGTATCGATGCGTATCGATACATATCGATACGTATCGATACATATCGATACGTATCGATACATATCGAGTATCGATATATCGATATTTATTTTTTGCTGTATCGGGGGGGTCGATACGGGGGTCGTATCGATACGTATCGATATATCGATACGCCGACCCAGCCCTATTAATTATACCTCTTAAATGATTATAATTCCCCATGATTACTATATGGAAATATGCCTACATGTACCTGTATCATCTCAAAAATGTTTTATCCATTAAACACACTAACCAGTATATCTCAGTTTTATATTAAGGTACACATTCAACATGGTTTTCAAATGCTGTATATACCAGCTTTTCTTCTCTTTAATGTTAGGGTTGTGGAGGTTCTTTGGCAGTAAGAATTACAGTGTCAATAAAATTTTATCCAAAATATGCTTCTATAAATCATGCAAAATCTTACATTCAGTATGACAATAATATTATGCAATCAATTGCCTTAAAGCCGTTACACGTAACGACAGAACACAATAATTTGCAATATCTCTACAGAGTAAATATTTATCAAGCTATACATTTATTGAATGTTTTCATATAAAAGTTCGTATGTGCATAATATTGCTTAATTTATCCAACTTCTTAAGCCATTCAGGGTTTTAGGTAGATGTGAAATAATACCATTACCCAAAGAATAATTCAGGATTCAACCTCTTGTCATACCGGGTGACAATCACAAAGTATCTTATGTCTCTTCATTGCTGCTTAATCTGGCATACTTTGTGCGTCCATGTGCATCTTTGTATCTAGACGCAATTACTTATTTATTTGAAAACTTAGTGAGACACACAACATAGAATTACCACATAGTTCCCCAAAAGTATGATGTAAAAAATCGATCTGTCTGTGAGATAATGTAAGCAGACTGTAAAAACTTTTCACCTCACGGTTGCACTGCACACTATCATTTCTTATTACTAGTACAAACATAACATACAAATTATGACAAGTGTCACATACCAAGTTATAGATCCCCATCCTGAGGTGCCTTATGCTACTTTAGGTTTACGTTTTGAACATTTAAGGATAATCCTGACATATCATATACAACTTCATATGAATTTGGTGCAACAATCTTCATGACTGTGCCAAGGTCCTTATATAATAAAAACATTTCTTAATAACTCGATCTTCATGTGAATATAATTTGTGGGTTTTTACAAGTGTTTCCCATCTGAAAATTAACAAGTTTGTGACAGTTATCGTGCTTAAACTTTTTTTTCTCAGCCTTGGATCTGAGCTTTAACTAACTGAATTACTTTACCATTTTGTGGAATATGTAATATTTTTAATAATATGGCCCGATTTGTATTTCTCATTAGTCAAACCCAGTAATAATATGTACAATGTTATCTAGCCATTCATTAATAATTTTGGTTTTTATGGACCAATTCTAATGCCGATTATGACAAAATGTCCTGATTAATCTACTAATTTCCTTATTCCTGCGCTACACCTTATTACCTGCAGGAAAATATGTGGATGTATATGTTTTAATTTTATTTTCTGTTAATGAATCGACATATAATTTGCTCTTAAATTGACTCTCATTGTCTCTTAATATTTTATTTGATTTGTCAAATTTTTGAAAGCATTTTTCCAGACAGCGCAGAACATTTCTTTTGCTGTAGCTCGTTTTAAAGGATACGACTGAACATATTTACTAAATACGTTCAGGACCACAAATAATTGTGTGGTTCCTCCTCTAAGTACTAGCAAAGGATCAATAAAATCAATACTCAACATTTGATTCAGTTTATTAACTAATACATTTTGCATTTCCCCCTGAATTCTTTACACCGCTTTTGATTTTTGGCATAAATCACAGTGTGATGTAAATTTTCTAAGTAAGTCCTTAACTTTGGGGTAATAAAAATCGTCCCAAAAGATTAAGTAACATTTGTTTGCGCCAAAATGACCATTGCTATTATGAATATATTCGGATTATGATTTTAATTTGTTCTTTCGGGACAAATAATTTATACCCTAGCTGCTTTTCCGAACCATTCCTAAACAACATCCCTTCATAAATTGTCAACCAATTAAATTTTGAAAAGTGTTTTCTTCATTCTCACTTTCCATTCCCAATTTAATCTTTTGACAAAACTCATCTAAATTTGAGTTTCACGCTTATATGTTTGGTTTCTTAACTGCATCAATTTCAAATTTTAAACTATGTTCTTTATCGGCCATAAACTCATCTCCATTAGAGTAATGAGACAATATGTCAGCAATCTGATTGAGCTTTCCTAAGCAATACTCGAACGTCATGTCAAATTCTTACTTACATACATAGCATCTACCATCACATGTGATTGTTAACCAAACAAAATTTAAATAACCATAATTCGTCTTTTTTTCAAAATGGAGTTATAGTTATCATGAAACCAAAATAAAACTCAAAACCTTCCCCGTGTAGTACAATTAAAAATTTCTTTTAATTTTTTTAATTGTAATCACCTGAAATGATATCGGATTGATATTGAAACTAGTGAATTTTATATATTTTTTTTTAAATTTTTATTACACTATACATGAGAAGGTTCAGAGTTTTGGTTTCGCCAAACAAAACTTGTCAAGAAAGTTGAATGCTTGCTGATTCGATTGTAAAATAATTTTTCTACCTAATATTAAAATTTTCCAATAATTTATCACAGTCACAATTGCTAACAATTCTTTTTCACAAACAGAGTATAGAATCTCAACATTCTTAAGAATTCTACTGTAATATGAATATAGACATGCCCCCACTGCATAACCACTAGCATCTACGTTAATATAAAATTTTTTTAAAATATTTGAGTGATGCAACAAAGTAACGTACAGAAATATTATTGTTCTACTAATTCCCACTGCCATTTTATATTTTTAGATAATTGATTTAGAGGTACCACAAGTTTCGTAAAATGTGCAACATAGCAACTATATTACTGTACCAATTCGCAAAAAGCTCTCAGAATTTTAAGATTTGTGGGAGATTTAAATGCTTATTTGAATATTGGTAAGGTCCATTTCAATTTGATATGAATAACCTACTTGTAATTTTTATTCGCAAAGAACATTTTCATAATTTTATTGTAACATTATTCCTTCTCAAACTCTTAAAAAAGTGTTTTTTACTGTTCAAAATGTTTTGCGACGTTAGGTGACATTACAAAAATGTCATTGGCACAGGGCATCAAAAAATTAAAATTTATTTCCCCAATACGCAATAAAGGATGTAAAAACTCTGCCACACTTGCTACAAGATCAAACGGAACTCTTTTAAAACATATGTTTGACTGTAGCAAACTTTTGGTGCACTGACCACTTCTGGGTACTAGTGCAAGTGTATTAAATAATACTAATGGATATTATTGCAAGGTGTCAAACAGAATGTTTCCCCATTATTAGTAGTGTAAAAGAAAGATAGATCATTGCAAATTTGCATCGATTGTTGGTATTTGAACAAAAGAATTGAGCGAAATCGTTATTTCGATTAACCTCTCTGAAATATTTTATAAGCTCAAACTCGGACAGATATTGCCAGTATCTGAAATATTTTATAAGCTCAAACTCGGACAGATATTGTCAGTATTAAATCTAATACTGGCAATATCTGTCCGAGTTTGAGCTTATAAAATATTTCAGAGAGGTTAATCGAAATAACGATTTCGCTCAATTCTTTTGTTCAAATACCAACAATCGATGCAAATTTGCAATGATCTATCTTTCTTTTACACTACTAATAATGGGGAAACATTCTGTTTGACACCTTGCAATAATATCCATACTAATCATTTCAATTTATCTTTTGACCACATAGTAAATAGAGAGAATTGGGTACAGTTTAATATAAAACGGACTATAATCTTTTATTAATAGTATGTTTATAGCAGTTGATTTTTCCTTGTATTTCAGAGAAAATATCTTTATCGAAGAGAATGGTAGGCAAGTCACACTTAATCAACAGAGGTACAGACAAATTTTAACACGATTTATCCCTGATCTACGTCAATTCTGTCGTGCACGTAACTTGGCATTTCGAAACCAATTTTTTCAGCAGGACGGGGCAACTTGCCATACTGCTGCCGCAATTCGTCAATTTCTTCAAGAACATTTTCCAAGCAAATTCATATCACGATTTACTGACTTCCCTTATCCTTCACATTCTCCAGACCTCACACCTCCAGACGCATACATTTGGGGTATGGCTAAAAATGCCGTTTTCAAACGGGCACCACAAACCATCGATGAATTAAAGGATGCCATTAGAGTCTTCTTCGCAGCCCTGAGACAACCCTTATTCAATAACATGACCAGAAACTTAGAACATCGTT
Organism: Platerodrilus igneus; assembly: GCA_036346225.1. NCBI lineage: Eukaryota > Metazoa > Arthropoda > Insecta > Coleoptera > Lycidae > Platerodrilus > Platerodrilus igneus. Next base: position 3,366,898 of record JARFIW010001259.1, on the reverse strand, counting down.
ATGAAGTCTGTCTCGATCAAGGAGGTGCACATTTAGAACATATAATAAAGTGTCAATAATATGTATTTTTTAAATATACAAAAGAATTACAATTTCAGTACTGTTTATTTCGGGCAATACTGTAAGATCTATTATATCTGTTCTAAATACTATCTTGGATAGTAGGTTCAAAAACTGTATATATTTACTTACTTTTAATGTGACACAAATAATGAAAAATACTGATCAAGGTTTTTAATAAGTACTTTCCCTGAACGCCACTCGGAACCATGTAGTTTGTGATTCATGGGGAGTACTTGTTTTCTTAGTAACAGGTTTTTAGATATAAAATGTTTCTTAAATAAAAACAAAACTATGGATATTGATTAATAGTATATTATTCAACATACGGTAATGTAGGCAATAACTCACGCAGATGAAGTTTGCGGCACGAGCCGAAGGCGAGTGCCGTAATTCATCAAGTGAGTTATTGCCATTACCGTACGTTGAATACTATACTTCATCTACGACTATAAGCACAATAACCACTTTTAATAAACACATGTAATCAAAATTATTTTAAAAAAAATATAGTACAAATTTGTTTGACATTCGGTAAATGTCAATGAGCATGGCTACTTTGATACTGTTGGTAGGTAATTAAATAGAAATATCAGCTGGAAGCGTGAGTTATCATAACTCACGCTCATAACTCACGGTGTTTAATTATGAACACTATTACTTGTTCAAAATAGGAGTAGATAAAAAGTATTTATTCATTAAAGTAATTATCATTAGCATCGATAGTATGTTGCCAACAATCAGGCTATGCGTTAATTTCGATACAGAAAAAAATTTACAAGTTTTATGACTTAAAAATTTTTCATATGCCTCAGTTACAGACAACTAATAAAGCTAATGATTCTGCAAATGGTTTCTGAGGCTTCGGAAAAAATGGTAATCGGTAGATGAGGTCAGAAAAATATGATGGATGATCAAAAATTTCGTATCCTAACTTAGATTTCTCACAGTCAATTGTGATACATGTGGTTTATCATGTCATGTAAGAGTTTTAGTCAGCTTTGATTAACTAGAGACAGTTGCTTAATTTGTAGCAATATTATTCTGCTGTTATGATTTCACTTGGTTGCAAGAAAGAATAAAATATGCCTTTGTAAATCCACTATTCTATCACCATAGTCTTTCTTGGATATAGACCTGATCACGTCAGATGGCTTTTTAGGTTAAGCATGATTCAATCATTGTCTAGAACGGTTGTAGTTGTAGATAACTAGTTAACATTGTAGAATGTTCTAATTAAGCAACGAGGACGATACGTATAATCATCGCCATTTATTTGCATGTGTTAATGTCTGTGGAACCCATCTATTGAGTTTATTACATTTTCTAGCTGATTAAGATGAGGACTTACAATGCTTATTGATACGTAGAATCTTGCCAAAGTTTTCTAAAGATTTCAACAAATTTTGTTCAACTTCTTTATGTAATTTTATTGTTCAATTTGATAATTGATTGCCTGCGTGGTTCATTTTCCAAGGCAAAATTTATGTTATGAAAATTTGTGAACAAACGCATAGTACATTTATTGCAAGTGTTTTAACCAAATGCTTGGTTAATTCCATTAGCCGCTGCTTGGTATTTAAAACATTTTTAAAGTGAACAATAAAACGTACCCAACTATCATGCATTAACATTTTTGGAACTTTTTTATATAGTTGTTGAAAAGTGATTATGTCAAATTACAAGAAAGTAAATATGTATCATCTGTCAAAATAAATAAATCAAAGTCAAGTTCTTAAGAATGATTAATGTTTTTGAAGGTTAATAAATGAAACATTTCATATACAAAGGCATAATGCAAACGTAGCTTAACTTTGAATTATATTTGTTGTAAATTTGCTTTGCTAGCACCGAAAATCATAATTCCTAACTAACAAGACTACATGGTGAGTTATGGTTTTAAGTTATTCCAAAGAATTTTATTTGAATTATTCAAAATGGAAGCCTTGCACTTTTGAATTCAACAAAGTATTGTCTACTCCTTGGTACACCTATCTGTAAGGGAGCAAAAAAATATATCTAATACCTCGGGACTGCTACACCGGCTGCAAACTCCGTCTCCCTAAGTATGGGCAGAATCTAAACAAAACAGTAATTTTGCTTACAAAAACATAGCCTAAGTTATAATAATTTAAGAGCATAAAACGTCTAATAACTTCTTCAGGGGTGGGATGACCTGTATAGCTTAACACAGTAGTGTACCATTGAATGCACTAAGTCACAACCACACCAGTTCAATAAATAAACAATTGGAATGCAAAGTATTTCTAATGTTTTCGTAATATATGTACAAGAAGAAGTATGTACAAATAAGCAATATTCGCATTAATTCCTTAAGAAATATTCAAGCAGCAAAACTATATACAACTGACTTAAACTTTCATAAGTCAAAATTTTATATACAATTATTGAAAAAATTAAATTACGTTAAATTATTTACAATTAATTTAAATGCGCCGATAAGTGTCTGAGCTCATAACCCCATCAGTGTTACACTGTTTGCTAATACAAAATATTTATACAAAGCACTTTATTTAAAGTTGCTATATTTTCAAAGTGAAATTCAATTTAAATAACGGTCATTATAGTTCAAATTTAATTTCAGGTAAATGTAGCCTGATACCGGTATTAAAATTATCTAGCAGGCATCAAGTAACTTACTAACAATTTTATAATAGAATTAATTTAGAACTTCCAGGAATGTTTACAACCAAATCATAGGGTAAGTTACCGATAAAGATTATTTTAGTTTACACTTTTGTTTAGATAAATTATGTTCCAAACCCGATCAGATAAGATGGTCATAAATACCTAATTACATGATTTGTCGGAAAACCACCATCATCTGGATGCAATCAGCCAAACATAAACGCCAGCTGCGTTCTTGACTCGACTTGACTCTTGCAATGACCATGGAATTATGAAGTATCAGCAACCTTTGCTCTCAAAACTCGCACTTGTAGATTCTTCACCTGATATTTGTTTAAATTCGAATGGTACGGCTTCCTATGAATTTCCTTTTACTCAAATCCAAATTTATGCCAACGCCATTAGATAACTGGAAAACCTCTTACGTTCAAGACGGTACCATTAGTCATCTAATTTTTTTAAATAACTACAGATATTGCTTTCAGCCGTAACTGACAGCTAAAAATTTGTAATACTTCATTAGCAAAATTTTATTTAAAAGAAATCTCACCTACCACTAGCCTGCTGTAAGTTTCGTTAAGTTAACACCTTTTAAACCGAACTCGCTTCTTTGCAAAAATTCTTCCTAAGAAACCGATCTCTCGAATCGCCATCATGCTTGCAAGTTCAAATCAAAAAGAACCAGAAAACCGAGACGACCTCGAGTATCGCCGTCGGATCTCAAATCCCTACTCCGTCCTAACTTGATCTACCCGCAATAGAACTGTATACCACCATAGATGTATACGCTACGTAATTAGGATTGCCTACCTATAATGATATTAGCAGGATTTTACACTGCTACACTATATAAAGAAATAGTAAAACATTTAAACCACTTAAACAATAAACTGATTAATATAGGCGCGATGTTAAATTTTTTTACAAGCTAAGAAGTTATGTATTGGATGCTTCTAATTTTTTCAACTATAAGTTGGCTCCAAGTAATTTTGGTAAATTTTTTACTTAAGACATATGAATTAACGACATCCAAAAGATTGATTTTGTTCTCAAATCTATTTCATCAGTTTTTATTTTTTGTATTCTATCTATGTTATCATTTTTTAAAGATCTTTTAATAGGTATACAGTTTTGATTGCTTTCATCTATACATATACACTAACATGTATTACTAGAAATAATCTTTTCTTTCTATTGCGTATGGTAGTTTGGTTTTAATATTTGCACTGTAAGATTACCTTAGGTGATGGTTTCAGTTTCCACGTTCTTTTCATTGGTGATAGTAATGTTGTTGTATGGTTATTTTACCAGTGCCAAAGAAAGATGTATGTAGAGTGTAAGATGTTTTGAATACATTACAAGTTCACATTAGTTCATTTTTGTAATTAGATTGATTCCTTAAAATTGTTATTTGGTTCTATTTTTCAGCAATCTAGAATAAGGAAAATAAATGTATTGACATGATCATAAAACAACATGCTAGCAGCATTTCTTGTAAACTGTCCAATATTTGTAGCAGTCGCCAGACATACCACATTCCCAAAAATGAAGTTGAATTCTAAGCATATTCAAAGTCCTAAACAAACATTTCAAAAGTACAATATAAAATAATTTTTGTATAATAACAATCGTATGTATATTAATAAGAGTATTAAATGGCAAGTATAATAAAAGATTAACTTATGTATATAATTAATGTTAGTGAAAAGATATAATTCATACTAACAAAATATCTTTACTCTTTTGTTTTAGGTCTGTCCATAGGTAAGATACAAATTTTCGTAATGTAGCATTTTATGAGCAGAGTAACAGTTTTTATTCATACAACTTGTACCATCAATTATTACCTCGATACAAACTAGGTAAGTTGTCATCTTTTATAAACGTTACATCACCAAACTTGCAGACATTGGTTTGTTTTCTTCATGTACATCTTTGCTGTAATTTAGAAATGTAGTGCTGTAATAAATTCGAAAAAATGTACCGCTCATTGTAAATATTGGTATTACGATAATCTATTAATCGATATGTATATAATATTTGAATCTGGAGCTAGTTAACAGATAAGAATCGGCATGTACGACAAAGGATGTAGTCGTGTGCAGTTTAGAACTCTCATTATGGTTCAGTACTGTTGAATATTTCTCAAAAGTTTCTAATGAATTCAAAAATATTTGCTTGCGATGATAGAGAGTTGATTGAACTCAAGCTTCTTAGACCCCATCGAAACAACTGTTTTTAGTAGAATAAATTTCCAAGAAACACTTTTCCTTTTTGCATGAGCAATCATCTCAACCTTATTAGTTTGTAAAAATCTCCCAATTCATTTAGCTAAGCATCTGCACGTTAAAATTTGTCCCATTATCAGGGTATGTGAGGGTTAGAGCTCTGTTCTTTGCTGTAAATATACCCAAAGCTGCTATAAAGGCTTGTGTAGTGCAATCATTTACTGGATTGAGGTGAACGGCCTTGGTAACATATTTAATGAGATATAAAATTTAGATCTTTAATTTTCTTCTGAAACGGCTCCATCTAATAAACTCCCACTGAGTGAAATGATAACATATGTGTCACAACACTTTCTAATAAGTGGCGTAGGAATTCAGTGGAATTTGTTTTATCTGATAATATTTGACACAACGGTGTATTGTTGCACAAGCAAGATTCCGATCTCCCATAATGCAAAATCAGTCCCTGACTGAGGATAGTAATAATTGGTGATTGCTTCTGATTGAATTTATTTGCAAAGTTACCACACATAACAGGTGGATTAACAAATCACTTGAAAGAAATTGGGTATAAATAGAAACTAGCTGATTTAAGTATAGGATGATGAAACACATATTAGTGTGAATACCAATTCGCAAAAGTAATGAAAACTTGTTACGTACAGTTTTGGTCCTGGAAAATCTAGCCGTTAAGCCACAGAAAAGCTCAATGAAGTACCCTGCTAAAAAGTCTGTTTTGAGAAAGTACCAAAAACCTCAATTATATTAACAAAAATTGTTGTCGCCTAACTCAGTGGGACGGGTGGCGTAGTGTTTGAAGAGGGTCCCAGAATACTATTGGGCGTGAAATATAGTATCTAGGAGAAAGAATAACAAAAGGATGCAAAACTTGAGATCAGGAAAGTGATTCTGTGGCCGAAAATTCACATGGGAAATCATTAAGTACACTATTGTTAAAACAAACATACAACAAACGAAACGTTTACCATAAAACCACTAATACATTTATTTAAAACTGCTAGCTGAAAGAAAAATTTCCAAAATTAACTGTTAACTTATCTTAATATTAATCACCCATCTAGGTAATTGCAATGTAATTTATTACAAAAAAACTGGCACTATCACCTTTACATTGGTTGTAAAAATACCAATATAAGACTACTATACAATTATGTTTGCATCACCAGCACACAAATATTATTAAATGAAAAGAAGCAACCAAATATATCACAAAATTACTATCTAAATTCTTAACGTAATCACATGAATGTACTGTAGGTACATTTATCAGTTTTTGCAAAATGTTCGTTTATTTACAATTTTTCTAGGTTATAGTTTCAGTGGTTTTCATAAACACCTGATGAGTGATTCTTGTGTATAGATGACTGGGACATCACTAAAAGCATTTATCGCCAGAGGACTTGAAAGAAACTAGCTGTTCTCAACATGCTTATGTCGAAAGTGAAGTTGTTAATTTAATGGAACCAAAGTGTTCCTAAAATTAGAAATAACCAACATGGTAGGGAATTATCGGAACATTATTGATTATTATTGGTCTGATTGATACCTTTTCTTCAAGGTAAACTAACCTACTCAAGTTTTATTTCTTTAGATGTTTATTGCGAAGTACTCTATAAGAAATTTGATCTTCCCTCCATAAAATAATTCGAGACATCTTGGAAAGATGGATTAAGACTGCAAATTGAAATTGCTTTGTGTTGTTTTTCTTTATCTAAATAATCCTTTTTTTAGACCAAGAATGTATATAACCTAAAACCTATAATTCTTAAAGGAAATAACAACTTTGTTGGTGGGATCTACTAATACAGAAATTATTAAAATGAAATATTATTATAAACATTTAAAAGTCTTTACACAATTTCTAACAACAATACAATAATTTTAATTAAACTGAAATTATAATTTAAATCGCAGAAAGCAGATTTCTACATGTCACTGCAAAAATGACATGTGCATGAAAATAAAACTAGCTGCAATTGAATATATTATACAAATGTCTACAAGGTGTCTATATGAAAACTTCAGATACACTTTTCCCAGGTGCCTTTAACCATAGAAATTTGACATTTTTTTATTTATAAATATTTATTAGGGGGAGATATGTCAATCTGTCCTATTTTGCATACTGACACACGCCATCCCCACTTAAAAATTCTAAACTACACCTTATACTTTTTTTATGAATATTAAACAACTCATTTTTCTATGTCCATTCAAGTGAAAAAAGTAATAGATATTACGCCTTTAGGGATCAATTTGGTGAAAAGTTGAGTTTCTATTATTGTGAGTGGAAGAACAACCCACGGGGCTAGTATGATAGCATTTTGCGACCTGGTAATTGTAATGGCTTTTGCAAGGAGGCATTTATAAAAAAAATACATTTACTAGTTTAAGTTGACAGGTTGAGTCAACACATTTGTTTTGAGAATAAATAAAAGGTGCGTTTGGGCATCCAATTATTAAACAACCTGTCATCTGGTTTTGTTGTTTTTTATAAGTGGGTAAATCGTTTTAATTATCTTTATTAACTTAAAGTGATATATACTCCTTGGAAATAGTGATTTTGTATGGAACTGCAAATAGAAATTATAGATCAACAGCAAACTTATTTAATCAGAAATATCCTGACAAAAACGTATCTGATTTTTATGTAAAAAACATAGTTTTGAAGTTTTAAGAGACAAGTTCTGTTAATAATAAAAACAAAATGTTCTACCAGTTTGTGATGTACAAAATGAAGATATGCAGATTGGAATATTAGACCACATTACTCTAGATCTCTAACTCTGCCAATTATCACAAATACTAAGCGTAGGAAAATCAACATCACAAGATATTAAAACTAAATAAGTCCAACCCGTTACAATCAAGATAACTTCGAGAACTTAATGCAGATGCTGATAGGTACGTACAATTTTGTAAAACAATGATACATGATTGAAAAAAATAGAGATTTTTTAAAAGTGACCGCTTTAACCATGAAAATAGTTTTTTCTTAATAAGTATAATTACCGATACTGGAATGATTTCAATCCCCCATATTTTTTGTGAACAGCAAACTCAACATCAGCAGAATCTGAATATACAGACTGAAATTTTTCTACAATCATGCTGTTAAGGCGTTTTAAAGCTGTTTTTACCGTTAACTCTTCAGCATTCCTTATTTCCGCTATATGCACCCTTCCATTCCTATATAGCGCATGGTGCGGTATTGAACAGTGACAGTCACGAGAGTGGTGTTCAGACTTTGGTCAAGCCGCAAGTGCACCCGTAATCAACGGACGCGCGTTCGCGGTGTTTTCATTAGTACGTGTGTGAAACAAAGCATTGCACATCATCAATCATTCATTATACAGTCCGCTATAAACATTTTGGAATGGTTCATGACCTATGGTAATGTCATGGTAGCAGATAAAGCAGTACCTGCTAATATTAATTTATTTACGCGCTGTATATCGTACATTAATTGATCCTCGCGCTCAGATCTTATCCTTTGATAATGTTCAATTCTTGAAATGTCTTTACAATTAATCCTAATCATTAATCGTATTTAATCCTCATTGTTTCATTACATTTTCGTGATTACCTTTGATAACTACTAATGTTTAGTGTAGCTATCATTTTATTCATTCAATTAAAGTTGAGGTATTTATTACAGACGGAAAGCTTTAAAACGTTGGTATGTACACAGTTTGCCTTTTGGAAATAACGGGACATAATATATTAATGGTATATTTTATCTTACCTGTTTCGAAAGAATGTTGGATACATGAGGTTAATTCTTATGCAGGTAGCTTTGAAGGGTTGGTGGCTTTATAATTGCTTCGGCACCAGACAAACAAATCACATCTGTTGCAAACATTCATATCTTGGGGTTTTAAAGCTTTTAAGGAAGTGAACATATTTTTACTGGTTGGTTTGGTTGTCAGGTATGTTCCTTGTTAGAAAGTTTATTTAAAATTGTATTGAAGGAAATTCTAGTCAGCAGATTTGCAAGGTTTGGTTGTTGGTATTTTAATTAAGGTCGTGTCATTCAGCACAATGACTCAATTTAGAATTTCTATAGATCGTCTAATTTTAGACATGAAAGATGCTGTCAATAGGAATTCAGAATTATTGCTCAGTACTGATAAATTGGAAAAGACTCGTGAAAATTTGGTTGCAATAAAATTGTTTACAAAAGCCGCCACGGATATCAAACAAGAAGTTGATATGTCTCATCATGCATGTATTTTCGATGAAGAAAATGCAGAAAGCATTCAGGAAATTGGATCGCTTGGTATCGAATTGGATAAAATGCTACTGTTGATTAAAATTTGTAATGCTCAGTTTGAAAGTATGTTTGAGTCATCGGACATTAAACATCAAAATTCATTTAGAAATAGGTTTGGATCGCCTACTGGTCTTACTGGTGTTACCAATATTAGATTGCCGCGTGTATCAATAAGTAAATTCACTGGAAAGTTTTGTGATTTTAACGCTTATCATTAGCATGTTTAAGTATTTAGTTTATGATAACCAGAATTTACTACCCATTGAAAAATACTTCTTCTTACTGGACTCTCTAGATTCAAATTCAAAAAATCTTATTCGTCATCTGGCTGTCACAAATGAAAATTTTGAAACTGTATATTCAATTATCGTTCAGCGTTACGAGTGTCGTCGGTTATTGGAAAAAACATACCTTTCAGCGTTAGAAAAGATTTCTAAAGCACAATCTAACTCACATGTAGAATTAAGAGAATTACTGAATTGCTTTGTAAAAAATTTGGCTGGTTTGCGTCAAATGAAAATTGATTTGTTGGATTTGATTCTTTTCAATATGTTATCAAAAAAAATTGAAGGTCGACTTGCTTAAAACGTTCGAGTTGGAAAATACTCAGAATATTCCAACATTCGAACAATTGAAATCGTTTGTTGAAAAGCACCGTAAGGCGCTAGAAATCAGCAGCATGGTGCTAGCAGATAAACATCTCAAATCGTCAAGTAAGAATGTGGACTGGGAAAAACGCCCTAATGCGGGTTCATACGTCTTTAATGACTGCGTCAAAGATAAATAAATGCTTGTTGTGTGATGCGACACATTATTTATATCAGTCTAAAATGTTTCTTGGGCAGTTACCGCATGAACGTTATACTTTTGTTAAAGGAAAAGGGTTGTGCATTAATTGTTGCATGGATTCACATCATGCTACCAATTGTAAATCAAAGAAGTTGTGCAAAAGATGTTCAAAACCCTACAATACTTTGCTGCATTTTGGAAACTCAGCAGTGCAGACTGAGGATGTTACTTCTTCTGTGCCTGTGGTTTTATCGTCAACAGTTTTGTCGTCTTCATCAACTCCTCAATTGAAAGCTAGCTACACTGCCAGTAGTAGTTTATTTTCGGCAAGATCGTCAAATACGGTCACTTTGTTAGCTACGGCTAAAGTATCCGTTTATGATGGGTTTGGAAGAGTTCAAACTGTAAGAGCTTTATTGGATAATGGCAGCATGGAGAGTTTCATGACTGACTCATGTCGTCAACGTTTGGCTTTGAATAAATCAAAAGTTTCAGTAAAGGTGGAAGGACTGGGACTATCGGCTGCTCAGGTTTCAGGTACATTGTCATGTAAAATTCGTCCTAGAGGACAAAGAAACCCTCAATATGATGTGGATGTTTTTGTTCTCCCGGAGATTTGTGGAAAATACCTACGGTACAGTTGCCATCTAATAATTGGTCGCATACGTCTGACTTAAACTTAGATGACGAAGATTTTGATAAACCCGGCAAAATAGATGTTGCTAGGTGCAAATATTTTCGCTCATATTTTGATGAATGAATCTCGTGTGAGTTCGCTGGATGAACCTGTCGCTATAAAGACAACATTGGGTTGGATACTAACAAGAAAACTTGTTTCTCCTGTTTCTTCATGCACATCGTTATGTGCAATAGTGGAACCATTGAATTCTAATATACGTCGCTTTTGGGAACTAGAAAACATTCCAGACTCGTCTAGGGTGAGCTCGGCGGAAGAAGGGTGCGAAATGCATTTCGTTGAGACTCATGCTAGAGAGGAGGGTGGTTGTTTCGTGGTCCGGTTGCCGTTCAAAGGCCCATTGCCTGTTTTTGTCGATTCTCGGGAGATCGCCATTCGTAGATTTCTTTCATTGGAGCGACGTTTGGAAAAAGATTCTCATTTATATAGTTCATATCGTGATTTTATGCAAGATTACATTGAGAGTGGTCATATGACACTTTGTTCGAAATTGGGTCAAATTCAATAGATGGTTTGTCAGAATACTACATACCTCATCATACGGTTGTCAAACCAGAGAGCGCAACAACTAAACTCAGAGTGGTTTTTGATGCTTCGGCTTCTGCGCCTATTGGTGGTTCGTTAAATGAACATTTGTTAGTTGGTCCTCCATTGCAGAAAGACATTATGGTTTTTTTGCCGCACTTTCGTCAACATGCTGTGGTATTCACTGTTGACATCAAACAGATGTACAGGCAGGTTTTGGTTGCGCCAGATCATTGTCAATATCAAAAAATAATTTGGAGATTTAATTCTTCGGATTCTATCAAGGATTATCGGTTGAACACCGTCACTTATGGAATGACCTCGTCTCCATTTTTAGCATTGAGGGTCATTCAGGAATTAGCCCAAGTGGAGTCAACCACATTTCCACGTGCTGCTGAGGTGTTGGCATCAGATACCTACGTTGACGATGTTGTGAGTGGTTGTGCTTCTGTGGAGGAAGCAAAACGTTTAATTTTCGAATTAAGTCAAATTTGTGCAGCAGGAGGTTTTACGTTGTAAATGGAACAGCAACGTCAGCAAGGTTCTTGAAAGATTACCAGAATCGTCTTGTTATCCGACAACTTTTAGTTTTGAAGATTCAAATAATTTGTCACAAAAGATTTTAGGTTTGCAGTGGAAACCCATAGGGGATTATTTCTTTTATCACGTTAATCTTATTTCAAAGGATTGTACGAAGCGCAGTATGGTGTCTGAAGTAGCCAGAATTTTCGATCTGTTGGGGCTACTTACTCCTTTAGTATTTTTTGCCAAACATTTAATCCAATATTTGTGGATATTGGGTTTGGATTGGGACGAAAGTCCTCCATTAAATATTGTATCAAAACGGAAAAATTATTTGGAACAATTGTCAGAATTATCGAAACTCGAGATCCCTCGATGGATTTTATATGTTAATTACAAAAGTATGCAGATTCACGGTTTCTGTGATGCTTCGGAAGCAGGCTATGCAGCCGCTGTTTATTTTCGAGTCGTCGACACAGTTGGAAACATTAAAACATCATTGGTATGTGCCAAATCTAGGGTTGCTCCTACTAATCACATTTCTGTGCCTCATTTGGAGTTATGTGGTGCACTACTGTTGTCAAACTTGGTAGATTTTGTTCGGACTACTTACAAAACACAATTGTCGTTCGATAGTATTTATGTCTGGTGCGATTCAACCGTTGCACTCGCTTGGATTAAATCATCATCGTATAATTGGAAAACATTCGTCAGCAATCGAATTTCACTTATCCAAGACCGCATTCCTCCAGCATCATGGTTTCATATTAAATCTTCAGAAAACCCAGATGATTGTGCCTCTCGAGGTCTGGTAGCCTCAGAATTGGTACAACATCATTTATGGTGGAAAGGGCTTCATTGGCTTCAACTTCCAGAAGAAGAATGGCCATTGCTTAACGTGTCTCGTTCATGAAATCCGTTGTCAGTCAAAACGGAAAGACAAATTTTATCATTAAATGTTGTTATTTCTACAATTTTTTAGACTCATTGACTACTCGCTTTTCAAATTTGGCAAAAATATGTAGAATTATTTCATGTGTTCGTCACTTCATGTCCAATACTCGTACTACTCAATTTTTGTTGACTCACAATTTTTGGATTCTATCTGCTAAAAGAGCAGTTCGTAAATGTTTGAAGTCATGCATCCGTTGTTTTCGCATAAACCCTATTACTTACTGCCCTCCCATGGGTGATTTACCAACTTTGAGGGTAACTCCCGGAAAGGCATTTTTGCATACTGGTGTGGATTATGGTGGCCTTCTTGCCGTTACAATGAGTAGAAAACGAGTATCTAAGTCATCAAAGGCTTATATTTGCTTGTCCGTTTGTTTTAGCACGAAAGCCGTTCATTTGGAGTTAGTGTCTAGTCTTTCAAAAGAAGCCTTCATCGCTGCTTTACGTCGCTTTATTGCTCGTCATGGAAAGTGTATGACTATTTATAGTGATTGTGGCACCAATTTTACTGGAGCGTCTCGTGAATTATCTGACATGATGAACTACTCTGCGGGTGCAGAAAGTATAACATTTATATTCAACCACCCTTCCGCTCCTCATTTCGGAGGTTTATGGGAAGCCGGGATTAAATCAGTCAAATCTCATCTCAAAAAGATAATTGGAAATCAAATATTGTCATATGAAGAACTCAACACTGTTCTTGTTCAAATTGAATCTCTACTTAAATCAAGGCCTTTGTGCCCGTTAAGTACTAATCCCGAAGATTTTTCCTATTTAACATCGAATCATTTTCTTGGTTTGGAACCCGTGTCTGTTCTACCAGATCCTGACGTGACTGCGTTGAAAATTTCTCATTTGGATCGCTGGCAACTAATTCAGCGCATACAACAAGATTGCTGGAAACAGTGGCATACAAGTTATTTGCATACCCTGCAACAAAAGACTAAATGGTTCACTTCATCTCCTCAAATCCAAATTGGGACCTTGGTGTTAATCAAAGAGGATCAAGCTCCTCCTCTGTCCTGGCGACTAGGCCGCATCGATTATTTATTATACACTGGGTTATTCGAGTGGCTAGGGTAAAAACTATGCATGGCACGATTAAAAGACCTTTAGTCAAGTTGTGTACTCTACCTGTAGACACCACAACTCAATAGTTTTAAGATGAATATTAGATGTAGCGTAGTATTCGTTTTATTTTCATTAGTACATAGTTTAAAAATAAGTTAATCAATCTTATTTTGGTGGGCGGTATGTTAAGGTGTTTTAAAGCTGTTTTTACCGTTAACCCTTCAGCATTCCTTATTTCCGCTATTTGCACCCTTCCATTCCTATATAGCGCATGGTGCGGTATTGAACAGTGACAGTCACGAGAGTGGTGTTCAGACTTTGGTCAAGCCGCAAGTGCACCTGTAATCAACGGACGCGCGTTCGCGGTGTTTTCATTAGTGCGTGTGTAAAAAAGCATTGCACATCATCAATCATTCATTATACAGTCCGCTATAAACATTTGGGAATGGTTCATGACCTATGTTAATGTCATGGTAGCAGATAAAGCAGTAAGTGCTAATATTAATTTATTTACGCGCTGTATATCGTACACATGCTGTGTGTCTATTCTTTTACGAGAAAACTTAACAGGTACCTAAAGCAAACAGTTATTCGTCCAGTGATTATTGTGCAATTTAAAACTAGAACCAGTAAGTTGGAAACCTGATAATACTGTGCATTAGAGGGATTGTAGAAAACAATGTACTGGAGATTGCAAAAATTTTTATTTTTAACAGGCTGGGGCACCTAGGCATTATTATTTAGAAGTAGGGCAAAGCCTATGCAATGTGTTCCCTGAAAGACGGATAGGATGCAGAAGTGCAATAGAGTAGGTAGTCCGCTTCCCAGATCTGACTCCTATAGAATTTTTTCTTTGGGGGTGATTTGAAATCTATTGTTAGACGGTTCGCAAGAAAGGATTATTCGCGAGTATCGACGTTTTAACTTCCGATGTTTTTTAACGAGGCCAAACAGAATTTGAAAAATAGACTTTACCACTACTTAAATGTGAGTGGGGAGCATTTCGAACAATTAATTTAATTAATATTGAATTGTGATTTTTTGTTTTATAGTTTTTTTTAATAAAAGTTTTAATTTATTGTAAATAAACTTTTATTTTATTTAACTTTAAAGTGAAATATCTAAAAGATTTTTCAATGTACCTTATTACTTTTTTCACTTGAATGGATGTAGAAAAATGAGCTATTTCATAATCTGTTTAAAAAAATACCAGAGTGTAATTTAAAATTTTAGGGTGGCGTGTCCGAGGGCACTGTATTGGTAAGTACGATAAACTAACATATTTTCTGCTATTAACTATTTAGCACATACAAATGTTTCAAATTTTAAAAGTTGCAAACTTCTGGAAAAAATTCATACAAAGCTTATGCGTGGGAACCTTGAATACGCATGTATGTAGACTTTAAATCAAATTGTGCGAATGTAATCTCAGTTTGAGTTATTAACCGTACCAAAAAGATAGAAAGACCACTGCATTTAAAATCTGCCCTGTTTCTTACCAGTGAATTGTAATTTCTGGCTTGTTGCATTCAATACACTGAACATTCTGTAATTTGGTAACTACAGTTTATCACTTTAACACAATACGTTGATACAAAAATTTAAATTGGGCTTTTTGCTTGTTACCCAGAAATGAAAATTATGAACATTTTTCAGACATAGACAGGCTGTTATATCTGTTTAAAGCACGCATTCCAAAACTTGCAACATTTTAGTTATCTTATGCAGTCATAGGTGGATGTTTACAACTTAATTGTGGCTATCCGACAATTTACTATGTTTGGCAAGAACATTGAAGTATATTTATATGCTGTGAAACTTGTTCGTTAAATTTCGTTGTAAAACCAGATCGCGAACAATTACTTGTGCACTTAGACCATTTTCAATCCTCGTAGATTACCCGTAATTAATTATAGTTATATTTGAAAATTACCAAATTAAGTTATATAGAAAATTATTTCAAAGATCAAAAACAATTTTAGTTTGTAAATGATTAGTGAATTTTAAAAAAGAAAACAAGTCACACTATGTTCAATGCAAATGTTTAACAAAAGTCATTCCATAGTATTTTATACTTCAATATTTATTTATGTTAAGGTATATATTCCAATAGTGCAAAAGTAATTAATGCATTAAAACTTTAAAACTTGGTAATATAAAATATGCTAATAAAAATATAATATATAAACAACAATTTTTAGTAAACTATTGGTTGTATGTCTGTCGTAGATGTTGTCCTTGTAGTTTTGGAAGGTATCGCTGGCAGCATTATGTAAGCTGCATTTTGTAGAACATTCAGTGGAACCATAGCCAATTCTCCTGCATTTTTCCACCATGGTTTTTGCTTTTCTTCTTCTAAAGCTTCTGTAATTTCAGATACATTTTTTTTTAGGGCGTCATTGTCCTCTTGTAAATGTTTTATTGTGTCTTTATTGATATCGATTAATTTTTGTAGTTTATGGACTGAATTTTCTAATCTATCTCTAGCCTGTTCCGAATCTTGAAGTTTAGATCTCAATTCTTCATGTAAAATTAGTTCATTGTTCAGACTTCTGCAATTAAATTGAATTTATATAAAGTTTGGTATATAAATTATATATTGTTTAGTATAGTATTTAATAAAAAAATTGTAGTATTGTATAAGTAACTTATCAAACATTAATCTCGCTATCATAATGTTTTGCATTACTTTACTAATGAGTTTCACCTGGGCTAATGGTTAGTTATTCAACTTACAGTGGGCATTTGCATCATCTATGCTGGAATTGAGTTCTGTAATTTACTAGTGACCAAACCATACATGACTTTTTGGAAAAGCGTTACACAGTATGGATATTACAAAAACAATTGGACGATTTCATTTACAATATAAGAATAAGCATAGCGCATCATCTTTCATACTTAAACCTAGCATGAACTTAAATTACAAAGCGTCATTATCTTGAGTTAGTAAATAAAGTGGAGTGAAAACAAATTAGCCAATAGGTGTTTAAATGAATGTGTAGTAAAATTTACATAAATTAAAACTAAATAAATTTAGATAGAGGTTGAGACTGATTGTCTACCCTCCTAAAAGATATAAATTTTTATATTCACAAACTATTGTTTGAAATTTGCTTGAAATTAGTAACTATTTGATTTCCTTTTAATGTACACTTAAAAAGTAGAGTTATAGTTATGCTTATAAACTGTTTGGTTTGATGTATTTATGTATAAATTTTTTGTTATGTGCAAAACGTAAAATGTTCGCTATGATAACATAGTTCAGATCATCTTGTAACAACACAAACTATGCAAAAGCTGTGTGCAGGTAAAGTGAATATTTTGTAATTGTGCTTCCTGCCAAACAGTAATGGTGAACTTACTGTTTAACAGAAACATCACTGTAAGACACATTTAATTAATTCAAAAGATGCGACGCTTTCAGACTCAAAATGAAATACAGCGTGAATTAGAATTTACACACTGTACTGTAGTGAAGCATCAAGGTACTTGAATAGTAAGCACAATTAAGAAATTGGTGTATGTTTGGTAACCCGCTTAAAAAAGTAACTGTTGATATTACTGGACTGTGTTCCAAAAAGGAAACTGAAAATAAATCCATCTATTTAACTATATATTATTTCAGTACTTGCAGTAACGGAAATACAATGGCCTAGTCCTGCCAAAAGCTTCATGTTACAAACTTTTATTCTAGGTTTATGCTTATTTATTTATTCAAGATTTTATCAAACTTTTTATTTTGGGAGATAAACCAGTTGTAATCAAAAGCTAATAATTTCTCAGTAGTAACAACCTCACACGCTAAGGTTAGGTATTTACCAAGAAATTATTTGCACACAAAAACAAATTTCAAAATTTGGATATGGGTGTTGAGTTTAGTAATGCTCAAGAACAAAATACTTTTATTTAAAAAGTGTAAGTACTAATTCGTATATTTTAGTTTTCTTTACCGCTCCATGAACTTTTATAAAAGCGCAGAAAAATCATCATCATCATTAGCAGTCCTTTGGCATGAAGAGATAGCAAGAAGAAAACAAGAAGAGGAATTAAGTCTTAAAAATAAAAAAAAAACTTACGATTTTAATGATTTTAGGGAAGCAGTCAAAAGTTCAAATAAAGGCCACGCAACAGTTAAATGTATGAACATAAATGATATAGCGGATTGGAGATATTGTTCTTCAGTTACAAAGATAAATAAATTAAATCACAAGACGTATTTACATGAAGTCTCCGAAAATAAACTTTATGAAAGGAAAATTGTTATTTTCATACTTTTTGTTAAATCAATGGATTACATTGATACGCATTTCATTATTTTGTAAAATACAACTTTAGCTACAAAATTTGTTTGCCTAAAACAAATAGTGTCCGTTTTATTAATAATTTAGGCTACTTCCTTCATTTTCTCGACTTTATGTGGTTCTTGAATGGTTCTTTATTATAAGGGCATAATAACCAAAAATAATAATTGAAGCAGTTGTTTACAATTCTGCAGGAAAAATTAATAGAACAAAAACGGAATGAACTGATCAACTGAACAAAATAAGTATACTAAATATTTGAAATACCAAACACCGGTCATAATTGCCCTATCATATGAATATCGATTTGAATTAAGTGTATTGGTTTATCGATTCACAAGTTTATAGACTTGAAATACTAATATTAATTGGTGCTGGTAATAAAACAAGAACACGTACAGAAGTATGCAGAACCTTTAACAATAAGTATTCTGACGATCACATTTCTCAGTCCATGTGAGCAAAATATAACAGAAATTTTACCAGTATGGAATTGTGAAAGATCTTCCTAAATCAGGGAGGACTAAAGTACGCGATGAGAAGAAATTGGAAGTATTGTTGGATATTGTTGCTGAGTGTGGTACATATAAGTAAAACACTTGTTCTGCATGTTTTGAAAAAAAGAAAATACCACCTTTCTAAAATTCAATTGGTGCAGGAATTGAATGACGACGATCCTAATCATCGATTGGAATTTTGCAAAATTATAATAACTAATTCTCAATAAGCAGAATTGTCAATACTGGAGTAGACAAAATCTACAGTGGATGGTAGAAGCCCACACTCAGTAATCTACAAATGTAAACATGTGGGCTGGAATAATAATCAAATTATATTGCCGTATTTCTTTGATGACATGTTAACTGGGGAGTGTTACTTGAATTATGTGCAAACTTGTTTAGTACCTACCGAAGTTAAGAAGGGTTTCTCCTGATGATGCTAACCCGAACAAAATTAACAGAAATATATGTTATCAGCAAGGTGGAGCTACAGCACATTATACAGTAGCTGTAAAAGCTTATCAAGTTTTTCTAAATAAATGTATTAGTAGACAAGTGAAATTGAATAGCCTGCCTGTTCTTCTGATAGAACCTACTGCAGTGTTGTTAAAGTTACTTTGCAAAAGTAGTTTGGTAAGTAACTTTTAGATTACATTTAACGAAAAGTATTTGAAATTTAAGAAGATTTAAGAATATGTGTTTAGAGTAAAACTATAGACAGTGTTACAGTATTCTGTGCAGACAAGAAATAACGCAGCACAGCAAGTAATAAAAAATTGCCTACATCAAATACCGCAACAAACAGGAACAGAATCAAACTCCAAAAGAGCCAGAGTTCGGGCTAGCTCAAAAACGTCAGAGAGTGGGGTGGGTGACTTAGAAAGAAAAGAATTGGAAACCTCAGTAACAAAGAAATTTATATTACGCACATGAAGGAAAACATACAGTGCCAAAACAATATTTATAAGCGTCGAAAACACATAGTTGCATAATCGTTTGTTACAACGTGAAGTACATAAAGTGTCAATTTATATATATATATATATATATATATATATATATATACAGGGTGTTTTTTTAAGTGGGAGGTCACCTGTATATGGAAGACCAATGGTACAAGGAAGCTAAAAATTTGCACTAGGAGGTTATCGAATGTGCCCTACACATCCAAAATAGTTTCGATACGTTAGCACTTCCGGTTATACCGGAAGTCGGTATTACTATCGTTATTTTAAATAGCACACCCTGTATATTTATGCATTTTCGAATTCCTTGTCGAATTTTATGTGAACTTTTATAACACAACCATACCTCTATGTAATGCCGTTTTCGAGATATTTTGACTTTTAGTAGATATTTGACATTTGCACGCAGTCACATAAATTGGAATAACTAGAAAGTGAACGAACTTACAAAATTGTTTTTTTGCAATCACATTAATAATACTTGATGTTATTTCTACGTGCAAAGAAAATCTGATTGCAATGTACAGGGTGCTAGAAAATTCATTTTATAATTTGACTAATAAAATGTCAAATATTCAGTATTTTTTAAATGGAACCTACCATATTTTGTTATATTAATCGATTCTATGGAAAAAAATACCTTAGGTATGTAATTACAACAATCCATTTATTGTAAGCCGTTTTTGAGTTATTTGCATTAAAAGAGAAAATGCACTAGTTCAGTAACATAATAACATTTGCTACTATCAAGTAGCTTTTGTCCGATACATTAACAAAAGAATAATTGGTTATTTTTACGAAACGTCAAATGTAGATAATTCTACGCAGGTTGCAATTCCTGTACTCTAGTTATTGACGAGGGTTAATCGAAACTTTACAAATCAAGATTATCTCGAAATGATAATGATAATTTATGGTGAATGTAATAGATTTCTTCGAAGAACTGGCGATATTTTTCATAAAATATTTTGTTATATTAATCAATCCTACAGAATTAATATCTTTGTACTTAGAAAGCTGGATATGCTTTTGCACATTTTAGTTGCCAAAAATGGCAGTGCAAGAACATTTTTTGAAAAATAATGTTTAAAAGCTACACAAACATTGAACAATGTATTTCATCTAATAATATTTTACCTAAAGAAAAATAAATAAAAACATAAGAGGTTGTTTATAAATGTTCTATTTGGCGGCCAATTTGATCTAAGCATTTTAAAATGAGAGGTGATCGGGTGATCGGGGTGGCCATAAGTGAGGTCCGATATTAGCTATAAATCGGTCTTCAAACAAGGCATGTAAGTACTCGGTTACAACGTTTCCATTGTGCGCAGTAGCACCGTCGTGCTGGTAAAATATTTTGCATACTTCATTAGGTGGGAGGTTGTTTAAATATGCTACAATTTCCCCACGCACAATTTCTAAATATCGTTCCCCTGTAAAAAGTGTTCATCGAGAAGAAAAAGAATTACTAAAACAATATGTACTTTATCGTTTAAATTTTCCTGGTAAAACACTACACATACGATTCGCGAATCTATAATAGCACAATAAACGTTAAAAGACCATCTTTCCTGAAAATTTGTTATGTATGCTTGGTGAGGATTTTCTGTGGACCAATGGTGTGAATTGTGTCGGTTAAATACTCCGTTTTTCGTAAACTTTGCTTCATCGCTCCAAATAATATTTTTCAAAAACTGTTCATCCTCTTGCGTTCTAAGTAATACAAATTCGCAAAACAATATCCTTCTTTCGAAATCGGTTTCCTTAAGGTGCTGAACAGGATAAAGTGACCAACTTTTAAAATTATTTGCCTACAAAATATTGTATATGGAACTACGGCTCATTCCTATATCCTGCACAGCATTATTTAGTGAAGCTCTGCTGCATGAAAATATGCCAATACATTAGTAACTCCAATTACTTCCTCCGTCATGGTGCTGGTCCTGTTCTTCTTTGTAATAAATGATCCATTATTCGCACAGTTTTCAAGAATAGTTTTAAGAAGCTTAACATTCGGCGCTGGCTTTTTAGGAAATTTTTGATGAAAGACATCGCAAGTTCTTTGAAGAATTCTGTTGCATTCGCCATAAATAATTATCATTTCCATATAATCTTGATTTGTAAAGTTTCGATTAACCCTCGTCAATAACTAGAGTACAGGAATTGCAACCTGCGTAGAATTATCTACATTTGACGTTTCGTAAAAATAACCAATTATTCTTTTGTTAATGTATCGGACAAAAGCTACTTGATAGTAGCAAATGTTATTATGTTACTGAACTAGCGCATTTTCTCTTTTAATGCAAATAACTCAAAAACGGCTTACAATAAATGGATTGTTAATTAGATACCTAAGGTATTTTTTTCCATAGAATCGATTAATATAACAAAATATGGTAGGTTCCATTTAAAAAATACTGAATATTTGACATTTTATTAGTCAAATTATAAAATGAATTTTTTAGCACCCTGTACATTGCAATCAGATTTTCTTTGCACGTAGAAATAACATCAAGTATTATTAATGTGATTGCAAAAAAACAATTTTGTAAGTTCGTTCACTTTCTAGTTATTCCAATTTATGTGACTGCGTGCAAATGTCAAACATCTACTAAAAGTCAAAATATCTCGAAAACGGCATTACATAGAGGTATGGTTGTGTTATAAAAGTTCACATGAAATTCGAAAATGCATAAATATACAGGGTGTTCTATTTAAAATAACGATAGTAATACCGACTTCCGGTATAACCGGAAGTGCTAACGTAACGAAACTATTTTAGACGTGTAGGGCACATTCGATAACCTCCTAGTGCAAATTTTTAGCTTCTTTCTACCATTGGTCTTCCATATACAGGTGACCTCCCACTTAAAAAACACCCTGTATATATATATATATATATATATATATATATATATATATATATATTGCTCCAATTAAACCTTTCGCCTTTCCGTACTCAATCCCAAATCTATCCTGCTGTCCTGTTCCAATTCAATCTATGCCCTGCTATATCTTCAATGTCCACTCTATGTCCTACTGCCGTTAATCTTTATCCAAATCACTCCAAAATTATTAATATCGTCGTTGCTTCGCCGTCGCTTTGTATAACCACTCGAATCTCCTATTGCCTTTTAACCAAAATCGTTCCAATTCCAATACCAATCTCGTTCAAATCCAACTAAATATCCGTTACTTTCCCGTCGCACTATAAACACTAAATATTCTTCTATAATCGTCGCTTTTATAACACCGATGCTTCTTATACCTTCACTTTACTAAATCATACTATGTAAACTCAAAAACATTTATTTTATCCAAATATTATACAACTTTAACGCAGGTTTGCAAAACACGTCTTTTTACTAAAAGTAGTCGAAATAGAATCCCTTATTTACTTCGCTAGGCAATAAGCACAACAAAACTAGCTTACTTAATCACATTTTAAAAGCATAAAACTATCCAATAACAACTTTTCTTTTCTCTAGTGTCACAAATACCTTAACTATAGTCTTTACATACAATCCTAATTTCTACCATTGGTCCTAAACACTTCACAATTCTCCAATTATATCTTTGATATTACTGTTCACTTATAATTTTGAATTTACAATTCGTCCAAAAGTTGATTCTACTTAAATGAAAAGCCAAAATAATTCACACAAGACCTGGACGCTTGGTTGATTGTAGATATCCGTAGACGCGTCCGGTTTTCCGACGGCAAATGTACTTTCAATGGCTTATAAAATTTCAACTTAGTATAAAACCTTGAGTACCGTGCATTGTATCAACGTCATTACGTCATCTTGTTTACCTTTTGGCACATACGTTTCAAACTAAAATGGTAAATACTTTAGCATATGTCAAGTACGGCAAAATATAGTTTTTAACTTACTGGATCTGATATATGAATTATGTCGTTTGGCATACACCCTTTTTAACACAAATCTACTCTTAGAAGCCTTGTACCCCCCCCTTTACATAACATTATATATATATATATATATATATATATATATTGCTGTGATATACTCCTTTGAATGCGGGAACTGGGTCCTTTCAACAAAAAAATTCTAGTCCCACAGATTGGGCGTCATAAACGGCTGTGATCCTCTTTTCGCCTCGGCTGCTCACCTAATGTTATAAACCTCCTCATTCATAAAAAAACAACACATTCCTACCAAAAACATCAGCGTTAACTCTATTTACATCAATATTCAGAATACATTAAAATTTCAAAATTTAAACTCAGCATAAATTTCAGTTTTAAAAGAATTTCAAGATTAATTTTATTATCATTTTAATGTGCATCCAAAATTAAAGTCCTTGTTGGATGCCTACTAATTAATATAACAATATAAGCAGACCGGAGTCTGAGTATAAAGGAGCATCTACCACCCCTTTACGTTAATTAACCAGGTTCGTCTAATTGAGCTCAAAGACATACCCAAATTTTCATCATATTACCGAACATCAAAACTAAATACCCTTTCTACTTCAACAAGCAAATTTCATCTTAAAATTAAAACTTTATGGTTAGTACAATTTCACTAATGTCCATTTAAAGTAAATCAATTATAAAGTTATTCAACACACACAAAATGTCAACCAAAATAGTATAATTTACCTGAAGGTTACTGTCCTCGTAGCTTCAAAGTACATCGTCCCTTTAGTTAATCACACCATTCCAACAGGATTATATTTACGGCTTCTAATTCTCAACGCTTTTAAAATTTTCTCCATCACCAGTTGTTTCTGGGCTTTTCCGGAACTCATCTATGTATATCTGACCCTTGTTTCGTGGATCCAGACACGTATTTGAACCATTTAATTATTAACACCCCCGAAAAATAGCAAATAACTTCATACTTCTTTCACCAATATACGCCAAAACTGCCTACTTTTGTGTATACATTTGTCGTTGTAAATTTTGCTAATTGGTACAGTGAAACTAAATTTTATTACCTTGTATCTAAGTGCACTGAAGTACATTCATGTTAGCACGTAAATAACCAACTATTTTGAATCACTAAAATATACGAGCAAAATTTTAAATTATTTTATCAAACTAAAATGCACTGTTTTAACATCTTCAATCAAGTCGCGGATGTACGAGCTTTTAACGCATCGAATAGTCAAAAGTCTAAGAGTCTAAGAGGGCTTGTTTATATTCATCTCGGTATATATAGCAAAAAGCCGGCACGTCGCTTTTGTCCTCAAAACGGGTAATTCTAAAGAATTCCTCATTCTATGTTCCCAGTCTGTCGCTCGCGCGTCGATTTTTACGAATTTTCACTCGTCCCATTTAAATCTCAGAAATTTCAACACACGGCACGCAAGCATGTCCGAGAAATAACTAATTGACTTTTATACCGAAATTGTTGTTTCTACCTCTGATATTTGCATCCTATTTTCAACCAATGGTGACCCTCGTGACGTTGCTTAAATCCCGCCTTTTACTATATGTGTCTTTGCTTGACGCATTTTCTCTTTCCTTTTCTAACCTGTTCGTATTGGTGCAAATTGATATTCTTTATTATCGATTATATTTTAGTCCATGTGGACTGTTATCTGGGTTTAATAACCCCGTATCGCACATTCTCGTGAATATTAAGCCCCGGTTTCTCCAAGATTCTTTGAAACTATTAATTATCTACAAAATTTACGCCGTATGTGATATTTAAACTACGCAGGTGTTCAAAATAATATTAATTCTCAGAGCTTTTTAAATAAACCCTGTTTTGTATTTTGTGCTAAAGCATCTGACCGTTTCCAATATCCTTAGACTCGACATGTTTATCTACACAAATTAAACTGAAATTGCCTTTTAAAAAACATCCTACTTCTAACTAACATTTCTAGGATTTGCATTATTGGGTTTTTACAAGTTTCTATAGATATTATCTGTACGTTTTGTTCAATACCGGTTATTTGAAATAGAGTTAATTAAGATAAATTTTGCACGTAATTTCCATTTGTTTCTTTTGATATAAAGCGTCTTATAAATAATTTAAATTTCTTATTTTTACTGAAACGACCGAGTTTATTTATGCTTCAAGGTTTTAATAAAGCGTATTATTTAATGAAATTCCTTATACACGGTGATTAAAATTATTTGATGTGATTATTTAATTTTCTACCCTGGTCTAAATATGAGTAATATATATATATATGTTATGTAGTATAACGACCTTGCTGATTTGAACATATTGAATGATATTAGCAGGTTGTAGGTCAGCTGGTTATTTAAGCGTACTCTTTATTATATTCTTAGCTTTCGGTTTATTTCAAACCTTTATCAAAGAAACTATAAAACGTCATTATGGGCATCAAGCAATATACAATAAGTACTTACTAAATTGAAGGTTATTTACAGTATACATGTTCACAAGGCAAATAGTTTATAGTTTACAGTTTTAAATGTTTTATTGTTCAATTTTAAAATTCGATGTATATTTTAAGTTTTATATAGTTCAATGATATTGATGTGCATTCAACCTCAATTTAGAAAGTACTTATTGTATATTGCTTGATGCCCATAATGACGTTTTTAGTTTTTTTGATAAAGGTTTGAAATAAACCGAAAGCTAAGAATATAATAAAGAGTACGCTTAAATAATCAAAGGAAAATTCGC
The DNA here is from genome assembly GCA_036346225.1 of Platerodrilus igneus. Lineage (NCBI taxonomy): Eukaryota > Metazoa > Arthropoda > Insecta > Coleoptera > Lycidae > Platerodrilus > Platerodrilus igneus. The sequence continues at coordinate 3,340,705 of JARFIW010001259.1, read as the reverse complement.
TTAAGAAAACTACAAGAAACACTCAAAAATCAACAAAAAATTTTTTATCCGGCTTAAGGAACTAGTATACCGGATCAAATCAAGAAGTATAAAGGACAGGAAAAGTAGAAGTCAGCAATAATCGAGAACAAAGATGGAATGGCCTAACACTGAAAAAAAGTTGTCGGAAGACTGACATCTCTAGTAAAGAAACAGTAAAGTTTTCAACCTCAAGAAAAGAAATTGGTTTCACGCGATAAAACAAAAAAGTAAGAAAAGGAACGAGAAAGAAAACCTACATTACAAGCTAAAACGAGACAATAAGTGTCAAGCCTCAAGGTAAGCCAGGGAACAACGAGAATGTTGGATAGAGAAAAATTAAAGTACTTCAAGCTGTGGTACCAAGAACCGCAATAAATGAAGAACCGAAAAAAAGAACTGCTAACTAGGCCGATAGTCAAATAAGTCGTGATTTGCGAAGAAAAAAAAAGGCCTATAAAACACCTACCTTACATGTGATTTTCCATTGCTCCACCCGAAGGTACTACATTGGCCAGGAAGCGAGTTTTTTTTACCTGGAAAATTTGGAATTTTGCCGAACCCTTGCTGTTCCAAGCAAGGTATGGATCTTTAACATGCATGACAACACTCAAACACGGGACCTCCATTTTATCTCTCATCCGAACGAGGGTGTATATTTGTGAAAGTTGCTCGCCTAACATTTTTCAAGCGGACCGTGTCGGGATTCGAACCCGGGACCTTGGGCGTAGTAGTCGCATACCACTACGCCACGAAGTCGCCTTGAAAGCACCTACCATAGGAAGTGGATCGAAAATTTTCATAAAGCCCGTATGAGGACCAACAGTAAGGAAAGGAAAGTGGATCAAAAGGAACGGAGCAGTAAATCTTAAACTAAAACCATAAGAAAGCAGCACCAAAACTGCAAGAAAAGGACCAAACAAAGAAAAGCAAGAACAAAAGAAAATGCGTATGACAGAAGTGTGTGTATGTGAAGGATCGCCTTAGTCGCCTCTTACGACAAGCAGGTCTTACCGTACAACTATTCTAATCCCGGACCCATACGTGGTTAGAGTACAAAGAGAGTACAAAACAAAAGAGAACCAAGCAGAAAGGTGTGTGGGGTGTGTGTGTGTGCGTGTGTGTGTGTGACCGCTTTAGTCGCCTGATCAACTGGCAGGTGGAACTATTCTAATTCTAGACCCACACGGGGTTGGGGTACAAGGAGTGTGTGGCCGGAATGATAGGAAGCGAACAAGGACCAAGAAAGTGCAGAAAACCAATCAGAAGAAGAAAATTATTTAGAAACAAGAAAAAGTAAAATCCAGAAATGAAATCCTAGGGAAGGGCAGCGTCGCATAGAAATTGGGGACGTCGAAGGCTAGTAATGGGGTTTGAGACGTTTGCGACGCCATAAGCAGAACGAAGCAAGTTCAGGGGCATTGGGATGGTCTTGATGGGCAGGTTTGAGATCTTTGACGTGCCAGATGCTCTTGGCACCAAAAGGGTCGGTAAGTTCGTAGGTCCAAGAAACAACTTTACTGATGGGGAAAGGACCAAGGAATTTAGGAGCGAGCTTAGCATTGAAATGACGTGAAGTGTCGGACAAAGTGAAGTTACGGCGCGGAACCTGCAATTTACCTCCCATCCGTACGAGGGCGTATTTTGTGAAAAATGCTCTCCTAACATTTTTCAAGTGGACCATGTTGGTATTAGAACCCGGGACTTTAGGCATAGTAGTCACACGCACACCAACTACGTCACGAAGACGCCTTCATGTAACGACATTATAATGTGAATAAGGGTCGTTATACTTGCGGCCACGTCCCCAATGCTTCACCCGAAGGTACTACATTGGGTATTCATGTAATGACAGTGAAATAACCTGAATATAAGATTTTGAGAATATTGATGCCGTTTATTACCACATTTTATTGCAATTAGACACCCCAAAAGGAGCTCTCATTTCAACAAAGGTTGAGAATTGTTTTGTTAGTGTTGAGATAAATTTGTCCACTATAGAAATTTCTCAGTTTTGAAATAAAATAATAGACTTTTCATCATTTATTGACTTATTTGATAGCTTTGTTCTATAATAATAACTCATTGGACAATATTGAAAAATTTCATTATCGTTTGAACAGCTATACAGGTGGATAGTTGCAAATCATTAGCGCTATATCTATTTCTGGTTCAAATTTTGAAATTTCAAATAACGCCTTGCCTGATCGATTTTTTAATCCACATTTATTAACAGCATCAAATTTGAAAGACATTAAAGAATTTTCATCTTTAAAATCTAAAAATCTTTAAAACTTAGGTCACTTTTCAGAAAACATAGCGGTTCTCACAAGTTTAAATTTTCCTACCGAACATTAGAACTGTACTTTGGTCGATTTTCTTTTAGAAAAACTTCATCCGTCCATAAAAAAACTGAGTTATGATCAAATTAGAAATAATACCTACTTTTAAGTACTCCCTGTATGTTTGTTGTGGTTTGTTTAGTATTCTTCTTAATCTTCTTTGGGGATTAAACCACTCATAGTTTTTAAAGTTATCTTTATTAACGTTTCGATCCATGACCTAGAATCGTTTTCAAAATAATAAAAACTTCAAGTTTGACATTTATGACATAAATTGAAGGTGACTTTGATTTATTGATGTTTGAAATATTTAGTTTGAGTACACTAAACAAAAATTTTTAAAGTTTAAATGAATGATTGCCTTCAATTTGTGTTACGGCCTGGGACTGACTTTTTTAGGTAGCCAATACGCTTAACGTGAAATCAGCTGATTAATTTTTATTGTAAAAATTCAATAACTTGGGAATTGGAAAACATTTTTTAACATGTTTCTATTTATACAATTTAGAGGATGGTTATTAAAGAAGTGTGCAATTGTATTATTATTATTATTATTATTATTATTTTTAAGTCAACAATGTGCAGTAATTGGTCTTTTCCACTACTGCTCCAACGGCCTATTCAACAAACGTACACGCGTCAGCTGTAACATTGGCGCTTAAGCTATCTTCAGTGTATCGGTTTAAGACAAAAGTTTCAGCTAATGTTGTTTTGTTAGAAAACCCGGTTAATTCTGGTAATACTAATAATTCGTTTTTGCAGCATTACCTCTGGCGTAAGCGCAATCACTTGATTCACAAATGTCAAACTTTATTAATAAAACTTTGACTGAACATTCATACATTGTTAAACATTTAAATCTGTGCATAAATTGTTTACGTCCAAACAATGCAACACTAAAAATACTTGAACGTATACTAAGTCAAACCATATATTGTTATATATTGAAAAATCCACTACAAGTAGTCGTTCGCCTGAACGCACTTCGAATAAATATCAACATGCCAATAGGAAGCAATCAGGTAGGGCGTTGAAGGTTGAATACAAATATGGATCGATATTAGATAGAGAAGCCGTGTTTTAGCATGTATTAAAATAAGACAAAATTTAGGTTTAAAATGTAGAGTGGTTAACTTCTACAAGGACTAATAATAATGGGCATAGAAGAAACGGAGATAGTTGGTTGGACTCCACATATAGAAACTGGTTAGACGATACTCAAGAGGGTAGATGTTGTTAAGCTATTATTGTACTGGTATACAGGGAATATAAAGAAAAAGAGATATAAAATGCGGGTTAGACAAGGATACAATAAATTGGTAACAGACATAAAAAATATAGGAAGGGTACAAAATAGAAAACATAACTTTTTCGTATGTAAGTAAGAGTGAGGTGACCATAAATACGCGTATTAGAGATGCGTGTTTTAGATGCTCGTGTTGGTGTCAGTTGACGGAAGACTTCAACGAATTCGATAGCCGTTGTAAATTGTAATTAGATTTTCGAAATAAAGCGTTTATTTTGTGTTCAAAATTACTAGATTTTCTCGACGGTTGGCATACGACTGCCAATTTTCCAATGAATTGTTAAAGGTTAACGGTTGGATTTTTAGAATCGACACAGTTGAGCGTTGTTTGTGCATTTTGTTTTTTGGAATTGTGTTGATCGTTGTACAAATTTACAAAGAAAGCTTGTTTGTAGTGATGGTGTTTTAGGAAGTGAAACTAGTCGGGGGGCATTTTTTGGTCTATATAAACCACCGGGAAACGGTGAGAAGCTCTCTTATAATTTTCATCCAAGGCTTGAACAACAAAGTTAAGCGACAGGTGAGTTTAATATTATAATTGAAATCAATTAAACATGCACAAGTTGGTGTAATGTTGAAATAGGAGTTTAAAATTTGCTAAAATAGATTTTGGAAAAGCGAATCATGCTGAACTGTAAGTAAAGATTGGATGAATAAAAATTTGGGTAGATGATTGCTGTTCCAGATGGTGTGAGTCAACTTGAGTGATTCCTGTACCTGCAGTCGTTGATGAGGACTACGTCAGCGATGGTTTAATGGCAGATACTTGTTCGTGCTACATTCCAAGTAACTGATTTTTGTAAAAACATTTGTTTTTTTGTGATTATTTGGTGTTATGACATTCTCTGCTTTTTGGGGTGTATTTTGTTGAATTCTCCGGACAAAAGAATTGATTATTTAATATTTATAATGAATTATTTGAAAATATGTTTATGTAGAAATTTGTATTATAAAATAATTGTGCAATATCTGCTTATGTAAAAAGTAAACGGGTTATAGGTGATTTTTAGCGAAAATTAGCACACATGTACAAAAGGGTTTACTATGAGCTCTTATTAGAGCAGGGATTTAAAGTAAGGTATGGTTAAGCCCAGTGACTTTACTGAAGTTATTGATTAGTAAAGTTGTAGTGCAAATATTAGATTGAAAATGAATTATTATGAAATGAGAATGATTGTAATGTAGTTTATGTGTGAAATAATTATTAGATAGTTTTTTTGTTGTATAGAATTTTCTGTTGGAATAAATTGTGTTGAATGTTTGGTAGTCGAGTTTCCTTTGGTAGAAAATAGGGTAATAATTTTAGGTATAAGTAGCAGAGCAGCCGTGGCAAACTTCACTGAAGAATATAAATTTGGCGACCAGGAAGGTAGGTGATCCAGCACTTGTTTGCAGAATAACCTCAGAGAATTTTATGTCGACCCAACAGTGGGGCACAAATTAGCGAACAGGCCTATTTCAGGTAGAATGCAGAGAATTTTATGACGCCCAAAAGTGTGGGGCACGAATTTACCTACTTGTTCCAGGTATAATGCAGAGGATTTATGGCGCCCAAATTGTGAGGTGTTTTAAATTTTAATTTCGCCAGAGCAGCTCAGTGAACTAATATATATATATATATATATATATATATATATATATATTAGTGGTTTTCAATTACTAGTTCGATTTGAAATGGTAATTCAACTTTAAATACAAAGTTGGGTTTTCATTTCATCTTAATAACTATTAATATATATTAAGCATTCATTTGCATTCCAAATGTGGATTATTCTTCTCTATTAATTATATATATATATATATATATATATATATATATATATATTGTTGTGGATTTAGAGGATAAATAGGTGTAGACAATAAAATTTTAGCAACCGTGTATATAGAAAAAGGAGCAAATTATTTACGCGCCAAATTAATTAATTTATATAGTAAAAACGGAAGATTATTAATGTATTTTTCTATATTTAAATTGAAATGTTAAAATAACTTAAGAGAAAGCTTTAGAGTACATAAAAGCTCAAGGATACGCATAACAAATTATAATAATTTAATCAAACGCATGGAAGCAAAAAGGGAGCGTGCATGCATAAGAAAATCAATAATTTCAAACGCAAATGTTTCAGTTTAAAAGCCAACGTTCGTTTATCCAAATACTAAGAAGAGAGAAACCAAGAATTGTTATTTTAAACGGTCGGTTGTTTCAAGAAACACCTGTTGTTAAATGTCAGGTTCAGGAAACTTAAATAAGACGTTAAGATAGAAATTGTTTGCAACGGTCAATTTGTATAAGCTGTTAAATATCAAATGCCTTAAGGAGTGAGTGGAATAAACGATCGATAATATAAAACAGACAGAGAAACGTATAAATAAAGCGTTGGATAGAAGTCACGTCGACATACACGAATAAAAGTGAAGGACGACTACGATATCGATTTTCTGTAACTTAAGAGGGGTTCGAAAGGAGACAACAAATATGCGTAGAACAAAGATGGATAGCGGATAGGTGTAGCGCTGTGACGAAGGAAAATTCTATCATTGGTCGATGGCCAGCAGTTTTCAAGAAGAGTGTGTTCGTTACGGTGGTAAACAAAATTCTATGGAAAGTGGGATTTTTGGAGAAGTCAGTGTTCGGTACGTTCAAAATCTTAGGAAGCAGCTTCGAAAATAAGCTTTTCAAGAAAAACAGGTTCCACTAGGGGGGGTGTTAGAAATGATATAAATACACGAACAAAGATAATAAAGCTTTTTTTCTTTCCATTTAGATCTGAATGCAGGTTTAGATCTACAACATAATAGTAGTAAATGCTCTTACCGTTGTCAATTATTGTGTGTTCAGTAAAGTTGCATTAACATCCTGTTTAAAAATGATGGAAGCTGTAGTAGCGTACCGCATGTTATAAAAGTGATATTGCACGAGTTGGTGCTTGTTTAGATAAAAGGTGCCGTTACTACAACAAAGCTATTAAATAAAGGGATGATATTTGAGGTAAGCGAAGCTGAAAACGTAATTGGTATGCATGAAATATTTGGTATGGAATGTTACTTTTGAGGCGAAGCTTATATCTGGGGAGAAGAACAGTATTGGTAGCGGAGATTTGTATGGTAAGGATCTCTGCATCCAGGCATCATCGTAGTAGATGGACACAACAACGAGGGTTTCTGGTAACCATCTTCAGCGGTGAAGAGGAACGAAGGTGACTCCAGGTAACGAACTTTAAATTTCTATTTTTGTATGAACATTTGTGTTGATATTTTGGTGTTTTTGTATTTATTACCTTTAGAACTTGTTTAAAGAGGTGCATGTGCAGGACAACTAAATTTGATTATTAAAAAGGAGTTTATTGGTGATATATAAAGGTATATTCATGCTATAAATTGTTGTAGTAAGGAGTAAACGGGTATTTAAATTTGTTTTTCAATAAAATGCAAGGTTAAAAAGCATTTACAAAACTGGGGTTATAATGAGCTCACAATAGACCAGTATGAAGTCAAACTAGGGTTGCATGTGGGGCCCATCTACTCGGATCATGTAGAATTTGTTAAAATATATTAAAAACCAAGGACTTTAAAGCATTTAATAATAGAGCTGGTAACAATTGTACCAAACAGTTTGTACTCATGTGTAAATATTTTATCTATTAATTTGTGTAAATAAAAGGTTGTATGGTTGTTGTATTAATTTAGTAATTTCATTTGACGGTGTGTGTGTGTGAAAGAAGTATATACTTAAAAGGATATGTATTCAAGAAGAAACCGATTGCTGAGCTAGTCAGGGTGAGAGCAGAAATCCGAAGGCGTCCAAAATAAAGGGTAAGAAATTTTTATAAAATTTTTTTAAAAAAAATTTTATGTTGGCCCAGGAGTGGGCACGAAATTTAACAGAGTTCCACGGCACTTTTATGACAGCCCAACGATGGGGCACGAATTTTGGTGAGTTACACGGCAATTTTATGACGCCCAAACGCTGGGGCACGAATTTCTGTAAGGTTCCACGGCAATATATATATATATATATATATATATATATATATATAACGCTGGATCTAAAACTCCCGCTCATTGCTTCTATGCTGAAACCTAATAGAAATTCACACCCTAGAATCACACACTCAAAATAACGCAATTCACAAAATACATCACACTCTATTTACATGAAATACCTATTACAATTTCAAAACGCCTTTCCTTATTCGTATTATTGGTAATGTCCACAATTTTATTTTCAAAAGTATTTTAATTCGATAACCTTATTCAAACAAATATTTTATTAAAGTAGGACGGCGTTCCTCATACCTTACGTTAACCCCTTTGTCTTATCATGAACTCATAGTAGAACTCGTTAAATGTGAGTGCAAATTTACCGCATTACAAAAATAAAATAAGCCCCTTCTACTTCTTTACAACATAGCCTTCTTATCTATAAATTAATTATCCTTGACTAAATAAATTTCATTTTCATCAAAAGTCTCATAAATTTTCAGTTCATTAAATATATCAAATACGAAACACTCAAAAGCACAGAAAAAATTAAAAAAAAAGAAAATATTCACCACACAATGTCTTTAAATAATTACATACCTGGTAACTATCTTCTAAACGTTATGTGCCAACCAGCCCTTGAAGATGATGCCATCCAGTCTGGCACTAGTAAATAAAATAGCTTCCAGGTGGAATCACCATCCTTCTATGCCTGCTGCTATCCCAAAATCTCTTCATTTATAATACAACCATGAGCATCCAATTTCCAAACTTTACTCTTCGTATTCCCAGAAATATTAATCAAAAATCGCCGCTTTCACCATCAAATACTGCCAAATTTTACTAAGTTTCACAATAATAATTGTTTGTATTTATATACAAAATTTACTCTTTACTTAACTTGCTTTATTAGCTTTTCACCTTTTTACTTGACTTGTTGTCATACTGCACTAACTTACATAATTTCACTAAAAGTAACTTGATGAAACGCGAATGACTGAAGCAAATTTAAGAGAGCGCCACCCCCTTTGAAAGTGGTTTATATATCCATTGCTACACCTCCCCTATTTTCCAATTCGCACGTAGAAATGTTAACGTACAAGAATTATTCCGCGTAAAAGCAGCAACCGTTTTTCATTTCTTAAAATTGTTTGCTTAACCGACTTATTCTCGCGAAAAGCTCTAAGGACTCTTCGTTTAGCTTGAATTGTGATAACAAACATGTTAAAATACTTGGTAAAACATTTATAACCGCCAACTGTCACTTCAATTTTGCGAAACTAGCCTCAACCGCCAAGTCGATTCCCACTACTTTCAAGCCTTCAACTCAAACAAACATATTTTATCTCCCTTGTTCATATAGTCCCATTTCACATATATGCCACCACCAGCTGAATATTTGCCCTACCTAATGCAAGTTTGTCTCACGTATACCTGTATCGTCCAATCATTTCGCTCAACTCCTTTCCCGTGCTTTCAATCGATGCGCGCCTGCTTCTAATATTCCTAGAAATTATTGATTTTGTTTCCCCCTCTAAAATAAGTTTGTTCGTCGTTTCCCTACTGCACTATATCCATAATTAAATCTGTTTCTCACTTGTGTTTATACATTTCTGCTCCGTCCTTGTTCCGCCATGACAGTTGTTTATAGCTTCCCTCCTATACTACTTTTATAATTAAAAATCGCCATCTTAACAAACATACTGCTTCTTCGTCCTACTTATGTGTTTTCTGTTCGGTCCTTGTATATTGACTACGCTAACTCCCAACGGTCTTTTACTTCTTGTAACATATTAAAGCTTGTTTATCATACGTGTTATCTTGAAATATCTCCCGCTTATGCTTTGAAACGTTTTCTTGTTTTACCATTCAAAATAATAACCCTATTTCTAACGAATATGCAAAGCTTTTATGTTTTAGTATGCTACACTAAATAAAAATTAAAAATAAACGTTGTTTTAATCCTTATCGCCCTATCTTACAATAAATATTATGTTACGTCATTCCTAAATAAATATAACTAAAATTATAATAACCCTACTTTATTATACGTTGACTAAGCTCTAAATGAATTATTTAAAATACCCTAATTATATAAATTGCCTAACTTAATTTTCTAATAAGTTGTTACTCTATCCCCAAGCTTGATCTATGTATTTACGATTAACTACTAATTACACGATAATATATATATATATATATATATATATATATATATATTGCTGTGATATGTACAAAAAGCCTCTCCATTAATCTTAAACTAAGGTTTTCAAATCGAGTCCCACAGATTGGGCATCAAGAATGCTGTGAATCCTACAAAAAGCTATTCATTAACTCAACTGTTCCGTTGACTTTCTTCTGTTCATCGCCTCGGCTGCTCCCCTAGATAAACCTTCATCCTCAATCATAAAAAAACAAACACATTCCTATCACAAACATCAACGTTAACTCTATTTACATCAATATTCACAATACATTAAAATTTCAAAATTAAAATTCAGCATAAATTTCAGTATCAGAAAATTTCAAGATTAAATTTATTATCATTTTAATGTGCATCCAGAATTAAAGTCTTTGTAGGATGCCTACTAATTAATGTAACAATATATGCAGACCTGAGTCTGAGTACAAAGGGAGCATCTACCACCCTTTACGTTAATTAACCAGGTTCGTCTAATTGAGCTCAAAGACATACCCAAATTTCCATCAAGAACATAAATACTAAATACTCCTTTCGACTTAAACAAGAAAATTTCACCTTAAAATTAAAAATTTGTTAGTACAACTTCATTACTGTCCATTTTAAGTAAATAAATTATAAAGTTATTCAACACACACGAAAACATCAAAGTTCAAACAAAATAGTATAATTTACCTGAAGGTTACTGCACTCGTAGCTTCAATGTACCTCGTCCCTTTTGTTAATCACACCATTCCAACTGGGTTATATTTACGGCTTCTGATTCTCAACGCTTTTAAAATTTCTCCACCACCATTCATCTAAAGTTGTTTCAGGGCTTTTCCGGAACTCATCTGTGTATATCTGACCCTTGTTTTGTGGATCCAGACACGTTTATGAACCATTTAATTATTAACACCCCGAAAAATAGCAAAGAAATTCATGCTTCTTTCACCAATATACGCAAAAACTGCCTACTTTTGTGTATTCATTTGTCGTTGCAAATTTTGACTAATTAGTACAGTGATACTAACTTTATTACCTTGTATCTTCTTGTCTAAGTGCACTAAAGTACACTCATTGTAGCACGTAAAGAACAAACTGTTTTAAATCACCAAAATATACGAGCAAACTGTTTAAATTATTCTATCAAACTCGGAAAACTAAAAAGCACTGTTTAACGCATTGAATCAAGTCGAAAATCTAAGAGAGCTTGTTCATATTAACCTGGGTATATATAGCGGTTAGCCCGTCTGTCGGTCTTGTCCCCAAAACGGACAATTCTTCAGAATTTCGCATGCTAGGTTCCCATTCCGCAGCCCGGCATGCGATTTTTACGAAATTTGCACTCGCCCCAGTTAAATCTCAGAAATTTCCACACGGCTCGCAACGTCTGGAAATAACTAATTAAATTTTATACAGAAATGTTATTTTTACCTCTCAAGTTTGCCTTTTACTTTCAACCAATCGCAACCCCGTGACGTTGCTCCACTCACGCCTTTTACTATATGTGTCTCGGTCTTGCGCATATTATCTGTCTCTATCTACCCTGTTCTTATTGGTGCAAATTGTTATTCTTTATTATCGATTATTTCAGTCCATGTGGACTGTGAAATAACCCACCTTTAGCATTTCTCGTAACTATTAAGCTACGGTTTCTCCAAGATTCTCTGTAACCATGAATTATCTGCAATATTTACGTAGAATGAGCTTTTTTAAAAATACACAGGTGTTCAAACATAATACTTCTAAATAACACTTCTACGATTTGCTTTTTATTGGGTTTTTACAAGTTTTGATGCGTATTATATGTTCCTACTGGTTCAATTAACTTCAATTAAAATTAATACCCTTTAATTTTTAGTGACTCCTAATCAAATATTAATTATTATCTGTACATTTTGTTTAATACCGGTTACTTAAAATTAAGTTAATTAATATAAATTTTGCACGTAATTTCTATTTGTTTCTTTACTAGTAGAGCTTTTTAATACTGCTTCCTTTTTTTTTTATAGCAAGCGTCTTGTACATAATTTAACTCCCTTATTTTTAATGAAACGAATGAATTTTTATGCTTCACGGTTTTTTAATAACGCGTACCTTTTCCCAAAGCTTCTACAGGGTGATTAAAATTATTTGATGTGATTATTTAATTTTCTACCCTGGTCTAAATATGAGTAATATATATAGTAATGAGTTTATTTTCTTTTTTCGAACGTATAATACAACTGGAATAATAGAGAATGTCAAATAATTTTTGGGATGAATTTCGTTCGGATGGTTTTTTTTTAATATTTAAATGAAAATCATTTGTTGATAATCAACGTTTCGGACTTTATTTAGACCTTAATCTTGATTCTAAAGTATAATACATTAATAGCTAGAATAATGGTTGAGTACTTACAAAAACTTGATTTCTTAAAGAATTAGCCAATTGACTAAACATTTATAGACAATATTGAGAAATTATAAAATATGTTAAGTCAAATTGAAGTAGACTAACAATTATTTACAAGATATTATAAAATGAACTATAAACAGATTTTATTATTAAATAAAGTGTTTGTAATAGAAGCAAAAGTTGTAGGTAGGATTTTTATCAACAAAGCATAATAGACATATTGTAATCATTGAAATTATACAATAGCATGTGTAAATAATTTGTAATTGTGTGTGTCTAGTTTTAAAAGATTTAAACTATTTAATTGTCTTTTGTATCATATATATTCTAAAAACAATCTGTTTAAACTTTAAATAGTTACATTCTATATCTAAAACTTAGTGTCATCCCAGTACTATGTGTTTAGTCTCATGTATGTGTGATGCAAGACAAATATCTACAATTTTGCGTCACTTTTGTGTTGTGTGACGAATTTACACTGATTTGTTTGTCACATATACATAAAACAATAATTAACATAATATAAAATTTTTAAATACAATAAATTATTAACAATCTTTTAAAATTAAAATGCAACTATCAAAACAATATGTAGTAACTTAATATACAGCATCAAGTGTTCTTGTAACATGACGTATATAGGACAAACAAATCAGTGGCTAAGATCTCGACTCACACAACACAAAAGTGACGCCAAATTGGTAAAAATCATGTGCTCTTGCATCACACATACATGAGACTAAACACATAGTCAACTGGGATGACACTAAGATTTTAGATATAGAATGTAACTATGTTAACAGATTGTTTTTAGAATCATACTATATACAAAAAGACAATAATAGTTTAAACTTTAAAACAGACACACACAATCTCACAAATATTTACACTCTACTGTATAATTTCAATCAATAGTCTATAGCTTTGTTGATAAACACAATCCTACCTACAACCTTGCTTCTAACAACCTTTATTAAAAAAAAAACGTTTACATTTTAAATACATTTAAATAAGTAGTCTACTTCAATTTGACGTTCATACTTTATAATTTTCTCAAATGTCAAAATGTTTGTCAATTTAATTCTTTAAGAAATCAAGTTTTTGTAAGTACTCAACCATTATTCTAGCTATTAATGTATTATACTTTTAGAATCAAGATTAAGGTCTAAATAAAGTCCGAAACGTTGATTATCAACAAATGATTTTCATTTAAATATTTTAAAAAAAACCATCCGAACGAAATTCATCCCAAAAATTATTTGACATTCTCTATTATTCCAGTTATATATATATATATATATATATATATATATATATATATATATATTGCTGTGTAACCTCCAAAATCCGTGAACTACGCTTTTCGCCTCGGCTGCTCACCTAATTTTATAAATCTCCTCATTCATAAAAATTAAACAACACATTCCTACCACAAACATCAACGTTAACTCTATTTACATCAATATTCAGAATACATTAAATTTTCAAATTAAATTTCAGCATAAAATTCAGTTTTCAAAAAAATTTCAAGATTAATTTTATTATCATTTTAATGTGCATCCAGAATTAAAGTCCTTGTTGGATGCCTACTAATTAATATAACAATATAAGCAGACCGGAGTCTGAGTATAAAGGAGCATCTACCACCCTTTACGTTAATTAACCAGGATCGTCTAATTGAGCTCAAAGACATACCCAAATTTTCATCATATTCCCGAACATCAAAACAAAATACCCTTTTTACTTAAACAAGCAAATTTCATCTTAAAATTAAACTTTTATGGTTAGAACAATTTCACTAATGTCCATTTAAAGTAAATCAATTATAAAGTCATTCAATACACACAAAATGTCAAACAAAATAGTATAATTTACCTGAAGGTTACTGTCCTCGTAACTTCAAAGTATCGTTTCTTTAGTTAATCACACCATTCAACAGGATTATATTTACGGCTTCTGATTCTCTACGCTTTTAAAATTTTCTCCATCACCATCCATTCAAAGTCGTTTCTGGGCCTTTCCGGAACTCATCTGTGTTTATCTGACCCTTGTTTCATGGATCCAGACACGTATTTGAACCATTTAATTATTAACACCCCGAAAATAGCAAAGAAATTCATGCTTCTGTCACCTATATATACGCCAAAACTGCCTACTTTTGTGTATACATTCGTCGTTGTAAATTTTGCTGATTGGTACAGTGAAACTAAATTTTATTACCTTGTATCTAAGTGCACTGAAGTACATTCATGTTAGCACGTAAATAACAAGCTATTTTGAATCACTAAAATATACTAGCAAACTTTAAATTATTTAATCAAACTAAAATGCACGGTTTAATATCTTCAATCAAGTCGCGTATGTACGAGCTTTTAACGCATCGAATCGTCAAAAGTCTAAGAGAGCTTGTTTATATTCATCTCGGTATATATAGCAAAAAGCCTGTCTGTCGGTCGAGTCTCTAAAACTGCCAGTTTCTAGAATTTCTCATGCTCTGTTCCCAGTCTGTTGCTCGCACGTCGATTTTTACGAATTTTCACTTGCCCCATTTAAATCTCAGAAAATTTCCACACGGCACGCAAGCATGTCCGAGAAAAACTAATTGATTTTGTACAGAAATTGTTGTTCTACCTCTGATATTTGCATCCTATTTTTAACCAATTGTGACCCCCGTGACGTTGCTTAAATCCCGCCTTTTACAATATGTTTCTTTGCTTGACGCATTTTCTCTTTCCTTCTCTAACCTGTTCGTATTGGTGCAACTTGATATTCTTTATTATCGATTATTTTAGTCCACATGGAGTGTGAAATACCCAGCTTTAGCAATTCTCGTAACTATTATGCGACGTTTTCCCCAAGATTCTTTGAAACATTAATTATCTGCAGAATTTACGCCGAATGTGATATTTAAACTACGCAGGTGTTCAAAATAATATTAATTCTCAGAGCTTTATTCCGTGGTATTTTAATCTTGGGTTTTTACAAGTTTCTATAGGTATTATATGTTATTAACGGTTTAATTAACTCCAATTAAAATTGATTTCTATCCTTTTCATTTTAGCGAATACAACTTAAATATTAATTATTATACGTACACTTTGTTTTACTACCGGTTACTTAAAATAGGGTTAATTAATATAAACTTTGCACGTAATTTCTCTTTGTTTAGGAATAATTACATTACACGCAGAGCTTTTCAATACTGCTTCTTTTGATATAAAGCGTCTTATAAATAATTTAAATTTCTTATTTTTACTGAAACAACCGAGTTTATTTATGCTTCATGGTTTTAATAACGCGTATTATTTAATGAAATTCCTTATACACGGTGATTAAAATTATTTGATGTGATTATTTAATTTTCTACCCTGGTCTAAATATGAGTATTTTCCCCCTATTTGAATACAAATAATCCCACTTATTTGACTTCAAATATAAAACATTTAGACAAAAAAAATTACAAAAAAAATTGCCTATCACTCTCTACCCTTATCTATCTAACTTACCTACTTTGTCTCCAATCAAAAAGAAAATATTTACACCTATCCTATATCCCTATCCTATTCCTAACTCTCACCTCATTCTATAAACTGAAATTATCCCTAACTTCATCCTACTTATCCAACTAATCCTATATACATCCTATATACCTATCCTATTCCTAACTTTTAACTAATCTTCACTATACTTTACTTCCCCCTACCTAATCCTATATGCCTATCCTATTCCTATTCTATTCCTAACTCTCCACTAATCTTATATGAAATATCTATACTTAACCTATCTTATTTTCTTCCTACCTTTACTCTTTATTCTCATCCTAAACCTATTCCTAATTATCTCCCATATTTATCCTATATCTAGCTCTATTTTCTATACACACCTACTTCTACTCTTCTATATACACCTATTCTATCCCTTTGTTCATTAAGTTATTTAAATCTAACTCTCTTCTTGACCCTCCAAGTCTTTCTTCTAACTATCCTAATACTCTTCATCCCTATTTCTCCCCCTTCTATATCTATACTTATCATCCCTATTATCTCACATACAATAAACTTATCATCCCTATTAACCTCACTCTTAAATATTGATTCTTCTTCAGTCCCTACACTTGTCTGTTTTTTATTTATTCTTATTTCCTTTTCTGCCGACAAACCAAACGATACTACTTTAAAATTATCGATTTTTCCCTCTATGGAAAATCCTCTGTACCTTCTAGAATTCTTATGTAATGGAATCCGCCAGAATGAATTCCTTAAATCTACTTTATTAAAAACAAACTTGCCACTTAATCTCATCAAAATTAATTCTGCCTTCACCTGCTCCCGATATGGTGCTGTTGCTTCTACCCCCACTACTTCTGCATGTTTTTGTACTAAAGCTTGAACCTCTACTCTCCTATCCTCTGGACATCTTATTGTGTTGATCTGTTTAATGTATTCTGAATATTGATGTAAATAGAGTTAACGTTGATGTTTGTGGTAGGAATGTGTTGTTTAATTTTATGATTGAGAATGGAAGTTATCTAGAAGAGCAGCCGAGGCGATTAACAGAAGGAATCAACGGACCAGGTGATTTAAAGGTTTCACAGCATTCTTGACGCCCAAACTGTGGGGCTCGAATGTTCTTTTTACAGGGCCAGTACCTAGAGATATGAGAGGTTTCACAGCATTCTTGGCGACCCAAAGTGAGGCTCGAGTTCCAAATAAAATTTTGTTATTTTATTCCAGGAAACTGGCGATCTGAGAGAGAGGTTTCTGTTGTGGATAAATTTAAAAGTATTTTAGAGTGTGAGAGTGATTAGAACGTATGCAGAGAAAGGAGTGGTTAAGAGTCAAGGAGTGGAAATTGGAAGTGACGATAGTGCATTGTGTGGGAAAAATTCGAAAATGGAAAGTAGGAGGCAGTAGAGATCAGTCTAGGACGGAATCAGGAGATCAATAATTTGATTGATAATGAGAATTTAGAAGGATAACAAAAGCTATCGACTAGCTAATCTAATAGAGCGACTTGTGTCCAACCAAAATTAGAACATTTAAGCGATGAATCCGAACAGGAAGTTCAACTTAGTCAGAAAATAGATAAGACGAATTACAAGTTGTCCTATTTAAAATAGTAATCCTATAAAGATGGGGAAGTTGAAAATAGGGTGATCATAATGAGCGTGACTTTACAGGTCTTCGACAGTAACTTGCCATTTAAGGTCCTAAGTATGCATTTTCTGTTAATAATAAACGTAAAATGACTGAAGTAACGGACTCATGTAGGGTCAGTTAGGCAGGGTTTTCGCACTTTAGTTTATTAAATACAACATATCAAATTTAACGGGGAAGGTCCCATATTTTATATAGGTAGCTATCATTGGACCAACACCTGAAGTTTTATGGTGATAACAGGGTAAATCCACAAATTTTTATTAATATGTAAGAAATCTAGTGTGAAATTTATTTCGAACTTTCTAAACTGAATACGATAAAGGCTTTATTAAATGCCCCCGTAAGCATGGTACAATTTAGTAGGACAGGACATAGACACTTATCATGCCTTTGAAACACAAATCTTTAAAACATTACTTGATTGACCACAGACAAGACTTGGTCGATACTTAATTACAGGAAAATTTAAGGCCGATTCCAGGATCTACTTTAAAATATGCCATCCGCATTACCTGTGGCCAAACAACTGAATCCTTCATTGACGGACAGACTTATAATGGAATCCCTAACGACATTTTGAACTGGAAATTAGACAACACGTGGCCTTACAAAACATCACAGAACGGGAGACATTTTAGAGTATTTACAGAGATATGACGATGTATGTGTTGGACGGACAAGAGAGATACGAGAACGAAACGTTAACACAGTTAGGTTTGACAACAGGACACCGAATTATCCGAGACGGCCTGACTACAACAGAAATTTTCGACCGAATTGGGAACGACGAGGACAGGAATACAGGAGCAATAGTGCGACTAGGGGACCGACGCCAAGACCTAGTTACACGCGACAGAACAGTTTACCGGAAGTAAACAGGACTGTGACCAGCACGCCGAATAGAGACAGGGACACGGATATTAACACGAGAAGGACGTACGCACAGGTTGTAGAAGGACAACCAGGACCAAGCACGGAAAACAGGATGAGACAGGATTTTTAGAACGTGACAGACCACTAGATTTCTGTGTAAATGTATACGAACATCCACGTGAATTTTTCAAAATTGAGGAGGAAGTAGAGCCAGAAACTGAGGAAAAATTATGTTTGCCAATTATTAATTTAGAAATTTTTGAGAATAATGTAGAAGTATTACTTGATACAGGGGCAGAGGCGAGTTTAATATCGGAGGAATTCGTCAGCAAAATTAGGGATAAGGTTTGTGATAGAATTATGCCTATAAAACGTAGCCATTTAGTAGCTCCAAATAAAAGAAGTTTGCTGTAGTAAATAGTGTTGTGGTGCTTAGGATAGATATAGGAGGTTTAAGCTGTGAACAGGAGTTTGTAATTGTACCTGGACTGAAGTTTCAGAGCATTTTAGGTGTTGACTGTATGATGAAGTTAGGGTTTTGATAGATATGGAAAGGAAGGTAATAAGAATTAAGGATAGGGTAGTGCCATGGAAAGGCAGTTATGAAGTCACAGAGGATGACACGGGGTTTAGTATTAATGTAGTAGAGGTAGAGGATGATGAAGGTAAACAGATCAACACGATAAGATGTCCAGAGGATAGGAGAGTAGAGGTTCAAGCTTTAATACAAAAACATGCAAAAGTAGTGGGGGTAGAAGCAGCATATCAGGAGCAGGTGAAGGCGAAATTAAGTAAAGATGTCAAATTTGTTTTTAATAAAGTAGATTTAAAGGATTCATTCTGGCGGATTCCATTACATAAGAATTCTAGAAGGTACGTAGGATTTTCCATAGAGGGAAAAATCGATAATTGTAAAGTAGTATCGTTTGGTTTGTCGGCAGAAAGGGAAACAAGAATAAATGAGAAACAGACAAGTGTAGGGACTAAAGAAGAAGTAATATTTAAGAGTCAGGATAAGAGGGATGATAAGTTTATTGTATGTGAGATAATAGAGATGTTAAGTATAGATATAGAAGGGGGAGAGATAGGGATGAAGAGTATTAGGATGGTTAGAAGGAAGACTTGGAGGGTCAAGAAGAGAGTTAGATTTAAATAACTTAAGGAACAAAGGATAGAGATAGGTGAACTTTAGTATAGATATAGAACAAGGGATAGAATAGGTGTATATAAAAGAGTAGAAGTAAGTGGTTATAGAAAATAAAGCTAGATATAGGATACATATGGGAGATAATTAGGAATAGGTTTAGGATGAGGATAAAGAGTAAATGTAGGAAGAAAATAAGATAGGTTAAGTATAGATATTTTATATAAGATTAGTGGAGAGTTAGGAATAGAGTAAGAGTAGGATAGGCATATAGGATTAGGTAGGGGGAAGTAAAGTATAGTGAAGAGTAGTTAAAAGTTAGGAATAGGATAGGTATATAGGATGTATATAGGATTAGATGGATAAGTAGGATGAAGTTAGGGATAATTTCAGTTTATAGAAGTAGGTGAGAGTTAGGAATAGGATAGGGATATAGGATAGGTGTAAATATTTTTTGGATTGGATACAAAGTAGGTAAGTTAGATAGATAAGGATAGAGAGAATAGGCAAAATTTTGTAAAGATTTTTGGCAGTCTAAATATTTGATATTTGCATTCAAATAAGTGGGATTATTTGTATTCAAATAGGGGAAAATACTCATATTTAGACCAGGGTAGAAAATTAAATAATCAAATCAAATAATTTTAATTACCGTGTATAAGGAATTTCATTAAATAATACGCTTTATTAAAACCTTGAAGCATAAATAAACTCGGTCGTTTCAGTAAAATAAGAAATTTAAATTATCTATAAGACGCTTTACATCAAAAGAAGCAGTATTGAAAAGCGCAGTGGATAATTTAATTATTCCTAAACAAATGGAAATTACGTGCAAAGTGTATATTAATTAACCCTATTTTAAGTAACCGGTAGTAAAACAAAGTGTACATATAATAAGTAATATTTAAGTTGTATTCGCTAAAAATGAAAAGGATGAAATCAATTTTAATTGGAGTTAATTGAACCATTATTAATAATAAGCATAAAACTTGTAAAACCCAATAATAGTCAAATCGTAGGAAGGTTATTTAAAATGTTACGTTTGAACACCCCTGCGTGTTTTTAAAAGGCAATTTCAAGTTAATTTGTTTGGATAAACATGTTGATTCTAAGGATATTGGAAACGATCAGATGCTTTAGCAGGAAATACAGAACACCTGCGTATTTTTAAAAAGCTCATTCTGCGTAAATTTGGCAAATAATTAATGTTTCAAAGAATCTTGGAGAAACCGGGACTTAGTATTCACGAGAATGTGCGATACGGGTTTATTAAACCCAGATAACAGTCCGCGTGGACTAAAATATAATCGATAATAAAGAATCTAAATTTGCACCAATACGAACAGGTTAGAAAAGGAAAGAGAAAATGCGTCAAGCAAAGACACATATTGTAAAGGGCATTTAAGCAACGTCAAGGGGTTGCGATTGGTTAAAATAGGATGCATATATCAGAGGTAGAACAACAATTTCTGTATAAAAGTAATTAGTTTTCTCGGACAACTTTGCGGGCCGTGTTGAAATTTTCTGAGATCTCAATGGGTGAGTACTAAATTCATAAAAATCGACGTGCAGGCTACTGACTTGGAACGTAGAATGAGGAATTCGTTGGAATTACCCGTTTTAGGAACAAAGCGACGTGTCGGCTATTCGCTATATATACAGGCGGGAATATGTGTTTCTCTCTTTAGACTCTTAGACTTTCGACGATTCGATGCGTTAAAAGCTCGTGCATCCGCGACTTGATATTAAACAGTGCATTTTAGTTTGATTAAATAATTTAAAGTGTGCTAGTATATTTTAGTGACTCAAAATAGTTGGTTATTTACGTGCTAACATGAATGTACTTCAGTGCACTTAGATACAAGGTAATAAAAGTTTATTATCACGGTACCAATTAGTAAAATTTACAACGACAAATGTATACCCAAAAGTAGGCAGTTTTGGCGTATATTGGTAATATTGGTAAAAGAAGTATGAATTTCTTTGCTATTTTGCGGGGTGTTAATGACTAAATGGTTCGTAAATGTGTCTGCATCCACTGAACCAGAGGCAGATATACACAGATGAGTTCCGGAAAAGCCTAGAAACAACTTTAAATTAATGGTGATGGAGAACATTTTTAAAGCGTTGACAACTTGAAGCTGTAAATAGAATCCGGTTGGAATGGTGTGATTTACAAAGGGACGATTACACTGAAGCTACGAGGACAATAACCTTCAGGTAAATTGTACTATTTTGTTTGACATTTTTTGTGTATTGAATGACTTTATAATTGATTTACTTTAAATGGACATTAGTGGAATTTTTCTAACCATAAAATTTAATTTTAAAATGAAATTTGCTTGTTTAAGTAAAAAGGGTATTTTGTTTTGATGTTCGGGAATAGGATGAAACTTTGGGTAGGTCTTTGAGCTCAATTAGACAAACCTGGTTAATTAACGTAAAGGGTGATAGATGCTCCTTTATACTCAGACTCCGGTCTGCTTATCTTGTTATATTAATTAGTAGGCATCCAACAAGGACTTTAATTTTGGATGCACAGTAAAATGATAATAAAATTAATCCGGAAATTCTTTTAAAACTGAATTTTATGTTCAAATTTAATTTGAAGATTTAATGTATTCTGAATATTGATGTAAATAGAGTTAACGTTGATGTTTGTGGTAGGAATGTGTTGTTTAATTTTTTGATTGAGAATGGAAGTTATCTAGAAGAGCAGCCGAGGCGATTAACAGAAGGAATCAACGGACCAGGTGATTTAAAGGTTTCCAGCATTCTTGACGCCCAAACTGTGGGGCTCAATGTTCTTTTTAAAGGGCCAGTACCTAGAGATATGAGAGGTTTCACAGCAAATATATATTGCTGTGTAACCTCCAAAATCCGTGAACTACGCTTTTCGCCTCGGCTGCTCACCTAATTTTATAAATCTCCTCATTCATAAAATTAAACAAACATTCCTACCACAAACATCAACGTTAACTCTATTTACATCAATATTCAGAATACATTAAATTTTCAAATTAAATTTCAGCATAAAATTCAGTTTTCAAAAATTTCAAGATTAATTTTATTATCATTTTAATGTGCATCCAGAATTAAAGTCCTTGTTGGATGCCTACTAATTAATATAACAATATAAAGACCGAGTCTGAGTATAAAGGAGCATCTACCACCTTTACGTTAATTAACCAGGATCGTCTAATTGAGCTCAAAGACATACCCAAATTTTCATCATATTCCCGAACATCAAAACAAAATACCCTTTTACTTAAACAAGCAAATTTCATCTTAAAATTAAACTTTTATGGTTAGAACAATTTCACTAATGTCCATTTAAAGTAAATCAATTATAAAGTCATTCAATACACACAAAATGTCAAACAAAATAGTATAATTTACCTGAAGGTTACTGTCCTCGTAACTTCAAAGTATCGTTTCTTTGTTAATCACACCATTCAACAGGATTATATTTACGGCTTCTGATTCTCTACGCTTTTAAAATTTTCTCCATCACCATCCATTCAAAGTCGTTTCTGGGCCTTTCCGGAACTCATCTGTGTTTATCTGACCCTTGTTTCATGGATCCAGACACGTATTTGAACCATTTAATTATTAACACCCCGAAAATAGCAAAGAAATTCATGCTTCTGTCACCTTATATACGCCAAAAACTGCCTACTTTTGTGTATACATTCGTCGTTGTAAATTTTTGATTGGTACAGTGAAACTAAATTTTATTACCTTGTATCTAAGTGCACTGAAGTACATTCATGTTAGCACGTAAATAACAAACTATTTTGAATCACTAAAATATACTAGCAAACTTTAAATTATTTAATCAAACTAAAATGCACGGTTTAATATCTTCAATCAAGTCGCGTATGTACGAGCTTTTAACGCATCGAATCGTCAAAAGTCTAAGAGAGCTTGTTTATATTCATCTCGGTATATATAGCAAAAAGCCTGTCTGTCGGTCGAGTCTCTAAAACTGCCAGTTTCTAGAATTTCTCATGCTCTGTTCCCAGTCTGTTGCTCGCACGTCGATTTTTACGAATTTTCACTTGCCCCATTTAAATCTCAGAAAATTTCACACGGCACGCAAGCATGTCCGAGAAAAACTAATTGATTTTGTACAGAAATTGTTGTTCTACCTCTGATATTTGCATCCTATTTTTAACCAATTGTGACCCCCTGACGTTGCTTAAATCCCGCCTTTACAATATGTTTCTTTGTTGACGCATTTCTCTTTCCTTCTCTAACCTGTTCGTATTGGTGCAACTTGATATTCTTTATTATCGATTATTTTAGTCCACATGGGTGTGAAATACCCAGCTTTAGCAATTCTCGTAACTATTATGCGACGTTTTCCCAAGATTCTTTGAAACATTAATTATCTGCAGAATTTACGCCGAATGTGATATTTAAACTACGCAGGTGTTCAAAATAATAAATTCTCAGAGCTTTATTCCGTGGTATTTTAATCTTGGGTTTTACAAGTTTCTATAGGTATTATATGTTATTAACGGTTTAATTAACTCCAATTAAAATTGATTTCTATCCTTTTCATTTTTAGCGAATACAACTTAAATATTAATTATTATACGTACACTTTGTTTTACTACCGGTTACTTAAAATAGGGTTAATTAATATAAACTTTGCCGTAATTTCTCTTTGTTTAGGAATAATTACATTACACGCAGAGCTTTTCAATACTGCTTCTTTTGATATAAAGCGTCTTATAAATAATTTAAATTTCTTATTTTACTGAAACAACCGAGTTTATTTATGCTTCATGGTTTTAATAACGCGTATTATTTAATGAAATTCCTTATACACGGTGATTAAAATTATTTGATGTGATTATTTAATTTTCTACCCTGGTCTAAATATGAGTATTTTCCCCTATTTGAATACAAATAATCCCTTATTTGACTTCAAATATAAAACATTTAGACAAAAAATTACAAAAAAATTGCCTATCACTCTCTACCCTTATCTATCTAACACCTACTTTGTCTCCAATCAAAAGAAAATATTTACACCTATCCTATATCCTATCCTATTCCTAACTCTCACCTCATTCTATAAACTGAAATTATCCTAACTTCATCCTACTTATCCAACTAATCCTATATACATCCTATATACCTATCCTATTCCTAACTTTTAACTAATCTTCACTATACTTTACTTCCCCTACCTAATCCTATATGCCTATCCTATTCCTATTCTATTCCTAACTCTCCACTAATCTTATATGAAATATCTATACTTAACCTATCTTATTTTCTTCCTACCTTTACTCTTTATTCTCATCCTAAACCTATTCTAATTATCTCCCATATTTATCCTATATCTAGCTCTATTTTCTATACACACCTACTTCTACTCTTCTATATACACCTATTCTATCCCTTTGTTCATTAAGTTATTTAAATCTAACTCTCTTCTTGACCCTCCAAGTCTTTCTTCTAACTATCCTAATACTCTTCATCCCTTTTCTCCCCTTCTATATCTATACTTATCATCCCTATTATCTCACATACAATAAACTTATCATCCCTATTAACCTCACTCTTAAATATTGATTCTTCTTCAGTCCCTACACTTGTCTGTTTTTATTTATTCTTATTTCCTTTTCTGCCGACAAACCAAACGATACTACTTTAAAATTATCGATTTTTCCTCTATGGAAAATCCTCTGTACCTTCTAGAATTCTTATGTAATGGAATCCGCCAGAATGAATTCCTTAAATCTACTTTATTAAAAACAAACTTGCCATTAATCTCATCAAAATTAATTCTGCCTTCACCTGCTCCCGATATGGTGCTGTTGCTTCTACCCCACTACTTCTGCATGTTTTGTACTAAAGCTTGAACCTCTACTCTCCTATCCTCTGGACATCTTATTGTGTTGATCTGTTTATCCTCATCATCCTCTACCTCTACTACATTAATACTTAACCCCGTGTCATCCTCTGTGACTTCATAACTGCCCTTCCATGGCACTACCCTATCTTTATCCTTACTACCTTCCTTTCCATATCTATCAAAACCCTAACTTCATCATACAGTCAACACCTAAAATGCTCTGAAACTTCAGTCCAGGTACAATTACAAACTCCTGTTCACAGCTTAAATCTCCTATATCTATCCTAAGCACCACAACACTATTTACTACAGCAAACTTCTTTTTATTTGGAGCTACTAAATGGCTACGTTTTATAGGCATAATTCTATCACAAACCTTATCCCTAATTTTGCTGACGAATTCCTCCGATATTAAACTCGCCTCTGCCCCTGTATCAAGTAATACTTCTACATTATTTTCAAAATTTCTAAATTAATAATTGGCAAACATAATTTTCTACAGTTTCTGGCTCTACTTCCTCCTCAATTTTGAAAAATTCACGTGGATGTTCGTATACATTTACACAGAAATCTAGTGGTCTGTCACGTTCTAAAAATCCTGTCTCATCCTGTTTTCCGTGCTTGGTCCTGGTTGTCCTTCTACAACCTGTGCGTACGTCCTCCTCGTGTTAATATCCGTGTCCCTGTCTCTATTCGGCGTGCTGGTCACAGTCCTGTTTACTTCCGGTAAACTGTTCTGTCGCGTGTAACTAGGTCTTGGCGTCGGTCCCCTAGTCGCACTATTACTTCTGTATTCCTGTCCTCGTCGTTCCCAATTCGGTCGAAAATTTCTGTTGTAGTCAGGCCGTCTCGGATAATTCGGTGTCCTGTTGTCAAACCTAACTGTGTTAACGTTTCGTTCTCGTATCTCTCTTGTCCGTCCTACACATACATCGTCATATCTCTGCAAATACTCTAAAAATGTCTCCCGTTCTGTGATGTTTTGTAAGGCCACGTGTTGTCTAATTTCCAGTTCAAAATGTCGTGATAGGTACTTAATAATCTGTCTGTCCGTCAATGGAGGATTCAGTTGTTTGGCCACACTGTACTTGCGGATGGCATATTGCTCCCTAGAACCTGCAAACTCTCCCTTAAATTTTCCTGTAATCAAGTCGTCCCTAATCTGATCCTGTTTGTGATCACTCCAGTAATGTTGTAAAATTTGTCTTCAAAGTCCTGATACGTGTCTATGTCCTGTCCTACTAAATTGTACCATGCTTCCGCGTTGTCCTTTAATAAAGCCTTTATCGTATTTAGTTTAGTCTGTTCGTCAAATAAATTTCCCACTAGATTTCTTACACTATTTATAAAAATTTGTGGATTTACCCTGTTATCGCCATAAAACTTCATGTGTTGGTCCAATGATACTCCACCTGTAGAAAATCTGGGACCATCCCCCGTTAAATTTGACATGTTGTATTTAATACTACTAACTTCACGTTCTACCCTGCCTAACTGATCCCTACATGAGTCCGTTACTTCAGTCATTTTACATTAATCTCTTCTTCACAAAAAATGCGTACTTCGGACCTTAAATGTCCCATTTCCTGTCGAAGACCTGTAATATCACGCTCATTTTATCAACCCTATTTTCAACTTCCCCCATCTTTACGGTAAGACTATTTTTAAATTCTGAAACTTCTTGATTCGTCTTATCTATTTTCTGACTAATCTCCTCTAACTTCCTGTTCGATTCTTCACTCATTTGCTCAAATTTTCGATTTGAGTCCTCTCGCTCTATTCGATTCATCCCTAGCTCTATTAGCTTCCTCGCTTAGCTGTTCTAATTTTCTATTGGATTCTTCGTTCATCCTCTCCAGCATTCTCATTATCATCTCGTTTCCTTGATCCCCTGATTCCGTCCTCGACTGATCTCTACTGCCTCCAGCTTCTTCCATTTTAGAATTTTTCTCACACAATGCACTATCGTCACTTCCAATTTCCACTCCTTGACTCCTTAACCACTCCTTTCTCTGCATACGTTCTAATAACTCACACGCACTCTAAATACTCTTAAATTTATACACACACAGAAACTCTCTCTCTCAGATCGCCAGTTTCCTGGAATAAAATAACAAAATTTTTATTTGGAACTCGAGCCTCACTTTTGGGTCGCCAAATTATGCTGTGTAACCTCCAAAATCCGTGAACTACGCTTTTCGCCTCGGCTGCTCACCTAATTTTATAAATCTCCTCATTCATAAAAATTAAACAACACATTCCTACCACAAACATCAACGTTAACTCTATTTACATCAATATTCAGAATACATTAAATTTTCAAATTAAATTTCAGCATAAAATTCAGTTTTCAAAAAAATTTCAAGATTAATTTTATTATCATTTTAATGTGCATCCAGAATTAAAGTCCTTGTTGGATGCCTACTAATTAATATAACAATATAAGCAGACCGAGTCTGAGTATAAAGGAGCATCTACCACCCTTTACGTTAATTAACCAGGATCGTCTAATTGAGCTCAAAGACATACCCAAATTTTCATCATATTCCCGAACATCAAAACAAAATACCCTTTTACTTAAACAAGCAAATTTCATCTTAAAATTAAACTTTTATGGTTAGAACAATTTCACTAATGTCCATTTAAAGTAAATCAATTATAAAGTCATTCAATACACACAAAAATGTCAAACAAAATAGTATAATTTACCTGAAGGTTACTGTCCTCGTAACTTCAAAGTATCGTTTCTTTAGTTAATCACACCATTCAACAGGATTATATTTACGGCTTCTGATTCTCTACGCTTTTAAAATTTTCTCCATCACCATCCATTCAAAGTCGTTTCTGGGCCTTTCCGGAACTCATCTGTGTTTATCTGACCCTTGTTTCATGGATCCAGACACGTATTTGAACCATTTAATTATTAACACCCCCGAAAAATAGCAAAGAAATTCATGCTTCTGTCACCTATATATACGCCAAAACTGCCTACTTTTGTGTATACATTCGTCGTTGTAAATTTTGCTGATTGGTACAGTGAAACTAAATTTTATTACCTTGTATCTAAGTGCACTGAAGTACATTCATGTTAGCACGTAAATAACAAGCTATTTTGAATCACTAAAATATACTAGCAAACTTTAAATTATTTAATCAAACTAAAATGCACGGTTTAATATCTTCAATCAAGTCGCGTATGTACGAGCTTTTAACGCATCGAATCGTCAAAAGTCTAAGAGAGCTTGTTTATATTCATCTCGGTATATATAGCAAAAAGCCTGTCTGTCGGTCGAGTCTCTAAAACGGCCAGTTTCTAGAATTTCTCATGCTCTGTTCCCAGTCTGTTGCTCGCACGTCGATTTTTACGAATTTTCACTTGCCCCATTTAAATCTCAGAAAATTTCCACACGGCACGCAAGCATGTCCGAGAAAAACTAATTGATTTTGTACAGAAATTGTTGTTCTACCTCTGATATTTGCATCCTATTTTTAACCAATTGTGACCCCCATGACGTTGCTTAAATCCGCCTTTTACAATATGTGTCTTTGCTTGACGCATTTTCTCTTTCCTTCTCTAACCTGTTCGTATTGGTGCAAATTGATATTCTTTATTATCGATTATTTTAGTCCACATGGAGTGTGAAATACCCAGCTTTAGCAATTCTCGTAACTATTATGCGACGTTTTCCCCAAGATTCTTTGAAACATTAATTATCTGCAGAATTTACGCCGAATGTGATATTTAAACTACGCAGGTGTTCAAAATAATATTAATTCTTAGAGCTTTATTCCGTGGTATTTTAATCTTGGGTTTTTACAAGTTTCTATAGGTATTATATGTTATTAACGGTTTAATTAACTCCAATTAAAATTGATTTCTATCCTTTTCATTTTTAGGGAATACAACTTAAATATTAATTATTATACGTACACTTTCTTTTACTACCGGTTACTTAAAATAGGGTTAATTAATATAAACTTTGCACGTAATTTCTCTTTGTTTAGGAATAATTACATTACACGCAGAGCTTTTCAATACTGCTTCTTTTAATATAAAGCGTCTTATAAATAATTTAAATTTCTTATTTTTACTGAAACAACCGAGTTTATTTATGCTTCATGGTTTTAATAACGCGTATTATTTAATGAAATTCCTTATACACGGTGATTAAAATTATTTGATGTGATTATTTAATTTTCTACCCTGGTCTAAATATGAGTAATATATATATATATATATATATATATATATATATATATATATATATATATATGATCGTTTTAATAAGGAATTTAGTGCAGTAAATATGGTTATAGTAGAAACCATTAATGAAGTCGTCTGCGTCATCACTTGTATTCGTACGAATTAGGTTGAAAATTTTAATACCCAATAGAAATTCCGATTTGGAAGTTTCCGCCAAGCTTCGCGCATCTGCAAACCGTAATGAAGCATGGTTGCCAACAATATTTTATTTTCATAGAGGTTGTTACTTTAACTATTTTTAAATTGGCGTCCTCTTGTTTTACGAGTTTAATGAATTCAGTTAAAATAAAACGCATTTTCATAAATTTAGTTACATATGTTGATCTGAATAGAAACGCACAATAACTGCAATATAAACTATTTACGGCAGCTGCATTGAAATCTTTCTCCGTACGAAACTTTGGCAACAGTGCTTTACGAAAAAAATTAACATTTTGTCTTGTTGACAAATGTTCGCCTGTAAAGTAGAACGTTCAAAACATACGGACACATACTAAGAAAAGTAACTCTTCTCTGTCGTTGTCCCAGATGAACGTGTTCACGTATGTCTTTATTTAAAACACGTACAAATCGTATTACTATCTTTATCATATACGATAGTTAAGCTTTTAAATAATCTTAAACGTATGTTTGAATTGAATTAGACACCTATGACGTAGAGGACTTCTTTCGTGGTTTCTACTATAGTAATTATCATGAGTGATATATAAATCTGTGACAGCGTGTCAGCATAATATATATTCTCTGTAAATAATTGTGAACAATCAAACATATTGAATCGAATAAAGAATAGTAAATTGAAGTTTGTTACAGTACTAATATCAACATTAATGCCTTTCTGGGCTAAATAATTAACCTGGAAGCAGTATATATAGAAATATTTCAGTACAAAGGATCGATCGATCAAAACAATTTATTTTCTGGATGATTGTAGATAAACTACTTGAATATATTAGTACAGACACATATAGATATCTCGGACATTGCCGCATATATAACAAATACTAAGGTATATACTTACACCATAAGCTCTATCTTGTCCCTTTCATAACGAGAACTACTTAACAAACACTCCTTCAACCTCAAATCTTTGGATACAAGTTGATTTTGTACTTCTTTAATTCGTTCGTTAATTACTGATACATCGCGTTCCTTCACGAACAACTGAAAATTACAAAAATAAGGGTTATTTAAGGATTTCCATAAAAGGAAAAGGAGTGACGCATCACTCTTAGATTATTTAATAATCACTACTAGGAAGCTTTAGCAAACTTGAACTTGAAGGTCAAAGGTCACATCTACATTCTAGGAAACGCATTCTCATAGTAGATCGATTCAAATATTGTTAATGGAGTTTCCGGGCTATACTCCCTTGTGCAAAGGGGTTTTATGAGAGAGGGTGGTATGAATCAGCGTCCCTTTGCAGAGGGACGGCTTGGCGGTTCTCAGAATTGTAGGTTACTTTTACCGAACAGGAATAATGAATCAGATGGCTTTTTAGGCGCCCGCCGTTGGTATCATTTTAGTTTTACCTCTAGATTGTATGCTTTCGTGTGTAAATTTTCGTGACTGAAAATATATGCGTAATGTAATTGGATAATAGATTATGCTATTTATAGTAACCCTCATTCCTCATACCATAATCTATCAAGTTCAGTGGGACAACAATATTTAAATTTATTATTAAAGCTTTAAAGGATCATATGCGTTTCCACATACAGTCAACGTTTTTGTTTTTAGTTCAGGACCCACACGATATCAAAAGCTGCCCGCGTGCCACTACATATATGACATCCTCCGACGATTGAGTTGGAGTTCATAAAAAACGTATGGTTCTTTAAACTGCTAATCATTAATTAAAACAACAAACTAAAAGCTTTTTCATTTAAACATATATTGTTAATATTAGAAAAAGAAATAACCACAAAAGCAAAATAACTTAAAATTTCTAAGAACTTAAAAAATAAACTTGCTTTACTAAAATAAAAAGTAAATAGTGTAAAAAGGTATGTATACTTTGCATGTATACTTTTTTACAAAACACTAGCAGTTTACATAAATTTTTACATTAAATTATGATATTAAAAATTTACCATAATCTGCGTATATAAGAAAATTACAAAAACTGAACTTTTCCACTTTTGATTGCCGAAAATTCTTTTAGGATAAACTCTGTGGTAATAGTATCTAAAAGATCAGATTTTATGGGCGAAGGGTTCATCCAAATAACCTTTCTTACAACATTTTTAACCTCTAAAGTTTTATCAATATAAGTTTAGAAATGAACGTTCATTTGATACCGTTGATACGGGAAGAGCAAGAAGAATCCTTAAGAGAATTGTTACATTGAGAAAGATTGATGTTAAATTATTTTCAAAGATGTACGACAATAGATTGTAGGAATTTTTAAAATTCATTTGAGTAAGAAAACATTTTAACATTTTATAATATTAAATATATGATCGCCGTCAATGTCAGATTTATTTTTGAATGTGTCTGTTAATTTTAAATGTAAAGTTTTGCAATGATTTAAAAGCTCATGTATGGACAAATCGAAAATGTTACAAAAGAATCCAAAAACATCGTTAAATCTTGACACTAACACCAATCTATCTTGCTAGGAGCATAGAATAATAATACCTTTAAGAAATGACACTCTTCATAAATTACATTGCTTTTCATGTACCAAAAATATATGACCTTCGTCCATTATTCTGTAGGTACACAGATGCGGCGGGAAATTTAAAAACAGTGGGCTAGAAATTGCTTTCAATATTTAAATTGATTATTTAATGCAAAACTGCATAATTTAGGCTCTAACGTAATAAAGAAACCTATTGAAGTGAAATTACAACTTAGAACAAGAACAGTGCAATAAACTAAAGGGAGGTTGAAGGATATACCACAGAATAATAATACGCTACGCTAGCGTGAGCATATTATTATTCTATGGATATACCAACAAAATAATGGCGGATTTTAGAGATCCGCAAAGAAATTTGGTCTCTCTGAAAACGCCGAGTGTCATTTCTCGTTATAATTATTCTATGCTAGGCGGTTAAAGTTTGGTCGATAATTTTGTGGAAAAAATTTACTTCAAAGTTTTGTTTTAAATCCTCACTTGGTTTATTGGGATATTCATAATCGAAAATTTTTGGTCGCATTTTTTTTGCAAGAATTTGAACGGGAAGAAAATTAGTATCTACGTCTACAAAGTTCTCAAAGTTGTCCAAATAATTTAGCGAAACTTCAATATTAGTAGCTGGATTTTGTAACATTTTGCTTACAATATTAATTTTAAAAAAAACTACTTAAAAGTTTTGCGATGTTCTTGCTGCGTTATTTACGACTAAGTTCAGAAATATGCAAAACATGGTATAAAAAATGCTCTAACGTTAATGTTTATAAGTTTCAGCAAACCAACATGTTTTCCGCGCATATTTGCGTTATTATCGTATCCCTGACCACACATGTCACGAACTAAAAACCGAAAGCGCATACTTCTCATTTTTCCTTTCTTCGGGTTTTTTGGACAACTTAATTTGCAAGCCAGTCCCCAATATGCGTACTGTAGTAGGTTATCGGCTATTTTGTAAGTTGTCCCTATGTTTTTTAATGAAGTTTGTATAAAGAATAGTATTGTTTTAAAAATAAATACATAAGCAATTTCATAGATGTTTTACATCGACATGTGACGAAACCAACCCGACATGTCACGAACCCAACTCTACATATGACGATACCAACACGACATATGACGAAACCAACTCGACATCTAACGAACTCAACCCGACATATGACAAAACCTAACCCGACATATGACGAAACCAACTAGACATATGACAGAACCAACCCAACATGTCACGAACCCAATCCGACATATGAAGAAGCCAACTCCGACATGTAACGAAGCCAACCTAGATACGGGAAATTATACTTCTGAAGTGCGTCTATGTATTCGGAGAATTCGCGAGGATGTCACTGATCCCTACTATTGCAGCACCTACGTTAGTAAATCGAGATAATTAACTTAGTAAGCAAGTGGAGATATTTAAATACTTTCTTATTGTATACATTATGGATATTTTAAAAAAATGCGGTAAGTTACCTTTAGTAGCGGTACGAGTTAAGCTGTTAAAGTATTATAACCTAATTGATTTTATTATATAGTTCTAAGCCTTCTGTAATAAGAAGATTGTTGTGCAGAAAATAAACAGTTTAAAAAATAAATATAATTACGTGAAATATATTTACGTTCAAAATATGGTAAACACTTAGGAAAAACACATTGTTAAAATCATCGAGATTGTAGATAGTATGTTGATACGTTCATTTTCAGCAATAATTCGTTATTTTATTTACAAAAATTTTCAACTCAAATCCTTTGCTATTTAATTATCCGTTTATCTAAATTCCATGTCTACGGTTAAATAAAATCGTGGATTTATAATTAAAAAGAAATACGCTGGGTAATAATTTTCAACTAAAATCCACTTTGCTTCTAAAACGAAACTTTATTCGATAAATTGAATATCCTGTATATTTTACTTGGTAAATACTTCCGCTAATTAAGAATAAATTCTACTTTTCAGAATTCCTTAACGTAAAGTTTACGCTATACTCAGATAGTCGATAACGTGTTCCAAGTATCCGATAATTGTTTCTTATGTGCTTTCCGTCGGAAGAATTCGTCGAATTAAAGCTGCGTATAAACTGTGTATTTTCAGGTTAATTCTGAATAGAAATATTACTTTGATCTCTGGTCACTGGCTGAACGAAATTAATTTGATTTGCTTTCCAATCTACATAACGGAGACACGTGTAGGAAGGTTTGGTTGTTTCCGTTTTTCGTTATGAAAATTTCGCGCACACAATACGGCGTAGTAAGTATTTAGGGTGTCTAGAAAATTATAGTTTTCGTCGAAATTGAATTAATTTTTACTGGTAATTGCTCTAGCTTTTTCTGGTGGCCTTAAAGCCACGATGAGTGGTCGTAATAGGAGGCCAAGTGCGTTCTTTCTAGGTGTAGGCCCAACTACTCGTTGCCGGAGACCAGCTAGTGATTCAACCCCGACGTCAGTAACTTTGAGAGTGAGTGTTTTCTTTCTCCATCATTTACGATTGCGCCCATATCGGTTGGGATTTTCGGTTTAAGCTCATGCATTCCTAAATTTAATCCGTTTAGACGACAATTAGTGAATTAGTTTGAGATTTATTGACACTCTATGAATGTATTAATATTTGCTTAAACAACTAAGAGTGTACAACTTATTAAAGTGAAAATGTCGTTGCCATTAGATGTATATACTTAGTTTTAGATTTACCATGTTGATTTAGAGCTGTTAGTTTTAGAGGGGTAATTTCGCTTAATTTTTTTTTTTGTTGAAACTCAATCGAGGGAGTAACCTAAAACCGGCAGCTCACCACTTAAAAAAAAGATTTGTTCTTTTGGTTGATATTTTTTTTTAGATTTAGTGTGTAATTATTTATTGCATGTACATATTGTGTTTAATTATAGGTTTCTTTTGTTAATATGTTGTGTTTTGAGTATGAATGAGTGTGTGTAATTTTTCTTTCTTTATTTCAGGCCTCCCTTAATTTTTGTTGTAGGTATAATCCCCGCCCACTCGCCAATTGAGCCCGGCCCATTTCTCGTTTTATTTTCTTTTTTAGACTACGTCGCTGAACGTGGCAATGTAGATAAATTAATACAAAAATGGAAAATTTCTCGTTAAGAAAAAGAGGTGTTGAGTCTTTAATTGTTATTTATTTGGGACGTTCTCGAAAATTTGTGTCAGCAAGACATGATGTAAAATCAAAACATGTGAGTGTAAACAGATTATTAGATAGAAGGGTTGGAAAATATTAACAAGAAGTACACACATTCCATGTGTTTCGTGTAAGGCGCGATAAACAGATTTTAATTAGGAAATTTGTTGGAGGAACTGCAGGAAAAGGATCAGCACGAATAATGATGACTCTTATAAAGTGTATTAAATGCAGTATTTGTTGTGCATGCAGAATGTGTCAATCCCTTTCATTTTTCCTGCTCAATTTCCGGATACGATCGGAGTATTTTTCGACAGTTGTTGATCGATTCTAATCTGTACAAGACAATATTTTTGCAGCGTTTGCGTATTTACATGCAAAATTCGTCTTATTATTATTGTTTTCGACTGTGTTCGGACGTCTTTCGAGATCTTTCGGTTTCTCCTACAATGTATAAGACGATATATTTCTACGCTTGCGCCTTTCGGATTTAGCCCACACTTTCGTTTCCAGCGTCATCTTCGACTTTGTTCGCATGCCTTCGACTCTTGATCTATAGAGTACATCTTTCCTTTGTAAGTTAGTATTCGATGGTGGTAAGAATAGATCCTATAAGTTAAGTATTTGAGAATTAAAAATTGTTTAACGTATTGAATACAAATGTCTAACTCGAATAAACGAAGATTAAAGCACGGATTTAAAAATTTTGAATTTTTTGTTGAAATATTTAACTCTAGGAAAGTGACATAATGCTTAACGTATAACTAGCCAACAGATAAGAAATCATATAATTGATTTATACCGGTTGTGCGAGTGCTCGATTATATACTACATTTAGATCTTGTTTGGTTTAGGAACATGGTATAAGGATGCAAAAAATGCGTATTGTCCATTAAAAAACTATCTAGTTGGTTGGAAGATGACAAATTGGTTTCAGAAATGTATGTACGTATTCGGTATAACTTGCGAGATTACAGTTTAAGTCGTCGGGTTATGCCGTGCATTTATATTTCCAATGCTCCACCCGAAGGTACTACATTGGCCAGGAGACGAGTTTTTTGTTGCCTGGAAATTTAGAATTTTGCCGAACCTTTGCCGTTCCAGGCAAGGTAGGGATCTTTAAAGTGCGTGGCAACACTCACACACGGGACCTCCATTTAACCTCTCATCCGAACGAAGGCGTAATTTTTGTGAAAAATGCTCACCGGCCATTTTTCAAGCAGTCGGCCGTGTCGGGATTCGAACCCAGGACCTTGGGATCCGCAGTCTTACGCTTGCTACATCGATCCACGGCGATGCCCGCCGGGTTATGCCGCGGCACTTGCTGGGCTGGGGTGGGCTGCACCCCGGGCCGAGGTGGGCCGCACCCCCGGGCCGAGATGGACCCAGCAGCAACGTATTCCAATTTCTTAAAAACCCAATACTGAGGGTTTCATCTTCGGTTACAGAATGTTTTTGACTGGTGGACTACGCACGCCAATTACAGAACTATTCTGCCATAATATAATGCCAGGTAAAATTTGCGATCTTGCTGACGCCGAAAAAAATCTGTAAACAAAAAATTTTTATTTAAAAAAAAAGAAATTTGTGGCGCATTTAACAGCTATTTACGGTGAGAGTTCGACAAATTTGTTTCCGCTAGGCATCGTGTTAATGCTAAACTTCCGAAGTGAAGGAAATTATCGGAAAAGCATGTCACGAGAAAATAAATGAAAGATTTAAAAATTATGTGTTCCGTACAAAGTTAAGTTGGAAACTTTATTAGAAGAACTACCGAATATATTAAACGAACTCTAAAAATATGATTACTATCTCTTTGACTTGGATATAACCCAGGATTTTGCTGGCATTTTTAGCAAGACGGAGATGTGAAATTATTTAACTACAAACTATTACTTTTGCTACAAAGGCGAATACGAAGAAAACAGCAATATTCTAGTTGACAACGATAAAACTGTGGGAATCGATTGTTTAACATGGTTAATTGCTAATGCAGGAATTAAAATATACAACAAATTTGTATATCAAATAACAGGTCCTGGTGTTAATAAACAACTTGGGAATCATATACTAGATTTTCTGCGTTGTTCAGAAGTGCGTTTAAATGAAACATTTGCGTAAGACTTTGGATAAAGAACATGATATTGCGCGACTGAAAGTGATAATATACAACTGCACGACTGGAAATTATGTCAATGCGGACCGGGTCTATAATCCCTTAAAATATTGTTTAACCTTATTGCGAGAATGTAAGTTGTATTTCCTAAAAGCTCCGATATACTCGGTACCGCTTACCAAAATGTGGAGTAAGCTGTCGGACAAGCTGCAAAATAGCTGCTGTTTGGTGAATAATCACTTGCTGCACTACGTAAATTGGGGGAACAGCAATACGAAAAAGTTGAGTGGTTTTTACACAATCTGCAGCAGCATATTTTACAAGACATAATTATTTCGGATTCAGGGTTGATTAATACACCTAACATTCGCTCCGAAGTTGTAAGATAATGCATAACTATTGGTAACAAACTTTATCCGTTTACGCTAAAAGAAATTGTCCCATTATGCGCTGCATGCGCTGTAAGTGGGAGAAAAATACAGTTCAAATTAGAGGAAATGGATGCAAAAAGACGAAAGTTGGACTACATGGCGGCGATACGAAAACAATACAAAGATGTGTTAGACAAAGAACATCTTATTAGAGAACATGAGGAAGAATTAAAAGATTATGTTATATGCCGAATTAATTACATTTTTGTTTTAAGAGCTATATGCATTTCTGGTTAGTAAGAAGAACTCTTAGTTATGTGAGCGTCTTTGCGGAAAGGGATAGTACTAAATTGGTATATTATTTAAAAGATTTTTCTAAGAACGTATTTATCAAAATGGCAGATGATATAGAAGAACTAAGGAAGGAGGTGTTCATAACAATGGCGTACACGGCACGTAAAAGGCGTAATTTATATAGAAATATTCCCAAGACCATTCGCGGAAACTTTCACGAGAACATTCCCCCATAATATTTCGGTAAGTATTTAAACATTATGTATTTGCCCAATAAAGAACTTTTCGGATCATTTAAAACCGAGGGTATTACAATCTTTAAGGGTAATATATTCTCAAAAGTGGTGGACATACAACCATACAACAGTGTGTGGGAGAATCAGGATTGCCTCCAATACCAGCAAGAGGAAATCGAGCAAATCAACAAGATATGTCTGCAGGAGATGGTTGGAGAGCCACGACTAAAAGATTACCACACGTTGCAAAAATTACACGAAAGACTGGATCTCGTTGTATATGGCTTCAAAGACTATGAATAGAAACAAACTTCGATACATTTTGTAATTCGAAAATCTCGACGGTCTCAGTTATTGGCTAAAAAACTTGGGCATCGATTTGAATTTTCAGCTACGGATAAAACCAGATAAAAATAAAACTACCCCACAAGCATAAAGAAACGACCGTTTTCTGTGTGTAACTTGGTACTAAATTTAAGTTTTATTGGGGCTATGCTTAGGTAGTTAAATGTTTTTAAATAGCAACAATTATTATTATTAAATTTTAATATCTTTATTGCGTTTTTATTGTTAGGGGTTGCTACATTAAAATAAAGGTTAGGTACTCAATAGATGGTGTAGTTAAAAAGTAGAAGTCCTCTAACGGTATATGCGATCCCAGGTGTTCGACAAATACTTAGGTTAGACTATGTTATGTTGGGACTGACAGTTGCGACGTAATCAAAAAATAGTGTCTGTGACGTATTGACAGCAAATTATGATCGTAATTAAATCGATGGGAAAAAAAGGTGGGTAATTAAAAGAAAGTTAAACCTCAAATTGTTCAATCTAAAAGCGTCTGTTGACTGATGTAGATGTCTAGAGCGTACCTTTTAAGAACTACGTGGATAAGTCTATATAAAGTTTGGGGTTAGTTGCTCCTAAATTGATCAAATTAAAATGAAATCTATGGGATGTCTCTTAATTATCCTGAAATTTTTTCATATTTAAATACACTCTTAAGTTTATCTTTAAATCAAAATAGAATATGTATATTTAACAATAATACAAGATGTGCAAGTATTAATTTTGATTGATTCGATAGTGTGGCGGTTAAAGTACCTCCTTTGCATGTAGACGGCCCGTGTTCGAATCCCGCTTCAAGTAAGATCTTTTCTCTAAATGGCGGAGATGTTGAAGGGGGAGCAGATGGAGGACGAGAATGCGCGATCCCAGAATGCCTATATAAAACGGTTAAGCAAAAGTTACGCGAACTTTGAATGTATGGGTTACGTGCGGTATATGACCTTCGTATCTGGCAAAAATGACCAGAATGAACCTTAAATTTTCTTATGGAAAAATACACATAAAAATAAACGACTTTATGCTCGCACGAAGGTATCATATCTACTTACGTTTGGACAGTTCTATTTTTATTCTAGAGGTGTCGGACGAGTCCATTATTGCTCGAGGGGTGTTTTAAGCGTACATGCTATTTCTTTGCATGCTGCGTGCTTATTGGTAAGTTACTTAGGAGTATGGTTGGTTGAATAATCCTACATATATCGTGTTACTAAGTTCGATCAAATACTCTGCTGTGATCTGGAATCTTGTATGTGCGAGTATTTACAAAACGTACTCTCCTAACTACCACCGTATTAATTTAACTACGCCACTAATATTACATTTCTAGGTAATTTATCAAAATTAAAAAGAAATAAAATTGTTTAGAAATTTTAGAATATACCTTTTTATGCATAAACATACATACATATGTAAAAAATTATAACGATTTTCGTTATTTTAAAATATGCAGGTGAAACATGTACCGTGGCCAGTAGGCTATTTGTCGCCCGTTAGTTATGTCGTCAGCGTGTACATATGCTTAGGGGGTCTCTGTTTTAGTTCATTACTTTCTATGAAACACTGCAAGAAACAAAAATATATTCGTATTTAATTCAAGGTTTTCTAATAGTTACAAACAAAGTGATACTTATAATCTTATAAATATTAATGAGATAAAACAATATTTTTAAATTTTTCTGCTTTGAACAACTTACAAGTACGCAGTTATAATATTAAGTTATTTCAAATATTAATAGTGTGTTGTGTATAAAAAACCCCCTTTCAAATGACTTAATAAATTTCTAAACAAAAGACTAATGAATTTCATATGACCTAGCGTTTAATAGCCAATAGTCAAGAAATTTAAACTTTAATAGCTTTCAACATAGCTCCGTGACTTACATAAAATTAACAGGGGGAATAACCTTTGTAGACTTTGAATACGTGCACTGACTTAATTTGCTAACCTATATTTTCTCATTGAAATTTATTTTGACTGGTACAGTAGCATCCAGTTTTAAGAAAGGATGGTCATTATTTATTGTTTAGTGTGATTTAAAAAAATACATCAGTTTCGATAACGGGAAAATACGTTATTGCTAAATAAGTTTATAAAATCCAAACGTCTTTTGTTTCTGCCTTTATTTCTAAAATTCAAGCTCTATTTTTCATTCTTCTGAAAAGTTGTCGATGTTGAAAGTCCGCCCATTTCATCCTTTTAATTAATTAACAATGTTTTGGCATTGGTATTTTTTTAAGTTAATTGAATATATTTTCGAAAGAAGTAAGTAGTCCTAATATTTTCCAAAAATCTTATGAAAATGGATTGTATAAGAAAAACCAAATTAGAAATAAGAATGGATACTTTAAAACAATAGTACTCAACCGGTGGTTGGCGAACTTCCATGAGTTTGCGGGCAGTATAAAGGCGAAAATGCTTTTTGGTCATGCACCTTATTTTACCTCTGGAATATTAACTTGAACCAGTGATAAATTTTGTGTAATATTCGTTTGAGGTCTGCCTTAATTTACGGCTAGCGTAGTATTTGTTGATATTAGTGAGTTTTCGTAAAAATATTTTTATGATTGTTACGATAAATTAAAGCCATATAAAAAGTATAAGTGTTAGCGAAAAAATGTTTGCGCTAGTTCGGTTACGTTGTTGTTTGATAGTAAAAATTAACGTTGTAAAAAGTGCCATTATATCGCAGAATAATGTCAACAAGTATGTCGATTGACAACTGTTATTTCCACCTCCATGTTGGGAAAGTGTAGTGTCGAATTTTATGAATGATTGTCATTATTTTATAAAATAACGTTCAATAACATTCAAATTTACCTTAACGTTATAACTTATTTTTATGATTATATGCACAAGAGGAGTTTTATAAAGGAAAAAGTATGTAGCCGAAAACTCTCTATTGAGTTTTTAAATTATTTTTTAATTATTTTTGGCTGTTTCAAGGTCATGTTTGACGTATAAATGTTAACCTTATTTGCACTCTTCACAAATAATTTCCTCTTTCATAATGCTTATTAACAAAACTTATTATCCAATCCTAATTCTAATAATTCTATGCGAAGTTACAACAAATAAAAATGAAATTCAAAATTTATATGGGCGGTGCGCTGATGTTTTATAATTATAATATTTATGCGAAAAGTATTAGTTTTATTTTATGTACAGATCTATAAAATATAAGTGGAAGAGGCGTTTTAGCAGTTATATTCCGTTACCGTTCAAATTAAAAGATACTATTATGGATAGTTCAGTTTCAACAGATAATTTAAATATGAGTTTAAACTGAAACGTCAAAGTTGACCTTGAACAGCCTTTGGCAAGTAGACCTTTATGTTCGCCTACGAATAAACGGATGTGTTTAGATTTAAGTTATCCAGGAGCGCACTGCCCAGGGTCAGGGAACCACAGTCCCTCCGGCACTACACATAATACGAGCCTTGGAGCACTAGCTGATTTAGAGGGAAGTTCTCTCACTAAAAAAAACTGGGTCAAACGCTTACGTTTGAAACTTTGAAGACTGCCTACGATAAAAATATAAAAGCGGCATCCTTCATCACGTTAGAATGAAGCGATTAAACATAATAATAATAATAAGAAGAAATAAGAAAAGGTAACGTGTGGCCAATTCCATCATTTCACTTTTACGTTGGGGAGCAGGGGCAAGCATCGATGGTATGGAATATCCCCATGCCGATGGAGGTCCGAGATCCTGTCTCGGAAAAAATTTGAAAATATAAAGAATAAAAATGTGTTTTTAGCTTGATTTCAACTACTTTGAGCTGTTTATTAAGATAAATTTTTATCCTGAGATAGCAAGCCCATCTTTAAAAATTAAAAAGTAATAAGTACGTTTTTTAAAGTAGTAGGCGAGTGAAACTTCGTCCTAACTCGCTATGACATAACTATGAAGAAAAAGTTATCATATTACACTAATTTGTATCAGAATTCAACGTTTATTGCTATTATGCTAAAACTGTAGGCCTTATGGTAAGTTTCATTTGAGATTACGGGAAAAATTTTGGGTACTGTAATCTTATAAGTTTCAATAAGCCTACTACTTGCTCAACTTGTTGAATAACTCCGTTGAAATATCTCAAAATTAATATTTCTTCAGTAATAGATTGTTATAATTAAACAAATAATTTTAATTAAATAAACTACAAACTATTATAGACAAGTTTTTCAATACAAGTAAATTATTTATAAATTATTCAAAAATTAAAATCTTAACTGAAATATAATTATTATGGTTAAATTGAAATCACTAACGTAATTTACAAGTTCATTAGTAGGTATCCTTTTAACTTTTGACAAGTGACTTTAGCTAAACCAACTTTTAATGAAGTAAGGTATACCGACGTGACTTCAGAAACATAAAATCTTTTAAAAGTTGGTCTAGATCAAGATTTCTGGTTCCTTGCTGTTCCACAGCCATCACCATCAGGGAGCAAAGTCTCTCATCGCCAGTCGTTGTTCTTAGGAAGTTCTTTACTCGTTGTAGGGGACGGGGTAGAATCTAGGATAAATATCTGTTCCACAAATCACCTTCCTCGTTGGTTTGCGGTTGTAGTGGACTGTAGGGCTGATTCTCAATGTTCAACAAGAAGCTTGAAGGGCAGGTTTTTTGATATGCATTGAACGAGAGCTTTTAGTACACTGACCCGGTACACGACACGTGCTTGTACACAAAACTAACGATAAAACCACACGATAATTTCGATTGTGTTGTCTACGACGGACGGAACTGTTCTCTCTGCCGCAAGTGACGCGGCTTCGTCACGTAAGTAGGAGGGAGTGGGAGATACAAGTGGACCCAACACTTGTTTCAAGCCAGAGAAGAACTTTTCATTTCCAGCAGTTGTAATTGATAAGTTAGCAAATATCTGGAGTACCTTAATTACATCAACAGTATGCCACTGGGAGAACTTCAGAGTATATAGCAATGCAAGAATATAGTCCTCTATACAAGCACTTGTAACATGATTCTTTGTCAACGGCAACTATAATTTGACTAAATCTATGTCAACAAGTCCTTGGTGATGGTCCATGAAAAGTTTGAGATGTTCATCATTTAGAAATGTTTCACTGGTCATTTTGAAACATTTTGCAACAGAATGTACAAACTCGTTACAAGTGAATAGGCTGTCAAATTCTGATACAGTTTGGTTCAAAATATCAAAATAGACCCTTTTCGGCTTGGCGTTATCTGAGTCTTCACTTGCAATTCCACGTGTGTTTCTTTGGTTTTGTCCCACAGTAAAATATGTCAAATCTGTTTGAAATTTCATGGCGTTTTTTTTTATTTCTTTGAACCATTCAATCCCACTGTGTTCACTTTTTTACCTTTGTCAGAATTTTATCGTTGAAATTTTCACATCTGCAGCTAAGTTCTTTATGAAAACCTTGGATTAGGTTTACTACTGATGACAAATCTAGGTTTTGGCTTGCAGTTGCGCAGATAAGTTGTAGGTTGTCGTTTTGTGCTGCTCTCTTCGCATCGAGTAGACGTGTTTCATTTTGCTCCGAGTATTTCTCAGTTTTCAGCTAAAATAAGCAATTTAAAAATATAGTGAAGTGTCTTTTGAAAACTACTAACAAATACGCATCGAACGACAACAAACATATATTAATAGTGAAAATTAAGCAACCCCTAATTATTGTGCGCTTTCGATGAACCGTGCAGGATTATATAAATCTAACAATAATTAGTGCTCTATTAAGGGATTAAAATAACATCACCACAGATAACTAAAGGTTATTATTAACCTTAGAAAATCAATTATTAACCCAACAATTTATACAGATGAGCACCTCAAAACGCCAACTAAAGTACTTAGCCCACATGGCACATATGATATCAATAACAAACAACTCTACTACATCACACATAACATATCACAGTTGTAATATATCAGATGCCTTCAGACAAACTACAACCTCTGTCTCTCACAA
The DNA here is from genome assembly GCA_036346225.1 of Platerodrilus igneus. Classification (NCBI taxonomy): domain Eukaryota; kingdom Metazoa; phylum Arthropoda; class Insecta; order Coleoptera; family Lycidae; genus Platerodrilus; species Platerodrilus igneus. The sequence goes on along the minus strand of JARFIW010001259.1, from coordinate 3,296,082 downwards.
GCCTTAAGAAAAGCATTGAATCCGTGTTTAATTTTGTAATCTGATTTATAATAGTAAAAGCAATGGATAAATATGTAAATTGTAATTCACATTGTAACCCTAACACGAACTCAATTGAATGTGATGTTTGCAAATTGCATGTTCATACCACGTGTCTAAGTCTTAATTAGTGTGAAATTTATGCAATAATAACCTATCTCAATATAGTGATCTAAAAAGTTTAATGTCGTTGTTGCCAGATGAATTTAATTCCTCAATTAATAAATTAAAATCTGATTTCGAAATTGAATTGCATAACATTAGGCTACTGATTGGTAACCAAAAATTACTTCAACCGTCGACAAATAATTTCACTCTCGAAACCGCTATCCAAGAAATTAACGATCGTAATCAAAGGAAAAATAATATCATTTGCCTGAGTCTGCTATAGACACCGACGAGAACAATACTAAAAATTTATTTAGGTGTTAATTAGTGGAGTTTGATACAGGTAATTTAACAGTAATTAATACTGACCCAAGCTTGGGGTTCGAGTAGAGACACGCTTCACAGAATTTATGACGGCCCAACGCTGGGGCTTGGAAATAGGGCAACTTCAGAGAATTATAGCACCCAATTAGTGGGGCACGAAGTAATCGACTTGGTTCCCGAGAAAACCTTACGTGTTATTTTCCAATGTTCCACCCGAAGGTACTACATTGGCCAGGAAGCGAGTTTTTTTACCTAAAAAATTTTGAATTTTGTTGAACCCTTGCTGTTCCAAGCAAGGTAGGAATCTTTAACGTGCGTGACACCTCCATTTTACCTCTTATCCGAACGAGGGCGTATTTTTATGAAAAATGCTCGCCTAACACTTTTCAAGCGGACCGTGTCGGGATTCGAACCCGGGACCTTGGACGTAGTAGTCACACGCATACCAACTACGCCACGGAGCCGCCTCTCGAAAAGACCACAGAAGTATATATATATATATATATATATATATATATATATATATATATATATTGAAGTGTACGTGAAACATTTCGGCACATATTTATTAGAATCAACCTTTGGACAAACTTGTATTATCAAAATTTTATGTGAAAGTACTATATAAAAAGTGATTTAAGTGCGACGCGATCATATTCGCAAATGATCGAACAGTTATTAATATAATCGCAAAGTGTACAAATATAACTGATAGGTATTAATGACACAACACTAGTTGTGACGATATAATTGGGTGTTGGGATTTAGAAATGTATAAAGAATAGGCATAATAATTTTGAAGGTGGCGGTATCACCTAGGTGAAAATAATAATAGAGAACGATTTGAATATTTTTGGTAGAAAGACGTGTTTTGATAAAAAAAATGTACCAAGTTTGAATAATTTAAAGTCGAAATAAAATCTTTTGGAAGCTAAAGCATTTGATTTCAATTTGAGAAGAGTATAGAGAGTCAGAGGGAACAGTACGAGTTAAGAAGAGTGGAAAGTTAGTGGTGTAAAATCAGAAGATTAGATATTGGAGCGGTACCGAGAGAGGGGTTAATGAGAGCTGGTATTTATAGTGGTTTGGACTGAGGAGAATAAGAATTGGAGTGGATTTATAAGGCCGAAGGAAGACGAGTTAGAAATGATTTGAGTTTTACATGCGATCGAAAGGCATTGGGTGGAAAAATTTATAAAGCGGCACAGAATTTGAAAGAGCAGGTTAAAAATAGTATTGGATTGTATATCGCTGGATTGGAATGAGTGGTTGAACAGAACGACGGGATAATAAGAAGAAAAATAGCGCGAGGAAGTTAAAAGTAGAGGTTTTTCTAAATTCTAAATTCAGTTAACTATTTATAGATTTGGGTGGAAAATAACAGAAATTATATCAAAAACCTGGTGTGTGGAAAGCCAAGTGGTCCATGTGAAAGTGGAGCGTAGTGTGAAGACACAGCCGGCTACCGAGATCGTTAGCCAGAGTTAAGGAAAAAGCCTACAACTAAGGATAAATCGGGTGAGTACTGTGTTTTTCGGAGCGTCAAAGTCATTTGGTAAGTTTATTTGAATTGGCACAAGGCTACGCGGATCTGTTTGTGAATTTGGCATATACGCATAAAAAAGGGGTTACTTATACTAAAATTAAGGTAGTGCTGTTTGGTCGGTGTCGTGACCATCTACCTATCACCGAACCCACGGTAGGTAGGTGTAGATACCCTGAGAAAAAGAGATTCTAAATAGTCGAGGCACACTTATATAAGTTTTTTTTTGTAGACCCACCAAATATATTTAAAGCACGTAAAATAGTCAAAAAGTTTTCACACTATCAAGTAAAAAAAAGATATATAAAAATAAACAAAATAAAGTGGCAAACCCAACGTGAGGCTCTAAGAAATATTAGTAGAATAAGGGACACCAAAGTTAGGTGGGGCCCGTAGTAAAATTTTACAAGAGAAAAGGAGTTCAAAAAGGTAGCAGAGATGACAGACGAGGAAACCAGACGTATAACGAGGTCAGGAAGGATATTCGGAATCGACGCGGAAATTGCAGCACAAGACGAGAGGCTAGATGCAGGGGGAGATGCTCAGGAAATGGAGGCGAGACATGTAGATCCGGAGGTGATAAATATAGAAGCGGACAAGGTGACGGTACAGGAGGTCAAGGTGGCTGAAACGGCTGGAAATCAAGAAATTATGCGCTTTTTAATGAGTGTACAAGAACAATTAAAAAACGATTTTAAAACATCACACACTGAGTTAACAAACAAAATTGACGAGTCACAAGCCAAAATGACAGCAAAGATAGACGACACTCATGCGTATTTACTGGCTTCGATTATCGAAGTAAGGGACGAGCTCAAGGCTGAGTTAAAAGAAAAGTTAGACCGCGTAGACGACAAAATTGAAAATACACGGGTATAATTTCAGGGAGAGTTGAACGCAGCAAAGACTGACATATGGGTAGAAGTTAAGACGCGTGCGAAAGCGGTTGAGGAGACCATGATAAGCGGATTTACCAAATCGAGCGGTGAGATACAAACATGTGACAAGAAGCATACGACCAACTACAGGAATTTAGGGCAGACGCTTGAAACGCTACAACACGAAAATTTTAACGCTAGGACACAACTTGACGCAAAATTTAAAGACAACGTGACGACATTAGAGAGCAGGGTTGGCGGTGAAGTTAGACAGCTACAAAACAGGTTAGACGACCTAGAAAGGAGACACGGGGGATCGGATTACGGACACCAAATTCGACTAAACAGAGACGCTTTACCGAAATTTGAAGGACGACGGACAGAACAACCGATGGGGTTTTTAGACAAACTGGACGAGATTGTAGAGACAGAAAACGAACGGACGAAATTACAAATAGTGGGGGCGACTTTGACAGGCAACGCGGAAAAATGGCACAACATCATACGATGACAGTACAACACATACGCCGAGTTCAGACGAATGTTTATTGAACAATTTTGGAGCAACGCGCACCAGACTAACATAAGGACTAACTTAATCACAGGACATTACAGCAAACTAAACGGGCCTCGCGAGGAATACGCCATAGACAAATATAACCAGGCACAACATCTGATACCGAAATTGGGGGAGGACGACATCATACTATTACTTGCGGGACATATGGAGCCGGAAGTGACAAAGGTGGTTGTGGTGCAAAACGTAAGGACCTGACAAGAATTTCTAGGGGTGATGAGGAATTTTGACTTGGCGACAGCACTAGAGACAAAGACGCGTGGAACTGATTGGGAAAAGAGTCGGGGGTATAATGACGAACACCGACGACAGGCATACCACAACGAACACAGACAAAGCCACAGACAGGAGAGTTTCAACAACGGACATCGTAACCATTGGGGACACGACGGCAATAGACGCCAGCATTTCAATAGAGAATACCGGGGAAACGATTACAGGGAACAAAATAGGTACCAGCACGGCGATAACACGGGTGACGACCGTACTACTGGGGGCAGAATGCGTGACAGATATAGCCGGACTGACAGGGACATAAACGTCCAACATACAACGACCAGCGCTGCGATGAATGACACAGACAAGATAGAGGTGGTACAAGTGCACGAAGCACCACCGACCCAAAAAAAAAACGCCAATTTTCTAAAGGCAAAGTTGTTAGGTTTAGATATAGATCTAGGTTATAGTTTAAGTGATTTATTGTTGAATAATTATACAGTGAATAAAAGGAATTTGTTGTTTATTATATTAGATTAAGAGATTGTTTATATGTTGCTTTAATTGATAGTGGTTCACAGTTGTCGTTGGTAAATGAAGAAATTGTAATAAAACATGCAGAGTTTTTAAAAGGACGAATGGAAACTATTGAAGGGGTCAATTTATGGTCGGCGATGAATAAAAAGTTAACGACGATTTATAAAGTAGTCCGTGTACCGATATTTGTAGGGAATAAAAATGCAGGGGGAGCTGAGTTCTTGGTAACAAAGGGGTTACAGTTAGATTTTATATTAGGGATGAATTTTATAGAGGGTTTTGGATTGAAAATAGATGGAAATGATAGATCGATTTGTATATTAAATAAAGATAAGTTATGGGTGGTGCCTACGGTTAGTCCGGAGTATAGGGATGGTGATGATATTGGTAAGTTAGGATTAGGAATGAAAAGGGCAAGTAATTATAGACAGGTTGAAGTGAAATTATGTAATTAGTTTGCGAAAATAATTGATGAGACAGATAGGAAAAGTGAGTGATGATATTAAAGAAAAGCTGGGTAAATTATTTAATAGATTTGTAGGGTTATTTAATGAAGAGCCGAGATTTGCGAAGCGATATACGCACAAGTTAGAGGTCACGGAAGGCAGCGGATTTTGTACGAAGGTGTATCCAATTCCGTTTTCAATTAGAAATAGGGCTAAAGCCGAGATTAGTAAGATGTTAAAAGAAGGTATCATCGAACCAGCGAAGACTCCATATGTGAACCCGGTCGTTATTGTACCTAAACCTAACAAAATAGATATAAGGATTTGTTTGGACGCGAGGAAGTTAAATTCAATTACGAAAGCTTAGTACGAACAACCACAAGGGTTGGATAATTTGTTATACAAGGTGTATGAGAGGACGATTTTTAGCAAGTTAGATTTAAAAAAATTAATTTTGGTTGATTCCGTTGCATGAGGATAGTAAGAAATTTACGGGGTTTAGTGCTGAAGGGAAGATTTATATGTTTTCTGTAGTTCCATTTGGGTGAAGTAGTTCTTCAGCAGCACTTGTTAGGGCCATGCAAAAGCTGTTAAACGAGTATGAGTGTTTCTGTACGCACTATGTGGACGACCTACTCATCTTTTCCAGGGATGAGCAAGAACATATGCGGCATTTAGAAAAGGTGATCCAAAGGCTGGACGAAGGAGGGTTGAAGTTAAACGTGGAGAAGTGTGAATTTTTTAAGAGCCAGGTCACGTGTTTAGTATTTGAAATTAGTGAGCAGGGGATGAAAATTTGTAATAAGAAGCTAGACGAATTGAAAAATATTGCTCAACCAAAGAATGTAAGAGGATTACGAGGATTTTTAGGGGTTCTAAATCATTATAAACGGTTTATACCGAAATATTCTGAGTTGTGTGTGCCGTTGGTGAGCTTGTTGAGGAAAAACGAAAGATGGAAATGGACTGCAGAACGGGAGAAGGCGTTCCAAGATTTAAAATGTGCATTTTATGAACAATTGTCGTTAAAGTATCCAAATTTCAAAGACGAATTTATTTTGAGGACGGATGCGTCGAAATATGCTATTGGGGCCGAGTTGGTGCAAATCCAGGACGGAGTTGAAGTGCCAATTGTATTTATTTCAAGGGTGTTAAAAGACTGCGAAACCAGATATGCGACGACAGAAAAGGAAATGTTGGCGATAGTGTATGCTGTAAAAAAGTTAAGATTTTATCTGCTGGGGAAGAAATTTTTGATAGAATCCGACAACACGGTTGTGACATTCATGAGAAAAAAAGAGTTTTTGAACCGTAGGTTGTATAGGTGGGCACTAGTGTTGCAAGAGTACGATTTCGAAATTAAACATAAACCAGGAAAGGAAAATGTGACGGCGGATTTTCTAAGCAGACAGCAGGTGGGTGCGAGTAAAGAAAACGGAAAGGATTGTTTAGTTGCTTTGCAGGAGTTCAGGGATGTTGGCCGGTGGACAAACGCCAAGCTTATGGAGACGCAGAAGTACAGTGAGGTGAGCTCGATACGCGATAAATTAACGACTGAGAAATTGGAGGAATACCGAGGATTTACAATAGCAGGCCAGTTTGTGGTAAAGAGGATAGGGGATGCAGAAATGTTGGTGCTACACAGAGACACGGCTGTAGAAATTATAGACGAAATTCATCTAAAATTTGGGCATATCGGCATAAATATTTTTGGTATTTAGAGAGGCATTTTATACAAGAAATGACATCACTGTGGTTAAAGAACGGATTAATCGGTGTAAGATTTGCATTTTAGGGAAAGACAAAAACATGTTGTTGCAGAACATACCGATGAATGTGAGCGTGAGTGGACCGTTAGATTTGGTAGCTATTGATTACTTGAGCAACCTAATTCCTAGTGAACAGGGGTATTGGCACATATTGGTGATGGTGGACGTTTTTTCGAAATTTGTTAAGTTATTTCCGGCAAGACGAAGTAACACGGTGCATGCTTTACAGTCAATTAGAGAATTGGGAAGGTAAGTTGGGAAAATGGATAGAATTTTGGTAGACAACGCGACATATTTCGATAACCAAAGATTCAGAAACGGGTTAAATAGAGAGCATATTAAGGTATGATTTTGCAGCATACGGCATCCGAAAGCAAATCCATGCGAGCGTTCTATACGAAAAGTCATAAAATATCTACGGTTGGCAACACAAGTGCACCACAACAGATATGTTAGATATCTGCCACAGATCGAAAAATTTATGAATTGCGTACCGAGTTCTGTTACAAAAACATGTCCAATAACGTTGATTAGAAAGATTGTACCAACTAGGCCATGGAGAGCAGAAGTCGAGGTGGAAGACATCGCAGAGTTGTTGGGTAACGTTAGACGTAGAATTGAAAGGATGCAGCGTAGGGGCATCGAGCGAAGGTGTACTAGGATTAAAAAAGTACGATTTTTGAAATAGGAGATATGGTGGTAGTCAAAAGATTAAGGGTTTCAAACCGCGAAAGAAACATTTGCGCGAAGCTGCTGTTTCCTTACGAGGGGCCATACAAAATCACGCGTATTTTTGCTGAGGGAAATACGTTCGAATTAGAAACTATAACAGGGGAACGTCGTGGGCGTTTTCATTTAGAGAATTTATACCCATATAAAATTGCACAAGATGAGGGGTTAGCATGATGAGAGTTCATTAGACGGATAGTGTAAACTTGTTTTTTTCTAGTGTAAGTTGTTATATAGCGTATTTGTACAGACGTGAAAGATGATGAAATTAGGGGTTGTGTAATAATTAATCTATAAAATACGTGGAGTGATTTTAAATAAAACTAGAAATTTTTCACATCACCAGAAGATTTATAAAGAGCGACGAAATTTCCACTTTAATATAAAATAAGTGGGGCCTATAAAGTGTACGTAATATCTAAAAGGGTATAAAGCGTATTTTGTTGTTTTAAGGTTGTGTATATGCCAAAAAAGCCAATGACCAGATCACGTAATTGTAATTTTTGTGTTTTCCGTACTTTACAAATGGTGAAGTATTTAAAGTAGATTGGTCAGAGTAAAAGTGCCAATACGTGAAAAAATGACTTGATGACGTGAGAAAACTCAGTATTCGAGAATTTATACTAAGTCGTACGATGATAATCCATAGAGTGTAAATTTGCTGGTCTAAAAGCCGGGTGCGTCTGTGTAAGTTCCACTGTTCACAACGCATGGCCAGGGCTATACGTGAAACATTTCGGCACATATTTATTAGAATCAACCTTTGGACAAACTTGTATTATCAAAATTTTATGTGAAAGTACTATATAAAAAGTGATTTAAGTGCGACGCGATCATATTCGCAAATGATCGAACAGTTATTAATATAATCGCAAAGTGTACAAATATAACTGATAGGTATTAATGACACAACACTAGTTGTGACGATATAATTGGGTGTTGGGATTTAGAAATGTATAAAGAATAGGCATAATAATTTTGAAGGTGGCGGTATCACCTAGGTGAAAATAATAATAGAGAACGATTTGAATATTTTTGGTAGAAAGACGCGTTTGGATAAAAAAAATGTACCAAGTTTGAATAATTTAAAGTCGAAATAAAATCTTTTGGAAGCTAAAGCATTTGATTTCAATTTGAGAAGAGTATAGAGAGTCAAAGGGAACAGTACGAGTTAAGAAGAGTGGAAAGTTAGTGGTGTAAAATCAGAAGATTAGATATTGGAGCGGTACCGAGAGAGGGGTTAATAAGAGCTGGTATTTATAGTTGTTTGGACTGAGGTGAATAAAAATTGGAGTGGATTTATAAGGCCGAAGGAAGACGAGTTAGAAGTGATTTGAGTTTTACATGCGATCGAAAGGCATTGGGTGGAAAAATTTATAAAGCGGCACAGAATTTGAAAGAGCAGGTTAAAATTGGTATTGGATTGTATATCGCTGGATTGGAACGAGTGGTTGAACAGAACGACGGGATAATAAGAACAAAATTAGCGCGAGGAAGTTAAAAGTAGAGGTTTTTCTAAATTCTAAATTCAGTTAACTATTTATAGATTTGGGTGGAAAATAACAGAAATTATATCAAAAACCTGGTGTGTAGAAAACCAAGTAGTCCATGTGAAAGTGGAGCGTAGTGTGAAGACACAGCCGGCTACCGAGATTCTTAGCCAGAGTTAAGGAAAAGGCCTACAACTAAGAATAAATCGGGTGAGTACTGTGTTTTTCGGAGCGTCAAAGTCATTTGGTAAGTTTATTTGAATTGGTACAAGGCTACGCGGATCTGTTTGTGTATTTAGCATATACGCATAAAAAAGGGGTTACTTATACTAAAATTAAGGTAGTACTGTTTGGTCGGTGTCGTGACCATCTACCTATCACCGAACCCACGGTAGGTAGGTGTAGATACCCTGAGAAAAAGAGATTCTAAATAGTCGAGGCACACTTAAACAAGTTTTTTTTTGTAGACCGACCAAATATATTTAAAGCACGTAAAATAGTCAAAAAGTTTTCACACTATCAAGTAAAAAAATATATATATAAGAAATACCAAAATATATATAATACAATAATATTATAATACAAAGTTGGGTTTTCATTTCATCTTAATAACTATTAATATATATTAAGCATTCATTTGCATTCCAAATGTGGATTATTCTTCTCTATTAATAATAATATAATTACATGTTTGTATTATTCCGAACGTTGCAAAAATGGGATGATCAAGTTATTAGTACATGAATTATGTACATAACTAGATTCAATTTCCTTAAATGCAAGACGTAATTGAAAATCGTTAACAAGAGCCAAGCTTCAGTAGTATTAAGTATAACATCATCTAAACAATTAGGCTAGATAGCTCAATTGGTTAGAGCACTGATCCGGAAAATCAGAGGTTGCAGGTTCAAGTCCTGCTGCAGCGGTTCTTTTAGTGGTTTTCAATTACTAGTTCGATTTGAAATGGTAATTCAACTTTAAATACGAAGTTGGGTTTTCATTTCATCTTAATAACTATTTATATATATATATATATATATATATATATATTGCTGTAATAAGGGGTTGTTTAAGGGTGTATTTTATAGCAATGGTCATGTAGTAATCAGATATTATAATAGGAAGCAGAAAACTGCATTTATTTAGTAGAGAATTGAATAATTGGGATAGTTTGTAAATATTAGGTATTCAACACCCTGTATATAGGCATAAGTAGTTTTAAGCGACGCAAATAGAAACAATAAGACGCATAGTTAGCATAGAAATAAGTAATTCATGCATTAGGTAAATAACAGATATTTAACACCCGGTATATAGAGTCTTAGTAATTTTAAGTAAGGATAATAACTATATTTTTCAGTGGAAGCACGCGTATTTAGAAGTAAGCACAGTTCATATAATTAAACACGCATTCAAAAAGAATTCTAATTATTTATGATAATACGGAGATAAGAGATAAAACTTAAAGAAGCGTTGTGTAAGTGCGTAGAAACAATTAACAATTTTTGATAGTAAATGTGATTAAAAATGCGTAAAGAAATAAACATACTTGAAAATAGACATTCGAATTGCATCAGGTATTTGTGTATAATATGGAAACGCAATTATTTTCCCAAAACACCGCATGGTCTGATAGCAAGGCATATGTAAGCAAACAACAATTACTCGAAAGGCCGAGAATGTTACATCAGAAAACCACTTTAAGTGTAGAAAATAGAGAGACCTTATTGATTAAGATTAGCGACGGGCTTGTAAGCCAAACCCACAGAAGAAGGGGGATAACTCATATATTAACATCGAGAATGATAACGGAGGTCAGTTTTTAACTCAACAAGGCCAAGCTGTCTCACTATGAATCAAAGAGTAACGCGTACGTAATAATATTTTGATAGTAAAAGTGTTTAATGACAGATAGTGCTACGAATATGAAAATTCTAATGCCGATTAACGTAAGTAGAATTTGGGTAATTTATTTAAACTAAAATATAATAATAACAGAGCTCCAGAGGGGGACGATAACATTCTAAGTTGGACGATAATAAATCTAAGTGTGATAATAATAATTCTAAGTCTGAAGCTGGTGAGAATAATTCGAGGGTGTATAATAATCCAAGTTTGAAGGTGACGACAATAATTTAAATGTAATAATTCAAGCGTGTGGATAGATAATATTTCAAATGGGTATAAATAATTCCGAATTGGTGGAAAATAATTTCGAATACGATGGATGGTATAATAATGCATGGAAAATTCTAATTGATGTTAGTTGATAATGGATGCGTCGATAATTTTGGTTGCGAGAAGGAAATAAAGAAGCACACAGACCAGGTTACATCTTTTTAGTTTTCAGACATTTTTTTATTTGAATTTGAATATTGAATTGCTTAATTAATATAAAATAGTATAACAGAGTCAACAACGAACTTTTGCATACGTTGAAAGTACGTAATATGAAAAAGGGGTTTTGAACGTTCCAGGATTCTTTTGATAAAAGGAATAGTTTTTGGTGACTTTCGATTGATAGCAAAACATAAAGTTTTGAGATAAATAAAACTTATAATATTGATTGATTGAAAAGTGTATTTTATTAATTTTCAAAAACCTGTATATAATATTTCTTTTCATTATATGGAATTGAATTAACTTCATTTTATAATTCAAAATAAAAGCTAGTCGAAACAGAATAATAACATTAGTGGGAGTGTAACTTGATTGAGATAAAAACAGAGAGGTGGAGTTATAAGTAGAATACGCCATTGATACCGAGTACGGCGTTATCATAACAAGTTTTAATTGGACATCCAACGTAATCGAACGATAGTTCCAGGAGTTCATAGCAATATATATATATATATATATATATATATATATATATATATATATATATATATATATATATAAGCTACACTCTTAGTCATTGGACTAGTCTATTATTTTGTTTTTTAAAAAAATAGTTCTATTGATAAAAACGTGGAATTATGTAGTCCAAATCAAAACGCAATATTGCGTTTAGCATAACATTTAATTAAGATATTACGTTTCGGCAAAGGTTTTTGTCTTTTTCAAAGATACTGCACAAAATTGACATATAGAATGATACTTAGTAAAAGATTAAAAATATTTACTTAAAAGTTGTTATTGCAGAAATACATATATATAGTTAAACACCACCAACATTGAAATGGTAAGGCTCCAAATAAAAATAACAAAATATATGTATTTTTGCAATAACAACTTTTAAGTAAATATTTTTAATCTTTTACTAACTGTCATTCTATGTCAATCCTTTGCAGTATCTTTGAAACAGGCAAAAACCTTTGCCAAAACGTAAGAAACGCAAAGGAAATAGAAATTATTGTATTAATTTAAGACTCATTAAACCTACTTTTCTTTTATATATATATATATATATATATATATATATATTTTGTAGGTTTCACAGCAATATATATATATATATATATATATATATATATATATATTGCTGTGAAACCTACAAAATCCGTGAACTACGCTTTTCGAATCCTACAAAAGCTATTCATTACCTTAACTGTGTTGGTCCATTGACTTTCTTCCGTTAATCGCCTCGGCTGCTCCCCTGGATAACTTTCATCCTCATACATAAAAAAACAAACACATTCCTACCACAAACATCAACGTTAACTCTATTTACATCAATATTCACAATACATTAAAATTTCAAAATTAAAATTCAGCATAAATTTCAGTATCAGAAAATTTCAAGATTAAATTTGTTATCATTTTAAAGTGCATCCAGAATTAAAGTCCTCGTAGGATGCCTACTAATTACTATAACAATATATGCAGAGTAAAAAGGGAGCATCTACCACCCCTTTACGTTAATTAACCAGGTTCGTCTAATTGAGCTCAAAGACATACCCTAAATTTTCATCATAATCCAGAACATCAATACTAAATACCCCTTTCTACTTAAACAAGCAAATTTCACCTTAAAATTAAAATTTTATTGCTAGTACAATTTCACTACTGTCCATTTTGAGTAAATCAATTATAAAGTTATTCAACACACACAAAAATATCAAAGTTCAAACAAAATAGTATAATTTACCTGAAGGTTACTTGCACTCGTAGCTTCAATGTACATCGTCCCTTTTGTTAATCACACCATTCCAACTGGGTTATATTTACGGCTTCTGATTCTCAACGTTTTAAAAATTTGCTCCATCACCATTTATTTAAAGTTGTTTCTGGGCTTTTCCGGAACTCATCTGTGTATATCTGACCCTTGTTTTGTGGATCCAGACACGTTTATGAACCATTTAATTATTCACACCCCCGCAAAATAGCAAAGAAATTCATACTTCTTTCACCAATATACGCCAAAACTGCCTACTTTTGTGTATACATTTGTCGTTGTAAAATTTACTAATTGGTACAGTGATACTAAATTTTATTACCTTGTATCTAAGTGCACTAAAGTATATTCATGTTAGCACGTAAATAACAAACTGTTTTAAATCACCAAAATATACGAGCAAACTTTAAATTATTCTATCAAACTAAAATGCACTGTTTAACGTCTTGAATCAAGTCGCGGATGTCAGAGAGCTTGTTTATATTCCCCCTGGGTATATATAGCCGTTAGCCTGTCTGTCGGTCGAGTCCTCAAAACGGGTAATTCTAAAGAATTTCGTCATTCTATGTTCCCAGTCCGTAGCTCGCGCGTCGGTTTTTTACGAATTTTGCACTCGCCAGTTGAAAATCTCAGAAATTCTCACACGGCACGCAAACATGTCCGAGAAAAACTAATTAATTTTGTACAGAAATCGTTGTTTCTACCTCTGATATTTGCATCCTATTTTCAACCAATTGTGACCCTCGTGACGTTGCTTAAATCACGCCTTTTACTATATGTGTCTTTGCTTGACGCATTTTCTCTTTCCTTTTCTAACCTGTTCGTATTGGTGCAAATTGATATTCTTTATTATCGATTATTTTAGTCCATGTGAGTGTGAAATAACCCACCTTTAGCATTTCTCGTAACTATTATGCGACGGTTTCTACAAGATTCTTTGAAACCATTTGTTATCTACAAATTTTCGCCGTACGTGATATTTAAACTACGCAGGTGTTCAAAATAATATTAATTCTCAGAGCTTTATTTTCTGGTATTATAATCTTGGATTTTCACAGACTTTTATGCTTATTATTAATAATGGTTTAATTAACTCAATTAAAATTGACTTCTATCCTTTCATTTTTAGCGAATACAAGTTAAATATTAATTATTATGTGTACACTTTGTTTTACTACCGGTTACTTAAAATAGGGTTAATTAATATAAATTTTGCACGTAATTTCCATTTGTTTCTTTCCTCGGAATAATTAAATTACACGCAGAGCTTTTAATACTGTTTCTTTTGATATAAAGCGTCTTATAAATAATTTAAATTTCTTAATTTTTACTAAAACGAATGAATTTTATGCTTCACGCTGTTATTTAATAACGCGTACCTTTTCCAAAAGCTTCTACACAGTGATTAAAATTATTTGATGTGATTATTTAATTTTCTACCCTGGTCTAAATATGAGTATTTTCCCCCTATTTGAATACAAATAATCCCACTTATTTGAATGCAAATATAAAGCATTTAGACAAACATTACAAAAAATTGCCTATCTCTCTACCCTTATCTATCTAACTTACCTACCTTATCTCCAATTCAAAAAAATATTTACACCTATCCTATATCCCTATCCTATTCCTAACTCTCACCTAATTCTATAAACTGAAATTATCCCTAACTTCATCCTACTTATCCATCTAATCCTATATACATCCTATATACCTATCCTATTCCTAACTTTTTAACTAATCTTCACTATACTTCACTTCCCCCTAACTAATTCTATATACCTATCCTACTCTTACTCTATTCCTAACTCTCCACTAATCTTATATGAAATATCTATACTTAACCTATCTTCTTTTCTTCCTACATTTACTCTTTATTCTCATCCTAAACCTATTTCTACCTATCTCCCATATTTATCCTATACCTAGCTTTATTTTCTATACACACCTACTTCTACTCTTCTATATACACCTATTCTATCCCTATCCTATTTAAATCTAACTCTCTTCTTGACCCTCCAAGTCTTTCTTCTCACCATCCTAATACTCTTCATCCCTATTTCTCCCCCCTTCTATATCTATACTTATCATCCCTGTTATCTCACATACAATAAACTTATTATCCTTACTCTTAAATATTACTTCTTCTTCAGTCCCTAAACTTGTCTGTTTCTCATTTATCATTGTTTCCTTTTCTGCCGACAAACCAAACGATACTACTTTACAATTATCGATTTTTCCCTCTACGGAAAATCCTATGTACCTTCTAGAATTCTTATGTAATGGAATCCGCCAGAATGAATTCCTTAAATCTACTTTATTAAAAACACCTTTGCCACTTAACCTCATCAAAAATAATTCTGCCTTCACCTGCTCCCGATATGCTGCTGTTGCTTCTACCCCCACTAATTCTGCATGTTTTTGTACTAAAGCTTGAACCTCTACTATCCTATCCTCTGGACATCTTATCGTGTTAATCTGTTTACCTTCATCATCCTCTACCTCTACTACATTAATACTAAACCCCGTGTCATCCTCTGTGACTTCATAACTGCCCTTCCATGGCACTACCCTATCATTAATCCTTATTACCTTCCGTTCCATATCTATCAAAACCCCTAACTTCATCATACAGTCAACACCTAAAATGCTCTGAAACTTCAGTCCAGGTACTATTACAAACTCCTGTTCACAGCTTAAATCTCCTATATCTATCCTAAGCACCACAACACTATTTACTACAGCAAACTTCTTTTTATTTGGAGCTACTAAATGGCTACGCTTTATAGGTATAATTCTATCACAAACCTTATCCCTAATTTTGCTGACGAATTCCTCCGATATTAAACTCGCCTCTGCCCCTGTATCAAGTAATACTTCTACATTATTCTCAAAAATTTCTAAATTAATAATTGGCAAACATAATTTTTCCTTAGTTTCTGGCTCTACTTCCTCCTCAATTTTGAAAAATTCACGTGGATGTTCATATACATTTACACTGAAATCTAGTGGTCTGTCGCGTTCTAAAAATCCTGTCCAGGTCTATTTTCCCTACTTGGTCCTGGTCTAGCCGTCACCTCAGCGTATGTCCTAGGCGTTTCCACTCGTTCCGTGTCTGTATTAGCTGTCCCCCTCATGTCCGGTGAACTATTCCTTCTGGTAGGTTCCGGTCTCGGTGCAGGTTCCTTCCTAAACTATTACTCTAACATATGGTCGTCTCTGTTCCCAATTCTGTCGCTGGTATCCGTAACTATTCCCCTTCTAGCATAGTTGTCCCGTCTATTGTCAAACCTAACTGTGTTGATCTGTCTTTCCCTATTATCCGAGGTCGTCCACTACTTACGTCGTCGTACCTCTGCAGGTATTCTAAAACATTTCTCTGTCCACTATGTTCTGTAGTGCTACGTGCTGTCTTATTTCTATCTCGAAGTGTCGTGATAAATACTTAATAATTTGTCGGTCCGTCAGTGGTGGGTTCAGTTGCTTTGCTATGCTATACTTGCGTATAGCATATTGCTCCTACTTCCTGAAAATTCTCCTTAAATTTCCTGTGATTAAGTCGTCTCGTACCTGGTCTTGTCTGTGGTCACTCCAGTAGTGCTTTAAAATTTGTTTTCAAAGTCCTGATACGTGTCTGTGTCCTGTCCTACTAAATTGTACCACGCTTCCGCATTGTCCTTTAATAAAGCCTTTATCGTATTTAGTTTAGTCTGTTCGTCAAATAAATTTCCCACTAGATTTCTTACACTATTAATAAAAATTTGTGGATTTACCCTGTTATCGCCATAAAACTTCATGTGTTGGTCCAATGATACGCCACCTGTATAAAATCTGGGACCTTCCCCCGTTACATTTGACATGTTGTATTTGATACTACTAACTTCGTGTTCTACCCTGCCTAACTGATCCCTACATGAGTCCGTCACTTCAGTCATTTTTACATTAATCTCTTCTTCACAAAAAATGCGTACTTCGGACCTTAAATGTCCCATTTCCTGTCGAAGACCTGTAATATCCCGCTCATTTTTATCTACCCTATTTTCAACTTCCCCCAGTTTCACGGTAAGACTATTTTTAAATTCTGTAAATTCTCTCGTCGACTTTTCTATTTTATTCCCTAATTCCTGATTTAATTGGTCAAATTTCTTATTCGATTCTTCCTAGCTCTATTAGATTCATCGCTTAGCTGTTCTAATTTTCTATTGGATTCTTCACTCATCCTCTCTAACATTCTCAATATCATCTCGTTTCCTTGATCCCTGATTCCGTCTTCGACTGATCTCTACTGCCTCCAGCTTCTTCCATTTTAGAATTTTTCTCACACAATGCACTATCGTCACTTCCAATTTCCACTCCTTGACTCCTTAACCACTCTTTCTCTGCATACGTTCTAATCACTCACACACTCTAAAATACTCTTAAATTTATACACACAGAAACTCTCTCTCTCAGATCGCCAGTTTCCTGGAATAAAATCACAAAATTTTATTTGGAACTCGAGCCTCACTTTTGGGTCGCCAAATTTGCTGTGAAACCACCAAACTCCGGGTACTCCGCTTTAAGAATCGAGCCCCTACGAATTGGATGCCAAAGAATGCTGTGAAACCTACAAAATCCGTGAACTACGCTTTTCGAATCCTACAAAAGCTATTCATTACCTTAACTGTGTTGATCCATTGACTTTCTTCCGTTAATCGCCTCGGCTGCTCCCCTGGATAACTTTCATCCTCATACATAAAAAAACAAACACATTCCTACCACAAACATCAACGTTAACTCTATTTACATAAATATTCACAATACATTAAAATTTCAAAATTAAAATTCAGCATAAATTTCAGTATCAGAAAATTTCAAGATTAAATTTGTTATCATTTTAAAGTGCATCCAGAATTAAAGTCCTCGTAGGATGCCTACTAATTACTATAACAATATATGCAGAGTAAAAAGGAGCATCTACCACCCTTTACGTTAATTAACCAGGTTCGTCTAATTGAGCTCAAAGACATACCCTAAATTTTCATCATAATCCAGAACATCAATACTAAATACCCTTTCTACTTAAACAAGCAAATTTCACCTTAAAATTAAAATTTTATTGCTAGTACAATTTCACTACTGTCCATTTTGAGTAAATCAATTATAAAGTTATTCAACACACACAAAATATCAAAGTTCAAACAAAATAGTATAATTTACCTGAAGGTTACTTGCACTCGTAGATTCAATGTACATCGTCCCTTTGTTAATCACACCATTCCAACATGATTATATTTACGGCTTCTAATTCTCAACGCTTTTAAAATTTTCTCCATCACCATTTATTTAAAGTTGTTTCTGGGCTTTTCCGGAACTCATCTGTGTATATCTGACCCTTGTTTTGTGGATCCAGACACGTTTATGAACCATTTAATTATTCACACCCCCGCAAAATAGCAAAGAAATTCATACTTCTTTCACCAATATACGCCAAAACTGCCTACTTTTGTGTATACATTTGTCGTTGTAAAATTTACTAATTGGTACAGTGATACTAAATTTTATTACCTTGTATCTAAGTGCACTAAAGTATATTCATGTTAGCACGTAAATAACAAACTGTTTTAAATCACCAAAATATACGAGCAAACTTTAAATTATTCTATCAAACTAAAATGCACTGTTTAACGTCTTGAATCAAGTCGCGGATGTCAGAGAGCTTGTTTATATTCCCCCTGGGTATATATAGCCGTTAGCCTGTCTGTCGGTCGAGTCCTCAAAACGGGTAATTCTAAAGAATTTCGTCATTCTATGTTCCCAGTCCGTAGCTCGCGCGTCGGTTTTTTACGAATTTTGCACTCGCCAGTTGAAAATCTCAGAAATTCTCACACGGCACGCAAACATGTCCGAGAAATCTAATTAATTTTGTACAGAAATCGTTGTTTCTACCTCTGATATTTGCATCCTATTTTCAACCAATTGTGACCCTCGTGACGTTGCTTAAATCACGCCTTTTACTATATGTGTCTTTGCTTGACGCATTTTCTCTTTCCTTTTCTAACCTGTTCGTATTGGTGCAAATTGATATTCTTTATTATCGATTATTTTAGTCCATGTGGAGTGTGAAATAACCCACCTTTAGCATTTCTCGTAACTATTATGCGACGGTTTCTACAAGATTCTTTGAAACCATTTGTTATCTACACAATTTTCGCCGTACGTGATATTTAAACTACGCAGGTGTTCAAAATAATATTAATTCTCAGAGCTTTATTTTCTGGTATTATAATCTTGGATTTTCACAGACTTTTATGCTTATTATTAATAATGGTTTAATTAACTCCAATTAAAATTGACTTCTATCCTTTCATTTTTAGCGAATACAAGTTAAATATTAATTATTATGTGTACACTTTGTTTTACTACCGGTTACTTAAAATAGGGTTAATTAATATAAATTTTGCACGTAATTTCCATTTGTTTTTTTCCTCGGAATAATTAAATTACACGCAGAGCTTTTTTAATACTGTTTCTTTTGATATAAAGCGTCTTATAAATAATTTAAATTTCTTAATTTTTACTAAAACGAATGAATTTTTATGCTTCACGCTGTTATTTAATAACGCGTACCTTTTCCAAAAGCTTCTACACAGTGATTAAAATTATTTGATGTGATTATTTAATTTTCTACCCTGGTCTAAATATGAGTATTTTCCCCCTATTTGAATACAAATAATCCCACTTATTTGAATGCAAATATAAAGCATTTAGACAAACATTACAAAAAAATTGCCTATCTCTCTCTACCCTTATCTATCTAACTTACCTACCTTATCTCCAATCCAAAAAAAAATATTTACACCTATCCTATATCCCTATCCTATTCCTAACTCTCACCTAATTCTATAAACTGAAATTATCCCTAACTTCATCCTACTTATCCATCTAATCCTATATACATCCTATATACCTATCCTATTCCTAACTTTTTAACTAATCTTCACTATACTTCACTTCCCCCTAACTAATTCTATATACCTATCCTACTCTTACTCTATTCCTAACTCTCCACTAATCTTATATGAAATATCTATACTTAACCTATCTTCTTTTCTTCCTACATTTACTCTTTATTCTCATCCTAAACCTATTTCTACCTATCTCCCATATTTATCCTATACCTAGCTTTATTTTCTATACACACCTACTTCTACTCTTCTATATACACCTATTCTATCCCTATCCTATTTAAATCTAACTCTCTTCTTGACCCTCCAAGTCTTTCTTCTCACCATCCTAATACTCTTCATCCCTATTTCTCCCCCTTCTATATCTATACTTATCATCCCTGTTATCTCACATACAATAAACTTATTATCCTTACTCTTAAATATTACTTCTTCTTCAGTCCCTAAACTTGTCTGTTTCTCATTTATCATTGTTTCCTTTTCTGCCGACAAACCAAACGATACTACTTTACAATTATCGATTTTTCCCTCTACGGAAAATCCTATGTACCTTCTAGAATTCTTATGTAATGGAATCCGCCAGAATGAATTCCTTAAATCTACTTTATTAAAAACACCTTTGCCACTTAACCTCATCAAAATAATTCTGCCTTCACCTGCTCCCGATATGCTGCTGTTGCTTCTACCCCACTAATTCTGCATGTTTTGTACTAAAGCTTGAACCTCTACTATCCTATCCTCTGGACATCTTATCGTGTTAATCTGTTTACCTTCATCATCCTCTACCTCTACTACATTAATACTAAACCCCGTGTCATCCTCTGTGACTTCATAACTGCCCTTCCATGGCACTACCCTATCATTAATCCTTATTACCTTCCGTTCCATATCTATCAAAACCCCTAACTTCATCATACAGTCAACACCTAAAATGCTCTGAAACTT
Organism: Platerodrilus igneus; assembly: GCA_036346225.1. Lineage (NCBI taxonomy): Eukaryota > Metazoa > Arthropoda > Insecta > Coleoptera > Lycidae > Platerodrilus > Platerodrilus igneus. The sequence goes on along the minus strand of JARFIW010001259.1, from coordinate 3,275,417 downwards.
CAGTCCAGGTACTATTACAAACTCCTGTTCACAGCTTAAATCTCCTATATCTATCCTAAGCACCACAACACTATTTACTACAGCAAACTTCTTTTTATTTGGAGCTACTAAATGGCTACGCTTTATAGGTATAATTCTATCACAAACCTTATCCCTAATTTTGCTGACGAATTCCTCCGATATTAAACTCGCCTCTGCCCCTGTATCAAGTAATACTTCTACATTATTCTCAAAAATTTCTAAATTAATAATTGGCAAACATAATTTTTCCTTAGTTTCTGGCTCTACTTCCTCCTCAATTTTGAAAAATTCACGTGGATGTTCATATACATTTACACTGAAATCTAGTGGTCTGTCGCGTTCTAAAAATCCTGTCCAGGTCTATTTTCCCTACTTGGTCCTGGTCTAGCCGTCACCTCAGCGTATGTCCTAGGCGTTTCCACTCGTTCCGTGTCTGTATTAGCTGTCCCCCTCATGTCCGGTGAACTATTCCTTCTGGTAGGTTCCGGTCTCGGTGCAGGTTCCCTTCCTAAACTATTACTCCTAACATATGGTCGTCTCTGTTCCCAATTCTGTCGCTGGTATCCGTAACTATTCCCCCTTCTAGCATAGTTGTCCCGTCTATTGTCAAACCTAACTGTGTTGATCTGTCTTTCCCTATTATCCCGAGGTCGTCCACTACTTACGTCGTCGTACCTCTGCAGGTATTCTAAAAACATTTCTCTGTCCACTATGTTCTGTAGTGCTACGTGCTGTCTTATTTCTACCTCGAAGTGTCGTGATAAATACTTAATAATTTGTCGGTCCGTCAGTGGTGGGTTCAGTTGCTTTGCTATGCTATACTTGCGTATAGCATATTGCTCCTACTTCCTGAAAATTCTCCTTAAATTTCCCTGTGATTAAGTCGTCTCGTACCTGGTCTTGTCTGTGGTCACTCCAGTAGTGCTTTAAAAATTTGTTTTCAAAGTCCTGATACGTGTCTGTGTCCTGTCCTACTAAATTGTACCACGCTTCCGCATTGTCCTTTAATAAAGCCTTTATCGTATTTAGTTTAGTCTGTTCGTCAAATAAATTTCCCACTAGATTTCTTACACTATTAATAAAAATTTGTGGATTTACCCTGTTATCGCCATAAAACTTCATGTGTTGGTCCAATGATACGCCACCTGTATAAAATCTGGGACCTTCCCCCGTTACATTTGACATGTTGTATTTGATACTACTAACTTCGTGTTCTACCCTGCCTAACTGATCCCTACATGAGTCCGTCACTTCAGTCATTTTTACATTAATCTCTTCTTCACAAAAAATGCGTACTTCGGACCTTAAATGTCCCATTTCCTGTCGAAGACCTGTAATATCCCGCTCATTTTTATCTACCCTATTTTCAACTTCCCCCAGTTTCACGGTAAGACTATTTTTAAATTCTGTAAATTCTCTCGTCGACTTTTCTATTTTATTCCCTAATTCCTGATTTAATTGGTCAAATTTCTTATTCGATTCTTCCCTAGCTCTATTAGATTCATCGCTTAGCTGTTCTAATTTTCTATTGGATTCTTCACTCATCCTCTCTAACATTCTCAATATCATCTCGTTTCCTTGATCCCCTGATTCCGTCTTCGACTGATCTCTACTGCCTCCAGCTTCTTCCATTTTAGAATTTTTCTCACACAATGCACTATCGTCACTTCCAATTTCCACTCCTTGACTCCTTAACCACTCTTTTCTCTGCATACGTTCTAATCACTCACACACTCTAAAATACTCTTAAATTTATACACACAGAAACTCTCTCTCTCAGATCGCCAGTTTCCTGGAATAAAATCACAAAAATTTTATTTGGAACTCGAGCCTCACTTTTGGGTCGCCAAATTTGCTGTGAAACCACCAAACTCCGGGTACTCCGCTTTAAGAATCGAGCCCCTACGAATTGGATGCCAAAGAATGCTGTGAAACCTACAAAATCCGTGAACTACGCTTTTCGAATCCTACAAAAAGCTATTCATTACCTTAACTGTGTTGATCCATTGACTTTCTTCCGTTAATCGCCTCGGCTACTCCCCTAGATAACTTTCATCCTCATACATAAAAAAACAAACACATTCCTACCACAAACATCAACGTTAACTCTATTTACATAAATATTCACAATACATTAAAATTTCAAAATTAAAATTCAGCATAAATTTCAGTATCAGAAAATTTCAAGATTAAATTTGTTATCATTTTAAAGTGCATCCAGAATTAAAGTCCTCGTAGGATGCCTACTAATTACTATAACAATATATGCAGAGTAAAAAGGGAGCATCTACCACCCCTTTACGTTAATTAACCAGGTTCGTCTAATTGAGCTCAAAGACATACCCTAAATTTTCATCATAATCCAGAACATCAATACTAAATACCCCTTTCTACTTAAACAAGCAAATTTCACCTTAAAATTAAAATTTTATTGCTAGTACAATTTCACTACTGTCCATTTTGAGTAAATCAATTATAAAGTTATTCAACACACACAAAAATATCAAAGTTCAAACAAAATAGTATAATTTACCTGAAGGTTACTTGCACTCGTAGATTCAATGTACATCGTCCCTTTTGTTAATCACACCATTCCAACATGATTATATTTACGGCTTCTAATTCTCAACGCTTTTAAAATTTTCTCCATCACCATTTATTTAAAGTTGTTTCTGGGCTTTTCCGGAACTCATCTGTGTATATCTGACCCTTGTTTTGTGGATCCAGACACGTTTATGAACCATTTAATTATTCACACCCCCGCAAAATAGCAAAGAAATTCATACTTCTTTCACCAATATACGCCAAAACTGCCTACTTTTGTGTATACATTTGTCGTTGTAAAATTTACTAATTGGTACAGTGATACTAAATTTTATTACCTTGTATCTAAGTGCACTAAAGTATATTCATGTTAGCACGTAAATAACAAACTGTTTTAAATCACCAAAATATACGAGCAAACTTTAAATTATTCTATCAAACTAAAATGCACTGTTTAACGTCTTGAATCAAGTCGCGGATGTCAGAGAGCTTGTTTATATTCCCCTGGGTATATATAGCCGTTAGCCTGTCTGTCGGTCGAGTCCTCAAAACGGGTAATTCTAAAGAATTTCGTCATTCTATGTTCCCAGTCCGTAGCTCGCGCGTCGGTTTTTACGAATTTTGCACTCGCCAGTTGAAAATCTCAGAAATTCTCACACGGCACGCAAACATGTCCGAGAAATCTAATTAATTTTGTACAGAAATCGTTGTTTCTACCTCTGATATTTGCATCCTATTTTCAACCAATTGTGACCCTCGTGACGTTGCTTAAATCACGCCTTTTACTATATGTGTCTTTGCTTGACGCATTTTCTCTTTCCTTTTCTAACCTGTTCGTATTGGTGCAAATTGATATTCTTTATTATCGATTATTTTAGTCCATGTGGAGTGTGAAATAACCCACCTTTAGCATTTCTCGTAACTATTATGCGACGGTTTCTACAAGATTCTTTGAAACCATTTGTTATCTACACAATTTTCGCCGTACGTGATATTTAAACTACGCAGATGTTCAAAATAATATTAATTCTCAGAGCTTTATTTTCTGGTATTATAATCTTGGATTTTCACAGACTTTTATGCTTATTATTAATAATGGTTTAATTAACTCCAATTAAAATTGACTTCTATCCTTTCATTTTTAGCGAATACAAGTTAAATATTAATTATTATGTGTACACTTTGTTTTACTACCGGTTACTTAAAATAGGGTTAATTAATATAAATTTTGCACGTAATTTCTATTTGTTTCTTTCCTCGGAATAATTAAATTACACGCAGAGCTTTTTAATACTGTTTCTTTTGATATAAAGCGTCTTATAAATAATTTAAATTTCTTAATTTTTACTAAAACGAATGAATTTTTATGCTTCACGCTGTTATTTAATAACGCGTACCTTTTCCAAAAGCTTCTACACAGTGATTAAAATTATTTGATGTGATTATTTAATTTTCTACCCTGGTCTAAATATGAGTAATATATATATATATATATATATATATATATATATATTACTGTGAATTTATAGGTTATAATAGGTGTTAGAAAGGTCAAATAATTATTTATTGCAGGGTAACTCATGTATATAAGGGTCAAGTAGAGTTTAAGACATTGTTCCGAAAGATAGAATAAGAATGTACCAATTTTCATTAAATATTAGGGTTAATTGTACGTAGTTGTAAAATTCACTGTAAATATTAATTACAATTAGGTAGGAAACGTAATTTCGTGAAGCATAGTTTCCGTAAAGCGTAGTTAAGATTTTAAAATGAAATAGCGTGTAAATGCGTTAATACGAAAGCTTTTATATTTGTAGCATAAAAATCGATAATGGAAAAGGATGGATTTATTTAGTAACGCATATTCAAAGCGTCATTTATTTATTTGGGTATAAAGCGGGAACATGTATAATATTTCTAGAAACGTTTAGCATTGTAAACAGGTTCTTTGTATAGAGTTTAAAGCTTGTCAACAAGTATTAGAATTCCTGGTAAAAGACCGTTACAAGTCTATGTTAGATTAAATGTTGCACGTCACGTACAAAAACAAATCGATAATATAAAAAGAAAGACTGTATTTTACATTCTGATTAGCGCATGAGAGTCATCAATGTCGTGAGGAGAACAATGTGTCGTTATTTAACAATTTTCTACAAAATGTTCTGTTATTTAGCGAGCACCATGAGGAGGTTAAGCTTTGCCCGGCAGGATAAAAAATGGGTAAGTATTTCTATTGCTTTACTGTATAACACGCTATTTTCAATTTTTTATCGCCCGACAAGTCTACACGCGTCATTTTTTTAACTACATCACATAACCACCACCCCTAGCGACTAATCAACGCCTGTTATATAAGTCGAATAGTTTACCCTTTAGCCTTTCCTTATGTATTTCAAGTTCAACAGTCTCCTTCAACTTCATAATGTATAGTAGTATTATTATCTCATGGCGGCTGACCTTGAAAAAACCTGCGCGAGGAGGAGCTATATTAATATCAAAATAAAAAAGAGACTAGAAAACATCGACTGCTTGCAAGTCCAGTGTTGCCAGAGCAAAAATTGTCGAGCAACCAAGGAATGTGTTTTAAATAGTTTTATGTTGATTTTTGCTCTTCTATAAAAATAGTCTGAGCTTATTGTTAGATGTGATACCCCAGATTATTGATTGATTGGATCAGTGTACACAAGATATTTTATCACTTATAGTCACTAGTAGAACAAAAACAATTTGATAGTACTACATATTCGTTTTTTTCAAATCAATAGACGTTTTTGTTTTAAACACAAACTATAAACTATAAACACTATAAAAATGTCAAATGCCCACCTCGAAAATATTACTAAGATTTATTACAAAAACGTTTTAAGAATATGTTTACACAATGACACTCATGGTGTTGTAACTAACAAAAACAATTTTTAATTAATACCAAAAGGTTTTTATATCATTTGTTATATTAATATTATTATAAATTGCATATATCTCTTGCAAATTGTTCAGGTTGGAGGCGCCCGAATCTTTTATGCGTTTCAAATATTGAAACACATTAAAAACAATCTGTCGTCCTTGACTATGAATCACCTCCTTCTTATTCATAATATTACTCTAAAAAATATCATAATTAATCATTGAACGAACATTCTTTTTAAATACTTACATTGCTGAAGAAATTAACTATCAGTTAGTTTTGAAAAAAACGTTTTGATGACTATTACCTGATACAAATATTAAAACGGAAAATTGGAAACAATAAGACCTTGATAAGAGCGAGAATGACAATGACAGTTACGGTTCACATTCGGTATATACAGTATTGGGATCCGCTGAGTATGTGCACTGTTGCCACAGCAAATATTTACGGATAAAGAAACTACGAACCTAGAATTGTTTATAAGTAAAAACAAGTAAAAGCTCCGATATTATATGGAGGTCTGAATTTATTTCATATATTTATGAATTTCTAGATACCGCCAGCATGAACAGGGTCCTTACAAACAATATTTTACTTAACGTAATAAATGGGATATTCGTGACGACGTATTAAAGCCACATTGCTAGCAAGATGTTTGTGGGTTGTACTGTAGCGTTGTGAATCTTGAGGTTTAAGTTTAAATTGAACCTATTGCGCATGTGCCGTCACCCGTCATGAGATAATAATACTACTCTATGTGACAACAATTGCCACTTGAGGTTGAGACAGGGTGTTGTCACTTGAAGCACAGCATTTTTATTACGATTTTAATGGTAACACAATCCGTTCAGATGGTGCTGTTTTAAATCTAGGGTCCCTAAGTAATTTTAGATACCCTAGATCTAAATTTAGACGCCACTCCAGGCTACAGGTATCTAAAACTATGCTACATGTTTTATATTTATTTGTTAAAAATTTCTCTATTTGGTCTGTTGTTTTTATGCTTTCGTAATTATTTCAACTGTATTTGTGTGTAAAAAGGTATGTATTTTTTGTTAAAATTAATTAAATATATTTTTCCATTCCTATAATTGCAGTGAAAACGATTTTCAAATTTTTAGTAAGGCTTGTTGGTTTAAACTTATACCTTAGATAATTTAAACTTTTTTTTAATTATATCTTTAATAGTATCGATTTTGATGTTTTTGTAGCTTCGTCATGGGTGGTGGATATGTTCCTTGTTGCGTGCCTACTTGTGTTAACTAGAACTGTCATCAGACACTGTTTTGCAAATCCTACTAAGGATATACAACGGTTCAATGTTTACTACAAGCAGTGTTCCATTGGTATATAGTTGTTTTACATGATTTAATCAGTGATTTCTATTATTTCCATTTAGCCAAATAATTTAAATAACAATTTAGAATTCTGTAGTTAATCCTATGGTATGGCATCTCAAATGCCTATCGCGATATTTAAAAAGTTAGATTCATATGTGTATTTTAAAATTGTTGTTCTGTTTGTGAATAAATAAACTTTTTGTAAACACCTTTGTAGCTATACTACCATTTTACAATAAACAACTATATTGTTTTATCACTAATGTTAAGTATGTATATTTTACAGAGGTAAACTGTACTAAGCCATATGTATTGAATTTTGAAGTAGCTTAAAATGAAGAAGGGAAATCCTTGTAATTGTTTGTATTTTTATATTGTTGTATCCATGTTAAAAAATTACTCTAAACTTTTTAAGCATAGATACCACTATATAAAAATACAAGCAATTACAACTACCTCCTTTCTTTAGTTTGAGCTTCTACAAAAGTCAATATTACTTGAATGCATCATATTTCCTAGTAAGGTTTTTAACAATTTTGTTAGCATGGATGTAAACCTTAGTCAAGACACATGGTAGTGGGTAACACAATCCAACAGATGGCGCATCAGTAAAAAAACAAACTTTAGTATGGAAGTGGCTTATCTATAGTAACTTATGTAACCTATGGGTTGAGAGTTGAGAATGAAATGTTGTTGTAGTGTTTCACATTTTAAGTTTGTGATTAAATAATTTATTATGAGCGACAATTGGAAGTTTTTCGTTTAAATCGAACAATACAAGTTTAACAGGAAAAAGTGTAAAAATTGCAGTTAATATTTTAGACATCTGTATTTACTTAGATCCAAAATGGAAATACGGAACGAGCACTTCTGCTCAATGCAAAGGTTAAACACCACATTGAAAGAATGCTTTAAGAAAGCTTTAAGATGATAAGTAATAAAACGGGAACTACTGTCCCTACGGCATCCAAAGTTATTCCGGTTCAACATAACATGCTTATAGACAAGGCAAAAACGAAGAAATTTTGAATAAAAATCTTTCACCTTTAACCTGGTGGCGTGTTAACAGCACAAAATTTTATGAACTTACTTCGCTAGCACAAAGCAACGCCAACACCTGTTTTCTAAAGTGGGAAATATAATCAACGCTAAACCAAGTTGTTTGTTAGGAAAAATATCCAACACTAATATTTTTGTCCAACAATTTTACTAACTAAATATAATTATTTTATTATTTTATTATTATAACAGATAGATTTCTTTGTTAATAATGTATTTTTATTTTACTGAATTTCCTAATAAAAAATGTATGTATGCATGTTTGTAATTTGTATTGTATATACATAAATGACTGCGTGCGCATGCGGGTGCGTGTGAACGTGTGTGTGCGCACACTTTTTTGTTAAAAAAATGTGCCAGAATCTAAACAAGAATACTAAGAAATACTAGTAGTAGTAGTACTCTTATTGCATTTGTTGTTATTTTTAAAGACAAGACCAAAATTGCTTTGAATGATAGAGATCTTCGTACGATCGTTAAATTCTAACTTGAACTTATAATAACTAAACTATAGTTGTATTATTTGTATTACGTATAGAGGCAAAGTTCTATATTTCCCATGTGTGCAAACTATACCGTGAGAGATGAAACAATAAATACAATTATTCATATACAGGTACAAGACAAGATCTTGCTATTGAATGGAATTGTATGGAGGATACTTGAAAATTAAATGAAACGCGACCTGAACGATTTTACAGGTGGCTACCCCCCTCAATAATTAGATAGTGAATATTTTGTGAAAAATTAATCAGGCAAATGATTATTTGGTTAGAAATCATTTGTCTGACTTATTGATTAGTCGATTAAACGGTTAGTCGATAAAAGACTAACTAGACAATCATACGATTAGTTGACTTATCGATTAATGGACTAATCAATTAGTTAACTAAAAGATTTGTTAACTATCGATAAATCGAATATTCCATTAAACGAATATTCGATTAATCGAATATTAGATTAATCGATTAACCAAATATTTGATTAATCGAATATTCGGTTAAACGATTAACCGAGAATATTCAATAGAAAATCGATTCGTCAATTTAATCGGTTTTCGAATATTGCAAAATTCGATTAACCGAATACAACTTTCTACGTATTTTGCCAGCCCAAATACACATGTTTTCTTGTTCTCTTGTTGCAAGATGGCTGACTGACTAAAGCTACGTGTCCAACCTCCAAATATAAATTCATATAATTCAGTAATTAAGAGTTAGTTAATTATTAATTCCTACTACAGTGAGTGAACAAAGTAAAGTGATCGATTTACTTCAGTGTGTTTTCTAAATGCTTACTGGTTCGTATACAGCTGCCGCTTATCAGTATCGGCACTAAACTTTAATATCGCGCTAATGTATTTATTTTATAAGTTATAGGCTAGGATGGATTCGCGCGTATATTTCGAAACATTTGAGCGTACATTTCTTAATAGAATGAGCGATTTCGAAAATAAACTGCTTATAGCATCTTCTAATAATTCCAAAGACAACAGAGAAGACGGTACATCAATTAGCATAGAAAGTTTGTGCAAGGTATTTTATAGTTTCAAAAATGATATTATCGATTGCATGTCAACAATGAAAAGTTGTCTCGATGGACTGATCGTTGACGTTGGTGAACAAATTGATGCTCTAGAAGCTTACTCACGAAGTAATTGCTTGCTGTTCCACGGTATTAAGGAAGACAACTCTAAGATCGACGTCAATAATATAATAGTTAATTTCGTAAACACTACGCTTAAAGAACAACGATTTTTCGTTGAATAGTATTGATCGGTGTCATCGCCTAGGCACACAAAGTAATGATGGTAAAAAACCACGTCCTATTATCGTGAAATTTATGTCTTATCAAATTAGACGTTCAGTATGGGAGAGGAATAAGCACCTTAAAGGTATGCCGTATCTCATAACCGAGTCTCTCGCTAGACGACGGTTAGTACTCTATAACTCCTGTAACGAAATTTTTGGTCCTAGGCATACATGGACTCAAGACGGAAAAATACATGTTTTTCAAGCAGGCAGCTTGGGATTCCCGTAAGGCTTCGGACAACATGACTAAGCATTACAATACCCGTAGCCAATAGCACGGATCACAAAATTATCTGATTAAATAATTTTAATTATTCCTTTTTTCTTTTTTTTGCATTTAGGATAATAATTATTCATTTATTCTCTATACAGCCTGTTTGTTTGCTTCAATTATGTACCCATTAAGTTTAAGTTTAGTTATGTATTTAGTTGTTTTTCTATACTTTTGTATGATTCCTTGTGAGTTGCGGGCGCTTAATCTGTAAACCCTGTTTTATTCTCTCTTTTAACTTTTCCTTTTGCAATGGCTGAATACTTTTCAGATCTTTTCAGAATCGATGTAGATACCCCAGATGAGGAACCTGGTGCTCTGTCTTTTCTGCCCAGCGTCGCATCTGCTTCGACTCGTCTACAACAGGCATTACGACGACATTCAAGGGCTTTTCATTGCTGTCATGTGAACTCGGAGTCGTTATGAAGCAAATTCGATGATTTTTCTAATGTCTTTGAATTTAGTGGTGCACTTTGCATTGCTATATCCGAACTTGGCTCAAACCTTCACTCCTAGATACCCTAGTGAATCTGCACGGATATCGTATATTAAAAAATGATAGAACCAAAGAACGTGGCGGCAGAGTAGCTTTATATGTAAGGGAGGACCTATCTGCTAAGTTGATCGCAATCTGCATACCATGCTAGGCCCAAATACATGTTTGTTGAAATTTCGTTTATGCATAAGAAAATCCTGATTGGCACTATATATCGTCCACCAAATACTGGCTATTTATCCGAAGTTGAAGATATTCTATTGCAGTTCATACCAGTATGTAGTGATATCCCTGTACTAGGTGATTTCAATATAAATATCACTAAGGACACTTATGACGTTCGGTGTTTACGAAATATTATAAATTCGTGCAGCTTAAGTTTACTGCCTCTTATGCCAACTCACCATCTAGTCACTGCCACTCATGAGGTGCATTCAAGTATAGATCATATAATATTGCTAAAGCCAATTCCCCATTCTTGAACTGTCTAAACATGATCTTATAATATGTATGTTATTCAGCAAAACTACCGAAATTTATTCCAAAATATAAAGCGTACAGAGATTTTAAATATATGGATATTAAACAGATCACAAAGGATGCGCATGAAATACCGTGGAATCAAACTGACCTTTGGTCTAATGTCAACTGCAAACTACAATCGTTTAACTCCTTTGTTACTAACCTCTACAATATTCATGCTCCAATTAAAATGGTTCGGATTACAAAGCCTAAAGCACCGTGGCTAAACGATCAAATAAAGGAAACTAGACGTTTAAGAGATGCTGCTGCAATTCAGTTTTTTAGCGGCTCCGTGGCGTAGTTGGTATGTGTGACTACTTTGCCCAAGGTCCCGAGTTCAAATTCCGACACAGTCCGCTTGAAAAATGTTAGGCGAGCATTTTTCACAAAAATACACCCTCGTTCGGATGAGCGGTAAAATGGAGGTCCCGTGTGTGAGTGTTGTCATGCACGTTAAAGATCTCACCTTGCTTGGAACAGCAAGGGTTCGGCAAAGTTCCAAATTTTCCAGATAAAAAAAACTTGCTTCCTGGCCAATGTAGTACCTTCGGGTGAAGCATTGGAAAATCAAATGTAATGCAGTTCGGTTTTAACGACTACCTACGTTGGAAAATTATTAACGTTATAAGTTATTTCGTAATAAAACTAAACAATTAATCCGTAATTTTAAGTTACGGCATTTGTACTTGCTGTCGTCAAATTTAAGTTTTGCCAAAACCTGAAAAGAGTTACAAACGTTGGGAGTTGGTAAACATTCCACTCGTTCACCAAATGTGTTAAGTTTAAATGAATTAAACGATCACTTTGTAGCTATAATCTGTGCAGAAGTTGAAGATATTCTATTGCAGTTCATACCAGTATGTAGTGATATCCCTGTACTAGGTGATTTCAATATAAATATCACTAAGGACACTTATGACGTTCGGTGTTTACGAAATATTATAAATTCGTGCAGCTTAAGTTTACTGCCTCTTATGCCAACTCACCATCTAGTCACTGCCACTCATGAGGTGCATTCAAGTATAGATCATATAATATTGCTAAAGCCAATTCCCCATTCTTGAACTGTCTAAACATGATCTTATAATATGTATGTTATTCAGCAAAACTACCGAAATTTATTCCAAAATATAAAGCGTACAGAGATTTTAAATATATGGATATTAAACAGATCACAAAGGATGCGCATGAAATACCGTGGAATCAAACTGACCTTTGGTCTAATGTCAACTGCAAACTACAATCGTTTAACTCCTTTGTTACTAACCTCTACAATATTCATGCTCCAATTAAAATGGTTCGGATTACAAAGCCTAAAGCACCGTGGCTAAACGATCAAATAAAGGAAACTAGACGTTTAAGAGATGCTGCTGCAATTCAGTTTTTTTTAGCGGCTCCGTGGCGTAGTTGGTATGTGTGTGACTACTTTGCCCAAGGTCCCGAGTTCAAATTCCGACACAGTCCGCTTGAAAAATGTTAGGCGAGCATTTTTCACAAAAATACACCCTCGTTCGGATGAGCGGTAAAATGGAGGTCCCGTGTGTGAGTGTTGTCATGCACGTTAAAGATCTCTACCTTGCTTGGAACAGCAAGGGTTCGGCAAAGTTCCAAATTTTCCAGATAAAAAAAACTTGCTTCCTGGCCAATGTAGTACCTTCGGGTGAAGCATTGGAAAATCAAATGTAATGCAGTTCGGTTTTAACGACTACCTACGTTGGAAAATTATTAACGTTATAAGTTATTTCGTAATAAAACTAAACAATTAATCCGTAATTTTAAGTTACGGAATTTGTACTTGCTGTCGTCAAATTTAAGTTTTGCCAAAACCTGAAAAGAGTTACAAACGTTGGGAGTTGGTAAACATTCCACTCGTTCACCAAATGTGTTAAGTTTAAATGAATTAAACGATCACTTTGTAGCTATAATCTGTGCAGACCCAATTCTCATTGAAAAAAATTAAAAATATCACTTCGTTAAATTCTCCTGTATACCCTAAATTTTATTTTCAAACTGTAAATAAGGATACTGTCCATAAAGCGTTTAAACGCATCAAATCGAGCGCAACAGGGGTCGATGGAATATCTAAATCAATGTTTCTATATATACTTCCTAGTCTAATGGAGGCCTTTCTGTCTATTGTAAACTGTTCATTTTTAACAAGTACTTTTCCTGAATGCTGGTAACAAGCGTTGAATCGTCCGTTACCTAAGAAGACCAGTCCTATATCCCCCTCTGACTTTCGCCCAATTAGTATCCTTCCAACCCTCTCTAAATTAATTGAATACATAGCTCTTGATCAACTAATTGACTATTTTCACCTAAATAACCATTTTCATAAATAGTCTGATTTTCGCAAATTCCATAGTACCTCTACAGCCTTAATTTGAGTAATTAATGATATTATACTAAAGAAGCCATGGATATAAAACAGCTTACCGTTCTTATGCAATTAAATTTCAGTTCAGTATTTAATAATGATAATTCTGCAATATTACTTGCGAAGCTTAAAATGCTATATAATTTTTCCAATAGCGCTCTCGAATGGTTTAAATCATACCTTAACCGCCGTGAACAACGTGTTGTCAATGATGAAGGAAATCAATTTTCTAACTGGGCGAATCTACAGGCAGAGGTGTCACAGGGAAGCGCGCTTGGTCCTTTTCTGTTTTCTTTGTATATTCAAGATATTAATAATGTTCTCAAATTTAGTAAGTACCATTGTTATGCCGACGACATTCAAATATATTGTCACTGTCATCCTAATGATTTTCCAAATACATTTATCAACATTAATTCTGATCTTGCGAGAATAAAATCGTGGGGAGACGAAAACCAACTTACAATAAATCCTTTTAAATGTGAAGCAATTGTAATCGGATCTTCCAAATTGTTAGGTAAAACTGACCAATCGATCCTCCCGCCTCTTCAATTGGGTGGGTCGCTAATCAAATTTTGTCCGGTCGTTAAAAGTCTTGGAGTTGTTAATGACGCGACCCTATCTTGGAAGAGCCACACACTATACCCATGTCAAAAAGTTTTTGCTCGCTGCATGGTCTCTATAGAATTAGACGATTTTTACCAATTAGCTTAAAAATCAAACTGGTACAGGCCCTAATTCAGCCCATTTTCGACTGTGGAGATGTTGTATATAATAATCTGCCCCAGATTTGTGGGGATCGTTTGCAAAAAGTTCATAATAGCTGCATTAGCTTTATATTTGATACTAAGCGCTATGATCGCATCTCACCATTTTTTAAGAAATTATCCTTTGAAGCTGCATAACGAGAGGAAATTACATCAAGCGATAATGTTGTTTAAGTTTTTACGCGGGATTGGTCCAAAGGCGGCTCCGTGGTGTAGTGGTATGTATGACTACTACACCTAAGGTCACGGGCGAGCATTTTTCACAAAAATACACCCTCGTTCGGAAGAGAGGTAAAATGGAGGTCCCGTGTCTGAGTGTTGTCACGCACGTTAAAAATCCCTACCTTGCTTGGAACAGCAAGGGTTCGGCAAAATTCAAAGGTAAAGAAAATACTCGTTTACGGGCCAATGTAGTACCTTCGGGTGGAGCATTGAAAAATCACATGTAAGGGATTGGTACAAACTACCTTACTACAAAATTTTCGCCTATATCTAACGGCCACTACAACATCAGGGATGATAATCGGTTGAAAATTCCACATCATAGAACTTAAATGTATCATTACTCTTTTGTAGTTTCCAGTTCTTCACTGTGGAACTCGATTCCTGTCATTATAAGAAATTCTACCACAATCTCTAAGTTCCGACAAACGTATCGGGAGTATCTACTATCGCAACAGTAGTTACATTTAGGATACATGGGTTCTGAGATTAAGTGCCTATTGTGTGACAGTGTTTTTGTTATGTGTATGTATGAGCATGGGTGCGAGTGCGCATACGCGCGCGCGTGTGTATGTGTATTTATTTAAACACTATAAAAATGCTTATTTTTATTTTTATTTGTATTTTTAATTTTTTTTTTTATTTAGTTAGTTTTCTGTTAATTTTGAAGTAATCTCTAGTTAGGTGTAAGAGTGGACTTCATAGTCCAAATCATGCTAGAGTTACTTCTGGAGTTAATAGTTATTTGCGTAAATGCTATTTAAATAATAAAGATATACAATACAATACAATACATGTCACGTAAAAAAGGCCTAAGAACAAATGAAAATTATTCGGTGGTTTCACATCAAGTAGGTTAGACTATAGATAAACCTTAGCGGTTGCAGTATATAATTTACATTGAGACGGGACTAAATTGCAAAGTTACTTTCTTCGTAAATACACACTGTCGCCGGTCATTTTGTTTTAAGTAAAAAGTATTGGTAAATCACATTTCGGATATATTTCGTTATTGAGGATACTAAATTAAAGTGGAATTTATTAAATATAACACTATTCACAATCTTGAATACCTTTTTGTTACTATCTGCTTTATATTGTTTGAACTTATGAATAAATGGGTTATTAGAAGTTTGGTTTTCATAGCAGCTCAACTTTGCAGGTCCGCCCTATTAACCTGAATTCACCCTGTTGTTTTCAAACTCGTAATTGAGGAGCATGTTCACAGTTATTACCTTCTTTTTATTACTGATTTGCACGCCTAAACAAAACATATAATTAATGTGTTTTTAGCATGGGTTTTTTTAATGTCAGTTATCTGGCAATATTTGGGGATCGTATCCAAATTTTGCTCGTATATTAACTTACGTACAGAATAACCCGAACATAATCATAAGATTAGTTGCTATATTAAGTGGGATGTACCAAAAGGTTTGTTACTTGAGTTTGTAACGGAGTATCATCGGAAAATTCAAGTTTTAAGGCTAATTCGCACTAGGCTAGTAATTTAGTCGAGTAGCGAGTAATTTAGTAACTAAAATAAGGTAAAATTGCCAGTCAGTGTTAATATTTAAAAAAATACATGAGTGGGTGTATCAAAATAAACGTGCTACAACGGGAAAAAGTAAATCGGATGATAATGTTTTTAGCAATGAATATTTTGCAAGAGGTGGAGGTGTAAATTACTGCGATGAACGTAAAGAAACTATTGATACGAAAGTGAATTAATGAAAAAGATGTGTTACCAGCTACGAACCCTCTGAGCACGGAAATTACGTTGGAAAATTCCAAAGAACGAGAATGGCTGAAAGTTATTTCAATTTTATGTTAATGAAAATCGAATCAAAAATTTAACGACAGGATACGGAAATAAGACGTGTAATTCCCGCACTAACAAAATTATAAGCCATGCTGTATTTTCTTGCTACCGGATGTAGTTTAAATTCATTCACACATCTCTTCAGGCTGGGAAAATGAACTATTTCAGATTCATTACAGAAGCTTGCGATGCTGTTTATGAATCATTGAAAAAAGGCATCAACGTAAGATTAAATAAATGATATATAAAATTTAAGAAACATGTTTATTAATTTCGAAAAAATGAAACAGTAAACAAAATTGGACATTAGAACTTTTCATTGCTGCGAAAATTATATCGCTCGAATTGAAGCTTCTGATGGTGCACAGCGTTCTCAATTGCTAAAAACATGGCCAAAACCCCCCAAAATTAAAGTTTTAATTTGGGGACTTTTAAGGCCCTAAATAGTTAGGTTGATATCTTTACCGTTAGAAACAACTGTTTTTAAGAGCCACGAGCACATACTTGGCTCTCGAAATTTATTTTAATCAGAGCGTTGAGCGCGAGTTACATATCCCCCATATTAAAATGTATATAAAATAAACATAATTATTATGTGTCAGTATAACATGTTACATTGTATAAATGAAAGTTATAAATTAAGTGTTTTCAGAGTTCATATATGAAATATGAAAGGAAACGGCTACTTTGTATTCCAGACGCATCCTCATACCCCAGGTGCGGAAACAATGAACTGCAATCAAGCAGACTCATTTATAATTACTTAGAATGAGACAATGTATAATTATCAAGAAATAGCAGACAGCAAGATCTGCGCTTTCCCACAGGATGATGTGAGACCAGAGGCTTCATTCTTCTTAATCTTCTTTGGGAATTTAATTCCCAAAGAAGATTAAGAAGAATGCTAAACAAACCACAACAAACATACAGGGAGTATTTACAGAGGCTTCATATAAACTGTGAGAAGCCCCTGATCGCCAGTCAGTCTTCGAACTTCATAACTTTAACATCGTTGGTGGTTCAAGCTACTCATTCGTAATTATTGATTATTGATTTATTAACTTAGAATATTTTTGTTTTTCAACTTCAATTAATAACATAAACATTCAAGTTGTACACGAAATAAACAATTTCAGTAATTCCGTATTTGAGTTTTCAAAAAACATGGTATAGAAACTTGGGACTTTAATTTTTCACGTAGAATCACTCCTGAATTTTCTGCACATAATCTCTGAACACCCAGTATAAACACACATAGTTCTAATAAGGTAACATTCATTTTTGAATGTAGAGCTGACAAGCTGCAGCATTTGATGATCTATTTATTATGATATACCTAAGAGATATTTCTATTTAGAAAGCATTGTTTTATGTAATCGGTATGGCATATAATTACAAAAAAAAGTTGCTATTTCAGACGTATCGGATACATATAACCTACTATTAAATGACTTTACTTACTTGATCCAAAAGTGAAGCCTTTTCTTTGTCAATCCTTTTAAGTTTTTCTCGCTCAATGTCTAACTGGTGTTCGGTATTTTTAAAATCGTATTTTGCGGTCATCAATTCATTTCGAAGATTTTGGCATTCGATTTCTCTTTCCTGTAAAGATTCTGTCAGTTGCTGTACTTCTTTTTCCAAGTCGGTGCTCTTCTTTAATAAAGAAAAATAAAAATTTAGTAGAGTTAGAAAACATTTTATTATGTAGGGTGTGCACACAAGCGCATGTGCACACGCAAGTACACACAAACACACAGAAGCATGCACCTGCGTAACACTAGTTTTATATACATGTATGGTTATAAACAAAATAGGTAGGTATAGTTAGTGTAATTTATAAATCTATGTGCACCATAAATATTCATGACGGTTACAATGCCCACGTTAGTCATCAAAATCCACGAGTGCCGTATCTAATATACCGGCATCGGTAGAGTCTAAGGGATTATATGTTGGAAACAATATTTCTTACGATTACAATGTTACGGGATAAAATTGCCTGTAAAGTTGCTTGTAACGTATAATTTTTTTAACAGCAGGATAAGAGACTTAAAAACGGTAGAAGCCTTTTGGGTTTTGGAATGTTGTGGTTTAGATGTACGAGGATGATAGAATATACAGACAAAGTTAATAACTAAAAGGTTATATAAATAGTAGGGGAATAATGATATCTGTTGAAAACAAAAAAAATAGAAATAGAAGTGCAGAATACGTTCTAAGGCATTTTTGGGGAATAGTGCGGGACATATTACAAGCAGAGATAGGAAAAAAGAGGTAGAAGTAGACCTAGATCAAACTATTGCTCGCAGATAGTAATAGATGCATACTGTGTAAATTTCAGGGAAATGTGTGAGTTAGCCCAGAATAGGAAACAACGAGGGTACGCGTCTAACCAGTTCCAGGACAGAAGACCTAATGATGATGAAGGTATAATTTAGTAAGCACCAATATCTACAACCTGTATTTCAATATAATTATAAGTATTATTCATATTCACCACAATTTAATAGGAATGAGTGTTTTACCTACATTATAAAAGTGAAAGATATCTCTAGGGTTGAATTATTAGTAAGTGATATGCTAGACAGAACAGTACCTATAGTAAAAATTATTGTCAACAAACTATTGTTGGTTTTGGAGGATATAATGAAACGTAACCTAACTAATCTAACGATTTACCTAACTAAAATAATGTGGAACGATATAACCTAATAATAGTGTTGCAAGCTACTAGTAGGCAACCCATCAAACACACAAAACGCCGCAAGCACTGTTTATTCTCAAGGGTTCAAGAATTCTTCTAGTAATTACTGGAGGATGAGTCATATCTTTAATTCAGGGTATATATAAGACCGCTTATGAATGTAAGAAGTTAGTCTATACTAGAATGTCTAATATAAATTATATCGTTGTAAAATAAAAGTAGTTGAGCTTTTGGAAGTCCAAGAGTATACATAAATGTTATATGCTGTGTCTAATGTACATGCAGCTTGTAGTATACATAAATAAATAGAAGTGTAATAAATAATAGTTGTGTTAGTGTTATTAATGGACCTATAGTAAAGAAGTTAGTTTAAGAAGATATTAGTCCTTGTAAATTCATTAGTGTGATAGTGCTTCATAGTCCAATTGGACTGAAAACATCTATAAATAAGGCATATACTGTTAATTAGACTTGTGAACAGTGAGTAATAAAGACTCTTGTTATTACTTGTTTTAAATTACAGAAACGCGGTAGCAGTAGCCCGCTTCAATAGTATTTTTAAACAGATAGAGCTCTAAGCACTTTAGAACAGACCACCAGTAATCGCTATAAATGTCAAATTAGACTGTAGAGTAGCCGGCAATGCCACAAACTTTATTAATTTTTCGGATATACTATCGTGCAAGATGGAAAAGGAAAACAATACGAGGAATGTGTGACGTAAATGACGCACACTGATTTGAAATTACACAAACTATATACATATACCTGCACGTATTCATGCAGGCTTCCCTTACGAAGACAGAGCAGCAAAAATATTATAAGGTGTCTCATTAAGACCTCCTATTTTGAATTTTGTGCCAGTTTTTGTGTCGTTAATCCTATTTTTGTTTTGTTGCAGGTGCCATTTGTGATCGTTGAGATTCAGTCATGGAGAATTACACGGACGCACAACGCATAGATATTGTGAAAGTGCACTACTGAAATGGTGAGATTTTAGCGGAGACGGTCCGATAACGTCGTGCATATTTCGGTCGCCATTTGCATCTGCGTGCTTACAAGATTTAGTTGACGCAACATTTGAAGCCAGCAGATTATATGCAGCGCGGAACTTCGTTGTTTGAATCTTAGAGTAACAAGTGAATGGTGATTTTTCGAAGAAAATCATTTTCTTCGATGAGGTGCATTTCGAACTTGATGACAATGTCAACAAACAGAATTGTCACATTTGGGAAGCTGAAAATCCGAGGGTGGTCTCTCAATCTCCCATGCGTCCACCACGAGCCGGTTTGATGCGCATTTTAGGCTGGTGCACTGATTGGACGGTTTTCTTCAGGAATAAGACTGGAAATGCGGTTATCGTCAACGGCGTTTATTACCGTGAGATAGTACTAGGGGTTGTCTTTTAAGTTTTGCATATAGAGCTGGAATAAGACAGTAGATAGCTTTTATAGACTTTATTGCTTTTCGAACTATTCTCTGCGAAGATTAATGTCCTAAAGCATGCGCTCAAACCAACTCAAAGTAGTTATTCCATCCGTTGTTGGTACAGTCAAAATAGCATTTTTGAAAGCATCGACTGATTCTTCTGACGACTGGAACCTTTGGCCACGCAGCTCGTCCTTGAAATTCGGAATTATATAGAAATCGTTGGGACTTGGGTCGGGACTGTACGGATGATGGTCTAACAATGAGACGTTTTGTCGAATTCAATTGCTTTACGTGCTATGTGAAAACTTGCATTGCCTTAGTGGAGGATTGAGTGGTTTGACATCGGTTTTTCGAAGCTCCGCGATGACTTACGGCAAACAAGTGGTTGTATACCAATCGGCAGCAACAGTTCTTTGATCTTATAGAGAAATTGTTACGACATGACCTGCTTTCGAGACAAATGTTGCGACCATCTTTTTGGAGACACTTCGAGAACGGATGACTTGTCGGATTTTCTACGTCTAGGAACACCCAAACAGACGACTGGCATTTATTTTCTAGCTCGTATGAGTAAGTCCAAGATTCATCGCCACACACGTTTATAGTTTCCTGCGTTAAAGCGGTCTATAGTTTTTTGACACCATTTCATCCTAGCTGCTTTTTGTTCTTCGGTCAACAGATGCGATATCTAACAGAAAACTATCTTTTTACACACAATTCTTCATGGAAAATTTGTTGAATTGTAGTGTTTGAAATCCCTAATGATGCCTCAGTTTCACGATATGTCACATTTTTCGTTGATGAGCTTGCGCACAGCATCGGCGTTCTTGAGTGACTGCCGTGTTTGGTGCACCTGCTTTTGGATCGGCGTCAAGACATCCGTGTACGTTTGAATTCTCCACACTAACGAAGAATTATCGACTGATGTAGTACTCCATTACCAATAACAAACGATTTATTCCTGTTGAGATAATTGTCTTCGAATTGTCACGTATCGCACTGAAACTTTGGATTTAGGTTAATGTTAATTTTTAATACTGACATTTGATCAGTGGCGCCTTCTATCTCCCAGCATGCAAAAGACATCCTTCGTAAACAACTTCTTTTGGTCTCAAATTGCTGAAATGGACCACAAAGACATGTGGTTTCAACAGGACGGCGCACCTGTCACACAGCAAACGAATACAATGAAATTGTTAAAAACGAAATTTGTAGGGAGGGTTATTTCGCCCCGAGGAAATGTAAATTGGCCACCAAGATCACTTGATTTTGACGGCGTTGGATTAATTTCTTTGGGCTCTTTTAAAACGAAAGGTGTATGCCAATAATTTAAGTACAATACCTGAATTGAAAGATAAGATTGGACGGCGCCGTTAATGAAATTGAAACGGCATTATGCCAAAATGTCATAAAAAAATTTGTAAAAGGGATCAGTGAGTACCGTCGGTCACGAGGTGGCCATTTATCAAATATTGCGTTCCATATATAACTTCAATGCTTACTCCATGTTTTACTTTTAAAAAATTAAAAATTGAATTTTATCATACAAAACAACTACATCTTAGATTTATTTTTTAATGTTGGCCTTGGCTGCACCTAACATGGTCTCTTCTGAAGTTTCAATTTTAGACGACGCCTTGGCGCATTTCGAGTGATATTTGATGAACGACGCGAGTAATGTTGGCTTTTAATGCATCAATCGTAGCCGGCTTATTCTTGTAGACTTCGGACTTTACATAGCCCCGAAAAAGCCTAGAGGTGTAATATCACATTACCTATGCGGCCGATTCAGCGGCCCGAAGCGTGAAATTAACATTCACTGCATTGTTTTCGCAATAATGCCATGGTTTCACGGGCTGTATCCCCTATATTGTTGAAATCAAATGTAGTTGCAATAACGAGCTTTAATTTCAGGTAGTAAATAGTCTCTTAACATAGGGCGATAACAGGCGTCATTCACAGTTACGTATTGGCCGGTCTCATTTTTGAAAAATATGTACGGATGATTCCAAAGGCCTATAAACAACACCCAACCGTTGTTTTGTCTGGATGTAACGGCAGCTCTTGAACCTCTTTGGGTTTCTCTTCAGTTCAAATATGGCAATTTTGTTTATTGGCGTAGCCATTAAGCCAGAAATGGGCCTCGTCACTAAACAAAATATTGGTCAAAGATAGTGGATTTTCTTCACACTTTTCAAGCGCCCAAAATCTAAAACGGCGACAATTTAGAAGATCTGTTGCCTTCAATTCTTGCATGAGTTCATATTGTATGCTTTTAAACCAAAAGCATTACGTAAAATACACCAAGTTGTTGCATGCACCAAGCTAAGCTGTTGAGAATGGCGCCGAAATGATTCAATACGGTCATCGCGTACAATCTCAGCTATTGCCTCTATATTTCCTTTATTACGTACTGAATGTGGTCTATTTGGTAGAGTGTTATCAATTAATGAAAATGGGTTTTAACTTTTTTGACGATACAGCGAATCGTGCGCTCGGTTGACCGATTAAGTGGACCATAAGTTGCTCTAAGCGCACGAAAGATGTTTCTCGAAGAACACTGACTTTCGTAATACAGCTGAATAATTTGTAGACGTTGTACCGAGCTAAGTCTTTCCATGATGAAAAGTCAATCTATACAGAAAAAAAATACAATGACAGTTTGATCTGTCAAAAAATCCCTACTAGAAAAAATACCTCTTAATAAATCACCCGTTACAATTGGTCAACAATCTTTCAATGTATGGGGAAAGAAGGCTGCTGCGACGATAATTTAGAGAGACTGTAGGTGACGGGAAAGTTGTTTTTGGTTCAGATGATTTAGATGGCACTGGAAACGTGACCAATTGCTGTTATAAACGGTTAAGCCGCGTATATGTGCTGTCATTGTAATGGAAAAATGATTATTGTAATTTTACCACCCGAACAAAAGTTTAAAATACTAAAACCGTTTGAAGTAATACAGTTGGGGGAGTTATTAAGAACTGTTTTGTTGAGTTCAGTTCTTCCAGTAGCTGAAACTGGTAGATAGGTAGAGGAACAAGATTCAGAAACTTCTTCTAAAGCGAAAACGAACGATTAAGAAATTGAAAATTAAAAAAAACGTAGTAACTATAGCAACAGTAACAACAACAATGATAACGGCGAAAATAAAAGAATAAGAATTGAAAATGGTGAAGACAATATAGAATCGTCAAATACAGTGAGATCAGTATACAAAAGGTCCATACGAGTGGAAGAGAGCGCATAAATACTTTCTTGTGTACAGCGACAGTACACCAGTGAGTATCTTCGAATTTAAATTATAACAATGTCATCCTAGCCGCTAAAAGATAGAACAGAAGGTTTTAATCACAGATACGGGAGTAAATGACGAATATCAAACGTAGCTACATCTGCGGAAACAAATATGGAACTTGATCATGGTGTGAAGACGAGAGCTGGAAAAAATGTAAAGAAGCAAAGTAACTTTATAGAACACATTTTTTAGCTTGATATGGTAAGAGTATGCTTACTCAAAATATTAATGCGGCTTAATAGAGCGCGTGAGTCTGCAAGTTTAGATATAGTGACCATGTGCTGAAGATGCCGCTTACTGAAGTAGACGAAACGCCGACTGTATTAGTATTTAATATAACACAGTTGGACCTCGAAATAGGTATTATTAAAATTTCTAAACTAGGTTAACAGACTTTTACCTTCTGCAGGGTTTCGTTCCTTTTTAACAGTTCATTTGCATGCTTTTGTATAGACAGGGATTGCGCAACCGCTTCTTCTCGCTTTTCGGACTCTGCTTGACGGAGTTGTTCAAGAGCTGATACTTGAAGTTCTAATTTCCCGCTCTAAAAAATACACATAATAAATCCTACTTTTAAATAAAATTTACGTGTCAAAATAGTGAACTAAGCCAAATACGCGTATTTGGCAAAGACATCAGAATTTTCATGAAACAGTAATGGCTAATAAGTTTAGAAATTGCAAAGATTTTTACTTAGAGCAAGCCATGAAGATTAATACTTAGTTTGTATACAAACAACTAGGATAAAACATATTCCCACTACAGATCAAATCTTATTTTGAAAAAAATAGTAGAGTAGGAGTAGGCACGGTTTGACACTTGATGGTGTTGCTGTACAGTGTATGTAAATTTCCTTTAAATCAACAGGAATAAAGGAATTTGCGAGTTTGCAGAAATTGCTAACTAGAAAAGCAGTTGAATGAAAGCTCAAAAAAAATGAGCTAGATCGAAAACGATGAAGATCTGACCAAGTGTAAGGCTATTAAATTTTAAGTGGAGTCTTACGCATTATATAAATGCAGCTTTGAGTTCCCGGAAATATTTGTGACAATTATTTATTAAGGTGATGAATTCCGCGGAAATAGAATGTTAATATGATTTTCCACGCTTTAAGATAAATATACGTAGTTGCTTCGTCCAATCAAAATGCGCTGCGTGATGCTTAGTGGTTGACTAGTTTGAATAAAACGGCGGCCGTCAATTCATGCTACATCTAACTACCGTATCTTGAAGTAATGTGGACTAGTGCTTTATAACTAAAAGTAGTGAAGTTTACTAGTCGATTTCCTGCCCAATTCCCTTTGTATCTTTTACTGAGTTCCCTGTATAATGTTGTAGGTAAATAACGAACTTCGTTGCAAACATCTGAATTAGATAGGCATCAATCCCACCCACGCCCTGCTGAACCAAAGGAAGAGGAGCGGTACGTAGTAGTATACCAGCGTGGCAAATACCGTAACACAAGGATTCATTAATTGGCTTTACCTTAACTTGATTATTTAGATGGACAAAAGCTAAGCCTAGTTTAATTACGTTTCAATTTTCATTTTGTAAAATGATTTAAATAATATTATTTGTAAGTTCTGTGAAACATATTAGGCACTCTGTACGGGCACGTGATACATTATTGTATCTGTAATTGAAACAATTGGCACCCAAAAACACGTGGTTCTATTTTTAATGTATCATTTATTCTAATTAGGAATAGTACTACATGAGGTTGCTCTTTTCAAATTTAAAAGTTAATAACAGTAAAAATTTTTAAAATTTAATTTGGTAAAAAAATTAATTAATTATCTTTGTATATTTCAATATTACATCCATACATGACGTTGCGCTTTGTTTCTATACTAACTCAAAGATAGCCAATAATCATGATTGTTTAGATTAAATTGTCATAATTTAGAATTTTTTAAAAGTGGTTTTCTAAATATACAAGAAATTCTCAATTTACTGTAATAAATCATTGATGGTTTTGTTTTCTATGTAAAGTTACCTAAAAGTGTATTGTTTTAGCAACTGAACTTTGAATGTTATGTTATTTATAGCAATTGGCAAACATTTACATGTATTTTATTCTACTTCCTCTGTGTTGGATATTAGCAAGACTGACCTTAATCCTTAAAACATAATTAAAAACTAGTCGAAGTTACACTATAACATTACTTCTCTGTAGATTTTCTAAAACAAGCTTCATCTAATTGATCGTTTAGTAACCTAACTTTTTATAAATTTATGTAATCATTTACTTTTAATAAAAGTCTGATAGTGCTTTTTATGAAAATACGTTTTAACTTCATTGTAAAAAGTAAATATTTATATTTAAAATATCTGCATTTCCTTTTACTTATACATTTTTAAGTTTGATTCTCTTTCATATTAAAATAACTAACATGAATTACCTATTTGTAAATTCGATAAAATTACCTTTGAGATTTTAAAATTAAAACATGAAACCACATCATTCCTCATCTAGTACAACTAAAAATTGCTCTCTAAAACTAGCTTCCGAATATACCTTTGTAGAGCAGATCATGTATTTCCTGCATTAATTTATAAATTACAAGATTTTGATGTTAAATCTCAAGAACTGTGACATATTAGGAATCCAAAACATTTCCTGTCGATTAGTAGTTACTGATATCTGTGTTTTTACCATTATCTAATTATACATCCTGTCCTCTCTACCATTATTTGCATTAAATTTATATCTTTAATCTTTACTTTGTCGTGCATAAATACATCTTACCCTTTAGCTCTGAATTATTTTAAATTTTTTGTTTCGCGGATACCTCATTCATGTCAAACTTTGTAGTTCTCTGTCCCTAGTTTTTAAAAAATTTGTTTGTCACTAAACTTAAATAATTTCAATTTTTCTTAAATTTTCATCTTTACTTCCCTATTATTCTTATTATTACAGAACTCATCGCTTTCTTTTCAAAATATGAAAAAATCCGGAAGGAGTAAAAATTTCCGAAAAATCGTAGTTACACCCTGTATAATACAAGCTTACCTTTTGCCAAGCGAAAAATGCAATTCCGCCTGTATTAATAATCACAATGTATGATATAAGCGTATTGTAAATACATAGCAAATAATGTAAGCCGTATATGTAAAAATAATTATTTTAAGATACCCTAAAACGCATCAAATGCGAATGCAAATCGATCATTTTCAAGCGTAAATACAAAGCCATTCATTTGTAATAAAAAATATAGTTTCCGTGTATAAAAATAAATAAATTTCCTGTATTTAAAACCCCAATTTTAATCTAAATTTTATGTATTAAAACACGTTTTACCGTGAAAGCAAATATTTTCGATAGAAATGTACCTCGTTTGCATTATAAAGCTTCAAATTAATCATATAAATTGACTTTTGTATTACCTAAATTCATTTTAAATAAAACATGTTCTCTCATCTGTACTTAGAACAACGTATATACCTAATTAATGAATTAAACATTTATTCTAAGAAACAACAGGAATGTTGAAAACCGATAAAACTGATAAGAATTATTTATTAGCTTTCGCAATCACTGTAAGAGAAATGCGATGCGATCAGTAACCATATACGTGTTAGAGAAGGGCGAGGTAGCTGGCTTCAATATTAAAAATCAATCACGCGAGTTGACGATAATAAATTTTTCTCGGAAATCTTACATTATTGCGCAAATAGAACAAGGTAGAAGACATGACGTAATCAAGATAAAACGTATATGAACCGGAACTTTAACTAAAAAGATTCATTCATGAATTTTATTGCAAAAATGTGACTTTGATTAAGTCCCGAGCTTATTGCTTTGCGAAGATGATATTTTAAGTATGCAATATGCATATCGTAATTAATAATTAAAATGTAACGTTGACAATAAAGTTACACGTAACCTGCATATAAATATAGAAGTTATTAATTGTCATGAAGATGGAAAATTCTTCAAGATAAAAAGCTATTTAAAAATTAATTTAAATAATTAAGCCAAGGATGCGCATTGGATTCTACTTGAAGATTTTAAGCATGATTTTGTAAACTGAGATATTACGTCAATTAAAGCAGAGAATATTTAATACTGTTAATTACGAACTGGAGAAGCGCTTTGTGGATTTTTGCAAGTATTACTTTTAAAATATTGTTTGTAACTGATATTTGAATATTTGTCATTTAAATTTAAGCTAGAATAAGTCCTAATCATTTTATTTTTGTAAGGATATTTACCAGGAAAGTTTGTGATCAAAGTTTGAAACATTCTGACCTTTTTTTCTATAAACTATCTGTCAACGATTTTTTTGGTCAAAATAAATCTTACAAGCATGGGAATAAAAAGCCAGGTAAACTATCTACAAGAGAAAAAAATTTGAGTTCTGCAAATTAAAACCTACATTAGGTGAGGAACATTTTTGATAATTAAGTACTTGTTAGGAATAAGATTGTGTTTGAAAGAAACTATGCTGTAGATGTTCTATATGCTTTTGTATCACTGTATAGATGTTTTTTTGTGATATTGCTGTTTGATTTCATTTTATAAATTCCATTATTTCCGTTGAACTGGCCAGGCAAAGAAAAGTTAGAAAGAAAAGAAGTTAACAATTTCAAATTCTACAATTTGCTGTATCTGTATCACAGCACTCTTGGTGACGCCTAACGCAGGCCATGTCACAGCAATATATATATATATATATATATATATATATATATATATATATTAACGTGATACGGGATCACGAGAGGTCATTGAAACGCAAATTCTACAAATAAATCCCACTAAAATATAATAGAATTCGGAAAAGATGGAATTTTTCGTAAATTCATGGTTACTCCTCGAATAATACAAGCGTACTTTTATTCATTGAGATACAAGTGCAAAAACGCAAATTGCGCGTGTATAAATAATCGCCCTGTATGATATAAGTGTATTGTAAATAAATAGCAAGTAAGATAAGTTGTATATGTAAAAATAATTAATTGTAAGATGTCGTAAAATGCATTCAATGCGAACGCCGATCGTTCAAGATAAATACAAAGCCATTTAATTTCACTTATTAATTATCAATACATTTTCGATGCATAAAAAAGGCTTTTCATTTGCTATAATAACATATAATAGTAATAGCTTTACGCATTTATCATAAAAACTACAATGCTGTTAAAAGAAACTAATTCTAACCGTAATAGGTGTATTAAAACACATATTGATGTTAAATGCAAATATTTTCTATAAAATGCAACCCCCTTTGCATGAAAAAGCAATTAAAGTTTAAATTAATTACCCCATGGATTACAGAAATTTATTCTAAACAAAGAATTTTCTAGAATATTAGGAATATAAACGGATCAGTCATCGGTATTTAGAACTACCTAAATGTCTAATTAATAAATAAAACATTTTATTCGTCCCGGAACACTAAAAAACCCAGAAAATGTAATAAAAATTGATTATCTCTAGCATTAGTATGCGACGCCATAATAATATATGTGTTAAAGCGGGACGAACAGCGCGCGTACAAATAACTGGAACGAAATAACGAGGTGATAAAGCTCAAGAATTTTGAACGCATATGAGAATTTCCAAGAATATTACGTAAATTAGGCGCGTATTATTTAGAATGGAATTACGTACGTTCTAAAAGGTTCTGGAAGCAGATACATTCATGTATACAAGGAAACGTTTATTAAAAACGGGGATTCAGTCATTCATTCGATTCGATTCAGTCGATTCTTAAATTCTATAACGAAATGTTTTAAATCGCGAGCTGTTGCTTTGCGAAGACATTTGAAGTATGCAGTAAGCATACTGTAATTTAATAATTATGATGGTACAATGAATATAGAAGTGATTTTAAATGCAAATTACATTAAAAATGGAATTTATTAATTACAAGAGGGAAAATTCTTCAAGAAAACTATTTAAAAAATTTTAGTAAATAATCAAAAAGAAGATTTAACCAAAAATGTACTTTAGTAACTGCTGTTTGAAACGAGGATTTTAAATCTTGGAAGCTGATTTGACGTCAATTTAAAATAAGAAGATATTCAATTACGAGGAGCGTTTTTGCGGATTCTGCAAGTATTACTTTTAGATTTATTTTTAACTGATATTGGAGTATTTGTATCTAGTTTAAGATAGTCCTAATAATTTTTTTGTAAGAGATTTTTACCAGGAAAATTTGTGATGGGAGTTCGAAACACTCTGATCTTTTAATAGATTATCTGTCAAGAATTTTTTAGCCAAACAAACCTTACAAGCGGAGCAATAAACACTACCAGGTAAACCATCTATAAAAAGGGAATTTAATTATGTAAATTTAAAATAAGGTAAGGAACAATTTGTTTATAATAAGTACTTCTTAGAAATTATTTTATGCTTAAAAGAAACGATGTTGTAAATGCTTTTATATGAGAGAAAATATTTCATACTGTATAAACTCCGTCAATTACGTTGAGCTAGCCAGGCAAAGTTAGAAAGAGTAGGTAAACAATTTCAAGTTTTACAAATTGCTGTATCTCTATCACAGCATTCTTATAGTGACGCTCTCAACGCGGGCTTTACCACAACAATATATATATATATATATATATATATATATATATATTACTCATATTTAGACCAGGGTAGAAAATTAAATAATCACATCAAATAATTTTAATCACCGTGTAGAAGCTTTGGGAAAAGGTACGCGTTATTAAAACCGTGAAGCATAAAAATTCATTCGTTTCATTAAAAAGAAGAGATTTAAATTATTTACAAGACGCTTGCTATAAAAAAATAAGAAGCAGTATTAAAATGCTCTACGTGTAATTTAATTATTCCGAGTAAAGAAACAAATGGAAATTACGTGCAAAATTTATATTAATTAACTCAATTTTAAGTAACCGGTATTAAACAAAATGTACAGATAATAATTAATATTTGATTAGGAGTCACTAAAAATTAAAGGGTATTATTTTAATTGGAGTTAATTGGACCATTAGTAACATATAATATCTATAAAAGCTAGTAAAACCCCAATAATATTCAGATCGTAGAAGTATTATGTTTGAACACCTGCGTAGTTTTAAATGTTTTATGTTCTGCGTAAAATTTGCAGATAACAAATGGTTACAGAGAATGTTGGAGAAACCGTTGCTTAATATTTACGGAAATGCTAATAAGGTGGGTTATTTCACAAGTCCACATGGATTGAAAATAACCGATACTAAAGAATATCGATTTGTACCACTCGGAATAGGGTAGATAGAGACAGATAATATGCGCAAGACCGAGACACATATAGTAAAAGGCGTGAGTGGAGCAACGTCACTGGGTTGCGATTGGTTGAAAATAAAAGGCAAACTTGAGAGGTAAAAACAACATTTCTGTATAAAAATTAATTAGTTATTTCCAGACGTTGCGAGCCGTGTCGAAATTTCTGAGATTTAACTGGTGCGAGTGCAAATTTAATAAGAACCGACGCACAGGCGGGCGAGATGGGAACATAGTATACGAAATTCTAGAAACTGGCCGTTTTGAGGACAAAACCGACAGACAGGCTAACCACTATATATACCCGGGTTAATATGAGTTTCGCTCTCTTAGATTTTTCGATTTGATTCAATGCGTTAAACAGTGCTTTTTAGTTTTCCGATTTTGATAGAATAATTTAAACAGTTTGCTCGTATATTTTGGTGATTTAAAACAGTTTGTTCTTTACGTGCTACAATGAATGTAATTCAGTGCACTTAGAAAAGAAGATACAAGGTAATAAAGTCTAGTATCACTGTACCAATTAGTCAAATTTGCAACGACAAATGAATACACAAAAGTATGCAGTTTTGGCGTATATTTGTGAAAGAAGTATGAATTTCTTTGCTACTTTTCGGGGGTGTTAATAATTAAATGATTCGTAAACGTGTCTAGATCCACAAAACAAGCTTCAGATATACACAAATGAGTTCCGGAAAAGCACTGAAACAACTTTAGATGAATGGTGGTGTAGAAAATTTTAAAGGCGACCAGCAATACGAGGACCTAAACATAACCCAGTTGGTTTGGCGTGATTAACAGAGGACGATATACATTGGGGCCACGAGTGCATTAACCTTCAGGTAACTTATGCTTTGTTGTTCGATTTTTGATGTTTTGGTGTGTGTTGAATAACTTTATAATTGATTTACTTAAAATGGACAGTAGTGAAATTGTACTAACTTAAAATTTTTAATTTTAAGGTGAAATTTTCGTGTTTAAGTAGAAAGGGGTATTTAGTATTTATGTTCTGGATTATGATGAAAATTTGGGTATGTCTTTGAGCTCAATTAGACGAACCTGGTTAATTAACGTAAAGGGGTGGGAGATGCTCCCTTTGTACTCAGACTCGGGTCTGCATATATTGTTATATTAATTAGTAGGCATCTACAAGGACTTTAATTCTGGATGCACATTAAAATGATAATAAATTTAATCTTGAAATTTTCTGATACTGAAATTTATGCTGAATTTTAATTTTGAAATTTTAATGTATTGTGAATATTGATGTAAATAGAGTTAACGTTGGTGTTTGTGATAGGAATGTGTTTTTTTTTTTTATGATTGAGGATGAAAGTTTTAACTAGGTGAGCAGCCGAGGCGGAAAAGAGTAAAGAGGCGATTAACAGAAGAAAGCCACTGACGGACCAGTTAAGTTAATAGCTTTTTGTAGGTTTCACAGCATTCTTGACGCCCAATCTGTGGGGCTCGATTTGAAAACCGTAGTTCCCGGATTTTGGTGGAATCACAGCATTCTATACATATGATAATAGGGTTATTCAGAAGTATATAGGATTTTAATTTGCACGGAGTGTGTAAGTATGCAATTTGAAATAGAGTAGATGTCAATATTTGGTTGGTTTTGGTTAATTACCAACAAATTATGGTATTAGTAGAAGAGGTTTGGAGTTTGGATGCCCTATCAAATTGGTATCCGAGATGACTTCTGGGTGATATGGTTACAGCTTGCAGCTTGCAGTTGTGGTTATAGGAATCCAGATTGGGGTGTTCGTGAATGCAGCAGTTCCCGATGCAATGGTAGCTGGTCCGTGGGTGAACATAGAAATCCAAGTAACTGATGCTTTTCGTTGTATATATAGGTGCTTAATGACTTGGTGCATTGGGGGTATAATTTTATGAACTAAAAGGACAAACAGGGAAGAGGTACGGATTTAAATTTTCAAGTGAAGTTATTTTTACTGTATTTTATGTGGAAATTTAGGTTACGGAGTGATTTATGACATTTGTACTATATGATTTATGTACAAAGTAAAAGGGTCTTTTTGATTATTGATGTGCAAAAATTAGCACGAAAGGTTAAGCTTTTACTATGAGCTCGTATTGAACCGGGGTTAAAGTAAGAAATGTGGTAACACCCTATTACTTTCTCTGATTTAATTAGAAGAAAAAATTTATCTGGGGTAATTATTGATATCGAAATGTAATGTTAAGGAAGTATGTTTAAATAGGATGTATATAACTTATAAATAATGTGTGAATAAAGAGTTTAATTTTGATTTTGGCGAGTACATTCCTTCTGGTATGTTAATAAATGTAGGCTATTTACCGTCGCGTTTTATTGTCGAGTAGTTGGTTTTATATTTCAGGAAGCAGCTGAGCAGCAACTTCATTAAGCATTAGTAGTTAAAATAGGTACTCCACATCACCACAACAGTGGAGCTAGTAGTCGGAAGCTGGTAGTAATTTAATGGACCCAACAGTGGGGCTTTTTTGTAGTTTAAGGGGCTCGAGTCAATAAACATCGTAACAATTTTTTGACGCCCAACAGCAGGGTTTGTAGAAAAATCGCAGTAATATATATTGCTGTGATATTTCTTATTACCCCTTGATATTATATTAATATTTAGCCCCACGTTTGAGCATGACATAAAATGCTATGATATTTTTAGCCCCTATGATTGGGTGTACATAAAATGCTTTGATATTTTGATTTGCCCCATTGATCTATCAAGCACCTATGATGTGAAATGTTAAGTTATGGATTTTCTTTGCCTCAACTAGCTGATTCAATTAAATAAAGCAATTCTACAATACACAATATAATGATTAAATATTTACAACCCTTTTAAAATCTTCCCCTTTTTTAGAATATTTACAGATACCAGATTTAAGAAGTAGAAGCCAGCAGAACTAGCCTTTTTGCTTATATTTAGAGACCTTTTGAAACGTTTCAAGATGCCTATTACCTTTCATAAATTGATCAGTGAAACTACTGTTTTATTGACTCTTACATATACCAAAAATATTGAATTAAAACAGTTTTCAGTAATAAATTATATCAATATCGCTAACCTGGAATGGTTCTGTAGTTCCTCTACATCCCCCAAGAGTTTTTGTGCCCAGTCTGAATATTTAAAGTCGAATTTGGAAGTCGACATCAAAACCAAAATACTATCCAAATCATTATTAAAATCCCATAAGTTAATCCAATTCAAGATTCAATTTGAATATCAATAAATAAAAGATTTTCCATGTCCTTAATTAACAAGACAGTAATAGAACATTTACCATGTCAGTAATTACCAAAAGTAATTAACCAGAGTAATTGACAGGCGATTAACCAGAGCCCTGTTTTATTTATGTTACAAATTGTATTTTTACTAAGTCGTTGTTTACATACGTCTATAATAGATCGCTTCACACTTGCACAATTTTTATACTTTTCAAAATGATTTTAATTTACTTTCGCATCACTGATTACGTAAATAATTCAGCACTTTAGAGTATCGTCGTAGCCCAGTTTAAAATGTATACTAAACTCGTCGCTCAATTGTTATCGTATTTAAAGGCCGTACCTCTCTTGTTTTCCATTCGTTTATTCACGTGTTGCGATGACACCTTTTGTCTTTATCTTTGTGTACTCCAAGAATTTTACCAATTGTGTAGTTCAAATATTCGGATGTATGCTTGATTTGTCACGAATTCATTCACGTACCATGGTACCTAATTGAGAAATCCCACGAATTTCCGTTTATTAAGTCACGTATTCATTGTTTATTGCTTATTCTAATCTAAACCAAAATAAACTTGGTGTTTGTTTTTTTTCCTAGTTAATATTGGATTTTTGAACAAATGTAAGTCACGTACGATTTTCAAACAATGCATAATTTTAGACTGCGTATACAATGATATATTTAACGCACTTGTTAAATATTTATCAAGCTAATTCATATAGGTTTCCCGTTGATTTAATTTTGATGCATTTTGTTACGTTTTAAAATCTTATCTTAACTTGTAACTACTCTTGGATATTTCTATTTCTTATGCGTTTAAAATCTCATGTATTTTTATATACAGTGTGTTCTCAACTAACAATATGTATAGTGACCTATATACTCATAATATCTGTAATTATGTGCTTTTGTTAACTGGAAGTTTCTTTTATTTATTTTACGACCCCTGTGACTTAACCTGCCCCTAAACTACCCTATAATTATAGCAATATATATATATATATATATATATATATTGTAGTGGATTTAAAGGTTAAATTTGGGTACAAACAATGCAATTTCAAACACCCTGTATAGAGGAAACAACCATAATTTACGTGCGAAATTTATTTCATTTATTTAATTTAAAGTAACAAGTATTACCATAATTTTATAATTAGGGATTAAAATTTCGTAGGTTCGTAAAGAAAATAAATTGTATAAACCAATAGAAATTATTAATTAATTTAATTTAGTTTAATTCAAAGGGTTATAACGTCAGAAACGCATCAAAGCATGAAAAATGATAATTCCAAGGCGAAACGCTTTACTAACAAACAAACAGACGTCGAATATATGAAATACCTTGAAACACAAACTCCTAGAAATGTTATTTTAAAACGTTCGTTAATTGAACACCTGCAAGTTTTGAAAAGTCGACTTTTATGTATTTCTGTAGATAACAAAACAAGCTTTGAGGAATATTGTTCAACCGACGGTTGTTTCGCATAAACGCTAACCAAAAGTTTCTAGTAGCGCAGAAGGGATGAACAATCAATGATATGCTTCAGAATAATACAGGCATAACAGCATTCACTTAGGTAGGCACGTATTCAACTCCACGTGGAGTAGATAACACGCGGACAGTAATATTGATTTTCTACCACTCAAACAAGGTTAGAAGGAAACATCGAATATGCATAAGAGAGGAATAGATTTAATACAGGCGGGGTTTTAAGACGTCACTGAAAGGTATCATTGGTCTAAATAGTTAGTTTTACAACAGACGAGCACGGGACAGATGAATGCGGGTTTTTCGGAAAATAGCGTAGCGACGAGCTAAATTTCGAGGAGATTGAAAACGGTTATACAAAATTTGAAGAAAAAGTTAGTTCAATTAAGTATTTCGCGTTAAGTGGGTTTGGAGAGGTTACATTTGAACCGTATAAATACGAGAGTTGAGTTATTAAGTTTCTCTTTGACTTCTTTAATTTGCATCGTTTACGACGTACCAAAAATCTACCAACGAGCTTATTGTTGTAGCCTTAGAGTTTAAAACGCGGATAGTGTCGAGTTTATTTATATTAACTAAGGTACAACGTATACTGTAACAAGCTCGTAACGCAAATTAAATTATGCAATAATAAAAAAAGTGTAATATACTTGGATTTGCATATGGAGATGGATCTTGAATGAGTAGCATGGAGCGCAACGTAGATGGTGTTCATCTATAAATAGCTGGAGGCGGCAAGCAGCGCATAATCACTAGACCGAGGGTTCAGGAACATAATACATCGTCAATAGAGATGGAATCTTCAAGTTTTTCCAGGTAACGCATTAGAATTTGCTGTTTTTTTTATAAACTGTCAAAATTATTTGTGATGTGTGAGAGTGAACTTTGATGGTATTTTTCGTTATTTTGCTTATTGAAAAGAATACGTATAACTAACTTTTATTATGGTATTTGAATATAAATCTAAAGGTGTACGTAAAGCTTATTAACGTTCCTTAAAAATTTAAATTTTTATTGTTAAGAGTACATGGGTTTTTTTGTGTTTGTAGCAAGAGTATGCAGAGTAGAAAACATACATTAAAAAAAACTGTGTTATCATGAGCTCGCCATACTCCAGAGTGTAATAATTAGAAAAAATATAAATAAGGTATTATTTAGGGCCCATTTACTCCTGTTACATTAAATGTGTTTGATATTTCAATTTAAAAACCAGGACTTTACAAAGATAGAATTTATTGAGGTGTAACTTGAGCACCGAAATGTACATAATCTTGAATTATTATTTGTAGATAGTGGTAAATAACCAGGGAGCTGTTGAAGAAATTAATGTGATGAAGCAGGAATCCGGGTAAGAAATTTTTTTTTTAAATTTTCCTTTTTGTGAAATTTTCGATTTTTGAAAATTAATAATTTTCGAATCTACTGAGGTCCAGAGCAAAGTTACACGGCAATATCCGCGCCACCGATCGATTTAACCTAGGTTTTTACATGTAAAACCCCACTATAAAGTCTTATTTTAAGGGATTTCCACCTTGCTCCCTTCTTGTGGACCTTCTTGTGGGATTCTTACCCCAACCATCTCTACCTTAAAAAATCGCTAACCTAACCCCAAAATTTTTCGAGATACCTCTCGGTGCCTATCGGCACCGCACCCACGAGATAAATCTATCTTGTTTGGTGTCGATTAATATTAGATTTTCCTCAGCTACCTAAATTTGTAGGAATTTTTTAGATAGCATCATCCCCCAGGGAGCTACCCTCATTTTAAGATTTTTACACTAGCATGGATCTCTTACCGTCCTTATAATTTTTTTTAGTCATGCGACACATCGAATTAGTCTAGAATTTCACGCAGAATCCGAATCTGTAAATAGATTTAAAATCAGATCACTCCTTACAAAGTTACGCCCTGTTAAAGCCTCGTACCTTTAAATTTTTTGTTTATTTAATTTTAACTCGTTTTTGTTCATTTAATTTTAACTCGATCTTTAAATCCTTTTTAGTCACCCGAGATATGCGCTTTAACGCGGAATTTCTCGACTACCCCCACCTTAACACAAACCCTCCATACAAATATTTAGCTAATGTATTTATAGAAATGTTATAACGTGATCTAAAATTTACAGCAATATGCAAATCATTCATATAGGTAAAATCACCACAACGCTATGCTATCGGATACCTAGTTTTGGTTACTTTTCCAAGCTCGTGGTGACGTCATAATCTTTTATAAATAAATAACAATGGCTGCTGACAGAAAATATGTGCAACAATAATCCGCTGACAGATATTGGTAATATTTGTTATGTGGAAGGCAAACAGATGCTGACTGGTGGACTACACATACCAATTACAGAACCATTTTGTGACAATATAATGTTGGTTAAAATTTGCGACCTTTCTGACGCCGAGCAAACATCTACAAACAAAAGAATGTTTAACCTAAAAAAAGAAATTTGTGGTGCATATAACAGCTATCTACGAGGAAAGTTCGACCGATTTGTTTCCGCTAGGCATGGTGTTAAAGCTAAGGTTTCGTTTTCTCTGGAAAGCACTAACAAGATGGGCCAGGGAGTAAAAGAAATTATCGGAAAAGAAGGTTTCTAAAGCATTAATAAAAAATTCCAAAATCTTATATGTATTTCGTGCAACTAGCAGATGTTAAGTTGGAAACTTTATTGGAAGAACTACCAGATATATTAGACGGACTCAAAAAAGATTATTACTATCTTTTTGACACGGATGTAACCCAAGATTAAGCTGGCATATTTAGCAAGATGGAGATGTGTAATTATTTAACTACAAACCATAACTTTTGCTACAAGGGCGAATACGAAAAAAATTACAATATTATAGTTGACAACGATAAAACTGTGGGAATCGATTGTTTAACATAACTAACAACCAATGCAAGAATTAAGATATACAACAAATTTGTGTGTCAGATAACAAGTTCTGGTGTTAATAAACAACTTGGCAATCGTATACTAGATTTTTTACGTTGTCCAGATGTACGTTTAAGGGAAACATTTGCGTCTACTTTGGCCAAAGAACATTGTATTACGCGATTGGAAGCGTCGATATACAACTGTACAATTGGAAACTATGTCAGTGCGGAACAGGTGTATAATCCCTTAAAAGACTGTTTAACCTTATTGGAAGATAGTAAGTTATACTTCCTAGAGGCGTCAATGTACTCGGTACCACTTACCAAAATGTGGAGTAAGCTATCGCACAATCTACAAAATAGCTGCTGTTTAGTGTATAAAAACCTACTACAGTACGTGTATTGGGGGAATAGCAATACAAAGAAATTGACTGGCTTGCAAATTAAGTTGTCCGAAAAAACAGAGGAAAGGGAAAAATTGATAAAGTATGTGCTTTCGGCTTTTAGTTTTAACTATTTACCTGTAAATTATTTGGAGATAGTAGAGGAAGAAGACAGCCAAGATAAAATAAAAATCTTACGCAAGTGTTACAATAAAGCAGGTAGTAAATATTTTACACAATCTGCAACACCATATTCTACAATTCCAAAAGAAATAATCATTTCGGAATTGGGGTTGATAAATACGCCTAACATTCGTGCAGAGGTTGTACGACAACGCGTAAATATTGGCGGTAAACTCTATCCGTTTACGCTAAAAGAAATTACTCCATTATGCACGCCATATGCTGTAAGTGTAAGAAAAAGACAGTTGGAATTAGAAGAAAGGGACGCAAAAAGGCGAAAGTTGGACTACATGGAAAACACTGCGGCAATACGCAAACAATACAAAGATGTGTTAGACAAAGAACATCTTATTAGAGAAAATGAGGAAGAATTAAAAGATTATTTTATGTGCCGATGAACTGACTTAGATACATCCGGGTTCTACAAGCTGTATGCATTTGTGGTTAGTAAGAATAACTCTTTTAGTTATGTAGGCGTCCTTGCGGAAAAGGATGGTACCAAATCCGAATACTTTTTAAAAGGTTATTCTAAAAACGTATTTATCGAAATGGCAGATAACATAGACGAACCAAAGAATGCGGGTTTTGTAACCTTGGCGTACACCACACGCAAAGGGGTTCCGCTAAACATTGTATATTTGCCTAGTAAAGAACCTTTCGGATCATTTAAAACCGAGGGTCTTACAAACTATAACGACCATATATTTCCAAAAGTGGTGGACATGCAACTACGCAACAGTGAGTGGGAGAATAAGAATTCCTCCCAATGCCGACAAGAAAAAGTCGATCAAGCTAACAAGATACGTATGCAGGATATAGTGGGAGAGCCGCAATTAAAAGATTATCACAATCTGCAAGAATTGCACGAAGGAATGGATCTGGTTGTCGGTGGAATCAAAGACTTTATATATATAAAGGCAAACTTCGGTACATTTTACAATTTGAAAACCTAGACGGTCTCTATGTATCAAACTATTGGCTAAAAAAGGAGATTTAAATTAGGTGTCGATTTAAATTTTAAGCAGCAAATAAAATTAGATAAAATTAAAACCACTCCAAACAAACATAAAGAAAGGACTGTTTCTGTGTATAACTTTTTATTAAAATTAAGTTTAAATGACTCCATGCTTGGCATTAAATATTTTTAAATTTTTTTATGTATAATGTCAGAATAAAAATTTTAGAACAGTATTACATTGTTCTTTATTTATAAAAGGTTATGACGTCACCATGAGCTTGGAAAAGTAGCCGAAACTAGGTAGCCGATAACATAGCGTTGTGGTGATTTTACCTATATGAATGAATTGCATATTGCTGTAAATTTTAGATCGCGTTATAACATTTCTATAAATACATTAGCTAAAAATTTGTATAGAGGGTTTGTGTTAAGGTGGGGGTAGTCGAGAAATTCCGCGTTAAAGCGCATTTCTCGGGTGACCAAAAAGGATTTAAAGATCGAGTTAAAATTAAATAAACCTAAAATTTATAGGTACGAGGCTTTAATAGGGTGTA
Organism: Platerodrilus igneus; assembly: GCA_036346225.1. Taxonomy (NCBI): domain Eukaryota; kingdom Metazoa; phylum Arthropoda; class Insecta; order Coleoptera; family Lycidae; genus Platerodrilus; species Platerodrilus igneus. The sequence goes on along the minus strand of JARFIW010001259.1, from coordinate 3,234,894 downwards.
ACTTTGTAAGGAGTGGTCGGATTTTAAATCTATTTACTGATTCGGATTCTGCGTAAAATTCTAGACTAATTTGATGTGTCGCATGACTACAAATTTATAAGGACGGTAAGAAGTCCATGCTAGTATAAAAATCGTAAAATGAGAGTAGCTCCCTGGGAGATGATGTCATCATCATTAGGTCTTCAGTCCTAGAACTGGTTAGACGCGTACCATCATTGTTCCCTATTCTGAACTAACCTACAGATTTCCCTGAAATATGCACAGTTTGCATCTATAACTGTCTGATCTAGGTTTACATCTACCTCTTTTTTCCTATCTCTGCTTGTAATATATCACATACTATTCCCCAAAAATGCCTTAGAACGTATTCCGCCCTACTATTTCTCTTTTTCCCCAGATATCCTTGTTCCCCTACTATTTCTGTAACTTATTTGTTATTATCTTTGTCTGTCCATGCTATCGTCCTCATACATCTGGAGCATTTCAAAAGACTGCTACCGTTTTTCTGTCTGCATTTCAGCCTGTCCGTATTTCATAGGCATACTGTGCTGTGCTCCACACATATGCTTTCAACAATTTTCTTCTTATTCTGTTTGTTGTCTTTCCTCATAGGCGATGTTCTTTCTTGTTAGATGCAGTTCGATCACTTTCTATTGTTTTACAGTTATATGCCCTATTTCTCCGACCTTCAATGGTTGTGAAGGGAGGTAAGCAGTCTGTGGCTGCCAAGTTCTCCCAACACTTAACCATTTGGCGATTTAATATATTTCCAATTTATCTTTTCGCACAGTTAACATTAGTTGCAGGTATTTCGCAGCCATTAGGTTTTCCGTCTCAAAACTGTTTGGACACGTACCTGCACTTATTTATATTCTGAGCTAGCCTACATAGTTCCCTGAAATTCTCACACAGCATGTGTATTCAGGTTAATCTTCTTTGGGAATTAAACCACTCATAGTTTTTAAAATCAACTTTATTTACGTTTCGATCCATGACCTAGGATCGTTGTCAAAATTATAATAAAAACTTCAAGTTTGGCATTTATGACATAAATTGAAGGGGACTTTGATTTATTGATGTTTGAAATATTTGGTTTGAGTATACTAAGCAAAATTTTTTAAAGTTTAACAGAATGATTGCCTTCAATTTGTGTTGCGACCTGGGATCGGCTTTCTTTAGGTAGCCAATACGCTTAACGTAAAATCAGCTGATTAATTTTTATTGGTGAATTTTATATAAATTCAATAATTTGGAATTGGAAAACATTTTTTAACATGTTTCTATTTATACAATTGAGAGGATTGTTATTAAAGAAGTGTGCGATTGCATTATTGAAAGGCTTAAGTAGTCGGAAAACAACGGGAAACCACCACATTATCTCCCAAGTACACAGCGTACCAAAGAGGTAACTTAAATCATAATGAATTTTCCCTTTCAAAATAAATATAAAAAAACGACTACTTAAGGGGGATGATGCTATCTAAAAAATTCCTATAAATTCAGGTAGCTGAAAAGAATCTAATATTAATTGACACCAAACAAGATAGATTTATCTCGTGGGTGTGGTGTCGATAGGCACCGAGAGATATCTCGAAAGTTTTAGGGGTTAGGTTACCGATTTTTAGGGTAGGGATGGTTGGGGTAAAAATCCCACAAGGAGGTCCATAAGGAGGGGGCAAGGTGGAAATCCCTTAAAATAAGACTTTACAGTGGGTTTTTAAATGTAAAAACTTAGGTTAGATCGGTGGCACGGTTGAGGTGGAGGTTCTCGGATGAACACCATCCTCTACTTGTGTATTATAAAAATTGTGTGATAAATTGTAACCACCGTGTATGGTATTTCGAAGTTTTGGTAGTGGCTGCGGACTTGCTAGATGCAGCCAAATTTTTTAAGAAGAATGACCGTTCTTCCTAAATTGCAAAATAAAGAAGTTTACAAATATAGTTAGATCTATCCGGGAACACACTGTATACTAATCATACAAAGGAATTTATTCTCTAGGGAATTTTCATTAATGCCCTACATTTTTTTCGTTAAAATCTATGTGTCTGTCGAATTTGATTTTGACAACCATTGTTTAGGTATTTATTATGCAAAAGTCAGATTAAGTTTTCTAATTCACGACAGTTTTTGTTATAAAACAATAAAATGTATTTAAAATGGACATTAATGATGAGATCCAGGTGTTAGAAATACTACCAAATTAATTTGGTAGCTACTGCAAAAACTGTGACTTTCAATAAATTCAGGGAATTATATGTATTCTCTTTCGAACGTTTCTTGGATTACACCAAGAAAAAATACAATCTCTAAAACTGTCATAATTGCTTTTTACGTTTTCTAATTATCTGAAAATTAAGGCATCTATGTAAGGACATATTCCGTACTGAGGACAACGCTTAGACAAAAGAGTGCATTGGTAAATCAAAAGGAATTAATCTAAAAGAATTGTCTATGATTCCATACACGTAAGGCTCACTTAACCAATAACACGCCCATAGTACTTTCTTTGGGTCTTGAACACAATGGAGAACGTAACCACCATGTTTCTCAGCAAGAAGATTTAATTACATCAATTATGTGGCCATAAATTAAAGTTATACTTTTTGGCAATAAGATTTAGGAAAATACAGAAGACTATTTCAACGTCAAATAAATACCTAATAATTTTGCAAATGTGTAAAATCCGTTAAAGTGAAACTATCCAAATACGGATGGTGAGTAATTTAAGAGGTAATAAATTTATTCAAAACAAGCAGCATGGTTTAAAATGTTACAGGATATTTTATAATACAGGCTATTTTTATATTCCAAACACGATATTGTAAATATCTACATTCAGTAAATTAACTTTAATAATTACTCAAGTTTAATTTAGTTCAGAAAAGTGATACTTCTACTATAATTATATTTTTAAATTGGCACGTGCTGAAGAATACGTAACGAGTGGATTTCTATTTCACTCATATTTTTGTTGAGTGCTGTTCCATAGCGTTCTTTTTTGAAACTTGGTGTATCACGAGCGATATATTTCTAGCCTTATTCGACAAACTTGCTTAAAACAACAATTTAGTTCTCGCTTTTGATATTTACATCGCTACCTGATACATGACCGACTTTATCGCTATCACACAGAGGCAAGAAATCTGAGGTAATTAGTTTCAGATATTACTATAATGTTTTTGTTTTCAGACTTGATATTTTTCCTCGTAATATAAAATGCGAGAAGTGCTTTGGTAGCCAGTTTTCTATCAAATAGAAGTTCTCCTTATTGTATTGTTTGTACTACTTGTTAGAAAAGATCGCTAAAACGCCTTTTTTTCGCTGTTCACAGCGTATCGCTTCCCTATAGATATCTTCAACCGGGAATGGGTGGTTAACGTCCGGGCGCCGAGTTCCTGTGTTACTTACTGGTGGCCGCTGGTATTGTTTGGAGGAGATTGCGTTGCTAATCTCAGGACAAAATAGATACTTTAGGTAGTGCAGAACAAGCTAGAGTTCGTAGCAACCTCCTCCAAACACACCAGCAGTCACTAGCAAAAAGCTACTCAAGTCAAAGGAACTTAGACGGGTTAAATATAGCCACAGGAAAGCGAGCAGCGTAGTTACGTCTTCGAGATTCAACAAGCGTTACCATGTGAACAGTGATAGAAAAGAAAGCTGTTCCAGTGATACCTTCTAAGAGGTAGTACAAAAAATACAATAATGACAACTTCTAATGGATTGACAACTAGCCAGCAAAGCACTTCCGGCGGCGTTTTATGTTACGAGCAAAAGTATCAAGTCTGAAAACAACAAACATAATAATATCCAAAACTAATTACCTTGATTTCCTTGCATCCGTGTGATAGCGATAAAGCCAGGTCGTCGTATCAGGTATCAATGTAAATATTAAGAGCGAGAATTAAGTTGATGTTTTAAGCAATTTCCTCGAATAAAGTTAGAAATATATAAGCTTTAAAAAAGACAGCAATAAAGCAACACACAACAAAAATATGAGTAAATAGAAATTCAAACGTTAAAATTTAAACTTTTGATGACCCTTAGCAACCAGAGCCCATATTTTTTTTAAGGAAAGCAATGCATAAATATCTAAAACTGTTATGGGCGTGTTTTAATAAGCTTACAAGAAATACGTGCATTCTGATTAATTTAGTTTACTTTATCATCCAGAGTATACTCGAGAGAACTGTAAAAACAACCAACGTTAAAAACAATTACAAAAATATGGATTACAAAGAATAAAAGCAAAGTTTTGGCAAAAAGAACTTTTTTATTGTTTGGTAAACTTTTGAAACATGCAAATAAAACGTTAGATTCTGTCGTTTCTGCCAATTTGACTAACAACAATTATTATAAAAAATTTTACAAAAGTAATAAATACAATTTGTCGTAATTGGATCTTCGTGAGTCAATAATCCATGTATTTGATGTACTTGATGGAAATTGAAGAGATTATTGTAGTGATCCGCAGAATTTCATTGGTTGATAATTATTACACATATGGTAGTGTACAATTCGCCGGGTTGAGTAAACCTTAAAATTACGTGGCTGCTCATTTCCGTTTCCTAGTATCGCAATTATTGCTACGGTTTAAAAAACCAAGTGGTGCCTATAGACAAATGTAATTTAAGTTTCCGTGAATGTGTAAGCTATTGTACAAAGAGATTTTTTGCTTTTTATTTGTTTTTCTTTTTGAAGTTTTAAGGCGATTGTTTTGAAAAGCTTTAACGTTTATTGTATTAGTTGGGTTCAGGGGACTTTTAAAAATCCCATACAGGGAAATTCCCACCATATTAATGTTTTAATGCAGGTTTACGTGAAAACCACAAAAGAAATTCGTTTTCACAAAGTACAGTCATTGATTTATCATTTCGTGGTCAGAGAATGCAAAGTTAGCAGTTCTGGCGCCTTATACGCCGTTGTACCTACCAACGTGCGTCACAAGAGACATTTTCATGGGACCGAATGTATCGAAACAAAGGACTTGACTACCGATCTTCCGCAAGTGCAGACGTGTTGTAGTGTTCCAACATTGACGACGTAATGCCTTCCCTTTCGTACCTGTCCTATCGTTCAATGTATATCAGTGCTTCGTCAAAGAGAGCTACAGCCAGGCAAACACCTGGACAACAAGACTCCACCACGACATCCTTTCAGAGAATTGGAAGTCGTTGCATCGGGAGCAATATATCGGTGGTGAATGCTAGTCGCAATAACTTAACGACGCATTTCGTCGCCCTGAGGAATTTAACCTCAAAGTAAATTTGAGATTATATGTGTTAAATATTTACTTTACTGAGCTCTAAATGCGGTAGTTTTTAATTTATTTCGCAATACTTTCCCGAAGTTACTAGAATGACCAGGAAGCGATTCTTTTTTATTGGGAAATTTTGAATTTTGCCGAGCCCTTGCTATCCCAAACAAAGTAGGGATCTTTAACGTGCGTGACAACACTCAAATACGGAATCAACTTTCTACCTCTCATTTAAACGGTGGCATACTTTTGGGAAAAATGCTCGCCTAACATTTTTCAAGCGATCCGTGTCGGTCATCGACCTCAGTAGCTTGAAATCAGCAGTCATACGCCAACCTGTCAACAAAGGCCGCAAAAACTTTGAGAAGAGAATGTAACGCATTAACGCATGCGTTACTTTAGACATAATCCAAGTAAAAAAAAAGTAAAAATTGTTTTTAGATAAACGATAAATATGGATGCACCTTGTATTCGATTTTACGAATACGTTGAGCATAAAATTTCAATTTTTGGTTGCTGTAGTGGTAATTCCGATAATAAACTATAACCTCAAAAACTATAAAATTATTTCTTTTACAATACATTATAAAACGTAACCCAATATGATTAGTGCCTTATTTAAAAAACCGCAAATAAAAACATGTAAATGTTACGTATTACGTACTGAATAATAGAGACGCCAAGTATGCGCTTCCCATGGAAAGATAATTACAATAAACAGTTGTCGCCCGTCCCGACAATCAAGAGCGTGTAAAATACCATCATTGCAACAGCAACACAAACCACAAAGGAAGTACATAACTCATAAGGAATTAATACTACAATAACTTTGTATTCAGCATAGGTAAAATGTTACGTATCTGAACGCGTTTTGACCGCGATTAACATGTATTAGCAGAAAAAGAGAAAATGTTATATAATGACTTAGTCCGACAAAGAAAGTTAAGTTGAAAGCAACACAGCTCCAGGATGTCGATGTGGACTTCTCTGAAGAGGAAAAGAGTGTACCAGATTTTTTTGACTTTATTTGCAAGTTTTGGCAAGGATGTTAATCCGTGAGCGGGGAATTTGAGAGTTATGTACACCGGGATAAAAGTGTCTGAACCTACGAGTCAGCTCAAAGAAGTGGATTTGTTTTCCGTTAATGGAGTGGCTGTTAGAAAAAAAAATGGAAGATATTTTTCTGAACGTGCTTAATTTTATATATATATATATATATATATATATAACTGAAAATTAAACCGTGAGTAAAGTTTGAGCTTTTTGTTTATAATTTATAAATATGTTGCAACTGGTTTGTATTTACTTAGTAGGAACTTGACATTATGCTAAATTATTATTTTGTTGAACTACTGCCGGACTTAATTGTCTGGAACTAATTTTGTTTAAACTTAAGCATGATATTTTCGGGAAATACAGTTTGAATGATTCGAAAGATTAGGAAATATGCGCGTATTAATTTTAAATGTAAGCTTTATTTCTGGAGATTCTTGCTAGTTAAAAAGTTAGTAAAAATTTAGCATTTTTAATGGCAATTAAAACAACGAAAGAAAAAGTTGGTACTGAACTGTTTTCTATGTATTGCTAATTATTGCATTTCTAAAAAATGGCATTCAGAATATGATGTATATTAATATTTGAAACTGGAACAATTTGCAGTAGTAGTATTATTTGTTGGTTGTCTTTTTAACGATTTTGATGTTAGAAAATTAATGTTGACTTTTTAAGGTCAGCGTACGTAGTGTAAGTATTTCATAGATTTAATGTCAATAAATATTAAGTTTAGGTTCGTTTTTATTTAGACTTATTTATAAAATAGGTAAAAGTAGACAAAATTGTGAAAGGGTATATTCAGCCATTTCAATGACGAAGTTGGAGTAACATGGATTGAGGGTTTCCATTGTTTTGGGAGGTTCTCCACTTTAAACTTTCTTAATTTGTCCAGAATTGAGTGCTTTTAAGTTGTTGCAGATAAAAGTAAAACATGAGGTGACATTTAGAAAACCAAAAGCAAAGGAGACCTATTCGGATTGACGTCTTCCGTGTATGGATAATATCAAAAAGTTTACGAAGACAGGATGGTTTGGCACTCCTAACTATGACAACACGTAAGGTAAGTAGTCATTATTATGTAGTTTTTTTGCAATTCAACAATCTGGTTAAAAACAATATATTGCAGATAGTGCCAAAAAGTGAAGGAAATGTACAAACATTTTTTGAAACAATCTTAAAATAGAAAACGGAGAACTAGATAATACACCTTTGTCAAAATAGGTTACTGAAGAATATTAAATAAAAAATATATCATGCCTTGTTGGATTTCTGGTGTATACTTTTTGAACAATAAAGACAAGACTTGAAACACCAGAGAAATCGTAACAAAGGTTTTAAGGGGCGAAAACAGTAAGAAACAAGTAAGCTAGCTGTTTGAGAAGGAAGAATGATGACAGATATGTATTCCGAGACGTGATTGATATGAATAAAGTTAGTTTGAAAGACATGTGCTTCCCTTAAAACACTAAGAGAAAAATAGAAAATTCAAATTTACCGAAAATTTATTTGAAATTAATTGAAATATTTTTTGTTGTTCGAAATTTATTTTTATTTGCATTGTAATTAGTTTATGAGTAATACAATTTTTTCTACTTTTTATTACATGTTTCTTCTCCATATATTCGCGTTATCGGAATTAAGAATAGATACCTTCATAGGTGCTTAGCTTCCGAACTAAGAATCAGCGATTAAATGGTTCTAGATCCGTATGTTTAGTGTAAATCCATGTTAAGCGTATCATGTCCGAAATTAAGATTTATATCTTATCTTCGGGAACTTAAGTTTTTTACTTGTTATAATAGTTCATCTTTTCCAGTATACATGATTTATGTCATATTCAATCAACCATAACAGAGTTACTTAAGAAAAATTATCCAAAGATTTATGAATACATTCAAATTTTGTCTTAAGTAATGGAGATTTATGGTACAATTAATTTGCTTATACAACCTCTTATACACCTCTTTCACCGCCTAATCAATACTCATCTACTTTTACTCTCTATCTTGACCTACTACTGCATTGAAATCGCCCTGATTAACCTCTCCAATTTAATCATACATTCTTTTCCTTCTTCTTATCCAAAATATCAAAATTAAAATGATTGGAGAAGATAACGTCTGAGTATACACTGTACTCTTGCCAGTAAAATGCAGTATACCGTCTTACGGTTATAATTATAGCTTCCTTACAGTAATAAATTATGCGTACTACTACTTATCGAATTAGAATAGTGACAGACCTGCGTTTTCATAGTCTGAAGTGATTCAGAAAGCGTCGCGACCTGACTTCTTCGACGGCGCCAAGCGTTCAATAATAATAACTGGCACACTCGACGCCTTGCATCTTCTTTCCTCAACGGCGCCGTGGATGAAAAAATCCTTCCGCGAACTCTCTGTATAGATGATGGTGTTGAAGACGATCCATCCCTGTAAAAGATAGATACAAATTACTCATCTACAGATTGTATCACTTTTGTTTGCTTGTATAATTAATTCCGAATGTGTTGTGTGTGTATATAAAATAAATGTTAGTGAGACACGAAGTGGGAAATACTCGTATATGTAGAGAGCTAATTATAACCTGAGGAGAATAAAATTGTTATCGTACTTTTTACAACGTAATGTTACTAATTTTAGATGGGTTTCTAGTGATTGTTGCTTTATACCTTTTATTATATAAGAGGTAAGAAAACACCTGGAATACGTCACTATATATTAATTAAATTCGATGTGGATCAACAAACGCGTAATAAAAATCCTACGTCATCATTCGCAAGGTATGTGCATAATCCATATCTGATCGTCATGCTACTAATTCAATGCAATTTTAGTGGAATGAGTAACAACCATAATAATTACGTCTATGGTAAGAACATAGAATTTAAGCATACAAAAGTCATTTAAAATTTTCAATTACAATATTTGTTTCCGAATCGACATTTCTCTTGGAAATCCCAAAGTTCTTCTTCGTGGAATTTCAGCTTAATTCTTATAAATGGAAGATTCTCCACCTACATGTACAAAAAAAACCCACCAAATCTAACGCATAATTTTTTGGTTTTGCACCGGATTTTTACATCAATCTTTTATAAAAATGTGTTTCATTAACAACCATAGCTAGAAAAATCTATCTAACGTGTGTGCGTGTATGGACAAGTTCCCCTTTAAACGGAAAAGTTACTCGAAAATTTGTGAAAATTTGTTATAGGAAATTAGTTCGTATGGAGTATGTAATTGACCAGTTGAACAAAGGATTATTTATTGACAGAGAATTTTTTGTAAGTCTTTTTTAGTTACTATTTAGTTTTTAAAATGTAAATTAGTAGAAATGAAACAGAGAAAATTTTGAGGACACCAACACATCAAAAGATTGGGATTAATCCCGTACATACACTTGAAAATGTTTGTGGTTACAATTCTTACTGAAACAAGTAAAAAGGTGAATAAATTTTAACGGCAAACGTAAGCTGCATAAGCAGATACACCGAATTTGTAGTACGTCAGTCTTCTCTGGTCACTTGCCAAATTCTTTATTTTTGTTGCTAATGGAATAGATTCTTTTTGTTCTTTTTCAATGACCCATTTCGATAGACCCTATTTTGAAAACAACATATTCAATTTTGACAAATCAGTGGTTTATATATAATCCTAAATTTCTTTGCAGAAGGGGGGAGTGAACGTGAAGGCAGTGGCTTCAGCGGTACAACTTCTCTAAAGCAGTAAACTGTAGCTGTAGAAAAATAAAATAGTAGGAGATCCCGGGACACAACGATTCGTAAAGCGCTGAGTACTGTCAGCTAGTTCGTTATAGTTAATGATCACAGTTAATTACTTAGGGCAACGTATGCCGATGAACAGAAAACACTACGCTAAAACCGTTATAAGTATAGAAAATATTTTACATTTACACACCGATAAAAGTACAATAATTACATTTTCTACGCCGGGTTTACTTCTACATGTTAGAAAAATTCATATATTAATGATACTGGAAGTAATTTTAACGCAGTTTTTTAAGCAGAACACTGAATTTGCACTGTAGTAAAACACAAATACATAGAATTTTTGTATAACTATTAGAATAGTTTGGGCATAAAGGTGCACAAAGAGAAAGAAAAAGAGAAGGAACGGGAGAGCAAGAGAGAGAGAGAAAAATGAGCGAAATAGAGCGGGGCAGAGGGAAAGTAACAGAGAGGGAGAGAGGGTGGAGAGGAAAAGAGAAAGGAGAAAGAGAAAGAGAGAGGAAGAAGGAGTGAGTGAGAAAGGGGAGAGAAGGAGAGAGAGAAAAATATGAAGGGGGCGAGCACGACAAAGGAGGTGAGGTGCAGAAGAGGAGAGGTATGGGAGGATGAGAGCGATATAGGGAAAGAGAGAGGAGTGGGGAAGTGTTACTCACCGAGAAACTTGACACCGCGATCACGTTGGAAGAAATGTACTTTTTTAGCACCGAAGGAAGTGGAACATTGTCGCGGATCAAAAGAACCTTAAACTTAGTATTTTCGAGCACAGTTACCTCTGATTTTGAAGAACCGAATTGAATTGCATTTGAAGCACTGAATGAGTAAATTTGTAGAAACCAGGATGTTTATGGACGATTTGATTTAAAAACTAATAGTTTTGTCTCAACAGAATTTAAGAAATTATATTTTGTGTGTGAAAGTCGAAAATTTCGAATGATGCTTGTTACGTTCTATTTCATATTTTAAAAAATGTAATGCGTCATTACTGTAAAAACCCTAATTCAGTTCCTATTTATTTAAATTTACGTTTACTACATTTCTATAAATTCAACGCACAAAGATAGACAACCAGCTTTATTTAATTCAAGGTCTACATGTAAATGTTTATATTTCTGGTTCCTTATTGATACATGCATACTTTTGAAGTAGAGATATTCATGCGTGTTGTTAAAGGTTTGTTGGGCGATATAGGATGCGTACACTTTGGTAAAGTTGACGTTCACTTTTAAAAACAAAAGTTGTATTTTTCTCCATCGTGTCTATCTTATATGACAATGACAATTTTAGTGATCTTTTAATAAAACAAATGTTTGTTTTGTGTTTAAAACAGCAAACAAACACTTGTTTATGGAAAGATCACTAAAATTGTCGATGTTACATAAGATAAACAAGCTATAGAAAAAATAAAACTTCCGTTATAAAAGTGAACGACAACTTTTACTAAAATGCACGCATCCTATATCGCCCAACAAACTTCTAACAACACTCATGGATGATATCTCTACTTCAAAGGCATGCATGTATCGATAAGGTACCAGAAAGTATAATAAAACATTCAGACCTTGAATTAAATAAAGGACAAGTAAAGTTGGTTGCCTATCTATGCGAATTGAATTTATAATAATGTAGTATACGTAAATTTAAATAAGTAGGAACTGAAATGGTTTTTTACAATAAAGAGGTATTGATTTTTTTAAAATATGAAATAGAACATATCCCCCCAGGCAAAATTAAAAGGTCAATGTAGGAAACAGAAGCAACGGGTTTGAAGGCCCAATATACCGGCGACAAAGCAAACAGATCTAGAGGACTATAGGAAAAGGAAAGGTATAGGTTAGCAATCAACGAAAACAAAGGTGAAATGGCATTGACACTACAAAAGTCGTCAAAGGACGGATATCTCTAATAAAGAAACAGTAAAGCTTCAAACATCTGGAAAAGAATTGGTTTCTTGCGAAAAACAAAAAGCCAGAAAAGAAACGAGGAAGAAAGTCAATAGTAAATGCAAAAACGCGACAACTGTCGAGTCTCAAAGTGTGCTAGGGTACGTCAAGAACGATGGATAAAAAATTGATATACTTAAAACTGCGGTAACAAAGAATCGAATCAAAAGGACAATCGAAGAAAAGAATAGCTAAAGAGATCGAAGAGTTGTCTAAGTCATAGTTTCCGAAGAACAGAAGAAAGGCCTAGAAAGCACATACCACAGAAAGAGGATTGAAAATTAAACGAAGTCAGTGTTATGACTGACAGTAAGAAAACCAGCCAAAGGAAAGGGAAAGGAATGTGGAAGAAACGGAACGAAGAAGCAAACTAAAATTCAAAAACGCTATACAGCACAAGATCCTAAGGAAGAAGACAAAAAACTAAGTCTAGTAGTTAGGGTTGAACATGCGTATGTGCGTGATTGGGTCTATGTGTGCGTGTGTGCGACCCGCGTGTGTATTGGGAGTGTGTGTATGAAGTTTGTTGAGAGAGTGTGCTGAACCGCTTTGGTCGCCTCTTGCGACAAGTAGGCCATACCGTGAGACTATTCTAATCCGAACCTACTCGGGGATGACTACGAGGAGCGAAAAGAAAGAAATGCGTGTGTATAAAGTGTGTGTGTGTGTGCATGTGTATGTGTGTGCGTGTGTGTTTGTGTGTTGCGTGTGTGCGTGTGTGTTGTGTGTGTTTTGTGTGTGTGTGTTGTGTGTATGTATGAAGAAGCGTGCGTGCGTGCGTGCGTGCGTGCGTGCGTGCGTGCGTGCGCGCGTGTGCGTGCGTGCGTGCGTGCGTGCGTGCGTGCGTGCGTGCGTGCGTGCGTGTGTGTGTGTACGAAAAGAGCGATGCGAGGGTGTTGGACCGCTTTAGTCGTCTCTTACAACAGTAGGAACTGAAATGGTTTTTACGGTAATCAGGCATTAATTTTTTTTAAATATGAAAGGGAACATAACATGCTTTCAAATGATGATTTTTTAACGATATTCGATCGGTTTTGGTTTAAAACCACAGCAACGTGTGAAAACTTAGATCGGAACTTGGCGATAAAGCACCAATTCAAAACTATAGTTTACAAATGATTCGCAGAATTCAAGCCTGGAAGACGATGTTCGTATAGTGTGACTATGCACCTCTATTGTCACAACAAATTTCCATGCTGATCCATATAGGCATGTGACATATAGAAAGTTAGAGGTAAAACAAGACATACGATTTTGAACGAGCAGTTGCATATCGGGAATCTTTGTAGTCGATGCACCTCTCACAAGTTGAAAGACCCGCAAGAACAGGCATAGGTGATAACTGGTGCAAGGACATCGTAAAATATCCAATGATGATTTTCAAGTTCTGTATGTAACACCATAATAGGTGGCGAATGGTGGATTTACTCACGTAGGTTTAAAACTAGACAGTAATCAACTGATTAGGTGCTTCAAAGTGAACCTAAACTAACAAAAATGGTGGTTCACAAAGCGTTTCGAAAAAAAAAGTGGTTGGTTGTTTCTTCGAGAAAATTGTTGCATTACAAGATTAAAGTGTAGTTAATGTCAAGTGCTATACTACAATTTGTTTGCCGAAAGTTATCATCGAAATCAGAAAAATCAACGTAAACTGACGAACCATTGTTAATTATGACAATGCAAGCGCTCCACACAGTTCAATGATTGTAAAGTTTTTGACCAGAACGGACATTAAAAAAACGACTCATTGCTCATACTCTTCTTATTCTGAAATATGAAAATTAAAACCCATGGCGAGCGTATTACATTGCATAAAGGTAAGCATTTAATTCACTTGAATCAGAGGTGCCCCAATCAGAGTGGAAAAACTGCGTTGAAGATTGGTTTTTATCAATTTCAAGTGTATAGATACGAAAGGGGCATATGTTGAAAAACATTACTTAACGTCGTGTGTTTTCTATATTGTCCACGAATTTTAACAATGGCCTTCATATATTAAGCAATACAGTAAATAACAACCTTTTCAAATTTAATTTACTAATAAAATAAGACGACGAGGTTAATTTATTCTAATAAGACAAAACTCGCACGTATAATTGGTTAACAGAATTTGGAAAGAAATTGTCTAAAACATTTTGAATCCTGAATTCAACCGCGCAAGAGCAATTAATTATTAAGAAATCCACACAGTGTGACAGTTTCTCCTGCTTACCAGCAGGCCATAAACTGGCCGACAATACATGAGAAACGATGCAAGGCTCCTTATTACCTTTGAAATCGATAAAAACTATCAGTTAGAAAAAAGTTTTTGTGGTTTAATAACAACTTTTATATTGAAGGAGTGATATATTCATGTTAAAAAACAAGTAGACGAATGTTAAATTAAACTGAAACGTTTGCTTTGCAGGTTTGCGACGCGTTCACAACCACTTGGAAGGTTTATATCATTTATTCTTTATAGAGCGCCCCAGTTTTCCGCATAATAATATTATTATTTTTTATATCAACTTCGTTTCATAAAATAGAAAAATTTTAATTTTATTTGTTAACGGTTAAGTTAAATAAAAAGTATTAAACAGGTATTAGTTTTCACTTTTGCTGTCATCGAAATGATAAAGAATTTATAAATCTGTGCTGAAACTACTTCAATTTTAAAGTTAAACTTTTAAGTAGGCAGGAATTTGTGTAAAACCTAAATCAAAGTTAAAAGGCAGAAAACCCTTATACTTGTTCGCAATAAGAAAAAGATAGAAGCAACGGATGAAGCCAAAAGATTTTGAATTATAGGTTGAGAAACGTGTTGAGACAAATGAAATTATGAAACTGAAGCTGTTTAGAAGAAAAAAAATGTACAAAAAAGTTAATGAACAATGAACAATACAAAGACCTAAAATGAAGAAGCGTTGTTAAATAGAAGGTGTGTCAGCTAATGCATAAGGAAGTTTAAGCAAAAAGAAAAATTAACAATACACACACACACACGCGAGCACACGCACACGCACGCGCACACGCGCGCGCGCATACGCGCACGCGCCCACGCATACGCGCACGCACACGCACACGCACACACACATACACACACACACACACTTTTAGCAAAGTCTAAATCGAACTAGTAATTGAAGGATGGAAAAATAAGATTCCAGACAGGATTTGAACCTGTATCTTCAACTCTGACTGTCAATGCTTAGTTGACACAAACAATTTGCTATCACATCCACTACAAGCACTACATTTGGTTTTTCTCCAATGCTCTATTCAAAAGTACTGTATTGGCCAGGAAGCGATATTTTTACCTGGAAATTTTGAATTTTTCCGAACCGTTGCTTTTCCAAGCAAGGTAGGGATCTTCAACGTGTGTAACAACACACACACGGAACTTATATTTTACCTCTCGTCTGAACGAGGGTATTTTTGTCAAGAGTATTCGCCTAACATTTTTCAAGCAGACCGGGCCGGGATTCGAACCCGGGACCTTGGGTATTTTAGTCACACGCACACCAACTATACTACAAAGCCGGCTACATCCAGTATCTGCACTACAATTAATTTTCCAATGCTCCACCTGAAGGCACTAGATTGGCCAGAAAACGAATTTTTTTATCTGAAAAATTTGGAATTTCTCCGAGCTCGTGCTGTTCCAGACAAGAAAGGGATCTTTAACTTGGGTGACAACACTTACACGAGACCTCCATTTTACCTCTGATCCGCGCGAAAACGTACTTTGTGAAAAATTCTCGCCTAAGATTTCTCAAGCAGACGGTATTGGGATTAGAACCCGAGACTTTGGGCATAGTAGTCACACACATACCAACTACACCACGGGGCCGCCTATCCACTACTAACACTACATTTAATTTTCCAATGCTCCACCCGAAGGTACTACATTGGCCGAGAAGCGAGTTTCTTTTAGCTGGAAATTTTGAATTTTGCCGAACCCTTGCTGTTCCAAGCAAGGTAGTGGTATTTAACGTGCGTGACAACACACATACCAGACCATTTTACCTCTGGTCTGAACGAGCGTATTTTTGTGAAAAATGCACGTCTAACATTTTTCAAGCGGGCCGTGTCGAAATTTGAATCCGGAAGCTTGGGCATATTAGTTACACGCATTGCAACTACACGTCGAAGCCGCCTACATCCATTACCAACGCTACATTTAATTTTCCAATGCTTCACCTGAAGTACTACATAAGCCAGGAAGAGAGCTTTTTTACCTGGAAAATTTTGAATTCTGCCGAACTCTTGCTGTTTCAGTAAAGGAGCGGATCTTTAACGTGCGTGACAACGCTCACACACGGAACCTCCATTTTACCTCTCATCCGAACGAGTCATATTTTGTGAAAAATGCTCGCCTTACATTCTCAAGCGGACTGTGTCGGGATTAGAACCTGGGACCTTGGGTATAGTGGTCACACACATACCAACTACGCCACGGAGCCGCCCACCCACTACTAACACTACTTTTGAATTTCCCAATCCTCCACCAGGAGGTTAATTCATTGATAGGGAAGCGGGTTTTTTATACCTAGCAATTTTGAATTTTGCCAAACCCCTGCTGTTCCAAGCGGGGTAGGGAACCTAAAGGTGCGTAGTAACACACATACGGCACCTCCATTTTACCTATCATCTGAACGAGAGTGTATTTTTGTGAAAAATGCACGCCTAACGTTTTTCATGCCGACCGTGTCGGGATTTGAACCTTGGACCTTGGACGTAGTAATCATAAGCATACCTATGGATACTCCAGATTTTGCTGTAAACGATGTCAAAGGTGGCTTTGTGGCTCACTTGGTATGCGTGTGATTACTAAGGCTAAGGTACCGGGTTCGAATCCTGACACCTTCCGCTTCAAAAATGTTAGGCGAGCATTTTTCATAAAAAATACGGTCTCGTTCGGATAAGAGGTAAAAATGTTGGTCTTGTGTGTGTGTGTGTTCGTGTGTGTGTGTGTGTGTGTGTGTGTGTGTGTGTGTGTATTGTCATACACCTTAAACATCGCTAACTTGCTTGGAACAGCAAGGGTTCGGCAAAATTTCCAGGTAAATAGCTGGCTTCCTGGCCAATGCAGTACCTTCGGGTGGAGCATTGGAAGATCAAATGTGGTGCGAGCGGTGTCATACAACACTGGAAAAAAAATTTGGAACCTCTAGCTTTCTGTTTTAAAAGGTTAACAAATGCTCAATGAAAATACTCAGCATACGCAATCTACTTCACTACTAAGCTATTCATGAATGTGTTAGAAGAAAGATACTTTACCATTTCCATAGACCACAAACATCTAACGTTCTCCTCAAACAAAAATTGGAAAAATGTACTCCTAAATTTATACATCTGGAGTATATAAGTCAATATTCAATTCGGTAATCAAAAATGTTCGGTAAAGAAAATACCATCGTAGTCGCGTTAGCCAAGTTAAATGTAGTGCCACCAAGTAAACATAGGACTTGGGAGGTGTGTCCTTGGTGTCACTGCCTGCTAAGAAGTACATTCAAAGTAGAAAGCTTTTATTTGTCAAATTGAAATATTTGTAAGGTCAGGTGGTGGTTCAATAAATATTTCTACATAATTATTTACCATATATAGAAAGCCAAAAAGCTGTAGTTTTGAAACCCAAAGGTACTGCATTGGCAATGAAACAAGTTTTTTTTATCTGAACATTTTGAATCTTGCTGAACCATTGCTGTTATAAGCAAGGTAGGGATCTTTAACGTGCATGACAACCCTCACACACGGGACCTCCATTTTACCTCTCATCTAACGAGGGCGTATTTTTGTGAAAAATGCACGCCTAACATTTTTTAAGCGGATCGTGTCGGGATTCGAACCCGCGACCTCAGGCATAGTACTCACACACATACGAACTACGGCACGGAGCCACTGCCCTAACCTGCCGCAAAATCTCATTGTACTAAATGTTTACTGATCGTTTCGCTCAGAATTCAAAATGCGTGTAAAGATGACAATGGCACAAACTTACGGAGAACCTCTTCACTTACTTGACGAATTCCTTGCAAGCTCAAATAAACCATTGGCTTAAAATCAATCTACAAAATAACTACTTCTTCACTTCCAAAACATAAGACCAGTATGGGCACGAAACACAACCGAACTTTTAAGTTTAATGGACTAAATATTTCAAATCACGTTTTCATTCATTGCAGGGGCAACCAAGGACTCTTACAAGGAGTTTATGAGGGTCCATACAAAGCTATTCGCAAGAATAACAAGACCATCACAATCCGAAGCAAAAAATCTAAAAAATACATTATCCATTAATCGGGTCAAACAAGCATATCTGTAGTACGAAGTCGTAATACCAACATACCCAGCCAAAGACAAACTATAAATACTGCAAGAAAAACCATGAAATCTGATAGAGGAGTACACTTTGCCGAAAAATGCTTTACGGTGTATTATGACCAACTAGGTATGCACGCGTAACATCTATGTTCGCATGCAATCCGCAATACAAGGTACCATAAAATACGATGCGTTTGCTATTAATTCGCATAAATTAAGCCTGCGAATTAAAATCCTTCTAGAATCTGTCAGTCACGTCATCAACAAAATCGAGTAGTGCTACGTGTAAAACTGGCGTTAATGAATATTTGAAATTTACTTTACCACGGAACATAACACGAAAAAATGCACCAACTAGCTTACAGTGACGAGTGAGGGATAGATTCTATAAAGACGAATGCAAAATCATTTAAGAGGTTGGTAAACTAACATTTTACCTACCATCTGAATCGTCGGAAAAATGCTGGGAGCCAACCCACCTGGAACTGATCTTTTAGGCTCAATAGACGGTGAGAGATCTACAAGACGACGTAAGGATTATTTCTTATCTCCACAGGCTGATGGAACCCTTTGTACACTGGCGTTCTCCTATTAAATTAAACTAAGCACAAATTATAATGATAATACTCCACGCTGTTTACTTAACCTATATTTAAACACAAAAATCTCACAACCAACACAAATAAACTAAGCTCTACCCTAACTGGTCAAATTGCGTATACCTAAACGAAAAAATCTTACTTTTATTCCAGTTTAATTATCCAACAAATTGGACTGCTACCTGTAAATTTCTATAATTACAATTGTGGTACTAGTTTCTATTACATTCCGGTTTTATTAAACGGGCACCAACGCAAAAGTTTGAATACTGATAAATTATTGTGTAACTAATGAAATATGCGTCAACAAAATATAGAGCAGGTAGTTAGTTAAAATTGTATCACTTGAGCTTTTGGTTCGAGTAAAGGTTCAACCATACTTTTCAGAGCAATACAAACTTAGCTGTCAGTAATACACAATCCTACTGGGGTTGACGGAAGGTATTTACTACAGAAACAGTTTCACAATGTAACGGCAATTTATTTAATTCCGCGATCGCCTTCACAAGCTTTTTATTACTAGCAAGCCCGAATTTCTAAAATTACCGTTGAGCGAATTACTGAAAATCGGTTCATCTGCTTGACGATCGCGCCAAAAGCTTGTCTTTAACGATATGAATCTGGATGAATGCGAATGAATGCACGAATTTAGTTGAATTATCCTTTCCATTATGCGATGGCGGTATTTATGATCTCTATTATTTTAGGGAATTACCCATTTTCTGTATTCACACGGTTTGTATGATTGGAACTAAACTTGTGGTAGGAGATCAAGGAATTTTCGATACATGGCACTATTAGGTACTTCCACGGTTGCTATTTAATATTGACAAATGTGTAGGTCCGATATGCCTTAAAGTTATATTATTTTATGAGATTCTGTCTGTTTGAGTAATTGATAGTAATTTCGGTTATTTCCAATGTATGAGAATGTTTTCACATACGCGTTCATAGGATGATTAGTCATGGACAATATGTTGGTGTTTTTTTAATTTGGCACGCCTATAGTGAAGTCCCGGTTTTTTAATTGCTGGTTGTAAAAGAATGTTCTAAGTACTTTACTATTTATTTCGGTATTCTAATTTAATAAGATTATTGAATAGTCCCATTATAAATTGCATACTATCAAACTTCTATAAAATTTTAAGAGTATTTTTTACTAAAGCTCCAGAACTAGCTACAATTTATGTGTTTTTCCTATATATGAATATGAATATTAATAAATCCCGTATTATTAGATGCACATAACTCCACAACTTCTTAAAAGTAATTTATTTCAAGATATAAGAGAAGAACATTTTGCAATGAGAAACTACTTTCGCTTAAAACTATGCAAGAGGTTAACTGGAAGCGTCAGTGCAAAGAACGACCAATACGCTTGCTGGCCACATGCTTTTAGTTGCATTAGGTTAACCATATTTAATACAAGCCTCAACGTGCTTATAATTAAAGCTCAAAATCCTTAGTGGGGCCACTATATTTAATGGACTGGTACAATCTGTGTAACTTACTACTCTATATATCTACAGTACAAAAATGTCTAATCTTCGACAGAATAAAAACAACAAATTGCTAATAAGTAAAGTTATAAGCAGGATAATAATATAAAACTAACGCAAAAATAAAGAAACAAACTTACATTTTCTTATTGACGCTCCTTGTTGGTGTAATTTCGGCTAAAGTTAGAGATTTTCTTCTTGTACTATTAGGATATGTTGCTAATTCATCAATGGCTCTTTTTAGTTTACATTTTATTTCTTTATTCTGGTTGTTGGATAATGGCGGTCGAATGGTGAATTTGCGAGATGATGATACGGGCGTTCTTATTGATTTACTGATAATTTTCTCTGGACGACCATTTCTAACGCCATCACCACAACCAGATAGTTTGGTAGGGGGTGTCGCTTCTGCTAGTTCTATAAAAGACATTGTATTTTCAGAATAAATATAAATAATGCTGCTGTTACGAAAACAATATATGACAGTTCTATCGCACTGGAATCTTGATCAAACTTTTGTTTCCCAATAAATAGTTGTTGCGACAGCTGACGACAAATCAAAATTTGGAGATTTAGTGTGTCCTACAAGTGCATACAATTTTGAGATGCAAAAATTTTTAGATTTCTCTGCTAAATATTAAGCTATGTGGAAAGAAGTGCACTAAACTTAAAAAACAATAAACATTTTATTAATAAAATAGTGATTTTCACCCATGCATGTTTCGAAAATGTTTGCCACATAATTTAAAGAACGAATTGTAAGTTACATAACTATTCTGAAGGCATCAGATCTCGTCGCATAATACTTGACAAATTTTATGAAAAGAAGATATTCCCTGAAATAACATAAACTCAGTGGAATTCTATACAAACTCTGAAGAGATTAACTTGTGCATACTCTAATAAATGACAGTGTATGAGAGCAAATCTTTTTTATAATTAAAGAACAAGCACGATCACGTCCAAGTTGTTATTACAAGAGTAATACCTAACAATTTGTTTTTCCTTTTGCGCATTTTTAACGTAGCATTAAAACGTGATCAATATTTCCGGTTTCAAAATCAGTGCTAACCGGTGCAAATATGTTATATTCGGAAGCGGACAAGAATCCAATTTAAGAATTCCATTTTCCTAAGCCATCTCGGTGAAAGAAATCACCACTTTGGTGAAATGATCACTATTAATCTCCATATAAAAATCACGCAGACTTAATACGCATAGAAAGAGCTCTTAATGTTTCTTGCAAAACCTTCAAATTCTATGAACGATATCATTTTATATCTTCTTGTCCCGATTTCTCTCGCCTCGTTAACATCTAGACAACTCTTCATTCATTTTTTTCTTAAAACTTTTTACTTTCATTTTCTTCATCGTTTCATCTACCTAGATTAGCCACATCTTTCGTGGCCTACCTCTTTTTCTCGAACCATCCACTCATCCTTTATGTACTTTCTTCACTAAGCACTTCTCACTTGTTGTTTCCACATGACAAAGCCATCGCAGGAGGTTTCTTTCAAACTTCGAGCCTTTATTACTCATTCATTGCCGTATAAATATCATCGCTAGCGCTCTTATATTTTTCGAGGAAAACCGCAACGGAAGCCAATTTAAGGTTGGTTTCAGATTTTTACGTTTGTGCTCCTTAGTTCTCTAACAATTAACGTCAGTGTTCTCATGACTTCCGAAAAAACACTAAAATACTTGAAGTTTGTTGGGGCGGAGTCATATCAACGTCTACCTTTAAGTTTTTAACGCAGAACAATATGTGCAGATCGTGCTTAGTGTTTTTTATATTGTTCCAAAGGACATTGTTATCGCACTTATGGTTGCGAAATAAATCAAAGGAATTGCAGAAGAAAGCAAACTTAATGTTTGATTTCCGTTTTTGTTCAATAAAATTTAATTTTACATTAAAATTCCAATGATTAGCTAATGTTCATATTTTCCTAAAAGAACATAACGTATTGGAAGGCAATAGCTTAATGGCCGAGTTTCAGTTTCATTAATAGTGTTTTAACAGTGATGATTCAACGATTTTTCTTAAAGCTCTTGTGCTTTCAAAATGGAGCAATAAAACCGTGGAGAAGGTGCACAACTTTAATGGTCACTTTTTATTTATTAATACACGAAACTGCTGCAGATGTTGCTGCAGTAGTACTCTTTACCGCTTTAAAGAATATGGTCAGTGCTGTGACGAATTCCGATAGGAACCAGACAAACTGTTAAGCCTTACACCGTCGTATAAGTAGATAGGTTATATCTGTTCTGCCTCAAAAAAAGCAGCTTTCTTTATTATACTCCCGCCGGTGCGGTACGCGAGCCACTACAGTCAGTTGGTAGCAATGATGAATAATTGCAAAAATGATGCGCAAATAAGATATTACGTCACACAATTATTCAAAATTACTACATCACATAAAAAACGAGAAGAGTACTTACGTAAACGGTAGGACTTCTCACAGCATTACTCCATTATGGCGGCAGCTGGGATCGGGAAGCATTGAGGGCGTGGGTGATCGTTGGCCCCGGTCGAATCCAAATTCGATTTGTCTTCTTTCTGGTGTAGAGGTACGGTAAGGAAGACAGGTAGAGGTACGGTAATTGGGTGTAGCAGGAAACCTACATATCGAAAAATGAAGACACGATAAGACACAAAGATAACTACATTCGTCCACATCTGGCTCAATAGTCTCGACGTGTCCGGAAATCCACCACTTCCTCTTTTTGCACTCCGCGTCGGCGTAATCTCACGCAAACGCAACTATTTCAAGCGACGGAAATACACGCACGTCTTTTTAAAATTATTGCCGCAAAATCCTTACAAATTAAAGCTAAATTTGGAAATGTTTACGGCCGATTTTTCGGCACGTAACATCTTATGGAATTAACATGGAAAATCTAAGATCCATTTTGCAAATTTTTGACTAACTATAGAAATCTCCATAACGAGGAGCCAGGTCCATTCTAGTCATATCTTGTGCCTGTGAGAAAATTTGTTTATATATCAAACACCTATGATTAGGCATAACAATAGATAAAAAAAGCAATAAATAAACAAAAATTAAAATTTATTGGATAATTTATACATACATTAAGAATAATAGTACATTCTTATATATATATATATATATATATATATATATATATATATATATATATTATGTAAGGGGGGGGGGGTACAAGGCTTCTAAGGGTAGATTTGTGTTAATAGGGGTGTATGCCAAACAATAGGATTAATATATCAGATCTAATAATTTAAAAAAAACTATATTTTGCTGTACTTTACATATGCTAAAGTATGTACCATTTTAGTTTGAAAAATATGTGCCAAAAGGTAGACAACATGACTTTATGACGTTGATACAATGCACGGTACTTAAGGTTTTATACTGAGTTGATATTTTATGAGCCAGTGAAAGTACATTTGCCGTCGGAAAGCCGAACGCATTTATGGATATCTGCAACCAACAAAGCGTCCAGGTCGTGTGTAAATTATTTTGGCTTTTCTTTTAATAGAATCAACTTTTGGACGAATTGTAAAATCAAAATTAAAAGTGAATAGAAATATAAAAGGTTATTGGAGAATTGTGAAGTGTTTTTGGACCAATAGTAGAAATTAAGAATATTATAAAGACTGTAGTGAAGGTATTTTGGACACGAAAAGAAAGACGAATTGTTATTGGATATTGTATGTTTTAGAATTGTAATTCAAGTAAGCTAAGGTTGTTGATCTTATCGCTAAGCGAAATAAATAAAAAAAATTCTAATTTCGATTATGTTCAGATAAAGACGTGTTTTACAAAACCTGCGTTAAAAGTTGTACAAATATTTATTGAAATAAAAGTTTATGTGTATTAAAGAGTTTAATTTAATAAAGTGAGAGTAATAAGAAGCATCGATAGTAAAGGCAACGATTATTAAAGAAGATTTGGAGTGGTTAATAGTGCGACGGGAAAAGCGACGATTTATTTAGGTGTGAGCAAGATTGGTGTTGGTTTTGAGTAGATTTGGTTAAACGGCAGCAGGAGATTTGAGTGGATATAGAAGGCGACGACGATATTGATAATTTTTGGAGTGATTTGAGCAGATTAACGGCAGTAAGGACATCGTGTGGATATTAAAGGAATAGCAGGACAAGGATTGATTTAAAATAGGACGGCTGGATTGATTTGGATTGAGCAAGGAGAGGATTAATTGGAATACGAAGCAGGGAAACAGGAGAGCAGTAGATTACGAGGAAGAATTAACGCAGGGAAGTAGATATAACGGTTTTTTTTAAATTCTAAATTGGGGTAAAATTATTTCAGATTTGGGGTCAACGAAATTGGTTAAGAACACCTGGAGGCAATACGCAAGTGGATTACGTTTGAGAATCCTTGTGAAGGTGCGTACGGTGATTACGATCTTGAGCCAGCAGTTTAAAAGCAGGCCTTCAGCGCGGTATAATTCAGGTAAGTACCGTGAATATCTTAAAACGTCAAAATTAAAGTCATAAATAGTATACATAAATTAATTTGGCACCAAGCAACTTTGATCTGTTAAAATTTGGCATATATAGTAAATCAGTGCATTAAAAAAGTGGTAAAACAAACGAGGGTGCAGTTTGGTTGGGTAGTGCACATCTACTCACGATTGAACTCACGGTGAGTAAGGTGAACACCCTGAGATTAAGGTTTCATATAGTCGAGGCATAACATATAGTAAACAGTAAATAAATAACCAACCAAACGTTGCTAAAGCACCTCGAATATCAGTCATTTATTGAATACTATAATAGGGACGACGACAAAAGTCGTGTAGCAAATTTTGTGTGGAGTAAACAAGCAAAAGTAAAAGAAGTTAGTAGCTAGAAGAAGGTTGTAGGTGCAAGTAGGTAGGTGGTAGAAGAAGGTGGCAAACCCAACGTGAGGCTCGAGAAAAAGGCTAGATAAGTATTAGAGTGAAAGAGAGTAGAATACAGGATCCCGAGATTAGGTGGGGACCGCAGTTTTTTCTTTATTTTACAGAAAACGAGTTCAAAACTAGGAAGCAGAGATGACGGACGCGGACGCGAAAAGGATCACGAGATCGGGACGGATATACGGTGTTGAAATGGAGTTAGGGACACAAGACATAGAGCTGGACGCAGGGGGAGACATACAGGAGACGGACGTGAGGCAGACAGAGCTGGAGGTGACAAGCATGGACACGGACCAGGTGACGGTACCGGAGGTTAAGGAGACAGAAACTGCAGGAAACCAGGACATAATACGACTCCTGATGAATTTAACTAACAAAATGGAAACTTCTCACACGGATCTACAAACGAATTTAACGAAAAAATTTGAAGAATCACATAAGGAACTGACAAATAAAATTACGGAATCACATACGGAACTGACAGACAAAATTACAGAGACACATACGGAACTAAGAACCGTTAAAACAGAGTTGACAGATAGAATTACAGAGATACATACGGAACTAAGGAACGAGTTTAGGGCGGCGCACGCGGAACTGACGGCGAAAATGAACTACACGCAGGACTATTTACTAACACAAATACAGATTGTAAAGGACGACATGCGGACAGAGGTCCAACAACAAGTAGACAGGGTTGACGACAAGTTGGAACACACACGGGTACATTTTCAGGGAGATTTGAACGCGACACGGACGGACCTAAGAACGGAAATTAAGACACGTGTAGACACTGTGGAAGAAACGATGATTAGCGGGTTTTCGAATTTAAGTACAGAAATACAAACATGCGACAAAAGACATATGACCAACTACAGAAATCTAGGACAAACTTTAGAGACGATACAAAACGAAAATGTGCACGGTAGGACGCAACTGGACGAAAAACTTGACGACAAAGTCACGGTATTAGAAACCAGGGTAGGACATGACGTTAGACAAATACAAGAAAAATTGGAAGACCTAGAAAGGAGGCGCGTTGGACTAGACTACGGACAGCACGTTAGGTTAAACCGGGACGCATTACCGAAGTTTGAGGGACGTAGGACAGAACAGCCCATGGGATTCTTGGATCGACTAGACGAAATCGTAGGGACTGAAAACGAGAGAACAAAACTACAGATCGTGGGGGCAACTTTGACGGGCAACGCCGAAAAATGGCATAACATCATTCGAAAACAATACGACACGTACGATGATTTTAGACGACTTTTTATAGAACAATTTTGGAGCAATACACACCAGACCGACATAAGGACGAATTTAATTACCGGACATTACAGCAGGACTCATGGCACACGCGAAGAATACGCGATTGACAAGTTTAATCAGGCACAACACTTGACACCGAAATTGGGCGAGGACGACATTGTACTACTACTAGCAGGACATATGGAACCGGAAGTTACAAAGGTGGTAGTGGTACAAAATGTCAAGACGTTGAGGGAATTCTTAGGGGTAATGAGAAACTTTGATTTAGCGACAGCACTGGAGGCGAAAACGCGGACAAATTATTGGGAGCAAAACAGGGGTCATAGGGAAGACAGCCGACGACAATCTTACTACGAAAACAGACCAAATTACAGACAGGACAACTTTAACCACGGACATCGGAATCATTGGGGACACGAGGTACGTAGACGACCATATTACAATAGGGATCACAGGGAAAATGGATACAATGGACAAAACAGATACCAGCACGGCAACCACGAGGGTGACGGCCGGACGACTGGGAGTGGAATACAAAATGGAAACAGCCGGACAGACAGGGACGTAAACGTCCAGCATATGACGACGAGCGCAATTACAACGGACCCAGATAGGATTGAGGTGGTGCAGATTCACGAGACGCCACAGGAACAAAAAAAAAACGCGAATTTTTGGACGACCGACCGCTTAGGAGTAAAGATTGACGTGTGTTATAGTATAAGGGATTTATTGTTAAACAGTTACATTTTTAATAAAAAGAATTTGTTATTTATAAATATTAGTTTAAGGGATTGTGTATATGTTGCTTTAGTTGATAGTGGTTCACAGTTGTCGCTGGTGAATGAGAGCGTGGTAGTCAAACATGGAGAATTTTTAAAGGGACGAATAGGAACAATTGATGGGGTTAATTTATGGTCAGCGATGAACAAAAAGCTAACGACGATTTATAATGTTATCCGTGTACCGATATATATAGGAAATAAAGAAGCAGGGGATGCAGAGTTTTTAATTACAAAGGGGTTACAGTTAGACTTCATATTGGGTATGGATTTTATAGAGGATTTTGGGATGAATATAGATGGAAAGGATAGGTCAATTAGGATATTTGATAAAGATAGGTTATGGGTGGTGCCTACGGTTAGTTCAAAAATAGGAATGGAAATGATATAGATAGTACAGGATTAGGAATGATTAAAGAGGATAATTATGGACGGATTGAAGTGCGATTATGTAATATGTTTGCGAGATTAATTAATGATGAACAGATAGGAAAGTGAGTAATGAAATTAAGATGAAGCTAGGGATTTGTTTAGTAAATATATAGGCTTGTTTAATGAAGAGCCAAGATTTGCGAGGCGGTATGTGCATAAGTTGGAGGTCACGGAAGACAGCGGTTTTAATACAAGGGTGTATCCAATTCCGTTTGCCATAAGAAATAGGGTTAAAATAGAGATAGACAAAATGTTAAAAGAGGGTATTATCGAACCAGCGAAAACTCCATATGTGAACCCAGTAGTTATTGTACCAAAACCCAACAAAAGGGATATAAGGATTTGTTTGGATGCGAGGAAGTTGAATGCGATTACGAAACCGCAGTACGAACAACAACAAGGGTTGGATAATTTGTTGTATAAAGTATATGAAATGAAGATTTTCAGTAAATTAGATTTAAAAAATTCGTTCTGGTTAATTCCGTTGCATGAAGACAGTAAAAAGTTTACGGGATTTAGTATCGAAGGCGAGATTTATATGTTTTCTGTAGTTCCGTTTGGTTTAAGTAGTTCTTCAGCAGCACTTGTAAGGGCTATGCAGAAGCTGTTTAACGAATATGAATGTTTCTGTTCGCATTATGTGGATGATTTGTTGATTTTTTCAAGGAACGAGCAAGAACACCTGGAGCATTTAGAAAAGGTGATTAAACGACTGGACGAAGGGGGTTTGAAGCTGAACGTAGAGAAATGCGAGTTGTTTAAGAGCAAGGTTACGTATTTAGGGTTTGAAATTAGCGAACAAGGGATGAAAATTTGCAATAAAAGATTGGACGAGTTGAAAAATATTGCACAACCGAAGAATGTGAGAGGATTGCGAGGATTTTTAGGGGTTCTAAATTATTACAAACGGTTTATACCGAGGTATTCTGAAGTGTGTGTGCCGTTGGTGAGTTTGTTAAAGAAAAAAGAGAGATGGAAATGGACTGCTGAACGAGAGAAGGCGTTCCAGGATTTAAAAGGTGCGTTTTATACAGAGTTAGCGTTAAAATATCCAAATTTTAAAGACGATTTTATTTTGAGGACGGATGCGTCGAAATATGCAATCGGGGCCGAGTTGGTGCAGATTCAGGATGGAGCTGAAGTACCAATTGTTTTCATTTCAGGGTATTAAAAGACTGCGAAACCAGGTATGCGACGGCAGAGAAGGAGATGTTGGCCATAGTATATGCAGTGAAAAGTTGCGTTTTATTTGTTAGGTAAGAAATTTTTAATAGAATCCGACAACACGGTGGTAACGTTCATGAAGAAAAGGAGTTTCTAAACAGTAGGTTGTATAGGTGGGCATTGGTGTTACAGGAATACGACTTGAAATTAAGCATAAACCAGGAAAGGAGAATGTGACAGCGGATTTTCTAAGCAGACCGCAGGTGGAATCGAATCAAAACATAAAGGGTTGTTTAATTGCTTTGCAGGAGTTCAGGGATGTTGGTCGGTGGACAAACGCCAAGCTTATAGAGACGCAGAGGCACAGTGAGGTGAGCTCGATACGCGAGAAACTAACGAGAGAAAATATGGAAGAGTACCGGGATTTACCATCGTAGGGCAGTTTGTGGTAAAAGGATAGGGATGCAGAGCTGGTAGTGTTATCAAGAGACGTAGCTGTTGAAATTATAGACGAAATTCATTTAAAATTCGGACATATAGGAATCAGAAAACATTTTTGGTATTTAGAGAGGCGTTTTATGCAAGAAATGATATCACGGTGATTAAAGAAAGGATAAATCGGTGTGAAATTTGTATTCTAGGTAAAGACAAGAACGTGGTGTTGCAGAATACGCCAATGAACGTGAGCGTAAATGGACCGTTGGAATTAATAGCGATTGATTATTTAAGCAACCTGATTACGAGTGAACAGGGGTATCGACACATATTGGTGATGGTAGACGTTTTTCTAAATTTGTCAAATTATTTCCGGCAAGACGAAGTAACACGGTGCATGCATTGCAGTCAATTGGAGAATTTGAAAGCCAGGTCGGGAAGATGGAAAGGATTTTGGTAGACAACGCGACGTATTTCAACAATCAAAGATTCAGGAACGGGTTAAAAGGGCAAATATTAAAGTATCATTTAGCAGCATACGGCATCCGAAAGCTAATCCATGCGAACGTTATATACGAGAGGTAATAAAATATCTACGATTGGCGACACAGGAGCATCACGACAGATGGATTAGATATCTGCCACAAATAGAAAATTTTATGAATAGCGTACCGAGTTCGGTTACGAAAACATGTCCGGTAACATTGATGCGAAGGATTATACCAGCTAGACCATGGAGGGAGGAAGTCGAGATACAAGACATAACAGAGTTGTTAGGTAGTGCTAGGCGTAGAATGGAAAGGATGCAGCGTAGGGACATCGAGTGAAGGTGTAGGAAAATTAAAAAAAGAACAACTTTTGAAATAGGGGATCTGGTAGTAGTAAAACGATTAAGGGTTTCAAACCGCGACAGAAACATTTGCGCGAAGTTGTTGTTTCCTTATGAAGGGCCGTACAAGATCACGCGTATTTTTGCTGAAGGAAATACGTTTGAGCTAGATAATATGACAGGGGGATATCGCGGGCGTTTTCACTTGGAGAATTTATACCCATATAGAGTAGTACAGGAAGAGGGTTTAATAGGATAGGTTATAATGTAGTTCATGCAACGGAAAGTTTAGTTTTGTTTTTGTTATTGTCATTTATAGTATAGGTTAGAATATAGCGTAGTATGATAGATGTGAGAGAAAGGCGAATAGGGGCTGCCAAATTGAAATGAAACAACGAAAGAGTGATTTTAAATAAAAATTAGAAATTTCTGCACACCAGGGGAAGAGAAAAACATACGAAATTTCCAATTTCATTAAAAATCAGTGGGGCCAATATTATGTAAGGGGGGGGGTACAAGGCTTCTAAGGGTAGATTTGTGTTAATAGGGGTGTATGCCAAACAATAGGATTAATATATCAGATCTAATAATTTAAAAAAAACTATATTTTGCTGTACTTTACATATGCTAAAGTATGTACCATTTTAGTTTGAAAAATATGTGCCAAAAGGTAGACAACATGACTTTATGACGTTGATACAATGCACGGTACTTAAGGTTTTATACTGAGTTGATATTTTATGAGCCAGTGAAAGTACATTTGCCGTCGGAAAGCCGAACGCATTTATGGATATCTGCAACCAACAAAGCGTCCAGGTCGTGTGTAAATTATTTTGGTTTTTCTTTTAATAGAATCAACTTTTGGACGAATTGTAAAATCAAAATTAAAAGTGAATAGAAATATAAAAGGTTATTGGAGAATTGTGAAGTGTTTTTGGACCAATAGTAGAAATTAAGAATATTATAAAGACTGCAGTGAAGGTATTTTGGACACGAAAAGAAAGACGAATTGTTATTGGATATTGTATGTTTTAGAATTGTAATTCAAGTAAGCTAAGGTTGTTGATCTTATCGCTAAGCGAAATAAATAAAAAAAATTCTAATTTCGATTATGTTCAGATAAAGACGTGTTTTACAAAACCTGCGTTAAAAGTTGTACAAATATTTATTGAAATAAAAGTTTATGTGTATTAAAGAGTTTAATTTAATAAAGTGAGAGTAATAAGAAGCATCGATAGTAAAGGCAACGATTATTAAAGAAGATTTGGAGTGGTTAATAGTGCGACGGGAAAAGCGACGATTTATTTAGGTGTGAGCAAGATTGGTGTTGGTTTTGAGTAGATTTGGTTAAACGGCAGCAGGAGATTTGAGTGGATATAGAAGGCGACGACGATATTGATAATTTTTGGAGTGATTTGAGCAGATTAACGGCAGTAAGGACATCGTGTGGATATTAAAGGAATAGCAGGACAAGGATTGATTTAAAATAGGACGGCTGGATTGATTTGGATTGAGCAAGGAGAGGATTAATTGGAATACGAAGCAGGGAAACAGGAGAGCAGTAGATTACGAGGAAGAATTAACGCAGGGGAAGTAGATATAACGGTTTTTTTTAAATTCTAAATTGGGGTAAAATTATTTCAGATTTGGGGTCAACGAAATTGGTTAAGAACACCTGGAGGCAATACGCAAGTGGACTACGTTTGAGAATCCTTGTGAAGGTGCGTACGGTGATTACGATCTTGAGCCAGCAGTTTAAAAGCAGGCCTTCAGCGCGGTATAATTCAGGTAAGTACCGTGAATATCTTAAAACGTCAAAATTAAAGTCATAAATAGTATACATAAATTAATTTGGCACCAAGCAACTTTGATCTGTTAAAATTTGGCATATATAGTAAATCAGTGCATTAAAAAAGTGGTAAAACAAACGAGGGTGCAGTTTGGTTGGGTAGTGCACATCTACTCACGATTGAACTCACGGTGAGTAAGGTGAACACCCTGAGATTAAGGTTTCATATAGTCGAGGCATAACATATAGTAAACAGTAAATAAATAACCAACCAAACGTTGCTAAAGCACCTCGAATATCAGTCATTTATTGAATACTATAATAGGGACGACGACAAAAGTCGTGTAGCAAATTTTGTGTGGAGTAAACAAGCAAAAGTAAAAGAAGTTAGTAGCTAGAAGAAGGTTGTAGGTGCAAGTAGGTAGGTGGTAGAAGAATATATATATATATATATATATATATATATATATATATTTTATATGCAGATCTTATATTTTAACATCATATAATAAATATTTTATAATCATTTACAGCTTAAGCGTTGTTTGTGATCAATTAGTGCCCGATGGGTAACGTTGCATACGAACCAGGAGTAACGTTTGTTGTCCCCTGCACTTAAAGTAAATTTTCTCATGTACTACTATGAACGTCATGCATCACTCTGGATTAAGTTATGAGTAACAAATACTCTCGTAAACTCTTCTATGCAGCGGACATAAACATCGAACAAAATTCTATTTTTCATCACTGATTTTTCAATTCCTTCTATTTCTTGGTACCGCCGAAATTTTGAAGGGTACGTGATCGTGCATTTGTTTCATCTTCTTCCATTAATCGTGAGAATTCAGGCTCCTTTTCTTCACTTGCTTAACAAATCCTCTTCACATACATCTTTGATCGTATTCCAATAAAGTCTGTCATAAATCGCCTATTATTTGCATTCTTCATCGTGCCCAATACTTTCCTATTAACTAAAGGAATTCCATAAATCCCGACGGTTTCTATGTATCCGACTGGGTAGAAAAGAAGATAAAAGACTTGAGCAGCGATTTAAACTTCAAACTACGGATAAAACTAGATGAAATTAAAACTACTTCTAACAAACATAAAGGAATGACAGGTTTTTCTGTGTATAACTTGGTACTAAAATTAAGTTTTATTGGTTAAGTTGTGACGGTAATCCGCGTGAAAAAGACAATAGTAAAGCACAGTAAATTCAATTTTAAATAAAGAATTTTCTCGAAGCTACGAGATTAGGAAAGAAGTTTCGGGAGAATTCATCGATTGTATAAGAAATATAGTATAAATTCATTAAATAGAACAAAAGTTTATTCTAGGAAGCCGCAGGAACATTAAATATCCATAAAATCCATAAGAATTTATTTTATTATCTTTCGCATTACTACTGGATAGTATGCGACG
Source organism: Platerodrilus igneus (assembly GCA_036346225.1). Lineage (NCBI taxonomy): Eukaryota > Metazoa > Arthropoda > Insecta > Coleoptera > Lycidae > Platerodrilus > Platerodrilus igneus. The sequence goes on along the minus strand of JARFIW010001259.1, from coordinate 3,201,476 downwards.
CTACGAAAACCTCGTTATGTAAGAGAAGGATAAATAACTGCGGCGAGACGTTAATGAAGTAATAAACAGAATTATTCTCAGAAATCTTACATCATGACGGTGTACTAGGTTCCATACGGAACTCGTACAATCTAGAAAGACTGACGTAGTCAAAATAAATTGTATATAAACGGGAACTTTTATTAAAGAGATTTGTCACAGAATGGATTCGATGTCATTCATTTGATTCAGTAATTCGATTTATTTCGATCGACAATGTAATTTCGCGTCAACCAAGTTGTTTTAAAGTAAGCAGTATACAGTATTTAATATTTAATGTAACGTTGATTATAAAGCAATAACATGCAGAGTTTATATATGAATATGGAAGTTGTTACAGTAATTATTGTAATATACAATGGAGAAGGAAAATTCTTCGATACGACGTTACTTTAAATTAATTAATTAGAAGGAAGATTTAATGCATGATTTTGTAACTGAGATTTGAACGTCAAATAAAAATTGAAGCAGACGACATTTAATACTGTTAATGTTAATGTTCTATATTCTTTTGTATGAGAGAAAATATTTATGATTGTATAGATGCTTTATGGCATTGCTGTGTTTGATTTTATTTCGTATATTCCATTATTTCCGTTGAGCTAGCCAGGCAAAGAAAAGTTAGAAAGGAAGGTAAGTCAACAATTTCAAATATTACAATTTGCTGTACATGTATCAGAGCACTCTTTTAGCGACGCTTAAAGCCAGCCGTTACCATAGCACTAATTTAGCGGCGCTCCAACGCGGCCGTTAGCACATTACTATATATATATATATATATATATATATATATATATATATATATATATATATATATATTGCGGTAATACTCGATTTTTGAGTAACGAGCCCCTACGGTGGGTGTCATAAATTGGGTTGATTTTTACCCCACGATTTGGTGTATCATAAATTGCTGCGATATTTCCTGAACAATCAAGTCCCAGCGTTGGACTGTCAAATTTGCATAATAGCATAATATATTGTTGTGATACTATAGCAATAACCCGTTGCGCTCTTTTTTTTAATTAAAAAGGTTAAAATTTTTATTCTGTCAGTTTGATTTGTAATATATAATTTTATTTACCTTAATATATATTTTTAATTAACTCGGCTAGCTCAGTATTTAATTACGCGCGGAGCTTGCGACATTACGACAAACAAAGCCTTTAAATTTACCTTCTACCTCTACTTCCTGTTTCTTTAAACCAAAACACCATTGAACACAATTATTATAACATTCTCAAAAATATTTACAATGTATGAAAAGTTTAGGGATTCTCTAAATACAGCTTCCTTTTAATAATTAAATAAAAATTATTTTAAGAATTATTATTTCCAAAGTTAATCAAAACCCAGCAAAAATCACCCTTATTATTATTATCTGAAGCCCCATGAACGTTCACTAAACTTCTTTAAAAATTTACGTAATTTATAACGTGTATTAAAAAAACGATCTTTGTTGACCCTCATATAAAATTTTCATGAAAGTAATTTTTAAATTATTCAAATTAGAAATATACAACGAAATATTCAAAAATAAAAATAATAAAACATTCAGATTGGCTAACCTGTTGTTTCAAGCTTAAATCAGTCCCTGTACCAACTGCTCCCGTATTCAGTTTTAGTAATTTAATACTCCCAACGTTGAATCAAGATCTGCTTTAGATATGGTCTGTATTTTTCTCAGTATAGCTTTAAATTATTTTAACGTCCTTTGTTAAACTTCCTGGTAATTAATAACTGAATTACATGCTTGTTGAATTTCCTCATTGGATCCAGTAATTATTCAGAGTCCTTTTTATTAATGTTAATATTAGAATTTAAATTAAAACAACTTTTAGTTACTTACGTTTTTAAAGGGTTAAAACGACAAACCTTTCTTAATTTTTCACAATTACCATTGTACTATTTAATACTTTACAATAAATCACTTCACGTAAATATTTTCTTTTCAGTAATGTGGACTAAGCCTTAATTCATGTTGAACTTATTTGTTTACAAATCCAGTCGTATTTAAAAGAATCGTCTATCTCTTGACAAGCGCAGAGTTCGCTATTATACGTGATTCTTACATACCAGGTTTTGGGCATTTCTATCGTATTTTGTTGTATATTAAAACTGACGCGCTGATTTCGGCACGTAGCATATCGAGTTAATTGCATTCATTCTCTTAGATTTTCATATTTCTATATCACGTAGACCATTACTTGTACAATAAATTTAGTGAACTTTGATTTTATCACCATGCCGTGTTTGTTTCCAATATATCAGGTGCTGGTTTTCGCTTTCTAGTCACGTAGACTTAATATAATTTATGTATTAAATTATATGCGTTTGCTATCTTACGCATTTTTAAACCTGCTTGTTTTAATTGGGATTCTTGGCGTAATAATGATGCGTTATTCATGCGTGTCGCGTTTCAGCTTCCGTTCATGTTGTTTTACGACTTGCGAATTTGTTTATTCAAATAAATTTTCTACACTATTTTGCATTAACTAAATTAATTATGATTATGGTTTAACAGGGCGTTGTCATTTACTTTCCAGCCTAATCATCGTATTTCTTGTTTTCTTCAGAAAACTGTCTCGTTTTCTGAGCCCTCATGTAATTTATATGAAGTGCGCTATACTATTGGTCCTAACTACCCCTAAATGACCTTATTAACAGCAATATATATATATATATATATTACTCATATTTAGACCAGGGTAGAAAATTAAATAATCACATCAAATAATTTTAATCACCGTGTATAATGAATATTATTAGATAATACGCGTTATTAAAACCGTGAAGCATAAAAATTTATTAGTTTCATTAAACATAAGAGATTTAAATCATGTACAAGACGCTTTATATCAAAAGAAGCAGTATTAAAAAGCTCTGCGTGTAATGTAATTATTCCTAAACAAATGGAAATTACGTGCAAAATTTATCTTAATTAACTCTATTTCAAGTAACCGGTATTGAACAAAACGTACAGATAATATCTACAGAAACTTGTAAAACCCAATAAAATGCAAATCCTAGAAGTGTTAGTTAGAAGTAGGATGTTTGAACACACCTGCGTATTTTAAAAGGCAATTTCAGTTTAATTTGTTTAGATAAACATGTCGATTCTAAGGATATTGGAAACGGTCAGATGCTTTAGCACGAAATACAAAACAGGGTTTATTTAAAAGCTCATTCGGCGAAAATTTTGCAGATAATTAATGTTTACAAAGAATCTTGGAGAAACCGGGGCTTAATATTCACGAGAAGGTGCGATACGGGGTTATTAAACCCAGATAGTCCACATGGACTAAAATATAATCGATAATAAAGAATATCAATTTGCACCAATACGAACAGGTTAGAAAAGGAAAGAGAAAATGCGTCAAGCAAAGACACATATAGTAAAAGGCGTGATTTAAGCAACGTCACGAGGGTCACAATTGGTTGAAAATAGGATGCAAATATCAGAGGTAGAAACAACAATTTCTGTACAAAATTAATTAGTTTTTCTCGGACATGTTTGCGTGCCGTGTGAGAATTTCTGAGATTTAAATGGGGCGAGTGAAAATTCGTAAAACCGACGCGCGAGCGACGGACTGGGAACATAGAATGAGAAATTCTTAAGAATTGTCTGTTTTGAGGACAAAAGCGACGTGCCGGCTATTCGCTATATATAGAGGTGGTAATATGAATTTCGGCCTCTTAGACTTTTGACTATTCGATGCGTTAAAAGCTCTTACATCCGCGACTTGATTGAAGATGTTAAACAGTGCATTTTAGTTTGATAAAATAATTTAAAGTTTGCTCGTATATTTTAGTGATTCAAAATAGTTTGTTATTTACGTGCTAACATGAATGTACTTCAGTGCACTTAGATACAAGGTAATAAAATTTAGTATCACTGTACCAATTAGCAAAATTTACAACGACAAATGTATACACAAAAGTAGGCAGTTTTGGCGTATATTGGTGAAAGACGCATGAATTTCTTTGCTATTTTTCGGGGGTGTTAATAATTAAATGGTTCAAATACGTGTCTGGATCCACGAAACAAGGGTCAGATATACACAGATGAGTTCCGGAAAAGCCCAGAAACAACTTTAAATAAATGGTGATGGAGAAAATTTTAAAAGCGTTGAGAATTAGAAGCCGTAAATATAATCCTGTTGGAATGGTGTGATTAACTAAAGGGACGATGTACATTGAAGCTACGAGGACAGTAACCTTCAGGTAAATTATACTATTTTGTTTGACATTTTGTGTGTGTTGAATAACTTTATAATTGATTTACTTTAAATGGACATTAGTGAAATTGTACTAACCATAAAATTTTAATTTTAAGATGAAATTTGCTTGTTTAAGTAGAAAGGGGTATTTAGTATTGATGTTCTGAATTATGATGAAACTTTGGGTATGTCTTTGAGCTCAATTAGACGAACCTGGTTAATTAACGTAAAGGGTGGTAGATGCTCCTTTATACTCAGACTCCGGTCTGCATTATATTGTTATATTAATTAGTAGGCATCCAACAAGGACTTTAATTCTGGATGCACGTTAAAATGATAATAAAATTAATCTTGAAATTCTTTTTAAAACTGAAATTTATGCTGAATTTTAATCTTGAAATTTTAATGTATTGTGAATATTGATGTAAATAGAGTTGACGTTGATGTTTGTGGTGGGAATGTGTTTGTTTAATTTTATGAATGAGGAGGTTTATAAAATTAGGTGAGCAGCTGAAGCGAAAAGAGGATCACAGCAGCTTATGACGCCCAATCGGTGGGACTAGAATTTTTTTGTTGAAAGGACCCAGTTCCCGCATTCAAAGGAGAATATCACAGCAGTTTATGGCGCCCAACGTGGGGCTCGATTTTAAAATATCACAGCAGTTTATGGCGACCACAACGTGAGGGCTCGAATTCCAGATAGTGTTTAACTATTCCAGGAAACTGGCGATCTGAGAGAGAGAGTTTCTGTGTGTGTATAAATTTAAGAGTATTTTGAGTGTGTGTGTGAGTGAGTAGAACGTATGCAGAGAAAAGAGTGGTTAAGGAGTCAAGGAGTGGAAATTGGAAGTGACGATAGTGCATTGTGCAAAAAAAATTCTAAAATGGAAGAAGCTGGAGGCAGTAGAGATCAGTCGAGGACGGAATCAGGGGATCAAGGAAAAGAGATGATATTGAGAATGTTAGAGAGGATGAGTGAAGAATCGAATAGAGCGATGGAGGAGTCTAACAGAAAATTAGAACTGCTAAGCGATGAATCGAATAGAGCGAGAGAGGACTCAAACCGAAAATTTGACCGAATGAATGAGACATTAACAGGAGTTAGGGAAACCCTAAGTGAGAAAATAGATAAGACGAATAAAAAAGTTTCAGAATTTAAAAATAGTCTTACCGTAAAGATGGGGGAAGTTGAAAATAGGGTTGAAAAAATGAGCGTGATATTACAGGTCTTCGACAGGAAATGGGACATTTAAAGTCCGAAGTACGCATGTTCTGTGAAGAAGAGATTAATGTAAAAATGACTGAAGTGACGGACTCATGTAGGGATCAGTTAGGCAGGGTAGAACGCGAAGTTAGTAGTATTAAATACAACATGTCAAATTTAACGGGGGATGGTCCCAGATTTTCTACAGGTGGAGTATCATTGGACCAACACATGAAATTTTATGGCGATAACAGGGTAAATCCACAAATTTTTATTAATAGTGTAAGAAATCTAGTGGGAAATTTATTTGACGAACAGACTAAACTAAATACGATAAAGGCTTTATTAAAGGACAACGCGGAAGCGTGGTACAATTTAGTAGGACAGGACATAGACACGTATCAGGACTTTGAAAACAAATTTCTAAAGCACTACTGGAGTGACCACAGACAAGATCAGGTACGAGACGACTTAATCACAGGAAATTTAAGGGAGAATTTTCAGGAAGTAGGAGCAATATGCTATACGCAAGTATAGCATAGCAAAGCAACTGAACCCACCACTGACGGACCGACAAATTATTAAGTATTTATCACGACACTTCGAGGTAGACATAAGACAGCACGTAGCACTACAGAACATAGTGGACAGAGAAATGTTTTGGAATACCTGCAGAGGTACGACGACGTAAGTAGTGGACGACCTCGGGAAAACAGGGAAAGACAGATCAACACAGTTAGGTTTGACAATAGACGGGACAACTATGCTAGAAGGGGAATAATTACGGATACCAGCGACAGAATTGGGAACAGAGACGACCATACGTTAGAGTAATAGTTTAGGAAGGGGACCTGCACAGAGACCGGGACCTACCAGAATGAATAGTTCACCAGACATGAGCGGGACTGCTAATACAGACACGGAACGAGTGGAAACGCCTAGGACGTACGCTGAGGTGACGGCTAGACCAGGACCGAGTAGGGAAAACAGACCTGGACAGGATTTTTAGAACGCGACAGACCACTAGATTTCAGTGTAAATGTATATGAACATCCACGTGAATTTTTCAAAATTGAGGAGGAAGTAGAGCCAGAAACTGAGGAAAAATTATGTTTGCCAATTATTAATTTAGAAATTTTGAGAATAATGTAGAAGTATTACTTGATACAGGGGCAGAGGCGAGTTTAATATCGGAGGAATTCGTCAGCAAAATTAGGGATAAGGTTTGTGATAGAATTATGCCTATAAAGCGTAGCCATTTAGTAGCTCCAAATAAAAAAAAATTTGCTGTAGTAAATAGTGTTGTGGTGCTTAGGATAGATATAGGAGGTTTAAGCTGTGAACAGGAGTTTGTAATTGTACCTGGACTGAAGTTTCAGAGCATTTTAGGTGTTGACTGTATGATGAAGTTAGGGGTTTTGATAGATATGGAACGGAAGGTAATAAGGATTAATGATAGGGTAGTGCCATGGAAGGGCAGTTATGAAGTCACAGAGGATGACATGTGCTAAACTACACTTGCCATATGAGGGACCTTTTGAGATAGGTGAAGTAGTAGGGGAGTGCACATATTTATTAAAAGAAGTAGGTACGGGAAATGAGAGGGGACGGTTTCACGTCAACCTACTATTCCCTTATACCGGAGAACCAGCACCACAGGAGAAATAGGTGTATAATAGAGTAAAATTTAAATAGGATAAGAATAGAGATAGGTGTATATAGAAAAGTAGAAGTAAGTGTTTATAGAAAATAAAGCTAGGTATAGGATAAATATGGGAGATAATTAGGAATAGGTTTAGGATGAGAATAAAGAGTAAATGTAGGAAGAAAATGAGATAGGTTAAGTGTAGATATTTCATAGAAGATTAGTGGAGAGTTAGGAATAGAGTAAGAGTAGGATAGGCATATAAGATTAGGTAGGGGGAAGTAAAGTATAGTGAAGATTAGTTAAAAGTTAGGAATAGGATAGGTATATAGGATGTATATAGGATTAGATGGATAAGTAGGATGAAGTTAGGGATAATTTCAGTTTATAGAATTAGGTGAGAGTTAGGAATAGGATAGGGATATAGGATAGGTGTAAATATTTTTTTGAATTGGAGATAAGGTAGGTAAGTTAGATAGATAAGGGTAGAGAGTGATAGGCAATTTTTTTGTAATTTTTTTGGGCTAAATGCTTAATATTTGCATTCAAATAAGTGGGATTATTTGTATTCAAATAGGGGGAAAATACTCATATTTAGACCAGGGTAGAAAATTAAATAATCACATCAAATAATTTTAATCACCGTGTATAATGAATATTATTAGATAATACGCGTTATTAAAACCGTGAAGCATAAAATTTATTAGTTTCATTAAACATAAGAGATTTAAATCATGTACAAGACGCTTTATATCAAAAGAAGCAGTATTAAAAAGCTCTGCGTGTAATGTAATTATTCCTAAACAAATGGAAATTACGTGCAAAATTTATCTTAATTAACTCTATTTCAAGTAACCGGTATTGAACAAAACGTACAGATAATATCTACAGAAACTTGTAAAACCCAATAAAATGCAAATCCTAGAAGTGTTAGTTAGAAGTAGGATGTTTGAACACACCTGCGTATTTTAAAAGGCAATTTCAGTTTAATTTGTTTAGATAAACATGTCGATTCTAAGGATATTGGAAACGGTCAGATGCTTTAGCACGAAATACAAAACAGGGTTTATTTAAAAGCTCATTCGGCGAAAATTTTGCAGATAATTAATGTTTACAAAGAATCTTGGAGAAACCGGGGCTTAATATTCACGAGAAGGTGCGATACGGGGTTATTAAACCCAGATAGTCCACATGGACTAAAATATAATCGATAATAAAGAATATCAATTTGCACCAATACGAACAGGTTAGAAAAGGAAAGAAAATGCGTCAAGCAAAGACACATATAGTAAAAGGCGTGATTTAAGCAACGTCACGAGGGTCACAATTGGTTGAAAATAGGATGCAAATATCAGAGGTAGAAACAACAATTTCTGTACAAAATTAATTAGTTTTTCTCGGACATGTTTGCGTACCGTGTGAGAATTTCTGAGATTTAAATGGGGCGAGTGAAAATTCGTAAAACCGACGCGCGAGCGACGGACTGGGAACATAGAATGAGAAATTCTTAAGAATTGTCTGTTTTGAGGACAAAAGCGACGTGCCGGCTATTCGCTATATATAGAGGTGGTAATATGAATTTCGGCCTCTTAGACTTTTGACTATTCGATGCGTTAAAAGCTCTTACATCCGCGACTTGATTGAAGATGTTAAACAGTGCATTTTAGTTTGATAAAATAATTTAAAGTTTGCTCGTATATTTTAGTGATTCAAAATAGTTTGTTATTTACGTGCTAACATGAATGTACTTCAGTGCACTTAGATACAAGGTAATAAAATTTAGTATCACTGTACCAATTAGCAAAATTTACAACGACAAATGTATACACAAAAGTAGGCAGTTTTGGCGTATATTGGTGAAAGACGCATGAATTTCTTTGCTATTTTTCGGGGGTGTTAATAATTAAATGGTTCAAATACGTGTCTGGATCCACGAAACAAGGGTCAGATATACACAGATGAGTTCCGGAAAAGCCCAGAAACAACTTTAAATAAATGGTGATGGAGAAAATTTTAAAAGCGTTGAGAATTAGAAGCCGTAAATATAATCCTGTTGGAATGGTGTGATTAACTAAAGGGACGATGTACATTGAAGCTACGAGGACAGTAACCTTCAGGTAAATTATACTATTTTGTTTGACATTTTTGTGTGTTGAATAACTTTATAATTGATTTACTTTAAATGGACATTAGTGAAATTGTACTAACCATAAAATTTTAATTTTAAGATGAAATTTGCTTGTTTAAGTAGAAAGGGGTATTTAGTATTGATGTTCTGAATTATGATGAAACTTTGGGTATGTCTTTGAGCTCAATTAGACGAACCTGGTTAATTAACGTAAAGGGGTGGTAGATGCTCCCTTTATACTCAGACTCCGGTCTGCTTATATTGTTATATTAATTAGTAGGCATCCAACAAGGACTTTAATTCTGGATGCACGTTAAAATGATAATAAAATTAATCTTGAAATTCTTTTTAAAACTGAAATTTATGCTGAATTTTAATCTTGAAATTTTAATGTATTGTGAATATTGATGTAAATATAGTTGACGTTGATGTTTGTGGTAGGAATGTGTTTGTTTAATTTTATGAATGAGGAGGTTTATAAAATTAGGTGAGCAGCTGAAGCGAAAAGAGGATCACAGCAGCTTATGACGCCCAATCGGTGGGACTAGAATTTTTTTGTTGAAAGGACCCAGTTCCCGCATTCAAAGGAGAATATCACAGCAATATATATATATATATATATATATATTACTGCGATTGTCACTTAGTACTAAACGCTTGGGTTCGACATAAATTACTCCGAAGTTAAGTCCCACCTTTAGGCGTCATAAATTACTTCAAGCTTTTTGCTGCTTATACCTAAAACTCAGCATTATCAGTGAAGTTCTCCACGGCTGCTCTGCTGCTATTTAAAAAATACTACCATAATACTCTACACGAAGAAAACTCGACTACGATAATACACCTCAATTTATTCAGAGAAAACAAATACTGTACCAAAAATCCTCATGAATTCTTATTTCACACATCATTTAAATTATGTTCATCGTCCTTTTTGAAATAATACATTTTCTCTCAAATATTACTTGATTAAATTTTATCCCTCATTAAAATTATAAAGTAACAGGGCGTCACCATAAACCTTACGTTACTCCCTGGTTTATTACGAGCTCATAGTAAAACCTTTAAACACTCGTGCTAATTCGTGCACAGCAATTTACCAAAAGTCCCTCTTATTTTGTACATAAACCAATAGTACACAGATTATTTTTACAAACATAAATTCCTACATAAAAAATATGGAAAAATAATATCATAAAAGTTCCCTCAGTAATTCTTTTGTCCATTAAATTTATTGAATTATATCCATAAGTCACAAAAATGTCATTACACACCAAATACCACACAAAAGCAATGTTAAACAAAAATCAGTTACCTGGATTTCACCCCCGCACATGGATCTGTTATCACACCATAGACGACTGTAGCCCTCATCAATGACTGCACGTTCTGGAACTTCTCCAAGTTGTATTACACCATCCGTACCGACAAGCTGTCACTCTATTCCCTCTAATACCAATTGGAGGTATATCAACACTCTCCCAATTCACCTACTGTTCCATCTACCATTGGTAAACCACCAAATCCATCCACCATCACCTCTACTCCATTTTCGGGCAAACCTTGCACCCACAACAAAATATCTAGCAGTCTGTACTTACTTTAAATCAAGCATGCTTCGCAGTTTTAAAAACTTCTCATCAATTTTGGACTGCTTGGAAAACTCTACACGAACTTGGTAGGTTTTTATAAACTTTATTTCAAATACTATAAAATCACTTGTTAAGAAGTTAACAGTAATCTTGTTTACCGTTATTAGCGGACGCGTCGACGAAAAGTAAGAGTCAAAGGAACGTACCACCACCTCCAGGTGTTTATATACACTTTCTGTCCCTCTATACCTGTAAATTCTCGCAACTCGGTCGATACAAACAAAACAGTGTTCTTAGTAAAGCTTCCAACTGTCTACACAATTCTCACAAACCCAATTTCACTGACATCGAAGTCTTAGAATTTTGACGACACAAACAAAATATTTCCTACGAACACACAGGTTTCGCCCCGTAACGGATATTCACTTCGTCGAATCTTAGCCCCTACTGCCAACCGTTATAGCCAGAACTCCCCTACTGAAATCTCTGTCTCCTTTTAACCTATTCACACAATTCCCTATCCCTTACTTTGTTTTCAAGTTGCTTCTGTCCTTGATACAATAATCCTCTCCAAGTAATATTCAAAATAGGTCTGTCTCACTTACGTACATATCCTATCTGATAATCTTTCTCTGTTTATTGTTGGCAACTTGAACTTATAACCAGTCTACCTTATTCCCCACTCAACATGTTACAATCTTTCAATGATGTCTATACAAACATTCGGCATCTCACTTGTACCTACTAAATCTAATCTTTCCTAGTCTCCCTGCATTTCCTCCAAGTACAACGAACATCTATCACATGATATCTTTATTCTGCTTCTATGCATACTATACACAACCCTTCTTTATTCTACATTGGTCATTGCATGTTTAGCCGCCAACTACCTTACTTATCCCACTTCTACAATCGACTCCTTGTAACATAATAGCACCTGCCACCCCTCGTAGAATCTAAATGTTATATGTGCACGTTTTCTGTCTGAATCCGTAGAAATCTAGCGACGGTTGAACTTGTTTACAACGATATTCAGAAATCCTTCATACAACCACTTTCAAAACTCGCAAACAATACTAAGAAAGCTTGTTTCCACAATATACGTTATAAACTATTCGTTGTTGCTTTAGCTTTTGAAGGTTACGTAAAATGCTAAAGTATTTACTAATTATATTTACACTTATAAACTATGATTAAATATGCACGCTAAGATTACTTACACTTATAACATGTGTTCTTTTCAATTAGTATTCATAATTAACAGATTATGCTACATAGCCTTTAAATATTCTGAAAATTCTTTGTAATATTTACACACGCTAAAAATGAAGCAAAATCACCCTTTTAAAATTAATGAAAATTTCTCGTTAAATTATTAATTTCTATGCTAGAGATAAGGAAATCTTTTCAAATGTTTAATTAATTCTAATTACTTGTGATAACTTGCAATAAATTATTGAAATGACCTATCTACATCTTTTTAACATTTAAATTTATTAGGTTAGAAATGGTAGAAGATAGGTCAGTAAAACATTTTCATAGGGTACACCATGTATATAGAAGTCCAGAAATTATTTAGAATATTTTAAAGCTAGAACGTAGGTATTTATTATTAAAGATAAGCTTTGCGATTAATTTTACTTTATGTTAGTATTAGGGTAGAGATTAATTACGGTTATTAAGAGATAAGAAGCACAAGTCCGTACGTATAAACATAATTAGCATGTAAAGATAGTGACAATAGAGCTTTTCAGTAGTAGCATAAAAATCGATAATTAAAGAGGGTGCATTTTTATGTAACAAATATTTGAAGCGTCATTATTTTGTGAGTGTACAAAATAGAAAGCTGGAACGTTGATAATTTCAAAGGGTTTAGCATTGTAAATATGAAAGTGTAGTCAAGAAACACGTTAACCATTAGGGAGCGTTTTAAATACAAGATATTTCCAGTAAAAGTTTAGCTTGTACACACGTTCTTGGTATTGAGTTTAAAAGCGTGTCAACAGACGTTAGGATTCGTAGTATAAGATAGTTTGAAAACAAACAGCTGGTTTAGGGTAGATAAGACGTGAACGCTATAAGTATAAAAATGAATCGATAATATAAAGGGAATCGATAATATAAAGGGAAAGACAACGTTTTTAATGAGATAACAAAGAATGGAAAATATCATATGGTTAGTTGTCGTTGACTTTGAAACGTCTGTAAGACAAAGAGATTTTTAAAAGTAAATAAGTGTGAGAAAGATGTTACGTGTTTGCATAAGACGTTTGTTAAAGAGGGTAATGGAAAATATTGTAGGGGCTAGAGACAGAGTCGGACGATTAGACTGCATGTATAAGAGTAAGAAAGACGATAATGTAGACTGGTTGATTGCAATAAGACTTGTAAATAAGCGGAGATGAAGGTAAAGTAACATAATACACTGGTAAGACAAGGATACACAAAAACCGATAACAAACGTTGAAAACTGGGGAAACATACAAGACAAGGAACAGTCTAAGGGGATGACCACCTCGGAGATGATTTCAACGTAAAGAGCTGGTGGTACTTACTCCAGGTAATTCAACCTTTTAAAACTTTTGAATATTGTGAATTTGTTGGTGATTATGACAACTTTTCAGTGCCGTAGTTAGCACATAGATACAGAAAGGTTTTTAATATGAGCTCGTAGTAGATCTGGGGTTTTAAAGTAAAGTTTTGGGATAAGCCCAGTTACTTTTATTTAATGATCGATGTAAATTAATAAATTTCCAAATTATGTTATTTAAAAGGACTTCATTTAAAATTTGATGATATTTGTTAAAAATCCAATGTGTATGAAGAATATAAGACTAGAATTTTTGAATTGCGAATTAATGTTCCAATAAAGCGTGATGTACTTTTGGCAGTCAAATTTTATTTATTTTTTGAATATTAGGGTATTATTTTCAGAGAGCAAGTAAGCAGCCGTGGCAAATATCCCTGAGGAAGTTGAACAAAAAGCTGGAGGTTTTGCGTCCGAATTGGAAAGCATCTTCAGAGGGTATGTGTCGAGAATCGAACCCGGGACCTTGGGCTGAGTAGTCACATGCGAACCAACTAAGCCGCTGAGTCGCACCCTTATGTTTGAACCGCACAGGCGTATGTATCAGAAAATGTATCCTCAACGTGCCGTACCTAATTAACAAATATCCATAAACGACTTAAGGAAACAGACAGTGTACATAGATCTTCGCCTTAACATATCTTCACACAGGTACCCATTCGATAGAAATGCATCCACGATCTTTCACATTAATCAGTATTACTCATAAAGCAATTCATGTTCGCCTGTATACTTTACTTGCAGGATTTGAATTTACCCATTAAATCAATACTTTGTACGAATCGATATCAAAAAGTCGAATCAATCGCGTTTGACACATCTTTAATATACAGGAATGACTTGATGTCTGTTCATTGGTTGCTACAACCTCTTTTAACCCAATAATTATTTTTTTTAGAACTCCAGATTTTTCGGAAAATTTTCCTATTATATTTTGAAGCGTATGCCTTTCTGAGTCATATCCGTAGTTTTCTAATTAAATATGACAGGTTCTCAAAAGCGAACCGTACCCAGTAGATCTACTAACACTAATATTATTGGAAGGTCCATCATAATAAAAGCAGTTCCAATGGAAGAAACTGTTCTTTTGCGATTGAAAGAGATCTAATAGCAAGCATTCGTAAAATTGCTTCCATACTGAACATTAATCATGTTACAGTTCGACAAATTCTAAGAGATCAGCGACTCTATCCGTACCTCGTCCAGCGTGTTCAAACATTGTTATCTAGGGATTTCGCATAAAGAGAATTTGTTGCATTTGGTTACAAAATAAAATGGCAACGTTCCAGGGTTTTTAACGCAAGTCCTGTTTACTGACGCGGCGTTTTTTCGAAACTCTATCATGAATATCCATAATAACCATGTTTGGGTTAAACATAATCCACACGCTGTAGTCAAACGTAGTTCTTTCTAAATGTTTGGGTGGGAATTGTTGGGATCATCTAATCGAGATATATTTCTCCTCGGCTTAATGCAGAAAATTTTCGGTACTTCTGACGTTCCACATGGACTTTTGGAAAATGTGCCACTTGAGGAAAACGATTTAATGGTTATGCACGATGAAGCGCCTGCACACTTTAGTTTAGCTGCACCCGAATATTTAAACCAACACTGTTCTGAACGCTGGATCAGACGAGGTGAGCATCAATTCTGGTAGACCTTTTCCTTTTGAAGGCACTTAAAATCGATAGATTATAAGACTGTTGTGATAAATGAAGAAAATACGTGTGTGGTGTAATTCAAAACACCCCTGGTAACTTTGAATATGTCCGCCAGACAATTATCAGACGCACAAACGCATATACTGAGGTTGATGGACTCACTTTAAAAAAATTGTTTCGTTTATACTTGCTCGATCTAATTACTGCATCTTGTATTAATTTTTTACATCGATCCAATAAAATGTTTAATTTAATATTTCTATTTGCTTTATTTAGAAACAAAATTATTGATGTTTGACATTTATTGGAAGCTACTGGTTTTTGAGAAATTGCAAAAAGGGAACTTTTATGCGGAAGTGGCCAAAAAAAAACTTGTTATTTTACTACTAGTCAGTGCAAAAAAAAAATGGTGTAGATAATTGCGATTCACGCCACTGGTGAATAGAGACTGTGTCGAACTGAATAATACATTTTTTGAAAACTATTAACTTACACCAACTTACTAATCAACATTTTTTACGTTTCAGATGTTTGAAAAATACAGAAATTCAAAATTTTTTACCTTGTTTCTTTTTAACGAAGCTGTTTGGGACACCTATGCTTAAGCTTATAGGTACATTTTGTTTTAGAATTGTCCAAATAATCGCCGCTTAAGGTTGAACATACGTAATTAACACCCTGAATTTTTCAGTTCACAAGATTTCAATGGTGTGCATTGAATTTGAAACAATATTAAATATTTAAAATCCTATTTGCATGTATGTACTGATGTACTTAAAAATGGCATTTTAATTTTACACCACATCGTTGGCCAAAATTCATAACTATAGGTACATATTATATTTGGGAGACATTTAAAATTCTAAGAATCAGCAGAGGTATAATACAAGGCCGTGAAAAACAAATGCTGCTGCCAAGAGTTGCCATAACATAACCGCTAACGTTTTTTACCCTAAATATACTATCATTAGCCGTGCTTTGTTTGTATACAATATTTTTAACCTTTCTACTGAACTTATAACAGGAACTAGAATCTCTATATTTTTTAATACCAAAGTAAATTTACTTAGCGTAACTTACCACTTATTTGACCAAGTATGTTGATGCTGTGTGGCGAGAAAATTATCGCAAACCTTTGTTAGAATTTGCGGTTTTGTCTTGGATTCCATACATTCTAGGGTTTGGACTAGACAATACATACAATGACTATAATTACTTTGTATTAATTGTTTACGTAACATAGATAGTGATTAAGTGGTAAACAAATTTTCCTCACACCGTCAGTAGGAGAAAACCAATGGAATTACGTTAATAGCGTACCTTCCTGACGCAAAGTTGATAAAACCAATTAACCTCGTCAAATTACGTCTTTACCCTGTAGTGTATAGCTTAAAGCTTAAAATAAAAGGTGTTTTGAATAATATTCAAAATGTTGTAAAAGCACATAATTTTCACTTTTCAGTAATAAAAATTAGAAAGTTAGAAGTGCCATCTGTTGCAGAGACAGCAGTATTATCGAAATTTAAATAAAACTTTTCAAAGTCAATCGTGTGGACTCGTATCGTCACGTGATTATAAAAGTTCTACAGTATTCGCTAACAACATGCCCTCGCGCTCGCGCGGTAATCACTAAACGGTAGTAGCGAATTGGGAGTTCTCAGAATAATAAGATCGTCACACTTCCCGAAATACGTTCTGGCCTTACGAGGGTTTAGTTTCACGCTGTATTTTCTGCGGTGTAGTGCGTTAAATATTCGTTGTCTAATTGTCATTCGCGTGTTTCAACAATTTTATTAAACAAATTTAAAAAGTGATGTGAATTTGTTTTTGTTAAGTGACCTTGGAACTATTATAAAGTTCGACTGGCGCATATAATGCTACTTAAGGTATGGTCCGCATCTCGTTGTTTAAAAATTTGAATGTTCAAAAAAATATATATAATATTGTGTTGGTTAATCTTAATTTGTTGGTACGGCATTGCTAGTAATGCGAATTTGTTTAAGGCCTACGGAAGTTAGCGACATTACTCAACAATCAAAATCATTTCGAATCGAAATATCATGGATGATGATCACGGGATAGGTGTGTAAAATTATGTGCGTTTAAAAGTTTGTACGATAGTTGCATGCTGCAAAACGCTAACATGTTTAACTGCAGTTGTTTTTCTCGGTATTTGTACTAGTTGTTTTGTCTTGGTAGGTACTAGAAAGTTGTATCTCTGCACGGCAATAATATCTATTTAAAATTTAGCGCTTGAACCCTTCCTTGTAGATTAACTTGTTCTATATTTATCGGTGAATGAACCAAGGCGTTTTTGGCAGCGTTCGTATATACATAGGCGATTTCATTTTTTACTTTACTAATAAACTATTGTTGCTTTTTGTAATAACTTGCTAGTGTGTATACAAAACTGCTGGCTTCCAGGAAGTAAATGACATATCTCTTGGTACATACATGAGATAAAGCATGCAGTGAGTTGTGAGTATTCTTGAATGTGTAAACAAAAACCGAATTTATTGTACCAACACACCCATCTAATTTTTATTCAAACCATATATTACATGGTAAATATTTCAGCATTTTGAATGAACTGTTACTTGCTTTGTCTAATTTTTACCATTGAAAATAAACAGAATGCTTCATTTAATAAAAGTACTATCTATTGCTATAAGCATGATTGTCGTTTCTGTGAAGAATGTAAAATTCTAGTTCATGCTATGTAGATAACAGAATAAGTGTTTGTGTAATTTTTAATTGCTTACTTAATCTCAAATCGAATAAGCTACTATGAGAAGAAAAATTGCCTTGGAATGAAATGGTTTAAACGTTATGTACACAAAAGCACCACCAGTTTTATATTTCAACCATTACCAAGATTACGTAATGTAATAATAACAAACCTAAACGATTGGGAACTAGATCGATTAACTAGTCATTTCACTTAATTTGATTCTAAAACAAAAGAACATTCCTCAATGATCTTATTTTATTAGATAGTTAGTCATACATGATTTTTTTTTGTTTACAGAGTAGGTAGTTTGATTAGATATTTGTACGGCCAGTCTTTTTTTACTGTATCCGACACCCTGGTACAAAACTTTTGAAGCTGTCTGCTGACCGTAATTGTTGCAATGTCTTTTTTACTTCAATTTACCCATGTGAAATTAGTTGAAGTTTTTGTCTCAAGAAAAGTATCAATTCTCAGACAAATTAATTACACAACTCTCACAAGGAAAAAGCTTAATAATAGAAAACAGAAATTCATTTTTTACTCGTATAATATATTTTTTAAAGAAAATGGTAGGTTTATTTTCAATAGTGTTTCACCTAGTAGTGAATGAGCCAGTTGTTGGAGATTTATGAAAAATTACAATTACGTTCCTGCACAAATTTCAATTACCAAGGTATTTCTTTTACCATAGAAAAAAAAAGGTTGCTTGAAATTAACATTTTTAATCATAGTCAAAATTTTTCTTATCTAAGTATGTCGATAATTTGCATAATTATTTTATCAAAAATGTATTCATTTGATCATTAATTGGACAGACAGCACAAGCCAATGCTCACCCATTTAATTGCTAGTAATTAGACATGAGGCTAGTTATGACAGACCCATACTAGTTGCTGTTTAACTTTTGCTCTAGCCTAAAAAATGAATTTATAGTTAGTTATGTATAGGGTGATTCACAACTTCATAGAAATATTTTAGCTGTTGCTGAAGAAAGAGACATAGATTGATATTTATGCAAAAAAAATAAGAACTTGAAGTTTAAACGGATGTTATGAGTACACAGTAAAAAGGCGACATACTACAGAAAACAATTCATAAGGAACTGACTATTTTTTCTAATTAGTAGGTCACTTTACTCAATGAATTTATGAATCAACTACTTTAATTTATGTTTAGAAAGGAAAGTAAAGTACTGTTTATGCAAAAAGCATGGTTTCTTTAAAATTAAAAACTTTAAACAAATGTTTATGAAATGCGTGTGCTTACATCCTTTAATTAAAGTAGCTACTAATCAATTCTGCTTACAAAAGGTGTTCAAAATGCTCTCGATTATGTTGAATACACGAACGTGTTCTTCTGCACCAGTTTTGTAAAATACCAATACATTGATGTAAGTGACTTTATTAGTTACCAATGTTCTGTTTAATGTCATAAACGTTACCTTTTAAGGCACCCAATAAATCAAACAAACTAAACGCAATGCTATTAATACCACTAATTTTAAATAGCCGCAAAAGAATATCTTGCACAGCATTTTGCAAAAAAACAATTTTAAATGAGGAAGTAAAATATTTCAATACTGCAATTATGAAGGGTGCTTTGGCTTAAACATAATACTACTAAAAGTTGTGGTTAGGGGTAATAAAATTAGGCTAATTATACGCTTTAACAAATACATGATGTAGCTCAGCAACGAAATTGAGCTATTTAATGCATTACTTTGTATACACATTTCTCAAAAGTTTTTAATCTTTAAGAAATATTTTTTTTAAAAAACTATTACTCTACTCCCTTTTAAACATCATTTAATGTAGGTATTCCCACAAAATTGAAAATCTTATGTGTGATTCACAAGTTTTGAGTATAGTGACCTGTTGATTAGAAAAGTTAAAGTGAGTTCCTTATGAATGGTTTTCTGTGGCATTGCTGCCTTGCTTTTCACATATTCGAATACATATTTTTAAAAACATCAGTTTAAATTTTAAGTTGTTATTTTTAAGAAATATTTTTATATGCATTAATATCAATCTACGTCCCTCCCTTAAGCATCAGTTAAAATATTTCTATGAAGTTGTGCATCACCCTCTATATATTATATATATATATATATATATATATATATATATATATATAAATATAAAAACTTATAATTGTGATATTATTTTGGGATGCACTCATTTGTAAAGCAATAAAGTAATGCGTCAATTGTAATTTATTTTCTAATGTTTTGGAATGAAATGTATGCCTTGATCATGGACTAAAATTAGGTAAAATTTGTGAACAAGATATAATCATCATCATTAGGTCTTCAGTCCTAGAACTGGTTGGACACGTACCCTCATTGTTTCCTAGTCTGAATCAACCTACACATTTCCCTGAAATTTGCACAGTCTGTATCTATCACTATCTGTGTGCTAGTCTGATCTTGATCTACCTCTACCTCTCTTTTCCTATCTCTGCTTGTAGTATATCCCGTACTATTCCCCAGAAATGCCTTAGAACGTATCCTGTCCTTCTATTTCTCCTATTTTTTTCATTTTCCACAGATATCTTTATTCCTCTACTATTTCTACAACCTATTTGCTATTAACTTTGTCTGTCCATGCTACTATCCTTATACATCTGAATCACAACATTCCAGGAGGCTTCTATCTCTTTCTGTCTGCTTTTCCTACTGCCCCTATTTCATAGATGTACTGTGCTGTGCTACACACTATGCTTTGAACAGTTTTCTTCTTGTATTTATGTTCGTTGTCTTTGAACATAGCTGCTGTTCTTTCTTGTTTGATGCAGTTCGGTCAACTTCTACTGTTTTACAGTTATTTACCCTATTTTCCCGATATTCAGTGGTATGTGAAGGGAGGTTAAGCAGCCTATGGCTGCTAAGGATCCCCCAACACTTAGACATTTGCCATATTAATAGTTTTGAAGTAAATTCTTTTGCACAATTAACATTAGTCGAGAGTATTGCAAAACCAATATATGTAGTTGTTTATAATAATCACCATGTTTAAGTACAGTTATTATTTTTGTCATTAGTTTTTCCATCTTGCGTCTGGTTAGAAGCGTACCTCCATTGATTTCTATTTTGAGCTAGACTACACATTTCCCTGAAATTCTCACAGCCTACATCTTTCACTATCTGTGTGCAGTAGTCTAACCTAGGTCTACCTCTAGTTCTCTTTTTTCCTATCTCCGCTTTTAATATATTCTGCACTATTCCCTCATGTCTTAGTATGTGGCCTATCATCTTATCTCTCCTATTTTTTACTGTTTTCCACATAAATCTTTCTTCCTCTAACATTTCTAGTACCTCTTTGTTCTTAACTTAGTCTGTCCGTGGTATCTTCATCATACGTCTGTAGCACCACATTTCAAAGGCTTCTGCCTTTTTCTTGTCTACTTCTCTTACTGTCCAGGCTTCACAGCCGTACAGTACTGTGCTCCACACATATGTTTTAAGCAATCTTTTCCTTGTTTCTATGTTTGTTGTCCTTGAACACAGTAGTTGCTTTTTCTTGTTAAATGTAGCACGACCTTGTGCTAATCTTTGTTTTATATCTTTTGTGCTTTTCTTATCTTGCGTTATTTGACTTGCTAGGTCTTAATCTCTTTCTTAATCTCTCCTTAATCTCTTGTACGTTCTTGTTACCTATTTGTATTCTTGTTTTTGATTTATTCTCCCCTCTTTTGTATACTAGAACTTTAGTTTTATTTTTGTTAATTTTCATACCATATCTCTCCGTTAGAACTGTTTCTATTTCATTAAAAGCAGCTAGATGCTACTACCGCTATATCATATGCAAATCTAAGCATATCAATCTTTTGTCCTTGCATATTAATTCCAAATATCTTCCTGCATTTGACAGTATTCATTGCCTCTTCTATGTACAAGTTAAAAATTAATGGGGATAAGGCACATCCCCGTCTCACCCCTTTCCTAATATTTACTTCTCTACTTTCTTGCTCTAATTCTCTTATCGCTGTTTGCTCTTTGTATAAGCTATGTACTATCCGTCTATCCCTAACACTCATTCCAATCTTTTTGAGTATTTCGAACATTTTTTTCCATTTTACATTGTCGAATGCTTTTTCCAGATCTACAAATCCTATATATACGCTTTCCCCCTTCTCGATTGTTTTCTCCATTATCACCCTCAGAGTTAAAATAGCTTCCCGTGTTCCCCTGTTTTGCCTAAACCCAAATTGATCTTCTCCCAGTATTTCTTCAGCTCGTTTTTCCATCGTCTTTCTACAATTCTAGTTAATATTTTTGAAACGTGTGCTGTCAAGCTTATTGTTCGAAAATTTTCACATCTATCGGCACCTCTTTTTTTGGTATAGTTACTATGATGTTACGTTTGAAATCTTTGGGTATCTGGCCTGTCTTATACATATAGCTTACAAGTTGGAAGAGACGTTCTGTTACTGCTTGTCCAGCGGCTTTTAGAGTTTCTGCTTGCACCTTATCTGTACCCGGCACCTTACCGTTTTTCAGACCTTTTAATGCTAATTCAAACTCATCTCTAAGTATAGGATATCCCAGGTCATCATTTTCAATGTCTGATTACTGTTCTAATGCTGTTAATTCCTCTCCTGAATATAAATTCCCTATATATTCCTGCCATCTAGCTACTTTCTCTACATTTTCTATAATGACGTTTACACGCGCATCTCTTATACTTTTGCTAGATGGTTTTATATCCCTAAAATTCATTCTAATTAATTTGTATGCTTCGTCTGTCTTTCCTATTTCCATCTTAGTTTGTACTTCTTTGCACTTTTCATCAATCCATTGTTCGTTAGCTTTCCTGCATTTGCGAATAATTTCCCATTTTATGGCTTTGTATCTCTGTTTTCCTGTAAAAATTTAGTTCCTGTTTGTGGGATATGTGCAGAAGGTCACGATACCAAGATCTGTACTGCGACTCAACTGAAGTGCGGGAATTGCATCTGTTATAATAATAAGCAAACATATAGAGTTATCCATTCAGCTATTGATACATGTCCTGTTTATATTGCATCTGTAAACAAAGTGAAACGCTGCACAGACTATTTCAAGCCTATGTCATAGCAACTAAGGACAGTAATGCCAGAAAGGGGAAATCGTCTAACAATACACACTGCTTGTTCAGATTACGAATTTGATGTAATAGCCTTAGCAGAGACATGATTATCAGCTGCTATCTCAAGTTCCGAACTTGTTTCGGGGTAGTACATAATATTGCACAACCATCATAATTAGGTCTCACACGCAGAGGTGGAGTACTACTGGCTGTTAAAAATTTATATGTTGTCAAATCTCTCGATTTCACTAGAATACAACTGCTGTGCCAACGATTGACATTGTGAGCTGTAAGTGTTCTAGTGAGGGAAAAACTTTATATATCTTTGTGATTTGTGGCCCACCACTTACAACCACTGTTAATTTGGAAGCTGTTCTTGAATTCTCAGAAGAGTATGCTGAGTATCAAATGCTGTTAAATTACTTTAGTATAACTACACAAAACTTCAATTTCATTGATTAAATATGTCAATGTCAGTTTCTTTAGTAACAAACCTATTAATTTAATGTATAGCTTCAGACAGTATTTTAATTTTGTATTCTTACCTAGCCCATTGTAACGCTCACATCATTTAAAAATGGGAAATAAGTGTTGTGTTCTGTCATTAGGTAAAATCTTTCATCGAACTTGGATATTGCGATGTCAGTTATATAAAACAGGTTTAAGACTTAACAGGATTGTCTTTGGATTCATAATAATTGAAGAACATAATTTTCGTTCAAGGTTTTAATTGGCTTTCTAAAGAAAACTCGATTTCGTAGTCTCAACCTGGATTTTAGCTTCATTAAGTAAGTGTATAAAAAACATTGTTAGACCATTGTTGAAATAAATGTACAGGGTGTACAATTTACGATGCAGTTCATGGGGATCTAAGAAATTGTAATAAATTTAATCTTGATTAGATGGGATGAAAGTTGCACACTAATAAGGTCATCTCAGATCAACTTTCATATTTCAAAAATATTTCATCGACTACTAGATATACACAAAAACAAAATTGTCGATTTTTTATTTGTTTATAGCTAGACATCTAATTGAAATAAATTACTTAAAATTTGTACATCATGGTAATTCATCATTGTACTTTATGTTGTACACTTAGATTTTATCCAAAGCACCTAGGTTTTGCATGACGATGTTAAACTTTTTATTTTCTAATAGCTGCCACATTGAATCAAAGCTTTTCAAAAATTAGAAATTAAGTTTTAGTTGTAATAAACCTTAATTTTCGTTATAACGAAAGAAACAGTTGCTTGAAAAATATCAAACTTCATTTGTAATAGCAGCGAAACCAATAACATACGTAAACAATTATTATTAATCCGAATTTTCATAATTATGTTCTAAAAAGGTCTAACTACAACTAGCTTCTAACCAATACAAAATATTATTTAAGCAGTTTTAGTTTTCATTTATATCGAGACAACTACAGATTATCAATGGAAAAACAAATAATCAACACACATAAGTTCTTTGGATATTTTCAAAAGATGGTTCAATTAACCCACTATTTTGTTGAAATACATGACTTTCTATAAAGTTTCAAAAGACCATCTTATAGCTGAAGTAATTTCATTTACATCTTCGTGGACTGTTTGTCGTAATCCATCAACATTTTCATACAATTTTGAGTTTGGCTAACTTTTTAAATGGCTCTATATTAAAAGAAATCAAGAGGAGTCAAATTTGGCTATCTCGCTCGACCACTTCATTGGACCTTCATTTTGCCCCACCCCACCCTCCCATTTCTAATGATAATCTAATATTGTGAGGTGGAGCGTCATTATTCTGAAAAACATGTTGAAAAGTAACAAATGAAAGCTCCATTAATCTGTCTGATACCTGTTAGATGTCATTCTGACACGTATCGAATGACTATGTTTAACTTTTGTATGAATGATAGAAGTATCTTCAAGGGTTATCTTGTTATTTTCCAATAGTCTCTGCCGGATCTGTGAACTCGATAGACTACTAATAAAGGAGTCTTTAACATATTCGTCATACTGAGTGTTTGCATCAACAGCTTCGAAGTTGCAATCTTTACTCGGTAGTTTCAGCTGTTTGAGATACTCATCTATCGCCACAGAGGGTTGTTGCATGCAAGTAGCAAGCATATGGCAAGCATAAACTTTGTTTTTTAGGCAGGGTAAATGTAATTGATCAGCATTTCCAACTTTTGTTCTCAGTTTGCTTTAATGTTCTTCGTATAGTTAGAGTATGATTTATAATCATAAAAATAATATTATACACATTTCAACTACTTTAGCTGTCGTGTAAGAAGGCCTAATATTCAAATATAGGTGATTATAAATGCTGATCATACTCAATTCAGTTGTTCTACTAATAACTATTACATTTTTATTTGTAGAGGTGCTTCTTTTAAAATTCAAGTGTCAAAATATGGAAGATTTATGAACCAATATAAAATAACAGCGCATTCATTTTTAAATTGGAAAAATATTGCCACGTGCACATTGATTATATATCAATTATAATATTATGATAAATATGTGTAATCATATAATAATTAATACGGTCATAGCACTTAAGATGATGCATAAATCGAAAGTGTTTTGCATATATTCATATTAATTATTGTTTGATTACACACCTATACCATATTAGAATTTGTATATTCTTTTTTAATATTGATATTTAATGTAAAACGTTTTAACACATGGGATCCATACAATGTAATCAATATAAGGTGACCAACTGTTCCAGACGTAGAATCAATGTCCGACGATAGTTTTGTCTCAGATTCTAATAGTAAATATAAGCAACAATACACGTTATTTGATTTGAATCAATATAATAGCTGACAGCTGAAATCTTCGACATCGCCTTTTTCACCAGAAAAACGACTGTCAGTTTCACTGTCTCACAAGCCCTAATTACTAGTTCTTCTAATTGGTCGAATATATATTCTTGACTCATGTGTTCTTCTAACTTTGTTACATGATTGCAAATATTTTGCCACTCTTGTGCCTCAATGCTACTGTTTTTCAACAGCCAGTCGTGTTGCATGCTGCTACATAATTTTTCACCAAAGCCTATATATTTTTTATTGGGTTCAGGTCCGGGTGATAAGGTGGTAAACGTAGAACCGCATGACCATGTTCAGCGAGAAGTTTATCAATACCATATAACCTTTGTTTTTAGGT
This sequence comes from Platerodrilus igneus, assembly GCA_036346225.1. Taxonomy (NCBI): domain Eukaryota; kingdom Metazoa; phylum Arthropoda; class Insecta; order Coleoptera; family Lycidae; genus Platerodrilus; species Platerodrilus igneus. The sequence goes on along the minus strand of JARFIW010001259.1, from coordinate 3,175,439 downwards.
TTATGCTTCTGAATTCTAGCATAAATATTTCATTCAGCCACTTTATGTAGTTTTTGTGGTTCATTTCATGATGATAATCTCCAATTTTGGTACCAAATTTAAATATTAAAAGTGCATTTGGAATAAAATCAACATGAACAATTATAAGCCTCTGACTTTTAGAGACTGGTGTTTTATGATTAATCCTCAGTTCTTCGCCAACAAAACCCATCTTTTGTACATCAGCTCTAAAAGTGAACAACTTTTCCTCAAAATTAACCTCGTCTTGTTTCACAGCTTCAAAAACAATGGATGTAGTAGATTGCCTGCTGTGAATATTGGCAAATCTATCAATATTCTTATAAATAATTACTTTGTAAAACTTGTTAATGTCAGACTTGATTTGTTTGGAAAATGTTCTTCTAGGCAACTTAAATTTTTAACCTAAAAAACTAAACGTAAAGCAAACCACTGTTTTCTGTTATTGTAAGAAACAAATCTGCAGGCTTTTCTGTGGTCACCCTGCATATTCGTTTAATAGTACTCACTGATACTCCAGTCACTTTAGCCACTCTTTCTGTAATTGAAGTGGTAAAACGTCCTTCTTTCTCTTTTTTCATGAATTTAAACATGCTATCAATGATCTTCCGAGCCTGACTGTGAATAATTTTCTTGGAACCACTCATGTTTTAAGCTTTCGGTTGGATACTCTAAACAGTATTCAAAACTATATAAAGGAATAGTATTCTAGATGAGTTTCAGTAGTTTTGATAAAAACTGTTTTAAAATGTAAACTAAAAGACAAAAAAATGCCTTTACTTATTTGCATGCTACAACAGAAGTTGTGGAGTAATGTCATAATACGTGACACGTGATATATTTACTCCGTGACAAAATACTACCAATTGCATTTAGTAATTACTTAATAGTTATGCAATAACAAAGTATTTGTATAATGTCTATTTATAATGCACTGCTCTTAGTGTTAGTTCCTCGCATTATGTTGATTAAATAATTTTTTGCGTCCTGCATTAAGACAAGCAGGTTCCATGTATGCTATTTACGTCACTCTAAGCACTGCCTAACACGCATCGAAGGGTCGTCTCATTTTGAACCACTTCTAACCACTCTCATGTTTTCGAAATTAAATCAAACAACCAAACATAAATTTATCTTTGTCTATGAACTGTACGTTATTACTATAAAGAGATAATTTGTTAATTTTTTAGTTACATCTGCCTTCCCCAGCTTTTTGTGTTTCTTTTATCAATTGCTAAACATTTGACATCTTGAGTTAAAATTCCTGCTGTACGTTTACCTACTTGTTATTACTTATTTTTATTATTGGCACCCCAAAATGGATGACGCCCTGGTGCGGCACACCACTTACATCATCGGCTTAGGACGACCTAGTATGCTTGACAATGCAGTTTTTAAAGTTATTCAATTTAGTACCCTGACTTTTGTATGCAGAATGATTACTTTAGCCTGTCGCAAATGGACAGACAACAAATATTGCAGCAGTATGATTTTCAATAGTTGCTTAATAAACTTTACATTGTTTAAATGATGAAAGATCAGAGTAATGGCTCTGAATATATGAATGCACTAAGTACACGGGGGTGCAGAATTTGGATTATGCTATGGTTAATTTATTGTCTGTTCTCCAAATTGAAACCAATTTATATTAAAAAAAATCTATGCCGCATGTACGCCATACAACCAAACTTAAAGCCATTATGTAATAGAAATTCACACAAGTTTATTTTTTATATGAAAATGAAAAAACTGAACAATATTTATATATCATAAGTATTTTCAAACAATGGAAACAGTGCAACGGATGACGGCGACCACTAGCGATCTTATTAAATTTTTTTATAAAATTTTTCGAACATATTTTTCAAAGTCGAATAACTCGAAAAACAATCAACATAGAGTATTGATGCTATGGAAAAATATGCTCAGGAGGTCGATATTAACCTAAAAATAATATTTATATTTTGTTATATTGAAGTTTTATATAACCAAAATTTCGACTTTAAAGTCGAATTACTCGAAAACTAGATGAGATATCGAAAATTGGCTAGCATATTCTTAATCATCGTAAAAACTGAACAAGATCCATATACCAAATGTTTGTAAAACGAAAAAAACGTGCAACGGACGACGGCGGCGACGTAGCGATCTTATTAACCTAACTTACTTTGTAAGTTTGGTTGAAAATAGGGAGGTAAATTCAAGTCTACTAAACACAGTTAGGCATTTTAAAGTGTAAAATTAAGTGTAAAAAGTTTTAAAAAAAAGTTGGATTGATTGTTGATTACAATTTCAAATACCACATTTTGAGAAGCGACAAAAGAACCGACAATAGTGTAATTAGATAGGGCATATGTATCGTGATTCTGAACAACTGTGTTCAAACCGTTACAAGGGTTTTTAACATTAGAAAATTATGCTACATATATATCTTTCAGTTTTAATAAAACAAGACAAAAAGTTAATTAAATATTACAAGAAAAACAATATAATTAACGACATAGTAAATGCTCAAATTAGCATCCACTTTGCTATTTGCATATGTCATTACTCTTAAGGATTAAATTTATAACACGTCTAAACATACCTGGGGGTTCTATTCTTGACTTCGTACGATATTTTTCACCCAAAAGCATTGCATGCGAAACAGATTCTGAGGGTTGTTATTGTCGACAATGTAATATGAAATTTGGGTATCAAATGAAAGGAAGCACACTGTAGATAGATGAATAATAGTAAATCTGAATGAGGCCACGTGGTTCAGTAAGCTGCTAGATCGCAACATGACGTGCAAGATCAAAAATGGGACGAATGTAAGGTTTTTTTTAGTTTTTTTAGGAATCGCGTTTAATCTAATTGTCTTAACCCAAGAAAAACGAATGGCAAGTAGAAGAATGGGGTATGTTTCGAATGAGCTCTTTTGTTAAGCCGAACTTACATGCAAACATTTTTTCACTTAAATCAAAAGCTGGTATACGCTTATAGAAGTGACTTTGTGGATCTATGGCAGCGACTTTAGGTTCTTCCAGTACCTTCAAACAGCAAATATTGCCACCTGATCGAAGTTTGCCATAATGATTATTAATTATTATTATTCATCAAACACACATGGAATAGTACTCGGCAGTAGTAATTTTGTGGTTGTTATGTAAACATACATACAAATATAAATTAGTTAATTTAATACGGTACGTTTTTGCAGTGTGTGTTTTCATGTGATAAAATATATCGCTTGACAGCACACCACTTGTTGCAGTTCATGCGATAATGATCTCGTGCGAAATTTAGAGAGTACCAACTTAGACATTTTGTACAAAAATAATAAAGTATTACATGTAATAATTATTACTGTCTTTCGAGAAAAGCTCCCTTGAAGTGATTGCTCTATATGCAATTATAATTCATTCTTGTAAATTGTTTTGCATAAACATTATGGAGGTACATGTCCAACCAGTTTTGAGACGGAAAACCTAATGACGAAAAAATAAGCGCAAATAAACCTGATGATTATTATAAACAACTACAGGTATTGATTGTGAAATATCTGCAACTAATGTTGACTGTGCGAAAAGATACTTGGGAAAAAATATTAAATCGGCAATTGTTCAAGTGCTGGGGGAATTTGGCAGCCACAGGCTGCTTACCCCTCTTCACATCCTAACATGTGATTTTCCAATACTCCACCCGAAGGTACTACATTGGGGCCAGGAAGCGAGTTTTTTTACCTGGAAAATTTGGAATTTTGACAAACCCTTGCTGTTCCAAGCAAGGTAGGGATCTTTAACATGCATGACAACACACACAGGGGACCTCCATTTTACCTTTCATCTGAACGAGGGCGTATTTTTGTGAAAAATGCTTACCTAACATTTTTCAAGCGGACTGTGTCGGGATTCGAACCTGAGATCTTGGGCGTAGGAGTCACACACACATACCACTAAGCCACAGAGCCGCTTCTCTTCACAACCACTGAATGTCGGAGAAATAGGGTATATAATTGTAAAACAATAGAAGGCGCCTATGATCAAAGACAACAAACATAGAAACAATAAGAAAATTTTTGAAAGCATATGTGGGAGCACAGCACAGTATGCTTTATTAAAATACGGGCAGTAGGAAAAGCAGACAGAAAAACGGTAGCAGACTTTTGAAATGTGTGCTTCAGATGTATGAGGCTGCTTACCCCCCTTCACATACCACTGAATATCCGGGAAATATGGTATATAACTGTAAAACAATAGAAGGTGACCGAACTGCATCAAACAAGAAAGGACAGCAGCTATGTTCAAATATAAGGAACATAGATACAAGAAGAAAACTGTTCAAAACATAGTGTGGAGCACAGTACAGTACGTCTATGAAATAGGGGCAGTAGGAAAAGCAAACAGAAAGAGATATAAGCCTACTGGAATGTTGTGCTTCAGATGTATGAGGATGGTGGCATGGACAGACAAAGTTAATAACAAATAGGTTATAGAAATAGTAGGGGAATAAAGATATCTGTGGAAAAAAATAGGAGAAATAGATGGGCAGAATATGTTCTAAGGAATTTTTGGGGAATAGTATGGGATATATTACAAGCACAGATAGGAAAAAGCAGGTAGATGTAGACCTAGATCAGATAGTGATAGATGCAGACTGTGCAAATTTCAGGGAAATGTGTAGGTTAGTTCAGAATAGGAAACAATGAACGTATGCGTATAACCAGTTTCAGGACTGAAGACTTAATGATGATGAAACTTTATACTTTATCCCTTAGAAAGAAACCTAACAATGCCAAATTGGATCTGCTAGGATACCAAAGCTATTTTGCACCTCTTGCTATTCACCACACATAATAGGTTTTTTAAGCGTTTTTCACTGTTTCGTGGAAATGAGAAAATGAAGACATTGAAACCACTTATGGTGTCTAATATGAAAGTGAATATCATGTAGTTTGAGGTATTTTATTATATAGGAAATGTAAATAGGTTTTCCTATTTAAAGCATCTTCAATGAAAGTGAGAACCTATAATAAAATTTTCGACTATCCACTTCACACAATGGTGTTAAAGGTTTGTTGAAAGTGAACATCTCTAATTCAGTGAGGGTTATTTTGCGAATAATGTGTGCTATTATTAAATTTATCCTAATATGAAACTGTCGCGTTTTCTGACCCTCACTACAGTTACGATTTTCCAATACTTCACCTGCAGGTACTACATTGGTATTTTTACCTTGAATTTTGAATATTGTTGAACCCTTGCTGTTCCAAGCAAGTTAGGGATTTTTAACGTGCGTGGCAACACACACACGGACCTACATTTTACCACTCATCTGAACGAGGGCATATTTTTGTGAAAAATGCTCGCTTAACATTTTCAAGCAGACAGTGTCTGGATTCGAACCCTAGACCTTGGACATAGTAGTCACACGCATACCAACTATGCCACAGAGCCGCCCTTTTTGATCATCAGCTTAAAAGCTTCATATTTATGCAAATTGCTTTGTAAGAGTAGAAAAATATTGTATGGCGGAAGAGGTCTATTTGGATATCTTCGAGCATAATACGACACTGGTAAATCTGCAACTCCATGGCAAACTCTCAAGATTAATATCATGTCCAATTTTACACTATCGCAATACATAACAAAAAGATGTTATTATTAATTGTAAATTAAACAAGATATTAGTAATCTTTTGAACAGAATACATACTGTCAAAAGATTGTTAGGATTAATAATCCATAGCATTTTTATCATGTAATAGTTCTAATGTCTCAGAGTTAACTATAGAAAGATGTTACAGGTAAAAAATAGCATTACGTTATAAATTTCTGATTGCCCAGAAGAGGCAGCAACTCTGTAACAATTTTAAAGGTGCACAGGCTAACTACAGTGGTGTGGACATGGGTTCCTATGGAAACATGGTAAAATAATATACTATAAAAAGGTAAAGTTGGTTGAAATACAAAATTACTTTAAAGTGCCCACTTATTGTGAAAGACTTTGCTAATTGTCCAAAATTAAGGGTGTCAAACCATCTGGACTCAGCAATTTTGTTGATATATTCACTACCCGGAAAACGGTTATTACAGATAGATGTCCTTGATTTAAGTGTTTCAATATCTTGTCACCTCAGCTGTTACCTTTTGTATCCATACTTTAAAAACACTCATGAACTTTCTGTCAATTACAGAAATTTTCCAAATAAGGGCCTCTCCCAAATGACTTTATCACTGGGGGTTACTGGATGTCCTTTTACATTGATCACCTCACCTATTTTATGAATAACTCAAAATAAAATACCATTTAAGTTTAAGCTTTATTAACAGTAATTTTCAAAAATATAATTACATGTACAATAATCTAAAATATAAACAAACCTAATATAACCTTTACTAACCAGGTATTACTAACACTACTCCTAAAAAACATTTCTGTAAGTAATACTAAAATTCCGTTGTGCTAGATTCCTAAATTGCTTATACATCGTTTCTAAATCCCATTTATTTGGAAATGCTCTTCGCAACCATACTTAGAAATACATAGCACAATACCAGCCTCTGCTTTTGCGATTTAGAGGTCCATTAAAAATATGAAATTTACCCAAGGAAATTTACGAGCAATCCATCCTACAATTATCTTTCATGTCACATAATACGCACCTCTTTCTTTAAACTTTATTTTTAATAATCTTATACTTAAATGTAAACAACTAATTCTGTCACTGTACAAACCAATTGTCACTTATATTTACTAGTTTGCGTGTACATACTTATCAAGCATCAACCAAAATACAACAAGAAAAACAGAACAGTACTGACAATTTAGCAACTTAAGGGTTTCAAGGGTACTCTACTGAATGACTGTGAAAGTGAAATCTCACATGTGTTTTATATCTATGCAAAATACGCGTGTTTGAACTTCCAGTGCAATTCATCCAACGAAGCTAAAAATAATACGCCATCGGCCATCTGTCTGAGGTGCCCTTCACCTGCACAAGTTTGTTATTCTTAAATCATATTTTTGTTTTGTTTTGTCTTTATTTCCAAACTTAATCGTTATACTACAATCTCCCTCCCAGCTGTTAAAATTTCTAATTTCGTGTGCACACATTATGTATCTAGTGCTTTCGTAGGGTCAATTTCAATTTCTTCAGATTGTGTGAACACATTAATTTTTATGACATTTTATTTCTGTGGTTGTTTGGTATATACAAAGGGTTGTAGGTGCAGTTCTACTGCTGTAAGAGAAAGGAAGTTTGTTTACACGTAGCTGCTGCTTCGTGTCGGCAGCTAATTATAGTGATGTCAAAATTCATTATTTGCGACAATTTGTATTTTAAATTTAATTTTATTGAATTGTGCTGGGTTTTTCTTATGTGTAATCATGGAAATGCATTCATTACCTAGGTGGATAGTTGCCAAATGGCAAGGTATGATTGTTAATAACTTAGTATTCATTGCATCCTTACTTTAATGTGCTTTTCGTAACTTGAATGGTGTACTCTTATTCTAGATCCAGTAGCATGTAACTGTGTCATAGTTTTATTTTTTTGCATAGGAGCCTTACATTTACTACCGTAGTTTGGTATCCTTAATATGAATTGATGGGTTGATCAATTTTTCTATTGCAATTTGGTAGTTTTTTATTGATAGGTAAGGGTTTAAACTTCTCATTAGCTCTTGTTTTTAGTAAAAAAGCTTATGGTTTTACATTACAGAGTTAACTTTTGGAACTGAAGCTATATATCTTACTTACCCTACACTTTTGTGGTGGCTCGTGACATGAACAGGAGATTATGCTCAGAATGCATCTATTTAAAACCCTATGTTTAAAATAAATCTTTACGTTATCTAAGAGGTAGTATCCTTTATTATTCATTTATTTTCATTGGGAGTCGACACCAATCATATAAACAACAAATTTAGGAAAATGTTTTCGATACCTTTATTTTGTATAGCTTTTATTAATTAAAAGCATATTAAGTTTTATAAATTAAATGTATTCTATGGTCTTTAAGCTTTACAAATCTATCAATTATATTTTCATAAAAGTTTGGATTTTTGCTTAATTCGCTTAATAGATCTTTTTCGGTAAGTATCAAGCTTAAAACCCACTAAGTTACTCTTGGCTCATTGTGTTTCTTAAGTATGACTTTATACGTTTTAGACACGAAAAATTTCTTTTAACTAATACACTTGTAGCAGGTTTCGTTAAAATCGTAGAACTTTTTGAATCTGGCAAAATATTTCAACAAAGTCACAAAAAAGTATTTTCAAGGTTGTATATAAATCTATATTTTTAAACTGTGCTCACCTCTATTTAAAAAAAAACACAAAGTTTATTAATAAGTGTGTCCTTGTCAAAAATATTTGGGTAAGTTTCAAATAGCGATTGCATAGAATTTTTAGAAAATACGGTAGTATAAGCTTCATATTAAGAGTAGTCAAATAAAGCGAGAAATTCTAAGCTATCAATATTGGAAAACTGTATATTAAGTTACAAACTAATGCAATCTAAAGTTTTGTAATAAAGCATTTTGTATTTTTTTAAATATCTTTTGCTCAGATGTCATTCTGCATCTAGCACGATGAAAGAATTTAAAAAATTTGTCTTCAGTTCTTAATTCGTTAATATGAACACTAGCAGTATTTATTTGTTGTGAACAGTATTTGACATTTAAAATTTTAGTCTGCAAAATATTAAAAAGGAGTTCGATGATATTAAAAATTTTGTGGTAGATAAAAGTTAAAATAGCAAATTTAAAATCACAAAAATTTCTTAAGGAATTCTTAGCTGCGCGAATAGGTTTGGCTTTAGAGATTGAATTAGTTGTTCCACTCATTTGAGACAATGTTCAAAATTTTTTATCTTGAATACCATCTGCTCTCCGCTGCTCATAGAACACGTTTACCAATAATTTGATCTAATATTACTGATCTCTTATGTGAATGATGGAAAACATGAGATACCTGATAAAGTAGAGAAAAGGATTATACTTTGTAAAACATTTTGCGTTCCTTGCTGCTAAACGAGGTTTAACCAGTGAGCACAGCAGTGGGTAAAAACCATTTACTTTACTTTTGCTTGTAAGTCGCCTGCTATAGCACTGATACCATCATAACATTGCTCAACTAACCAGTTTTTTATAAGTAATGAATTTAGAACACCCTGAACTGCTTCAGAAAAAGCACTGGCGGTTCAGTCATTACTAACGTCAAGAAATCCCATAAACCTTTCTTTTAATTTTTGAGTAACAAATCTAAGAGTAATCGTGCACTGAGATATTTCTGTTATGTCAATGGTATTATCAGATACTAAAGCAAAGAAAGGGTTATCTGTTATTTCTTGCACGTTCTTTTAAGTAATCTTCAATGCAAGATATTAATTCATTTTGAATTGTTTTGACTGGCCAGTGAACAGTAGGATCATTTTTGATAGATGCTCTGATAATTCAGTGTTTTGCTTAATCAAACACTCAAAAACTTTGTTGAAATTTCCACAGTTTAGTGATTGTAAAGACTCATGATGACCCTGAAAAGCCAATTCTTGGTTACCCCAAACTAGAGTAGTATGGTTCATTCGTTTTAAGTTTAAGATGACGTCAAATGTAGTAATATAGTATTGACAACTGTATTCAAATGAATACCTAGAATTCCGCTTGAAGTATACTATCATTTAACATATAAAATGATGGCAGTTCTATACAGCGTTACCACCAATTTCTCTTGCCAATGGGAATATTCATGTATCTTTCATTAAATTTAAACTAACGTTGGCAATGTAACATTTTATCGAGCTGTGACGTCATCCTAAAGTTAAATCGAATGGATTTATCAATTAAATCAGTTAGCAACAACCTATTTTTTCTGACATTTTCATTATATATGATTTTATTCAAACCAACATGTATGTTCCTGAAGTGCATTTAGAATTGTTGCTCAATTTTGTTGTAGATATTTGAAACCGATAAAATTTTACATGTGATCTTTGGAACATCCATGCATTTTTGCACTGTGCGAAAATCCAGCTATCTTTGAGGATTAATAAAACACATGACCAACAGTACAAGCTCTGTTTATACGTACTTTCGCAGATGCATATTTGAGGTTTCATACCATAATAACTAAAAAATTCTCTTAAAACTTCGACCTTATCGATTATCAGTACTAGCAATATTTAGTAGAGGCATCGGATGCATATCTAAAATTTGGCACTTTGCTAGCTCTCCCTGCGCAAATGAAGCTGTTTTGAATAAAGATGACAGTATATCGTATGGAGGGGTTCATGACCATGAGCTGAAATTAAAATTCAAATACATATATACACAATATATCACTAACAGAGCAGTTAAGTCTGATTTATGCAAGTGCACCTGGTTCATTCACTTTATTTTTACTGGATAATAGTTCTCTTGTCAGTGTTAAGGTTGAATATTTATCCTTTTCTTTCACGTTAATTACTAATGTGTGCTTGTATTTATTGATTAGCCACCAACCTTGAGAAGTAGCAAATAAGGAAGAAGAATGCTAAACATTAAACGCAGTGTAATCTATTTAAAGAACGAAGTACCAAACGTATAAATGTTAACCCGCTTAGCAATTCAGTATTTGATTAGTGATTAATAAGAGGAATTGACCAAACTAGGTTTATATAAACCCGGCTTTCAAATTGTACCATGATTTAAAATGAAACAAACGTAAATGATTCCAACTCATCGACTACCAAAGGCTATGGGACTACTGCTTGGATATAGATTACACTAGAACCTAAATTAAAAATGTTATAATCTTATAATAATACACTATTTATTGAACATTAACATAGATCCTTGATTTTTGTCTGATTTAAAAAAAGCTATTACAAAAGCAAAGTAATCACTGCTAAGATTTGAGAGGCATCGAAGAGATAGCCTGGGTAGCCAAGTATAAAATGTTTATCGATGTATAGACGAATCGCATTCATGGATCAAGTTGTTATGTGGCTTGGTTGGTTGAATAAGTGGCTCATTTTATAATGCCTCGTAATTTGTATGGGCAGAAATCGTGCATAAATTTAGAAATGTATCTTGGATTACAAATTTTCATTGTATAGTATTGATGATTAATCAAGTTATCATACATTTGGCTAAAATTTAAATTTTTGAGGAAACTTGTACAAGTTACAGCGGAATTTTTCTATGATTGAAAAAAATTATATATATCATATATATATATATATATATATATATATATATATATATATATTACAAATTTTCATTGTATAGTATTGATGATTAATCAAGTTATCATACATTTGGCTTAAATTTAAATTTTTGAGGAAACTTGTACAAGTTACAGCGGAATTTTCTATGATTGAAAAAATATATATATATAATATATATATATATATAATAATGCAAAGATTGAAAAGTATAGCTGTGGCGACTAGTCACATGAGGCAATTATATATATATATATATATATATATATATATATATATTATATATTGTTATGTGGCTTGGTTGGTTGAATAAGTGGCTCATTTATAATGCCTCAGGAATTTGTATGGGCAGAAATCGTGCATAAATTTAGAAATGTATCTTGGATTACAAATTTTCATTGTATAGTATTGATGATTAATCAAGTTATCATACATTTGGCCACAGCTATACTTTTCAATCTTTGCTTATTCCCAGGTTTATTCCTTTGAAAAATTTATTTTAAAAGAGAAAGAAATATAGAATAATTGATACTTTTATTGTAATTTAACAGCATGTGGTCATAGAGGATAATTATACTTAATTATTCCGCTTTAACTAATAACAAATTACGTATATTGGTTTGGAGATTACTACTAATTATTTAAACAAGTTTTTTTTGAAGAATTGTTGCATTTATGTGACAGTATAATGAAGAACATTCTGTATGAATTGTACATTAATAGCTGTAGTTCTAATTTCTAAGTTGTTTTTCACTTCTAAAAAAAATTTTATTTATGCAACCACCACATATACTAAATTGTTTGAGCAAAATAATAGAAACGGTAGGACTGAAAAAGTGAAACATTTATCTATTATTGTTTTTTACTATTTAATTATAACATTTTATCTTAGAAAGGCAAGCATAATAAATTTTACAATAATGTTTCATCAGGTCATCACATTTTATTCTATATGAGAGAGGGAGGGACTTATACTCCCACTAGTTGCATTGAAATGTTTGTCTTGTACATGATAACTGCAGAATGAAATTATATGGAACAAAAGATACTTTTTTTGGTTGTCGTATGTAATTTTTTAAAAAGTTATTATTCTTAATATAATTATGATTCAAACACCATTGTTGTAAAGTTAAGATGGTGGATATTATGGGATGGACCAGTCGCTAGATTTTTATGTCAGATAAGGAAATTACCAGACGAAATACAAAATTATTGCAGAAGTAGAGAATCTTAACCTTGACTTGATACTAATGAAAGCAAGAGCAAAGATTTTGACTGCCAGATTCAAATCAAGATATATTACCTTTTATTGAAACGCTTGATAAATCTAGTTTCATCAAAAAAGAAGACGGTTTCAAGACAGCTGACTGAAGAAATGGATAAAATAAGAGACAACGTGGCATATATTTGAAGCAAAAAAAAAGGTAAACTAGCTAAAAATGATAATGCCGTACTGATAGACAATCATCTTCAGGGATTAGCAGCCATCTGAAAAGTAAAATATTGCAGATATAGGTTATACAGCTAAAAAGCCCTCTACCATCTAGGTGAGATTAAAAAGAAAAAAATGGCTAATAGTATATCAAAAAAGTAATTGGTAAAATACTGTCAACGGGGGTCAGGTGAATCAAAATTTTAGTTTTTCGAAAATTTCATAGTCTCCCCATGCACAGAAAAATCTGAAAATAATATATGTGGCAGCCATACTATTCAGTTATCCAATACACTCTTTTTTATCATTTTAATTCACCAAACTACTTCATGTTTTATTTTCAAAAGCTGATCCGCTTCATCTCTCATGTAGGGGTGAAGAGGATCATTCATTTATTTTCATTTAATATCCATTCTAGATTGGCTATGGGGGTAAGTGGATCAAAAAATATATAAAAATAAAATTTTTGAATGCCATTTTGAGCATAAAACAATTAATATACTGCTAGAATTTAAATATTATGTGTTTTATTGTCTTTATTTCTAATAATACTTGCATACAATATACAAAACAAAGAAAATATAAGAACTAAGTCATAAGTAAGTATTAGAAAAATAAACCGAACTATTCTTCATCATAATCTACATTTTCAAAAATGTATTGTTTTCTTCTGGATAAGTGCCCCCTAATTTTCCTCATTATCTGAGCTGGTTGAACAATGGAAATATCAGGGACATTTGGATAAATAAAAAATAATTGTTTTGAAGTGGATTTCTTCCGTAAAACACTCACTGTATATTCACTGCTATCAGAGTCATTTTTAGCAGTAATTTTTGCAATGAAAAAACGATCTCTTTTATTTGTTTCAAACTTCACAATAACATAATCGTCAACTTCAATATCATCATGTGCAATTTGATTGTCTTGAGAACAAGACGGATATAAATCTTCTGACTGTTTCTTCGATAGCTTCATCAGAGATTTCAGCCTCTTCCACATCATTGGCTTGACCCACATCATTTTCCACTTCCTCATCCATGAGTATTGGTAGAAGGTCGGACACCAAAATACATCTTCCCGGTTCTACAGTTAGTCTTTCTACGTTTTCTGGTTTTCCCACTATAGGTTCTCATTTGACTCAGATGCTCGACAACTGTACTACACTATGCTTTCTGCACTTGATCCCCAGCTTCTTCTTGGGCTTGTAAGGTTCTAAGGTGTTTTATTTTTTTCAAAACATCAGGGTTAAATGGTTTAATGCCACAGGCTTTAAAACCAGCAACTGTGTTTGATTCAGATTTTGCACCAACTTTTTTAATAGGTTCACTTAACAATTGTGGAAGAGGCGTTTTAGGTAAGACACCTCGATTTCTCAACTTCCACTTTTCTAAAACCTTACGCCATACTGCTTTGAATGGATGAAAGTCTGCAACATCCAATGGCTGCAGCATGTGCGTAGCATTAGGAGGTAGAAGGACAAACCGTATATTGTTATTTTTACATTGTTTTACTACCCTCACAGTTATGTGGCTGTTCAAATTATCGCCAATCATTACTTTTGGGCCATCCAAATTTCTCAAGTATGGCAAGGCAACGTCAAGAACCAGTACTCAAAACTCTCACTTTCAAACCATCCACTTGTCCGATTATATCTGAACCCTGGATAACCTCCTTCCGTCCATCTTGGATATAAATGCTTTGCTTTATAAACCATATATGGTGGAAGTAAAGTGTCATTACCTGCTACTGAAACATTACACTTGTACTCGATTTCGACGTGTCAATTATTCGGTGAGCATGCTTTACACCTCGTCTAACTACAACTTTCACGGCACCCGGGTCATCTGCAAAATTTGTTTCATCATAATTAATTATGTTTGAAGGTGGTACGCCATCAAGAGACCTTTTCAAGTGAGAAAAATATTCTTCCACTATTTCATGTGACGGCAACTCTAATCCTTTTGGTATTTTCTGCTAATTTTATGGTTAAATCATCATACCTAGATATAAAAGCTTTAAACCAATCAACTCCTGGTAGACTGTCATTGAACCTTTTTTCTCTTCTGCCACATTTGTTCAGATATTGTTGAACCATAAACCTAACGCCGTAACTTTTAAGGACCCCCCTCGGCACATAACAAAAGTACTTCTATCAACCTTGTTCCTTCCTCGGCGCTTAAAGCTGTCTGGCCAACATATACCTGCCTGCATGCCACGATAATGTCGATTTATTGTAGTGTATGGAACCCCATAAAATTCGGTTGCAGTTATCATAGTCATCTGACCATTACGAACCACCGCCACTGCTCTCTGTAAATAAACAGAATCATACGTCCTTTTAGTCTGCATCCCCAACTTTTTTTAAGTAGGTTCTTGGCATTTTTAACTGAAAATCAATAGTACTCATTAGAATATTTAGGTAATATTTAGTAGGTATTCATTATTATTAATTTATAGTGTAGGTAGTCAATCATTAGTCTCAAAATTGTACATATTAGTCAATATTATTTAGGAAACTCGCGATCCACTTCACCCCACAAAATTACAATTTTTCCTAATAATATTACCTGATAGAAAGGGAATTACCTATCAAAATAGTTCGAGTGGAGGCAGGTCGCCAGAAAGGCATATATGTATCTATGACTACTACTACCATACAAAGTGAGCCACTTAGTCTGTGGAGTAGTTTGTTTTCAAACTTTGTAAAATAATAGTGACTTAAAGATAATAATAATTCATAATTTTTCAAGAGAAACTTACATAACTAATAACAATGTTCACTACAGAAAACTACTGATGGTAATGTCTCCTGACATGTCAATCGGAGTTTGTGGTGTCTGGGATACCATAATCGGTTATGCAAGACAATATTCGAAAAAATGTACAGTTGATCCATTTCACCCAAGATGATCCATTACACCCCGGATGACGGTACTTTAGAGGAATGTTATCGTCAAAGATGTTGATAAAAATAACTATTTCTTTTGATATATTTAGGATTTTGTAACAGATTAAGCAATTGAAAGCACCTATTACACACACAAATCAAAAAGCCAAACTAAATACTTTCATCAGCAAGATGGGCTGAAATTAAAGTGATTATTGATCTTTTATGTTTTTCACCTGAATTGAAAAACGACCATCTACCAGCGTTCAAGCCATTTAATGTCAACAATAGTGTGACCATACCATTGATTGGTTCATATAAAACCGACCTGAACCAGTTAAACTAGTTTAGTTGCCATGTATGGCTAGTAGCAACTATATAGCGTGCCCATAGTGTCACTGTATTCAGACAAGCCTCTAGACATGACTAAATGTTTAGCTCGTAGTCATGCCCAATTCCATTGAACAACGTGTGTTCATTGTTGAGGAATATGTGTGGTCTCAGTTCATTAAAGTAGTTCATGATAGTTTTCATGAAAACTTTCCTGAAAGTGATGTTCCAGCAATATCAACAATTCAGAATCAACTGAAAAAGTAGCATGTAATTGGTAGTGTTGTTAATTCAAAAGAAATAAGCAACCGACGTTACATACACCCGAAGCCGTGGGAGACATAGTGGCACAAATTCAAAGGGTTCTCAACAGGTCAACACCATGGATATTGCAGTAATGTGGAATGCACCTTTCATGGCTTAGGAATGAAACCTTTCCGTGTATGTTCTTCAAGAAGTAAAGGATAAGGTTAAACACACAATTTATTGTAATTGGTTGCTAGAGAATGTTGCTAGGAGGAAATATTGATCCATTTCTTTTCTACGGATGAAGCTTGGTTTCATCTATCAGTTATGTTAATTCTCAAAACACATGGTATTGGGTTGCAGAGAACCCACATGAGTTTTGGCAAAAACCCTTACACGATTTAAAAGTTACTGTATGGTGTGCTCATTCCAATAACAGAATAATCGATTCAATATTCTTTAATGAAACTATTAATACCAACGTTTACTTGTAAATGTATAACGAATTTTCTGCTCGGTTAACTTCACACAAAATAAGTTGGCCCTATTTCCAACAAGATGGGGCAACTTGCCATACGTTGGACCTGTCATTGGCTCGTATACATACTGATTATACACAGGAAAAAACCATTAGCAAGGGTTTGTGCTGATCTGCTCTCCCGACTTGTCGCCATGTTACTATTTTCTGTGGAGATTTCTAAATGCAAAAGTCTACCGAAACAATCCCGGAACGCTTGACGCATTAAAAAATACCGTATGGGAAGAGATTTCTAAAGTCCTTCAACATCTATTGAAAACTGTTTTCAATGACATGCTTCAACAAGCACAACATTGCTTGGATGTTGGGGGGAGAGCATTTCGAACACAGGCTACTAATTGATTTCTAAAACATTCTGTTAATTAAACTAAAATAATGTAATGTACGTAGCATATTTACTTAAACCATAGTAAACAACTAAAGATATAGACACACTGACTTCGTTTATAGGTATTCCTTATGGAAATATGACATTAAATTATGAGGTCGGTTGTATGTGCGCTACTCTGTATAAGCCAACCTTTATAGAGGAAGCGGTTTGAATTTTTGATAAGATTCTATAACAAAAGAACAGCAAATAGTAAATTGGTGTGTAGTTATTTTTTAAATTGGATAAATTTATTCAAAAATATTATCAGCTTTACACCATCAGTTAACTAAGATTCAGCAGGCATTGTATGTTTATAATCTCTTAATTAAGCAGATCACTTAAATATTGGCTTAATAGTAGTTATGCCCTATGATGAGATAACCAAATGCATAATGGATGTTGCTTCATATTTAAGGCAAACCTATTTACTGATGGTCTTCTACTCTCAGAATACTTGGTGAACGTTTTAACATAAACTTTTCAATGTCAGTTGATTTATACCTGTTAAACAATGATAGAAAGTAATGAAAACTGTCTATTTTTGTTGATATATTAATTTGATTCAGAAGGAAATACCATTCAAAATATTATTGTGGCACTGAGAAAACCCCAATTTTATATAGACCAAACTACCTGTCCTACTAAAAGGCATCTCTTGGAATCCCATTGTTTTGTCATAAAATACACATTAGTAATTTTTTATTACTTAAATTTTGATCATAATGTTTATCCGTTCCAAATGAGCCTGCACCATGAAGAAGTTCTAGAATTCTAGAACTGGAATGGCTTGCATGTTTCAGTGGCATTCTAATACCAACAGTTGCGATATGGAAGGCTATATAAAATCACCACATTACCTCCCAAGTATACAGCATACCAAAAACGTTTTAAAAATTCATGGCATCTTTGGGGGGTAAATGATTCTGGAGTTAAAATAGCCCCATTCAGATCTCCTGGGGAGACTACTTTGGAGGATGTGATTTGCAAGTTTAAGATAAGAACTGGGAACATTTTGCAAGCTGGGGTGTGAACTGTTAAAAGCATAAAGCAAGCAGATAAACAGAGAATTTGAAAATTGAAATGAATAAGGCAAGCATTAGATAGTACATAGCTAATACGAAGAGCAAACAGTGGTAATTGAATTAGAGCCAGAAAGTATAGAAGTAAATTTTAGAAAAGGAGTGGGACAGATATGTTCGCTAGCCCAATTAACCTTTAACTTGTATATCGAAGAGGCCATAAAAACTGTCAAATGTAGAAAGACTTTTGGAATTATTATATAGGAACAAACGATTAATATGCTCAAATTTGCAAACGATATAGCGGTATTAGCATCTAGCAAGGACGAGTTAGAAGGATAAGCTCTTAATGAACTAGAAACAGTACTTACACAGATATGGTAAGAAAATCAACAAAAAACTATAGTACTAGTATGTATAGGAGGAGAAAATAAGTGTAACACCAGAATACCGATGGGGAACCAGAATTTACAAGAGGGTAAGGATTTCTGCTACCTAGGAGCCAAATAACGAAAGATGGCAAAAATTGCGATAGTTATAAAACAAACATTAGTACAAGGTCATCCTGCATTTAACAACAAAAAGCAAAAACTATGTTTGAAGACAACAAACATGGAAACAAGGAAAAGACTGCTGAAAGCATATGCGTGGGGCACAGCACTATATGGCTATATAATGTGGACAGTAGGAGAAGTGGACAGGAAAACAATTGAAGCCTTTGAAATATAGTGCTGCAGACCAGATAAAGGTATCATGGGCAAACAAAGTTTAGAACACTTTAGAAATGGTAGGGGAAGAAAGAAGTATGTGGAAAACAGTAAAAAATAGAAGGCATAGGATGATAGGACACGTTCTAAGGCATGAGGGAATAGTTCGGGATATACTAAAAGCAGAGAAAGGAAAAAAAGAGGTAGAGGTAGATATAGATTACACTATTGCATTTCAACCCGTTCCAGGATTGAAACCTAATGATGATGACAATTATTGTAGTATAGTGTTAGAAGCATAAGCTGTTTAATACTAGTGGTTAGTTATGTTGAAACCATGACGAGTTAACAAAATTCAATTACTAACATCAACACAAGAAAATTAAAAAGAATATTTCTGCAATACTGAATTCTGGATGAAGAGTTATGTATAACGTGAGGAGAACAATTAGTAAATGTTTTTTAAGTCCTCCTACCATGGAACGTTATTTACTGTAGTGGCAAAGCTTAATGTTTAAAGTTTCTGTGGGAGACAGTTAACAGTTTGTGATCAGGCAGAAAAACAAGGATATGATTCCAACTATTTAGAAAGAAAAGTCAAATTTTCAGCATTTTAACATTTGCTTGTTGAAGAAATTTCTGAACACAAGAAAAAATTATATACATATCTTAGAAGAATTGTGTACAATGCAAGGACGTCTTTGTTGTTGGAGAATACTCATCTATCATATGAGCTTAGTGTTGTAAATGGAAAAAAAAACATTTTCCTTTTTTCAAATAAAAAGCTTTTTTAAGAAAAAGCAGTAGCAAATAGTATTTGTATTGTGGTGGGAAAAAAAGCAATCATCGGATTTATGGAAAGAAATGGTTTTCCTTGAAGAAAACATTTTTACTACTCTCTGTGTGCCCTAAACCATGCATCAGAGGTCCTACAATGTATGTTTCCGAGTTAAACAAAAATTTCAGAAAATTTTATCTGAATTTGATCCACAACATTATCAAATGTTAATATATACGATGCTGCAAAAAACTATTGTGGTTGTTTTAAATAATCTTTGTATTTCATTTGTCATTTTTTGAAAATGTGCCAATTAACGACAAATGTGGTTTGTATCCTCTGAGGGCGAATTATTACATCTCTATCATATGGCACTTCAAGCATATCTCAGGGTTCCCAAGCTGGTATATTACTATTTTTGTTGTTGATAAATAATCTCTGTTATATAATGTATAATTCGTGTTTACGTTAGACAGGCAACCCTAGAGTATGCAATTAACTGAAGTTCTAGAATTCTAGAACTGGAATGGCTTGCATGTTTCAGTGGCATTCTAATACCAACAGTTGCGATATGGAAGGTTAAAGAAAATCACAACATTACCTCCCAAGTATACAGCATACCAAAAACGTTTTAAAAATTCATGGCATCTTTGGGGGTAAATGATTCTGGAGTTAAAATAGCCCCCATTCAGATCTTGGGAGGGGACTACTTTGGAGGATGTGAATTGCAAGTTTAAGATAAGAACTGGTAACATTTTGCAAGCTGAGGTGTGAACTGTTAAAAGCATAAAGCAAGCAGATAAACAGAGAATTTGAAAATTGAAATGAATAGGCAAGCATTAGATAGCACATAGCTAATACGAAGAGCAAACAGTGGTAATTGAATTAGAGCCAGAAAGTATAGAAGTAAATTTTAGAAAAGGAGTGGGACAGATATGTGCGCTAGCCTCATTAACCTTTAACTTGTATATCGAAGAGGCCATAAAAACTGTCAAATGTAGAAAGACTTTTGGAATTATTATTATTATATAGGAACAAACGATTAATATGCTCAAATTTGCAAACGATATAGCGGTATTAGCATCTAGCAGAAGGATAAGCTTTTAATGAACTAGAAACTACTTACACAGATATGGTACGAAAATCAACAAAAAACTAAAGTACTAGTATGTATAGGAGGAGAAAATAAGTGGAACACCAGAATACCGATGGGGAACCAGAATTTACAAGAGGGTAAGGATTTCTGCTACCTAGGAGCCAAATAACAAAAGATGGAAAAAATGCGAAAGTTATAAAACAAACATTAGTACAAGGTCATCCTGCATTTAACAACAAAAAGCAAATACTAGGTGCTTTTCTTTTACAACTTATCTTTTTTAAGTAAAGTATCT
This sequence comes from Platerodrilus igneus, assembly GCA_036346225.1. Lineage (NCBI taxonomy): Eukaryota > Metazoa > Arthropoda > Insecta > Coleoptera > Lycidae > Platerodrilus > Platerodrilus igneus. The sequence continues at coordinate 3,154,537 of JARFIW010001259.1, read as the reverse complement.
TTTCTAAGATTAGAGTCAAGTGACTTTGCTTACTTATCTGTGTAAAAGGAACGCATTAACCTGTAATAGATACTTCCACTGCGAGTCTCTAACCTTACTTTCAAATTTTTTATTGATTTCTATTTTATTGTTTTAAACTATTTTATTTCGCATTGGTGTAAATAGCTGCATAGGGAAAAGATGGATAAAAAAATTGTTTTTGTTTTAGAGGTGAATAAGCAATAGCATTATTAGATTGAAATTAAAATTATTGTTTTTAGTCGGAAGTAAATGAGTGTGAGCGATTCTTCCTCAAGTTTTACATCTGAAGTCAAGCAAATTAGCTACTTATCATCGTCAGACCCATCATCCTCTGATTGTTCAGAGGATAATTTCTTAACCACCAGGCGCAAGTTACATAGAACTTTGGATTATGTTGAGAGGACTGTCCCTGCTTATGATGATGAGGAATTTAAAGAGCATTTTAGGTTGAGTCGATCAACTTCCAGGTTTTATTGGTAACTTTAGTAAATTGCAAATCTGAAAGTTTTAAGTTATTAAATTTCAGAACTAATGCAACGCGATAAAGTATTGCTGACACATGAATTTGGCAGAAAGAAAATTGATGCTGAAAAGGCATTTCTACTGACTGTGTGGTATTTAAGTAACACTGAAACATTTAGACAAATAGCCGATAGATTTAATGTTACGTTAAGTTCTGCACATCGCACTATAGAAAGAGTAATTACGTATTTAGTATCCAACAGCTTTAAATACATTAAATGGCCTGAAGGTGATAGAAGGGCAGATGTCCTTAATGGTTTTAAGAAAAAGCAGGGAATCAAAAACATTATTGGCGTGATTGACGGGAGTCACATAAATATTAAAAAGCCTGCAGTAGATGCACAAGTCTATTGCAACAGAAAATCCGATTACAGCATTCTCATGCAAGGGGTGTGCGATCATGAGAAAAGATTCATAGACTTGTTTTGTGGGAAAGCAGGATCCATCCATGATGCCCGCTTATTAAAACGTTCTTCCTTATATCAGAAATATTTTAATGAATTTTTAGGCAATGACATTTTACTAGGGGATTCAGCATATCCCTGCTTAAATTGGTTAATTCCACCCTTTAGAAACAATGGACATTTAACGCCAAATCAAACCCTTTTAATAATCGTCATTCGCTACGAGGATTATAATAGAAAATGCGTTTGGACTTTTGAAGGGATATTTCGTGAACTGCGATATTTTGAAAATGCAAAGATCTATTTTATTGTACAGTGTGTAATTGCTGCATGTGTTCTGCATAATGTTTGCATTGATTTTGCTGATGAGGTATCCTATGAGATTGATTATGATGACCAACAACATGACGAAGACATGGTACATCAAATTTGTGGTGTAATACCTTCACACTATCGAAGGCTTCAAATTATGACCGAGATGGGTTTAGATTAAAAGTGTGATATGCCTTTTAGTTTTTAATTGTATGCGATACCTACATAAATTCAATAACATTTATTGTGTTAAATTAATTACATTATTTTATGCATTGTATATACGTTAAACAAAAATAAAACATAGAATTATACATTACTAAATTGACTTATATTTACATTATTTGTCTTGCGAATTAGCTAATTTTTCTAACGCAATAACCCTACGTTCTTCTAAAGCCATTTTTCGTTGTATGAGCATCAGTCGTTCATCTTGATATTTTGTCAAGGTACCTAAATAGTTCGTGTATGCTGTAGTTTTTTGTTTTATGGCCTCCTCTTTGGCAGCATAAAATTTTGTCTTAATATCCAAAAACTCCCAACTTTTATGCTTTCTTTTTCCTGAAATAGTAGTCGGTACTGGCGGTACAGGTACAGTATGTACTTCCTCGGCAGCAACTATAGTAGTAGAAGTAGATGGATAGGAAGTTGTAGGTATTGCAGTTGCTACATCAAAACTGTGTGGGCTACAAGCATTAGGTTTGTTGCCTAATAAGGCATCCAACCTATCAAAAAACAAAAACCTCGTCAGACCCCTTCCAGTTTTTGTTTTTAAGTCCTTAGTGTTTTTATAAGTATTAACAAGATTTTCCCACTTTTTTTTTAATCGTTTAGGATCATGGCTTATACCTAAGCTTATCAAATCATTTGCCACTTCAGACCAAAATGATTTTCGTTTTTTTGGATGATACATCTCTTCATATCTTGCCTCAATACTAGATATAAGTGCCAAACGGTTGGTCATGTTCCCAATTATATTTTGTGCCAACACATTTCGGATGAGCATCTACAGATTCAACCGCTTCTCCTTCCTCCATTACAACATTGGTAGCCACTTCCACATTTTCTTCTACCATTTCATAAGATAAAATGCTTTTTGAACTTTTTATAATAGGATGATTTAAATCCGTAAAATCAATTTCGCTTTGTGGCAACCACAGAAACATGTTATTTTCTGCAATAATAATTTAATAATAAAACAAAACAATTTTTTCAACAAAACTTACCACAATCTTTTATCATAACATCTCCTTCATCATTTAGAACCCAACTATTATTTCTTTTTTTCATAACACAATACATTTTTAAAAACTGTAGTTAATAACAAAACAAATAATCAACCTCCTAACCACACTTTACACAATATAATGGAACTCGGGTGAATTACTTAACTACAAGTGTGATTCTTAGCATACTCGTCAGCGGTAAAGGGGGAAGAAAAAATCTGAGACATTTGAACTACTTAGTTTTTAAAAGGAACGTATCATTTAACTAAGTACAACTTAGGATAGGTTAGAATACCTAAGAAAAACGGTAAAAGGAAAGCACCTACTATGTTTGAAGACAACAAACATCGAAACAAGGAAAAGACTGCTGAAAGCATACGCGTGGGGCACAGCACTATATGGCTATATAATGTGGACAGTAGGAAAAGTGGACAGGAAAACAATTGAAGCCTTTGAAATATAGTGCTGCAGACCAGATGAAGGTATCATGGGCAAACAAAGTTTAGAACACTTTAGAAATGGTAGGGGAAGAAAGAAGTATGTGGAAAACAGTAAAAAGTAGAAGGCCTAGGATGATAGGACACGTTCTAAGGCATGAGGAAATAGTTCGGGATATACTAAAAGCAGAGAAAGGAAAAAGAGAGGTAGAGGTAGATATAGATTACACTATTGCATTTCAACCCGTTCCAGGATTGAAACCTAATGATGATGACAATTATTGTAGTATAGTGTTAGAAGCATAAGCTGTTTAATACTAGTGGTTAGTTATGTTGAAACCATGACGAGTTAACGAAATTCAATTACTAACATCAACACAAGAAAATTAAAAGGAATATTTCTGCAATACTAAATTCTGGATGAAGAGTTATGTATAACGTGAGGAGAACAATTAGTAAATGTTTTTCAAGTCCTCCTACCATGGAACGTTATTTATTGTAGTGGCAAAGCTTAAAGTTTCTGTGGGAGACAGTTGACAGTTTGTGATCAGGCAGAAAAACAAGGATACGATTCCAACTATTTAGGAAGAAAAGTCAAATTTTCAGCATTTTAACATTTGCTTGTTGAAGAAATTTCTGAACACAAGAAAAAATTTTATATATATCTTAGAAGAATCTTTATTGTATACAATGCAAGGACGTCTTTGTTGTTGGAGAATACTCATCTATCATATGAGCTTAGTGTTGTAAATGGAAAAGAAGACATTTTCCTTTTTTCAAATAAAAAACTTTTTTAAGAAACAGCAGTAGCAATTAGTATTTGTATTGTGGTGGGGAAAAAAAGCAATCATCGGATTTATGGAAAGAAACGGTTTTCCTTGAAGAAAACATTTTTTACTACTCTCTGTGTGCCCTAAACCATGCATCAGAAGTCCTACAATGTATGTTTCCGAGTTAAACAAAAATTTCAGAAAATTTTATCTGAATTTGCTCCAGAACATTATCAAATGTTAATATATACGATGCTGCAAAAAAAATATTGTGGTTGTTTTAAATAATCTTTGTATTTCATTTGTCTTTTTTTGAAAACGAGCCAATTAACGACGAATGTGGTTTGTATCCTCTGAGGGCGAATTATTACATCTCTATCATATGGCACTTCAAGCATATCTCAGGGTTCCCAAGCTGGTATATTACTATTTTTGTTGTTGATAAATAATCTTCTGTTATATAATGTATAATTCGTGTTTACGTTAGACAGGCAACCCTAGAGTATGCAATTAACTGAATAGTACAAGGGACACTTTATGTATTGAGAACTGGCACCACTGATATTGCCAGGTGAAATCTGAAATTGCCATTGTAGAGTTTGATGTTTTTGAGGTTAAAAGTACTCAGAACGTTTTGACGTGCGAACACTATTTGTGTTTTTTGCAGTGTTTAAAATTTCATCTCAGCCAAAATATGGAATTAACTCGTGAAAATTTTCGGGCTATGATTTATTATGACTTTCGGCGTGGTCTAAACCAAGAACAATGCATCAATCAACTTAATTCAACTTTTCGCAATGAAGCACCATCCACAGCCACTGTATATCGCCGGTACACTGAATTCAAACATGGACGTAGTTCGCTCACGGACGAAGTTAAAGAAAGTCGTCCAAAATCGGTTGTTGTGCCGGAAAATATCGATGATGTGCGAAAACTAATTAAAGAAGATCGTCATGTAACCTATCAAGAAATCGAGAGATGTTTAAGCATTAGTATGACCAGCATACATAAGATTTTGCACGAATATTTGTGTATTCGGAATCTGTATGCACGTTGGATTCCACATTTGTTGACAGATGCTGAAAAAAGTGCTCGTGTTGATTGGTGCCGTAAAATGATTTCAAAATACAACTGTGGTGCATCCAAAGCAGTATACAATATTGTCACAGGTGACGAGTCGTGGATTTATGCATATGAGCCAGAAAGTAAAGTCCAGTTGGCAGTTTGGGTGTTTCAATGTGAATCAAAGCTAACAAAAGTTGTTACTTCTCAAAGCATTATGAAGCAAATGGTGGCGTTTTTCCTCATGAAAACCGGTCCTGTGGTAACTGTGGCTCTCGAAAATCAAAGGACCGTTAATTCAGCGTGGTATACGACCATTTGTTTGCCTGAAGTTTTCAGTAAATTGAGAGAAACCAATCCAAAACGATGAATCATTTTGCATCATGACAATGGGAGCTCACACATCACATGCAACAAACAAGTATTTTGGACACACAAAAGATCGCATTGATGGATCATCCGCCTTACAGCCTCGACTTGGCACCCAATGACTTCCTCTTATTTCCAGTAATTAAAGATAAACTGCATGGACGATTTTCATCGCCCGAAGAAGCGGTTGAGGCCTTCAAAATGCATGTTTTAGAGCTACCATTTTCTGACGACAAAGTGGTTCAATCGCATGCAAAAGTGTATAGATCTTATAAGTGATTATTTTGAAAGGCAATAAAAGTATTTTTCATCAAATTCATTTGTTTATTCTTTCTATTCTCAATACATATAGTGTCCCTTATAATCAGTACAAATTTGTAATCCATATTTTTATCCTTGATATTTAAAACTAATATATTCTTTTCGTGTTGATAATGCTTTTTATTTGCTTCTTTGTTTATTTACTATCATATCATGTGATGACTACCGATAATAATTGTGCATTAAAGTTTAAGATGTTCATCAAGCTAGAGGAGTTTTTTAAATATTTTCACATTGTGTATGCTCAGGTGTGTGTGTGTGTGTGTGTGTGTGTGTGTGTGTGTGTGTGTGTGTGTGTGTGTGTGTGTGTGTATCTGTGTGTCTATGTGCATGTGCATGCGTGTGTGCTTGAGTGCATGCGTGCGTACGAGCGAGCATGCATGCGTGCATAAAGTACTAAGATGTATCTCTGAATCCATCTTTTATACTAATTCGAAAAGTGAATTTATCTACACAAATCCAACTTAATATTTGCATAGTTATTAACAAACCTTGATACTTGATCGTTTTTAAAACTCAATTTGAATATAAGTATATAGGTAATTTTTTACTAAAGTATGCTCTCTTTCTTATTCTATATATTAAGAAATATGTAATTAAATTCTAAGGTATATTAGTTCTTTGATTATTATAAAAATAATAATTTCTGAAAATTAACTGCATAATAATAATATAGCTGCTTTTCAGACAACTTGCTTAGAAATTTTCTAATCAAATGTTAAATCATGTCACATTGTATAGTGCGTTTAGCGAACAGATTCAGTAATTAAAGTAATGGAATGGGTTTTAGTTGCATGGTACAAACTTAGCTCATTTTGATTCACAGCGAACAAATTTACAAATACATGTATCAGTTGAAAAATAATTTCGAAAAATTGTGAATAAATTTTCACTGTTTCGATTGGTTGCTCAAAATCATGTTGCGATTACAGGTTCAAATAAATTCAAAAAACCTTGCAATACTTTTCAATATATTGTAGCATATTTTTTTGACGTCCATAAATGATTACTATATTTAATGCGAAACTCATTTAATCCTGTAATTAATTCTTTAATATTATTTACTGTTTCGTCATTTACTTTATTATTCAATTACGAGTCGAGTATTGTTTAAAATAAATAATAGACTCATTCTTTAACTGATGGTTGCTAGAATTATGCTTACAATGACAAGCGATATATGATCGTTTTGTTTAATCGTGGATTCGTTATAATCTGTTCTCGGGTTTTGGTTGAGATAGCAGCAAGATGGATTTTGAAAGACACTGATCTAACGATATTCAAATCGCCATCGAGTTTGTGTCTTCAAGTGCTAAATTCACTTGAAAGTTAATTTCTCCCTGTTAACCCACTCTTCAGAAACCGATGTTAATCTGTTAAGAAGTTACGTAGTCTTATTGTTTAGTTTTTAAGGATAAACATGGCGTCCTTGTGTAGACCATTTTGGTTTGGTAGTTTGTGAAATACGAGAGTTAATTCTAATAAAGAATTATTTCCACGAAGGAGGAACATTTGCAAGATCATCTAACTTCTTCATTAGTTGCCGTTCCAGAAAATTCCTTTAAGAAAAGTTGCTTGTCCAGTTATCGTTAGTCAGAATATATGGCGACAGTAAGGTATTTTTCTTTTGACGTTTCATCATACGCTTAACAATCAAAGGTAAGCAATTAGCTTTAGTGCATGACCTGGAACAGCTGTTTTCCTCAATGTGAACGAAGTCAGTGTTTATATTTAAACAAGTACATTAACCTAAATGTTTGTTTACATTATGATTGCAATGAAAATTGCTGTTTGAAATAATAGTTTTAGTAACATTACTGTTTGCATTATACGTTCAATGCGATTTGTCGTTTAGCTTATTATCTGGAATTATGAAGTTTATCAATTGTATTTACCAATTAGTTCTAATATTTATGCATGGTAAATACTCTTAACTTTGAATTAGAGATGCCAGTAGTGGCTGCGAACCAATGTATCCAGAGATCTGAATATCAAGAGATATATTTGAGGTTATGTTATAATAATAGTGCTTTCATATAATAAAATTCCATTTGATGCCTATGCCTAAAAGATTAAACAACCTTTTATATATAGTTGTTGTATATTTATTGTAAACGAGTTATTGATCAAAAGAGAATAATGATTAATTAAAGGAAAATCACTTACGTTAAACTAACTGTTTTATTTCAGGCTAATGCCCAAAATAGGGAAATTAAACTATAATTCCTAAATCTATTTTATTAAAAAAAGTGAGACCACTATCTGTGACTTAATAATAAATTAAATGAACAGTGTTTCCAAGAAGTTTGGTCTTTAAATCTCCCTTTAGTGTTTACATTCAAATTTATGATATCAATTATAACCTGTTTCTTTTTACCATACAAGTTGTAGCTAAGAGTGTAATCTACTTGAATCCTTTATTTGTCCTTTAACCTCAATACTGTTTCTTTCAGATCCTGCTTTTTCGCAGTTGAATGCGATATTTTTCTCTGAGGATTTCCAAGTTTTCCCTTAGAGTACTGCTGGTTTTTCTTGAGCCTAGGACTTGGTGGCGCCCCTTTATTGTATGTAATAATGTGTCAGTTCCAATTGTTGTTTTTGAAGTTAAAAAGAATTAAAGTTAACTTACGTAAACCCACGGCCATTCCTCATAACTCTACCCAAGAAATAGACCCCTAGCTTAGCCGGAAGACTGTCGATCTCCCTTTTGCACAGGGATTTCAAATTTAGTTACACTCATTCCTATCGAGAGTAATTAAAATAACTAACAATATTAAAAATGCTATATAAAAGAACCTTTTATTATTCACCTACGTTTCAGTAGGAAACGCGATATTAATTACAGCTTATAGTTTTTCATATTGTTCTAGTGCCGAGAAGCAATATGTTAGTTACTCCATTTTCTGTACAACTAGAGGTTATTCCTTTGGGCTTTTTACAATGTCGTATAATTCAATAAATTGAAGAACAAACAAAATGTCGTTATTTCAGAAGCAAAATTATGAGTATGGTAAATATCGAGCAGCAGCATTGGTTGTTGACACAGCAATAATTATGTATGAAAATGTTGTCGAATAGACTAATGAAATGAAGCCCTTGAAGTTTACAGTATAATGTGAATAATTTACAATGTGTTGATGAGAAACATCTTTTAAAGATATAATATACTTTTTGGTAGACACTATCGCTTGTGTTATATATAATGAAAATAGCGAAGTATTTAAAACGAGTACAAGTGAATGGTGTATCAAAAAGTAGCTTTATAGATTCGTGACTGGATTTGCATATATTAATTTAGTTTGAGTAATGTCACAACGACCAATACAATTTGGGATAACAAGAAAAGCCATGGGATGGATGTCAGCAGCAAATTTATTGTTATTACCATAATATTTATTAAAGTTAAAAGCTATTAAAATAATATATACTTTAATCATAACAATCATAATTTATAGAACAGTGCATACAGCAAAATAAATGTTAATATTTTTTAATAAAATAATAAACATACAAGAAAGAGTATTAATTTTTTCTTCCGCATTCTTCTTCAGACGATGAAGACAATTTGTCGTTCTCTAACTGTATGATCAAGGACACCACTACAACTTCCATAACAATATCAAGTTGCCACATTTTTTGATTCTAAATCTTGAACGTGGCAAATAGTATTTTTCCAGGTTTCTGCTGTTATGTTTACTTTTTTGAACGGTTTATTTTTCTTTCACTTCACTTTTATCCCTGCATTTTCTTATTTGTTAAATAACATTGTCTCCTTGCAATTATTTCACTTTTTAAGTACACTATTTCGTGACCTCTTGGAGTTAGTATCTGATAATTCAGATAAACATTTAATATATCTTCGACATCTGTTCTGTTAAATTGTATACTTTTAAAACCAATTTTATCAAGAGGAAGATTTTCAGAAGTGCTTTATTTTAATTGAGACATCTCATTATATTCAGACGTTGCATATAAAACTTTGTTTAGCATAGGTGGATCATTATTTTCAAAAAAGGAATAGGCCATACGTCTAAGATAATTCTTAACATCATCGTCAGTGTTGTCCAAAATTGCTAAGTATTTCTGCTCCTTATCATCCATGGAAAAATGCCTAGACAGGCGTTAATTGGTGGGCGAAAGACTGTTAATCCATATACGCATAAAGAATGCCAAATAACCTACACAATACTACAAAATGCTGTTTTTAAAAGATAAAGTATTAGAGAAACTAATGAAAAATGACTAATAAGAAATAACACAATAACAACGAAAACGATAAAGTAATTAACATTTATAGGTTAGCAATACACAATTTTTTGAGCGGTTGTATGAACCCAGCCAACCAATACAAAATTTCTATTCAAACTTGCCGCTCATTCATGGGAGGAAAGCTTACTGAATCTGTTTGTTAAACGTACGAATTTCAAGTGCTTTCATAAATTCTCTAAAAAATAATAATAATGATTACAATATCAAGAAAATCGATAGTAAAATAATTTTTAGCATTAATTTAGTATACAAATTTTTCTTAGGAATGGTAGAAACATAGTATTGTAAAAACCAGTATATTACCTGTTTTAAATTCTTAGTCTTATAGCTTTATATATATTTTTAATGGTAGACCATTCAAATTTGAACTTCATTCTTCAGATCAATACTATCTAAATGCTTGTTTTTGAAGTAAGTTTAATAATATAAATCTATAAAATAAACGATAATATTGCAACTTTATAGAAATGCATTGGCTGTTTTAGTTGGTAACCTAATAGTTAATTTAATGATTATTTGTTAGTAGTTATATTTTCTTTAATTAATATAGCTATATTTACTTATTAGGTTCACCTCAAACTACAGATATAACTGGAATGCGAGATGACAATATCAATATAAGTGATGTCAGTAAGTAAAACTATGTATTTATTGGCATGCATTATAGTTGCAATAAATGGGTAGATAAATGTCGCTTGATGTGCATTTGTTTTTTTTTAATTAAAAATGCATGTTTAGATGGGTTTTTTGTTAACTTTGTGATATTTATGTTATTACTTGCACAATAGTTTTAATAACAAAAATTTTCATGTGTTTAGACCTTGTCATTTTTGAGGGTGTATAACAATAAGACATTAATTGCTTGGTTTGTTTGGGTTACTGTGTGTGCTCTAACAAAGTTGATGAAATGTGTAGTACATACTTGTTTTAGAAAATGTACTACATAAATTTATATAAGGTGCACTCACAAATTAAATGAAGGCATGTATTTGCTGGAATTATTATAAGTAATTTTAGTAAAAGTAATTATTGGCAAAGCTATTTTGTACTGAAAATGGTAGAAATGTCTTGATGTTTGTTTTTATGACTGGTAGTAAATGCATGTTACAAGATGGGTAATTTGTTAACTTAAATGTATTATGTCTATTACTTGCACAATTAAGTTTTAATATATAAAGATCTTTCATGTGTTTAGACCTGTCATTTTTGACGTGTTTAACAATAAGACTATTAATTGCTTGGTTTGTTTGGGATACTGTGTGTGCTCTAACAAAGTTGATGAAATGTGTAGTACATACTTGTTTTAGAAAATGTACTACATAAATTTAAAAAGTGCTTCACAAATTAAATGAAGGCATGTATTTGCTGGATTTTTTATAGTAATTTCTGTAAAAGTAATATTGCAAAGCTATTTTGTACTGAAAACTCTGATTAATTCTTGAATGTTTGTAGCTGACTGGCAGTAAAAATTTACAAATAGCTAATTTGAAATTAAATGAATTGTCTATTTCACACATTAATCAATATATAAAGGGGTCTTTATTTAAAAAGGCTTGTGACATCTTTAACATCTACCATTAATTTTTTAGGTGTATTTTGTTAATGGAGCATGTTTAAAAGTAATTTAGAAAAGAAATTTTTATAATGTCTGCATATATATGAATATGAATGGTTCTGTATTTACAATTTAAAAATTTTTTTGTGAAAATATAAAATGCAGCGGATCTCGGTGATAACAAAATTGACTTTTTAATAAAGTTTTGGAAATAGGAAGCCCTAAATCGATTATTAATTATGTTTATTTATAATTATAAGCACACTGGAGAATCGATTCGCATTCTGTGATACATATTCTGAGGCAGTTTTCGTATTTCAAAGGATACTTTATAGCATGTCGGTTCCGATCGGTGGAAACAAAATTGACTGTTTAACGTTACCATAAACTGGTCGACTGGTAGCTCTTATCCATTTGCGAAGCTAAGACGGGCTAAATATTATAAGTCGGAACACTGGACCTGGGGTGGTTGCCAAAGAAAGTACAACTCACCTCTACATTCACAAAGGCCATGAAAAAGCTATAAAATAATCCGTTTAAAATAACGACCTTTAGAATCTTGCTGACTAACTTGGAACGCTAACTTTCGCGGTTATTTCAAAAGACGGGGGGTATTAATGGATAATACCAAGGCACCACTACTTTAGTTAATTTTTATTTATAACGAGGAAGCATTAATAGGAAAGAGTAGAAACCATTTAGTGTACAAGCGCATCTGAGCACAAAAGCTCTGTTGTCGCACCTCTAACCTTGTATCTGCAAGAAAAGATTAAATATTTAAATCACAAGGGGTCGCTATTTGCGTCCCTAGATAACACATCAAAAATATGAAAAATATACCTCTTCCCTCAGCTGTGCTGGACCTAAATTTTATACACCTTTTTGTTCTGTAAATACGGCTAAAATTGAAATGACATTTTCATGCTAGATTCATTACCTTTTAGATAAAATTTTATGACAGATAATTCCTCAATCATGAATATCTCGCGTTATTTAAGACACCTAATAATAAGTGTTAATACAAGAATATTTACATTTATTATAACTGAAATATTATCATAACAATTTTTAGTATAGATATTTACCAAGTTCAAACTTGGTGCTATTTCAATTAAATCTTATAAACTGACCTTTAAATTTCAGAATCGTTTCTAATTAATTTTTGGGCATTTTATAAATTTTATTTATATTATTCCTCAATATCGTAGAGAGCATATCTGATATCTTCGATTTACACTAGTACAGGATTTTATACTCATATGGTACATAAAATTTACGTATGCAAGTCAAGTTAAACTGTTTATTTAATTTCTACTTAGAATTTTTTTTAACACAGTAAGTTCCAGTAAGTTTGAATCCCTATCTAGACTACTTTATTATTTTAATTAAATTTTTGTACTCAATTAACCTTCAAAAGTAAAATTGCTGAAATTGGACATCAGGAAAGAATTTAACTATTAACACTCACCATCTGTTATCCTACGTCACGGAATGTGATTAACACTTGAAGTACGGATACACCATATAACAGCCGAAACTCATTAGGGCCTCTTAGCATCAATCTTGGATTTTAACGAAAGGGGTGGAACGAGTTTTCAGACAAATGCTAACCAGTGTCATTGACGACCAGTTTGCAGAATATGAGGTAGGAATTTTCCATCAAAATCACCACCAGATTACACTTTCACATAAATGTCATAACAGAAATCTTTATACGATAAACGATGAGTTACAGTTGAAACATTTTAAATATGTTTTCCAGTTTCAAAAATTTACTACATTAATAGGTGTATCGCTAACAATGCGAATACGAACGATTTAATACGTAACTCTTATTATTACATTATAGAATTTTATATAGTTTAAATTAATTTAATATAATTTAAATTAAATTTATATAATTGTGCTGCAAGAAAACGGGGAGATTAGACAAGATATTTAAATCAAAAATATACGAACCATTGAATACTATCACCCAAGTTCTTTCTACATAACTGTAATTATGGATACCGCTAATTCAAAGCGATTCTCTAGTCGCTGGAGCTAGAAGTCGGGAAAGACATCCTTGCTCTACAACAGATAAGAAGCAACTGACTAGTTTTTGAAGTTGTAGATAGGTGTCGCGTAGTGAAATAAACAACATCAGGCATGACCTTGTATCGTAAACGGCACGATTTCTGAAGTAACCTTATTTGAACTTGAACAAAACTTATCGTAAATTGAAGGTTTTGGCGAAACTTTGTTTATGCGGAACAAAAATATACCGGGTACTTTATAATTATATAGCATTAAATGTTTTATCAAAACGAATATTTATGAAACTAAAATGATTCTGCATTCAAAAGTATTCAGTTATAGGGGTTCTGGAAAATGAACATACTACAACTTTACCATAACTTTATAGCATACTTTTTTACTATCAAATAGACAAAACATTTTAGCAATAAAACTATGCCTCGAGAGTGCCACCAAGACGCTAAAAGGTGTTTCCTGTCATAAATCCGTCCACGAGAGGAGGTGAAACAAATGGCTATGATTGAAAACTCTGGAAGATAATATAACTAGGCAATATTGTCCATGCAGACATGAGCGGGGGGGGGTGAAAGCCCATACTGCAGAAGGGAGAAGGCACCAGCTAACCTGGATTGATTAAAACAATGATGGAGGTTAGAGCTTTTCAAATGAAGGATGAAAAGAACGGAAATATATCTAATTGTTTTTCTTGATTTACTTTAATTTTTAATACACTAATTTTTGCTGAACACCATTAAACTAAAATAAAGGTGTAGCATTGCTACTATAACACTTGAACACATAGTCCTTCATAATATAAATTAAATAAAAATAAAAAAAATTAACCTTGAGCAAACAACTATCAAGGCACCTGCTTATTCATTAATATCATAAAATAGCAACCACTAGAAAATAATAAATTGTTGACACAGTATTACCTTGAACTTCGGTTCGGTCAGTAAAAAGCTTTCAATGCTTGGTGATGAAGATTAGTGTTTCTAAATGCATGAATAAACAACAAAAAATAAATAGGCAATTGTAAATTTAATAACCTGGCGGATTTATAGTCTAGTTGGTAAATCGTCTGACCACTGAACACTCAAAGTCCCAAATTATAAAACATGGCCTGGCCCTATAAACTGAAGGGTTTGTTGGTTTCTATTTGTTTTTTTTTTAAGATAAAGAAAAATTAATTTATTAGTTTGAAACGTCTATTTCTATTTTAAGCTTTTGTAACAATGTTGAATGATTACACAAAGTGCGCTCTGCCAAATATCTTGAAGCAGGAAATTCCAAAATGGAGCAAGTTGAAAATTCTAAGAATTGTCCATCTGTTTAATAGATGAATCATTTAGCTCCAGATGTCGTAAGATGCAAAATGTTCAAAATAAATTAATACTTATATATTTATGGTCAACTGTAGTACCTTTGTGGAAGTCATTGGAAATTTATTGTTTGTTGCATTAGCGGCTCCGTGGCGTCAAGTTGGTATGCGTGTGACTACTACGCCCAAGGTCCCGGTTCGAATCGACACGGTCCGCTTGAAATGTTAGCGGTCATCTTTTCACAAAAATACGACCCTCGTAATTCCACGAGAGGTAAATGGCAGGTCCCGTGTGCTGAGTGTTATCACGCGCTTAAAGATCCCTTACCTTGCTTGAAACAGCAAGGGTTCAAAATTCCAAGGCTTATCCAGGTATCTAAATTACTCGCCTCCTGGCCAAGTGTTAGTGACCTATGTGGAGCATTGATAAATCACATGTAATGTCTTGTTGCATTGAGAGGCGGCTCCGTGTCATAGTAGGTATGTGAATGTAAAACTACTCGCCCAAGGTCCCGTTCGATTATCCGACACGGTCCGCTTGAATAATTGTTAGGCCATTTCACAAAACGTACCTTGTTCGGATCTAGTTTTACGGTAAAATGGAGGTCCCATGTGCATGTTATCATGCTGGGTTAAAGATACCAACTATTCTTGGAACAGCATAGGGTATTGGCAAAATTCAAATTTTACCATGGGTTAAAGGCAAACTCGCGTAGCTGGCCAATGTACGACTAGCACTTCACCTGCGAGCTATCTGGAAAATCACTAGTGCCACATGTTTCGTCTCATCTGGCAAGGATCCGTAGTGTAATTGGTATGACGTGTGACTACTGCTGCCCAAGGTCTCGTTTGCAAATGGTTGACCTAGGCCCTCTCCTGAAAATGTTAGAGCATTGTCATAACCATCGACCTTGTTTGGATGAGAGGTAACAGAAGTAGGTAAACACTGTGTGAGAGTTGTCGAGCACATTAAAATTCCACCTTGCTTGGAACACTCAAGGAAGGTCGGCAAGATGCAAAATTTCCAGTAAAGAATTTCTTTGTGATCATATGTAGCTACCTTCGGTGGAGCATTGAAATCAAATATTGTCCTGGCAAGCTTTGTGGCTTAATTGGTATGCGTGTGACTACTGAACCCAAGGTCCTGCGTTCAAATCCCGACACAGTCTCATACTCGATGTAATTCCACGAATGAATAGCAGGTTTGCTTGTTATCCTCGTTATCTTATCTAAACTGATGGTCAGTGGCTAAGGACGTTTATCTTGACTAAATCTATTCTGACAGTTTTCACTGATTTATTGGGTTATAAAAATAATTCTTTAATCGATGCCTTTTGTGGGAGGGAATGTAAAACACTCATTTGTTATCGCTTTTGTTATAATTTATGGTCCCTAGAAGTCTTAACTAATACAATAAACGTTTAATAGCGTTTAAAAAGCGTAACGCAATTTATGAGCTGGGTAAAGTAATATTTACCACATATAACCTTAAATTTACATGGGGGTTAAATTGTCCAGGGCGGCCAAATGTGTCATTAAGTTATTACGACTAGCACTTACCTGCAGTATTTTGCTCCTAATGCCACAGTTTTCAATTCTCTGCAAGAATGTCGTGGGTGAAGTACTTGCTATCCCGGTGTTTGCCTGGCTGTAACCCTCTCCAACGAAGAGCCGATAACCAGGAACCAGGAACGGAAGAGAGTATCACTTTGTCAGTGTCGGAGCTCTACAACACTTCTACACTAGAGGGAGGTCGGTAGTCAAGTTCTTTGTTTCGATATATTCGCTCCCGCGAAAATGTCTTGCCCTTCCGAGAGAGGTTAAAGTTCTCTGACAGTCACATGGTCGTGAGACAACTGAAACCACAAAATGTCAGTGGCTGGACCTTCATGAGAGCCAAATCTTTGTGTGGTTTTTACGTACACTTGCATTAAAACATTAATATGCCGGGAATGTCCCCATGCGGGGTTTTAAAAGTCCCTGAACCTACTAATACAATAAACATTAAAGCTTTAAAAAAAGCGTAACAAATTATGGTCGTAAAAATTTCAATATCTTCTTTATTTGGAAATGCTTGCTTGCTATTGCTTTTAAGAACGGGCAGAAATATGGTTGTAAATTGTTCTACTCAAGACTAATTTTATAAATTGAGCTAATAATTGTACAAGTTATTTCGCCATTTTAACCAGAAAAATGTTCAGTGTGGTACATCTTATGAATTTGTGAGATTTCCCCTTTATTTGCACATTACAAAATTTTCCAATATGGCTGTCCATAATTGATATAAACATCTGACAGTCAAGGTCTTGAATACAGGATGTCTAGAAAGATTCTGTTCACTTCACTGTACTCCTGCAAACAATTTCTGTAAATTTAAATATTTAAATAATAAATAATTAAATATTTAAATTCTTTTTAATTTTAAATTGAGCTTGTAATTGTACAATTATGGTTTTCTAGATCCCCATACTGCACATTACAATTTTTCCCACCCTGTATATTCATATATTCCTCTCTGCAACAATCTTGAATTGATTTTTCATAATTTTTATATTCTATTAATGCTTAGCAGAACTTAAAAAGTACTTTAAATTGTAAAGTAAATAAAATTAGCTTAAAATTCATTGGAATAAGATTCCAAGAATTAGTCAACTGATAATTTGATGCTACTATAAGGTGGAAATTCAAACTGTCCCTGTATGGTGTAACATAAACGGTTGATCTCCAAATGTAGTAAACAAGTGCATTTTCTGTGAGTTTAGTGAATTGTATATTTAAATTAGTTATCTAGTATTAATATCTTCAAAAAGCTATTTGCAAAACAACTATCTTTTAACTACAGGTGTTATATGTCCCTGTATCATTTAACATAAACGGGTATCTAAATGTAGTAAACAAGTGCATTTCTGTGAGTAATAATTTATTTGTTAATGAATATACACTAAGCATCAACCAACTTATGCAGAAATTTAGTTGTGTTGTGAGTTTAACTGTAAATGCAAATAAAATGGCAGTGCATAAATTCCTTGGAAGTCAAGAAGTGCTTGTATAGTTAGCTATTGTGTAGTAAAATAAATAAAACTGTTTTTACGCTATGCAGATAAAGTGTTAATAGCTCATTTATTTAACTTGTAATTTTTAAAAGGACTAGTACATTTCAACAAGCTGTTTTAGAATTATTTTAAACCTTTGTAAATGTACCAAGAGTAGTGGAAGTTCTTTGTATTATATTTTAACACAAAAGTTTAATTTGCATAATTACTTATAAAAACTGAGTGGTATGATGTTCTGATAAATAATGCAGTGCAGTTCTGGTTAAAAATGTTAGATATTTTAGTCAGCTTGAAGGACAAATAAATGCACAAAGAACTGATAGTTATTCGATTGTTTTGCTTGGCAATAACAAAATTGGAAAATAAAATATCTTTACTAATTCGGAAATTTGTAACAAATGTGAAGCTGACATGTGCTTCCTAGTTAATAGGTTTTACAGTTTGTTAAAGTTTGACCTCACCTTTCTTACATAGTGAATATAATAAAGGTGTAATTTAAATAATTTCATGGTAATGTGCAATCTGCATTTCCTTGCATTTGGTAATATTCGTTTTTTGTAGTTAATAGAAGGGAACCTCTATAAAAATCTAATAAACTGCAATACTTTTAATGGCTTGTTAGTATTTTATAGGCTTGAAGAAAGACACACTGCCAAATAGTTTTTCTTTTTTAAATGCACAAAAATTGAATTTTTAGTAAGTTAGTAAAATAATTACAAACAAAATAAAACATATTTAAATAACAATAAAAACGTAGATGATATGAATAAAATTATGTAAAGGTCACAGGCGAAGATGAAATATAAACATCAGGCTGCATGAAAATAATTCTCATTTTCCATTGTATTACCAGTTTGCACTTCCTATAATTGTTTTATTGGCAATTCTTTAAAGGAACATTGCATATTCTGTTGCACTGCCAATTGCAAATTGCCCCTGATGTGACTGATTTCTGCACTAGAAGTATTTGTGTGCATGTAAACTGGCATGATTATAATTGGTAATTAAGTCTCATATCTTTTCAGTTTCAGTATTTCTCTTTATAGGCTTGATTGTTACTACACACAGATCAGTGGAACATAACATATTCTCCTGGTGGTCATTGGAATGAAAGCTTGTGTTGTGTGTATATTATTTCACTAAATGTTTGATTTACATTGTTCCAGAGTATAGTTTGATTACAAAAGTAGTTTTGGTTCTAAAATGAGCTGAAATTATCGAAACCAGTGTGCTACTTTAAATTTTTTCAAAAAACCATCCGTAATTTTCTATCATTCTTCAAACATCTACTATTATTGCATATTGATATAGCACTTTTATTTGCATATAAATAGTTTGAGATATACTGTTTATAGTTTATGTATGTTTAATTTCTGCTGCTGTTTTACTTAATTGATACTACTTTTTATATTCACTATTGCATTATTTCTATTTTTGAATTAAACAAAGCGACCATTTAGAAACCGTAGATGCTTTTTCGGTATAACTGAGTGTTTGAGATTATGTTGCAATAAAGTCAAGATATGAGAATCTTAACAAAAGTTATCTTCAGTGTAGTCGAGACTTTTCGTATGGATATTCATTTTAGAGATCTATTGTGTATAGTGCATTCAGCTTGAAGAATTTAAATTGTATGGAGAGTAGTGCCTTTAATCTGTGAATCAAACTCTTTATATTTATTTGGAAATAGTTTAAAAATGGTTAGTAATACTTTTGGTCATGTAATATTTATCAACAATGAAATTATGTTGCAGACTTTCACTAACTAGCACTAAACTACCCATTATACGTGTTATTGAGATTACCCTCGTTAGCTGTCAAATGGACTATTTAGATTTGTAACTTATTTGGTGTGATAAAGAGATTCCATGTAATTTATCCTTGTTATGCCACAATGTTAATAATTTCAATGTTTATATTTGCATAATCTCTTGTTCGGCGAGACTTAAAAAATTAATAAATAAAGATTATTAGTAGGTATATCTTGAAAGAAGTTATCCTCAAAAATTTGAATGAAATAATGTATTCAAATTATTACTCGCTAAATGACAGTTACAGATAAACCTACTGTAGTATCAGGCATGGATCTACAGAGGGCATAACATTGCTCAGATTTTTAATACAGGAATGAATAATAACAGTCTGAAATGGCGTACTTTTATTGATATATACTTAAGGTAGATAGAGCTAGTTATGATTTCCTTGTAATACTGCCATTTTTCCATCAAACGTCCGTCAGGATACTTTGTGGTTCATTGGCATTTTTCTGCAAATTTACAGTGCAGTTGTTGTTGACCTACAAGATTATGGAACACAAAAGATAATCAACAGATAACAGGGAAAGGTAGGGATATCACATAACTTTACCGCATTGCCTGCATTAACTTTCGGTACGTCTGTTCAATATGGTAACCCATCCAAGATAATCTGCCACGATAATGGCGTCTGTTAACACGAATTTGTAAAAATCCCTACATCTTATCGCTGTTCTCATTGGTTGAGGCAATGACCGCCCATTCTTTGAAGCATGTGAAGACGTCTATTCGACAAAATATATATAATAAATTATAGGTTCTTCTGCTACAGGGCAGGACCTCAAACTACACATTTATAACCAATTGTAACCTATTTATACTACTTAATTGATGGGAAATAATATTTCAATATTGGTCTGGAAATCTCCTATGTTTAATTATTCAAATTAAGTTTGTGACACCAAAACATAACAAAATGATTTTATTTAGAATATTATGGAAGCATTATGTACTGTCTACAAATTAAATAGAATATAACTGGGGTGTCTGGCACTATGATAAAACATTTTTTGGAAAAGCTAGCTGTTAATAGAAATGATTTTAACACTTGCTGTGTTTAAGAAAAGCAAAATAATAATCATCGTCAATGTCAATTATCTCACATCTACAATTCGTCATGATGAAACGGAATACGAAGATGAGATTTCAAATTCCAATAACTCAAAACACTTTTATAAATATGTAAAGCACTTACATCATCTGTAGTTAAGATTCCTGATTTTCTGGACACTTGTTCAAATACTCGTAACATTAACCCCACATTTACTATATCACCGAGTGTTAATAACAATTTAAAATATATCGATTTCTCTTCACATATTGTTCTGAAAGAGCTAAGTGAATTTGTGACGTACAGTTTTTGGCTCCCAGAATTTCTAGCCAGTAATTCACAGAAAAATCGGTGAAGTGCTCTGCTAAAAGTTATGTTTTGGTAAAACACCGAAAATCATGACTGTACTAACAAATGGTTGCCCACTCAGTGGAATAGGTGGTGTAAGTGTTTGAAGAGGATTCCAGAATGGTATCGGATATGAAATATGTCTTGATCAAGAAATTCCTTGGGCACCACCTAATCTCACAAGGTTGATAGGGAAAAGCCCTAGCAAAAAAAGTTAACAAGAGTGTGTCAAAATATTAGATCAGAAGAGTGATTCTGACTCAAAAATGTATCTGAAAATTCATTAAAGACAATATTACTTTAAACCTAAAACAAGCATGAACCCTAAAAACATGTAGATCTATTTAGGACTGCTGACTGCAAATAAAAGTTTCTAAAAACAAATGTTAAATGACCTGGAATATTTGATTACGCTTCTAGGTAATTGAAAAATAATTTATTACAGCAAAACTGTAACTATACCATGACAATAATGGAGAAAACCTAAATATAAGCGTATCTTTACACTATTATGCATATATTTTTATTTATTTATTTATTTATTTATTTATTATTATTAATACTATACAGGACAACCCAAATGGTATATACCGAAGAACAACACACTAATCATACAATCATAATAAAATAGTATAAAATAGTTTCTAAATAAGTACTATTCTAACAAGTATACAGAAAAATATCAACCGTCAGTCAGTATAGACTGTCTACATCATTTAACAGTTGTTCATTGACCCGTTTTTTATAGGTATCGAATGAAACACCAAATATGTTACTATTAGACAGTTTTTTTTGTGCTTTGTTAAAATTAATGGCAAGTTTTTCAGTAATAGCAGTACAACCATAATTGGTGCGATGACACTGTACATAAAAAGTTTGGGCAGAACGTGTTAAGCGACTTGGCACTCTGAGCCATACTTTAGACAGCAGGTATTCACAGTCAATAAAATTGTTTAATAACTTGTGTAAGAAGAATAGCATTGCTTTTGTCTTCTCATTTCTAGGCTTCTAATACCAGTGAGTTGGAGCCTAACACTATAGGGTACATGTTCATAAGGAAAATGCAGCTTATATAAAGAAATTTTACAAACGTATTTTGTACCCTTTCTAAATGATATTTATGACATTCATACGAGGAGACCAGATAACACTATTGTATTCCAAAATACTTGCACTAAGCTGTTGTAAATTATTTGTATCACTTTTACATCGTTAATATTTTCACAATATCGCCGAATAAAACCTAGCATTCTAAATGCCTTAGCAGTAATGTTGTTGATGTGCTCATTAAATGTAGAAAACAATCAAACATTACACCTAAATCACAGATCAACTCAACGGATTGAATTGCAGTTTTTGTATTGTATAGGTACATAATATTGGCTGTTTAATGCGATGAAAACGCATAAATTTACACTTAGCAGTGTTTAAGGTCAGACCATTTTGCTACACCATGTTGACACTTCATTTAGATCCTCTTGAATGTTATCGCAGTCTTGTGGGCATTTACTACTGAAAATATTTTCAGGTCATCTGCATATAATAAGCATTTACAGTGTTGGAAAATCGAGACTACGTCATTGATAAATAGTAAAAATAGTATGGGGCCGAGATGCGATCTTTGTGGGACACCAGAAAGCACATTAATATCTGAAGATTTGATACCACATAAATGTACGTATCAGAATCGACCACTTAAGTATGATTTTATCCAAGTAAGATATACACCAATTATTCCAATTGCCTTCAATTTTTGTAAGAGCATATCATGGCAAACACTGTCAAATGCTTTGGATATATCTAGGTAGATTACATCTATCTGCAATCCGTTTTCCATATTTGATATTAAAAAATTTTGTATTATCGCCAAATTAGTAGCAGTAGAACGTCCTTTAAAGAATCCATGTTGCTCGATAGCGATGTAATGTTTGTAGGTGGAGAATATTTCATCTGTGACAATAGATTCCAATATTTTTGCCATAATACATATTAAGGAGATACCTCTATAATTTTCAACCTGATCTTTGCCCTGATTTAAATATAGGGTAAAGAGACGAACGTTTCCATAATGTGGAAAGCATCCCTCATTGAAGGATCTTTGAAAAATATCGCATAAAGGTGTTAATAACGAGTTTTTACATTGCTTGATAAAAACAGATGGGATTCCGTCTCTAACTATATGGCACACTTCCATTTTCATTACAAATACATCATATAGTCTTAAGCAAGTATTAAAAATGAAATATATCACAAATCTACTTAACTAGAATCTCAATCTGAACACACAGACTTACTGTAGGTACGTTCCATCAGTTCACGCATTAAATTTCGATTATTTAGTTCCAAAGCTTCTCTCTGGTATAGTTTGAGAAGTTTTTTTAAGTAGTACCTGCCGGTGATTGATTATTGTTCCATTGGTTACCATAACATGCCGCTATCGACTTGGTTCCCCACAGCATGGTTATTTCCAACACAAGGTTGTCGGTCTGGGAACCAATGAGCCCCTAAAATTGAAACTGTCCCACTTTATGGGGTACTATCTGAACACTATTAGGCTACTGCTCGGTCTTGTTTGATAACGTCTAGTTGAAGGTAATTGCTCTGCCAAAGCTGCATGTTAATGGTTTGGATGTTATGTAGGAAGTGCTCTATGAGAAATGGGTCTAACCTTTCTAAAGTCGTTCAAGGCATCCTTGGCAAATATTGAACGGGTAAATTAGGTGCATAAAATGAACATACCTCATATCATTTTTTCTATCTAACCTGTGTATCTACTTAAATTTACATATCCTGAACCTGGAATCAGAAACAGAAATTTTTCATTTATTTGGGTCAGCATGAAACTGTATATGACGTGTCTGCACTCAGATGATGAGATATCTGGTACCAGTATAAGCTTATTAATCAAAAAACTGAATCACGACTTTATTAATTACGATGATGACATCATCTCTATCTTTAAAACTGACATGAATTTGACAATCTTTGAATATGTTTGAATAATTAATTAATATTCACTTACCTTTCTAAATTATTGCATTTAGCAAACTGTACTAGATAATTGTTTTTTTGCTAAGGGCTTCCGCTTGGGTGCGGATTGTCTTTTATAGTCCATATTTTGCAGTAGAGTTCGCTGGTATTACCTACAGTATTAAACAGGAATACATAAGGTATGATAAAGACTTCGGTAAGGGAATATATGGATAAACACATCACTGCCTTATTTATAATGAACTCCGGCACATGTCCATCAAGACAGCTGACTCATTCGAGAGTCCATCATAGTGGCTGCTTTTCTCACAACTTTATCAACTCCACCGCTGATTCGTACACATTCTAATTGGTTGAAAAACATAATATATCTATTCGAACCATAAAAACCATCATTATCACAATCACACGATAATAAAAAAAAGGCTATTGCCTCCTAAACATTGCTGTGAAACACCAAGACCACATTTAATATGTGTAGTAATCTCCTAATTTCTAAAACTATATTAAACAGTTATGCATAATATACCTAAATTAATTCTGCAAAAAATCCCCTACAATAATTGTTTACTAAAATAATTTTGTGAAGCAGGTTGGCTCTTAAAACATGATTCATTTTATTATTTTAGATCTCAATACACAACTATTACATTTTTTTAAACATGATTCAAAACAGATGCTCATTATAT
Organism: Platerodrilus igneus; assembly: GCA_036346225.1. NCBI lineage: Eukaryota > Metazoa > Arthropoda > Insecta > Coleoptera > Lycidae > Platerodrilus > Platerodrilus igneus. The sequence continues at coordinate 3,129,986 of JARFIW010001259.1, read as the reverse complement.
TTCTTTACATCAAGTGCGTTCCAAATTATCATCTAAAGAAGAGAATATATATCTATCAAACAAAATCTTAGATTATTAATTTCTAGAATTAAGTGTTATTATATTTATTTTTCAACAAAAATTACAGAATCTATTATTGTACTTTTTGAAAGAGTCATACCCATACAGTAACATAGTTTCATTCCAGGAAGATCGGTAATACAAATCTATTACAATCTGTTTACGACTAAGCTTATTATTAGATGCATCAGTAGCAGTAGATATCATCTACTTGGGCTGCTCCCATGCATTTGTACCATGTGATCTATTAAGCAAACGTGAACTTTGAACACGTTGGCATAAGAGGAAACCTTCTAAAATGGGCAAAAGACATTCCTAATGATCATTCAATCCATGTCGGTGTTGACGAATATTTATATGACACGAAATCAGTATTAAGTAGTGTGCCCCAATAGTCAGTGCTTGGGCCAGTTACTGTTTACAATCATTATTGCTGATTTGCATCATATTTTGTCTAGTAAGACGTCATTTTATGCAGATCGCACCAAATTGTATGCTGTCATTCATCAGCAGACTGCACTGCAGAAGGACCTTGATAAGCTATGCAAATGGAGCAATAACTGGTATTGGTCTTTGAATATTTTTAAATGTCTCATCATACACTTGGGAATGAACAAGTCCAATCTGAACTATGTCATTTTGAGTCAATCCCTAATGTCAGTCACTACTCATGACGATTTAGGTGTTACAATAACTAAGGACACCACACCTTACTAATATCTGTAGTAAAGCTAATAAACTTTTATATCTACTTCAAATGACCCTTAAGAATACATCTACTGCTACATTCGTCAAAACCTACTACAGCTAAGCCCAATCTATTCTAGAAGTACAAAACAAGCAACATGACTACCCTACGGAACTCACAGGTCACCTTATAACGAACGTCTTGTGATGATGAAACTGCTCATGTTTAACATAGGAAAAACTTGTGGCGATCTAATAGTTACTTATCATGCTTTTAATGAAACGTTAGGATGTAACATTTTACAATGGTTCTCGCTTAACATCAATGAAAGACTTCGAGGACATAGGCAGAAGCCCAAAAGAGAAACGCTTGGAACAAACTGTTTTGGTTTATTTTTAGTAACCGCATATTTAAAGCTAGGAACAACTTACCTATAAAAGCTATAGATGCACCACCCGTCGACCGCTTTAAAAATGCTACCGGCAAGCTATTTGAAAATGGTATGATTCAACCTAATATTTATCTTTTTTTTTTTAATACAAGTAGTGTGAAATTTTTTGAATTTGGTTTAACTTCGGCTAGTGTTAACATTTTTACATTTATTATATGCATAAGGTACAATACTTATTTGTGTGTGAACGCTTTGCAAATTGTATTTTATATCAGAGCTTCATAGGCTTAAACATCTGCTACGAAACTCATTTTTAATAATAATAATAATAATCTGTTAATTGGATTTCAGTTACATACTACGGAAACCTCTTTTACTTGGTAGTTTGGCAAAACGTTTCAAAGCAGAATTTTGTCTGATATCAAAAAGGTGTTAATGGGAACTTTTAAGCAAAAATCATTTGACAAATAGATATGCAAATAATGGCCAACAAGGTTTAATAAAATTCTGGGAGAAGTTAAGACCAACTAAGGTCAAGTTCGTGGAGGCTTGAGCACGGGAAGGGGGATTAAATTTAAGGTTTACATGAAAATAAATGAATGACTTCTAATCAGAAACAGTATTAAAAAAAGGATTAAGGTGTCTTTTAATGTGAGAATAATTTTTTATTAAAAATACTTTACTGGCATACAGGAGATATAAATAGAGATACCATTGTCATTCACCAATCTCTATCAGTCACATTCAATTAAAATCTTAGCTCAAGCCAAAGTGGTAATAACCTGTAAATAAATTCTGCACCAAAAATATATATAAATAAACTGAACAAACACATAGAGGTCTGCATATTTTTATACAAAAATACTACAAAATTAAATATGTTCCTTAGCTCTACACTAGACCTGTAGGAACCTCCAAGGACTTAGGCAATTATGTTGATCCCTAAATGCATCTTTAGGAGACGATTCAAAAGGCAAACAAAAATTTCCAAGTTATTACTAATTTAATACATGTACATAAAATATATTTGGTAATAGATATGTTGAACACTAAAAAGGAAGTGAAGAATCAGAGGCCATACAACTTTTTTTGTGAAATTCTATTTGTTTTGATGTTATAAGCATAGTCTATTATAAAAAGTTTTTTGAAATAATAATAAAAATACAACTATGGTGCAAGGTATGCGTCATTGGTTCCTGATATATATTTTAAGTGCTACTGACGCATCTGTTGCGTCATACACAATGTAGCTTGAAAGCTTATTGAACAAGTAAAAACATCTAAATAATCAAAACTAAAAAGCAATAAAATATAAAATTTTAATATTACATGATGATGATTACATTTTACATGATACTACATCATATGATACGGCCTCGCGTTGGAGCACCGCTGAAAGAGTGATGTGAAAATGGCCGCACGTTGAGGCACCGCTGAAAGAGTGCTGTTACAAGGCCTCGATTTGGTGCGCCGCTAGAAGAGTGATAGGATACAGATACAGCAATTTGTAAAACTTGAAGTTGTTGACTTACCTTCCTTTCTTACTTTGCCTGGCTAGCTCATGGAATTGACAGAGTTTTGAAAATGAAATCAAACAGCATCACAAAGCATTTATACAGGCTAAAATATTTTCTCTTATACAAAAGCATATAGAACATTTACAACATAGTTTCATCTAAACGGAAAATAATTTCTAAGAAGTATTTATTATAAAAAAAAAGTTCTTTACCTTATTTTAATTTTACAGAACTAAATTTCATTTTTTATGGATATTTTACCTGACTTTGTTTATTCCCACACTTGCAAGGTAGTTTGGTCAAAAAATCCTTCACAGAAAATCTATTAAAAGGTCAGTTCGAACTCTGAACACAAACTTTCCTGGTAAAAATATCCTCTACAAAAAAAAATTATCAGGACTATCTTAAACTAAATACAAGTACTCCAATATCAGTTAAAAGTAAATCTAAAAGTAATACTTGCAGAATCCACAAAAACGCTGCTTGTGATTAAATATTTTCTTATTAGTAAAAATCGATTTCTAATCATGTGTTTCTGAAAAACTGGAATACCATTGAGTTCGTCTGTTTTCCAATAATCTTGTATTCGATTTATTTCAATGTGCCCCATATGAATTCACAACCCTAGAAAAAGTTTAAATTCTTGTGTTCTTAATGGTTTCCATTTCACTGTACGAGACTGCTCGGTTGTATTTTCACTGCAAAAACTTCTTCTGCATATACGTTTGTTTCATTTACGTGTTCAAAAAATTTTCAGTTACCATCAAAGTAGAAAAACGGTAGGAAGAATCGTCAGTGATATCTAGTAAAAATTGACATTTTCCAAAAAAAGAAATAATTTTTAAATTCTGGTCTGCAGTCAATTTAATTTCAGAAGTTTCAGCTGCAGCAACTACATCGGCTTCTAAAACGTAAGTGATAAATTAACAATTTCAACAATTTGTTCCTAATACCTGTCTGAATGTCATCCTTCTCCACCACCGCTACATCTTCGTCGTTTTTCACCCCTTCAGATATGTCGTCAGGCTCATATTCACTCTCACTATCTTCAAATAGCTCGAAATCACTTTCTTGATTTGCGAGTTTTCTAATTCCTTGTCCGTTAGTGGTTTATTATATACATATTGTGAACGTTTCGGTTTGGAACAAACCGAATTTTGATCCTCCATAACTAAAAACCATAATAACAAACCTAGAAACCAAATACGTAAAAACGCACTCTATACAGTACCTAATAGGCTTACAAACTCACAACAATCGCAAGCAGTAGCCGGTTTAATACTGAGACATGAATTGTTATATTACATTTGACGACAACTGGTTGTCATTGGCCTCTGTGCAGAAACTCGCATGACGCAAGTGCGTCGTCATCGTCAGTGAGCGTGTTAAACAATATTCAAAAATTAACTTAATACTTTGATACTTTTCTTTAAAAAAAAATACAAACTTAAATAATTTTAAACTACTGCAAAAATGAACATATTCTTAGTACAATGTACACGCCTTGCTTATAAATCATCTTGGCAGAATTGTAATCCTTCTTAGAGTAGTCGATGCTATAACATTCTTCAACTTTGTTTAATATTGAAAACTGCCAAGTATATTTACCATTAAGCAGGACTAATTTTGAATAATAAGTATCAATTTGAGAACAGGCTGATTTAAAGATTACAGTGAGCAATTTTTACAAAATTTTCCGTTCAAATCACTTCTTAAATTATTTGTAAAATGAAACATATGATAACAAATTCTTTGGACCTAATTAGCAATTAACAAAACATACTTTCTGTTGCATAATATCTTTGTACCTTATCTTCTATAGAAGCAATACTATATTCTCGTCCAAACCCAACAACCTTATATTGAATGGCATACACGACATAAACAGCATGTGTGCACGTTGTCTGTGGTGTAACCATAATTTGTTCTTCGATTAACTTCAATAATATATAATAAAGAATAGCTTGCTCTGCATCTTTTATCAGGGACGGGAAAACTTTAATTGAAGTATGTATTGCTTAATTGTTTTTTCAGACCTCCAACCCAAATTAAAAATCTGCAAAAAATGTTCAAGCGATTGTGCATTTGTAGGACCATCGCTAACATAAAACTTTGCACTTAAGAGGCAAACCACTGCAGTCACATTTGGACCGTTCGGGCACCACTAAACACCATCAGCAGTAAACATGTAATGAATCATAATTCAAACATGCACCGCCCAAATTAAAAGACAACACTATTTCTGTGATCATACAACACATCTTGTGAACAATTTAAGTTCAAAAACAATATTACACCACTCATAACAACATGATAAAGAGACCAAACACATGAAAAATCAAAACTAAAACAAATTTTTTATGACAAAACTCCAAGGACTTTGCCAAATGTTTTAAAATTCATAGGAGCTGCATGGATGAAAAAACATGTCAGACAGGCTCTCTCCAAAAAATGAAAAAAACTTTTAGAGATGAGTCTGAACTCTTAAATTTATTTAGCGATAGGATTATTTATCGCAAATGTTATAAGCTGACATGAAGCATCATTTGCTTTTAATGGTTAATTTCCAACTACTCTGGGACTTAACAAAAGATATCTTAGATATTCAAATAAAAAATGAAACGTTTTACCAGATTTATTACTAAATCAAAATTAATTTTCCAAATTAAACTAGCGATTGAAAATAGAACAAAAATCAACCTGTAAATAGAGTTTGAACATAAAACTTTCTGTTTCATTACCACTGAAACATTATATTAGGCTTTTCTTGCCCGCACAACAGCTGATGGTTAAATACTTACCAATGTACTAGGTTAACTCTTCTGTGTAGTGACTCAAACCTAAAGATACAGTTTCAAAAAATAAACCAACTAATTAAAAACACCTTGGTCCAAATATTTCTCAGGCAATGTGGGTTTTTTATTTATTCAAGAATTGTGTGTAACTTATATACAAATTTGTTTACTTACTATTACTTATTCATTAAGAAAACAATAACTGAAAACAAATCCTCAAAAACGTACTACATACAAAATCAGAACATGTTAAACAAAAAATTCTGTTGTTTTGCATTATTCGGCAATCATAAAAACTCATAAACATTTTTAATAAAATCAAATCAAGAACAAATATCGCAAAATCGACACAATTTAAAAAAATACCTGATAAGGAATTGATTATTTTTCAAAGTAGGGCACACAATATAATTGGAATCAAAATAATCAAACAATGCAAGGAGCTTCAATATAATACAATCTTTAAGAAATCAAAAACCTAGTTTTTCAAATTTACTCAAAATATTATTATCAATTACGTGCATTTTAAATTATTGAGTTCTTCAAATTCCATGTTCAAAAATACTTTCGACTCTACTAAAAATATAATAAGACGTTTTGTATATGCTTAATTCTGGAAAAAATTTTAAACTAATGTATTTTAGTGGAATTTATAAGCGTTGGTTATTTATAAAGGATGTTAGAACCAATATTTTATAACAACATATCACGTCATTGATATGCTGCGATAACTCATCGGCACTTAACGAAAATATCTAATAATTGCTTTTAGCAAATTATTTGTTTTAAAACAAAACAGTATTAAGATGTATAAATAGACACCCACTTTATGAAAAATCGAAGAGAGTTTTTAACTATACAAATCAAGCTAATATTTGCATGGCCATAAATAAAAGATTTTGATTGTTTTAAAAAGGGAATAAACATTCATCGACTAGTTTCAGTCTCTCTAGACATCATCAGGATGAAGTGGTTTATAACCCTTATGAAACAACCAAAAACAATTGACAAAAATAACTTTGAAAGAACTACTGTAACATGGCTAGAGTAAAATGGGAGCGCCATCAGATGATAACCACTAGTACTAGACTAGTGAATGTACAAAAGTGAATTGGAAATTAAATCGATATTTCATAAATGGTCATAACAAATACGTTTTACCTTTGGGCTTTGTTCGATGTGCTACATGCAAAATTTTGTAGAAATATAACACACTGTCCTTTGGCGACATCTCAGTATAATACCCTGGAGGGTAAAGATATAATAATTAACGAAAATATATAATAATTGCTTTTAGTAAATTAATTATTTTAAAACAAAAACGGTATTAAGATGTTTAGAAACAACCACTTTACGAAAAATTGAAAAAGAGTTTTTAACCATACAATGTTTATTCCCTTTATGAAACAATCAAAATCTTTTCTTTATGGCCATGCAAATATTAGCTTTATTCCCAGTAATTTTGGAACATCGTGTGTGTGTGTGTGCGTGCGTGTGCATGTGGTGAGTGAGTGAGTGAGTGAGTGAGTGAGTGAGTGTGTGTGCATGTGCGAGTGCATGAGTGAGTGAGTGAGTGAATGATTGAATGGCAGAGTGAGTGTGTGTGAGAGAGTGCGTAAGTGAGAGTTATTGAAGAAAAACTTTCAGATGATGTCCCAATCTAGTAAAAATTATGTTGTGGCTATATGAACTTGGTTGCCATTGTTTTAGCGGATTAATTGTTTAATAGATTATGCCAAAAATGCTGTGGAGATAGTATTAATTCAATTTGTAAGATAATCTGCTAATTTTTTGCTAGTACTATAATCAAACTTTAAAAAAATAGTTTTCAAGTATCGTAATACTAACATAACTATGTATTATGATTTCAAGCTATTTACCCCTTAGAATTTAAAAGTAAAAAGTAAAGTTGAAAACACTGTATTTTCTATCAGTTACTCTTTTAAACGTTATTTCAACGGAATATATTACTGTAAGTTAATGCAATCTATTTTTGGTAATATATTACTAGATTTTAAACGTATAGATTGTCTTATTTGATTTGCATAACTTCACATTCATTTTACAAAACTGCAGTTATGAATGCATTTACTTTCGCTGTTATTAGTGTTGATACAACCAAAACAGAATCATTACATGTCAAATTTGGTAAACTTGGCACTTTTTATAAAGTATAATATAAATAATTTTCAAAAACTGAAAGTAAATAGTTTCTTTAAGAAGTAACAAGAAAGGCTTCCTTTTTTGTATCTTTGAATTTTTGATAGTTTAGTAAATTAGTACATATCAGGCGTTTCAAAATTACAGTATGAGGTTTGTTTTCTAATTTATGTTCAAACAAAGAAATATTACAATTTTTAGCTTCAATTTTAAAAAAATTATGTGATTCATATTTTAATCAAGAGGTTATTATTATTTATTTGCTTTATGATATTTGAGCTCATGTATCCATAATTTTTAAATTGGGATAAAATAAATTTAGGCTTGGCCCCAAAACATAAAGTGATTAACCCTTAGATTGTGAATGATGTTATACGCTATAATAATTATTATTATGAATTTTTTCTAGTTCTTAATTATGTTATTTAATTGTGTTTCTTTTTTCAGTTGAGGTCATCGAGACAGATTTGGACTTTGGGCAGTCCACTATGTTTAATGGTGGCAGTGCTATTACACATTCAGTTGGTTTACCCACAATGACACCAATGCCTACAGTAACAACTTCAAAACCTAAAGTTAAAATAATAGAACAACCAGCATCTAAAGCTTTAAGATTTCGATATGAATGTGAGGGTCGTTCTGCTGGATCAATTCCAGGTATATCTAGTACACCGGAAAATAAAACATTTCCTGCCATACAAATTATTGGATATCAGGGTCGAGCTGTAGTAGTTGTATCATGTGTAACAAAAGATCAGCCACATAGGTAAGTAAAATCTATTGTTATATGGTGTGTTTGAGATGTCACTCACAAATTTAAAAAAAAAAGAATACTCATAAATTAATCACCATACAAAACACTAAATGAATCTGTTCTTGGAACACTTGGTTTTCTCCTTTTGTGGCTTTACTTCTATAAAATGAAAATATATGAAAGTGTACACACAAGTTATTTATATAAAACTGTTGGTAGTACTTTCAACAGAGCGAAATAATTTCTACAATAAATAATATGAATTGTATATGTTACTGATAATGTGCGAAAACCAGTTAATCTTGGAATTAACTAGGTAATCTGTAGATTACCTAAGTAGACACTTTGAAGTGTAAAACTGTTGTCTTATTTCTCACATCATATAGACAATCTAGATTACCGATGTAATCTACAGATTACTAGCTGATCTCTTGTTAATGTGCAAAAATGAAATAAAGTATGCAATAGTAATTAAGGCGGAGTGATAAGGAACCCTTGCCTGTAAGAATAATAGGAATGTTTTCTTGGCAACATGGCTCGATGAATCAAAACCGAAATATTACACATTTGTGATTTATTTATTTGAACAAAATTTTAGACAGCTGGTCATAATTAACATTGTGAAAAGAAATACATCCAAATTGGTATATTATAAGAGAACAAGTAATCAGTTTGTAGTGAACTGTATTACTGTAATCTAAGCACCGATAACACTTTGAGTTATAAATTATAAGACAAAAATGTCACCTAATGAGACAGGAAAAATTTTAGAAAGCTAATAATATCAAAATCTCAAACCCTAAAAAAAATTATGTATTTGTACAATTTGACAGGTGATTTTTTGAGTTACACAGTAGTTTGTTATTACAGCATGCACACTTTCTTGTAGCGCATTTAGTTTTACATTCATAATTTTTAAAACCTTGACCAGAACCAAGAAACTAGCTCATTGCAGTTGTGTATAAAACTGCTTCCCCATTAGACACATCATCTTTTGAGATACCTTTTTCTTTACAAACACTGAATTGGGATCTAGTGTACAATTGTTTTAAAATACAAGCGTTAGTGCCCAGTTTGTAGAATTCATCGTTTATTTTCTAAGAACTACAGCTAGAATTAAACATCAGTTATGGCTCGATCCATATTTGGAATATTTACTCTTATGGTGATTGGCATAAGACACTGATAGCATTTTTATAGCTTGTATTTCTAAGCTTTCTGTGGCTTCTACAATTTGCATGTTTGGATCGAGATGATTTTTTTACAGATTCTGTACACTAAGTTCTTGCTTAAACCTTCTTCCACAACATCAGTTTCACTACAGCTGATACGCAGAGACATGTTACATTGAAACAAAAAAGTGTGTCTGATGTTCTTTTGGAAGAAACAATACAAAGTATTTGTATTTATTTTGTATTTGTATTTATTTGAACCCATATATACATGGTAGTGGCAGAGACAAGCAATATAACAAACAATATAACATATAGTGTATGACAGTGTTAAGTCTTAAAACAATTACAATAAAATATATTATAGTCATAACCAATAAAAATTAACCTACAATAATGATTCACAAAGTATCTGTCATAATAGGTGTACTTGACAGACTCATCATTCAAAAACTTCTCCACCGTGTAATAACATCGGTCACGCAGCAAGGCTATTAGCGACAATTTAAAATTATGGGTACTCTTAGAGTTTTTAATGCTGTCAGGAAGTTTGTTATAGAGAGTTGGTGCCATAAAAAGTATTGATTTATAAACCCGGGTTGAAGTAGGTGTAATTTTGTAGATATCTCTTGAATTTCTTGTACTGTGTGAAGAATTAGTGTTGGCACTACTATATTTAAGAATGTTTTTACGGAAGAGCAACAACGTATCCAAAATGAATAGGGAAGAATATGTGAGAACTTTCAATCGTTTAAAGAGCGGCCTGCAGTGTTCGTCTCTTGGTTTATGGCAAATAATACGGATAGCCCATTTTTGCAATTTGAAGATGAGAGACATCTTTTCTAGTGTGGTATATCCCCCAAAAGGGTATACCATACTGCAGCCTGGATTCAAACAAGGCATAATACACTTTAAGGGCAGAGTTAACTGTTAGTTCAGTGGATATAGTTCTCAGTACATAACACACTGATGCTAAGTTAGCGACAAGCAAGGATATATGATCTGACCAAGTTAAGCCATGGTCGATAGTTAAGCCTAAGTATTTAGTATTAGTGACAATATTTGGTGATAAATTGTCTAATATACTTGTAGTTGGTGACTTGAGGTTTGAAAATTATACAGCAAGTTTTTTTAGTGTTTATAGAGAATTTGTTTATTTTGAACCAATTTTGAGTAGAAACAAGATCCGACGAAATGCAATTGCGAAGTATAGGAGCAGAAGAAGAGTCCCAGCACAAAGTAATATCATCGGCAAATAGTGTACATGAAGCATATTTAACAGAAGATGTAAAGTCATTAATATAAAGTAAGAATAATAAGGGTCCCAAAACAGAACCCTGGGGAACCCTAAATTTACACGTACCATATTTGATACAATTGTTTTACGTTGACTAGAGAGTTTAACGGATTGAGTTCTGTTCTCTAAGCAAGATTTAAGCCATGAATTTACCACCCCTCTAATACCATAATGGTCAATTTTATTTAAAAGAATGCTATGATGCACGCAATCAAAAGCTTTACTAATGTCTACAAATATAGCAGCAGGTGCAGACTTTCTTCTATTCAACATAGTATAGAGACCTACTAAAAATTGATGTATAGCATCTGTTGTGGATTTGTTAGAACGAAAACCAAACTGATTAAAATTTAGAATATCAAATTTGTTAACAAATCTGGTAATACGTTCTTTTATAAGAGTATCTAATAATTTAGAGAAGTTTGAGAGTAAAGAGATTGGTCTAAAGTTATTAAGTGTGTTGGTTCCTCCCTTATGTAACATAGAGTTTTTCTGCCATTGAATTTTCTTGCAGGCGATCAACTATATCTTTGTCCTTAATCTGTGATCTAGTGCTACAAATGGATGTATTTTCTCAATAGAAGTGGATGTATTTTTGAGTTCCCTGTTGTTACGTGCCATTGCACTTAAACAGTGTTTTTAGGTTAAGTTTTTATGTATGGAAGTTTCGCGGCATAAATTCAAATACGCGGTGCGCGGGAATTTTAAATGGACTAGGCGGTACTTCCGTACGTCAGAGTAGTGCATTTGCGCAGTGTGCTTATCCCTAGAGGGGTAGAGCAATACTAGACAAAGAGTGGGGAGAAGTGTTTCCGTGACGCTCTAAATCGTGGCTGTTTGGCCCGAATTTTCAAGGAGTGAAGTTGTCGCCTCGAGGTATCGTATCGTAGCTTACCTATGTAGTTTTCCTGCTTACTTATCTTTTGTTTGTTGTACCTTCTACCTTTTTTCCGTCATTCCCTGCGTAGGTAAATTTGCAGCAACCTTCGGCAACTGGACCCAAGATGACCCTGAGGTACATGAGCCGCTGGCAGATCCGGAGGAATCAACATCCTTAATCCCTCCGACATGGAGCCCTGATAGAGGCCAACTTTGGTTCAACCCCGCCAAGTTCGGATTTCCGGGGTGAGTAATACCGTGTTTAAATTGTTCACGAATATGAACTTTTGTTAATTGTTTATTTAACTTTTTATATTTTTCCGGTTATGGCGCAATGTAATTTGTATTGGTGATGTCATGATGGATGGCCGCGCCCCAAATCTGTTAAAGGTTTACGCTTTCCTCCGCTAGAGGCGTCACTCGCCTTATTCATTGCGCGATGTATCTTATGAACTTTGGTAACTGTATTACCGGCTTTTAGGAACTATCTATCACCATATAAATGTTTCACCATCTAAAGTGTAATACTTTGTTAACTGTTTTACCGACCATATAAACTTTCACCAAGGGTAGTGTAATACTGTTGCTGTCACTTGTTGTGAAGCACCGAGTTGATCTAGATCCTCTTAATTCCAGATCATGTGAAGTATATCTTACAATATGAATGAGGAAAAACCAACTTTAGCAGAGTAGCTTAATATTGTTTAATTCAAGAATGTGTGCTGAGCCAGACGTAATATTGCTCATTATAATAATTATCTCCTATCTTTTGTCGTAGTTACCTAAGCTTTTTACATAAATATAATTAAGATAGTTAAGGTGTGTATGTATTAAGTAAATTAAGCATGCTTGCATATATGGTGTATACAGCTTTTTTAGTGTGTAAAGTGGGGGTTGACAATGTTTGGTGTTGATTGCAAAAGTCGAGTTCGGCAAGGCGAGCTACCACAAGACAGATGTGCTGGTAATGGAATGTGTTCTGGAAATGTAAACCGTTTCGAAACGGTTTTAGGGTTATACTATTCAATTAATTCGATAATTGTATCTGTGCCAATAAGGGATTTGAGATATCTGTAGCTGTGATTATATCAAGATAGCGGTCATAGTTATCCTCTTTTAAATGACACCGACTTGAAATATTGTTAGCGTTGGATCAAAGGATGTATCATGCATTTTTTAACATAAACACTTACTTCGAACTCCTCTAATGATAATGTGGACTGTAATTTGTTAACTGTATAGCGAGATTAACGGCACTATATTATTGTCAATGAGCACTCACAACACTTCCGGTGGTTCAAACATGACAACAACAACACCCTCGTCGGCTGCTGGTTTTAAGTCTTTTCATGATTGTTAAAGGAAGGGGTTAACAATGATCAAGAAGAGAGGGACAGGAGCCCGAACATCCCGCCCACCAAAATAAATATAACTTTATTTTTAAACAAAGTAAACAACTAATATGAACGATACTAACTAACTTATACGGAACTAGACTAAATAGCTATATAATATCTAACCCTATGAGCTTGTTGCACAAATACACCAACAATTATTGTTCCAAGGGCAAGGGCAAAGCTTTAGCACAGGTCTTTAAGAGTCCCATGTGCCATTCTCACAGTTGCAACGCGAACAACGTTATCTTTACCAGTATGTAGTTGAATGATTCTACCCAATCTCCATTGAAGAGGCGGAGGATTGGGTTCTTGAATCAACACTAAGCTATTAAGCTTTAGTGATTCCCCTGAAGCAAACCATTTTGATTTTTGCTGAAGCGTATGAAGGTACTCTGATTGCCATCGCTTCCAGAAACTTTGCTGTAACCGCTGAACTAATTGCCAACGATTTAAACGATTAATCGGTACCTCAGTAACGTCCGTATCTGGAATGACAGAAATAGGTTCGATGGTTAAAAAATGACTTGGGGTCAAACAAGATAAATCGTTAGGATCCGAATTAAGCGGACCTAATGGATGGGAGTTCAAAAGTGCTTCAATTTGCACTATAACCGTATAACGATAATCGCTACCTGAGTAGTAGCTAACAAAGTTGTTGCATTAGCAACTGAACGAGAAAAGAATGAACTAACTTCAGCCCTCTGCATCGACAACGAAGAAGCTTCACTTGTTTCATTCCCTTCAACCATTTTTTTTGTATGATCTGCTGATGTAGTAGAAGAAGTATTTGCATTCTCAAAATGCAACAATGTGTGGTGTGGTTTACGACATTTTTTACAAACAACCTTTGATTGGCAATTTTTGACACGATGCGAACTACACAAACAATTTACACAGAGATTATTCTTTTTAACGAAATCAAATCGTTCCTGACTGGATTTACAAAGGAACTTTTTGCAACCATAAATCAAGTGCGAGTCATTACACACTATGCATTTGTTAGGTGACGTCATAGATACAAACGTCCCACGAGTTGAATTTTGTCTATTCCAAGTTGAAGGCTCACTTTTACTTTTAGTCGCAAAGTTGACGGTTTTCGGTGCTTTTTGAGACATCAAATCATTTATCTCTAAAGCCTTACACGATTGATCTAAGAACGCTCTTAATCCTTCAAAACGTGGTATTTCACTAGTATTCTGCATTTCGAAATGTTTGGCGGTGTCTGAATCGAACCTTTGTAATAGCCAATTAAAAGAACAAAATCAAACAAATCGACATTTTCAAAAGTTTTTAAAGCGCTGTAGCTTTCAACGAATACATTTAATAAAGACCTCAAACTATCGGACGTAGCACAATTTAATTTGGGAGCCTTTTCCATGCAATTTAAATAATTTGTAACAATTAATCTTTTATTTTCATAGCGATCTATAATAATTTTTAGGGCAATTCCGTAATTTGCGTCACAGACCGATAAATGTTTCACGAGTTGTTTAGATTTGTCATCTAAACTGTTTAACAAAAAAAAGAACTTTTCAGTAGGAGAAAGTTTTTGATTCGAATCAATTAAACTCCTAAATGCATTGTAATATGATTCAAAATCTTCAATTTTCCCATTAAAATTTATTAATGGAATTGCCGGCAAGCGTATGTTGTTTGTAGCCGAGTGTGAATTATCTACCAATGATGCTAGAGGCACTTTAGTTTCAAACTGCCTTTGACATTCAGTGAACCGTGCTCTAATCTGCAAGAAATATTTATCTAAGCTAATTCGAATACCCGAAATTTCTTCAATACATTCATCGTCTAAGATGCATTCTGTATACAATTTGTCAAAATCTGATATAATCTGCAGAGTTAATTGCATACTAGCTTCAATTTGCGCAAAAGTATCACCGGTCCCATCTAAATTAGACAATGCGCTTTGCAAAGCTATCAATCTACTTAACGCCGATTTACCTTGAGAAATCAACCTTTCTGTGGTAACTACCATTGTGAAAGGGTCAGATACCACCTGAAGCAACAAAGCGGCAACTACAAGCTTTTAAATTCTATAGAAAAGGGTTGTTTTTACGACCACCCAACGAAGTGATGTTTGAGCAATAAATGACAAGTACCGTTTCTACAAACAATACAATGCCACTGTAAAATGCATGTGCACGAAATTGAAATTGAACTAGGCCTAAATCTTCTAAAAGGAATTACAACAAGGCTTGTAAAAATACTGCACGGCAAAGATAACAAAAGAATAACTACGCTGCAACCATAAACCACGTGTTTTTAACCCGAAACGTTAAGAATTTGCTACCCCGATGGTATGTCTGTTTCACAAGCTCACAAAAATGCTATTTAGTACCGTTATTATTTATTTTAATTAAATTCTCGAATAGAACTTGTACATAAAATAAATAGTATTCAAAACGAAAATTTACTTAGATTGCAAATCAAATCAAACAAATTGTTCTAAGAACTTCTAAGCAAATGTCTATACAGTTTAACGCAGTAATGAATTTATATCACCCTCCCAATCAAAAAACAAACGAAATCAAGGAATTGGGGCGTGAAATTCAATTTAACAAAGGGAATTCAATCCGGACGAAGGCTCAAAATGTTGGATCAAAGGATGTATCATGCATTTTTTAACATAAATACTTTGAACTCCTCTAATGATAATGTGGACTGTAATTTGTTAACTGCATAGCGAGATTAACGGCACTATATTATTGTCAATGAGCACTCACGACACGAAACTGGTCTGTCACTTCCGGTGGTTCAAACATGACAACAACAACACCCTCGTCGGCTGCTGGTTTTAAGTCTTTTCATGATTGTTAAAGGAAGGGGTTAACAATGATCAAGAAGAGAGGGACAGGAGCCCGAACAGTTAGGTTTGCAATATATGTTTGTTGAGTTTTTGCCTTTAAATTTATAACGTTGTGTAGGTGAAACGAATGAATGGAGCAGTAAATTATAAGCTTCTAAGATAAAGGAAATTCATAGATGTGGCATTATAATGCAACTTTGATCATTCCATGGTTGGATTAAAGCTAGGTTAACGTAATTCAGTTGACAAATGCGGCAGTTAGTCCAGTTCATTCTGGATTTTGAGGATAGGCAACTTTAAGAGCACGTAATAGAATTAGACCACAGAGTAATTTTGTGTATGAGGTATTACTAATTCTTTTTGGTTCAGTTACAGCTACTTGCTTACAAACTTAACTAATAAGGTGTATATAGTTTATGGTAGTAGTTATTTACGATAAATTGAGTAAATATTGCTTTGAGTTGAATTTCTCTTATAAGAGATACCAGTCCTCTGCTAAAACAGTGTTGCTCAAGTAGTAAACCCGATTCTTCAATTGGTCTTGTCAATCATCCAGGTAGTCAGCATATTTTCGAAATCTTGGTTAGCTCATTTGACACTATCTTGGTTCTGCTATGTCTCGGCTTGCCCTGAACTATTTTTAGTTCTGACCACATTTCTTTTGGATTTCCATTAATTGATTGCAAAACTCCCAACCCTTGTCAGATTGCAATATACATGTAGTCCCCAGAAGTAGAAAAATGTCTAGAACATAATATGCGACCTCATCAGCACCATTTACAAGTCGGAGGTTTCAAAATCATAAATTTTTTCAAGTGGTCTAGGTATACAATCACAAATTTAAACTTTCCATCAGACTGGGATTGAGAGCCTATTAAATCGACTTGATATCTACTGTTTAAATGAGGCGATATTATTGGTTTTACAACAATTCCTCTTTTTTGCTTCTTCGTGTTTTTTGCCAAGATTCGTATAAACTTAGATATAATATTGTATGAGTCTGGGTTAAATTTTTTTGTAACACTTGTTTATCTCCTTTACCATCTTATCCTTTCTGCCATGTGTGATTGATAAATGAGTTGATTGCAATATGTCAAACAACTTATCTGCGTTGGCAAACAGTTTTACATTCATTTGAAAATCAGTTAAAGGTTTGATGAGTATATCACAACCTTATAGTCAATAAATCTGTTCGATGATTCTGTAATCGCAGAACCATTATTTCTTTTCTGTAGTTCTAATACACTTCACACCCTCTAGTATATTGCAATAGCTATGCTTTGCTAATAAGACACTGTTGTATTTCGCATCTTTTCATAGTATGTATCTATGGTTTTAGGGTGCTATTGTTAGGGAATTTTGTGAACGCACGGTACAGTGCTGGTGACACAAAGCTGTAGTTACAGAAGGACGACAGAGCTCGATTTTGAATCTCACTTCAGCTAGATGATTATGATTTCACAGTTTACCGGGCAGCGTATCGTTATTATACACATTACCTAGATAATGTGCAGAAGAGCGATTATGTAGGAGATTTTGCAGTTTAACTGAATAGTTAAGGTTAGTATGCACACTACTTAGGAAGTGTGCACATTAATGGCTTCCACACATTATCGGTGACATATATAATAAACACTATACGAATTGTACATTTACAGAAAGGGTAAACATAGCTATAAGTTACCTTTGAAGTTTAACATTTGCAACAAGTGGACGACAACGAACTGTAAACAACATATAGCCTAAAAGAAGCTCCCACAATATGGAATAATATATTTAATAATTTTATCTCAATAAATTTTAATAGATCCAGAGTGGACTGTCGTTTGTTTCAATATGTTGATGATGTATTTTTAGCATGCAATGATATTTTATTTTGAAATCAAATACAAGCTGAACTTTGCAATAAAGTTAAAATAAAAGAGTCTGGCAAAATCAACTTCAAGCAATAAATATAGTTAGAAATTTACAGTTGGATATTACATCAGTCGATCAACATTCTGCTATAAAGGGGGCAATTCAAAAATTTAATGTTGAATACTCTGATGTAAAAATATCAACAGAGAAAAATATATAACTTGGTAAGAATAAAAGTTAAAAATTAAAAACTAAATTACTATATACAAAGCTGTGGATTGTAAGCCTAACATTTGTTATAGTGTTAGTTATTTAGAAGAACCTCATTTGTATTCTGATCAATCTGTAGGCAGGCATCTAGGGCTACACATCACATAGAATGTACCAACCCACTTGATGGTCACACTAAGGAGGTTAGTTTAAATAATGAACACACTGGGAGTAACATTAAATATGGTAACCTAATACAACTAAAAGCTTATGGTCAGCAGGAGTATTGTGTTGGTTGTTGCACTGGCATTTCCAGTCTTGTTGCAAGCAAAAGTTAACAGAAAAGTAATTTATCATTGCAAAATGGTCTTCTTTAGTAGCCTATATGTATTTTAGGCTGTGGAATTACCTCCACAGAGTTTATTAATGTTGATTATTTCCTAACTGATTCTGTTGTTGATATGAATGTAAGATTCTAGGATTTTAATCCTCATGCTTCATTTACCTGAATTAATAGCAAGAGTAATTTATTTTGTGATGTGTTATTTTCTAAAACATATTGTTAGTATACCAACAAAGACAACATGTTGATGAATGTAATATACAGTAACTTGCTTTTATATAAAAGTAGATTAGCGCTCATGTAACTAATATCTAGATAATCCCCCCACAAAGTTATTACATTAAGTTTGCTAATTGAAATCATTTTGCAAGTATTTTCTAATGATATTAAACTTTTTAATGCTACTGAACGAGAATCAGTAAACAATTGTACTGCACCTACAAAAGGTAACTATGAAATTTATGTATGTGACATCTCTTTAGTGTAAGTATTTACAAAGTGTGTTTACGTAATAAATCATTGGCATTTTCTTGCATTTTCATCTTTAATGGCCTTTTCTTCCATCAGTTCCACACAATCATTCGGCAGAATTCAAATGGGTGTTAGACAAATCACCTTTCCGATAAGAGTCAAGTCAAGATTTATACAAATGCCGATTTCTACAAATCTGGCAGCTGCATGATTCATTCATTAAAATTTGCATAACAGTATCTACACCCAGAAATGTTAGATAAAAAATGCTTTAGTATCACTTTACTAATTAAGATCTATCTTTCAAATAGAAGCTGAAGTTTATAATCTAATGAATGCAGATAATAGTACAATTTTTGTCAATAACAATCTTGCTGTACATGTTATAAATTACAAAAGCAACTATAGTAAACAGAATATGACATAAACTAGGTGATGAAAAATGAGTATTTGAAAACAACTTTGGAAGTAAGATTTTTAGAAGTGGTATTAAAACTTTTTATCTGAATAAACACCATATACATATTTTTTGTTTTAAATTTTTACAATATAGTTTATCAAAACAATCACAGAAATCCAAAGGTTTAATATAATATTCAGAAGTGATTATTAGACACGAAGGGTTGACCGAACACTTAAAAGTTTCCTATAAAATTTTTTTAATACGTGTGGGTTTTTCAGAGGAACAAAATTTTGCATGTGTCAAACTTTAAACAAAATGTAGAATTCATGAAAGTGATTATGCTTCATGTAACAATAAAAGATACATAAGTCATTTATTTGCATTAGAACACTTGTTTTCAAGCTTAGCTGTAGAAAGCTGGAATCTAGTACCTTAAAAAACCGATTTAGGTTTAATATAGAATTTAATCCTTGTTTCATTTCTAACAAGAAATTCTGTCATCAGAATGAAAAGTTTTATTTAGTTGTTTGTTTACATTGAGTTCAATTACTTTACAATAAAAAACTTGTAAAACAAGATTTTTATTTAGCATATTTCAACTTAACTGAATTATCAACACCATCTAATTAATATTCAAATATTATTGCTTCCTTCTTTTAAAATACAAATGGAATTATTTTAGTCTAAAAGTAACCTGTACTAATGCTATTTCAGGAAGTAGTAGTTCATTAAAATCCCAAAGCAAAGATAGAAACTGTGACCACAACATAAAATATTTATTTTTAGAACATTACTTGCATTAAATGCTACAGTAGGCAATATAATGGAGGCAATTACTTGCTTTAACAGATTCATTGCCAACCAAGCACCAACACACATACAAGTTTAAACTTGTTTTAGCTAACCATGCACCTGTGAATAATGAGTGTAACAATTGTACCTTATACCGTATTTAATCCGCAGTGATTTGCATGTATTTATCGTTGCATTGGCATTGTAGTAAACGTAATTAATTGTGAATTTCAGTTGTTGGTTTCTAATTTTATAGTTTATTAGTTATTAGTAGCTTCTCAATATGGATCATGTTTGATAATAGTGCTGGGCCATCACATCCAAAAAGAAGAGACTTTAAAAACAAAAACGTTTTAACAAGAAAATTATTAAAATATTAAAGGGAAGTTTCTTCTGTGATTGTTTTAGTGGCTATAGTGTTAATAGTGAAGACCAATATGTTCCACAAAATGAATATTCTGATACAGATATAATAGACCAAAAAAAAATGGAACTTCAACTACGTACTGATATAGAAACAACCACATTTGATATTATAGTCTAATACAGTTTGAGAGGATGATTCACATTCAATGCACTTTCTTTTTACAAAATGGTTATGTTTGCTGAAACCTGTAGCTGGAAGTGATCGAGTAGATTGTTTTTTCATATATTGAATGCATTATTTTAAGTGAAGTGTAACTCAAACTAATGCATATGTAGTCGAATTACTTTGCCATCCAGAAAGAATAATTACTAACATTTTTGGATTAATGCTACTATTTGATCGAACCAATTACAAGATTACGAGGAAATAGAAACTTTATTTGGACTATGCATTTTTGCAAATAAAATGTCAGAAATTGCTTTCTATTAATATTGCACTTCACTAAAAGTCCTTAAAGTACTGAAGCAACTCCAATTGACAGACTGCAGAATTAAAAATATGATTAAACTCTAATCAACAAATGTCTGAAATTTATTACCCTGGTTGTGAGATTAGCTTAGATGAGTCGATGATTTTGTGGTGTAGATGGTTCAGTATCAGACAATATATTTACAACTAACTTCCCAAATATCGAATAAAATTATATATGATAACATCGCCCACAGGGATTGCTTTAAAATTCATGGTATATACTTGGTGTGTTGATTGATTCTGATGGAAAAGAGCATGCTAAAAAGGTGCGGTGAAGTTAGTTCACGGCTGAATGTTGGTCATAGTTTATACATGACTAATTATTATAATTCCTACAAACATGCTAGACGTCTTTCAGAAAGACAAGTTCGCCATACTGGAACAGTCAGAAGTAATAGAAAAACTTTTCCAAAACAAGTGTTAGAAACAAACCAAGGAAAGGAAAAACTGTTCCAAAATAAGCCAGTGGTGTATTAATGGGAAAGTGGAAAGACAAAAGGAATGTTACTTACATCTGTACCAAATACAGAAATGACTTTGTTGAAGCATAAAACAAAACAAAACGAAGAGATAAAACCACTGCCAATAATTCAGTACCATGCTCTTATGGCAAGTATAGATAAACAAGATCAAATGCTTGCTTATTACCCATGTGAAAGTTAAACTATTAGATGGTTTACAAGATATTTTTTCATACTTTGCAGTTGGTAGTACTTAATTCAAATAATTTATATAATTAATATATTCGGGAAAATGACGTCACTATAGGATTTTTGCATCAATAAGAAGAAATTTACTTTGATAACTGTCTATTTTTACCTACAAATTAATAAAACTGCAAATGGACATCTTTTGAAAGCACGCGAAGAAAAGATTGGTGTCAAAATAATGCATAAACGGTGTAAAAGTTGCCAGTCTGAAGGAAAATGGAAGAACACTTTGTGAAGGTTTACCAGGCTTTTCTTTGAAATGTGCTAAAATAATTCTCAATGAAATATTTTTTTTACCATTATTGTAAATATTTTTACTAGATTTGCAGTATTATGTTATTATTATTATTGAAATTTATACTAATCATGAAATAAAACTTAAATATCTACTTGTTATAGTTTTCCTGAGAAAATTTACCCCTTTTGGCATATCACATGTTGGCATGTGACATGGTCCTGGCTCACAAAAATAAGGAACAATGCTTGTCATGAGCTTACACTTTGTTGTTGAAAAATAGTGGAAGACAGACCATAATTATGTATAACACTTTCAATAATAATTGAGTCTATAGATTGTACCCGATTATTTGCAATTTTAACACAAAAAATAAAAGTCAGTGTTGTGCATAACCTCACTAATTCTGTCCTATCACTGAATGTGTTAAATTCTTTGTCACATGTTCGCCAAATATTACATCAATTATTGTAATATTAGATGTGACTCTCAAGGAAATTTTAGAGAAATTTCCAAAAAGTTCTGCAATTAACTTCGGGAAATATTGCAAAATTTTACTTCAGAAGAAAGGCTTCAAGGTATGGATAAGCAATAAATATTAAAATGAGAAATTTCCATTGCATCATCACAAAATCTGGTCTAGCATAAAATAATCATTTAATTTAATAGGGACGTTGTTCCTGTCCAATATCTTTTATTGTTATTATATTGACAGTATCTCACACATTAGCATAAATTTATTTTTCTTTGACGTTTAATGTTTTCTTTTTTCTTTTTGTGTTTTTTGAGAATCTTGAGAATACTTTGTCCAGCTTACTGATAAATGTTGTTATGAATAAAATACTTAATAAATTGTATTTGAAACATTTTTCTCTAAAATTTATTAGAAATAGAAATTGCAATTGAAAATTAACACTGTGAAGCCCTGTACTGCAAGTTGAAACAGTAAATTTTGGCTTTTATTATTGTTTCGGCTTTGAATTTTTCACGCAGAGCAATGAACCAAAAATGGCTCAAACTTTCAATAATTGAGCGATACTTGAAATTTGTGCTACAAAGCAAATTTATAGCTAAAATGTGACATTTCCTTAAATCGTTCCAATATTTATTCAAAGTAAATTCAGTAACATTTAAAAGAGATTTAAGTTCTAAAAATTCTGAGAGTGATGTCAACAAATATATCCTCTTTATTCATTTACCTGCTATTTACGAGTGGTTATTTATATTCGCAGCCTACTAATGAAACAATTAAAGGTTCGAATTTAGAATATTTTATTATTCAACATATCGTTCTTTTAAATTAATACGTTCAATACAGCGATCCTGCAATGCATTTCTCATTCAAAAACAAAAAGATTCTCCTTGGTCTACAAACCAATCCTATTATCTCTTCGTTACACAACGGTTAAAGAGGCAGTAAATATACAAATATGAAATGGAATGTAACAGCATTTTTCACAAAAATATGCCCTCATTTGGATGAGGGGTAAAATATAGGTTCCATGTGTGTGTTTTCACGCACGTTAAAGATTCCTAACATGCTTGGAGCAGCAGAGTTTTGGCAATCTTTCCAGATAAAAACTTTTTTTCTGTCCAATGTAGTATATTCTGATGGATCATTAGAAAATCAAATATACACCCCTTACATATTATCGCATAATTTAGGATAACAAAACTAAGTGGTATTTAACCACTGAAATTAATAACAATCTGTATTAGCATAGCAAACAACCAATTAATCATACTTATACAGCGGTTTAAACCTACATATAATAAATACTTAATTACTTACTATATTGATGCAGACCAAAATCTTTCTGAATCGCAGCTACTGAAACATAAAAGTACATAAAGAAATGCATATTTATAATTACATTTAAATACAAATTCCCAAATTATTGGACAAATCTTATAGCCTAAAGTATTCCTCCTAACATTTCTAGAATGTAGGCAATCTACATATCATCAAGGAGTAAAGCAAACAGCTGTCTGTCATCATACCATAATATTCCTTCACGCAGGCTGTGCAGAATATGGGTAACTGCAGTGTGGCCATCTCATCTTAACTTGATTTGCATACAAAACGGCAACCAGATAGAATGTGCTCTAACGACAAAGCAATACTCTCTGTGACAGGGCAAACTATCATGAGTTCATGGAACCTAAGAAATGGAGCGTAAAATCCAAAAAATATTTGTTACAAACCCGGGCTGAAAATATTAAAATTTCTATTAAAGAAACATCACCTTTCAAATACCTACCAGTCACATAAAAAGAGAAAACACGTTTTTCCATATGAATTTTGTAACTGCCCGATTGGGTTTCTATTATTTAACCTAGAAGAAACAATGCGAACTAGCACTAGAAATATAGTGGACTCATTCAACCAAGGTACTTTAAACATTGTTTTCTACAAAATAATCATGGAAATTCTGTATCCAATAGATATAAGTTTAAGCATATGTTTGTCTTTCAAAGATAACGCAGTTGCTTTATCGGATTACAAGTAAACTAGCAACATTCGGGAAATTTCTAATTATCAAAAATACATGCCTAGATGAGGAACCAGAAAGAATATAAACATGTGAACTTTGAATTAAATAAAGGATGAGTACAGTTGGTTGCCTAACATGGTCGACTTGAAATGCTATTGCATTTTGTTACTTTTCAATAGGTGTCGTAGCATTAAAAATGTAACTTTTTTCTCACTATTACAAATCCTCGAAAAATGCACTAAAACTGAATAAACAACTAGCACAGTTGGCTGCTTAACTGAGCTGATTTAAAATAATAAAAGTGTAGCAAAACGCTGTATTCAAATAAATAGAAATTGAAATGGTTTTTAAAATTAAAGAGGCAATAAATTTACAAATACGAAATGGAATGTAACAGCATTTTTCACAAAAATACACCTTTGTTTGGTTGATAGGTAAAATGTAGATCCCCTGGATGTGTTGTTATGCAGGTTAAAGATTCTTGCCTTGCTTAGAATAGCAAGGGTTTGGCAAAATTCAAATAGATGAAAAAAAACTTGCTTCCTGACCAATGTAGTACCTTCGGGTGAAATATTGGAAAGTAAAATATAATAGTTTCTTGAACTCGAAACTTCTTAGGTCTTGGAGAACCAATGCTTCGACTTCGATTGCTGTTTTGTTTCTGAATCATAAAAATTGATCCATCTTTCATTCATAGTTACAAGACAGTTAAAAAAATCGGAATCTTCTTGGACACAGATTTATCGTGATGCTTTCACTCTTGCCCATTTGTGGTCAGGCATTTGGTATTCCATTTTGCAGAAATTTTTTTCATATCAAAATTATGTGATCTGAAATGTTTAGTGCCTCAGATGTTTCAGCCCGGTTTAACCATCTGATAATATTATGTACACGGAACTGTCTCAATATTTTCGGGGGTGGACACCGAAATTGGTCTTCCTGGCTACTTCTCAACTTCAACCGAATTTTCCTATTTTAAGTGATGCAATCGAATTTTTCACGGTCGCAAATGATGCACATTGATCACCAAGTATATTAAACACATCTTCATAAGTCTCCTTATGATTTAAAACTTTCAAGTATAGGTATTTGACGATGGCTCGATACTATAATTTATCAATTTTCACATTTGCATTCTTTCAAAATTGATATAGCAATGAAAATTTTTTTAAGTAAAATTTTACAGTGACAGTTTTAATAAGTCATTATTTGTTTCCATGGTAACGACATTTTGTTTTGTCTCAAGGGAAATACCCTCGGCTTACTTGATACCAATAGTCCTCGTGTAACACAAAAGATTCATCAACATAATATTTTATTATTATAAGGTTGTGTTATTTGTTTTGGCATTGCTGTAGTTATATGCTTCCATTTTATTTGATCTCAGTTTCTTGTTATTTATTGTTGTTGTTGTGTAAAAAGTTGTTATATTTTTACTTAATAACAATCATTTCTGTATTGATGTTGTCTTTTAAATTATAGTGGACATTCACCATTTCCGAATTAAAGACATTATTATCTTATTACAACTTATGATTCGCTTTGTTTAAACTTTACAGTAAAAAAATGAAAAATTATTCAATTAGTCACAACTATTGTTCTCCGTGAAATAGGCATGAAACAAATTAAATTTTTTTTGCCCTGAAGGGGCGGGAACCCCGTAAAGATATGAGAGTACGTCCTAACGGCAGTGCTGCAGGAGTGGATTCCTAGGAGAAAATGAGAAAAGAAAATAAAGAAATACAAAACTCATAAATAACAAAACATAATTCAAAACTCTACATTACATCAACACTTGCCCTGACAGGTCTTCCTACTGTCAAAATCGAGGGGTGCCAAACAGTCTGTCGCAGCAATACTTTTGAAGTCTTTTCTATGTGGAAAACTTAATCCGCATAAATCTCCCTTGCTTTCATACCCTAAAGTTTGTCATAATTACAGAAACTTCTCAAAATATAATCCTCCCAAATAAAACCATCACTGGGGTAGCTGGATATCCTTTACAAATCACTGACTAACTATTATCTATTAAATAAAAGTCAACCTAAACTTAACTTCTATTTACCTTAAAAAATAATTTCAGTACACATAGAATATCCTTTTCTTAAAGTAATTTCCTTAACCTTAAATCTACCCAGGCGTTGCTATTTATATCCCAAAGGAAAATCTTTAAAAAACTTAATCTAAGCCATCAACAAAACTAGTTGCCATTCCAAATTTTTCATGCTTTCCTATTTAATTATTAAACATTCAGAAATCCCAAATTATTGGCAATGTCGTTCATAAAAAGACAGTTCAATCCCAACTTTTTCTGTACTTTCATTGACCATTCCAAAATTACTCTAAGTTTAATACTTTTGGTATCCTACATGTTACTAATGAAGCTGTTTGTTGTCTCAAATCACTAATTAGTCCAACCATATGTGTAATTATTTTCACTTAATTTATGTCTTATTACTAAAATACACACAACTGACATTCAAAAATCAATAACATTGACTTTAAATGTTACATAAAAGTTCATAAGAGTTCTCACTTTACTTTAACTCCAGGATTTCCAACAACTTCAGTGTTGTCCCTTTCGTTATTTCTTATGTATCCAAACACAACAACCAATTGAATGGAGGGATGACTCACCAGGTTCTACCTTTTCATTTCGCAACGGTTTTCCGATATTATATCCATATTTCTGCATTTATGAACATACACTATCAGTTGCAAAGGTATTTATTTTTAAATGCTGATCGCCGCCTATTCCCTGTGTGAATGCCATCCAAAATGTTCACATCTATCCACAACTTTCTTTTTAGTAGATAGACATCTTTATTTGTACCTATAAAATAATGGTAAGATTTAACATGTTTATGAACTTAATTACAGCATAAGGTCTAAATCGTATAAAATGGCTTTTAACTCTATAGTCTCTAAAATATAAAGGCTACCAAATACATGCAGTTAAGTATAATAACTATACACTAACGCTTAATGATTAATTAACCCTTTATTCTGTAATACACTCAGTGAAGCATAGAATTCTGAGTAGCATATATCTTGTTGATCATCTATATCGTACAAGCAAAGTATGAAACTATAAAATAACACGCAATGAAGTTTTTACCATAACATATCTATATAAAAAATTATCTAAACTACATTTAAATTAGTATTGAACTACAGACTAACATGCCCACAAACAAAGGAAATGTTGACAAATATAATAAAAGTATTCTTGCCGTCCTTGCCAATTAAAAAGTTATCGTCCATAAACTCGTGTAGTGAATAATAGCATTCTTTGTGTAGTAAAGGTGGAAGAGAGGATTTAAAATTTGCTAACTGATTTAAAAATTTAATGCTAACTGGGAGTTTATTGAACAGAGTAGGGGGTTGTCTATATAAAATAGTGATGATGGTATTACGGTAGAAATCTTTGGGTATCTCGCCTGTCTCATAACTTACAAGTTGAAAGAGACGTTCTGCTACTTGTTCGACAATGGTTTAGAAATTAAGTTGATGACCGTAAAAGCTACCCAGAAGCAGATTATAGACACTGACCACACATAGTGATTATAAAAGCCGTGCTGCTTAAATTTAAAAATTTGAGAAAAAGGAACGGAAAAAGGTACTTTGACTTTGAGAAACTAAAAGATAAAGATATCCACGAAAGATTCGAAAAAAGTCAAATGAATGGCTGAAAGATATCGGGAAAATTTCTTATGCTAAGGAAGTAGAAACAGAATGGAATAATATTAAATCCAGCTTAGACATGGCAGCCAGAGATATTCTGGGGTACACACAAAAAATAAGAAACCGTGGATAAGCAAAGATATCCTGAATTTAATAGAAGAAAGACGAAAATACAAAAATAATCAGACGAAACAGGAAAACAGAGATACAAAGCCATAAAATGGGAAATTATTTGCAAATGCAGGAAAGCTAAAGAATAATGGATTGATGAAGAGTGCAAAGAGGTACAAACTAAGATGGAAATAGGAAAGGCAAACTAATTAGAATGAATTTTAGGGATATTAAACAGTATAGCAAAAATATAAGGGGCGTGGAAGGAGGCATCATTATAGAAAATGTAGAGAAAGTGGTTAGATGGCAAGAATATATAGAGAATTTATATGCAGGAGAGGAACTAACAGCACTAGAACATGAATCGGGCATTGAAAATAATGACGGGATATCCTATACTTAGAGATGAGTTTGAATTATCATTAAAAGGCCCGAAAAATGGTAAAGCACAGGGTATAGATAAGTGCAAGCAGAAACTCTAAAAGCCACTAGACAAGCAGTACCAAAACGTTTCTTCCAACTTGTAAATTATATGTATGAGATAGGCGAGATATCCAAAGATTTCGAACGTAACATCATAGTCACTATACCAAAAAAGAAAGGTGTGGATAGATGTGAAAATTTTCAAACAATTAGTCTGACAGCACACTAGAATTGTACAAAGATGAATGGAAAAACGGGCTGAAGAAATACTAGGAGAAGATCAATTTGGGTTTAGCTGAAACAGGGAAATACGGGAGTCTATTTAGCTCTAAGGGTGTTAATGAAGAAAACAATAGATAAAGGAGAAAGTGTGTATATATAGGGTTTGTAGATTTGGAAATGCATTCGACAATGTAAAATGGGAAACAATGTTCGAAATACTCAAAAAGATTGGAGTGAGTTATGGGGATAGACGAATAGTACATAACTCATACAAAGAGCAAACAATAGTAATATTAGGGCAGGAACGTACAGAAGTAAATATTAGGGAAGGGGTGAGACATTAATTTTTAACTTATATATCGAAGAGGCAATGAATACTGTCAAATGCAGAAAGACATTCGGAATTACTATGCAGGGACAAACGATTGATATGCTTGGATTTGGAGTTGATATAGCGGTATTAGCATCCAGCAAGGAAGAGTTAGAAGCAGCTCTTAAGGAAATGGAAACAGTTCTAATGGGGGGGATATGGTATGAAAATTAACAAAAATATAACTAAAGTACTAATATGTAAAGGCAGGGTAAAGAGGTCAAAAACCAAAATTCAAATAGAAACTAAGAACTTACAAGATTTCTGCTACCTAGGAAGTCCAATAACACAAGATGGGAAGAGTACAAAAGATATAAAACACAGATTAACACAAGGCGGTGATGCATTTAACAAGGAAAAGATTGCTGAAAACATGTGTGGAGCACAGCACTGTACGGCTGTGAAACATGAGAAGTGGGAGAAGCGGACAGGAACATGGTAGAATCCTTTGAAATGTGGTGCTACAAATGTCTGATGTAGATATCATAGACAGACAAACTTACGAACAAAGATCTTCTTGAAATGGTAGCGGAAGAAAGAAATATGTGGAAAACAAAAAAAAATAGGAGAGATAGGATCATAGGACACATATTAAAGCATGCGGGAATAATGCATAATATATTAAAAGCAGAGAAAGGAAAAAAGAGAGGAAGAGGTAGGCCTAGATTAGACAATAGCACACAGATAGTGAAAGATGTAGGCTGTGGGAATTTCAGGGAAATGCATAGGTTAGCTCAGAATAGGAAACAGTGGAGGTACCCATCCAACCAGTTCTAGGACCGAAGACCTATTGATGATGAATGTGTTTGTGAGGGTTGAATTGCTTTTGTCGCAAAATTCAATCAGCCTATTACCCCCATCGTTTCTCATACCCAAACCAAATAAACCTACTACTTTTTCCTTCGCTACCCTCACCTACCTCTGCATTAAAATATCCCCTAATTATTAAATTTTCATACCCGTTTTAGGAATCTTTGTATGTCTTCAATGTTTTTGTAGATTGCCTCTACCTCTTTCTCACTACAGCTAGAGGTGAATAATACTTGTATTATTACTATAATATACCAGTTTGGATTCTAATGTAACCATAAATACTCTTTTGTTCTTTTGTAAGTAATCTTCTACACAGTTCTTACTTTTTTTCACTTAACTATCCCCACACCCGAATTTCTTTCCTCTGATCCTGAATGAATTACCCTAAAGTCTCCACTCCCTAACTCTCCCACCACTGGCCACAGAATTTTACTAATCCTTACTATATCTAATGCTAGCCTATCCATTTCAATTTTCA
This sequence comes from Platerodrilus igneus, assembly GCA_036346225.1. NCBI lineage: Eukaryota > Metazoa > Arthropoda > Insecta > Coleoptera > Lycidae > Platerodrilus > Platerodrilus igneus. The sequence goes on along the minus strand of JARFIW010001259.1, from coordinate 3,099,540 downwards.
AATTTCCAGCCTGTCTTCTTGCTTTGTGCTTTTAACATTCCATGCCCGGTATTGCAAAATGTTCTTGATTCTCCTTTTTATTCCTATTGAGGTTGCCTATCACATTCTGCGAAGTAGTTCCCTCCCGGAGTTCCGAATGTGGAACTATTTTAACTCTGGAATTTTTTACCCCTGAGATTGCCATCATTTTAAAAATATTTTTGGCATGCTGTGTACTTGAGAAGGCGGCTCCGTGGTGTAGTGGTATGTGTGTGACTACTACACCCTAGGTCCCGGGTTCGAATTCCGACACGGTCCGCTTGAAAAATGTTAGGCGAGCATTTTTCTCAAAAATACACCCTCGTTTGGATGAGAGGTAAAATGGAGGTCCCGTGTGTGAGTGTTGTCACGCACGTTAAAGATCCCTACCTTGCTTGGAACAGCAAGGATTCGGCAAAATTCAAAATTTTCCAGGTAAAAAAAACTCGCTTCCTGGCCAATGTAGTACCTTCGGGTGGAGCATTGGAAAAAATCACATGTAATGTGTACTTGAGAAACGGCCATGACTTAGTTGGCATTTTTCACAGAAATATATCTTCGTTCGGATGAGGGGTAAAATGCAGGTACCGTGTGTAAGTGTTGTTACACATGTTAAAGATCCTTACCTTGCTTGAAACAACAAGGGTTCGGCAAAATACAATATTTCCTGTAAATAAAAAAAACTCGCTTCCGGGCCAAAGTAGTACCTTCGGGTGGAGCATTGGAAAATCAAGTGTATTGTTTACTTGGGAGTTAATGTGGTGGTTGCTCAAGAAATACTAAATAAATAAGAATTATATTAGCACTGATGCAAGTGTATTCAAAATAGTATTACCTTCTTATTTTAAAGTGCAGTGTTTAATAAATTTATATTTCCTGTGGTGAGGTGTTGTATAAATTTGGCCAATACCTCTTGTGCTGTTTCTGTTTTTATATTCTGTGTGGTCATAGCTATTATGATTATCACATTTGAAAAATTGTGAATATGTCAGTGCTTTTGCTTAAAATATAGATTGGATAATATTTTGTTTATGTATACACCATGAAGCAATTTCGGTATATAGATATACATACATTCATTCAAAAGAATTATTTTTTAGGCCTCATCCCCACAATTTGGTTGGAAGAGAAGGCTGCAAAAAGGGAGTGTGCACATTAGAGGTGTCTCCAGAAACTATGTCTGTAACATTTTCGAATTTAGGAATACAATGTGTTAAAAAGAAAGACATTGAAGCAGCCCTAAAGGTCAGAGAAGAAATTAGAGTAGATCCCTTCAGAAGTAAGTACTTTTAACTTATTTTTGTTTGAGTATTACGTTTGTACTTAGCTGGATTTGCTCATCGTAATCAACCTACATCGATAGATTTGAATGCAGTTCGATTATGCTTTCAAGTTTTCTTAGAAGGCGAACAACGTGGAAAATTTACTGTACCACTTACACCTGTTGTAAGTGAACCCATTTATGATAAAAAGGCTATGTGTGATTTAATTATTGTTAAGCTATCAGACTGTGTTAGTACTGTAGATGGTGGAAGGAAAGATATCATACTTTTATGTGAAAAGGTTAGTTATTATTAGTTTGTGATAATGTTACCATTTTTATTTGCAGGTTGCAAAAGAAGATATTAAAATTAGATTTTTCGAAGAGCATAATGGCCAAACTGTATGGGAAGCTGAAGGAGAATTTCAACCCTCGCAAGTACACAAACAAACAGCAATTTGGTTCAGGGCACCTCGTTACAAAACGTTAGAAGTTACCGAACCTGTGAAAGTGTCAATACAGTTGCTGAGGCCCTCTGATGGTGCAACAAGTGAACCATTACCTTTTGAATACCTTCCACTTGATTCAGGTAGGCCGGCATTTTGGTCATTTCGGCGTAACCTTTCTAAAAAGGGAAATTATAATCTATTTAGTAGTATATTGGCAAACGATCCTAGACTTGTTGCTAAACGGCATCTAAGTAACGGTAAAAGTGTGGTAGCTAGCTCCCAAATAGTTGAAGTCGAAACAGCAAAGCCTGATTCAAAGTCCGACCAAACAGTTGAGTGGTGTGATTATTCAGAAATTGGAAAACATCAAGAACCAAACAATAATGGTGATGATAGATGTTTAAATGAAATTATCAATCAGGTAGCTGAACTAGACGAAATCTATTCGGAGTCTCGTACTCTTTCAAACATTAATTCTGAGAAAGTTCCAATAGAAACTGAATTTGATGATTCTCGAACATATTCCAGTTTACAGCTTGCATTTAAAAATCCACTTGCTATCCAAATCATTGATACAGACAAAGATAAATATGAAGATATAGCTATTATAAATCCTACAAGTCCTGTAATTGATGTTTCAACTCCTTTAAAACGGGAAAGTGAAGTAGAAAAATTACCTCCATTACCGCCTAAGCGTGTTAAAAAAGTTACTGACATATGTGACCCTTACGTGCCAGATATAACCTCCACCACCGAAGAACCTCCTGCACTACGTAATCGTTCTGCTTCTTTATCGGTACAGCCACGGGTTCAAAGTGAATTTTTACCAGTAAAAGATTTACCTCCAACACCATGCTCTACTCTTCCAAATCCTAAGAAGAAAGGGTTTTTTTCAAAGTTATTTAATAAAAACAAACGGGAAAAAGCTCAGTCACTTGACACTTTAAAGAGAAATTCATTACCTAATTCAAAATCTGATATTAATATCAATTATCCGATTACTACTGAAAACACTGTTAGGATTATTACCCACAATGATAGTGAAGCTCAAGACGCCATAACAAATAATAATAAAATTGACTTAAATGCAAATGATGATTTGAATATGAATATAGATTTAACTGAAGCCGAACATTATGCACTTTACATGGCTATGGCCCCTCATGCCACACAGAGTGAATTTGATGAAATGTCTTGTTATTATTCACCAGTTGAAGGCGGCCGAATTCTTGCAGATTCTACTGCTTTACCAATTATAAGAAACTCAGATACATAACAGTTAATTATCATTGTAGTTAATGACTAGCTACAGCCCTGAATTTTTTCCATATTTTCATTTTGTAAACAAGCTTGATGTTTTCTAACATTAGGACTAATTTATATATATATATATATATATATATATATATATATATAAAGTAAATTAACTCTTTGTTCTTTACCAACTTTGATTTAATTTTAAATCTTCCTCAGGGTCTACAAATTATAAACATCCATGTCAACATTCAAATAAAATACATTAACTTACAAAAACTGGGTGTAAAATAGTAACTACATTGAAACATACACTCCAGTTTTTGTAAGTTAATATTTTATTGAATGTTGACATGATGTATTTGACACTTTAAATAGAATAAAAGAACAAAGAGTTTTAATTTACAGAACGTGAACCTATAAACCCGTTACTGCACTTCTTATTGATAATAATTAAAGGTGTACATCATAATAATAATATATATATATATATATATATATATATATATATATATTTCTGAATAACGACAGGATTTAATATAATAAATGCAATAACGGGTTTATTGTCAAAATCAAACTCTTTGTTTTAGTTTGATTTATTTTTAAATCTTCATCAGGGTCAAAACATGAGTACTAAATAGTTTATAAATACTGACACATGTGTCAGCTAAACCCCTAAATCTGCTAAATGTATATTTATTTGTTTATAAACTATTTAGTACTCATGTTTTGACCCTGATGATTTTTAGATTTGATTAAAAATCCAAAACAGCAAAAATATAATATATATATATATATATATACACATATATATATATATATATATATATATATATATATATATAGATAGAAACACACACACACATTTTTATTCGAGCAGTGTTAGGAAACAATATGAAATTAAGTATTTATTTCACATATAAATACTTTATCGATACTCTTACTTGCAATAAATTTTACAACGAATTATTTGCATCTATATTCATGAGCTGACTGACCACAACTAAAGCAAAAGTACCTGCTAAGATCAAGTAGCTATAAATAAACCAGTATAATTAATTCCTTAAAAATATCTTTTAATATATGTATTTATGTGCAAAATTGCAATAAAACAGTTACTGCTCTTTTGTTGATTATAGAATTTTAGCTAGTTTTTATTAACTGTATTAACGTTTTTTAAAGAAACAAAATCTCTTAAATAAAACTGAATTATGTCATCATCATTAGGTCTTCAGTCCTAGAACTGGTTAAACGTACATATTTTTTTTTTTTTTTTTTTTTTTTTTTTTTTTTTTTTTTTTTTTTTTTTTTTTTTTTTTTTTTTTTTTTTTTTTTTTTTTTTTTTTTTTTTTTTTTTTTTTTTTTTTTTTTTTTTTTTTTTTTTTTTTTTTTTTTTTTTTTTTTTTTTTTTTTTTTTTTTTTTTTTTTTTTTTTTTTTTTTTTTTTTTTTTTTTTTTTTTTTTTTTTTTTTTTTTTTTTTTTTTTTTTTTTTTTTTTTTTTTTTTTTTTTTTTTTTTTTTTTTTTTTTTTTTTTTTTTTTTTTTTTTTTTTTTTTTTTTTTTTTTTTTTTTTTTTTTTTTTTTTTTTTTTTTTTTTTTTTTTTTTTTTTTTTTTTTTTTTTTTTTTTTTTTTTTTTTTTTTTTTTTTTTTTTTTTTTTTTTTTTTTTTTTTTTTTTTTTTTTTTTTTTTTTTTTTTTTTTTTTTTTTTTTTTTTTTTTTTTTTTTTTTTTTTTTTTTTTTTTTTTTTTTTTTTTTTTTTTTTTTTTTTTTTTTTTTTTTTTTTTTTTTTTTTTTTTTTTTTTTTTTTTTTTTTTTTTTTTTTTTTTTTTTTTTTTTTTTTTTTTTTTTTTTTTTTTTTTTTTTTTTTTTTTTTTTTTTTTTTTTTTTTTTTTTTTTTTTTTTTTTTTTTTTTTTTTTTTTTTTTTTTTTTTTTTTTTTTTTTTTTTTTTTTTTTTTTTTTTTTTTTTTTTTTTTTTTTTTTTTTTTTTTTTTTTTTTTTTTTTTTTTTTTTTTTTTTTTTTTTTTTTTTTTTTTTTTTTTTTTTTTTTTTTTTTTTTTTTTTTTTTTTTTTTTTTTTTTTTTTTTTTTTTTTTTTTTTTTTTTTTTTTTTTTTTTTTTTTTTTTTTTTTTTTTTTTTTTTTTTTTTTTTTTTTTTTTTTTTTTTTTTTTTTTTTTTTTTTTTTTTTTTTTTTTTTTTTTTTTTTTTTTTTTTTTTTTTTTTTTTTTTTTTTTTTTTTTTTTTTTTTTTTTTTTTTTTTTTTTTTTTTTTTTTTTTTTTTTTTTTTTTTTTTTTTTTTTTTTTTTTTTTTTTTTTTTTTTTTTTTTTTTTTTTTTTTTTTTTTTTTTTTTTTTTTTTTTTTTTTTTTTTTTTTTTTTTTTTTTTTTTTTTTTTTTTTTTTTTTTTTTTTTTTTTTTTTTTTTTTTTTTTTTTTTTTTTTTTTTTTTTTTTTTTTTTTTTTTTTTTTTTTTTTTTTTTTTTTTTTTTTTTTTTTTTTTTTTTTTTTTTTTTTTTTTTTTTTTTTTTTTTTTTTTTTTTTTTTTTTTTTTTTTTTTTTTTTTTTTTTTTTTTTTTTTTTTTTTTTTTTTTTTTTTTTTTTTTTTTTTTTTTTTTTTTTTTTTTTTTTTTTTTTTTTTTTTTTTTTTTTTTTTTTTTTTTTTTTTTTTTTTTTTTTTTTTTTTTTTTTTTTTTTTTTTTTTTTTTTTTTTTTTTTTTTTTTTTTTTTTTTTTTTTTTTTTTTTTTTTTTTTTTTTTTTTTTTTTTTTTTTTTTTTTTTTTTTTTTTTTTTTTTTTTTTTTTTTTTTTTTTTTTTTTTTTTTTTTTTTTTTTTTTTTTTTTTTTTTTTTTTTTTTTTTTTTTTTTTTTTTTTTTTTTTTTTTTTTTTTTTTTTTTTTTTTTTTTTTTTTTTTTTTTTTTTTTTTTTTTTTTTTTTTTTTTTTTTTTTTTTTTTTTTTTTTTTTTTTTTTTTTTTTTTTTTTTTTTTTTTTTTTTTTTTTTTTTTTTTTTTTTTTTTTTTTTTTTTTTTTTTTTTTTTTTTTTTTTTTTTTTTTTTTTTTTTTTTTTTTTTTTTTTTTTTTTTTTTTTTTTTTTTTTTTTTTTTTTTTTTTTTTTTTTTTTTTTTTTTTTTTTTTATTTTCCTTTTTAAACTAATTACGTTTTTTAAAAAACAAAATCTTTAAACCTAACTTTCAATTACGTTTAGCATTTTGTCAAGTCATATCTGAAATTGTCAAGTTTCTGACTTATGTCAGATATGACAGGAGCAGCTCAAAATCACGGCTATAAGCAGTATTAATATATAAATATTATAATTGGTTTTTACACAAGGTAAGTTGATAAATGTATTTATCATAACCTTGTAAAAACAATTAAATATTTAATAATTTGCTTATACTGATTTTGAGCATCAAATGTAATTAATTTCAACTTACCTTGTGTAAAAACTAATTATAATATTTATATATTAATACTTGGCTTATAGCCGTGATTTTGAGCGGTGCTTCCTGTCTATATCTGACATAAGTCAGAAACTTGACAATTTCAGATATGATTGACAAAATGCTAAACGTAATTGAAAGTTAGGTTTATATATGGTACTTGTACCGATTTAGATTTGTAAATTTTCCAATTATAGCCATCGGCCTCGGTAGCGTAATTGGATAACGCACAGTTCGCAAAACTGAGATGCAGGTTCAAATCCTGTCCAAGGCCTTATATTTTCCTTCTTTCAATTACTAGCTCGATTTGAAATGATCATTTGGGCTTTGCTTAAAAGTCTAAGTTATTATTTCATCTTATTCATTTCAATACGTAGTATTTATCAACTTACCTTGTGTAAAAACTAATTATAATATTTATATATATATATATATATATATATATATATATATATATATATATATATATAGATAGAAACACACACACACATTTTATTCGAGCAGTGTTAGGAAACAATATGAAATTAAGTATTTATTTCACATATAAATACTTTATCGATACTCTTACTTGCAATAAATTTTTACAACGAATTATTTGCATCTATATTCATGAGCTGACTGACCACAACTAAAGCAAAAAGTACCTGCTAAGATCAAGTAGCTATTATAAATAAACCAGTATAATTAATTCCTTAAAAAATATCTTTTAATATATGTATTTATGTGCAAAATTGCAATAAAAACAGTTACTGCTCTTTTGTTGATTATAGAATTTTTAGCTAGTTTTTATTAACTGTATTAACGTTTTTTTAAAGAAACAAAATCTCTTAAATAAAACTGAATTATGTCATCATCATTAGGTCTTCAGTCCTAGAACTGGTTAGACGCGTACCATCATCGTTTCCTCTTCTAAACTAACCTACAGATTTCCCTGAAATTTGCACAGTCTGCATCTATCACTATCTGATCTAGGTCTACATCTACCTCTTTTTTCCTATCTCTGCTTGTAATATATCCCATACTATTCCCCAAAATGCTTTAGAACGTATTCCGCCCTTCTATTTCTCTTTTTACCCAGATATCCTTGTTCCCCTACTATTTCTATAACCTATTTGTTATTATCTTTGTTTGTCCATGCTATCGTCCTCATACATCTGAAGCACAGTATTTCAAAAGGCTGCTACCATTTTTCTGTCTGCGTTTCAGACTGCCCATATTTCATAGGCATACTGTGCTGTGCTCCACACATATGCTTTCAACAATTTTCTTCTTGTTCTATGTTTGTTGTCTTTCCTCATAGGTGATGTTCTTTCTTGTTAGATACAGTTCAGTCACCTTCTATTGTTTTACAGTTATATACCCTATTTTTCTTACCTTCAGTGGTTCTGAAGGGAGGTAACCAGCCTGTGGCTGCCAAGTTCCCACAACACTTATCCATTTACCGTCATCATTAGGTCTTCAGTCCTAGAACTGGTTAGACGCGTACCATCATTGTTCCCTATTCTGAACTAACCTACAGATTTCCCTGAAATATGCACAGTTTGCATCTATAACTGTCTGATCTAGGTCTACATCTACCTCTTTTTTCCTATCTCTGCTTGTAATATATCACATACTATTCCCCAAAAATGCCTTAGAACGTATTCCGCCCTACTATTTCTCTTTTTCCCCAGATATCCTTGTTCCCATACTATTTCTGTAACTTATGTGTTATTATCTTTGTCTGTCCATGCTAACATCCTCATACATCTGGATCATTTCAAAAGACTGCTACCGTTTTTGTGTCTGCATTTCAGCCAACATTTTTTAACATGTTTCTATTTATCCAATTGAGAGGATGGTTATTAAAGAAGTGTGCGATTGCATTATTGAAAGGCTTAAGTAGTCGTTTTTTTTTTATATTTATTTTGAGGGGGAAAATTCATTATGATTTAAGTTACCTCTTTGGTAGATTTTAACATGTTTCTGAGGCGACTCTATGGCGGGTTTACACTTGTCAGATACCAATGTTGTTCTATGAAGATTGTATATGGATCTGAGGCGACCCTATGGCGGGTATACACTTGTCAGATACCAATGTTGTTCTATGAAGATTGTATATGGATCTGAGGCGACCCTATGGTGGGTTTACACTTGTCAGATACCAATGTTGTTCTATGAAGATTGTATATGGATCTGAGGCGACCCTATGGCGGGTTTACACTTGTCAGATACCAATGTTGTTCTATGAAGATTGTATATGGATCTGAGGCGACCCTATGGCGGGTTTACACTTGTCAGATACCAATACTGTTCAACGGAGATTGTATATGGTTTTGAGGTAACCTTATTGTGGATTTATACTTGTCAGATACCAATGCTGTTTTACAAGGATTGTTAATATGCTTATTTTTATGTAATTAGTTATTTTATGTATAAATAGAAATCATGTATGTAGGCTGTATTTCATGTTAATATTGCAAGGAAAACCCAGGAAAAACTTGCAATGCTACCTAGATATTGTGGGCATTTGATTTTCATTTGTTATTTCTTTTAGTAAAGGAATCCATTGTTTACTGAAAGTCACGGATTCGTTTGTAACGCAGTTATTTTTATGTAGGATTATATAGGCAGCTTCTTTGATTTTGCGTTTTTGGTGGTTTCCTTCTTTTTCTTCTTTTCTTCTTTTCAGGGAGTATGTGTATTCAGCTCGTTCCCTTTCTATTGTTTTCTAATTTTATGCCCTATTTCGCCGAGATTCAGTGAAGGGGGTTAAGCAACCTGTGGCTACCAAGATCCCCAAACACTTAGAATTATGTCAGTATAATATAATTTCTGCTAATTGAGTAATGTTCATTTTTCTAGCTATGAAATCTATAATATTGTTACTTGTTGAAGACTATTGCCCTGAATTTTATTTTGTGCATAATATTTGTAATGTTCTATATTGATAATTTAAAAAAAAATAAATGGGATTTTGATGTTAATCGATATGTAATACTGATTTTAGAAATTCTAAAGTTAATAATCATTTAAATTTGAATCCATATTCAGAAATAATGTTAAATTGGTTTTTGTTATAAATTCATAAAATTGGAGAACCATGTTTCATATACTAGGTACTACTGCCTCTATCATCTTTGTTTAAGAACCACCAGAAATTACAGGGAATATTTATTGTTACAAAAGTTTAGAAAACATTAAAAATTATGCATTTTTGGAGCTTACTATTATTTTTATATGGTTCAACAACTAACAAATGAAACCAAACTTATTCAGTTTGTGTTTTCTAACAAAGCAGTAGCTTTTAAATTTCTTGATAAAAATAATATCAATTTGTATGCAACTGATGATCTAATTTCAAGCTTCTGACTGGTGGCAGATAAAACCTAAAACAAACATGTCAACTAAAATAATTTTGTTAAAACAGGTTTGACACATGCCCTTTAATAATTACAAAGTAAACGTTGAAACTTCCTGGGGTAATTTCACTTCATAATTGACATCAACGTGAGGAACGAGAAATTTGAAATATTGACAATTGAACAACATACACACATACTGTTGTGATATAGTTGCAATAATCCGGTGCCCCCTTTTTGTGAAATAAAAAGGTTAAAATTTTCTTTTTGTCAATTTTTAATTTTAATTTTGAATACCTCGGCTAGCTCAGCACTGAGCTTGGTACAATACGACAATAAAGCCTTTAAGTTTTCCTTTTACCTGTACTTCCTGTTTCTTTAAGCCAAAACACCATTAAGCACAATTACTATAATATTCTCAAAAATATTTACAATGTATGAAATGTTTATGAATTCTCTAAATAGAACTTCCGTTTAATAATTGAATAAAAATTCTTTCAATAATTATCATTCCCAAAATTAATCAAAAAGCCAGCAAAAATCACCCTTATTATTATTATCTGAAGCACCATGAATGTTTTAAACTTCCTATAAATATTACGTAATTTATAACGTGTATTCAAAAAAAAAACGATCTTTGTTGACCCTTACATAAAGTTTTCATGAGAGTAATTTTTAAATTATTCAAATTAGAAATATACAACAAATAAAAATAATAAAACATTCAGATTGGCTAACCTGTTGTTTCAAGCTCGAATCAGTCCCTGTTCCAACTGCTCCCGTATTCAGCTTATTGATTTATATAGTCCCAACATCGAATTTAGATATGGCATGCATTTCTCTTGGTACAGCTTTTTGTAATTAATTCATGAATTATTTCAGCGACTTCGGTAAATTTCCTGGTTGAATTCAGTGATTAATAATTGAGTTAAATATTTTTAAATTTTTACATCGGATCCAGTAATTATTCCGAGTCGTCTCTCCACTCGGATCCAGTAATTATTCAGAGTCCTTTTATTAATTTAAAATAACCCTTAGTTACTTACATTTTTAAAGAATTAAAACGATTAACCTCGTTCAATTTTTCACAATCACCATTGTACAATTTATTACTTAACAATAAATCACTTCTAAATCTTTTCACGTGAATACTTTCTTCTAAGTGATGTGGACTATGCCTTAATTCATGTTGAACTGATTTGTTTACAAATCCGGTCGTATTTAAAAGGATCGCTTATCCATTGACAGGCACATAGTTCAACGATTACGCTATGGTACATGATTCTTACCTACAAGGTTTTGGGTATTTCTATAGAATTTTGCTGTATACACAAAATTGATGCGCTACTTTCGGCACGTATTACTTCAAGTTAATGCATTTGTTCTATTGGATTTTCTCATTTCTCGTTCACGTAAATTATTGTTTGTACAATAAATTTGATGAACTTTGCATTTATCACCAAGCCGTGTTTATTTCGAATTTATCAGGTGTTAGATTTTTCCTTTCCGGTCACGTATTCATAATATAATTTATGTATTAAATTATATGCGTTTTCTATTACGCATTTTTAAACCTGCTTGTTCAATTCAGATTCTTAGCGTAATGATGATGCATTATTAATGCGTATTATGTTTCAGCTTACGTCCACGTTGTCTTATGACTTGCCAAATCGTTTATTTGATTAAATCTTGTAAAATACTTTTCATTTCTTAAGTTAATTATGACTATAGTTTATAAACAGGGCGTTGTCATTTAGTTTTCTGAGCCCTCGTGTTGTTTTAATGAAGTGCACTATACTAGTGGTCCTATCTACCTCTAAATGACCTTATTAACATAGCAATACATACATATATATTTTGAAGTTGTGTTTAATTTCTGATGGAGAGAGTATCTGCCACTATAGTCTTCTATTCAGGCAAATATGCCTGCAATAGATTCCTGTGTTCCTATTATCTTCCTTTTCCTCATTTATACTTCTTCTCATTACATATTCCTCGTTAATGTTCATCGTTTTTAGTCTTGAAACAATTTTTTTTTTATTTCTTATTATTCGAAGTCGTTCCTCGTTGTAAACTACAAAGTATTAAACTATAATTTCCATGTTAATTACTATATTTAAGACAAAAGAATATAGTTGACTCAATGGCTAACAAGTAAGCGAAACCTCCAATAATACGAATGGATAATCTGAACGATTAGTTCAGGGGTAGATAATGAGAGTGGTCATCTGCTGACTCAGAAAACAAAATGAAATGGCACCACTGCATCAACCAACGAATCCTTATAAAGATGGTATTCTACCAGATGTGAAGATGCTGAGAATGGGTGACAGGGACTATAAATACTAATAGCACATAAAACGTCACCTCTTACCTAACCACTATAAGTTTCGCAAAAAGCTCTCTTTAGCTTATAATGCTCAACTTGGAAGAAACTACTAGATACTTAACTATATGTATGACATTTCAATAGTTTTACCAACAAAAGATTGTTTAGACTTGACTTCAGAATATATTGTAAACTTAAATTTCCTTTTAAATATAATTCTCAAGCATAATAATTTCAGATCTGATCCACTGACAACAAATGCATTATAAGCTTTCATTGAATTGTAATTTAATTTCAGATATTATTACAAAACATCGATTGACTTTTGTACAATATCCTGAATGTTAAAACCGATGATATTTTTAAGTGCTAAAAATTCTGGAAACTACAAAACTTGTTTATAATGTGCTCAAATTTATACAAATATTCTTGCAATCAATTAACCATCAATTTATGAATTCATTTGTTCCATTTAAATGAGGACATTGATAACAGTGCACAAACTATGACCAAAAATAAGTGAAAAACACTTACCAATAGATAATACTGCGCTTAACACAAATACCTGGATTTACCAAATTACATGTGATAAATTAAATTTGACATAAACACCAAACGCCTCCATAAAACATGTTTTATCTCAAAACTGACCATCATTTGAACTTCAGCAAACCATTTAATATCTGTTATTCTTAAAGATGCAAATTCAAGCAACTTATTCTATTTCCAATCTTATTAGTTTATTAATCTGCCAACAAAATTTGAACTCGTGCACTATGTCATTTTTAGATTTAAGTATTCACGTAATATTGAAAATCTAAATTATAATTCATCTTTACTTTATTTTGCTGTACTTTTGTCCTAACTTTATTCTAACTTTACATTTTTAGCTGGATTAAAAGAACTACAATATTTAAGCGTTAAATTCATTGTTAAAACAACTTAAAACTGATTATTAAAAACTTGATGGCTCCATGCCACGATAACGAAAATGAGAATGCTCACACTATAACACTTGCTTATGGTGAGGAATACTACATACTCTTGATATGGGGCTTTCAAGAAAATCACTCTCTTTTTAAATTTTAAGCTTTTATGCTAAAAGAGATTTCCACACACGAAATACACAGATCACGAAAACATGAAAGAAGTTAAACCAAAACTTATTTCCTAAATAAAACGTTTCAGCTACCATAAAACCTAATTTTTAACCAAAATTAAAGCATAACAAAAACAAAACGAGATTCAAATAGATTGTAAAGTTTGTTGATTCGGGAGAAGACGCTTAAACACTCCCGAATCGGCCCGTACACTCACAACCCTCACTTGTCCATCCAACTGGTTTACTACAAGTCCCTATTTACAATGTATGAAATCAAAAATGTTGCAGATTAACACCAAAGTTCCCAATTTAACGGATGCACTACCTACTGCGCCAACTGTTTGTTGCTGCCGAGTATTGAAATAGTCTCTACTTCATCTCTTCCACAAATTTTAATATAAGGCTTGCAGGTATTGTCAACAGGACAACCGCAAAAAATTTACCTCATCATAAGTCTTCCAGAAAGGTTCCTAAGGGTTCAATGGTGAGAAAGTGAGGAAGGAGGTAATACCCTGCAAATCTTTATGATCCGAATTATTGGCAAACAGATCGAGAATTTAACAGAACCTCGATTTGAGAATAAAAACTGTAAATAGTGCTTTGAAGGTTGGCACCTGTTCTCCAATAATTCTAGATAAGTGCATTTTTGCATACTTCGTGTGGGCCTTCCATAAACCAGCCATATGTGGTGCTGAGGGGGGATTGGAATACCATTGCAACTTTTCAGATTGGAGTGTTGAATGAAAGCATTGTTTTATTGACTTGTTGATATCAACAAAATGTGTGCCACAAGCGCTATGGGCCAAAAAACAATGAAATGTTTCTAAGAATGCTTCTGCAGATTAATCAAAATCCTTCTCGGTGTGCTCGAAAGCATATCAAACAATCAGATACAACTGAACGAATGGCTCGATGCGGAGACAAAATTCAAAATTGCCTATGCAACAATGCCAGTATAGTGTTATACCTTGAATGCAAAGACAACTGGTGATAGTGTTTAATTATCAACCGAGTCAAACTTCCTTGACGAAGTAACAAGGTAGGATGAATTACAAAGACAACCTCCTACCCTAAGAATGCTTTCAAATCACAAAAAGGATTCAATTTGTGAATGTGCTTTGAACAGAGTTTGCCCTTTCGAATCTGGTCCCCTTCCAACTTAAAGTCAACTTGTTAGATCAATTTGTAGCATAGGCAACGATGAGTATCTATTTATAAATGCGACTGGTCGAACTTCTTCAGAGGTTGCCGTCAGTCAAACATTGTCATCATTCTCCTCTTTAGTAGAAACCCTCGAATTGGTCTTTCTTCATAAGACTCACAAAAATGATGGTCTCTCAACCACCAAAACGTACATCGAAGCAACTGGGAAAGTGACAGGCCCCTAGCAGCACATTCACAATTATTATTTTGTGATGAAACAAAATCATTGATTACTAGATAACCGTTCTTGTATTAAATCCACTCTATTGGCCACAGACTTCCATCTGTATGACGGAACCTTTAACCATGCTAACACGACCTGTGAATCAGATCATGTATTCACTTTTACCAAATTAATCTTGTTTTCGAAAACTCTTTTTACAAAAGTTATCAAATCTGCTAATAAGACTGTTGCACACAATTCTAATTGGAGAAACGACAGCCTCTTAAGAGGGGCTACCCGTGTTTGACCAATAAGTAAACGAGTCTTAATATCTCCGTTAGGATGAACTATGTTCAAATATACCAAGGCGGCAAAAAGAATCTTATTGGTGTCGCAAAACCCATATCTTACAAACTGTGCAAGTAGTTAGATTCCAAAATTAAGGAACAGAAATTTTCTTTAAAAGTGGTAATTCTTCTTGGAATATTTCCAAACCTTGACGATAACGCCTGGAGCTTCTTCACCAATTTCACTGGATTAAGTGTTTGGCAAAAATAACGACTGGCAATAAGGACCTCGGAGAATCATACATCCTTGCAAGCTCCGACAAAATGAAGCATTTGGTACATAATACTGTTCTAGCCAAAATGCTATAAGAAAAACGATCTGTTGTAGGACTCAATTATATTCTCAAAATCTTAATACATGCTGGATCATCTTTGTCAAATTAGATAGGCTGCCGAACTGATGCCACCAATTTTTTCAACACCGAAGATTCATTGCTCGCAAACGTCTCGAGCTTGAATCCCTGCTTTTGCCAATAACAAAGTTAATTTGAACGCTATAGTACTGCGAGTTTATTCAATCAAATCTCCACCAGTATTTGTATCATCAACATAAATGTATATTCCTAAAGCTTTGGAAGCTGTAGGAAATTCCATCTATGGCTAACTGTTTAATAGTACGTAACACTAAAAAGGGTGACGAATTAACTTCAAATGTTACTCAAGTTAATAGTTATTTATTATACAAGGGAAAAATACTAGATTTTAGTTTGAGGTGTGTTCGTCTCCTGGTGCGAAGCGGAAGGAGACAAAACACCGAGGGTTAAAAATCTTACATTTTTACCCATGTAATACACTATTTTTTTCTGTGATGGGCAAAATGATAATTTAATATTGAAAAAAATATTACAAAAAATTAAAGTCAAAAAATCAATCGATGTCAAATTTGAAGTTTCAAACAAGTAGGCTGTTGTACATATCGAGACAGTTGGACTTGCACTTATAGGGACAATTAGGCTTGCGTTGCTAAGGAAACCTTTTAAGTAATCAAATATCTGTCAACTTATTCTGCGAGTGGTTACTTATTTGTACATACCGGGGAAAAAGTACTCATTTTTTCCCAGGGAAAAAAGTAATTTAATAAAAAGTGACATTTTGTTACCTGTCAAGAAACATTAAATGTCAAATTTTTTTCCCGTCACAGAAAAAATATATTCCTTAACTAATTCCATAGCACCCTTTGAAAATTCAGTTCTTCTTACACGAGTGATTGCAGATATATCTGCTTAATACCAGCAATCAAGGTACATCAATGCCTTCCAAAATTTAACAAGACTTCAATAATATCGGTATGTAATTTTGGACCAGGTTCTAATGAATCGTTCAACAAAATCTCCTTGGATGAATTAGTCTAAACATTCATAACCACATGCAATGGCGTCAAAGTGGAACCTGATTTAAAAACCTTGTGATATGATACATAATAAACATCGGATGGTTTCAACTCTGAAGCCAAAACTTAGTGTGACGAATAAATATAATCCTACATGGCACTTTATATAAAATATACAAGTCCTGATTTTGCAACAGGCGTTTCGCCAGGGAAGTAACATCGCCAAGCATTCAAATAACTGTCTCCAAACTGAGGAGGACCTGCTTTCTTGAAGGGTAACAAAACTCCAAATCTACCATCTGCATTACGATGATGTGTTTGTACAAAATGCTTCTTGCACGGTTCTATGCCTCTACTAGAAGGTACTTGTTGAAGTTCCTATTGACATTTTCTTCTAACGTAGGTTCCATCAAATAACACGACTGCACTTCTTTCCTTGCCTGCGACCCTCCCCATAACAACATGCCCAAAATGTTATTTGTAGAAGAGAGTCAAAGACCATTTGGATTTGAAATAATATTGCCCAACAACACTCGAGATAAAATATCTGTCCCTAATAAACATGTCGATAGATCTATTCCCATGAAACAGGATAGGCTAAATTTAAGTTACGAATATGGTTGGCAGTGCCTTACCCACTTCCCCTGAAGGCATGTCACTGCAGATCGAAGATGAAACTTGAACTGGTATTGTAATTGGTGGAAGTTTTCATTTCGAGATTGTAACAAAGAAACAGCCAATCTTCGACTATAAGTACGATTTTGACCAAGGTCTTTATTAACCATTGACGACTTGGTATGCTTAAGTCCCAGTTCCTGTACAAAATTTTCTGTTATACAACTAAACTGCGTTCCACAATCTAGAAACACTCTCATAGGCAATTTAATACTCCCTGTTATACAAACTTAGATTAGAATTCAGCAATGTCCAAGGAAACAGTAACCTTCGAGACCTCTACGATGGAGTTAACATTGTCAATATCCTAATTACTCCGAGCCTGTGATGAGTTGCTAGCTGGTGATATTGAATTATTCTCGCACGTATGGGACTTTTGATTCTTCGCGTAGTTAATTAGTGCGCAAGACAACCATTGCAATGTGAACAAGTAATATTTACCCTGCAAATGCTCGCTGAGTGTCCCCTTTCCAAACAAACTAAACATCGATAGCTACTTTTAGCCCATCTAAATCTTTGGAAAGTCGGTTTTTTAAAAGATAAAAAACTAACACAAAAATAAATCATGTTCAGTCGAACAAAGGGAACATTGATTTGAAACACTTGCAAGCAAAGAATGACATTTCATTTTTGCATTGTAGGATGAGTCCTTTTTGTTTATCTTCATACTTGGTCAACCTATACCCTTGACTTCTATGTTATCTAAAGTATGGCTCTCTTTGTCAATTGAGCTGAACACTGAATTAGTAGAAGGTATGTGGCTGCGATCATGTGCCAATGTTAATTCCAAATATTTCGTGGTATAGGGTATATCTTGTTTAACAGCAAATTTACTACCAAATTTAATTACTCGTGCTTTCCAGGAATTAGAATCCTTAAAGCAGGACAATTTTCCATAAATTGATCCATAATCTTTTTATGGAACTAGAAGAACGGTTTGTAGCAGTAGGTACTTTATATACATTTTCTAAATAAGTATTAGCAATTAAACGAGTGTTGCTATATTTTAAATTTAAAAGAGCTAAAGCAACTTGATAGTTAGTTGCCCTGACTCACATTACGAACTAGTTCAAGTGCTTCACCTCTGGGTTCAGACAGAAGCAAATAAATCTTATCAACATTACTGACTTTTAACAAATTACCAATTGAACTGGTGAACAATTTGATGAATGATTGATACCCCATTATTTTGCCCATAAAAATATTTATCTTTATGGGTGGTAACCTAATGTATGGCTCTCTGATGTCTATGGTACTGCCAGAAGCACTCGGCTAGCATCTTTGTAAATGTCTTTGCTTTATAAGAATCGAATAAGATATGTTCTGAAACATTTTTAAGAGCAAATGCATTTGCTCCCAGACTGATTCTGGTGTAGTTACTTTAGAATTTACTGCATGTATATCCACGAATTGTTTTAACGGATCGGCAAAGTCAGTTGAATATCATCGCATACTACGCCCTAGGTCCCGGGTTCGAATCCCGACACGGTCCGCTTGAAAAATGTTAGGCGAGCATTTTTCGCAAAAATACACCCTCGTTCGGATGAGAGGTCAAATGGAAGTCCCATGTGTGAGTGTTGTCATGCACGTTAAAGATCCCTACCTTGCTTGGAACAGCAAGGATTCGGCAAAATTCAAAATTTTCCAGGTAAAAAAAACTCTCTTCCTGGCCAATGTAGTACCTTCGGGTGGAGCATTGGAAAATCACATGTAATGAATATCATCGCACGGCGGCTCCGTGGCGTAGTGGTGTGTGTGTGACTACTACGCCCAAGGTCCCGGGTTCGAATCCCGACACGGTCCGCTTGAAAAATGTTAGGCGAGCATTTTTCACAAAAATACACCCTCGTTCGGATGAGAGGTAAAATGGAGGTCCCGTGTGTGAAGTGTTGTCACGCACGTTAAAGATCCCTACCTTGCTTGAAACAGCAAGGGTTCGGCAAAATTCCAAATTTTCCAGGTAAAAAAAAAAACTCGCTTCCTGGCCAATGTAGTACTTTCGGGTGGAGCATTGGAAAATCAAATGTAATGAATATCATCGCTGCTTTCTGCTCTACCCATATGCTCCAGTATGTGTTCAACTGATGAAAGCATTCTTTCCAATTTCACTAACTTTCTTAACGTTCAGCTTCCATATTCATTTGATAAATTGATTTTTAATATTCGATAATTAATAAATCGATTTTTTATTCCACGGTAAACTAAATCTCGAATCTGAATGCATCTACGTCATTCAAATATTTAAGATTAAATGTCACTAAATATGTATGCGAAAATGAATCCTGTTATTAATAAAATGTACGTTTATGACATAACCTCCTTGCCAGTACTAACAACGTTCTACTCGAAGACCAAAAACTGTTGTAAAATTGACTAAATGTAAGTCGTTACATATGTTGAGTGTTTGATCCTGATACATTTAAAGTATTATATGTATGAAATTAAACTTATAACACTCACCTGAATATCGTGCATATGATCGCTTCAACAATGACACATAGAATTGGTTGTTTTCTGTGCTTGTTGAACCTTTGAAGCCAAACATCAAAATGCCAAAAGGGAGCTGACAATACATAAAATACAACGATCACAAAAAAAATTAAAGAAATTACACAAAAAACTAAATTCCTAACAAGACAAATAATAGAAATCCTGTATTTTTGTACTTGGTTGAAGTTTTAGCACACACAATATGAACAAAATTTATTCTTGCTAAAGATAAATACTTTTATATAGGGGAGAATACTGATCATCGGTAAGAGTAAGAAATTTATAGAATTTTCTCTCTTAATGATCACAAGATTTTTATTACATATTATTCCTGTACTGCTCATTCAGTGCATTGCTAGTAGTGGACAAAACGCCCAAAACAATATTCTCCATTGTGGAAAATAATAAAATGCTTGATTGTATTTTTAATACACATACAATTCTATAGAAGAGTGTGCTACTTTAAAATTGTTTTTATATAGTATTTTCATAGAAAATAGATTTTCTTTTATTGACACAAAAGAAGTAGTTTTGGCTTAACCAAGAGTTTTTAGATGGCTTAGTATACAGTCTGTCAATCTTAACATCACAATGTTACAATGCAAAAATGTAAGAACAAGATTTATGATGTGACGATAAATCAAGTATGTTATATTTAGTCATTCGCTGCAGTTTTTAATAATGTTACCTGTACCAGATATGAAATATGGGTCTTCACTTCTTAGGTCCAAAAGTAGGTTTTTGTATTGTTTCACAGCAACTGATAACAGTTAACAAATACCCTATATGTGAAAAGCATATATTTTTAGACCATTTGAGACAAAAAATTTATTAATATTCTTACATTTTTATTTCTCTTAGCTACGTGATCTAGCCGTTTTAATGTCATTTTGAAATTAGAGGTATAAAAAGATTTTGAGCAGAATTATTTGTATACTGAAAAATTAGATGTTAGGTAAACTTACATAGTTTAAAATAAACAGTATAACAACAACAAAATGTTCAAAAGAATCCCACTCGCATGTATTTAAAAATTAAGATTACAAAAAATCAATCGTTACATTTTTATGATTCTTGTAATTAATATTTAACAATTATTTTATATGTTATGTTATTAATTGTTCAAAACACATATATGTTGCATCATCGGAATTCACTTGTTAATCAATTCTTTTTTACTATTGCAATTTGTACTTATTGTTGAGGTTTATATAAAAATTAAAACGTTCAAATGATAAATGCCGATAATTTTAATAAAACTGCAGAAATTTAAAAAATAAAATGTACTTATATAATAAAAGGCATATTGACTATCTACTTTATATTAAATAACTCATAATTGTCTCTTGTGTCCTTGAGGAAAATCTCCCAGTTCAAGTATAAAGTTTTAATAAACATGTTAGCTTGAATGTTATAATGATATATGCATTATGAGTATTTGATATTTTCTTTTATTTTGTATTGCATTAGAATAAGTTATGCTATCCAATAAGTGTTGTTGAAAGTAGAACATACTAGTCAATTTTTTGTACCTAAAGTACTTTGTTTTCTTATTGTTGTTGTTTGTATTGTATTTTATTAAGTACTTATTTGTTAGTGTTATTTTATGTTGTATATTTATTTAAAGTTAAGATTTATTACTACAAAATTTATAAGAGAATTGCTGTTTTTAGAGCCTGGTATGTTAAAACGTAAGCGCCAAAAATATGAGAATGATCCAAAGAGCCACATTTTACTCCAATTACAGGAGCAAGAACAAAATAGTAAGTGTGCTCAATTACTTATAGGTGGCGGTGTATATATTTACATTTACCCTGTAATGTTGTTTATATTTTTGCATTTATATTTATTAGAAAATATAAGCAACAAAGGTGCTATGTCCATTAATCACTTTTCATACAACTTCGTTTTAACTTACATCTTATGGTCATTAACAGATTTAGAGATTTAAGAGTGTTTGAAATTGGAGAGTTATCGTATTGTGTATTTTATATAGCTTTATACATTTGTATGATCGCTTTTGAAATATACAGAATTTTATATGAGTTTTTATAAATTCACCCTACAAAGTTCTACATTTTCTTTTTTTAGTTAAATATAATAACAATCCCTTAACCATACACTATTTTAAAGTAAATATACATTTTGACCACTAAACGGTCATCAGCAATAGCAGTACTTTAAAAATACCTACGGTGTTCAGGAACCCTCTTAAGGATATTCTGCTCACATACAATTAACTGGTACTTTGAACATCTGTGGATATTCTTCTTGTCATACAGGCTGATGATCTCCTTAACACAATCCCCTTTGTGCTGTGCCGCAGAAATCACCACTCTGCACGGTAAAAAGAATAATCTCAGGTGTTCAGAGCAACATCAGTTAACTGTATGTTAGAAAGGATTGCATAAGCCCATATGATGAGAAGAATTTCCTCTAAGGGTTCCTGAACAACCTTGTGTTTTTTAAATTGTAGTTATTTATGATAACTAACCACTTAGTGGTCGAAATACATATCTAATTTAAAAATAATGTTGGTTGAAGGGTTTTTATTATATTTAATTTAAATTGTGCCACAGAGTTCTAAATCGTTCTTCCATTTTTAATATCTTAGCTTACTACTGAGAAATTTCTGAAACAGGTAAATAGGTAGTTTTTGATTGTGTGCTTTAACTAATGAAAATTTGCTGCTAACATTTTTAATACTTTTTGTTGTGCTTGAAAAACAAGTTTTGCACCTGTACCATGTTTCAGTATTCAATTCATTTTTAATAGATTTTTAGTATAATAGTTGATTTAGTTCTATTTCAATTTGCTTCATTTAAAGTTTGATGTATATATTTAATTATATTTTTGCAATAGTGCAGGTTTTTATAATGCTTTTTTCAGTACAAAAGATAATTCGTATTCCCAATTTTTGTTTATTTGTTGTTGTCTAGAAAGCTTTGGAGTTTTTTTTAATGCTTTTTTAGTAGATATTCTAATTCTTACTAATAAAATAGCCTAACCAAATTAATAAGCTTTTTGTAGCATTATTTGTTTTGTTTGTTAACCATCAGTAATTTAAAGTAATAACATTTCTGTTTTAGGGTTGCTACAACAGCAACAGTTTGCGTTGAATATTCCCATCGATGCTGTAAAATCAGAACCCAGAGGTAAGCTTTTATTTTATATAAATATTTCATACATGATTTTGGTAATGTGTAAAACAATTAAAATGGCTATGTAGATATCAACATAGTTTTTAAATTATAACTGCAGACCAAAGCCTATTTATTAATCGGTTAAAGTAACAAACGAGCAAGTTGGTGGGCCATATTTATTTTTACAGAAGCATGATGAAAATGACTGAAATACTATTACATGTCTTTCTGAATGTATTAAATCCTTTATTTTTATATGTAATTTCTTCATAATGTTAAATATAAATTAAACCATTTTCTGAACCGTTGCATGACTTCCTGTTAAAGACATATGTGAGACTTTCAGCGATCACATGACCTAAAAATTTTTCTTAATTGAGGACCTTTATCTCAACACTCGTTTGTCCAAAACAAGCAAATTAGAGCTTTATATTGTTTTTGCATTTCGTGCCTTGCCCATCGCGCGGTGTAACTAGTTTTTCATATCTTGCTTTCTGTGTAAGTAGCAGCGTTCAGAAGTTTAGCAAACTTTACAAAACTCGCTTTATCCAATTCGGTAGATACATCAATGCTAGCTTTATCCATGGACGAAAATCACGTGTTATTTTCAATGTCTATTCTATCTGTACTTGTTTTATTTAGTAATCGTGATTTTTCCTTAGTGAGTAGTCTATACATTTTAATCCTGGAGTTGAGTTTAATTAAATTTATGGTCTACACTTTCAATTGAACTGCTGATATAAGTACTAGTGTTAGTTCAATTAATATGCCTGAATATTGTGCTGCGGGTCGTAAGAAAAAAACTGAAAGGAACAACAAGAGAATCCATAAGTTACACCGGATCTGCATCAGGTGCACTAGATGGGTGTACACATTCTGATGAACCACTATCAATTAAAAGTCATTGTTCAGTCGCAAAACTGAACCTTGAAGATATTGAAGGCTTGTTCATTTGTTTTTAGTTAAGAACGTACTGCTTAAACCAAGTCGGTGTATTTGTAGTTTCCCAAGCTTTTGTATTTAACCCAAAGTAAAATATCACAGAACACATATTTGCTTAAGTATATGAAAGCATTCTAAAAAGACAGATTGTTGATCCTGATGAAGTTCGATGTCCAAAATAAGTTTCAATTAAATACAAAATTAGAATCAATATAAATTATGAGCCGCTTGAAATTTGTCCAAAATCTTTCCAATCGATTATAACATGATTTTATTTAAGTTATGTGTACTATTTTCAAATATTCATCTGCCTGTTGCAAGATGTATTCAGAGATAGACTTGCTCAATTGCTTGCAACTTTTTTAAAATTTGTAAATGTCCTGTAGAAAATAAAGGAGGTGATAAAATTATAAAAAAAGATAAGAGCGTTACAGCAGATTTAAAGCATATTAAAAAATATAAAGGTAGGGAGAGACATTACAAGCCGAATTAAATTCGACAAAGATGTATGAGCGCTTTTGCAGTGAACAAAAGTATGCAAATAAGTTTACATGTTTATATTAAATAAATTTAAGAAAATTTTCTATTCAATGTTGGATTTGGGTCTCCTCGCAGCAATACTTGTTCAACATGCAAAAACTTCTTATTAAACTTAAAATAGAGCATGGTTTAGTATAAAAAAAATAATACTAGAAATCAGTTAAGACTTCATAAATTGCGTGTTATAAGGTTTTATGACATTATGAAAGAAAAAAATGAATCTCAAGTGGATGTAGTTTATGGCATGCAGCAAAATCAGCTTATTCCTAAACTCTATGTATGAGATATTTTCTATTTAAGACAAGTATGGCTGTATAATCTCTGCGTAGTGGTAAACGATACTCCCCTTAAGAAGAGTAAAGTGTCGCTATATACATGACTAAAGACACAAGCTGATAAAGGAGCAAGTGAAGTGACTTTTGTATTCATAGACTATTTGGAAATTCAAATGCTTAAAGAATGCACAAAAGAAGCGAAAATATCATGCTTGTTTTCTAATTCCTGTACGACTCGAAACATAAATTCCATCATATTGACAATACTATACAGATTTTTAGAGAAACCGAATGATGACATGTGATCACTATAATCAACATCCTTTTTGATTTTGTTATAGTCCATGATTACTTTTGACTTCAATATTCATCTCCTTGTCGTATTTGCTTTTAATTTGATAATTCATAAGGAACTGTTCTGTAAGCCATAAACATCTCCTTTTTTCATTCTAAGGAAGTGTTTGAGGTATACCTTTCCTATTTGATCTCAATATGTTACAATAAATCAAATTTTGCTTAAAGAATAATTCCACTAAGCTGTGGCTAGAGTAGTTGTCAGAATGTAAGTATTATCCAGCTTTAGGATCAATATGTTTCAAGAGATTTCTTCAAAATGAGGTACCACTGGGCTTCTATCATGTTTGCTTGTATACACAATAATATAGCTTGTGTATATCCATCAACTGTGCATAATTTATACAGTTTGATACCATGAAGATGTGTTTTGTTCGGTATACACTATCTAAAGAGTAATCTGCCTGAAAAGACATCGTGCTCACATCAACAACAAGAACTCTTCCTGATATAAGCACTTCTCTAAAATTCTTGTTTGTGATGTCCAATAGAATCCTTATTTGTGGAGACGATTATTAAACGCTGCAGTCTCATTATTAGAGAAATGTATACAATGTAATAGCAAGAGAAATCTATCCCGAGGCATGGTATTTGAGATGAACTCGTTTCGAAACAATACCCTACATATACAGATACTACACTATACCATAGTGGTGACAATATTGACCATATATTGTATAATAGTGAACGATCGTTGAAATTACCTAATATTTGGTTCTTAAGCAATAAATTAGCTCTGAATCACAACAAAACTGAACAAATTTTTTTCTCCTTAAAAACCTGTACTCCCGATAAAGAACGAAATATACCGTTTCTGGAAGTAACTTTAGATTCAACACTCTCATGGGAGGCTCACTGCAATAACCTTTGCATAAAGCTCTGTCAATCTATATATTTTATTAAATCTTTAAAAAAAATTCTCTCTGTAGATGTGCTGAAATCTATTTATTTTGCTTATTTTCATTGTCACATGCAGTATGTAGTCGTTACCTGGGGCCATGCTTCAGCAAGTGTGCATGTATTTAGCCTTCAGAGACGTGTATTAAGAGTCATTGCGAATCTTGGTTATCGGGAGGACTGTCGCACTAACTTTATTAGTCTTCAAATACTTACTTTTCCATGTATTTTTATATTGGCTTGTTTAATCTATGTACACAAAAATAGTCAGAACCTTCAAAGACATAGTAATGTTCACGACCTTAACACTCGTGGTAAACATCTTCTGACGGTTCCATATCATAGAATCACTAAGAGCAGATATGGTTGTAATTACCATGGAATTATATTTTACAATGCATTACACCCTAACATTTTAAAAATGCCTCTAAAGCAGTTCAAATCAGTCTTAAAAACCTATCTTACTTCTAAAGCTTTTTATAATACTTCAGATTTTATGAATGATGTTAAGAGTTTCATTCCGGATACTGACACCTAACATTATATTTTCATACTTAATAGTGTCTGCTCATGTGTTGATTTAATATTATGGTGAATTGTTTTATTTACATTTTTTACTTTGTAAACCTACTCTCATATATATATATATATATATATATATATATATATATATATATATATATATATTTATAAGGAGTTATGGGTTTCAGGTCTGCTGGATTAAAGAATACTCTTTTTATCACCTAAATTTTCGGATATATTTCTATCCTTTTCAAAGGTGCTACAATAAGAAAACGCTATTACAATATTAATAACTAAAGTACTTACTAAATTGAGGTTACTAATAAATTGGCGTTGTATAAATATAAAAAGCAAGCACAATTCTACAAACTAAAAACATTAAAAACATAAGTATAACATAACAAATTTCATATTTTTGTATATAGTGACAATTTTTTGAAAGTCTGATTTTGTATACAAAACTTTGTTTTCTAATAATGTGAGAAAGGTGTTGCTAGATTTTTTAAGTAATAAGTATGTACGTGTATGTGAGTGTACCAATGTCGATTAAACCATTTGGTTGGAGTAAGATGTAATAAATATATTATCTTGGTATTGTATTTGTATTTGAATTATTATCACATTGAAAACGTAATAAATATGTGTATATAGTACTCAAATTATTTATATCTGTTTTTTTATTCATTGTGTTAGGGTATCTGTAAATGTAGCACATTTCTTGAAATTCTCTTTTTTGTTTATTGCTTACAATATTTAGAATTACTGGTTCTGAAAAGTTGATTCTATGAGAATTATTTAAATTTGCATGGATACTCAATGCACATGCATTAGGTTTAACGCGGATGTCACTTCTGTGTTGAGTTAACCTTTGTTTTAGATTTTGGGAAGTTTGGCCAATATATTCTTCATTACATTCTAAACAGCAAGGTCATTAACTTACAAATATATATATATATATATATATATATATATATATATAAATATTTTAGGTAGTTAATTACACTAGGTAAGTTGATAAATACTATCGTACTATAGTGAATAAGATGAAATAATAACTTAGATTTTTATGCAAAGCCTAAATGATCATTTCAAATCGAGCTAGTAATTGAAAGATGAAAAATATAAGGTCTTAGACAGGATTTGAACCTGTATCCTGGTTGTTGTTGCTGTTTTTCTCAACGGTTTCTTTCTCATTGACACATCCGATACTATTTTTTTTGTAAAATGGATATAATTGAAATAAATAGAACTCTCTCGACTAATATAAATTTAACGAAGGTTCTTTATTCAATCCCATTACTAAGAGAATTGAAAAGAAACGCTTCATTTCAATATCGTTACCGTTGACCCACAAATTAAGCTTAGATTTTGAGCTCTGGTTTATTATCATTTGGTGTGCATATTTGTTAAGTTTCTTCAACAATGTCTGGCATCAGATCCTCAGACAAAAACAAGTGGTAGGTGTTTATTGAGTTTTAATAGCACTAACATCAGAGTTTAATTTAACAAGTGCTGGACATTGTTTCATACAATTTCAGGTTCATCGATCTGATGCCACTCTCCGTGATTGAGCACTAAAGTTTGTGCCATCACATATGGTTCTTCCAAATCAGAATTACTCTCGGTACCTGTACTATAACTAGAGCAATGTTTACCATTTTTGTGGTCTGATATTAAAGGGTATACTCTTCATAAAGCAACAAATTCTCTGAATCATAGTCTGCATTGCTCTCAGACTGATTATCAGCATCGTCTGACTGATCATTATCTACTCTGTGTTTTCAGGAATTGGAAATCATATGCTCGCCTGTGTATTTGATGTTTTTATTTACGTTATGTTGTTCATTAAAAGAGAGTATATTTCAACATGTAACATGTTTGCATGTGCTCTGTGCTTTTTAAATTAATTCTTAGAGTTAAACTGCAAGTTTTATAGTTTTATTTATACCATCTGAATACTAATCTACTGGGTTATCTGGTGACATTAGTGTTTTTAAGTGCAGTGTTTTTATTGAAGAATAGTTCCTACTAGAAGCAGTTAATTTTTCTACAAAATTGCAAGGTCATTCATAAAATTAGTTATCAATACACAGTGATATTCTTATCTTCAGGTGTTTTGTGATTTCTAATAAATATTGTTTGGAATTTGAATTCAAGACAGGGCAGTATTTAGCAGCATTCAACTTATTATTTATTTATGTTGGAAGGTATTTGGAGTTAAAGTTTCAATCATGGGTGAAGATGGAGACAAACCTGTCACTATTTCTATTAATAAAAAGTGCAATAGTTGTCTTAGAGGCGTCAAAGGTGATGTGAGATGCATCTCCTGTGCTTCCTTTTTTCATCCTGGCTGTGCGGTAAGACTAAAAGGTACACTTATAATTGGATATGATAGGTTGTTATGTGCTGAATGTGCTGCACCCTCCATTATCTCTGATGAGGAGTTTGGTGATGACTTAGGTCAAGATTCCAAAATTCTACGAGCAATCTTAAAATGTATGCGGCAAAATGCTGAATTTTTTCAAAATAAGTTTCTTTCAATGGAAATTGAAATTGCTGATTTAAAGAGCAAATTAGTAAGTTTTCAAAGTGGTAGATCCATGGTGAACCATGCTTCAAGTTCTCACAATCATATATTGGGTACACGGTTAACACCTACTCAGGTTTCTAATTTACCAATAACTAATGACCAAGTTAGTAAGGCTATACATTCAGTAGAATATGCTGTCGCAGCAAAGAATAGTAGCAAAACTATGAATACGATTATTTCTTTGAATAGTGATTGCTCAGTTCCTGTGACTATGGCATCTAATGTGGAATCCGTTTCTAACACTGAGTTATGCAATGAATCCAATTCAGAAAATTGTATGAATTCTGAGACTTGGTTGGATGTTGCTAATAGGAGAAAAAGCAAATTAAAATCAAGAAACAAGGTTATCATTGGTACCCAAACTGTGTTGCCCAATTCAGCTCTTTTTAGTGGTAGTGTAAAGAAAACTTGGCTGCATTTGAGTAGAGTTATGGCTAATGCACAAACTCCAATTGTGGAAGCCTCACATATTTTGAGATACATGCAGGACGATGGCGCCAATGGTGTCTGCTTTAAGATTGGCACTAGAGGTAATTTAAATTTTTTTAAACTGGGAATTCCTGCTGATATTGTTGAAAAGGTCATGTCTCCTTCTTATTGGCCTTGCGGTGTTATGGTACGCTTTTTTGAATTTAAGGACAGCGATAAGGACAAAAGGGAATCTAAAATAATTGCTAAAAGTTCTTTGCAAAATACGACTGTGACTAACAAATTGCCTGATACTGAATTACCAGCTTCATGACTAACAAACCCACAAGTTAATAACAGACATTCATCATTCATCAACGTTTTTACCAGAATGTTCGTGGTCTTCGTGACAAAAACTGTTGATTGCTACCGTGCCAGTTGTTCTTTCAATTTTGAAATTATTGTCTTGACTGAGACATGGCTGAACAATGATATTTCTAATTATGAGTTATTTCCTTCTACTTACACTGTCTTTAACACCAACAGGAACTATTCTGCACTCTATTGTGACCGTGGTGGTGGATCACTTGTTGCTATTACTTTTAATATTAATACTTCCCAGCTTCCTGGTTGTTCCAATATACATTTTGAGGACACCTGGGTAAAAATCGATCTATTTTCGCAGTGTATAATAATATGTGCAGTATATTTTCCACCCAACTCAAATTGTGAACTATATCAAGAATTTATGGACAATGCTGCAAGACTTCAAATCCCAAATTTTTAATAATCGGGGATTTTAATTTGCCTAAAATTAATTGGGTACCTGACGTTGATTTTTTCAGCACATGTGGCACTTTGCCAATCGAAGCTGAAAATCTAATTGAGAATATGCAATTTCTTAATTTACTGCAGGTTAATGGTGTTTCTAATTCTTCTGGTAAGTTTTGGATCTAGTTTTTGCAGATGAGGGGTTTATGCTCTAGTGCGTGAATCTGATGTTGCTTTAACTACTGTGGACGGTCACCATTCTCCTTGCTTATTTCTATCAAGAGTAATTTTATTCCTCGTATTAGGTTTTGTGAGAATGTCCATGTCTTTGCTTATAAAAAGCAAACTATGATGAACTTAACAGTATGTATAAGTCAATTGATTGGTCAGTTTTAGACAACTTTCAGAGTATAGATGAAGCCATAAATTTCTTCTATTCAACTGTTTATGAAGGTATTAATAAATTTGTTCCCATATTAAAAGAAAGTCTGGAAAATATCCGTGTTGGTATAGTAATTCTTTAATTAAACTCATTCAATTAAAAATAAACTATATAATAGGTATCAGCACTCTAGATTGGAAACGGACCATGTTAGATATTCCACGGCTCGTAAGGAATCAAAACGTTTGATTGACTTTTGTTATTTAAAATTCATCTGTAATAGTGAGCTAATGATTTCCGCCAACACAAAACATTTTTGGTCTTTCATTAAGTCATTAAAGAGAGATTCAGGCATTCCAAAACGGATGTCATACAATGGCAAAATTCTAAGTGATGCTCGTAGTTTTGCCAATGCTTTTGCCTCAATGTTTGAATCTTGCTATGTTAATCACTTGAATGATCCTCCTCTTCTAGCAAATGTTCATATTCTTACAATAGCACTACTCTTGTTTCACATATCTTTACTGAAGATGAAGTAAAAGAAAAATTCATGCCTTAGATTCATTTAAGTGTGCGGGATCTGACGGCATTCCTTCCTTATTCCTACACCAATGCTGTGATAGTCTATCGCAAGCTTTCAGCGATTCTTTTAATAAAAGCTTTAGTAGTGGAACATTTCCTAGCTTGGAAAAGGTCATTTTTAATCCCAGTATTTAAATCGGTGACCGTTCTAAAATCGAGAATTATCGTGGCATATCAATTTTATCCTCTATTGCTAAGCTGTTTGAGTCCATCATATGCGATGAGTTATTCAGTGTATTTAAATATTGTATTGCTATTGAACAGCATGGCTTCTTTAAAGGCCGCTCCACTGTCACTAACCTTGCCATGTATCACAATTTTCTTATAAATAGCTTGGAAAGTGGATTACAAGTTGATACAGTATACGCCGATGTTTCGAAAGCTTTCGACAGTGTTTGTCACGCTTTACTCATTGATAAACTTCGTTTTCTTGGTATTACAGGTTCGTATTTGAAATGGATATATTCCTACTTAGTGAATCGCTCCCAATGTGTGAAAATTGTAGGCATAACATCCAGAAGCATCAGTGTTTCGTCAGGTGTGCCTCAAGGGTCACACCTTGGCCCAATTCTTTTTATTCTCTTTATTAATGACGTTGTTTCTGCATTTAAAAATACGAAATGCTTACTATATGCCGACGACTTAAAGTTTTTGGGTGTATTAGTTCTATACATGACTGTCTTAAAGTACAAAAAGATATTGACAATCTAGTAATCTACTTGGCTTATAATAAACTCAAAGTAAATATTGGGAAGTGCAAAATTATGAGGTTCACTAAATGTAAAGACTTGATTTTGTTTGATTACTGCATTGGATGTTCTAAACTCGAAACTGTGGTAACTATCTCTGATTTAGGGGTTGTTTTGATGTTGGTTTAAATTTTATTAATCATATTAATTCAGTTGTCTCTAAAGCATTTAGGATGTTGGGATTCATTAAAAGAAACTGTATACACATCAACGATGTCCAAGCTTTGAAATCATTATACAATTCTTTAGTTCGTAGTATTTTAGAATACAATTGAATCATTTGGTCACCTTATTATGCCACTCACATCCAGAAAATTGAGCGTGTACAAATCAAGTTCATTAATTTCATTCTCTGGAAGCTTAGATATCCGTATGCCGAAAGTTCACATGACATTCGGCGTCGATTGGTCGGTTATCAATCACTGCTAGCTCGACGTACTGCAGTGTTTATAATATTTCTTTATAAATTGCTACATGACACAGTTGACTGTCCGGAATTACTAAGCATGCTGCAGTTTCGGACACCAGTTAAAGTCACCAGGAGTAATGATTTATTCTACATCGGTAGTCATCGTACTAACTATGGGGCTAGTGCATTTAGTGATAAGTTAATGGGAGTTTACAATGCTTCTATACCATCCAATATCGATATTTTCAATGTCACGTGTAAATATTTGAAGACATCTTTATCCATTTTGTAAAGTGTTAACTATGTTGCTCATTTCTTCATGTATATTATTACTATTTGGGTATTACCTGTAAGTAATTAATTTATATAAATAAAATAAAAATAAAATAACAGCTGCATTGTGTATTTGCGGTGTTTCACAAACACTTTTAAAAAGTTACTTTCACGTTCCTGTTACGCTTATATTGAGCTAAAATTAAAATTTTTTCTAAAACGAGAAGATTGTACACAGAACAAAGTATTCTAGCTAACTGAGGTTTATTATTATAATAGTGATGCCCATACTGCCATCTTCCTTATCGCGGATGTACTTTTTAGAGTGAACGTGTTATTGTAAACTGCTCTATTATCTGTTAAACGTAGTTTTGAATTAGTATGATTTTTTAAACAACAATTTATTTCAACTGTTATTGCTCGTCTATTGTATTTGCAAGATGCCTTTTAAGAACATTAAATGATATTATTGCAATAATTAAACAATCTGTCGGCGAACTCGGAAATGATGAAAAATTCATTACCAAAATTACCGATAAAGTTGCAACGAAAATTTCGGGTTCCCTGTAGAAGTATGATAAAGTTATTACCGCACTACAACAAGAGAACATTACTTTGAATGAAAAAATTGAGTTTTTAGAAAATTATAGCTGTCGAACTTGTGTTCAGATTTTTAGAATCAATAGAGAATAACAAAGACAAACATGTGGAAAATGAGGTAGTGTACTTGTTAAATGAAAAAATTGATATGCAGACCACAGCAACAGAGGTAGAGCAATCTCATCGCATAGGGAAAGTAGTACCTTGGAAAACTCATAGTATTACAGTTGTTTTCAAGTTACAAAAGCAAATGAGCAGTCTTCAACGCGAGAAACTGCTAAAAGGTACCAAAATTGCTATTACAGAAGATCTTTCCAAAGCCAGGCACATGCTGTTTATAGAAGCTCGGAAAAAATTAGGTAAGTATAAAGTATGGAGCTATGACGGAAGAGCGTACACATTCAAGGATAACCAATATATATGTAATTAAATTGGAGTCAGTGAGATAACAGATCACACACACATACATGCACACACACGCAATTTGTTAAGGTCCGGTCCTAATCAATATCAAATACACGGATCTACATCAAACCAAAAAAAATCGGAGCAACTAAAGTCAGCAAATCAAAATCTGGCTAGAGCATATCGAGATATCAAATCTTCAGGCGTTACACATCAGTCGACTGCCACAGTGAACAGTGCACTGAAAATGACGGCGCACTTAGAATGGCGGTCTTTAAGTTGGGGGAGCAGTGTTACCCACCCCTTTTTTTAGGTCCAACTTTGAAACATCAATCAACTGACCTTACCGCCATAAGTGGAAGACGAGCATTTGTGGTCTAGCGCTGAACTACACTGCAGAGAAATTGGAGGGAGGGTGATTTACTGTAGAAGATGGTAAGATTAAAAAAATGATTGGGCATCTGTATACTTTTGGATTAGGGGAGGTATAGAAACCTGACGAATTACAAAAAAAAAAACGGAGTTATGCTACCATTGCTATACAACACGAGAGTACTTGTAATAAAAGAATAACCTCCCGAAAAAAGGAATAATAAATATAAAGGAAATAATGTGATAACAGGTAAAACTAACTGAATGTACTGAGAGCTGTTAATGATTTTTTATTTTAGTTCATCAGGTTGTACCTGTACAACAATCAATAAATGGTAACTTCAATTCATTAAATTTTCCTAATAAGAAAACTTTTTCTTGTCATTAAATTTTTTTCAACTCAAACCTCGCATACTACTTAGAGAGAAATAAAATGTCACAGTCAAATTGAGATATACATCATAAATTATTACTTAAGATTTCTTTTGACAATCACAAAAAATTAAATGATAAATAAACAATTATTCACCACAATTGTGACATTACTTTACAGCTTTGAACTAAAAAGGGACCAACGGGTCTGTTCCTTTTCTTTGGAGTTAAGGTTGATGAAATTTGTGTTTCTGCGTTTTCTCGAGACATTTAGTATTAATAGTATAAACGCCATGGCATCTTAAATGTTGATTTTTTACTATACCAAAACAAAATCGGCATTCGACCCATTCTATTGCAAAAATGCTAGACTAACCTTCAGAGTTAGGCGTTTCGACTTGCAGGGAGTTTTTCTTTTTACTATTAGCCAATTGTCATCTATCCTTACCCTGGGCTATTTTTATATTCAGAAAACTCCGGTGTACTTCAGGGACGAGTATTAGAGTATCATCTCTGGTAAGGGCTTACTTAAATTTTGTTCCATCTTACCCTAATACACTTTTGAGCACCCTAATGTGGGGCAGTTAGAAATTAACATTGAGTTGCAACGTAAAATACACAAAATTTTAAGAATGCGATTGTCGTATGTACAGATATGAAACATCTTATTTAGTATATTATTATTATCATTCAGAATTACCTAGTGATCTTTTTATTTGAGTAAATTTGAATAGAATTTCTTCTCAGATATACTAAATTTATACTTTTGTTAGAGCTTGTGTAATATTTGGGTACGTTTATTAATAGAATTATTTTACAGAAGTAACATCACCATACGCATACGGTGGTTTAAGTCCAATGTACACTCCAAATTCTGCATTATCACCACAACAACAATACAGAGTACCCTTTGGTCGACTGAGCGCAACACCACCACCTGCAGATTTAAATTTAACCTACAAGTTAGACTTAACTTCTGGTCCTTCTGTAAATGTTACAGTTCTTCCTCCAATTAGTAGTAACAATACCATCATGCTTTCACAACATTGGAATATTCTTAACAACGATGTAAAAATCAATGCCGATGACATGGAAGTTGGTGCAACAGGTACAATGAACATTGAAACCCACAGTGGTTTAAGTAGTTTGTTAGACTTGGACAGTCAACAAATGGAATTAAGACAGCTTAACTCTGGGGAATTAGCTACGCTGAATCTTTTTGATACACATACTTTATCAGAAAATCTTTCAGCCAATTTATCTTTATCAGATATTAACATGCCTCTACAAGATAAGAATAACATGACTGATAGTTTTACACAGCTCGCTAATAGTACTATTGACAGTATTTGCCAATTAAATCAGATGTACAAACCTAATAAATAGAGGTGCAATTTATTCCAATTAAGTATTTACAGTTGTGGAACAGTACCGCTTTACTTTTAATTATTTTATTTTGTGATTACATCTGTAAATTTTATTTTTAGTTGATAAGGTTGAGCTCTATATAAGCAATATTTTTACTTAGTTTTCTGTCTGTATCTCATAGTTAATATTAATTTTAGTGAGCTCAAACTAGTTATAAGTTATGTACGTCCATTATTTAAAGTTATTTTTGTATTAAAGTTGTCATACAATTTTGAAAATAATTATTTTGTAAGTTTTTATTTAGCGTTTTGTACAGTGTATTATTAGCATCAAATTTTTTTTAATATTATTTTTGTTATATTTGATATGTTTAAATAAAGTAATACAATTGTTAACCGTGTATAAATTTTAAATAATCTTTTGTTATGTGATACACTTTCACTGTATTATACTTTAGCAGTAATTATTGTTGTGGTGTTAAAATTTTAATGTTTATCAGATACATTAAATTAAGCAAATTATATCAATCAGAACGCTGTATGTTGAATATTTAACTGTATGTTTCGTTGACTATTGTACCATAATATTTCAAAAAATTGTTGAAGCTTATTTTACTCCTTTTTCACCATATCGAACTTTGGGATTGCTTAATAAAATGCAAATACAAAATTGCTAACTATTTTTCATTCAAATATATATTATTGATTTTTATATTTTTGGTATAAATTTGATTCTATTTATCTGGCCACCTTTTTTTTAGAACACTGTATTTTTGTTAGTTCTGTACATTGGCCTTTGAAAGTCTCTTATTATAGCCTTCGTTAAGTGTTATGAATTTCTGTATTTTCTATTGCCCTGTACACAAACTGTTTTGAATTAAGACCAGCTTGCGCCTACAAGTAGATTGGTAGTAAATATCAACGAGAAGATGAACTGCATTGGATTATATGCTTAGTTGTCTATTGTTCTGGTAGAGAATTTTATGAATCGTAAGCCGCTTATATGTAACTCATGTATATACTTTAATTTACAATTTTTTGTATGATACTGCACTTGAGTTATTTTCCAATTACTCCATAGAGATTTATAAATGAGTGTTGAAATTGCTTTTATTTTAACAAGATGTTAGATAAGTAGAGAAGGATAAATAACATAAATATGGTTTTAAAATGAAGTGATACGCTTTGAGTTCTGCATCAGACGTGAATTTATTGTAGCTACCACAATGTTTAAAAATCATAAACGTAGGTTATACACTGCAACATGCTTG
Organism: Platerodrilus igneus; assembly: GCA_036346225.1. Taxonomy (NCBI): domain Eukaryota; kingdom Metazoa; phylum Arthropoda; class Insecta; order Coleoptera; family Lycidae; genus Platerodrilus; species Platerodrilus igneus. The sequence goes on along the minus strand of JARFIW010001259.1, from coordinate 3,062,919 downwards.
GCGATGTGGAGATTTTAGTTGCAACAGCCAATTTCTATACAATCAGATTGGGGTGACCTATGAAATGAGACCAATATCAACAGCGCGACATCAAGTGTCAAGCACAGAAATATGAACCGTTTTTGTTCAATAAAAACCTACTTGTATCTATGAAATTTGATGTTCTGCCTTTTACTAATAACAAAAATATAACATGGTAACAACAGAGGGTTTGGTGAAAGCTGGAAAAGTTCCTAAAAATATGTGCTTTGTATATTGTGAATTTCAAAATTAGGACATCTAATTTTAATCATTTGGCAACATATTTGTTTTGACTACGTGTACCGGTAAGAATTGAGCATACCAGAATTCTGGAGCATTTAAATTTTTGTTAAAATAGCCATTTTCCTTAATTTACTGTGCGATAAAGCCATTCAAGTTATAGTACTTGTAAGGAGTGAAGATAAACAAAAACTGTGTTATACTTGATAAGTTTGGAAAACGTAATCGCACAAAAATTAGTTTATGAAGATTTAAATTTTTTTAAACCAGATCAATTGGAAGTATCAATTTATAACGGCTTTACATCATTTAACTTCGTCTTGCGAATTTAAAGAGAAATGTTTTATTAAGTGGTTAAATTGTATTTGATGTTCGGCATGGACGTGTATAAGAAAAACTATTGCAATTTCTTAGTTAAGAATTAAATGAAGCAATTAATATTTGCAGGTCAATGGAATTGAGACTGCAAACTAAAAATGAAATTGCAAAGACGCTGTTTCAGTAAATGCTATAAAATGCGTACAGCATATGAAATTTGTATACTGGATATTCGGAAATAGCTACACACAGCAGTGGCAACCTTGATCATCAAAACAAAAGCAACAATGGTTGTACGAACTGCAGTCTGAAACTTATAAAGGTAAATGTCCTGTCTTTAGTAGAATATATAGTTTATGCAAGAAAAATGAGTATTACAGAAGCAAACATTACAGTAACGTGTATGGAATCTTAGATAGATTCAACTGAATGTATGGAATGTAAACAAAATTCTGAAAATAGTTCAAAATTCTATGTATTACCACAAAGTCTGATATTAACACAGTTCAGTGGTTAAAAAATATTTTTGTTAAGGTAAAATTTAAAATCGACATGTAACCAGGTGAATGTGCTACATTTATCTGCTTCAACACATTGAAAATTCCAAACGAAAAGCTTTTCGAGATTTAGTCGGTGTTTATGTCATATTCAGAATATGAAATTAAAGCTATTGGTCAAATTTTAAAGTGCCGATTCGGTAATAACATCAAAAAGTTTCTTTTTTTATGTACTAGACTGACACCAATTTTAGGTTTACTGACCTAGCGTATATTAGGCATAATATATAATTTTCCAGATAAGATTTGTGCGATACATAACTGTGAACATAGACAAGATGTTTAGAAAATTTTAAACAACACCAGTTTTTCAGGTATCGGGAAAATAAACAAACAATGTTCAATTACATTGGCTGATAATGCGATACTATCCGTTTGTGCTCTGAGGAATATTCCTTTTGCGGTCAAGCAAGGTGAAAAAAAACAGCAAATGATAGCAGAAAAATTAACTTACTGGTTACAGCGGCAATAGATTGGGTACATTCAATCATAGTTGTGCTAAAAGAAAACAATAACATACAGGTATGTATGAATCCAAGAAGTTTAAAAAGTACATAAAAATAATTTTTGAAATTTCTACTCAGGAGGTCTTGTTCTCTCGACTAGCAAATGCCACAGCTTTTAGTTTGCTTGATGCTTTGTTGGCTTTCTTACAATTATCTTTAACGTATAAAAGTTGATTAAAATGCACAGTAACTACAAGTTTCAGGAGATGATATTTATGTTTGCCATGTGAAATATTAGAAGGGATTGAGGGTGTTGTTTCATATTTTGATGACATCTTGTATTTGACAAAAGTGTTGCGGAACACTATAAAAATTCGTTTTTGTACTTGAAACAATTAAAAAGGGGTCAGCGAAGTTCGGCGGCGAGGCGGGGAATTTTTGGAGTGGAAACTTCAGGGTAATTCATACAGGAGCAAAGGAAGGACATTTAGGTGTGGGGATAGTTTTGCGAAAAAAGATACGATACTGTGTGGAAAATTACTTACAAAGCAACAAAGGGGTTACTCTTGGTTAGATTAGAATCTAAACCGGTAAATACAATAATAATACAAGTATACATGCCCATCTCTAGCTACAGTGATGAAGAGGTAGAAGTGATCTACAAAGCTATTGAAGACATATTAAAAGTATGTAAAAGGACTTGAAAATTTAATAATTACGGGGAAATTTAATGCAGTAGTAGGTAAAGGTAGAGGAGCGGTAGTAAGTTTATTTGGTTTAGGCACGCGAAATGACAAGAAGAAATAGGCTGGTAGAATTTTGCGACAAGAACAATTTAATCATCACAAACACATTATTTCAACATCATGCTAGAAGACGATACACGTGGATGTTGCCAGAAGATATCAAATAGATTACATTGTTGTTAGAAAACGCTTTAGGAATCAAGTAAAAGACTGTAGAAGCTACCCAAAAGCACATATGGATACTGACGACAACATCGTAATTATGAAGGCCGCTCAATTTGAAAAAAGAAACGGAAAAAGACACTGACTTTGAGAAACTAAAAGTAAAGATATCCACAAAAGATTTGAAAAAGGTCAAATGAATTGCTGAAAGCAGGAAAATTTCTGATACTAATGAAGTAGAAACAGAATGGAATAAAATTAAATCCAGCTTAGACATGACGGGCAGATATATTCCAGGTTATACACAAAAAGAAAATAAGAAACCATGGATAACAAAGGATAGCCTGAATTTAATAGAAGAAAGACAAACTACAAAAACGAAACAAGAAAACAGAGATACAAAGTCCTAAAATGGGACATTATTTGCAAATACAGGAAAGCTAAAGAACAATCGATTGATGCAAAGTGCAAAGAGGTACAAACTAAGATGGAAATACAGACGAAGCATACAAACTAATTAAAATGAATTTTAGGAATATAAAATCGTATAGCAAAAATATAAGGGACGCAGGAGGAAACGTTATTACAGAAAATGTAGAGAAAGTGGTTAGATGGCAAGAATATATAGGGAATTTATATGCAGGAGAGGAACTAACAGCATTCGAACAGGAATCAGACATTGAAAATGATGATTTGGGATATGCTATACTTAGAGATGAGTTTTAATTAGCATTAAAGGGTCTGAAAAATGGTAAGACGCCGGGTACAGGTAAGGTGCAAGCAGAAACCCTAAAAGCAGCTGAACAAGCAGTAACAGAACCTCTATTCCAACTTGTAGGCTATATGTATGGGACAGGGTGAGATACCTAATGATTTCAAACATAATATCATAGTAACTATACCAAAAAAGAGAGACGTGGATAGATGTGATAATTTTTGAACAATAAGTTTGACTGCACATGTATCACAAATATTAACTAGAATTATACAAAGATGATGGAAAAACGAGCTGAGGAAATACTAGGAGAACATCAATTTGGGCTTAGGCGAAACACAGGAAGCTAATTTAGTTCTGAGGGTGATAATGAAGAAAACAATAGAAAAAGGGGAAAGCATGTATATAGGGTTTGTAGATCTGGAAAAAGCATTCGACAATGTGAAATTGAAAAAAATGTTCGAAATACTTAAAAAGATTGCAATGAGCTTTAGGGATAGACAGATAGTACATCGCTTATACAAAGAGTAAACAGCGGTAACAGAATTAGAGCAGGAACGTTGAGAAGTAAATACTAGGAAAGGGGTGAGACAGGGATGTACCCATTCCCATTAATTTTTAACTTGTACATCGAAGAGGTAATGCATACTGTCAAATGCAGGAAGATATTAGGAATTACTATGCAGGGACAAAAAATTGAGAGGCTTAAATTTGCAGATGATATAGCTGTATTAGCATCCAACAAAGAAGAATTAGAAGCTGCTCTTAATGAAATGAAAACAGTTCTAACAGAGAGATACGGTATGAAAATTAACAAAAATAAAACGAAAGTACAAAGTATGCAGAGGAGGGAAAAATAAATAAAAAACAAGAATACAAATAGATAAAGAGAACTTACAAGAGGTTAAGGATTTCTGCTATCTAGAAAGCCAAATAACGCAAGAAGGAAGAGCACAAAAGATATAAAACAAAGATTAGCACAAGGTCGTGCTACATTTAACAAGAAAAAGCAACTACTGTGTTCAAACACTAACATAGAAACAAAGAAAAGATTGCTTAAAACATGTGTGGAGCACAACACCGTACAGACAAGCTAAGCACAAAGAGGTACTAGAAATAGTAGGGGAAGATAGAAATATGTGGAAAATCGTAAAAGATAGGATGACACATACTAAGGCATGTGCGGAATATATTAGAAGCAGAGATAGGAAAAAGAGAAGTAGAGGTGGCTCTAGGTTAGACTATTGCACACAGATAGTGAAAGATGTAGGCTGTGTGAACTTCAGGGAAATGTGTAGGCTAGCTCAAAATATAAATTAGTGGAGGTACGCGTCCAACCATTTTCAAGATCAGATTTAAGTGCACTTATTCTATCATTATTATAAAATAAGTGCACTTAAATCTGATGATTATAATAAAGAACAAATATTTTCAACTAATGTTGATTGTGCAAAAGGATATATTGGAAAAACTATTAATTCGGGAAATGTTCAAGCGCTAAAGGAACTTGCAGGCCACATACCTTACATTTCATTTTCCAATTCTCCTCCCAAAGGTACTACATTGGCCAGAAAGCGAGTTTTTTTTATCTGGAAAATTTTGAAGTTTGCCGAACCCTTGCTCTTCCAAGCAAGGTAGGGATCTTTAATGTGCATGACAACACACACATACACACATGGGACCTACATTTTACCTCTCATCCGAATGAGGGTGTATTTTTGGGAAAAATGCTCGTCTAACATTTTTCAAGCGTACCGTGCCGGGATTTGAACCCGGGGCCTTGGGCATAGAAGTCACACACATACCAACTATGCCACGGAGCCGCCTTACCTTCACATACCTTACATGTGATTTTCCAATGCTCCACCCGAAGGTACTACATTGGCCAGGAAGCGAGTTTTTTTACCTGAAAAATTTTGAATACTGCCAAACCCTTGCTGTTCCAAGCAAGGTAGGGATCTTTAACATCCGTAACAACACACACACGGGATATCCGTTTTACCTATCATCCGAACGAGGGCGTATTTTTGTGAAAAATGCTCGCCTAACCTTTTTTAAGCAGACCGTGTCGGGATTCGAACCCGGGACCATGGACGTAGTAGTCCTCCTTCACATACCACAATTATTAGGGAAGTAGGGTATATAATTGTAAAACAATAAAAGGGGACCAAACTGCATCTAACAAGAAAGAATAGCGGTTATGTTCAAAAACATAAAAACGAGAAGAAATTTGTTGAAAGCATATGTGTGGAACACAGCATAGTACGTCTATGAAATAAGGGCAGTAGGAAAACCAAACAGAAGAAGATAGAAGCCTTCTGGAATGTTGTGCTTCAGATGTATGAGGATGATAGCACGGACAGACAAAGTTAATAACAAATAGGTTATAGAAATAGTAGGGGAATAAAGATATCTGTGGGAAACAAAAAAAAATGTGGGAGAAATAGAAGGCCAGGATACGTTCTAATGCATTTTTGAGGAATAGTACGGGATATATTACAAACAGAGATAGGAAAAAAGAGGTAGACCTAGATCGTACAATCGCAAGCAGATAGTAATAAATACAGATTTTATGGAAATGTGTAGGTTAGTTCAGAATAGGAAATGAGGGTATGCATCTAACCAGTTGCAGGACTAAAGAGCTAGTGATGATGAAATAAAATTATATCCTTGGGTCATGTTGGTATAGAGGGTATCTCTCTGGATAAACAAAAACGCATTCAATCAGGAATATGCAGTCGTCCAAATATAGGAAGATCAAATTCCTTGGTATGATTATGTACTTCTCAAAATTTATTCCAAACTTGTCAGTGGAATCGAACAAACTGAGAAAATTGCTCAATAATCGAGTGTATTGGTTATGGATTCAAAATGAGGAAAAATTATTTAATCGCACGAAAGTATTAGTTTTGTCAGCTACAATTGTATCGTATTTTGATTCAAAAAAAATACTACGTTATCAGTAGATGCTTATCTACATTGACTAGGCGGTGTCATCTGGCAGGAAAATAAGCCTATTGAGTTAGCGAATGTGTCACAATATAACCACATAGAAAAAGAACTTTTAGATCTTGTGTTTGGTGTGATAGTTTTAATTACTACCCATTGGGACTACAATAATTTACATTAGTGTGATCGCAGACCTCTAGTAGGATTTTCTAAAAAAGGTTGTTAAAACTTATGTATAATGTTCGGCATGTGGACACGACACGACAAAGGTCAGTCGTTTTTTGTAGTAGGCTTGGAACGATTGAGAGTTGTTGTTGGAAAATAAATTCGGGTTCTGTCATTGTCAAAATAAATATAAATTAGTAATTTTAGTTAAAAAGGATAATAAAGAATATAAAACATGGCTTGTTATATTCAAGGTCTTGGAAGCTGCGTGTAGAACTGCGTAGGCACGGCAGCAAAATATTAATTAACATATACCAACTACCAACAACGTAGTAGTCAAAGAAGCCTTTTCCGGGTAGGAAAAGTGCAATTCTTAACATTTGGTGACCCCGGCGTGATCTGCTTCGGTTTAGTAGCAGTCACAAGTTTGTTGTAATAGGTTGGTAGCTGGCAAAGGAAAACATGGAAGCGAAACGAGCAATTCGTACAGCCTTAAGAGCTCAGTTCAAGAATGACGTGCAACGGGTTGAAGATATTCTTAAAGTTGGTGTAAATGAGTCGAGTGTTGATAGTTGTAAAGCGTGTTATGATATCTTAGAAAAGCGATTTGCAAAAATTGAAGCTTATGGTGAAAAGATTTTGGCTTCAATTACAGGCAAAGAGATGGAAGCTAAAATTGCAGAGGAAATTGAAGAAGGTGTTGTGCATGAAGTTATGTATAGTACATGTCATGCCGCTTACTCTCGCTGTATGAAAGAATTAGAGGCTCATATTAGTATAGCGCCATCAGTAGTTATGCAGGAAAATGGCGGTCGTTACAAACTACCGAAGATTGAATTATGAAAATTCGGAGGCGAATTAAAGGATTGGATCCCCTGGTGGGCTCAATTTGAAAAGATTCATTTGGACCAAAAGTTACATGCGGTTGATAAATTTCAGTACTTAGATCAGAGCATGTTACCAGGATCAAAGGCCAAGAAATTAGTAGCGAGCTACTCGCATTCTAGCGAGAACTATCCGAAAGTAATTGAAGCTTTAAAAATGAAATTTCGGAAAAAGGAGCTGCTGTCTGAGCTCTATGTTTGTGAATTTATAACGCTAATTGTTGATAGAATTATCGCAAAGGACAAGTCCTCGATTGGCTCTCTATATGATGAAGTTCTCAGTAAAGAAAAGGCGCTAGAATCGTTAGGATTATCAGCAGTTAGTTACTGGGATATTCTAAAGACACATCTTTGGTCGAATCATGTTTACCAGTAGACACATTAAGGGTATGGCAACGGCATGCTAAAGTTCCTGATGAGAGCATGTTCAAGCAATTGTTGGAATTTATGAATGAAGAAGTTACTTCTTGTGGTTTTCTAGACAATATGGAAAACTCTTGTGGTTTTCTACAATGCTAGTATCACAGAGTGGTTTGATGCAATGAATAAGAAACGATGTAAATTACTCTATTAAATATGAAAAACATTAAATTATGACATACAAGTTTTATAATACTGCAACTGACATATGTAAAATCAACAACCTTTTTTTAGCAACTAAGCAACATAACCAAAGTAGAAAAACGCACCCTGCAAAGGTTTAAATAAACAATTATTTTCAACACTTCCCCTAATTGTTTAGTTTTTATATCGTTAAAGCAATCCGAGAAGATTGTTAACTTGAACCAAACGGCAACGTTCCAACCCTTTCGTTAACCCGTCTGCGGCTTGTTTTTTTGTTTCCACATATGATACTTTAAGTTGACCGTCTTGAACCTTTTTGCGGACGAAGAAATAACGAATTTCAATATGTTTTGTACTGCGGTGCAGCTCTGGGTTCTTGATAACTTGAATTGCACTTTGGTTATCGATATTAATAATAGGAACTTCATTATAATTGACTTACTCGAAGAAAAGTCGCTTGATCCACATGGCATGTTTAGCAGCTTCACAACTTGCCACAAATTCCACTTCCATTGTGGATAGAGCGATATCAGATTGTTTCCTGCTCATCCAGCAGATTGTTGCATCACCATACTTAAACAAAACTCCACTGGTAGATTTCCGATCACTATCACTGGTGAAGTCTGCATCGCTGTAGATTTCAAGCTTGTCATGGCCATGGCGGTAAGTGAGTTGATAGTCCTTTGTACCTACAAGGTATCTAAGAATCCGCTTAACACCAATCCACGTATGACTAGTTGGTTTTTCGACAAATCTTGACCAGTAGTTCACTGCAAACATAATATCTGGGCGAGTGCAATGAGCCAAGTACATTAATCGACCAATGACTTGTCGATGAGGAACATCTACAGATACTTCACTGTCGCAAGACAAGGGTTTACTAATTGGAGTCATAACTGGCTTACAATCATCCATTCCAAACATTGTAAGAGTATGCTCAATGTAACCCTTTTGATGGACAGTAATTGAACCATCACTATTATGCTGAATACATAGTCCGAGATAATGTAAATCTTCACCAATTGTGATTTTAAACTCTCGTTTCAACTCCTCAAGAAACTTCTTTGCCGTTGGTTCGGTTGTAGACAATACTAAACCGTCATCAACATAGATGGCTATCATCAGTTTTTCACCATTGTAACAACCTATAAACAAGCACGGGTCAGACATACTTTGTTTGAGCCCATATTTCAATAAAACTGATGTGAATTTTGAATTCCAGCAACGGGAAGCTTGTTTCAAACCATATAGACCTTTTGAAGTAAACACACACGGCCAGAGCCATCATTGTAGCCATCAGGTTGCTCCATGTAAATCTCCTCCTGAAGATCTCCATAAAGGAACGCGGTTTTTACATCAAACAGACGCATTTTCATACCTTTTGCAGCTGCTATACTAATGTTTCTGTCAAATTAGTGTATGTAAAGCGCACCGAGATTATCAGCGATTTTTGTGGTGGACCGATGAAACCAGAATGAATTGAAAGTTTTTCGGCATAGGAAGGTTGTATTTGGTATAAATTGTTCACCATTTCTGTTAAATGCAGTGGTTGATTACCACTTATCAAACGTGCCGCCTGAAGAAGCAAACCTTGCTGAAAAATTAAAGACTGCTTTATACGTAGACAACGTAGTGACAGCAGTTGAAAGCCTAAAAGCGATGTATCAGTTTAAGGCTACTTCAATACAAATCTTAAAAGATGCTTCTATGGAATTGCGTTGTTGGGAATCGTCAAATTCTGAAATGGCATTATCAGAAAGCAATATGTACGATTTAAGATCGATGGCTTATAGTCCGGATTTTATTTCAGTTCTTGGTCTGACGTGGGACAAACAATCTGACCGGTTGTACGTTAAAGTTCATAGCGAGGAAAAGGTGGATGTTGTTACAAAAAGAACGGTATTATCCGGTTTACAAAAGGTGTTTGATCCGCTTGGAGTTTTGTCGCCGTTTACTTTGCTGCCTAAAGTTATGCTTGAAGAGGTTTGGGCACTAAAGCTGAATTGGGATCAAATCTTGCCTGATTCGTATGCAGAAAAGTTTAAGTTATGGTTGTTATCGTTAAAAATGATAAAAAATATTGGTATTCCAAGACGCTTAGGATTATTCACACGTACAGAAAGTGAATGGAGTTTACGCTGTTTTGTAGATGCTAGTAAGTCAGCTTATGCTGCAGTTATATATTTAAGGTGCGAAAAGGGCGGTAAAGTATCTGTGCAACTCCTTCAGGCTAAGTCAAGAGTGGCTCCAGCAAAAAAGGTCACTATTCCTAGATTGGAACTGTTAGCGTGTGTAATTGGATGTAGATTGAGTAAAGCTGTATGTGAAGCTCTAAATTTGCATTGTAAACAGTACTTCCTGTCAGATTCATCAACTGCTATTGCGTGGATTTCGCGTTGTGAGAATTGGAGTGTTTTTGTTGCTAATCGTGTGAAGGAAATCAGGCACCGTAGTAATGCAAATGACTGGAGGCATGTGCCTGGCATTCAGAACCCAGCTGACCTGCCATCACGAGGGTGTAGTGCGAAAGAATTATTAGATTTGCGACGGTGGGAGGGGCCAAGCTGGTTGAAACTGGAAGCAGAAGCTTGGCCAGGTGAAAAACCTGTACCAAATGAAGAGATTGTAAATGAGGAAAAGAGTAAGGTTATTTTATCAGCGTACGTTGTTCAAAGTGAGATTCCGCTGTTTCATTCGTTGTTAATTTATACTACATACACACGACTTAGCCGTGTTGTTGCACGTATATATCGTTGGAAAAATCATGCACCTAGCTATAACAAAGAATACACGAGAGAGGAATTGATGAACGCTGAGAAGAGAATTTTATTATACGTGCAGAAAGACTGCAAATTGGAAAGTCATTTGCATCATAAATGCAAAACCGAAAAGGACGAAGATAGATTAGTGCGGGTTGTAACGAAGGTTACCGAAAGAGATGATTTGCATGATTTCCGGCACCCAATACTGTTGGTGGGTGACCATTTAGTAGTTCGTCTATTGATTAATGAAGCGCATGTAAATAATTGTCATGCGGGCGTTCAAACCGTTATGAGAATTCTAAGAGCGATTTTGGATTCTACGAAGTCGACGAGTAATCAAGGAGCTGCTATCAGCATGTTTACGTTGTCGCAGGTTTACAGCCAAGAAAATGGATCAGGTAGATGTAAGCCTTCCAGCAGCAAGAGTTGAAGATACAGCGCCATTTCAAGTTGTTGGAATTGATTTGGCGGGTCCATTGTTTTTAAGAGGTGGTGTCAAATTGTGGATAGTTTTGTATACATGTGGTGTCTACAAAACCGTTCATCTAGAGGCGGTGACGTCACTTAGTACGGAGAATTTTCTTTTGGCATTTCAAAGATTTGTGTCACGGCGAATTCGGCCGTGCATTGTGTATACAAATCAGGGTACTAATTTTGTAGGAGTAGCAAATATGTTAAAGGACGTTGATTGGGATAAAGTAAAACGTCAATGGTCGGCAGACAAGATTTAATGGAGGCTAAACCCCCCTTGTTCGCCCTGGTGGGGAGGATGGTGGAAAAGGTTGATCCGAATTGTGAAAGGATTATTGTTGAGGATTCTTGGTAGAAAAGTATTGAACTATGAAGAGATGGCTACTATGCTATGCGAGGTGGAATCTGTAGTTAATTCTCGCCCCCTCACGTATATTAGCGAAGACCCTAATGACTTACTTTGTTTGTCTCCTAGTTTATTTTTAAAAGGTGTTCAAGCAGATACTATTCCAGCTGTGTTTGCAATTGATTCGATTGGACTTAGGAAACGGCTTAGGAAACAAGCAAACCTAATGCGTGAGTTTCGACAAAGATTTAGAAATGAATATTTAAGTACCCTCAAACAAAAGGCGAAAGAAGTGGGGCATAGATCAGTTCGTATCGGAGACTTGGTACTGGTAGGAAACGACGAGATGGTGTAGTGCGTGTTGTAAAGTTTAAGACATCTGTGGGGTGGCTTATACGCCCGATACAGCGTCTTTACCCACTAGAGACAGAAGTGAATGTGTCGGAGATAGAAATGAATACCGGATATGACGATCGAAACGAAAGATGTGAAGAGCCAGGGAGAGAAGCATCAGTGGCTAATAGTGTCGTTAAAACTCGTAGTGGTTGAATTATTAAAATGCCTAATCGGTATTAGCAATTAATCAGGTTTGTTATGAATCGTGTTGTGTTAAAATAGGTCTCACCATTTTAAGGTGAGAGGATGTTAAAACTTATGTATAATGTTCGGCATGTGGACACGACACAACAAAGGTCGGTCGTTTTTTGTAGTAGGCTTGGAACGATTGAGAGTTGTTGAAAAATAAATTCGGGTTCTGTCATTGTCAAAATAAATAGAAATTAGTAATTTTAGTTAAAAAGGATAATAAAGAATATAAAACATGGCTTGTTATATTCAAGGTCTTGGAAGCTGCGTGTAGAACTGCGTAGGCACGGCAGCAAAATATTAATTAACATATGCCAACTACCAACAACGTAGTAGTCGAAGAAGCCTTTTCCGGGTAGGAAAAGCGCAATTCTTAACAAAGGTGATATACCGAAAGATTTCAAACGTAACACCATAGTCATTATACCTAAAAAGAAAGGTGCGGATAGATGTAAAAACTTTCGAACAATAAGTTTCACAGCACACATGTCAAAAATATTAACTAGAATTCTACAAAGACAGATGGAAAAACGGGCTGAAGAAATACTAGGAGAAGATCAATTTGGGTTTAGACGAAACAGGGGAACACGGGAGGCCATTTTAGCTTTAAAGGTAATAATGGAGAAAACAATAGAGAAAGGAAAAATCGTGTATATAGGGTTATGTAGATTTGGAAAAAGCTTTCGACAATCTAAAATGGGAGAAAATGTTCGAAATACTCAAAAAGATTGAAATGAGTTATAGAGATAAACAAATTAGTACATAACTTGTACAACGAGCAAGCGGTGGTAATAGAATTAGAACAGGAACGTAGAGAAGTAAATACTAGGAAAGAGGTGAGACAGGGATGTGCCTTATCACCATTAATTTTGAATCTTTATATCGAAGATGCAATTAATACTGTCAAATGCAGAAAGACATTTGGAATTACTATGCAGAGACAAACGATTGATATGCTTAGATTTGCAAATGATAGGGTGGTATTAGCAAGTAGCAAGGAAGAGTTAGAAGCCGCTCTTAATGAAATGGAAACAGTTCTAGCAAAGAGACACGGTATGAAAATTAACAAAAATAAAACTAAAGTACTAGTATATAAGAGAGGGGTAAATAAGTCAAAAGCCAGAATTCAAATGGGAAACGAAAACTTACAAAAGGCTAAAGATTTCTGCTACCTACGAAGTCAAATAACAAAAGATCTAAAACAAAGATTAGCACTCGGCCGAGCTGCATTTAACAAAAAAAAAATCAACTACTAAGTTCAAAGACAACAAACACAGAAACAAGGAAAAGATTGCTGAAAACATATGTGTGGAGAACAGCACTGTGAAACATGGACAGTGAGAGAAGTGCTACAGACGTATGATGAAAATATCATGGGCAGACAGTTACGAACTAAGAGGTTCTTGAAATGATACAGGAAAAAAGAAATATGTGGAAAACAGTAAAAAATAGGAGAGATAGGATGATAGGACACATACTAAGGCATGAGGGAATAATGCGTAGCATATTAGAAGCAGAGAAAGAAAAAAAGAGGTAGACCAAGATTAGACTATTGCACACAGATAGTGAAAAATGTAGGTCGTGGGAATTTCAGGGAAATGTGTATGTTAGCTCAGAATAGGAAACACCGAAGGTACGTGTCCAATCAGTTGTAGGACTGAAGACCTATTGATGATGATGATAATAGCAAGAAAATCACTTTGGAACAACGCTTATTGAAAGAAAAGAGTCAGTAGATATGCTATGGAGAAGCTGAGCCAGCCCTTTTTAAAGGGTCATAAATATCTTGTAAAGGGTATGTGTATTATAGAAAAGAGAAGTATGTATGTGTGAAGGTTATGTATGTGTAGGTGTGTGTGTGTGTGTGTGTTTGTATTTGTTAGGTTTGAGGATAACTATGGAGAACTTGCGACAGCCCTTTTTAAAAAGGTGTAAAATCTTGTGAAGGGCATGTGTATTATTGAAATGAAAAGTATGCGTGTTAAGGGTATGTATGTGCAGGTGTGTGTGTGTGTGTTGGTGTAGGCATGTATGGGGGGTTGATGTTAATGGAGAAGTTGCGACGCCCTTATGATAAAAGTGTAAATATCGATCGGGTGTTTGTTTTATTTTTGAAAAGAAAGGTGTGTATTATTATGTATACGTGTAGGCGTGTGTTTTTTGGTGCGTGGTGAGCGTGTGTGTCATTGTTTTAGTCTAAGATGAAATATTGTAAGGGCCGCGCAAGTTGTGCGAATGTGTTTTTGTTTTAAGAATGGGTTTTTGGGTATTGTAGTGGTCGCGTTCGTCGGGGTGTGAGATTAGTTTATGAAAGGAAATATAAAGGTGTATGCGTTGTATATCGAAATCGAATTGTTCGGGTATAAATGGTTTGATGACGTGTGCGTGTATTTTTTGCCTCCGAAAAAATGAAAAAGTGTCCTATTTAATTCGTATACATTGTAGGAATGAATGCATAGAGAGAGACGATGACGGAAGTCTGTCTGGGCCGCCCGGACGTATTGGGGTAATAAGAATCGTTTATTTATGAGAGTTCAATATAAAGGTCAAGTATGAGAGTTCAATATAAAGGTCAAGTATGTGTAGGCGGCTACTTCTTTGTATGTGAGTTTGTAATAATTTAAATAACGCAGAGATTCCAGATTGTTGGCAAAAAAATACGGGGTCACGATTATCTTAAAAGAGGTCGGACACGTGCAAGACGTTTCAAGTAATCTTTTAATAATTTGAAAATGTAACGCTCGACATGTCGTAGGCAATTATGATGAAGTAGAAGAAGGAGAATAAGGCTGGGAAATAACCGCAAGGTTTTTATTACAGGTGTCAATAAAAAAAAATAGCGTGCTGCGTTTGTATCTGAAAAAAACATTTCTCCCCTACTACGAATAATAGTTTCGTCGCCTTGGTAAAAAGAATATACAAAATATTTTTCTATTTATTATTGTGTAATTATTCGAACGGTAAACATCGTGTGTCGAAAGTGTAAAAAATGTCTCAAGCTTCGGACGAATTAAAAATTCCAGACGCGTCTACCTCAACGCGTGCAATTTTAAAACAATTGAAAAGTGCTTGCAACGTAGGTCGAAAACGTCACTATGAATCGATGCTGCTAAATCTGAAATGTAATCAGATTGTTTCTAATGCAAAAAGTAAGCGTGATAGGGCGATCAGAGGGGCAGGTATTAGTAAAAAGAATGGATCCGGCGATAATACTAGTACGAAGGACGACGAGGGTTATGCGAACGACGTCGAAGTCGACGATCCTTCTGAAAATTTCGATAGATTAACATCAAAGAAGAATGTCAAAAGACGTAGAACGTCGAACAATATCGTGTGGGTCGATTTGAAATCGGCTTTCGCCCGCAGGATACGTTCGAGTGCTGTGGTTAATTTATATCACATAGATCCCATGCAATTTTTAGAAGATGCATTCGCCCTAATAGAGCGACGTTTGAGAAAATGTTTGAGAAAATTTGGCTCTCTTAAAATTAATTTCGTGTTTAACGTAAAGCCAAACGGATCAACATCATCATCTTCAGAAGCCGTGGATACATCGTTATCGTCATCATCGTCATCGCTCAGACATTTTACTACTAAAAATTATAAAATTTTAAAAATTGAAGACTTTCAAACTCAAGTTAAACCCGAAGCCATTCAGGAATTGAACAATAAACTGGGCGAATATACCGAAAAGCAAAGTGGGTTAGCTCTTTCGAGAATATTAAATTTAGGCGTCAATATAAATCATACAGGAACATATAGTAGGCATTCTTAAGGAAGGGGGGTAAGAAAATTGTCTACGAGATGATATGTTTATTTTTAATCATATACGTTTGTAATATAGAAGAATGTTGACGGTCGAGGATCTTACGAAATTACCGCTCGAGTATATCGACAGGCATGCAAGTAAAGACGTCGCCAGAAATTTCGATAAATTACCGGAGTATTTGCAAAAACAATTATGTACGCATTGCTATTGTTTAGCGCATGGCTTACAATCGTCGTCGCATGCAGATCAGATAGATGGACCTCCTCTGCAAATAAAATCGTGTCCTGAATGCGCATGTTCTACCCCATATGTACGCGCGCACACATCGCAGCCCTGCAATAAAAACCTATGAATGCAATTAAAAATGCTCATTGTTCGAAGTGACTCCTAAAGGACCGCCCGCAGCCGTCGCTGCATATCTCTCCTACTCTTTAATATGTAATAATTACCTATACATATTTAAACCGAGCGTGCCCTCCTGGCAAAGAAATCCGGTTCCCGTAGATCCTCCGAATGCATTCGTATGTTTCGAGGTTGTTGAAAATAAAGACGTTTCGGGATTGTCGAAGTCTGAGTCGTCACAACAAATAAGATGCTCTCGCTCTAAAGATTGGAAACGTATGGAATTAATTACCATGCAGCTGCAACAGCAATGGCAGCAGCAACAGAACCATTCGGAAGAGGTACCCTTATCGCAATCATCAGAGACGTCGTCATCGTCGTCATCGCCGTCGTCCGCGGTATCGAGAGACCTTTTAATTTATAAGAGTTATCTAGGAGGAGGAGGACGCCTTCAACGATGAGAAATAGAAAACGTAGATGGATCCGGCGACGGCGAGGACGGCAACGACGACGACGGCGCCGAATGGTTGAACAATGGATGCGCGGGCGATTGTGTCGGAGACGGAGTTGGCATTGATCCTTTTCTGATGTTTAAAATAAGATTTAAATATAATAGCAGTTTTACGGAGACCGAATGGTACGTCATGCCATGGAATCATAAACGAATCGCCTTCGAAAGAGAAAGAGAGAGCGAGAAAAAAAGATCGAGAATTTGATAGTTCAGATGGTGTATGGACGTATTTAGAACACATCGTACTTATGCAATTAATAGGAGCGTGGGCATACTACATCTGTTACAAATATAAAAATAAACTATGCGCGCATGAGCAACATCGTTTGCGCTCGAACGAAAACCTACGCATGCAAAATAATTTTCAGTTCTAACCGGGAGGTATCTTCGTTCAGGGTGTGTGTGTCTGTGCGCGTGAAATTTTGCACTTAATTAAATAGCAATTATGGTGAAGTATATTCAAGACGAAAATAATCATACAAACGATAGTGGTGACGACAGTCAAGTATTTTTAAATAACGATGATGATGACGTAATTTTGTCATCATCATCATCTACGTGTGCAGTATCTGGATCGCCGCAAGTTTTCTCAGGTATTCATGTCTACAATAACGATCAGGTGATGGATCCCCTGATATGTAGCACCGAATACCGATTGTATTCCTCCAAGGAGAATGCGCAATGGTGCGCTCACGGCCATACGATCGAAGTGGGCTTAACCAAACGAAAGAGCAATATGGATTTTAGCCCTGTTATCAGACTTATATGCCCCAACAGATTTTGTAAAGAAGGCGAATTGCAAATGGACGAAAACGAGTGGAAAGATTTGTCGTCTATCAATATCGAACATAAATTTAGAAAATTTTTTTCTAACCGCTCGGATACTGCCAAGGTTGCATCTGCAGGCGCTACCGCCGCCTCCGTAGTCGCAGACGTATGGCACTGGAGTCGTGAAATGCATCAGACGATCGACGGATACTTGGAAGTGGAATTTAAAGACGAATACGAGTCTATTCATAGAGTCGAGGTGCAAAAAACTGCTGCGGCTCTTGCCGCATTAGAATCAACAACAACAGGCTCCGGATACAATGTAGCGCGAATTTCTCTCTCCCGCGAAGAATTTGCAAAAGTGTTTACTCTAGCGCCGCTTATAATGCTCAAATTAGAAATATTGAAAGGACAAGATTTTCAAGAGTTCTACGATAGAAATATAGAATGCGTAGCCACTTGCCTTCCCGAAGAGTTCGGAGCTTACGCGTATAACAGGTGCAAGAGCAGCAGCGGCGACGGCGACGATGGAGGTGAAGGCGGGCCCCTCCCCGAGGATGCTGGACTTTATTCGAACATGCAGGATCAAATCTTATGTCGAGTCGAGATGATAAGCGAATACGTATTTGGAAATCCATCCCTAAGTACCCTAAACGTTCTTTACGATATCAATAGACTCGGCTTATTAGAAATCACGCGCCATTTCCCTCACAAAATTGTCGATGACGTATTATGTTTATATCAAAAGAATTTAAATGTCGAAATGAAACCTTTGTATTTTAAAGATAGTGTATGATCCTTTTTTGTAAATAAAATTTATTCTGTATGCAGAATATATATATATATATATATATATATATATATATATATATATTTAAATTGTTACGTTATTGCAGGATAGATGTTAGTCAATGTTGGTACACGGGGGTGAAGGGTTGTTCAACAACCTCTTAAATAAATTGCCCTTCGAACTGCACCTTCCTGGTCATAACTTCTGCGGTCCCGGAACCAGGCTGCAAGAGCGTTTAAACCGCGGAGACAAAGGTATTAATCCTCTAGACGAAGCGTGCAAGCAGCACGACATCGCGTATTCGCATCACAAAGACGTGGAGCGCAGGCACGAGGCCGACAAGGTCTTGCAAGAAGCGGCTTGGCGGCGAGTCAAGGCCAAAGATTCTAAGTGGTCCGAGAAGCTCGCAGCGTTGGGCGTAACAGCTGCAATGAAAGCGAAACGCAAACTAGGAATGGGAATAGACAAGAAAATGGTTGTGAAACTGGATCGTCGACAGCGAGGACGACGACGACGACAAAAACGACGACGTCGAGTACGTCGATGCTCGGGTAAATTCAAAGACAATAACGGCAACGTCGGCAGAAAATGCTCCTTCAGAGGCGGTCTTATAAGTAAAATATCTAAAGAAATCAGAAAACAAAGCATCAAGAGTAAAGGACACGGAGATGCTTCGCATAATCGTCTCATTTCGAGCGCGATGAATGCCGCAAAAATTATAGTCAACAGGATGGGAGGTCGTTCGAAAATTAAAGTACCGCGCATAATACCGGTGCCCAAGCGAGGGAGCTTATTGCCCTTGATTCCGATATTTGCGGGTCTTTCGGCGCTCGGAGCACTGGCCGGCGGAGCGTCGAGCGTTGCAAACGCCATCAATTCGGCCAAAAATGCGAAGAGGTATTTCGACGAGAACGCACCTCACAACAGAGCCATGGAAGAGAAAAAAGTCGGCAGCGGATTGTATTTAAAGCCTCACAAGAAAGGTAGCGCCTTGTACCTGAAACCTTATCCGGGGGATTCAAAAAACGGATGACTTCGACGGTGTCGAGGAATGCTAAGCTCGCCACCACCACCACCACCCTTACACCTCCCATGCGCGCATTGACCGATCTCGATCTGCACAAATATGCTAAAGGTGTTCCGTATTTTAGAGGCGTGTACATGCGAGACGAGTTGCCGCTAAAAAGAGGCGGCTCCGTGGCGTAGTGGTATGTGTGTGACTACTACGCCCAAGGTCCCGGGTTCGAATCCCGACACGGTCCGCTTGAAAAATGTTAGGCGAGCATTTTTCACAAAAATACACCCTCGTTCGGATGAGAGGTAAAATGGAGGTCCCGTGTGTGAGTGTTGTCACGCACGTTAAAGATCCCTACCTTGCTTGGAACAGCAAGGGTTCGGCAAAATTCCAAATTTTCCAGGTAAAAAAAACTCGCTTCCTGGCCAATGTAGTACCTTCGGGTGGAGCATTGGAAATCACATATAATGCCGCTAAAACGACGCGACGGAATCTTAGCACCGCCGTGGCGAAACGAAAGTGGCATTATAAATTTAGACGATGGATCCGGTCCGGGCACGCATTGGGTCGGTTATAAAAAGGGCCAATACGGTGATATACTTTGATAGTTTCGGAGACCTGAGGCCTCCCGAGGAAGTCTTAAGATATTTTCACGGTAGCGATATATATTATAACGTGGAAAGGGAGCAACACTTTAACACGATCGTGTGTGGTCATTTAGTGTTGAAATTTTACATAAAGAACCATAATGCCCTCGAGCGCTACAGTCATGTCTAGGACATTCACGATCTTCGGGTATGGAAATACCATCAGCAGCGGTACGCTATACCCACCTGTGAGACTGAACGATGGCGGCACGTACACTTGCGGCTTGGTGGGTCTTTACACGTGCAACACCGTTCGAAATATTTACGAGGGAAATAATAAGTTCTAATACGATAAAGATAAAGAAATCACCATCAACGAGGGATGCTACGAAATAGACGAGCTAAACACGTTCCTGAGAAAAAAGATATTGGAGTCGGCTAAAGTCAACAAAGAAATTAATTCGTCCGTAACTTTGGACGACGACGGATTGGTTGACCGCTTGTTTTCTTTAAGAGCTAATAATAATACTCTAAAGTGCGAAATAAAATCGAAATACTACGTAGACTTCACGAAGCGCGGCAACATCGGTCGAATGCTGGGATTTTATGATCGAATTTTAGAGGAAGGTCGTTCGCATACGTCCGATCGCGATGTGGAAATAATTTCGGTATCTAATATTTTCGTAGATACTAACATTACGACGGGAGCGTACCGCAATAACCAACTTTGTCATAGCATTTACGAATTTGGCCTAACCGTGCCCCCAGGCTACAGCATAGAACAACTACCCAGCAATATAATTCGTTTCCCTCTGTGCGTGGACGAATTCGATAACATTACGTTGAGACTGGTGGATCATACGGGTGAAGCGGTTAATTTTTCGAAGGATACGTACCTTTGCGTTCGCCTAGAGCTAAGACGCGAATAATAAAATTATTATTAAGTTAAAAATGGGCGTCATTTACGATGACGAGCGTCAGCAGCAGTAGCAGCAGCAGCAGCAGCAGACGTTAGCCGCAGTCGTCAATATACCTAAGAAAAAATCCGCGCGTTGGGCATTGTTATCATCGTTGCTGCCGAAGTCTTCTTCTTCTTCCTCAAAAACAAACCTATATAAAACGCAAAAAACGTTCTCGAAATCTGCAGTCGCACGCAAATCATCGTTAGGCCATAACGAAATAAAAAGCGGAAGAGGTGTGAAAAAGCGACATCATATTAAAAAGAAGAAGAAACCCGCTCTTAGTCGCGCAGACGCAAGTTTCTTAAAAGCGCTCGGCTACAAGCTTTTAAATACGAGAGAAAAAGTACTAGAAATGGCTAAACGTGGCGGTAAAATACGTGGTGATTTTGGTAGTAGCACGAAAATGGTCGCAGATCACATCTCGTCGGTGGTTACGTTTCGACGAGGTGGCCAAATTAGACGTATTTAAAAGGCCTCGCTACGAAGAGACAATTTCGAAAAAGATTATTATTCGTATTTACCCTTCACGCGAAACACAGACCACAGCGATAGAGTGATTATAGAAATCCAAAATTCCGATGCTATAACCGCAACCTACGACAGTTACATTAATATTAAGGGAACGTTTTCGGTGAAAACCGAAGGTAAACCGTATACGATAACGAACAACGCAATATTATTCTTGTTCGATGAAATACAGTACAAAATGGGGAGCACGCATGTGGTTGACGTTTGTAAGCAGCCTGGTATAACGTGCACGATGAAGGGTCTCACTTCGTATCACAAAAAATTCAACGGTTTGAGCAATAGCACCTGGGACCCTCGAGGAGATACAAACGCCGACATTTTTAAGAACGGACGCTTCTCGTGCAATGTGCCCCTAAAGCATATTTTTGGATTTTGCGAGGATTATAAGCGAGCCGTCGTAAACATGCCGCAAGAGCTTGTTTTAATTAGATCTAAGAGCGACGTCAATTGTTACAAGAGCGACGAAAACGAGCTAACATTTAAAATTACTAAAATATCGTGGGAGGTTCCGCATTTAAAGCTTAGCGATGAATCGAAATTAAATTTATTCCATCATTTGCATAAAAATCCCAGAATTGTGGTTTACTTTCGTCGCTGGGAGCTTCACGAGTTGCCGTCCTTTCCGTCTTCGAAAATTCACGTTTGGCGTATTAAGAATTCGAACGAATTAGAAAAACCTCAATGGATTCTATTTACTCTTCAGCATGACAAGTATGATAATGCGAAGCAATCGGCATCCCAGTTCGATCACTGCAATCTGACAAATTTAAAACTATACCTTAATTCCCAAGAATTTCCACTTCAAGATATGAATTCGGACTTTGCCAATAACGATTATTCGACCCCGTTCATGCACTATTCGAAATTTCCGGATAACTATTATGCAGGCGCGAGCAATTTGAGCTACGCTCTGCGTTGTTTGAACGACTATCAGCAATTTGGCAATTGTCCCGTGTTCGTGATCGATTGCAGTCGTCAAGAAGAATCTATTAAAAATTCGGCCGTTGATATACGTCTCGAAATCGAATCCAGCAACATTTTTGATCAAACCACTAAAGCATACTGCTTAATTTTGCACGACTTTATATTCGAATACGATCCGTTTACGGAAATCGTTACGCGTCATATTAGCGAATAATAGACATGAAGGTTATTAACAGAAACAATCTCTACCGGTTGCAAATATGGATCTAACGGTCGAACAGGATGATCCTTATTCCTATTTTGGAACGCGCAAAAAGCACGGAGATCTGTTACCGGCCAGCATAAGATGCATCGTATGCGGACCTTCTGCGTGCGGTAAAACAAACCTGATTTTGAGTTTGTTACTGGCACCCAACGGATTGGAATTTGAAAACGTTTACATTTACTCCAAGTCGCTATTTCAGCCCAAATACGATTTTTTGAGTCGAGTTTTGAGACCGATCAAGGGACTAGGCTATTACGAATTTAGCGAAAATTCCGAAATAATTTCACCGCAAGATGCTAAGAGTAATTCGATTTTCATTTTCGACGACATTCAATGTCACGAGCAAAACGCGATTCGTCAATATTTTTCAATGAGCCGTCATAGGAATATAGACGCGTTCTACCTCAGCCAATCGTATGCAAGAATACCTAAGCATCTTATTCGCGACAATACAAATTTAATTATAGTTTTTTCGCAAGACGAAATGAACTTAAGACATATCTATTCGGAGCACATTAATACCGACATGAGCTTCGAAGATTTCAAAAAGATGTGCCGTCTAGCGTGGGAAAAAAAAGACGGCGATGGCAATAAAGCCGGATACGGATTCTTAGTGGTAGACAAAGAAAAAGCCATAAACGAGGGCCGCTACCGTAAAGGATTCGATCATTACATATGTATTTAAAATCACGACGTTCGAGCGAACTTTCATCAACGCAATGTCTGCGGCTGCGATGAGACGAGGACGACGACGACGACGTCATTCTACGAATTTAAAACGAGCCGTAGTGCAGGCCACTAAAACAATAAGAAAAAAGTTTTTAGATTTTAAACGAGATCAAAATCGAGCTCAAATAAAATATGGAATGAAGCATGCTCAATTACTAGAACCGTTAAAATCGCTATCAAAATTCTCTGCAAGTAAAAATCCTAATTATATTCGACGTCAGTATGCGGAGCACGAATCTGATAATGTCGACGACGGTTCAGATGTGTTACTTAAAAAGTATGCCGATATCCTGTCCAAAAGCGAGGATCCCAATATAGACGATACCGGAATCGGCATTCAATACGACGACCTTTCGAATAAATGGTCTATGGGCAATTCAGAGTTAGCTATTGCAGACGACGGATCTACGATTAATATTAGAAATAAAAAATATCCTATTACGGAGGGCTTACTTCGATTGTTAACTTATAAGAAAATCCCTTCGAATAAGAAAACGCCTGCTGGCAATCCTTCCGAGCCAGATGTAAAAAATTACATCGATATTTTGAAGAAAACCAATGCATATAATAAACTGTTTCGCAAGGATCTGACTAAAACGCCCAAATATAAAAATTATATCATTCCGAATTTAACACCGTCGCCCGTGGCGACTACAATATCTACGCCTCTTCCCTCGCCGCAGCATGCTTCGTCGTCGTCACCGTCGTCGTTGTCGTTAAGAGAGATGAATACAGCATCGGCGACTCCTACGATTCCCATGCAATTACGATCCAAAATAACGAAGAAAAAGAAAGGTCTCGGTATGGATAATTTATCGAAAAAAAGACAGCCATCGAGTAATATAAGCAGAATTTGGCGATACAAAAAATTCGATAATTCTAATCATAAGATAGAATACGTTCATTGGGACTCGCCGGCCGAGCTGGTGAGCCGGCTTCGTTTGTTGATGGCTGAACGTTCGGCGGGCAACAATAGCTCTCAGAATCAAAACGAATTTCTTTCTATTATATCCGAATTAAAGGAGGCGAAATTAATCTCCTAATAAGATATAGACGTCCTATAGAATAGTCTCAGAAATAAAATGGTCGTCGATAAATTTGGAAGAGCGTATGTTGCCAGAGACTCTGGAGGCGGAGGGTTTGGTAATACCGTTGCGCGCGGTCCTCCTGGTGTAGGCTTTAAACTAACTCCGGAAGGCGATTTCAACATAGAAAATAGAAAACTTTGCAACGTAGGCAATCCCGTGACCGGAACGGATGCGGTAAATAAACGAAGCGCCTTGGTATTGGACGAGGACGAGAAAATAGTTAACTTGAAGGATTTTAGAATAGTGAATTTGGCCGATCCTAAAAAATCAAACGACGGCGTAAACTTAAAATTTTGCAGCGAAGAACTCAATCTGCGTATAGGCAAAGCATTGGAAATATGTTTGACCGCTTCATCTTCGGGAAAAACGCATGCTAATAAGAAACTTAAATTTGACGCCAAGTCGCGATCCATTGTAAATTTGCACGACCCCGCAGAGCTCAGCGATGCCGTTAACAAGAGATACGTGGACTCGACGTTGTCAGAAAAAGCGCAAAATTTTATGAAACTATCCACGATCGACGACGGTAAGGCCAAGAACTTCGACTCTCGAGGCTTGAGAATTGTCAACATAGGCGAGGCCGAAGATAAGCACGATGCCGTTTCTAAGTTCTATGTGGACGCGAAAATACAAAATCTTATCGAAGGTGTCGCCATTCACCGTGATAACGTGATCATTCGAGATGTATTGCAATCGGTCGTTCAAGTGTTGAACGAAGTTGTTTTAAACACGAACTTCCTGATTTTCAACCACTTGAAATTAGACGGGGTCAAGACATCTGCTGGAGACGATTTACAATTTCACAAAATTAATACCGACGTTATATAAGACACCTGCACGTGTTATTGGAGCAAGATAAAGCCTCGTCGTCTAACTCTCATACTCATGTCAAACCTTAAAAATGTCTAAGAAATATAACGATAAGGAAATACTAGTGGATGAACTGCACAGAGGGGTTAGAATAAATTTTCCACGTCGAAGAACGATCATCAAATCTTATCACGACTTATTCCAAGCCGATATTGCTGAATTTATTCCATATTCGAAATATAATAAAGGGCATAAGTATATTCTACTCGTGATCGATTGCTATTCGAAATATTTATGGACGAGACCGCTTAAATCCAAGAATGGCTATGAAGTCTCATCTGCGATGCGCGAGATTTTAAATGAAATTAAAAGATCGCGGCCGCCTTTACCGAAAAATCTGCAAACAGATAATGGTACAGAATTTTATAACGGCCAATTTGCACGGCTGATGAAGGAATATGGCGATATTAATCATTACTCCACATATAGCACAATCAAAGCCGCTATCGTAGAACGTGCAATCAGAACGATAAAAAACAAACTGTATAAAGCTTTTAGTCTGAGAGGCAAATGGAAGTGGATTGATATAATAGATTCGATTGTATCGAAATACAACGATACGGTGCATTCGACCACTAAAAGAAAACCCAAAAATGTGATCGCGAAAACGCGTCTGAAAGTTTACGATAAATTAAAACTGGCGACTAGAAAACCTCGTTATGCTGTGGACGACTTTGTACGCATTTCAAAATATAGAAGTATTTTTTCTAAGGGCTACAATGCAAACTGGAGCGAGGAAACGTTTAAAATATGTAAAGTGTTTCAAGCAAATCCGACTACTTATTTACTCGTCGACATGCATGGCGATCCAGTATTGGGACAGTTTTATGAAGCTGAGCTGCAGAAAACGAGAGTTCCAAATATTTACCTTATCGAGAAAATACTAAGGCAAAAAGGAACCAAAATTCTCGTCAAATGGTTGGGCTTCCAAGAGCCTTCCTGGATTCAAAAAGCTGATCTTATATACAGGGTGCCCACAATCTATCTCCGTATATGGGTAACTTTTTTATTATAGAAGATACAATGTTGGTTAAATTAGCAAAGTTGAAGAGAAATTTACGAGTAGTATGATGCTTTTTTGAAAACTCACCTAGATGCTCAACTTTTTTAGATATTTGAAAAAAACTGAAATTTGCCATTTTCTTTAAACGCTAATAACTTTTTAACGGTTTAACCTATAGAGAAAATAAAAACTGCTTGTAAGGTAACTTTTACGTAGAATTCAATAGCGTATATGACAATTTTAATTGGAAATGGGTTTTAAGCTACAAACATAACCTCACTTTTTAAATGGAAACCATAGTTCAATATAACCCTAATGGAAAGGTTTTCTTTTCTGATTACCCTGATGTAAGGGTTGATATACTTATTTTCAGTAGTTTCTTCATAATAAAGAAAAAACGATTTATTTATTTGCGGGCATCAAGGAGTCCATGGATACATATTTTAAATAAACAAAAAACAACTGGCATTTGTCAGATATTATTAGTTAAAGTGTTTATTTGCTCTGGGTTGCAAATTTTGTGTAGAAAACTTTTAAATTTATTTGATTATAATAGAGAATGTATACAAACGACGAAAAAAATGACATGCTCTTTTGTTACTATGCCTGTAACAGAAATTGTGATGCTGCTGGTGATATGTATTATGAAAGATATTTGGAAAGAAGGCAGCCAGATAAACAATTGTTTTTTAAATTAGAAAACAATTTAAAAAGGTTTGGTGCTTTTACAAAACCCAGTACTGATAAAAGAAAATTCAAAACTGATGATGAAGAATGTGTGTTAGCCTACATAAATTTTAAGCCAACAGCGTCCACCCGAGAAACTGCAATTGAGTGCGCTACTTCTACAGAAAAAGCTCGCCTAATTTTAAAACAAAACCGCTACAAACCATACAAAACCCATGTTAGCAATACACCGTATCATGGGGATTGTGAGAGAAGACAACAGTTTTGTAGGTGGTTTCTTAATGAAACAAATAATAATCCTGGTTTTAGTCACACTATTATATTTACCGACGAAGCAAAATTTACTAACAAAGGCATGTTTAACAGAAAAAATACAGTCTACTGGAGTCAGGAAAATCCCCATTTAACAGAAGAAAGGCGGGATCAACATCAATTTTCGATAAATGTGTGGTGTGCCATTTTGGTAATAAAATACTTGGGCCTTTCTTCTATAATTATAATTTAAATGGTGTACACTATTTGAATTTTCTACAAAACGAAGTGCAAGAAATGCTGGATAATTTGCCACTTCATTTACTGCAAAACTTAAAATATTTTCAGCATGACGGTGCACCTGCTCACAATGCTCAAGCCGTTTCTGAATATCTTGATAATAGTTTTCCAAATTGGATTGGCAATGCAGGTCCTGTTCCATGGCCGGCAAGGTCACCAGAACTATCGCCACTGGATTTTTTTCTTTGGGGTACTGTAAAGAATGTAGTGTATGCTAAAAAATCCAATAACATTGAGCAACTCAAAGATAGTATTACAGCAGCTATTACAAGTATAAAACCACAAACGTTAAATAAGGTGCACCAAAACCTAATTAAAAGGTGCGAAATGTGTTTGCAAGCTAATGGAGGTCATTTTGAGCATATGTTAATGTAGGAGTGGGCATATTCGCATTAATTAATTTTTGTTTCCTTTGATTAAGTTATTTGTATTGTATGGATAGTTTATTTTTTAAGTATTTTATTTTTCTTAGTATATAATAAATTTAGTTTATAATAAACATGTGTTTCCATTATTGATTTTTACACATTTTGTTTGTTTGTAATATGTATCCATGGACTCCTTGATGTCCGCAAATAAATAAATCGTTTTTCTTTATTATGAAGAAACTACTGAAAATAAGTACATCAACCCTTACATCAGGGTAATCAGAAAAAGAAAAACCTTTCCATTTGGGTTATATTGAACTATGGTTTCCATTTAAAAAGTGAGGTTATGTTTGTAGCTTGAAAACCCATTTCAATTAAAATTGTCATATACGCTATTGAATTCTACGTAAAAGTTACCTTACAAGCAGTTATTATTTTCTCTATAGGTTAAACCGTTAAAAGTTATTAGCGTTTGAAGAAAATGGCAAATTTCAGTTTTTTTCAAATATCTAAAAAAGTTGAGCATCTAGGTGAGTTTTCAAAAAAGCATCATACTACTCGTAAATTTCTCTTCAACTTTGCTAATTTAACCAATATTGTATCTTCTATAATAAAAAAGTTACCCATATACGGAGATAGATTGTGGGCACCCTGTAGATTGTTACATTTAAAAATAAAACATTTGTTTGTTTATATTTTTTATTATATAAATATGTTATATTTCAAAAATAAAAGATTTGTTTTTTTTTTTTTGTTGATTTTTTATTATACATTTTTTTTGTGATCTTGTAAAAATAAGAAAGAGAGACACTACAACTGTGATACTTTGACATGCAACAGCACTTAAAATGTATTATTTTAATTTATTTTATACATGATATAAAAAAATAAAAAATACAATGCAGTTTTTATCTTGTCTTATTACAATATTTTAATTAATTTTTATAATAAATATAAAAAATAACAAAATACAATGGAGTTTTTTTCTTGATTACAATATAAGAAAGAGAGACTCTACAACAGCACTTAAAATATATTTTTAAATTAATTTTATACATAATATAAAAAATTAAAAAAAAAAATAAAATGCGGTTTTTACAATATAATATAATACAAAAAGACAATGCAATTTCTTTCTCGTTACAAGATTTTAATTATTTTTTATAATAAACATGCAATTCACAAAATAAAATATGGTTTTATTCAAAGGTCCTTTATTAGATAATGCCCATGAGGCAAAGTATCTATTCCGTTAGATAAAATGTATCTTTTATCATCTTGATAACTTAAAGCAATTTTCGTCTGACGTATGGAATATACCTTATGCAAATATGATCGTATGCTATTTTGGTCTCGCTCTATAACTACTTTATTTCGTAACGTATCGAGATAGAGATCGAAACAGATTTGCTGATCGATAATGTACTTTTTAACACCTTTAGCCTTCTTTATTATCTCACGGCCTTCTATTTTTAAAGAGTACATTTTCGAATCGAAGGCCTACAAAGTGCGTTAAAATACGACCTCTAGTTTCGTCTTTCATAAGACCAATGACTTTTTTATTAATTAAAGGAATTTTATAGATGTTATCGGGATCATAAGCGTGTAGCAATTTTATTTTCCACCTAATATATATATCTGTATAATCAATCCTTTTATTAAATATTAAATAATATAATACATTATAATGTTATCCAATCCACTTAATTTAATATAATCTATTGTCCAATAAAGAACTAGTATTTAGTTCATGTTAAAAGTTAAATTCTACGGAGACAATATAAAAGCTTTTGTTTGGTATCCTTCTTAAAGCCCCCTCTACTCAATAACTGCAGTGTAACTTTGTTACTGGGCAGCAACTAGCTCGGCCGGCACTTCTAACACAGCTGGGGTTCAAGCAGGTCGAAAATTGTTCTTAGGAGCGATGTCCGTCATTGATTTTTGCTGTTGGAAGCATTCACGGTGGAAGATTGCTCGTGTAAGCTATCTTCATAAATTGTTTTGGATGGTCCATTTGTTTGTTGAAACCAGTCGTGAAGAACGATGAAGTTTTGTTAAAAGACCATTAGGAACATGTAACTTTGGGAATAATTTATTTTAAAATATATTGCAACGTAAATTATAAATAAAAAACTTTTCTGAATGGTATTCATGCGAAAATTAAATGAAAACAATTTTATTCTTGTATAATATGGAATCACATTTATAATTTATTCAAGTTAATTACAAACAACATTTGCTTTCTTGTGGTGTGAATTACGCCTGGAACATCTGTAAATTGAAACGCAGATAATGGAAGCCAAGTGACGTGTTTTTCAGTATGCAGCGCAGCTGTTTGTTTGGAATGGAATTTTCCGTTGTCAATACATATGTCAGCTTTCAAGCAAGTATTTAGGTGCAAATTGGAGTTCTAGTATGTACAAAAAAATTATGTTCGTATGTTGTTTGAACTATCGACGTAGTAACGAGATAAATTTTACTTTATCGACTTGTGTTAACTTTGAACAGGCCAAGGACAGACCTCAATTATATTTTTCGTTGTTATACGATATGAATCTGTAATTTGTTCCTACATAATTCTTTTATTAACTCAATGAAACATCAGAAGATGTCACTACTAATTAAATAAAGTAAATTCTTACAACTTTAATTTTTAGAAATTAAATTTCTACATTTGATATTTTATGAACAAGTTATCTGTAATTATCTACTGTGAAATTAAGGTAAATTTACCATAATTAACGCTTTCTATAAATAAGCAATTTTATGCTTTGTCAATTTGTTACATAAACCTCATTACATAGTAATTGGTACGGATATATTCAGTACCATTGTAATTAACTCTTCCTAATTTAAATTAACTTATAAAGGAAGACATATTTTTTGTAGAAAATTACATTATTGAATACCAGTTGAATAGATTCTTATTTTCGGA
The DNA here is from genome assembly GCA_036346225.1 of Platerodrilus igneus. Taxonomy (NCBI): domain Eukaryota; kingdom Metazoa; phylum Arthropoda; class Insecta; order Coleoptera; family Lycidae; genus Platerodrilus; species Platerodrilus igneus. The sequence goes on along the minus strand of JARFIW010001259.1, from coordinate 3,032,295 downwards.
CTAAAGACTATCTTTTATTTAAGAGGAATGAAAGTCGATTCTGATTATATTTAATTATTTTTGAGTTTGAATGCACAAACAGTGCTTTTCTTTGTTTAATTTGTTCACAGGTGCAATGGAGGATTGCTAAGGTCAAGGTCGAGCCATAAGGTAAGATACTTCAAAGATTAGGAGGTCTTTAAAAATTATATAGCGGTTATAGGAGAAAGGTTTCCGCATTAGCCTTGTACAAGGGACTTGTATCAGGTCTTCTCAGTATAAAAAAATACGGTGGCGCCTTATTTTTATTATTAGTGGTTGCAATTACACCCCGACCCACAGCTCATTCTCCACCCAGAGCATATAGTTCGACTAGCCGCTTTGCCTTTGAGATTTCCTCAACTTAGAGCCACCTTCCATCTTAATTTGCCGTGGGCTCCATTTCTAATTATCGGAAATTCTCGTTAAACTAAATCGGAATTTAAAAGGCTACAAGCGCTCGTATCAAATTTTTCTAGATTCGTCTTTATACACTCTTCATAGAAATCATTGCACGTCACACTATACAAAAGGCTGTCGGTGTCCATGTAGCATAATTCGCAATTATTTGCAAATTTTGCCTTCATGAAATTGTAGTGAAAATTATATAATTCAATTTTTGATAATTCTAAGATGGCCATACCTATGTAGATAGGTTTGTTGAACTCTATCTCTGCTTTGCTCAATTCAATCGCGACCAGATTTTTGTCAAAAATCGTTGCCGAATGGAAATTTGCTTTGGAAATTAAAGATAGAGCACCATACCGACCGCTACAATGAGTCACTAATTTTATGACACGTCTTTTCCTAACATTCTCCATTGTTTTACCAAAAATGGAATTGTTTGCAAATTTATACAGATTTTGTGCAAATTCCGTTTTAGCCTCCGTGCGCATTCTTGTATTTAATTCGACAAACGGTCTCAACCAAGGAGACTGACCGAATTCTAAAACCTTATGAACGCGCGTCATAACTACGCCCGCAGATAAATAAACCTGGAGATTTCTGTAATGCACAACGTAGTTGCACTTTTTCGTGAGAGTGCACATTAATTTTGAAAATTTCGACCCCGGAGGCGTGCCCTGTTCTGGGCACATCGGCAACTCTTTCTGAGCGTCGTGAATGTCCGTAGGAAATTCCAAATCGCATTCAATAATATAACCTTTATCGCTCGTAATGCTCACCGTTGTAACATTAAATTTTAATATTCCTTCAGGCGTTAGCCATTTGAAATCCCCGTAAGGCAAATAGCAAGATTCGGCATGACCATAGAGGTTATTAATATCTCCGTAAAATAAAAATTTATTCGGCTTGGATGGATCATGCGTTTTGGGATAATATTTATTATTGCATTCTACATATCGTTTTACGACTTGAGTAAGGCCCCCCCGAATGCCTCTTTCGATCATTAAAAACATGTCGACGTCACAAATTAGTTCTAGCCTGATTTTAGTATATAATAACATGCTAGACCACGAGTAGCTCGCCAAAGTCACAAAATTTAAGGGATCCAATTTGTATGTTTCAAGACAATTTTTCTAAAGTCTTGGAATATATCGCAAAGTAAAAGAATGTCGCATTTTAAATATAGGTACGCGTAGTCGCCTAAATTTTGCATTTAAAAGTGCTCCATACGGTTTGCGCATGAATATATTCCGATTCTTCAATATGTGATTCATTAAGATTGCTATAAAACATTCTATAGGAGGAAGATTTTCTTCGCTTAATTTCAAAGTGTCATCCAAATACTCGTAGAGAAAATACCCTTGCGCATTAGCAATTTAATGCGATCCTGTTTTAGTGAACTAAATTCCTTTTTTAAAACTTTAAAGTCATCGAAAGACAACTCGCATGCTAATTTTTCCAATGACATTGCCATAAAGCGAAAGGAATCTATGAATCTGAACGTCACATTTGCGTCGTTGTATTTTTAGAAAATGTTATGTATTTTCATTATTCAAGGGTATTATATTCATGGGACCTTCGAAAGCGTTAGCAAGCTCTTTAATAATAAAATGAGCATCATAATTGCTCAAATTATGATAGACTACGGGAATAATTGGAAATAACCTAAAATTTAAATTACAGCTGCTATGCGCAACATCTCTTACAGAACCATTCATGTGATCGTGATCGATAACCTTTTCGTCGTCCGGCAAGAAATCGACTTCGCAAATAAAGCACGTTTTGCCGTCGAGGCATCTATAGAGGACGTAGCAGGCTCGTTTTTAAAAAATGCGCTCCCATAACATATGGCAATATGTTTTAATTGCCGCACAAACCAAGAAATGCAGTCTGTGCCTGTGTATGAACTGTAATATGAAAGAGATTCGTCATATCCACAATAAAAATAATATCCTATTGAAAACGGAATATGTTCCTGGTATTTGAAAGTGCGTTCTGATTCGGAAGCTCGATCGGTTTTTTTAATAAGGCATTCTATGTCGGAATAAACCGCCATCGGCACAGGTATTTTATACCTAAAATCTTTAAATTGTAAATATTTGTTTTTTTCGGCGGGTAAAATAACACGACACTCGTTAAGTTTTTCGCATACTTGCTCGTGGGCATCGAGACGTTTGCGATCATAAAAATAGGAGAGACATCTATCGCATACGTAAAAGTGACCCGTATGTTTAGTTAATTGACCTCTCACAAGTGAGGCTAAATTTTTTATAAGACAATAATGATATCTAACGCCCCGTTTATAATCTTTAATATTTTTTTTCAATTCTTCCAAATTTTTTCCAACTTTATCGGCCTCGTCGCCGACGTCGTCGCCTTTGACGTCTTCGCTGTCGTCAGAATAAATTTTGATGACTCGTCGACATACACATCTTCAACAATTAACAGATTAACGTGTTTATCTCGTTTTTGGCTAGTTAATTGTACCGGTGTTACGATGTATCGAGCGCGTTTTAAAATAAGAGCAAAAACATTTACAGAAATATTATTCTGCTTTTCGAATTTCGATATATCCGATATAGGCATGGGGCTGACCAAATTTTTTATATCAAAAATTTCTGCAAAATGCGGATACGAAGTTGTGCGAGTAGCATGTTTACCTGCTGTAGGCTTAATTATTCCAGCTAAAACGCTCCAATAAAAGCATGAAAAGGCATTGTTTCTAATGTTTAAACAGGCCTTTTTGTTTTGAATTGCGATTGGAAGAGGCATGAAACAACTCGCGTGAAACATATCATAGCATTTATTAATATTAACATTTAGAAATAATATTTCGGATAGCGTGAATCCTGAACCGTGCATTGCGTCGTTCTCTATTTTATCCAATAAGCGTGTTGCGACATTGCACGCAAACCACTCGTTGAACTTCTCTAAATTGCCGAAACAAATTAATGAGTTGGCGTTGAAAAATACCTGGTTTGAAACTCATTTTCGTTACGCGCGACGGAAAATTTGAAAAAATCGCACCCTAACACGACATTAATTTTAAGGTTTACCGAGTGATTTTTAAAAATCGTATACAATTTGGATAAAATTAGTTTTTTACAATCTTCGATAAAAAAATTAAGATCTTTATGTGCAACATTAATAATTTGAGCTGTTTGAATTCTCGATTTAAACGCAGACAAGATTGGCTTCCAAACCAATTCAAAATGTTGAGGCGTGCTCCGAGAACACATCCATTGTTTAGGAACATTCTGCGCAGTAGTTTTTTTAATAGATTTTTAAATAGCATTTTATATCTTTTCATATGGCATAGAAGATTTTCCAATAGATTCAGATGACTAGCCGAGAGCGAAGAAGTTTGTCTCCCCGTTCTTAAAATCGATTCGGTGTTGTGAATGTGTGATTTTAATATTCGAACCCAATTACGAAATACTTTAGTTTTACGATATTTTATTAAAATTGCGTGCACTTTTCGATACAACTGTAGCATCTGATTACAACACATTGAAACGCCCACGTCCGCTTCGATTTTTCTGTTAGTTAACATTTTTTTCGTATTTCAATGCCAACTTTCTGTATTTTGAGCCGTGCAATTTTACTAATACGTTTGGCGTTTGGGCGATAAATCGCACTACCATAAAATGGCTTCTAATTCGGCATGCAGTTCCCGTTGTATGAGTTTAAGAATTTTATACAAAAGGATAAGTCTATAGCATATTTTTCTAAATCTGTAATTTTTAGATGATTTTATAGAAAATACATCTGTCGTTCTAATACATTGACTATAGACAAATAAATTGCCGAGTTCATGCAAGCGCATGCGGGGGGGTTTTATACAAATCAACAAAGAATTAATAAATTGAGTTGAAAACACGAATTCTTTATTTTTTAAGTCCACGTATAGGCAATCGGTTCTTAGAGTTGCATAAAAGAAAATGTCACTTTCACATTTATACTGAAAATTAAACACTGTTTTTAGTGGTGATACGGCAGATTGATTTACAAATCTAAATGACCTAATACCGGCCGAGATGCTTTCGCTAATATTATTGTAGCGGGCTACTACTACCGCGTTTCTTTAATTTAAAACAAGTAATAATAATGGTCTTTATTACTCACTGTTCACAAGTCTAATTAACAGTATATGCCTTATTTATAGATGTTTTCAGTTCACTTAACAATGAAGCACTATTACACTAATGAATTTACAAGCACTAATATCTTCTTAAACTAACTTCTTTACCATAGGTCCATTAACAACAATAACACAACTATTTATTTATACACTTCTATTTATTTATGTATATTACAAGCTGCATGTACATTAGACACAGCATATCACGTTTATATATACTTCTAAAGCTCAAAACTACTATTACTTTACATGATATAATTTATATTAGACATTCAAGAATAGACTGCCCCTTGCATTCATTAGCGGTCTTATATATACTCTGGATTAAAAGGATGACTCATGCTCCAGTACTTTCTAGAAGGATTCTCGAATGCTGAAGAATACGCTGTGCCCCGGGGGTTTTGTATGTTGACGGGTTGCCTAATAGTGGATCGCAACCACTGCCCCTCTTTAAAACCGTTACGTCTCGTAACTGTAAATCCATCTTGACGCCAATTCGATGACTGGTGACGATATCGGCAGTTATCTCCTCTGGTGCATCCACCGCGTCGTTGGAAGTAACAGTCAACACTCTGTTCTTGGTCTTGGTAGGCAACCGGTTGATAACAACAAACAAGAACCTGGACGTTGGTTTCCTGGAAAACTACTTCTAGCATATTTCGGACTATCCTCCAATCTAAGCGATCCAGTCCACAACCTAGCTTGGGAACCGCTAGTTTCGTTACTCCATTTTCCATCATCTGAGCTTTAAGATTCAACAAAGCCTCCCATAGATGTCCATAACTAGGTCTCTGCCATGAAGAATTTTTGGTGACCAGATAGTAAACATAACGATTTTTATCCTGAAGAACCAAAGCTTTTCCTATAGTTGGCCGCTGTTGTACTAATTCATGCACACATCCAAACTTTTTCTTGAAAACAACAGCTATTCCCCTTGACATTTCCAGATCTTGAGCTACGCAATGTGCAAGGGAATAGTCTTCTGGTGCTCTAAACAGGTCTTGCTGTTTTTCAACAACAACGCCAAATCTCGCCTTAGCGGAACCACCATACGCCGCCATAAAACCCTCGAAATCTACATTTGGCTCATGATTAATAACTTGTCGAATGCCATTCTCTTTATTCGAGCCTTCCTGGTTGTTGCCAGCGTAGGATGTTAAACGGTCAAAGTGTACCACTTTCGGTTTACCACGGGGAGACCTTCTGATCCGGTACACTACATCATTAATCCTTTTCATCACTTCGTACGGGCCTTCCCATTGTTTTTGTAATTTTGGCGACAGCCCCCGTTTTCTTTGTGGATTATACAACCACACCAAATCTCCAGGTTGATAACCACCTTCTTGTGCTCTCGTGTCATATTGTGATTTCATTCGGTCGCTTGCTGCCTGGATCTTCTTTCGGACGTTTTCGTGAATGCTATTTGATCTTTCACGAAGCTTACTAACGTAATCTTCACCTGCGATCTCTTCTCCAGGTTTAAATCCAAACTGAAGATCACATGGTAGCCGCAATTCACGTCCTAGCATTACGCAAGCGGGCGAGTACCCTGTGCTGTCATGTACCGAAGATCGGTACGCCAGTAGGAACAAATGTAAATATTGGTCCCAGTCTCGTTGATGTTCAGAGACAACTTTGGTCAGGTACTTCCCTAACGTCCTGTTCATTCTTTCAACCATTCCATCCGATTGGGGATGAAGTGGCGTGGTTCTAGTTTTCCTGATTCCAAGGTGCTTGCAGACGTTTTGAAACAACGCCGATTCGAAGTTTCGGCCTTGATCGGAGTGTAATTCCAACGGAACTCCAAAACGACAAAACAACTCCCTGACTAATACATCTGCCACCGTCTCGGCTTCTTGGTTAGGTATAGCATATGCCTCCGGCCATTTGGTAAAATAATCCATCGCAACCAAGATGTATTTATTTCCTTTCTCTGATTCAGGAAACGGACCAGCTATATCAATGGCTACCCTCTCAAAAGGATTCCCCACGTTATACTGTCTCATTGGGGCTTTCCGTTTTGTGACCGGGCCATTTGCAGAGGCACACAATTCACATTTCCGGCACCACTCCTTCACATCTTCTTTGCAGTTCACCCAATAGAATCTTTCTCTCACTCTTTCGAGAGTTCTTTTCACGCCAAAGTGCCCTCCGGAAATACCATCGTGCAAGTGCTGCAACACTTCCGGCACTCTGCTTCTCGGCACTATCACTTGAAGTCTCTCAGTGCCATCTTCAAATTCCAGGCGTCGTTTCAAGATTCTATTTTCCATCATCAAGGAGTCCCACTGTGCCCAGTATGCCTTCAGGCTCCTACTTGAAATACTAATTTCTTCCCAAGCTGGTCGTTGTCCTCTATTTTCCACTCAATAATACGTCCCAATTCGGCGTCATTCTCCTGGTCTTCTCGTATTCTTTCGAGTTGCCAAGTATCATCGGTTACCGTCATTCTATGGATGACACTTATTTTCTCTTCCATCTTGGAGCAATGATTGCAGTCCATCGGACAAGGTCTCCTTGATAGAGCGTCTGCATTCCGATGGCTAGTTCCTACACGATGTTCTGTATCAAAGTCATATTCCTGCAGCCGCTCTATCCACCTTGCCACTTGCCCTTCAGGATTTCGAAACTGTAGTAACCATTTCAGTGCAGCATGGTCTGTTCTCAACAGGAATTTACGGCCGTATAAGTACTTATAAAAGTGCTCTACGGATTTGACGACGGCCAACAGCTCCCTTCTTGTCACACAATAGTTCCTTTCTGGCCGCGACAAGACCTTGCTGAAATACCCAATAACTTTTTCTTGTCCGTCCTGCACTTGAGAAAGAACGCCTCCTATAGCTGTGTTACTGGCATCGGTATCCAACACAAATTTCCTCCATCCGTGGATAACTCAAAATTGGTGCTGTAACTAGTAGCCGTTTCAGTTGTTCAAATGCTCTGTGGCAGTCGTCATTCCAATCATATTCTTGTCCATCTTCGGTTAATTTTGTTAACGGTTTGGCAATGTTTGCAAACCCAAGTATAAAACGTCGGTAATATGTGCACAATCCTAGAAAACTGCGTAGTTGGTGTATATCTGCTGGTGTAGGCCACTCCTGTACCGTTTTTATTTTGTCAGGGTCAGCTCTTATTCCGGTCTCCGAAACGACATGTCCTAGGTATTTCACCTCTTTTCCAAACAAGTGACACTTCTTGGGGCTCAATGTAAGGTTTGCCCCCCGTAATCTCTGGAATATCTCCTCTAGGTTCTTAAGATGTTCTTCGAAAGACCGACCTAACACTATCACGTCGTCCAGGTACACCAGACATGTCTTCCAGGACAGTCCACGCAGTACCGACTCCATCTATCGTTCAAAAGTAGCAGTAGCATTGCATAATCCAAATGGCATGACCTTGAACTGCCATAATCCAGTTCCAATTGTAAACGCAGTCTTTTCTTTATCGTTTGGCTCCAAGCCTACCTGCCAGTATCCGCTTTTCAAGTCCAAGGTTGAAAACCATTTAGATCCGGATAGAGTATCTAAGGTGTCACCAATTCTGGGCAAAGGATAGCTGTCTTTCTTTGTCACATTATTAAGCCGCCGGTAGTCTACACAAAACCTTGTCGACCCGTCCTTTTTCTTGACAAGCACTACCGGGGATGCCCATGGACTATTCGAGGGTTCAATCACTCCCTGTTCTTCCATATCGGTGATAATTTGTTCAGCTTCCTTACGTTTTGCCAAAGGAAGCCGCCTGGGGTGTTGTCTTATCGGTTGCGCATCTCCAGTATTGATCTTGTGTTGCACAACATTCGTCCTTCCTTTCTCACTATCATCCAGTGCAAACACACCTCGATATCGTCCGACCAGTTCTTTTACCTTGCCCAGTTGGTCGCCATTTAATCCTTGACACGAGGGTATCAACATATCCAGCAATTTCTGTGAGCAACCGTTGGTTGGTTTATTTTTCGTGTCGTCCACACAACGTTTAATATGACATACTGGAATGCAACTTCCACAATCATGCCTTTCTTCAGGGTCACTGTATGGGGATTAATGTTCAGCACCCTTACTGGTACCATATTTCGAGACTTTACCAGCGTTCTTCCAATCAGAAGTCCCTCCTGACCCATTCCCGATTCAGTTGCTTCCATCATGCATACTTGTCCTTCGCGGAGCGTACCATCCGGGCGTCCCATCACTATCATTTCCGCCTTCTCGGGTATTTTCATATCGCAAATCATTCGAACTTGCATCGTCTGGTTACTCCTACCTTGAAATGGAATCTCATCATCATCTATCCGAAGCACATTTTCTTTCATGTTTACATGAAACCCATATTCTCTCATGAGATCCATTCCCAAGATCACTTCTTCTGTAATTTCAGCTACCAACACTCGATGATTAATTAATTTGTCCCCAATTGTCAACATAACGGCAGTCTCTCCGTGAGTACAAATTTTCTCACCACTTGCCGTTCGAAGACACACCGATACAGGTAGCACTTTTCCACGACCAACCAAATCTGGTCTCACAATAGTCCTTGTCGCTCCTGTATCCACGAGTAATTGGACACCCCTACCATTAATTCTTCCATCGATATAAATGCTGTCCAGACTCCCCATCGACGATGCAGCACGGATGATAATCTCCGGGGCACTACGTTGTGCTGTCGACGTTCGCCCCCTTACGTCGACTTGCTTTAGTTTTCCTGCTGCTCAACCGGTTGTTTTTTTGGTTGAGTGCAGCGTCTCTGTATATGACCAACTTCGCCGCAGTTCCAGCATCGCAGACATCATCTCCGCGGTCGTTGTCTTTCAAGCTTTTCCACACGGTTGATTATTTCCTCTATGCTGTTCTGCGCTTGATCAGGTTCCTCTAAGGCAGACCGAACTTTGTGACTCATTCTGTGTGATGTCTGCTTAGCTGCTTCAAATTCAAGCGCATGAGCCAGTGCGTCATCTAACATCTTTGGCCGTGCTAATCTTAGCGCTTGCTGTATTTCGCCATCTTTAACGCCATCCACAAATGTTTGTACAGCCAGTTGTTCGAGAAAACTATCTGGTGCCGTTGGATATGCCAATCTAACTAATCTGGCGATGTCAGCTTCGAATTCTTGCAGGCTTTCACTTGTCTTTTGCGAGCGGTTCTTAACTTGTGCGTGGTAAACCTGTTGAAGGTGAGCATCTCCATATCTCATCTCAAGCTTCGATGTTAAGAGGCCGTAATCATTCTGCTGATGATCGGGAATCGTTTGTAAGATGTTAAGAGCTTCCCCCCGTAGGGCCACTATTAGAGAAATAGCCTTCTCTTTGTTGCACCAACCGTTGGCTATTGCCGCAGCCTCAAATTGTTTCAAATATGTGGGCCAAGGTGTTTTGCCATCGAATGTGGGTGGTTTCACTTTAAATTTAGACGTTATGGACTCGCTTCTTTCCGTGGTTCTTATTTCTGGAATGTTCTCATTTACAACTTGACTCGCTGTTTCAAGTGGCCGTGTTGTTAGTGAGATCACCTGTTCTTGCCGCCTCATCATATCTTCTTCCATTTTACCAATTTACTGTCCAACTTTTGCTCAACTGTTTTACCCGTTCAGTGAAATCTTCTTTAATGCAATGGAGCTTTCCATTAATCTTTGTTCTAGCGTAGCTGTATTTTCATTCAACTTTGCTTCCATTTTCGCAGCATTTTCACTAAGTGTCAAGTCTAGTTTAGCCGACCTTTCCTCCATACCGGATTTAAAATCCTTGAGGAAGTTCATTAAAGTTTCTGCCTCCATTTTACTTTGATTTCTTGTAGCTGGCATGTACAAACTACTTAAATGTCTTTAGACTTGTGTTTTAAATTAATCACTATATACCCCACAAATGCCTGACACCAGTGTAGCGGGCTACTACTACCGCGTTTCTTTAATTTAAAACAAGTAATAATAATGGTCTTTATTACTCACTGTTCACAAGTCTAATTAACAGTACATGCCTTATTTATAGATGTTTTCAGTTCACTTAACAATGAAGCACTATTACACTAATGAATTTACAAGCACTAATATCTTCTTAAACTAACTTCTTTACCATAGGTCCATTAACAACAATAACACAACTATTTATTTATACACTTCTATTTATTTATGTATATTACAAGCTGCATGTACATTAGACACAGCATATCACGTTTATATATACTTCTAAAGCTCAAAACTACTATTACTTTACATGATATAATTTATATTAGACATTCAAGAATAGACTGCCCCTTGCATTCATTAGCGGTCTTATATATACTCTGGATTAAAAGGATGACTCATGCTCCAGTACTTTCTAGAAGGATTCACGAATGCTGAAGAATACGCTGTGCCCCGGGCGTTTGTATGTTTGACGGGTTGCCTAATAGTGGATCGCAACATTATAGAATACTTTTCGGTCGTAATTACATAAATTAAAGAGCTTTTCTTTCATACGAGACACGTGGGTGAAGCAAAACGCTATTGTGTTAGAATCCGAATATTCTATGCACGTTAAATTGTCGATCAAATTAAACTGCATGCAAAATAGAAAAAGGGCTCGAGACCTAATCAAAAAACCGTCCCGATATTTAAAGTCTTTTAAATAAGCAGGCAATTCCTTTTATCTGCCACCAGTCAGAAGCTTGAAATTAGATCATCAGTTGCATACAAAGTGATATTATTTTTATCAAGAAATTTAAAAGCTACTGCTTTCGTTAGAAAACACAAACTGAATAAGTTTGGTTTCATTTGTTAGTTGTTGAACCATATAAAAATAATAGTAAGCTACAAAAATGCATAATTTTTAATGTTTTCTAAACTTTTGTAACAATAAATATTCCCTGTAATTTCTGGTGGTTCTTAAACAAAGATGATAGAGGCAGTAGTACCTAGTATATGAAACATAGTTCTCCAATTTTATGAATTTATAACAAAAACAAATTTAACATTATTTCTGAATATGGATTCAAATTTAAATGATTATTAACTTTAGAATTTCTAAAATCGTATTACATATCGATTAACATCAAAATCCCATTTATTTTTTTTAAATTATCAATATAGAACATTACAAATATTATGCACAAAATAAAATTCAGGGCAATAGTCTTCAACAAGTAACTATATTATAGATTTCATAGCTAGAAAAATGAACATTACTCAATTAGCAGAAATTATATTATACTGACATAATTCAGTTTTATTTAAGAGATTTTCTTTCTTTAAAAAAATGTTAATACAGTTAATAAAAACTAGCTAAAAATTCTATAATCAACAAAAGAGCAGTAACTGTTGTTATTGCAATTTTGCACATAAATACATATATTAAAAGATATTTTTTAAGGAATTAATTATACTGGTTTATTTATAATAGCTACTTGATCTTAGCAGGTACTTTTTGCTTTAGTTGTGGTCAGTCAGCTCATGAATATAGATGCAAATAATTCGTTGTAAAAATTTATTGCAAGTAAGAGTATCGATAAAGTATTTATATGTGAAATAAATACTTAATTTCATATTGTTTCCTAACACTGCTCGAATAAAAATGTGTGTGTGCGTGTGCATGTGCGTGTGCGTGTGCGTGTGCGTGCGCGTGCGCGTGCGCGTGCGCGTGCGCGTGCGCGTGCGCGCGTGCGTGCGTGCGTGCGTGCGTGCGTGCGTGCGTGCGTGCGTGCGTGCGTGCGTGCGTGCGTGTGTGTGTGTGTGTGTGTGTGTCTATATATATATATATAATAAATGCAATAACGGGTTTATTGGTCCAATTTTAAATCAAACTCTTTTCCATTATTTTTTAAATCTTCATCAGAGTCAAAACATGAGTACTAAATAGTTTATAAATAAATATACATTTAGCAGATTTAGAGTTTAGCTGACACATGTGTCAGTATTTATAAACTATTTAGTATTCATATTTTGACCCTGATGAAGTTTATAAATAAATCATACATTTAGCAGAGTTTGATTTAATGACACATGTATCTATTATATATATATATATATATATATATATATATATATTGTACTTGCATTTGTAGTGTTACTATTAAAACAATTGATGCACGATGGCTAACGACCAAGAACAATTTTACCAAATTTTGACGAGTCTTCTATCCACAGATAATTCAATAAGATCACAGTCAGAGGGCTTATAATACCTTAAGCATTGAAGGAAAAGTTACTCATCTTCTACATGCAATACACAACTCAACTCTTAACGATGATGCTCGTCAAATGTCTGCTGTTCTACTTCGCCATTTGTTCTCTAACGAATTTATGGAATTTTATCCAAAATTATCACCCGAAAGTCAGACTCAGTTAAAGAACAAATTTTACTAGCAGTACAACAAGAACAATCGGTGCAGTTAAGGCATAAAATATGTGACGTTGCCGCTGAAGTAGCAAGAAACTTACTTGACGACGATGGAAACAATCAATGGCCAGAATTTCTTCAGTATCTGTTCCACTGTGCAAATTCTCCTACTACGGTGTTGAAAGAAGCTGCATTACAAATGTTTACCTCGGTTCCCGGAGTGTTTGGTAATCAACAATCAAATTATTTAGTACCCATTATACTTGAACTAATGTCAGATTTAGATGAAGAAGACGATTGGACAAAAGCCGATGAAATTTTGGATGAAGATAATGATAGTAATAATGTTGTAGCAGATGCCGCACTTGATCGTTTAGCTTGTGGATTAGGCGGAAAAATAATACTACCTCTGGTAATGCAAAGTATACCAGGCATGTTATCTAGTACAAATTGGAAACAACGGCATGCTGCTTTAATGGCTATAGGTGCAATTGGTGAAGGATGCCAGAAGAATATGGAAAACATGCTTCCACAATTAATGAACGGTGTTCCTCAAGTTATGGATGGGATTTTGAGGTTCTTACAAGATCCACATCCAAGGGTACGTTATGCTGCCTGTAATGCTATCGGTCAGATGGCTTCTGATTTTGCACCTGTATTCGAAAAGAAATTTCATGATCATGTAGTTCCAGGATTACTTATGGTTTTAGATGATAATTCTAACCCACGAGTACAAGCACATGCAGGAGCTGCCTTAGTAAACTTTTCTGAAGACTGTCCAAAGCATATTTTAACAGGCTACCTTGATAGTTTAATGTCTAAACTGGAAGGTATTCTTACAGCTAAATTTAAAGAACTTGTTGAAAAGGGTACAAAATTAGTGTTAGAACAAGTAACTACTATAGCTAGTGTAGCTGATACTGCTGAAAAGGAATTTATTGCTTATTACGATCGACTAATGCCATGTCTAAAATATATTATACAAAATGCCAACAAAACTGAATTGAAGTTGCTAAGAGGTAAAGCAATCGAATGTGTATAGTTGATTGGCTTAGCTGTTGGTCCTGAAAAATTCTTGAATGATGCTAGTGAAGTTATGGATATGCTTTTGAAAACCCATGGTGAAGGAGGAGACGAATTACCAGATGATGACCCTCAAACTAGTTACCTTATTTCTGCATGGTCAAGAATTTGCAAGGTTATGGGTAGACAGTTTGAACAATATTTACCTTTAGTAATGGGACCAGTAATGCGTACTGCTGCAATGAAACCTGAAGTAGCTTTATTAGACAATGACGATATGCAGGAGGTAGAAAATGATGTAGATTGGCAATTTGTTTCACTTGGAGAGAACTTTGAAGAACTTTGGTATACGAACTGCTGGTTTAGAAGACAAAGCAGCTGCTTGTACAATGTTGGTATGTTATGCACGAGAACTTAAGGAAGGATTTGCAGATTATATTGAAGATGTTGTTAAGCTTATGGTTCCGATGTTAAAATTCTATTTTCATGATGGAATTCGATCAGCAGCTGCAGAATCTATGCCTTATTTATTAGAATGCGCTACAATTAAAGGTCTCCAGTTTTTAGTTGGTGTTTGGAAATATATGTGCCCAGAACTTCTGAAAGCTATTGATACAGAACCCGAGATTGAAGTACTTTATGAACTGCTCCCGTCATTGGAAAAGTGTATCGAAGTATTAGGTGTTGGATGTTTAGATGAAGCATCTATGACTGAACTGTTACGAATTTGTGATAAGCTGATGCAAGAACATTTCGAAAGAGCTACAAATCGTCGTAAAAAGTGCTTAGATGAAGATTATGATGAAATTGTGGAGGAACAACTGGAAGATGAAGAATCAGATGATGTTTACGTATTATCGAAAATAGCCGATGTTATGCATGCCTTACTTTCAACATACAGAGAGGGATTTCTTCAGTATTTTGATCAAATTGCACTCCACTTTATAAGACTTTTAGATCTATCACGTCCTTGGACTGACCACCAGTGGGGAATCTGTATTTTCGATGATGTTATAGAATTTATGAGTAGTGCTTGTTCAAAATATAAACACGTATTTATGCAACCACTTACAATGTATGTCAAAGATAAAAGTCCAGAAGTTCGACAGGCAGCTGCATATGGATGGGGCGTTCTTGCCCAATTTGCAGATGAACAATTTATAAAAGAACTATCAAATATTGTTCCACATTTAGTGGAAGTAATTAATGATACTGAATCACGGGAGTCACGCAACGTAAATGCAACAGAGAATATTATTTCAGCCATTACAAAAATTATGAAATATAAACCTGCAGCCATTCATTTAGATGAAATACTTCCTGTTTGGTTGAGCTGGTTGCCTGTAGTAGAGGATACTGTTGAAGCACCACATGTTTATGGATTATTATGCGATTTAACAGAACAAAATCATCCAGTGCTATTAGGTCCTGGAAACTCAAATATTCCAAAAATCTTGAGTATAATAGCAGAAGCGTTCTTTAGAAATGTCACAGATACAAATTCCCCCGAAGGTTATAGAATGATAAATATTCTAAAGCAAGTACAAGCAAACGAAACATTATTCCAAAATGTGGTATCGACTTTCCGGCCAGAACTTCAGCAAGCCATCCATGCAGCCGTGCATGCTCCACCTCCAACAACTGTTAGTTAATACTAAACATATTGTGATTGTTTTAATATATATATATATATATATATATATATATATATATATATATATATATATAATAAATCAATAACAGGTTTATTGGTCCAATTTTTTAAATCAAACTCTTTGTTTTCTAGCTTTCGATTTATTTTTAAATCTTCATCAGAGTCAAAACATGAGTACTAAATAGTTTATAAATAAATATACATTTAGCAGATTTAGGGTTTAGCTGACACATGTGTCAGTATTTATAAACTATTTAGTATTCATATTTTGACCCTGATGAAGATTTAAAAATAAATCAACACAAAGAGTTTGATTTAAAATTGGACCAATAGTTATTGCATTTATTATATTAAATCTGGTCGTTATCTACGAACATTATTATATATATATATATATATATATATATATATATATATAGTAGTTTGCATTTTTGTAGTGTTACTATTAAAACAATTGATGCACGATGGCTAACGACCAAGAACAATTTTACCAAATTTTGACGAGTCTTCTATCCACAGATAATTCAATAAGATCACAGTCAGAGGAAGCTTATAATACCTTAAGCATTGAAGGAAAAGTTACTCATCTTCTACATGCAATACACAACTCAACTCTTAACGATGATGCTCGTCAAATGTCTGCTGTTCTACTTCGCCATTTGTTCTCTAACGAATTTATGGAATTTTATCCAAAATTATCACCCGAAAGTCAGACTCAGTTAAAAGAACAAATTTTACTAGCAGTACAACAAGAACAATCGGTGCAGTTAAGGCATAAAATATGTGACGTTGCCGCTGAAGTAGCAAGAAACTTACTTGACGACGATGGAAACAATCAATGGCCAGAATTTCTTCAGTATCTGTTCCACTGTGCAAATTCTCCTACTACGGTGTTGAAAGAAGCTGCATTACAAATGTTTACCTCGGTTCCCGGGTGTTTGGTAATCAACAATCAAATTATTTAGTACCCATTATACTTGAACTAATGTCAGATTTAGATGAAGAAGACGATTGGACAAAAGCCGATGAAATTTTGGATGAAGATAATGATAGTAATAATGTTGTAGCAGATGCCGCACTTGATCGTTTAGCTTGTGGATTAGGCGGAAAAATAATACTACCTCTGGTAATGCAAAGTATACCAGGCATGTTATCTAGTACAAATTGGAAACAACGGCATGCTGCTTTAATGGCTATGGGTGCAATTGGTGAAGGATGCCAGAAGAATATGGAAAACATGCTTCCACAATTAATGAACGGTGTTCCTCAAGTTATGGATGGGATTTTGAGGTTCTTACAAGATCCACATCCAAGGGTACGTTATGCTGCCTGTAATGCTATCGGTCAGATGGCTTCTGATTTTGCACCTGTATTCGAAAAGAAATTTCATGATCATGTAGTTCCAGGATTACTTATGGTTTTAGATGATAATTCTAACCCACGAGTACAAGCACATGCAGGAGCTGCCTTAGTAAACTTTTCTGAAGACTGTCCAAAGCATATTTTAACAGGCTACCTTGATAGTTTAATGTCTAAACTGGAAGGTATTCTTACAGCTAAATTTAAAGATCTTGTTGAAAAGGGTACAAAATTAGTGTTAGAACAAGTAACTACTATAGCTAGTGTAGCTGACACTGCTGAAAAGGAATTTATTGCTTATTACGATCGACTAATGCCATGTCTAAAATATATTATACAAAATGCCAACAAAACTGAATTGAAGTTGCTAAGAGGTAAAGCAATCGAATGTGTATCGTTGATTGGCTTAGCTGTTGGTCCTGAAAAATTCTTGAATGATGCTAGTGAAGTTATGGATATGCTTTTGAAAACCCATGGTGAAGGAGGAGACGAATTACCAGATGATGACCCTCAAACTAGTTACCTTATTTCTGCATGGTCAAGAATTTGCAAGGTTATGGGTAGACAGTTTGAACAATATTTACCTTTAGTAATGGGACCAGTAATGCGTACTGCTGCAATGAAACCTGAAGTAGCTTTATTAGACAATGACGATATGCAGGAGGTAGAAAATGATGTAGATTGGCAATTTGTTTCACTTGGAGAACTTTGGAGAACTTTGGTATACGAACTGCTGGTTTAGAAGACAAAGCAGCTGCTTGTACAATGTTGGTATGTTATGCACGAGAACTTAAGGAAGGATTTGCAGATTATATTGAAGATGTTGTTAAGCTTATGGTTCCGATGTTAAAATTCTATTTTCATGATGGAATTCGATCAGCAGCTGCAGAATCTATGCCTTATTTATTAGAATGCGCTACAATTAAAGGTCCCCAGTTTTTAGTTGGTGTTTGGAAATATATGTGCCCAGAACTTCTGAAAGCTATTGATACAGAACCCGAGATTGAAGTACTTTATGAACTGCTCCCGTCATTGGAAAAGTGTATCGAAGTATTAGGTGTTGGATGTTTAGATGAAGCATCTATGACTGAACTGTTACGAATTTGTGATAAGCTGATGCAAGAACATTTCGAAAGAGCTACAAATCGTCGTAAAAAGTGCTTAGATGAAGATTATGATGAAATTGTGGAGGAACAACTGGAAGATGAAGAATCAGATGATGTTTACGTATTATCGAAAATAGCCGATGTTATGCATGCCTTACTTTCAACATACAGAGAGGATTTCTTCAGTATTTTGATCAAATTGCACTCCACTTTATAAGACTTTTAGATCTATCACGTCCTTGGACTGACCACCAGTGGGGAATCTGTATTTTCGATGATGTTATAGAATTTATGAGTAGGGCTTGTTCAAAATATAAACACGTATTTATGCAACCACTTACAATGTATGTCAAAGATAAAAGTCCAGAAGTTCGACAGGCAGCTGCATATGGATGGGGCGTTCTTGCCCAATTTGCAGATGAACAATTTATAAAAGAACTATCAAATATTGTTCCACATTTAGTGGAAGTAATTAATGATACTGAATCACGGGAGTCACGCAACGTAAATGCAACAGAGAATATTATTTCAGCCATTACAAAATTATGAAATATAAACCTGCAGCCATTCATTTAGATGAAATACTTCCTGTTTGGTTGAGCTGGTTGCCTGTAGTAGAGGATACTGTTGAAGCACCACATGTTTATGGATTATTATGCGATTTAACAGAACAAAATCATCCAGTGCTATTAGGTCCTGGAAACTCAAATATTCCAAAAATCTTGAGTATAATAGCAGAAGCGTTCTTTAGAAATGTCACAGATACAAATTCCCCCGAAGGTTATAGAATGATAAATATTCTAAAGCAAGTACAAGCAAACGAAACATTATTCCAAAATGTGGTATCGACTTTCCGGCCAGAACTTCAGCAAGCCATCCATGCAGCCGTGCATGCTCCACCTCAACAACTGTTAGTTAATACTAAACATATTGTGATTGTTTTAATATATATATATATATATATATATATATATATATATATATATAATAAATGCAATAACGGGTTTATTGGTCCAATTTTTTAAATCAAACTTTGTTTTTCGCCAAGCTTTCGATTTATTTTTTAAATCTTCATCAGAGTCAAAACATGAGTACTAAATAGTTTATAAATAAATATACATTTAGCAGATTTAGGGTTTAGCTGACACATGTGTCAGTATTTATAAACTATTTAGTATTCATATTTTGACCCTGATGAAGATTTAAAATAAATCAAATACAAAGAGTTTGATTTAAAAATTGGACAATAAACCGTTTGCATTATTATATTAAATCCTTGGTCGTTATCTACACGAACAATTATATATATATATATATATATATATATATATATATATATATATATATATATATATTGCTGTAATACGCCCCTAGTTGGGTAGACATATTATTTTGCTGTATTACGTGCCCTTACGTTTACGTTGGTGCGCTTTATTTAATTCTTATAATATTCTCTATATTATTAAATTAATTATTATCGTGCTCTAACTTTGGTTTGATATCTTTATTTGCTATGATATTAAATTATTGTACCACCATTTTAACATTCACGATTAAATGTAGTTATCACTATCAAACTGGACGTTATCTTTAAACAACTCTTTAACAACCAATGACAAAATTCAATATGTTACCGCCTTGCGCGTTATCTCTTCTCTATTCAATTTGTGACTCCACCTTTCTACTATTTAAATCTTTGACCTCGGCTAGCATTTATTTGCAATTATAAATTCAGTAAATTTAGATTTTGTATAATGAAACTAATATGTTATATACAGCTTTTGAAATTATTTGTAATACCTTTCTTATAAATTTGATTTATTAACAACTATCTAATTGGTACTTAAAAAAACCCCAAAGTCACCAAAGAACATTTACTACCTTTAAGGAACAAAGCGTGGAATATTCCAAACCTGTTTTCTCATTATTCATTCATATAGTATTGCAACCTTTCTTGTTGACTTGTTCACAAACCTATAGTAATTTAGCAAATTCAATATAAAAACAAATAATACTCCATA
The DNA here is from genome assembly GCA_036346225.1 of Platerodrilus igneus. Taxonomy (NCBI): domain Eukaryota; kingdom Metazoa; phylum Arthropoda; class Insecta; order Coleoptera; family Lycidae; genus Platerodrilus; species Platerodrilus igneus. The sequence goes on along the minus strand of JARFIW010001259.1, from coordinate 3,012,269 downwards.
TAAAAAAAACAAATATCTTATAACTAAAAATCTCTGACCTGGTTTTTATCTTTTCACATCGACGCTCCCACTAAAATTAATCTTCCCCAATTCGGGATTCCATTCCAATTATAACCCTATTGACCAGCACCATTAAATCATATACCCCAATTTATTCAAATTCTTAGACCTTCATCGTTCTTGCCCCAGACTTAAACTTGCAGCTTGTTTCACCCCTGTACTTCCAGATTATTATTATTCTTCTTTTCGCCTTTGATATTTAAATTGCATTACTGTATTTTTCTTAACATCAGACCTCTAATTTGTAATTTATTTTCCCCAGACATCAGAATCAGAACCAGAAATCGAAACCCTATTATTTCTATGTCTTAGTTTACAATAAATTCATTAAAAACATACTCACGTTTAAACGGCAATTGTAATCATATTTTCACTTATTTAATTTTCACTCTTATACATATCGCGTACTACTCTGTTTCATGGCAATGCACTTTGGCCTTCATTGAGTTTAAAACTGACTTCCCCATCACGGAGCTTGCTAATATCCTTTCGAATTCCCACTCCAACCGTGGGTGTGATCTAGAACTTGTCGCTGTCCCGGACCAATCAAATAATTTCATTACGAGCCGTTTCTGATGCAATGCTCGATATTTTCCCATAATAACAACCTGCCTGCAGCTGTCTTCGATTGTCAACATATTGTATTTTGATAGATTACCTGCTTTTCTATAAACAACTGATGTAACCCGACTTTATATTTCCATGTTTACATATGTTTCACGCAATTTTTAATCGTTTCCTTATCACATGGTTAGATCTTTGTACGCATTTATATTAGCTACCTGAAATTCTATTTCTATATCCACATTACTTTAATCGTCTGGAACTCTTCCTCTTAATGCGTGTCTACTTACACTTTATCAAATATACGCGTGCTTCCACTGAAAAATATCCTCATTTGTCTTACCTAAATTAACTCAACTTTATTTACAGGGTATTTAATATTTACCATCTACTTAATGCATTTATTTCACATTCCTACGCCGACTATGCGTCTTCCTAAGTTTACCTGCGTCGCTCAAAATTATCTCTACTCTATATACAGGGTGTTGACTACTCACTATCTACAAACTATGTCTATTTCTTAATTATCCCCTTAAATAAGTGTATTTTTCTGCTGACTATCTTAATTATTCATTCCCAAACTATCTTTGCTATAACGTGCACCCTTAAGCAACCCCTTATCACAGCATAATAGTAATTCCCCCAAATTAAAATATAAAATTTCATACCAATGTCCTTTTTGGCGCCCAACGTGAACTTAAACTCACATTGGTGTGAAACTCTTATATTTTTATTTCTATTCTGAAATTCAATTCTTTTTCATTATTAAACTCATATTTACATTTTATCTATCTCATGCCTATGTCCTATTATACTATACTATTTATACCTATACCTATTCTTATATTCAAATCCTATTCTATTTTTAAATCTGGGTCCTTTTAATCTATATTTTCAATCCTATATTTATTATCTATCCTATATCCTAAAAATCTAACCCTACTTTGAAAAAATTCACACTTCTTTAAATTTAACCTTAAACCTGCTATATTTAATTCTAATAATATCCTTTCTAAATGAACAAAGTGTTGCTCCACACTATCACTAAATATTAACACATCATCCACGTAGTGGATACAAAATTCCTCATACGATCCCAAAATATTCTTGACTACATTCCCTAATGCATCCGTACTTGAGGACAAACCAACCGGGACCACCCTAAATTGATATATTCTTCCTTCTACAGAAAAGCCCGTATACTTTCTTGATTCTCGCGCTAATGGAAACAAACAAAATGAACTTTTTAAATATAATCTGCTATAAATTTTCTTATTACCTATTTTCCCTAATATTCCATCTATCTTTGGTGCACAATTATATTGCGGCTTCATTCGCTTATTAATCTCACTTGTATCTATGCATAGCTTAATATTATTATCCCTCTTATTTACGACGACTACTAATAAATTCACAAAATTCGTACTGGAGCTCTCTATTATACCTTCACGTAACATTTCCTCAATTTTTTCCTTCACTCTATTTCCATATACTACTGGAATATGATACATTTTACTGTTAAACGGTTCTTTATTTATTATTTCCAACTTATGCACATAACCCGTGGCAATTCTCGACTTTGACCCAATTAATTCTGAATGCTTCTTCAATAATATATTCACCCTATTTCTTAAATCATCTGGACACTTAATATCTTCCTTTTCATTACCCCCATTATTTATCTCTTCACTAAACTGATTAATATTTACGCAGTCATCTTCTATTACTATATTCCCCTCTTCATACCATTTAATATATTTCCCATTACACTTAATCTCTTTGCATTCCGCATTTATCTTCAACCCCAACTTATCTATCATATTCATCCCAAATATAACATCTATCTTCAGTCCAGGTACTACCATAAACTCATTTTCCCATATTTTATCCCCCATTTCACATCTCAGAATTACCATTTCATTTATTACACTAAATCTTTTATTATTTGGTGCCACTAAATTACACCTCGCTATAGCTATCGCTTTATCCCCCAATTTTTCTCGTTTAACAAACTCTTCCGCAACAAGTGATGCCTCTGCTCCAGTATCAATTAACACTTTAACTATTTTATCTTCCACCTTTAAATTAATTATTGGTAATAAGTTCCTTTCAAATCTTCCTAATTCATTATCCATTTCATATTTAATAAACTCGCGCTGATGCTCATATCCGTTAATCCGTATAATTTTCCTTGGTTCGTCCGTACTCAAAAATCCTGATTTCGCGTCGAAGGTCTTGCCTGACTCATTATTCCTGTATCTGTGCGATTCGTATTCCTTATTTCTATACTATTAATATCCCTTGCTTGTGTCCGTCGATCATTATTTTCCTGTCTATTCATTACTCTATTATTATAATTTCCCTCATGGTTCGTTCTGTGTATTCGTTGCCTTGGTATCTGACCAGTATCCCTGTTTTGCCTAAAATCATTATTAAAGTTGCCATAGTTCCCCCCATTAAAATTTCTTCCGCGATCATAATTGTAACTGTTCCTTCTATAATTATTCCGAGTCTCCGTATTCCTTATAAAATTCGTGCGTCGATTCCTAACATTATTTTCAATTTCATAATCATTTTCCAAATCATCATACCTCTGCAAATAATCAATAAACGTATCTCTATCCACTATATTCTGCGTCGTTATGTATCGCTTTACTTCAGCGTTAAAATGACTTGCTAAATACCTTATAATAATTTTATCTTCTAAAGGAGGATCCAATTGCTTCGCTACAGTAAATTTCTCTATCACATATGCTTCTCGCGTCATCCCTTTCGCCAAATCATATCTTCCCATAACTAAATTACTTCGAATTCGATTTTGCTGATTGTCATTCCAGAACTGACGTAAAAATTTACTTTCAAACTGTTCAAACGTTTCTATTTCACTCTCAACTAAATTGTACCATCTTTCCGCATTCCCTTTTAATATTGCCCTAATTAAACTTAATTTCCATAATTCATCTGTAGATCCCTGTAACAACATTTTAAAATTTTTCAGAAATATTTTCGGATTTACCTTTCCGTCCCCATAAAATTTGTTAAACTGTTCAATTGAAAAATTCGTTTGAATTAACCTATTTGATTCTCTATTAAAATTTATTGGATTACCTTTTAAATTATTTATTTCTTGATTTATTGTTCTGAATTCCGTTTCACAATTTGCTTCCATTTCTCCTAATTTAATATTTAAATTCGTGATTTTATTCTCGGACTCGCTTTCGTATTCTTCGCGTTTCGTTTTGATTAAAGACATATGATCCCATAAACCGTCTATCTCCTCAGAAATTCTCCCTATTTTTACATTCATTTGTGCTTTTATCTCCGCGATAGTGTGATTCGCCTCTTGCAAACAATTATTAAGAATTGTAATTTTACTCTCCAATTTCTCGTGGTATTCCTCCATTTTTGATTTAACTGTATTTATAGCTTGTTCACTCTTATCCATCTTATCATTCAAAGCCATCAAAATATCCAACATTTTGGTTTCTTGGGAAATTCGCCTTTCTTCACTCAAACTGGTTTCCTGAATTATCACGCTCTCCTGGGATCCTATCTCTACTCCTTGTTGCCTTAAAGCTTCCCGTGTTTCCCGTATTCTCTTGTCCATTATTATAATTTTACTCTAAACTTTTAAATTCTAAATAAATCTACTTAACTTTAAATATTGTACAAATTTCTCTATTATTTCTTTTATTGAAACTTTTCAAATCCCCGGTTTAGTTTAATTAATTTATCTGAATCTCGCAATCGTATTTTAAAATTTATTTTAATTTAATTCACGCCTCTTAATCTCAAGTTATTTTATTGTGGTTTAGATCGAGCCCCCACTTGGGTCGCCATATTTAATTGCTATGATTCTCTCTATTATCGAGCCCCTACTTGGGTCAACATATTTAATTGCTATATTACCGCTATATTCTCGTGCCCCTACTTTGGGCGACCATTTTTAATTGCTGTAATACGCCCCTAGTTGGGTAGACATATTATTTTGCTGTATTACGTGCCCTTACGTTTACGTTGGTGCGCTTTATTTAATTGCTATAATATTCTCTATATTATTAAATTAATTATTATCGTGCTCTAACTTTGGTTTGATATCTTTATTTGCTATGATATTAAATTATTGTACCACCATTTTAACATTCACGATTAAATGTAGTTATCACTATCAAACTGGACGTTATCTTTAAACAACTCTTTAACAACCAATGACAAAATTCAATATGTTACCGCCTTGCGCGTTATCTCTTCTCTATTCAATTTGTGACTCCACCTTTCTACTATTTAAATCTTTGACCTCGGCTAGCATTTATTTGCAATTATAAATTCAGTAAATTTAGATTTTGTATAATGAAACTAATATGTTATATACAGCTTTTGAAATTATTTGTAATACCTTTCTTATAAATTTGATTTATTAACAACTATCTAATTGGTACTTAAAAAAACCCCAAAGTCACCAAAGAACATTTACTACCTTTAAGGAACAAAGCGTGGAATATTCCAAACCTGTTTTCTCATTATTCATTCATATAGTATTGCAACCTTTCTTGTTGACTTGTTCACAAACCTATAGTAATTTAGCAAATTCAATATAAAAACAAATAATACTCCATATAAAAAAAACAAATATCTTATAACTAAAAATCTCTGACCTGGTTTTTATCTTTTCACATCGACGCTCCCACTAAAATTAATCTTCCCCAATTCGGGATTCCATTCCAATTATAACCCTATTGACCAGCACCATTAAATCATATACCCCAATTTATTCCAATTCTTAGACCTTCATCGTTCTTGCCCCAGACTTAAACTTGCAGCTTGTTTCACCCCTGTACTTCCAGATTATTATTATTCTTCTTTTCGCCTTTGATATTTAAATTGCATTACTGTATTTTTCTTAACATCAGACCTCTAATTTGTAATTTATTTTCCCCAGACATCAGAATCAGAACCAGAAATCGAAACCCTATTATTTCTATGTCTTAGTTTACAATAAATTCATTAAAAACATACTCACGTTTAAACGGCAATTGTAATCATATTTTCACTTATTTAATTTTCACTCTTATACATATCGCGTACTACTCTGTTTCATGGCAATGCACTTTGGCCTTCATTGAGTTTAAAACTGACTTCCCCATCACGGAGCTTGCTAATATCCTTTCGAATTCCCACTCCAACCGTGGGTGTGATCTAGAACTTGTCGCTGTCCCGGACCAATCAAATAATTTCATTACGAGCCGTTTCTGATGCAATGCTCGATATTTTCCCATAATAACAACCTGCCTGCAGCTGTCTTCGATTGTCAACATATTGTATTTTGATAGATTACCTGCTTTTCTATAAACAACTGATGTAACCCGACTTTATATTTCCATGTTTACATATGTTTCACGCAATTTTTAATCGTTTCCCTTATCACATGGTTAGATCTTTGTACGCATTTATATTAGCTACCTGAAATTCTATTTCTATATCCACATTACTTTAATCGTCTGGAACTCTTCCTCTTAATGCGTGTCTACTTACACTTTATCAAATATACGCGTGCTTCCACTGAAAAATATCCTCATTTGTCTTACCTAAATTAACTCAACTTTATTTACAGGGTATTTAATATTTACTATCTACTTAATGCATTTATTTCACATTCCTACGCCGACTATGCGTCTTCCTAAGTTTACCTGCGTCGCTCAAAATTATCTCTACTCTATATACAGGGTGTTGACTACTCACTATCTACAAACTATGTCTATTTCTTAATTATCCCCTTAAATAAGTGTATTTTTCTGCTGACTATCTTAATTATTCATTCCCAAACTATCTTTGCTATAACGTGACCCTTAAGCAACCCCTTATCACAGCAAATATATATATATATATATATATATATATATATATATATATATATATATATAGTACAGTATTGCCCAAAATAAACAGTACTGAAATTGTAATTGTTTTGTATATTTAAAAAATACATATTATTGACACTTTATTATATGTTCTAAATGTGCACCTCCTCGTACGAGACAGACTTCATAACGATGTTCTAAGTTTCTGGTCATGTTATTGAATAAGGGTTGTCTCAGGGCTGCGAAAAAGACTCTAACGGCATCCTTTAATTCATCGATGGTTTGTGGTGCCCGTTTGAAAACGGCATTTTTAGCCATGCCCCAAATGTATGCGTCTGGAGGTGTGAGGTCTGGAGAATGTGAAGGATAAGGGAAGTCAGTAAATCGTGATATGAATTTGCTTGGAAAATGTGAAATGTTACTTGTTTTTTTTCTAATTGGGTTGTCATAAGGTGTAAAGCCCTTCTTTACTATATTCGCGGTCTAGTCTGGGAATTACCCCATGGGTGAGCAATGAGTTTGGGCGTGGGTATATGGTAGGCTCGACTACAAACGGGAACAAAAAAAGGTAAATGGACGCCACTGCATCTATATAGACAATAAGCAAAACTAAAGTATCCTACAGGAAGACGCAGAAACCTATAGGATATAATGATTATCAAAAAAACTTACAAACCACAATAAACAATACCTCTGGAAACCTCTTGGACCTCTGCTCCAGCTTCCGCGATGTCGGACCTGCAAGAAGATGTCACACAAAAAAATAATATATAAGACACTGTTTGTGCCTCACAATAACAAAATATTTCGATCCTTATAGATCGATTGGCCTGAATTTTAAACCTTAATAACACCTTACCTATGAGAAAATACTCTACTGGAAATTACTTATTCTGTTTCTATTACCTGGTACTGTATCAACTTTTTCCACATTCAAAATTTTGCTGATCTAATTTGAGCAATGTTAAGTTCAATAAGTGAAATAAAAAGACAAAGGTATCAATTCAAAGTTTAATGGAAATATGATTTCTTTTGTTGCAAAAATTACTTGTAACTAAAATTTATTAATCAATATATAATAAGCTTTAAAACTTTCTTAGAGTGTTCCTCTATAATCAAAATTATCAACATTAAGTAAGTTATAGAAGTTTCTGAATATGCTTCTCTACATAGAGAGGTATTAACATTTATAAGTTATTTAATACAGTTTAGGTTCTAAAACATCCATAAAACAGATCTGTTCTGGCTTACAAGATTTTTATCTAAAGAACTTGTTACATAAACAGTTCATATGGTCTAAGCATGAAATTAATAAAAGTCAGTTCAACATATGTTAAAAGCAGCTTAGGTATTCTACTAATCACAACAAATTGCTAGAAAACATCTTTCATCCAAAGGTGGACTTTATACATATTTTATCACTTAACATGTGCATCCTAAATGCACTTTGAATAACAACTTTTAAATCATCTAAAGGTTCAAAAATTTCTCTTATAAAACAATCTAATTCCGAATGAAAAATATTTGACTTATTAAATTTTTAGGTTATACTTTCAAACTAAATTTTACGTAATATATGAGCATAAACACATTTTGCAAACAAACTTGAAATTTACTTTATTTAACGAAAGTTTCCCATGATTTAGAAGAGAGTAAATTAAAGCTTTAACCTTAATTAGCACACGAAACTGATTTTCAGTAAAAAGTTTATAAGTACCTGATAGATTGTGTTTTAGTTCTACAACGGCGATGTTGACGAACGTAATAGATGAATTAAGACGCATAGCATTCCATCTGTTTGATATTCCGAAAGATACAAAACATGCCGGCATTAACCATAATTCCTCGGACAGCTTTAAAACAACTAATTTCACAATACTCGACCAAAATCTAATTCCATTGTTTGGCGTGTTCCTCAAACCTGCTACAGAGATTGAACCAAGTATTAGTTTTAAACACGGCTGATTAATTACACGGTGCTTACCACTAATGGATTTCCTCACAACGTGTTGTAGTTGTTGCCTTAAGTTGACTGGGCGGCTTACACGAGAGCTCTTCGTGAAGCCTCCGCGCGACAACCAAGAAGCCCTACCACTCTCTTAGAGCTATCCTTAGCTCCCACTTACAAGCGGAGTTGACCATTTTCAAAAGCGAAGTCTACGTACCCGCGGTTGCTTGCAAGATGGCCGTGTTCCTTACTTGCCAACGCTCTTAGTCCTCGCGTCATTTTCGCGCAGGCGTTATGTTTAACAATTGCTCTAGCGGACGTCAAAACGCCTGTAGTTTATGTAACTCAAGTTACGTTCAAGGTATTCACGATATCGAGAGTATAGAGTCTCCATTAAATACTCTTTATAGGTAAAAATAATATAAACGGAAAGAGTTGTTCTTCTTTATAGTACATTAAATTAATTAACGATTACACGCTAAATGACAGATTCGCAAAATAATAACAGTTAGAACTGTTTTTCCTTCAGAGATATGAAATGTAACAAAATTTTGTTACACTGCCTCCGATCAAAAAGAAAAAACTTTGAGGTTAATTATATCTTAATATATACATAACCGAGAAGATTTTTATAGACGAAAACTATCGCCTTAACCAAAAGATAAATACAAAAAGAAGCATCCTAACTAATTTAAGTAAGGGCAAAGTAAGTTTGCACTTTGACCTCAGAACCAAAAAGAATTATGAGCGACCTCTTGAATTAAGAAGAGGAAAATGGGGTGCAACTAAATGAGTGTGTAGGTAACTCTGCGTACCACACATCCGTCAGGAGTCAGTATAGGTAAGTCGTAATCGGTAAAAAGTCATAATCGGTAAAAGTCAAAATATTGTAGTCTAACACTCGAGTTGCAACCAAACGGGAACTAAAAACTAACTTACTTTTCAAAATATAACTTGAAATTCAAACAAAAGCTTGACATGAACTATCGCAAAATAACAACAAAAGATTTACTTTCCTACTACTACCCTTGACACGATAACCTTACTAATATTAATAGTAAATCAAAACTCACACCTATATACATAAATATCAATAAAGTTCCAACAATGATTATGTATTTGCTGGTCTCAAAATTCCAGCTCAATACATTCAGCAAAATTTGATTATTACCTCTACCAAAATAAACTGCTCATCAAGCCAACATTCCATACTCATTGTAGCCTACTAATGAATACTTGGCTTCTACAGCTTATAGCTATTCATAGCCCAATCGCTACTCTTTTCTTTGGGACACTCCAGTCTCAAAAAAAAATCCTCAACTCTACTGTGGCCACACCAAACATCTCGAACCAAAGCTACTCAATACTACAACGGCCTCACCAACTAGCTTACTCCGACCTACAACAACAAACAGCACCTACCTTCCTCGCTTACTCTAGTCATAACAACACATGACGCGATCAAAATACGTCCACCAACATGAAGCAACAAATATTTGTTTCGCTCCACTACGGGCTACAGCAACAACACGGGCAAAACAACACTTTTGTCTTTCTCGTCTACTACTACTAAATATTCCATTAGTGCACATTTAAAACAACACTAGTTGAGAAACTTTCAATCTCTACCAGCAACGATATACTGGCAAAAGCCTTCAATTCATCATCACCACTCTATCCCATAACCAAATTTATAATATATCCTTTACGACACAAATACTAAAGACGACCAATCAGTCCTCTGGTACATATTCTGGATCTACGACAGAATAGGGTTTTAGATCCTTGACATACCACCTGCCTGCTTTTGATCCATCTAGATTAATTAGATCGTACACCACATTCGAGCACTTCTTTTTGACTACACTCAAAATAAATTTTGGAGCCAGTTTAGCAGTAAATTTATTAGCCGCGCTCGACAGCACCTTATTGGACCTCCACACTTTACTGCCAACCTCAAAAGAAATGTTCCTCCTCCTTAGATTATATCGATTGCTTGACCTTCGATAAGCCACATGTAGCTTCGCACGAACGTCTTCAAATACTTTAAATATACCTTGGTGGTCTGAAACATATAATGGGCGACTACCAGGAACGATTTCAACATCAGCTTCAGGAATAAATCCACTACCGTAAAATTTACCGGATATGGGGACATGTCGGCCAAAACCAAAAAATTCGGAGTATAACCCGTCGACTCATGCTTAGCAGAATTAATTGCAAATTGAATCTGCGCTAACTCGGTATCCCAGGTATCATGTTCTTCGAGATAGGATCGAATAGCTGTCCCTACCGTCCTATTAATCCTCTCAACAAAATTACATTGTGGCGCATAAACAGCATTATACCATATCTTTTGAATTTCAAACCTATTACATAATGACTTAAAAATTCGACCAGCTAAATTTGAACCATTATCGCAAATAATAAATTGGGGCACACCAAACATTAAAACACTTTCTGTTCTATAAACTGTTCAATTACATGTGACTTTGCACTGCGCAGAGGATGTAGAATTGTATATTTTGAGAACCAATCTCCTACTACCAACAACCATTTAAATCCTAATTTTGAGCGAGGGAATGGACCCATAAGATCTAGCGCGATAATTTGAAATGGAAACTTGGCCTCTTTCTCCTTTCCCATTAAGCCTAAAGGACCTGCATTAGAAGATTTTTGCGCACCACACACTAAACATGCACGACAAAATTTCAACACATCTAAACTCATCTTGGGCCAATAATAATGTTCTTGGACTCTAGCAATTGTCTTCGAGATCCCAAAATGTCCTGCAACTGAGGGGTCATGACACGATCTAATGACTTCTTCACTTTGAACTTTCGGTACTAAATATTTCCACTCTACTACATTTGACAACATAGGCAAATTTGATGGGATAAACTTAAAAACAAAATCGTTCTCAACTTTCCATTGAGGGTAATTTTCAGGCGACGCCAAAATTTTCTTACGTAACGACACATACCAATTTTCTAAATTATCAAGCTTGACCTCTATTAAATTTACAACATGTTTTTCATCCGGAGTTGCACGACTTAGACAGTCAGGGACTACGTTAAACTTTCCTTTCCTGTGTACCAAATCAAACGAATGTTGTCTTAACCTTACAGCCCATCTAGCTAACTTTCCTGTAGGGTTCTGCAAATTACTCAACCAAAGCAACGAAAAATGATCGGTTACGACCGTGAAACGAACTCCTTCAACCCATGGACGGAACTTTTCAATGGCAAAGATTACCGCAAGGCACTCCTTCTCCGTCGTTAAATAATTTCGATCAGCTCGATTAAGGGTTTTGCTGGCATACGATATAACACGTTCTTCTCCACTGATATTCTGAATTAATACGGCACCTAGACCCGTATTACTTGCATCACACTCAATAATAAAGGGAACAGAATAATCTGGCTGCGCCAGAAGTGGTGCAGACACTAAAGCCTCTTTAATCGACACAAAGGAAGCCTCTGCTACTGACGTCCACGTAACGACTTGACCTTTTTTCTTTTCTTGACTAGATCATTGATTGGTGAAACTAAAGATGAAAAGTCTTTAATGAAACGACGGTACCAGCTACACATACCAAGAAATCTCTTAACTTCAGTGGTGGTCTTTGGGCGTGGAAAATTGACCATAGCTGACACCTTATCTGGATCCGTCCTTAAAGAATTTGACCCTACTATATAACCGAGAAACTTGAGTGACTTCTTAAAAACTCGCACTTTTCTAAATTCAACGTTAGATTTGCCTCTCGAATGCGTTCCTTGACTTCGTACAATAACTTTAGGTGTTCTTCAAACGTCGATGAGCACAGAATTATATCATCCAAATAGCAGAAAACGTATGGTTCGAATTTCGGACCGAAAATTGCATCAACTAAACGCTGTTGAGTCTGTGCAGCATTTTTAGACCGAACGGCATCGTCACAAATCTATACTGTCCCGCGAAATAACGCTAAACGCTGTTTTATCTTTCGACGATTCACTAAGAGGGACCTGCCAAAATGACTTTCTCAAATCAAGACTAGAAATATAATTAGCATTACGTAACATCCCTAGGATTCTATCTATATTAGGAAGAGGGTAACTGTCATGGACCGTAACATCGTTCAATGCCCTTCCGTCGAAGCAAAATCTATATTCTTTACTATCTTTTTTCTTAACTAACAACACAGGCGAATTCCATGGACTCTGACAAGGTTCTACTACTTTTAATCGAATCATTTCATCTAACTCCTTATCCAACTCTTTACTAATATAGGGAGACATAACATAGGGTCTTTTCCTGAAGGGTTTTGCATCTCCTGTATCGATATCCATCTCAATCATATTAGTACGCCCTAATTTATCAGCACTAGAAATTTCTCGAAATGAATCTATGGCAGTTTGCGCCTGTGACCTCTGATTAATCAACAAATCATCCAAATTGAGTAAACAGTCACTATATTTTAGGGAACTGATGATGGACCCACATACGGAACACTACTTTCCGCATCGCCTTGCACATGCCACGAATTATTTTTAAAATTTGCTATCAATCCAAATAGCTTAGCAAAGTCACTACCAAATATAAATGCGTGTGGTAAAGATGGCACTACGAGAGCATTAAGAACACGACATTGTTTTCCTACTGAAATGGGCAAATCTACGATTCCTTCGACTGGTTTCAAAGCTCCATCCGCTGTAAAAATACCTTGTTTCTGTGACCTGAAAATTTTTAACTCTAACCTATTGATTAAAGGAATAGCAAGAGACCCAACTACCGATGTAGTACATCCTGAATCCAAAAGACCAGTGACATCTATATCAAATAATTTAACCATCACATATGGCCGATTATCACCAGATTTTTCAACAAATAACGAATCAGTTTTGGGCTGAGGGTTAGTACGACAAAATTTTTACTACTTTTAACCATTCAGACCACTCTTTTTACAAAAATGATTCTTCTGTTCACAAACCATAACTGCCGCCTTTTGAGAAGGAATGGAATGCCGGCCGCGCAACATCCATCTCCTCACTCGTTTTTTGAACATGCTGGACACCTATCATGCGTAACTCCTTTATGACCGCAACCGTAGCAAAAAATTCTTTTTGGGAATCTACAATACCGAAATGAATGACCATGTCGCGAACAATTCCAACACCCTGAAATAATTTTCGTTGGACCTGAAGAACTAGCATGGGTAGGTACTGGAAAAGTTTTATTATTACTTATAGTCTGAACTTGTGGAGCACACGTTTTTTGTTTATCAACACGAGCTTCTGATGTAGAAGAATCTTTCAAATAAATAGGGTATTTACTCTTTACTGACGAATTAGCACTATTATGAAATTTAGCGGAGCTAGTCGACTGACTGAAAACTGATTTTTGTTTCAACATCATGGCCTCTTCCAATTTTTTGCATAATTTTATTAACGTAGCTGTATCCTCAATATCTGAAAGAGCAAGTTGCGATATGAATTCTGGTAATAAATTTTTCCTGAGTATCCTCACTTTTGTAATCTCTGCTGGGGTATGGGGTAGTCTACTAAATAAACTTTCTACATGAGCAACGAATAGAACAATTGGTTCATCCCTCTTTTGACGACGATTTTTTATTGTCTCCCAGATCTCTTCCTCTGAATGAGCGGGTAAAAAATCTTCTTTCAACCTACTCTCAAGGGCTTCCCAATCTTTTACGGAATCTCTAATACTCCTAAACCACACTAAAGCATTTCCGACGAACAATTCGACAGACGACTCAAACAAGTCTTTATATGATACTTTACGTGAATGTGCCAACTCCTTTATCCTATCCAAAAAGAAATACAGCTGCTTGGGGTCTCCTGAAAATTTAACTGACCAAGAGCCAACAGGGATCGGTGGTGTAAAATATGGAAACGTATGCATAGGTGCAGCTACTGCTAACGAAGTTGTGTGACTTGCATCACTTGCACTGCTTGACCCTGGGCTCGGCTTCACCTTCTCGTACAATTCAGCTTCGACAGTAAGGATGGTTGCTAACAATTCCTTTTAGATAGTTCAGCTTCTTTTCAGTTTGTCAGACGGGAGTCTCATACGTTTAACTCGACACGATACATGGACAAGCCTAGAAAGTACTCTTTTAAAGATAGAATCTCCCGAATCACCTTCAAATTCTAACACCAAATGTTTTATTGAATCGATGGTAGCATTTATCTCTCTACATTCTTCCTCAAATTCTACCCTGTATACTGACAGATCTACTAAACAATCAGGTTTCCCTACTTCTTTCGCCAACAATCTACCTAGAATTTTTCTCTTTTCCATAACCGGCCTGGCACTTTCTATTCCACGGATTTTTAATTCATATTCCAGCTCTTCTTTGAGTAAATGAACAATTTGAAATGTTTCAGCCATTTTTTAAAAATTTATTTTGACAACCTAAAGTTATTTTATTTCTTGACCAACTCAATATGACAAAAAAAATTCTTTAATGCGAATCAAACCTGTTGTGACATTCAAATAACTAATGCATAAAAGACTTGAGGTTCCAGACACGATATAAATCCTATGAAAATTTATAACCAAATTAATTTTGAGTTTACCAACTAAACCAACACATTAAGGGATATTGAAATAACTAATTTTTATAAATCAAACATCAACGAAATCGAGCCTCACACGTTGTGCGCCAGTGAAATGTTACTTGTTTTTTTTCTAATTGGGTTGTCATAAGGTGTAAAGCCCTTCTTTACTATATTCGCGGTCTAGTCTGGTAATTACCCCATGGGTGAGCAATGAGTTTGGGCATGGGTATATGGTAGGCTCGACTACAAACGGGAACAAAAAAAGGTAAATGGACGCCACTGCATCTATATAGACAATAAGCAAAACTAAAGTATCCTACAGGAAGACGCAGAAACCTATAGGATATAATGATTATCAAAAAAACTTACAAACCACAATAAACAATACCTCTGGAAACCTTTTGGACCTCTGCTCCAGCTTCCGCGATGTCGGACCTGCAAGAAGATGTCACACAAAAAAATAATATATAAGACACTGTTTGTGCCTCACAATAACAAAATATTTCGATCCTTATAGATCGATTGGCCTGAATTTAAAACCTTAATAACACCTTACCTATGAGAAAATACTCTACTGGAAATTACTTATTCTGTTTCTATTACCTGGTACTGTATCAACTTTTTCCACATTCAAAATTTTGCTGATCTAATTTGAGCAATGTTAAGTTCAATAAGTGAAATAAAAGACAAAGGTATCAATTCAAAGTTTAATGGAAATATGATTATCTTTTGTTGCAAAAATTACTTGTAACTAAAATTTATTAATCAATATATAATAAGCTTTAAAACTTTCTTAGAGTGTTCCTCTATAATCAAAATTATCAACATTAAGTAAGTTATAGAAGTTTCTGAATATGCTTCTCTACATAGAGAGGTATTAACATTTATAAGTTATTTAATACAGTTTAGGTTCTAAAACATCCATAAAACAGATCTGTTCTGGCTTACAAGATTTTTATCTAAAGAACTTGTTACATAAACAGTTCATATGGTCTAAGCATGAAATTAATAAAAGTCAGTTCAACATATGTTAAAAGCAGCTTAGGTATTCTACTAATCACAACAAATTGCTAGAAAACATCTTTCATCCAAAGGTGGACTTTATACATATTTTATCACTTAACATGTGCATCCTAAATGCACTTTGAATAACAACTTTTAAATCATCTAAAGGTTCAAAAATTTCTCTTATAAAACAATCTAATTCCGAATGAAAATATTTGACTTATTAAATTTTTAGGTTATACTTTCAAACTAAATTTTACGTAATATATGAGCATAAACACATTTTGCAAACAAACTTGAAATTTACTTTATTTAACGAAAGTTTCCCATGATTTAGAAGAGAGTAAATTAAAGCTTTAACCTTAATTAGCACACGAAACTGATTTTCAGTAAAAGTTTATAAGTACCTGATAGATTGTGTTTTAGTTCTACAACGGCGATGTTGACGAACGTAATAGATGAATTAAGACGCATAGCATTCCATCTGCTTGATATTCCGAAAGATACAAAACATGCCGGCATTAACCATAATTCCTCGGACAGCTTTAAAACAACTAATTTCACAATACTCGACCAAAATCTAATTCCATTGTTTAGCGTGTTCCTCAAACCTGCTAAAGAGATTGAACCAAGTATTAGTTTTAAACACGGCTGATTAATTACACGGTGCTTACCACTAATGGATTTCCTCACAACGTGTTGTAGTTGTTGCCTTAAGTTGACTGGGCGGCTTACACGAGAGCTCTTCGTGAAGCCTCCGCGCGACAACCAAGAAGCCCTACCACTCTCTTAGAGCTATCCTTAGCTCCCACTTACAAGCGGAGGTTGACCATTTTCAAAAGCGAAGTCTACGTACCCGCGGTTGCTTGCAAGATGGCCGTGTTCCTTACTTGCCAACGCTCTTAGTCCTCGCGTCATTTTCGCGCAGGCGTTATGTTTAACAATTGCTCTAGCGGACGTCAAAACGCCTGTAGTTTATGTAACTCACGTTACGTTCAAGGTATTCACGATATCGAGGTATAGGAGTCTCCATTAAATACTCTTTATAGGTAAAAATAATATAAACGGAAAGAGTTGTTCTTCTTTATAGTACATTAAATTAATTAACGATTACACGCTAAATGACAGATTCGCAAAATAATAACAGTTAGAACTGTTTTTCCTTCAGAGATATGAAATGTAACAAAAATTTTGTTACAAATGTTCTTGAAGAAATTGACGAATTGCGGCAGCAGTATGGCAAGTTGCCCCGTCCTGCTGAAAAAATTGGTTTCGAAATGCCACGTTACGTGCACGACAGAATTGACGTAGATCAGGGATAAATCGTGTTAAAATTTGTCTGTACCTCTGTTGATTAAGTGTGACTTGCCTACCATTCTCTTCGATAAAGTACGGACCAATGATTCCGTGTCCGGAAACAGCACACCAGACACTCACTTTTTCACTATGTAAAGGAACCTCTTGAACCTCATCGGGTCTGGCAAAGCCCAGAAATCGATTTGTGCGACGATTCACATAGCCTGACAAGTGAAAATGTGCTTCGTCGGAAAACCAAACATTTTTCAAAAATTCAGGATTTTCATACTGTAACGCGAGAATTCTGGCGCAATATTCCACTCTACTGCGATAATCCCGAGGATGTAGTTGTTGATGTACCTGAATCACATACGAAAATGTACCCAGCTCCTTCAGGATTCTTTGAAAGGAAGTTCTTTTTAAATCAAGTTGTAACGCTGTCCTTGCCTGGCTGACTTTCGGATTTTCTAAGATTTGCTCAAAAACACGTTCATGGTTATTGTTGTTGTTAACTGTCCTGGGACGCCCCGAGTTTCCTTTTCGTTGGCACAATACACTACCTGTATTTCTAAACTTTTCAATAACCTTCAAAATTACAGCATTACTTGGAGAACGTTTATTAAACCTTTGTGTGAATTGATCAGACACGTATAGCAAACTTGCACCATTATGTCGGCCGATTCCGTATGAACGAAAATAATGCTCTACCAGGAACACTTTCTCCTCTGTACTTAACACCATTTTTAACAATTAGGCCCTACTAATTACTTGTTTGAGGTTTACTTGACAGGTCTATACTAGCTAACTTGAGTGTGACAGCGCACGCATAAAAACACCGCCAACTTAGTTTCAGTACTGTTTATTTCGGGCAACACTGTAGTTTGCATTTTTGTAGTGTTACTATTAAAACAATTGATGCACGATGGCTAACGACCAAGAACAATTTTACCAAATTTTGACGAGTTTTCTATCCACAGATAATTCAATAAGATCACAGGCAGAGGAAGCTTATAATACCTTAAGCATTGAAGGAAAAGTTACTCATCTTCTACATGCAATACACAACTCAACTCTTAACGATGATGCTCGTCAAATGTCTGCTGTTCTACTTCGCCGTTTGTTCTCTAACGAATTTATGGAATTTTATCCAAAATTATCACCCGAAAGTCAGACTCAGTTAAAAGAACAAATTTTACTAGCAGTACAACAAGAACAATCGGTGCAGTTAAGGCATAAAATATGTGACGTTGCCGCTGAAGTAGCAAGAAACTTACTTGACGACGATGGAAACAATCAATGGCCAGAATTTCTTCAGTATCTGTTCCACTGTGCAAATTCTCCTACTACGGTGTTGAAAGAAGCTGCATTACAAATGTTTACCTCGGTTCCCGGAGTGTTTGGTAATCAACAATCAAATTATTTAGTACCCATTATACTTGAACTAATGTCAGATTTAGATGAAGAAGACGATTGGACAAAAGCCGATGAAATTTTGGATGAAGATAATGATAGTAATAATGTTGTAGCAGATGCCGCACTTGATCGTTTAGCTTGTGGATTAGGCGGAAAATAATACTACCTCTGGTAATGCAAAGTATACCAGGCATGTTATCTAGTACAAATTGGAAACAACGGCATGCTGCTTTAATGGCTATGGGTGCAATTGGTGAAGGATGCCAGAAGAATATGGAAAACATGCTTCCACAATTAATGAACGGTGTTCCTCAAGTTATGGATGGGATTTTGAGGTTCTTACAAGATCCACATCCAAGGGTACGTTATGCTGCCTGTAATGCTATCGGTCAGATGGCTTCTGATTTTGCACCTGTATTCGAAAAGAAATTTCATGATCATGTAGTTCCAGGATTACTTATGGTTTTAGATGATAATTCTAACCCACGAGTACAAGCACATGCAGGAGCTGCCTTAGTAAACTTTTCTGAAGACTGTCCAAAGCATATTTTAACAGGCTACCTTGATAGTTTAATGTCTAAACTGGAAGGCATTCTTACAGCTAAATTTAAAGAACTTGTTGAAAAGGGTACAAAATTAGTGTTAGAACAAGTAGTAACTACTATAGCTAGTGTAGCTGATACTGCTGAAAAGGAATTTATTGCTTATTACGATTGACTAATGCCATGTCTAAAATATATTATACAAAATGCCAACAAAACTGAATTGAAGTTGCTAAGAGGTAAAGCAATCGAATGTGTATCGTTGATTGGCTTAGCTGTTGGTCCTGAAAAATTCTTGAATGATGCTAGTGAAGTTATGGATATGCTTTTGAAAACCCATGGTGAAGGAGGAGACGAATTACCAGATGATGACCCTCAAACTAGTTACCTTATTTCTGCATGGTCAAGAATTTGCAAGGTTATGGGTAGACAGTTTGAACAATATTTACCTTTAGTAATGGGACCAGTAATGCGTACTGCTGCAATGAAACCTGAAGTAGCTTTATTAGACAATGACGATATGCAGGAGGTAGAAAATGATGTAGATTGGCAATTTGTTTCACTTGGAGAGAACTTTGGAGAACTTTGGTATACGAACTGCTGGTTTAGAAGACAAAGCAGCTGCTTGTACAATGTTGGTATGTTATGCACGAGAACTTAAGGAAGGATTTGCAGATTATATTGAAGATGTTGTTAAGCTTATGGTTCCGATGTTAAAATTCTATTTTCATGATGGAATTCGATCAGCAGCTGCAGAATCTATGCCTTATTTATTAGAATGCGCTACAATTAAAGGTCCCCAGAACCCGAGATTGAAGTACTTTATGAACTGCTCCCGTCATTGGAAAAGTGTATCGAAGTATTAGGTGTTGAATGTTTAGATGAAGCATCTATGACTGAGCTGTTACGAATTTGTGATAAGCTGATGCAAGAACATTTCGAAAGAGCTACAAATCGTCGTAAAAAGTGCTTAGATGAAGATTATGATGAAATTGTGGAGGAACAACTGGAAGATGAAGAATCAGATGATGTTTACGTATTATTGAAAATAGCCGATGTTATGCATGCCTTACTTTCAACATACAGAGAGGATTTCTTCAGTATTTTGATCAAATTGCACTCCACTTTATAAGACTTTTAGATCTATCACGTCCTTGGACTGACCACCAGTGGGGAATCTGTATTTTCGATGATGTTATAGAATTTATGAGTAGTGCTTGTTCAAAATATAAACACGTATTTATGCAACCACTTACAATGTATGTCAAAGATAAAAGTCCAGAAGTTCGACAGGCAGCTGCATATGGATGGGGCGTTCTTGCCCAATTTGCAGATGAACAATTTATAAAAGAACTATCAAATATTGTTCCACATTTAGTGGAAGTAATTAATGATGCTGAATCACGGGAGTCACGCAACGTAAATGCAACAGAGAATATTATTTCAGCCATTACAAAAATTATGAAATATAAACCTGCAGCCATTCATTTAGATGAAATACTTCCTGTTTGGTTGAGCTGGTTGCCTGTAGTAGAGGATACTGTTGAAGCGCCACATGTTTATGGATTATTATGCGATTTAACAGAACAAAATCATCCAGTGCTATTAGGTCCTGGAAACTCAAATATTCCAAAAATCTTGAGTATAATAGCAGAAGCGTTCTTTAGAAATGTCACAGATACAAATTCCCCCGAAGGTTATAGAATGATAAATATTCTAAAGCAAGTACAAACAAACGAAACATTATTCCAAAATGTGGTATCGACTTTCCGGCCAGAACTTCAGCTAGCCATCCATGCAGCCGTGCATGCTCCACCTCCAACAACTGTTAGTTAATACTAAACATATTGTGATTGTTTTTAATATATATATATATATATATATATATATATATATATATATATATATATATTAGTCTTAATGTTAGAAAACATCAAGCTTGTTTACAAAATGAAAATATGGAAAAAATTCGGGGCTGTAGCTAGTCATTAACTACAATGATAATTAACTGTTATGTATCTGTGTTTCTTATAATTGGTAAAGCAGTAGAATCTGCAAGAATTCGGCCACCTTCAACTGGTGAATAATAACAAGACATTTCATCAAATTCACTCTGTGTAGCATGAGGGGCCATAGCCATATAAAGTGCATAATGTTCAGCTTCAGTTAAATCTATATTCATATTCAAATCATCATTTGCATTTAAGTCAATTTTATTATTATTTGTTATGGCGTCTTGAGCTTCACTATCATTGTGGGTAATAATCCTAACAGTGTTTTCAGTACTAATCGGATAATTGATATTAATATCAGATTTTGAATTAGGTAATGAATTTCTTTTTAAAGTGTCAAGTGACTGAGCTTTTTCCCGTTTGTTTTTATTAAATAACTTTGAAAAAAACCCTTTCTTCTTAGGATTTGGAAGAGTAGAGCATGGTGTTGGAGGTAAATCTTTTACTGGTAAAAATTCATTTTGAACCCGTGGCTGTACCGATAAAGAAGCAGATCGATTACGTAGTGCAGGAGGTTCTTCAGTGGTGGAGGTTATATCTGGCACGTAAGGGTCACATATGTCAGTAACTTTTTTAACACGCTTAGGCGGTAATGGAGGTAACTTTTCTACTTCACTTTCACGTTTTAAAGGAGTTGATACATCAATTACAGGACTTGTAGGATTTATAACAGCTATATCTTCATATTTATCTTTGTCTGTATCAATAATTCGGATAGCAAGTGGATTATTAAATGCAAGCTGTAAACTGGAATATGTTCGAGAATCATCAAATTCAGTTTCTATTGGAACTTTTTCAGAATTAATGTTTGAAAGAGTACGAGACTCAGAATAGATTTCATCTAGTTCCGCTACCTGATTGATAATTTCATTTAAACATCTATCATCACCATTATTGTTTGGTTCTTGATGTTTTCCAATTTCTGAATAATCACACCACTCAACTGTTTGGTCAGACTTTGAATCAGGCTTTGCTGTTTCGACTTCAACTATTTGGGAGCTAGCAACCACACTTTTACCGTTACTTAGATGCCGTTTAGCAACAAGTCTAGGATCATTTGCCAATATACTACTAAATAGATTATAATTTCCCTTTTTAGAAAGGTTACGCCGAAATGACCAAAATGCTGGCCTACCTGAATCAAGTGGAAGGTATTCAAAAGGTAATGGTTCACTTGTTGCACCATCGGAGGGCCTCAGCAACTGTATTGACACTTTCACAGGTTCGGTAACTTCTAACGTTTTGTAACGAGGTGCCCTGAACCAAATGGCTGTTTGTTTGTGTACTTGTGAGGGTTGAAATTCTCCTTCAGCTTCCCATACAGTTTGGCCATTATGCTCTTCAAAAAATCTAATTTTAATATCTTCTTTTGCAACCTGCAAATAAAAATGGTAACATATTATCACAAAATAATAATAACTAACCTTTTCACATAAAAGTATGATATCTTTCCTTCCACCATCTACAGTACTAACACAGTCTGATAGCTTAACAATAATTAAATCACACATAGCCTTTTTATCATAAATGGGTTCACTTACAACAGGTGTAAGTTGTACACTAAATTTTCCACGTTGTTCGCCTTCTAAGAAAACTTGAAAGCATAATCGAACTGCATTCAAATCTATCGATGTAGGTTGATTACGATGAGCAAATCCAGCTAAGTACAAATGTAATACTCAAACAAAAATAAGTTAAAAGTACTTACTTCTGAAGGAATCTACTCTAATTTCTTCTCTGACCTTTAGGGCTGCTTCAATGTCTTTCTTTTTAACACATTGTATTCCAAAATTCGAAAATGTTACAGACGTAGTTTCTGGAGACACCTCTAATGTGCACACTCCCTTTTTGCAGCCTTCTCTTCCAACCAAATTGTGGGGATGAGGCCTAAAAAATAATTCTTTTGAATGAATGTATATCTATATACAGAAATTGCTTCATGGTGTATACATAAACAAAATATTATCCAATCTATATTTTAAGCAAAAGCACTGACATATTCACAATTTTTCAAATGTGACAACCATAATAGCTATGACCAAACAAAATATAAAAACAGAAACAGCACAAAAGGTATTGGCCAAATTTATACAACACTACACCACAGGAAATATAAATTTATTAAACACTGCACTTTAATATAAGAAGGTAATACTATTTTGAATACACTTTGTGAAGAATGTTTAGAAATTAAAACAGGACAAACTAATTGAAGTAGGCTGGAAAATAGATTTGAAAGGATAGATAAAAATATTTTTGAAAAGTCAATTATTTGTCAATTTATTATGTTTAATCTTGCTAAAATATCTTTGTTCACTTTAAAAAGAGAGGCAACTGTAAGTAATTTAGAGTTTGCATATTTGTGGTAAAAGTTATATTTTAGGTATTTGGAGGGCTGATGATGGATCTTTTTGTTTTTCGCCCATGCAGCAGAAGGAAATGCTCGCCGCAGGATTAGGTTTACCTTTAAAATAAACGAATTTCATATTAGTTTTTTAAATAAAAAATTAAAAAATTAAATACTAACCAACTTCGAATGCTCCTAGGTAGTGCAAGCAAAGGCATTCCTGTTTATTCAGCTCCTCGATATCTTTGTCGCTAATTACATCCACATTCTCTGCGGAAGGAACACAACGCATTCTTCTAATTCGACGAGAATGATGCGAGAATTTTTTTTTTACTGAAGAGACTTGATGCTCAAAACCTGATAAGGGCGCTGTAGCTCGAGATCCTTAACTCTTACGGTCTTTTTCTTATCGATTCGGCTTACTGAATTTATTTTTTTAATTATGTCCATGTTATTTCTAATTACGAATATAATTACATCATCATCATTAGGTCTTCAGTCCTAGAACTGGTTAGACGCGTACCATCATTGTTCCCTATTCTGAACTAACCTACAGATTTTCCTGAAATATGCACAGTTTGCATCTATAACTGTCTGATCTAGGTCTACATCTACCTCTTTTTTCCTATCTCTGCTTGTAATGTATCACATACTATTCCCCAAAAATGCCTTAGAACGTATTCCGCCCTACTATTTCTCTTTTTCCCCAGATATCCTTGTTCCCCTACTATTTCTGTAACTTATTTGTTATTATCTTTGTCTGTCCATGCTATCGTCCTCATACATCTAAAGCACAGCATTTCAAAAGGCTGCTACGGTTTTTCTGTCTGCGTTTCAGACTTCCCGTATTTCATAGGCATACTGTGCTGTGCTCCACACATATGCTTTCAACAATTTTCTTCTTATTCTATGTTTGTTGTCTTTCCTCATAGGCGCTGTTCTTTCTTGTTAGATGCAGTTCGATCACTTTCTATTGTTTTACAGTTATATGCCCTATTTCTCCGACCTTCAATGGTTGTGAAGGGAGGTAAGCAGCCTGTGGCTGCCAAGTTCCCCCAACACTTAACCATTTGGCGATTTAATATATTTTCCAATTTATCTTTTCGCACAGTCAACATTAGTTGCAGGTATTTCGCAACCAACAACTAGTTGTTTATACTAATCATCAGATTTATCTGCACTTATTTTTTCGTCATTAGGTTTTCCATCTCAAAACTGGTTGGACACGTACCTGCACTTATTTATATTCTGAGCTAGCCTACATAGTTCCCTGAAATTCTCACACAGCATGTGTATTCAGGTTAATCTTCTTTGGGAATTAAACCACTCATAGTTTTTAAAATCAACTTTATTTACGTTTCGATCCATGACCTAGGATTGTTGTCAAAATAATAATAAAAACTTCAAGTTTGACATTTACGACATAAATTGAAGGTGACTTTGATTTATTGATGTTTCAAATATTTGGTTTGAGTATATTAAGCAAAAATTTTAAAGTTTAACAGAATGATTGCCTTCAATTTGTGTTGCGACCTGGGATCGGCTTTCTTTAGGTAGTCAATACGCTTAACGTGAAATCAGCTGATTAGTTTTATTGGTGAATTTTATATAAATTCAATAACTTGGAATTGGAAAACATTTTTAACATGTTTCTATTTATACAATTGAGAGGATGGTTATTAAATAAGTGTGCGATTGCATTATTGAAAGGCTTAAGTAGTCGTTTTTTTATATTTATTTTGAGGGCGAAAATTCATTATGATTTAAGTTACCTCTTTGGTAGATTTTAACATGGTTCTGAGGCGACTCTATGGCGGGTTTACACTTGTCAGATACCAATGTTGTTCTATGAAGATTGTATATGGATCTGAGGCGACCCTATGGCGGGTTTACACTTGTCAGATACCAATACTGTTCAACGGAGATTGTATATGGTTTTGAGGTAACCTTATTGTGGATTTATACTTGTCAGATACCAATGCTGTTTTACAAGGATTGTTAATGTGCTTATTTTTATGTAATTAGTTATTTTATATATAAATAGAAATCATGTATGTAGGCTGTATTTCATGTTAATATTGCAAGGAAAACCCAGGAAAAACTTGCAATGCTACCTAGATATTGTGGGCATTTGATTTTCATTTGTTATTTCTTTTAGTAATGGAATCCATTGTTTACTGAAAGTCACGGATTCGTTTGCAACTCAGTTATTTTTATGTAAGGTTATATAAGCAGCTTCTTTGATTTTGCGTTTTGGTGGTTTTCTTCTTTTCTTCTTTTCAGGAGTATGTGTATTCAGCTCGTTCCCTTTCTATTGTTTTCTAATTTTATACCCTATTTTACCGAGATTCAGCGAAGGAGGTTAAGCAACCTGTGGCTACCAAGATCCCCCAACACTTAGACATTTGCCAAAATAATGGTTTTCCAGTAAATCCTTTCACACACTTAACATTATTCGAGAATATTGCCCAACCAATTCTTGTAGTTACTTATAATAATCATCATGTTTAAGCACAGTTACCTTTTCGTCATTAGTTTATCCATCTTGGGATTGGTTGGATGCGTACCTCCATTGATTTTTATTCTGGGCTAGCCTACGCATCTCCCTGAAACCTCTACAGCCTACATCTTTTACTATCTGTGTGCAGTAGTCTAATCTAGGCCTGCCTCTTCTTCTCTTTTTTCCTATCTCTGTTTCTAATATATTCCGCACTATTTCCTCATGCCGTAGTATGTGGCCTATCATCCTATCTCTCCTATTTTTTACCGTTTTCCACATATTTCTTTCTTCCCCTACCATTTTTAGTACCTCTTCGTTCTTAACTTTGTCTGTCCATGATATCTTCATCATACGCCTGTAACACCACATTTCAAAGGCTTCTACCTTTTTCTTGTCCGCTTCTCCTACTGTCCAGGCTTCACATCCGTACAGTGCTGTGCTCCACACATATGTTTTAAGCAATCTTTTCCTTGTTTCTATGTTTGTGGTCTTTGAGCACAGTAGTTGCTTTTTCTTGTTAAATGTAGCACGACCTTGTGCTAATCTTTGTTTTATATCTTTTGTGCTTTTCCCATCTTGCGTTATTTGGCTTCCTAGGTAGCAGAAATCCTTAACCTCTTGTAAGTTCGTGTTAAATACTTGTATTCTTGTTTTGATTTATTTTCCCACCTTTGCAAACTAGAACTTTAGTTTTAGTTTTGTTAATTTTCATACCGTATCTCTCTGTTAGAACCGTTTCCATTTCATTAAGAGCAGCTTCTAACTCTTCCTTGCTAGACGCTAATACCGCTATATCATCTGCAAATCTAAGCATATCAATTTTTTGTCTTTGCATAGTAATTCCAAATGTCTTCCTGCATTTGACAGTATTCATTGCTTCTTCTATGTACAAGTTAAAAATCAATGGGGATAGGGCACATCCCTGTCTCACCCCTTTCCTAATGTTTACTTCTCTACGTTCCTGATCTAATTCTATTACTGCTGTTTGCTCTTTGTATAAGCTATGTACTATTCGTCTATCCCTATAACTCATTCCAATCTTTTGAGTATTTCAAACATTTTTTCCAATTTACATTGTCGAATGCTTTTTCCTGATCTTCATACCCTATATTCATGATTTCCTCTTTTTCTATTGTTTTCTACATTATCACTCTATGAGCTAAAATAGCCTCCCGTGTTCCCCTGTTTCGCCTAAACCCAAATTGGTCTTCTCTAGTATTTCTTCAGCTTGTTTTCCATTCGTCTTTGCACAATTCTAGTTAATATTTTTGACACGTGTGCTGTCAAACTTATTGTTCGAAAATTTTCACATCTATCCGCGCCTTTCTTTTTTGGTATAGTTACTATGATGCTACGTTTGAAATCTTTGGGTATCTCGCCTGTCTCATACATATAGCTTACAAGTTGGAAGAGACGTTGTGTTACTGCTTGTCCAGCGGCTTTTAGAGTTTCTGCTTGCACCTTATCTGTACCCGGCGCCTTACCATTTTTCAGACTCTTTAATGCTAATTCAAACTCGTCTCTAAGTATAGGATATCCCAAGTCATCATTTTCAATGTCTGATTCCTGTTCTAATGCAGTTAGTTCCTCTCCTGCATATAAATTCCCTATATATTCTTGCCATCTACTCACTTTATCTACGTTTTCTATAATTACGTTTCCTTGTGCGTCCCTTATATTTTTGCTATACGGTTTTATATCCCTAAAATTCATTCTAATTAATTTGTATGCTTCGTCTGTCTTTCCTATTTCCATCTTAGTTTGTACCTCTTTGCATTTTTCATCAATCCATTGTGCTTTAGCTTTCCTGCATTTTCGAATAATTTCCCATTTTATGGCTTTGTATCTCTGTTTTCCTGTTTCGTCTGATTTATTTTTGTATTTTCGTCTTTCTTCTATTAAATTCACGATATTCTTTGTTATCTATGGTTTCTTATTTTCTTTTTGTGTATACCCCAAAATATCTCTGGCCGCCATGTCTAGGCTGGATTTAATTTTATTCCATTCTGTTTCTACTTCCTTAGTTTCAAATATTTTCCCGATATCATTCAGCAATTCATTTGACTTTTTTTCGAATCTTACTTGAATATCTTTATCTTTTAGTTTCTCTAAGTCCAAGTGCCTTTTTCCGTTCCTTTTTTTCAGATTTTTAAATTTAAGTGCGTCCTTCATAATTACGATGTTGTGGTCAGTATCTATATCTGCTTCTGGGTAGCTTCTACAGTCTTTTACTTGATTCCTAAACCGTTGTCTAACAAGAATGTAATCTATTTGATATCTTCCTATATCTCCTGGCATCTTCCACGTATATCGTCTTCTAGCATGATGTTGAAATAATGTGTTTGTGATGATTAAATTGTTCTTGTCGCAAAATTCTACCAGCCTATTTTCCCTGTCGTTTCTCGTGCCTAAACCAAATAAACCTACTACCGCTCCTTCCCTACCCTCACCTACCACAGCATTAAAATCCCCCGTAATTATTAAATTTTCATGTCCTTTTACGTATCTTAATATGTCTTCGATATCTTTGTAGATGGCTTTTACCTCTTCGTCACTGTAGATAGAGGTGGCATGTATACTTGTATTATTACTGTGTTTACCGGTTTAGATTCTAATCTAACCATGAGTACTCTTTCGTTCTTTTGTAAGTAATTTTCTACACAGTATCCTATCTTTTTCCGCATAACTATCCCCACACCCATATTTCCGTCCTCTGCTCCTGTATGAATTACCCTGAAGTCTCCACTCCAAAATCCCCGCCTCTGGCCACCGAACTTCGCTGATCCCTACTATGTCTAGTGATAACCTATTCATTTCGATTTTTAGGTTCTCTAGCTTACCTACTTGCTTCATACTTCTAACATTCCACGCTCCGACTCGCAGAATGTTCCCGACTCTTATTTTTAACTTTTCGATCGCATCCTCCGAAGTAGTCACCTCCCGGAGATCCGAATGGGGGACTATTTTAACTTCGGAATCTTTTACCCCAGAGAATGCCATCATGTTTGTTACAATTTAAGTACGCTGTGTACTTGGGAGGTAATGTGGTGGTTTCCCGTTGCCTTCCACATCGCGGTAGTGTGTCTTAGACTGCCATACCGACCCCTATGGTCTCTGTCAATCTAAGTACCGAAACAGCCGCTGCCCTCTTTCGGGGACCTGTCTTAGTCTGGTTCCTCACTAACGACCCTACTACTTTGGTTGGACCTGTAGTTTGGCTCTTTAGCTCATTAGAACACGCAAGCCATTTCACCTGTTCTAGTAATTTAGAACTTCGGCAAGGTGCAGGTCCATTCGAAATGGATAATTACATAAAGTTAAAAAATATATTTAAAATTATTACCTGTTTTAATGCAGGCCGCACGATGAAAACACGTTGACGATTCTCTCAAACTTATTTTACAAGATAAAAAGCCTTACAAGTGATCCTCTATTTATATCACGCTGAATGACATACAATTTATTACGCATCTGATTACCGCTCCCAAGCACATACACGATTAAGACATTAATAATAGCAATTAATTAGAATCAAATAGCATTGCCCTTGTCTGGACAAAAAAAGCTCATTAAATTAAAACGATATCTTTTATTAGGCGGATATTGAAATCACATAAAAATTAATGATGCATATTTTTATTCAAAGATGTAGTTAAGCAATTTTCCCTGCCTTGTTATTGATAATGAATATAAAAATTTCAATCGTCTATTATTTCGAGGATCTATAAACCCATATTTGTTAAAAATAATGGACTCCTATATATTTAATGATTCAAAACGATGTGTACTGAAATTAAAATATTCAATAATCATTTACATATAAAGGCTATTAAAAATTAATTCAAATAGATCACGTACAATGTTGCAAATTTTTTCAGTCGAAACAAATTAATTGATTATATATATATATTTCGTACACATATTACAATATATCTATTCATCGGGGGGAGCTTTTTTGATCTGTATAATTACTAACAGATATTTTTAAGCATACTAAAACTTAATCACGATAATGAGGCCATCAAGTACAGTATTTCTTTACGCGTTCAAAGAAGCTATCTTTTGTGCATACAATGTTTTAATCAAAAGCGAGCCCCCGACTTTAATAATAAAAATAATTATAGACACACACTTGACCTTTTATATTGAACTACTGCTTCATACAATGTATACTATACGAATTTACGAGAAGACTTTTTATTTCTCAGCAAAAATACAATTCCGTCATCGTCTATGCTTTGATTCATATATGTATACGAATTAAGGAAAGGACTTTTTTATTTTCAATACACACGTCATAAACCATTTATACTGAACAATTCCATTACTGAACAATTCAATATACACCTTTATATTTTTTCATTAAAAAACGCGATGCAAACGCAGCACGCTATTTTTTTTTATCGACACCTGTAATAAAAACCTTGCGGTTATTTCCCAGCCTTATTCTCCTTCTTCTACTTCATCATAATTGCCTACGACATATCGAGCGTTACATTTTCAAATTATTAAAAGATTACTTGAAACGTCTTGCACGTGTCCGACCTCTTTTAAGATAATCGTGACCCCGTATTTTTTTGCCAACAATCTGGAATCTCTGCGTTATTTAAATTATTACAAACTCACATACAAAGAAGTCGCCGCCTACACATACTTGACTTTTATATTGAACTCTCATACTTGACCTTTATATCGAACTCTCATAAATAAACGATTCTTATTACCCCAATACGTCCGGGCGGCCCAGACAGACTTCCGTCATCGTCTCTCTCTATGCATTCATTCCTACAATGTATACGAATTAAATAGGACACTTTTCCATTTTTTCGGAGGCAAAAAATACACGCACACGTCATCAAACCATTTATACCCGAACAATTCGATTTCGATATACAACGCATACACCTTTATATTTCCTTTCATAAACTAATCTCACACCCCGACGAACGCGACCACTACGATACCCAAAAACCCATTCTTAAAACAAAAACACATTCGCACAACTTGCGCGGCCCTTACAATATTTTATCTTAGACTAAAACATTGACACACACGCTCACCATGCACCAAAAACACACGCCTACACGTACACATAATAATACATACCTTTCTTTTCAAAAATAAAACAAACACCTGATCGATATTTACACTTTTATCATAAGGGCGTCGCAACTTCTCCATTAACATCAACCCCCCATACATGCCTACACCAACACACACACGCACACACCTGCACATACATACCCTTAACATGCATACTTTTCTTTTCAATAATACACATGCCCTTCACAAGATTTTACACCTTTTTAAAAAGGGCTGTCGCAAGTTCTCCATAGTTATCCTCAAACCAAACAAATACAAACACACACACACACCTACACATACATAACCTTCACACATACATACTTCTCTTTTCTATAATACACATACCCTTTACAAGATATTTATGACCCTTTAAAAAGGGATGGCTCAGCTTCTCCATAGCATATCTACTAGAGTCTCTCTGTTTTGACAGTTTATAAGTAAGTGGGTGAAATCTCAAACACATACATTGTAATACATGGACTATTCGGACTAGTTTAGACATGAATCTGAGAAGTTTCAGAATGCATTTTTTGTTGGTTTTCAAAGTTAGTCACAGTTACTATGCTGAAATGAACAAGCTAGAGTTACTTGATAAAGGCGAGTACGGTTCTACCTATGCTGATTCTAGGAAACATCGGTCTGCCCCTACAAAAAAGGAAGAAGAATGAAACTTTGTTTCAAAATACTATGGAAATGACTTTAGTTTAGACATGTTTATACAAGTTTAGAAACTTTTGCAATCAGCACAACAAATGTATCTTTGCTATAAGCAGCTGCCAACTATATGAATATACCTATTGCGAATATGTCTAGAGCATGGACTGGAACCTTTTTAAAATATAGTTTTGGTTCCAGTTTCAGTAGCCGGCAACAAAAAAGTAAGGGATTGGTTCGAGGTCTTATTTTATGCTATTTAAGTACTGGTTCCAGAATTGTTAGGTTTTGTTTGGTTTTATGGCACACGAAAAAGTAAGCTTAGTTTAACTTTTGAAAAAAAACTGAAAAATGTCCGTTCCCTATATAAGTTTTTGAGTTCCTGTCCCAGTCCCTGGTTTGTAGTTGATGCTGCAAAAACTGATTACAATATAACTCGAATAATTAATAAATCTAGAGTCAATATCGTACACATAAATTTGTTTTACTTTTTTTTTAATTTCAATTAATTAAAAACTAGATGGCATAGTGCACCAGTTTTTGAAAATGTTGCTCGGCAGAGTACGCCTTAAGTATTGGGCATTTATTGACCAATATTTGGATTTGAAAAATAATTCTGAATATGAAAAAAGCTGCAAAGACGATTTACTTTCTGTACAGATTATCAAAATTTCTTACAGTATTTACTAGATGCTTAGTTGCAAGACAATAGTTGCACTTCATTTTGAATTTACCGTTCTACCTAAACAAATTTGATGTGTCAAGACTGCAGAAATTACAAAACAAGTGTGCATATTATATTAAAGTGTAATGGAAACACGCATATTCTTACAGTGTTGAATATATTATAGTTCTTAAATATTACGCAGACTCATTTTTAATGTGCTAAAACTAATATTTAAAATGAAAAATATAAACTGTTGCCTGGTTATTTATCTACTAGATCTAATGTTTAATGCCTTCCTAAATCATTTAAACGAAGCTAATACTGTAAGTAGGTATTTGTACTGTAGAATGGAGTATGTTAAAAATAGGTATATAATGTGAAATTTGTAATAAATATTTGAATAAGAATTATGTGTAGTAGATTGCTAAATAAATGCAATTGATTATTAACTAATTTTACTTCCTGCGGTTGTCATTCCCAATAATAAAGTTATTGAATACTCTGGTCCAAGATTTCATTTAGCATCTCCTACAAATGAGATCTATATAAGAGCACAATTTAATCAACAATCTAACTTCTCTTCTTCAAATTCTCAAATTAATTTTGCCATTATACCATGAATATTGGGTAAAATACGTTAAACTTATAAATATACATGTGTATGTACAAATTAAATACAGCCTACATTAGTTTGCTTTAAATCAATTTTACTTATAATAGTATTTCTAGAATTTACCACTACAAAGATATTTTAAGTAAAAATTAATAAGTAAACCAATGAATATGGTTGAATTTAATTTAATATTGAATATTGAATAAGAAAAAGCAGCATTGCCAATAGGTAGTTATTTCCTTAAAGCTTATGCATTGTAATGTTGATAGCTTTTTATATTTTCGTATTTAAAATATACAGATTATTAACTTTTGTTTATAAATTATAAACGAATCAAGTGTTAAAACCTTTGAAATGTTAATCTCACCACGTTTTCATTCTATCAAAATCGACTTGACAACAATGCAAACGAAGCAAAACGCGGTTAACCTTAACAGTAAATAATATTTAGCGTCTGCAAATTGGACGCACAAGAAATTATTGTATTTTAGAGGCACTTGATGGAAGAATATAATTATTCAACTACTTTGGCAAGTACATCAAATAGTAGCTTTTTTCAAATATTATTTATTGCATTCGTTTCAGGCATAGACCACAATAAATTATAATTACAACTAGATAGTAGGAACCACGAAAGAAATCCTCTACGTCATAGGTGTCTAATTCAAACATATACGTTTAAGATTATTTATGTATATGATAAAGATAGTAATACGATTTGTACGTGTTTTAAATAAAGACATACGTGAACACGTGCATCTGGGAAAACGACAAAGAAGAGTATATGTCCGCATGTTTTGAACTTTATACTTAACAGGCTAACCTTTGGTAAAATTATGCCTTTTCTTTAAAACATATCTTTCTTAGTTTTTTTGTAAATGGAATATACTAAGTTTTAAAAGCTTGATGGAAACTTCCTAATCGGAATATTTATTGGATATTTATGAACTAGATGCTACATTGACTTAAAATTTTCAACTTAATTCCTACAAATGCAGGTGATAACGCAGACGACTTCTTTCATGGTTTCGACTATATCAGAAAAGCACTCCCACAACGTAGCTGTAACATAGAGGAAGCATATGTCTATGAGAGGAAACAGAAGCTTATTACAAGCATTAATGTAAAATATTGATTCACTACTCTAAAATAAAATTGTGAATGCAACAATTACTGAAAGTGAGGTTAACGTTGATCACCTTTTTTCAAGATAATTCATTGTATTCCTTTTTCAACGAGCGTCTCGCGGCAGTAATGCCGCGGCTCCAATGATAGATTAGGTTGCTGTTCGAAATAAATATTATAATTAAAAAACAAATCACTTAACACGCATATCAGAACAGTTGTTGCTAAAACTATTGCAGACTGTTCTGATATGCGTGTTAAGTGATTTGTGTTTTTAAATAATAATATCTAATTTGTGTTTTTTGATAATATCTATTTATAATAGTAACCTAACCTGTCATTGCAGCCACGGCATTACTGCCGCGAGACTCTCGTCTTTTTCAGACACATCAAGATTGATGTTAATTAAATTAACATTAGGAACCAACTCTAACGCACCTTGAACAACCAATAGATCTTGTTCTGTAGGTATAACTATAGAGTGGTTATGTGAAGCTTTATTTTAGCATATAAGTACTTTTCAATGAAATGACATGTTTTCATAACAAATCTGTTTGTATTAAAGTAAAACATTTTATAGATTGTCATAATCCATAGTTAATTTCAATGTGCAGTGCTACAAGTAGACTTTTCTGTTATTATACTTTCTGACGTAGATGTTTCGCGGATACCTTCTACTTGAATAATTAACTCATTAACTGTTATATCCGATGCTTTTTCACGTTATATCAATTGGTCATTAATTTCTCTGGATATCTGATACGTCTACCAAAACTCTTCTGAGCATTGAAGTAATTCTTCCCACATTGCAAAAACTTGGGTGTCACCATAACCATCCCTTGCGATACATTTATTAAAGTGGGGACCCTAGACGAAAACAAGTAGATAAAGAACTTAATAGTAAGATTCTTAGAAGTATTGCACCAAGGAAGGAACTATGACCACAATAAAAAACGACAGCCGTTTTTAAAGCTTAACTTCAGTGATCGGACAAGCGCTGAAGCTATAGTGTTGCCGACCTGAAGGTTAACCCAAACACCCTCTATAAACGGAACACCGGGCTCCATGATCTAACACCTAGTGGCAGTGGCTGGAGGACACCTACCGTTGTGTTGTTGTAATGTAACCCAAATTATCACTGGGAAGATGGCGGGAAGGTTTGAAATAAAACTACAGAATTTACCTAACTTGTCTTTTAATGAAAATAATTTCATTTAATCAAAATAATAACCACTAAATAGGTCATTGGCATGAAAGCATAGAAAAATGACATCCAAAGCAAACAGTGCCGTACTCAACCTGGGCGATTGGGGAAGGAGCACGGCAGAGAAAACCCCAAACTGCCCTCACATTTTCAACTGCATTTGGCTGATCTCGACAAGGACGGGTAATGTACAAGTACCCAAATCACCAACACTGAAATTGACGGGATGTCAACTATTACCCAGACATACCACACATGACAACTGAAGAAACGTTAGTGTAAACCAGCTAGTCTTTTCTAGTAGGTACTGAGGTTGGATAGGCCAATACTACCCAGCTAAAGTTGAAGAGGGGAGACACCAGGAAGATGACCTGCACCTTGACTACCAATGTTCTTTCCCGCACGGACATAAAATGTTAGTAATATTCAACAAGGTTTGATCACACGTGCCCACATACATACATTAACAGTTTTCAGCCCGTGTTACAAAGTATTTCACAAAGGCTAGCCGACTTCCTATTATTTGCAAAAGGGTACCACTACAAGTACCTTGACAAGATGACATGAATCGCTGAAATGAACTTATGGTATGATTGCACATGGTTAAAAAGGCGCTTATTATTGAATAGACTATCTCCAACATAGTCATAAATGCAAACGCGAAGGCACAAGATGGTCGGTCATACCAGAGGTTCAATTTAATTAAATCACAACAATTATCACAAACGTTAAATACTAGTTAATTATATAGGAACATCGGCTAGATAGTAGGATGAACAAAACAACAAACATATCATTAAGTTAACCCCAGATATGAGCAGTGTAGTTGTAAATGTGATTAATATGTTGAAATAAAACAATTACACATAAATAAAATGTCAAATGCATCACAAATATCAAACAAAGATAACAGAAATATAATTCTGTTTAGGTTGCAGCTTTCCCAATAATTTGATTTAATATGACGCCGGTACTTTTCATTGATTGTCGTAAAATTACATTCATGGCACCTCTTCCATTGATTCTGCAATAAGTGCAACGCAATTGTAGTTCCGACTCTGCATTAAATACAAAATCAACATTATTTCAAATAAATAAGTATTAGTTTTACTCTGATTTAGATATGAAATAAACAATCAAATAAATAAATAGTTTTCGGTTGCTAAACCAAACAACACACCTTTATACATACAACAGGTTCAATAAAATTGTAAATCACCTAAAATTACATATTACACATCATAACTAACACAATCTGCATCAAATTCTAAGCCAAACGCAACAGGTAACACACAAATGTTTCCTTCAATGATTAAATAACTAACAGTTTTACAATAAACACAAACATCACACTCAAAACAAGGCTAGAATTACAAGATGTAATCAGATAACTTAAATGGCAACTACATTATCAACATAAAACATTACTTTTAATAAAAACCGCCAAGTGAAATCTTTCAACCTTCCATCTTGAAATCTAAAAACAAAGTCCTGTTACCATTGCCGAGTAGATCGATCATCCCTACACATGCACCCCTTATAATGTAAATTCTAACATAACGGAATGCGTTTAGAAACCTGCAAGTGGTTACTGAGTTATTCTAACAAATACCTTCAAAAATCGAAATGTACATTATAATATTTTCAATAATTATCAATTAATGAGAAATCGAGTTAGAAACACCACGGATCATTACATAGCTTAAAATATTCAACCTTATTGTTTAATTAAATTATTACATTTTGATTACCAATGATAAAACTCATCAATGCTCTATATTACAATTTTAATCTGTCGACAAATTTGTTTATTAAAAACATGAACAACATCAATGTTATGAACATTATAATAATGGCATCCAAATAAGACAAACAGAAAATAGAAATATAAAATAAATACGGTACACATCAGGTTAGAATCATATTGACTAATGCGCCTCTTGCCAGTGGGAGGAAACTAAAACATGAACCAAGATCATGCTATTAAAGATATTTATCTATTTGTTTTGTCTATGATGGGGACCAGTTAAATTGACACATGATTCATAAAATTTGAGCATGTGCATAATTCCACGATGAACGTATTTCTAGCATCTAGATTAGTTCAGTTCCTTCTGCACGTGAATTTGGGTAATGCTCATTAATTTTCTTTTAATTCCAACTAACTATAAGAAATGAATTGTTGGATATGCAGTTGACGATAGCGTTACAATTAAAATATATGCGAAATACATACTATCTTTTATAAAAATTGAAACATAATGTTTAAGGAAAATTGGAAGTTTTGTAATGTAAATGGATCAATATTTATTTAGATGAACTATGGTCAAATGAAGATAAATACTTCTTATTGCGGTTATGGAAAAGTGTATATTACAGAATGGCCCAAACTTGTTTAAAAATAGCTATCAAGTTTTATAGAAATGTACAACATACACGGTTGCATGAAAACTTGTAAAATAAAAAAAATCGTCTTCCCTGCTTGGATTCCCGGAGATTTTTATAAGAGGCTGTACTATGTCACGTTTTTTTTCTATATCCCATCACACAATCATACATTTTTCTGCACGGTGAATGCATTTTTGCCAATATTCGCAATCTATTCTTTCAAGTGCTTCACATCATATTAATTGTACATGATTGTCATTATATTGTTGTTTAAATTTTCCTATATTTTTGTTGTAGTAGTCTTTGCAATTAATTACCCCATATTAATTCTATTGGGTTAAATTGGCAATGGTATTGATGGAATCTTAATACTTTATGGCCACTTCGTGCTGCAATTTTATCCAATTTTTATTTTTTGGTTGAGCATTCTTCCTTTACTAGTGTCAATAAATCTTTTTTTAACATTGAGGAATCGATAAATATGTTATGTCGAGGCAAATAATTAATTAACACTACTTTATTTGAGAAGCTGTTGACGACCCTTTCCACTAATTTCGAATAATATGAAACGCTATTTAGCACTGGGATTGTTTAAATTCGGTATTCGACTTTCTCCGAATCATTTTGTAAACACTTCTGTGTTCATATCTCCAGAATAACAAGCATTTTGTGATTTTGATGAACATAAAAGATAGGCATTAGATATAAAACAATTTTTATTCCCTGCGTGTATCACAACCAATCGAAAACATTTTGTAAGTATATAAAGCCAAATGACAAAAATTTACAACTAACCGTTTTCCTGTTTTAAAAGGCTTCTTCTTAATGATTTTTTGGAATCATCATACCAACCTTTCTTGATAGATCCCCTACTAAATATCCAATATCCAAGACTCGTCAAGAAAAACAGGATTATAAAGTTGGTTTCCATATTGATATTGTTGCGAGCTACTATTAGGCAACCCATAAACACACAAGCGCCGGAGGCACTGAATATTCTACAGGGACCGAGAATTCTTCTAGCAATTACTAGAGAATGAGTCAACCTTTTTAATTCAGAGTGTATATAAGACCGCTAATAAATGTAAGAGTTAGTCTATATCAGAATGTCGAATATATATTATATCGTGTAACGTGAAATAGTTGAGCTTTTGGAAGTCCAAGAGTATACACAAATGTTATATTATACATAAATGTTATATTATGTGTCCAATGTATATGCAGCTTGTGGAATACATAAATAGACAAAAGTGTAATAAATAGTAGTTGTGTTAGTGTTGTTAATGGACCTATGGTTAAGAAGTTAGTTTAAGAAGATATTAGTGCTTGTAAATTCATTAGTGTAATAGTGCTTTATCGTTAATTGGACTGAAAACATCCATAAATAAGGCATATACTGTTAATTAGACTTGTGAACAGTGAGTAATAAAGACTTTTGTTATTACTTGTTCTAAATTAATGAAACGCGGTAATAGTAGCCCGCTACACTGGTGTCAGCCTGTGTGGGGTATATAGTGATTAATTTAAAAGAAAAAAACAAGTCTAAAGATATTTAAGTAGTTTGTATATGTCTGTAACATGAAGCCAACGTAAGATGGGCGCAGAAACTTTAATGAATTTCCTTAAGGACTTTAAATCCTGTATGGAAGAAAGGTTTAGTGAAAATGCTGAGAAAATGGAGGAGAGGTCGGCTAAACTAGAAGTGACACTTAGTGAAAGTGCTGAGAAAATGGAGGAGAGGTCGGCTAAACTGGAAGTGACACTAAATGAAAACGTAGTGAGGTCAGTTATACTGGAATCAAACCTTACCAAAAGGTTAAGTGAAAATGCTAAGAAAATGGAAGAAAAGTTTAGTGAAAATGCTGAGAAAATAGAAGAAAAGCTAAGTGAAAATGCTACGAAATCGGAAGAAAAGTTGAATGAAAAGACGGCCACGTTAGAACAAAGATTAATGGAAAGCTCCATTGCATTGAAAGAAGATGTCATTGAACAGGTAAAAACAGTTGAGCAAAAGTTGGACAGTAAATTGGTAAAAATAGAAGATATGAGGAGGCTGCAAGAACAAGTGATTTCACTAACAACGCGGCCACTTGAATTAGCAAACCAAGTTGTAAATCAGAACATTCCAGAAATAAGAAGCATGGTAGAAAGCGAGTCAATACCGTCAAAATTTAAAGTGAAACCACCCACATTCGATGGTAAAACACCTTGACCCACATATTTGAAACATAGCCAACGGTTGGTGAAACAAAGAGAAGGCTATATCTTTAATAGTGGTCCTACGGGGGGAAGCTCTTAACATCTTGCAAACGATTCCCGATCACCATCAGAATGATTACGGCCTTTTAACATCGAAACTTGAGATGAGATATGGAGACGCTCGCCTTCAACAGGTTTACCATGCACAAGTTAAGAACCGCTCGCAAAAGACAAATAAAAGCCTGCAAGAATTCGAAGCTGACATTGCAAAATTAGTCAGATTGGCATACCCAACGGCACCAGATAGTTTCCTCGAACAACTGGCCGTTCAAACATTTGTGGATGGCGTTAAAGACAGCGAAATACAGCAAGCGCTAAGACTAGCACGGCCAAAAATGTTAGACGACGCACTGGTTGATGCGCTTGAATTTGAAGCAGCTAAGCAGACATCATACAGGATGAGTCACAAAGTTCGATCTGCCTCAGAGGAACCTGGCCAATCGCAGAACAGCATAGAAGAAATAATCAACCGTGTGGAAAAGCTTGAAAGACAACGACCGCAAAGATTGGGTCTGCGATGCTGGAACTGCGGTGAAGTTGGTCATATACAGAGACGCTGTACTAAACCAAAAAAACAACCGGTTGAGCAGCAGGAAAACTAGAGCAAGTCGACATAAGGGAGCGAACGTCGACAGCACAACGTAGGTGCCCCGGAGATTATCATCCGTTTTGCATCGTCGATGGGGAGTCTGGACAGCATTTATATCGATGGTTTAATGGTAGGGTTGTTCGATTACTCGTGGATACAGGAGCGACAAGGACTATTGTGAAAACAGATTTGGTTGGTCGTGGGAAAGTGTTGTCTGTATCGGTATGTCTTCGGACGGCAAGTGGTGAGAAAATTTTTACTCACGGAGAGACTGCCGTAACGTTGAGAAAAGGAAACAAACAAATTAATCATCGGGTGTTGGTTGCAATGGATTATTTTACCAAATGGCCGAAGGCATATGCTATACCTAACCAAAAAGCCGAGACGGTTGCAGATGTACTAGTGAATGAGTTATTTTGTCGCTTTGAAGTTCCGTTAAAATTACACTCCGATCAAGGTCGGAAATTCGAATCACCGTTGTTTCAAAACGTCTGCAAGCATCTTGGAGTCAGGAAGCCTAGAACCACGCCACTTCATCCTCAATCGGATGGGATGGTTGAAAGGATGAACAGAACGTTAGGGAAGTACCTAGCCAAAATTCTGTCTGAACATCAACGAGACTGGGATCAATATTTACATTTGTTCCTACTGGCGTACCGATCTTCGGTGCATGATAGCACAGGATACTCTCCCGCTTGCGTGATGTTAGGACGTGAATTGCGGCTACCATGTGATCTTCAGTTTGGATTTAAACCCGGAGAAAAGATCGCAGGTGAAGATTACGTTAGTAGCTTCGTGAAAGATCAAATAGCATTCACGAAAACGTCCGAAAGAATATTCAGGCAGCAAGCGATCGATTGAAATCACAATATGACACGAGAGCACAAGAAGGTGGTTATTAACCTGGAGATTTAGTGTGGTTGTATAATCCACAAAGAAAACGTGGGTTGTCTCCAAAATTACAAAGACAATGGGAAGGCCCGTACGAAGTGTTAAAAAGAATTAATGATGTAGTGTACCGAATCAGAATATCTCCTCGTGGTAAATCGAAAGTGGTACACTTTGACTGTTTAACATCCTACGCTGGCAACAACCAGGAAGGCTCGAATAATGAGAATGGTGTTCGACAAGTTATTAATCATGAGCCAAATGTAGATTTTGAGAGTTTTATGGCGGCCATGGTGGTTCCGCTAAGGCAAGATTTGGCGTTGTTGTTGAAAAACAGCAAGATCTGTTTAGAACACCAGAAGAGTATTCCCTTGCACATTGCGTAGCTCAAGATTTGGAAATGTCAAGGGGAATAGCTGTTGTTTTCAAGAAAAAGTTTGGATGTGTGGATGAATTAGTACAACAGCAGCCAACTGTAGGAAAGCTCTGGTTCTTCAGGATAAAAACCGTTATGTTTACTATCTGGTCACCAAAAATTCTTCATGGCAGAAACCTAGTTATGGACATCTATGGGAGGCTTTACTAAATCTTAAGGCTCAGATGATGGAAAATGGAGTAAAGAGACTAGCGGTACCCAAACTAGGCTGTGGACTGGATCGCGTAGATTGGAGAATAGTCCGAAATATGCTAGAAGTAGTTTTCCAGGGAACCAACGTCCAGGTCCTTGTTTGTTGTTATCAACCGGTTGCCTACCAAGACTAAGAAAAGAGTGTTGACTGTTATTTCCAACGACGCGGTGGATGCACCAGATTAGATAACTGCCAATACCGTCATCAGTCATCGAATTGGCGTCAAAATGTATTTACAGTTACGAGACGTAACGGTTTTAAAAAGGGGGCAGTGTTGCGAGCTACTATTAGGCAATCCGTCAAACACACAAGCGCCGGAGGCACTGTATATTCTCCAGGGACCGAGAATTCTTTTAGCAATTACTGAAGAATGAGTCATCCTTTTTAATTCAGAGTATATATAAAACCGCTAACAAATGTAAGAGTTAGTCTATATCAGAATGTCGAATATAAATTATATCGTGTAACGTGAAATAGTTGAGCTTTTGGAAGTCCAAGAGTATACATAAATGTTATATTATGTGTTTAATGTATATGCAGCTTGTAGAATACATAAATAGACAAAAGTGTAATAAATAATAGTTGTGTTAATGTTGTTAATAGACCTATGGTTAAAAAGTTAGTTTAGGAAGATATTAATGCTTGTAAATTTATTAGTGTAATAGTGCTTCATTGTTAATTGGACTGAAAACATCTATAAATAAGGCATGTACTGTTAATTAGACTTGTGAACAGTGAGTAATAAAGACTCTTGTTATTACTTGTTTTAAATTAGTGAAACGCGGTAGTAGTATCCCGCTACAATATGATAGTCCCTTATGAATTTTACCGTGCAACAGCAATTTGGGATTGCTCGAACAATCTTTGCCTTCATCATATACTTTATAAGACAGATCTTTTGTAGGTAAAAGTCTTTTTAATTTGCTTAAACTGAAATAATATATTTCAGCAATAGCAAGCTCTTTTTGAAGTGTTTTTATAGTTACATGAACTCCTAAAAATATAAAACTTACTATAAGTACTAACTGTATAATTTTTGTATTACGTTTGGATTGCATTTCATAAAGTTTCCGTTTAACTGCATCTTTACAAGCTCATCGACATCGCAAGATTTGCTTTTGGTTCGATTGCGTTTGTTGCACGTCGAATGAGATTGATTTCTTAATTTATTAACCCTATTTAAATTCCTAAGGCTAACACCACATGCTTCAGAAGACTTATTGCAGAATCAATAGCAGATGTACCATTCCTGTAATTTTACGACAAACAATGAAAAGTACCGACATCATATTAAATCCAATTATCGGGCAAGCTTGAATATGAACAGTATTATATTTCAATGTTATATTTGTTTTGGTTTTAAGATAGTAATTGCATTTAATTACACCGTTATTGGGAATATTTTTGTTTGTAGTTTGTAATGCCACGATGTGTTTAATTTATAAAAGTACTTTTATCCGATGCAATCATAATGAATAATTTTTACCATTTGCTTACTAGAGTTAACATATTTAATTAACATTCATTTAAATAAAAATTTAGCGCTTGAATCTTGGCTTGTATTTATGATCTAATATTTGAATATATTTGCTATCAACATTTTATAATGTTTGATATTTGTGATTCATTTGACGTTTTTATTTTATGTGTAATTGTTTTATTTCAGCATATTAATCACATTTACAACTGCACCGCTAATATCTCGGTTTAAACGTAATTATATGTTTGTTGTTTTGTTTATCCTATTATCTAGCTGATGTTCCTATATATAAATAACTAGCATTTAATATTTGTGATAATTGTTGTGATGTAATTAAATTGAACCTCTGGTATGATCGACCACCTCGTGTCTTCGCGTTTGCATTTATGACTGTGTTGGAGATAGTCTATTCAATAATATGCGCCTTTTTAATCATGCGCAATCATACCACAAATTTATTTCAGCGATTCATGTCGTCTTGTCAAGGTTCTTATATCCCTTTTGCAAATAATAGGAAGACGGCTATCCTTTATGAAATATTTTGTAACACGAGCTGGAAACTGTTGATGTATGTATGTAGACGCGTGTGATCGAGCCTTGTTGAAAATTACTATCATTTTATGTCCGTGCGGAAGGAACATTGATAGTCAAGGCCCATTTTTACCTTCCTGGTGTCTCCCCTGTTCAACTTTATCTGGGTAGTATTGGTTATCCGACTTCAGTACCTACCAAAAAAGACTAGCTGGTTTACACTAACGTAACAGTTGACATTCCGCCAATTTCAGTATTGGTGATTTGGGTACTTGTACGTTACCCGTCCTCGTTGAGAGTGCCAAATGCAGTTGGAAGTGTGAGGGCAGTTTGGAGTTTTCTCTGTCGTGCTCTTTCTCCAATCGCCCAGGTTGAGTACGTCACTGTTTGCTTTAAATGTCATTGTTCTATGCTTTCATGCCAATGACTTATTTAGTGGTTATTATTTTGATTAAAAAACAAGTTAGGTAAATTCTGTAGTTTTATTTCAAACCTTCCCGCCTTAACGTCATCTTTCCAGTGTGAATTTGGGTTACATTATAACAACATAACGCAGGTGTCGTCGGGCCACTGCCACTAGATGTTAGATC
Organism: Platerodrilus igneus; assembly: GCA_036346225.1. Lineage (NCBI taxonomy): Eukaryota > Metazoa > Arthropoda > Insecta > Coleoptera > Lycidae > Platerodrilus > Platerodrilus igneus. The sequence goes on along the minus strand of JARFIW010001259.1, from coordinate 2,967,459 downwards.
ATAGAGCCCGGTGTGCCGTTTATAGAGAGCGTTTGGATCAACCTTCAGGTCGGTTACACTACAGTGTTTGAGGCCCGAGGTGTTTGTTTAGGAGCATTATAAACAACTGAAAAGCGAACGTTGCCATTGAGTAGGTATTGTGTTATAAAATGAATAAGTTATTGATGATAAAGCAGAACAAACAAAGTGAAATCAATAAGTGACAGTTGAATTTTAAACTTTTAATTTGTGAATATTATTTATAAGCTGACATACGTCTTTCAGTTACCCTATACAAGTTAAAACGAAACGCCTTTTTCTGTGCATCTTGTTATAGGGCGGAGTAGTTGTATAACATAGGCAAAGATAAACAGTATTTTTCTGAGATTTATCGTACTACACCGTAGCGAGTCATGTACCAGCTTAACTGGTTCCTACTATAATTACATTTAGCATGCGCCTAAACCATTTCTATTGGGTTGAATTGGCAGTAATATGGCGGTAAACGAAAAACTTTTCGTCCACGACTTCTTAAAAATTCGTCTATATTGTAATGCTTTTTTTTTTCTGTGTAATTTTACTAAAGCTAACAATTCTACTTTAAACATCCACATCCTATACTGAATGTAGTTTGTAATCAACCATTGTACTTATTCCAAAATGATGGCATTTTTTTTCAATCAACGTTATACGAAAAGATACATTATCCAACACACTTAGCGATGGTTTTTCTAAATTATCCTTTAAATGATCTGCCCAATATAAAACATGTACCCATTCGTTTTGCCATGATACTCATTGTTTTGAGATTTGGAAGCAAATTCTAAAGAAGCACCTGGTACGAACCCTACTTCTAAACCTGCATACACAACAACAAATCGTTTTCTGCCATAACCTCCTGGTTTTCTTACGCTTTGTACATCGCTATCTTGCCACGATTTTGTTGGATTTCCTTTTTATAACAATCATGTTGTATCCATGAACACCACGTGTCGTTTACTATCGGAATTATTTTTCTTATATGCCCTCAGAAATTTAATTCTGGCATTAACAATGCTTAGTTTTTCTATTAATGCTCTGCGATTTCCCTTCGTTTTAAACTTAAAATCACTATAATGTAAAACTCGTTTCAAGGTGGAATTACTTAAAATTACTTTTTTCTCCTGAACATTCGTATTTAAAGATTGCACAATCATAAGCTGTTCTGTAAAGAAAAAATTTATTATAGATTGCTAAATCATTTAAGGGCACTTGTTTTTCACAATATCTATATATAGTATTTCCAATGTTCGTTTTTAATACATTCAGTGTAGTGAGTAGTCTGGATTTTCTCACAGGTCTCTTTCTCTCAGAAGTATAGTTATAATCGACATTTAATCCGTGCCTCAGTACAAACACTGGTTTTTAAGAAAGCAGCTATTCGCTAAAGCACAGAGTTAAGAAATTTAATTTATAGGTAAGACATGAAATCCCTACCTCTTGTACTGAAATTAAACGACCGTCATTCAAAATAATCGAATAGGTTTAATACCAGCTAGTGGGCTTGCGTTCCTAAGGTTGCACAGTTAGATGGCATTACAAAATTTAGTTCTAATAAGAACTGATTTTCAACAAACTAACAATAAATATAACCAATTGAAATAATCCAAAATTAAAATATAGTCGTGTGTAGCTAAACATTTTTCATATTTTAGATCTAAAATAAGAAAGTGTCCTCATTTGTCCGTGTTCCTAAACTTTTGTATTTGACTTTCATACGAACTCGAGAATCGCGTATTTAACTTTTTTAACTCCATTTCCCTTTATATTTTGTATTTTATTTCCATGTTTAGCTCGTTTTAAATTGTTGAATATTTTACTTGCTTATTACCTTCTTTATATATACATCTATAATTTTTAATCATATCGTTTGCTCCATTTTAAAAAATATTACACCTGATTAAAAACTTTACTGTGTTATTTTTGAGATATACCGATATCAACCAAACTTACGAAGTAAGTTAGGTTAATAAGATCGCTACGTCGCCGTCGTCGCCGCCGTCGTCCGTTGCACGTTTTTTTCGTTTTACAAACATTTGATATATGGAACTTGTTCAGTTTTTTACGCTGATTAAGAATATGCTATCCATTTTTCGATATCTCATTTAGTTTTCGAGTTATTCGACCATAAAGTCGAAATTTTGACTATGATAAACTTCACTCCAGCAAAAAATAAATAAAGTTTTAGGTTAATATCGACCTCTTGAGCATATTTTCTCGTCGAAAGGTTTTCGAGTTATTCGACATCTTGTTTTTAATGTATATGTAATATTTATATTTTTGATAACAACATATCTGTAAGTTTGGTTAGAAGTTCTGCACATGAGAACTTAGATTTTTATTTTATTTGAAGCGTTGATCGAAATGTCTCAATCCCCGCTTGAAATCATAATCTTTTTTAGTTCAGATAAAAATACTACGTTGTCGGTATTGTACCTACTCATTTTTGTGGTTGGTTCAGCCTGTCAGTTTGACAACCGTTCGATACGAAATTTTATCAACTTCCTTTAAACTGTATTAATATTGTTAATGTAAATATGGAATCCCTTGATTTAGAGGACGTAAGCGAGCGTGAGGAAGGTGAAATAGTGGAAGATGAATTGGAAGATGTTTCAGACTGCTCACTGAGTGCAGGCTCGCCATTAAACCCTGGTAAGTCTGTATCACCTCCAGAAATTTTAAATGGGGTTTGTTTAAGTAAAGCAAGTAATCATGTAGTGTGTGATAAACCTTTAAAGCAACAGGGAACCAAATGGCGTCAAATATCTCTTAAAAAGCAAAACTCTCAGAATGGAGTTCTGAAGAAACATCATTCGAAATCCCGAAAACCACCTATTATTGAGATTTTATCCGATAGCGATGATGAAATGACTGATCCGCGATATGCTAAACAGCTACGCGATGCATTACGTCGAGAATCTTCAGAAGTTTCACCAAATAATAGTTTGAAAACTCGATTGAAGTTATTTATAGATAATAGTTCTGAAGATGAGACTAACTTAAATGCTCTTCGCGACCATGCTTTGTTATCAACATTAAAACCATTGCAGTCTGGTGATGTTCAATTGCATACAGAAAGCAATAAAGCTTTGGAATTGAGCCCTTCGGAAACTTTAGACTGTATAGATCCAGAATTGCAGGAATTACGTTTAGAAGCACTTAAATCAGTTATTATTAAAAATCATGAACGTCGAAAACGAAAAGCAACACCAATACCAGATAACACCGGGTGTGACAATTATTCTGCAGAAGTTACTAATGATATTAATAAGGAAAATGATCAAACTTTTATAAACAGTAAGAAAATGAAAATAGAGGAAGATGATGTGTCATTAGCAGATAGCGATTTGTCTTCAAATAATATTGACACAAAGACTTCTACAGAAAACACTGACATACTGGAAGAAGATGCTGATATATTGCGTGCAGTACTCTTAGCTTCTTTGTCAAAAAATTTAGCTACTAAACCCAATGATCTCGAGGTAAAAGTGCCATTTGAACCCCCAAAAGTAGTTGTAAAACCATTAATTATACATTTAAATACTGATTCCGATTCAGATACCGAATCCCCAGAAAACAGTCCTAAAAATTCCTTAAAGAACACAGTTTCGGAGTTTTTAAAAAGGCAAAGAGCCCAAGTTGAAGCTAACGTTAAGAAAAAAAGTAATATTACTCATGTTGTCAATGTTAGTAAACGAAATGATCAATTGAATAAATCTGTAATGAAATTATTACCGCGTTCACAGCAATTAGAATATCATAGGCTTAAGCAACAACTTTTAAATGCTCATAAACGAGTGAAAACGAGAAGAAACTCCCACAGGAGTTTGCATAATAATAAAAAGGAACTTAATCATATGACAAATAGTACAAAGAAATCACCTATTCATAAGACTGATACACCTTTTACAAATAATAATCATATACTTGTTAATAACAAAGTGTCTGAGGATAATCCAAAGAAAAAATCTGATTCAGCCATTGGACATCTTCAAAACACATTGGATGATCTACAAATTACAAAAAATGGAAGGTATTGTGGTTAAATTATTTTAAAAATATAACTATTTATTTCATTTAAGTATTCCATTGTGTGACATTGTTGTTAAAAAATGCTCTATTTGTTGAATTTCAATTTTATAGTATTTAGCGCAGACAGAAAATTTAAAAATATATCTAAAATAGGATCCGCACACTTCAATTAACTACATAAATATGGTTGAGGATAAAAATTTTGTCATGTACTTTATTTTCGTACAACTTCATATGGGCTAACAAATACATTATATAGTTTTTAAAAGCTACGACGTTTACAAGAGAATAAAATTTGTTAAACTTAATTGTAATACACTGTAATGTGTGAATTTCTATTTCACTCGTATTTTTGTTGTGTGCTGTTTCATAGCCTTCTTTCTTGAAACGTTTATATATCAAGAGTGATATATTTCTAGCAGTGTTGGTTTGATTTAAATCAGGCGATTCATTTAAATCACTTTTATTTTTATACATTCATTTTATTTTTTAAATTAGTATAAATTTAATTCGTGTTTTCTGTCTTTTAAATGCATTTTCAATTAAAATAAATATTGGACACTTCGACCACAATAAAATTTCTGAAAGAAATAGGAAATAAAAATGCATTTTTCTCTTAATTTTTATTTAAATTTTAAAGTATAGATTAAGACCATCATCATCATCATTAGGTCTTCAGTCCTAGAACTGATTGGACGCGTACCCTCATTGTTTCCTAGTCTGAACCAACCTACACATTTCCCTGAAATTTGCACAGTCTGCATCTATCACTATCTGTGTGCGAAAGTCTGATCTCGGTCTACCTCTCTTTTCCTATCTCTGCTTCTAATGTATCCCGTACTATTCCTTAGAAATGTCTTAGAACGTATCCTGTCCTATTTCTCCTATTTTTTTCGTTTTCCACAGATCTTTATTCCTCTACTATTTCTACAACCTATTTGTTATTAACTTTGTCCATGCTACCATCGTCATACATCTGAAGCACAACATTCCAGTAGGCTTATATCTCTTTCTGTCTGCTTTTCCTACACACTATGCTTTGAACAGTTTTCTTCTTGTATCTATGTTCGTTGTCTTTGAACATAGCTGCCGTTCTTTCTTGTTTGATGCAGTTCGGGCACCTTCTATTGTTTTACAGTTATATACCCTATTTCCCCGATGTTCAGTGGTATGCGAAGGGAGGTAAGCTTGGCTGCCAAGTTCTCCTATCACTTGAACCTTTGTCGAATTAATAGTTTTTCCAATTTATTCTTTCGCACAATCAATATTAGTTGAAAATATTTCACAACCAACACCTGTAGTTGTTCCCGTTTTGCCTAAACCCAAATTGATCTCCCAGTATTTCTTCAGCTCGTTTTTCCATTCGTCTTTGTACAATTCTAGTTAATATTTTTCAAACGTGTGCTATCAAACTTATTGTTCGAAAATTTTCACATCTATCCACGCCTCTTTTTTTGGTATAGTTACTATGATGTTACGTTTGAAATCTTTGGGTATCTCGCCTGTCTCAGACATATAGCTTACAAGTTGGAAGAGACGTTCTGTTGCTGCTTGTCCAGCGGCTTTTAGAGTTTCTGCTTGCACCGTATCTGTACCCGGCGCCTTACCATTTTTCAGACCCTTTAATGCTAATTCAAACTCATCTCTAAGTATAGGATATCTCAGCTCATCATTTTCAATGTCTGATTCCTGTTCTAATGCAGTTAGTTCCTTTCTTGAATATAACTTTTCTATAATGATGTTTCCTCCCACATCCCTTATATTTTTGCTATATGGTTTTATATCCCTAAAATTCATTCTAATTAATTTATATGCTCTGTCTGTCTTTCCTATTTCCGTCTTAGTTTGTACCTCTTTGCACTTTTCATCAATCCATAGTTCTTTAGCTTTCCTGCATTTGCGAATAATTTCCCATTTTGTGGCTTTGTATCTCTGTTTTCATGTTTCGTCTAATCTATTTTTGTATTTTCGTCTTCTATTAAATTCAGGATATCTTTTGTTATCCATGGTTTCTTATTTTCTTTTTGTGTATACCCCAGAATATCTCTGGCCGCCATGTCTAAGCTGGTTTTAATGTTATTCCATTCTGTTTCTATTTCCTTAGTATCAGAAATTTTCCCGGTATTTTTTCAGCAATTCATTTGACTTTTTTCAAATCTCTCGTGGATCTTTATCTTTTAGCTTCTCAAAGTCAAAGTGTTTTTTTCCGTTCCCCTTTTTCAGATTTTTAAATTTAAGTGCGGCCTTCATAATTACGATGTTGTGGTCAGTGTCTATATCTGCTTCTGGGTAGCTTCTACAGGTTTTTACTTGATTTGTAAACTGTTGTCTAACAATAATGTAATCTATTTGATATCTTCGTATATCTCCTGGCATCTTCCACGTGTATCGTTTTCTAGCATGATGTTGAAATAATGTATTTGTGATTGTTAAGTTATTCGTGTCGCAAAATTCTACCAGCCGATTTCTCCTGTTACTTCTCGTGTCTAAACCAAATAAACCTACTATCGCTCCTTCCCTACCATCACCTACCACTGCATTAAAATCCCCCATACTTATTAAATTTTCATGTCCTTTTACGTATGTCTTCGATATCTTTGTAGATCGCCTCTACCTCTTCCTCACTGTAGCTAGCTACATTTATATAGGCATGAATACTTGTATTATTGCTGTATTTACTGGTTTAGATTCAAATCTAACTATGAGTACTCTTTCGTTCTTTTGTAAGAAGTTTTCTACTCGTCTTTCTTCGCATAACTATCTCCACCCCCGAATTTCCTTCCTCTGATTCTGTCAATGATTACTGGGAGTCACTTAAATACCTATTACTAGCTGCTCGTGATGTGTATGTGTCGTCCAAAGAATTATCCTCCAACCCTGACCCCATTTATTACAACAACGAGGTCAAGCAATTAAGGAAAGCTTGTCGTCGTGCTTACACCAATCGCAAACTATCTCAACTTCATACGACACGTTTTCTCGCACTATCCAGGAAACTTCACTGTGCAAAGCTTGCACCTCTACACCATTTCATGTCTTCTCTCGTTAAGGACAGCAAACCTGGCAATTGGAATGTATTCTATAAATACGTCAATATTTTAAGGAAACCCAGATCCTGTCATGGGCTTCCAGGCACTTTAACTGAAGCTTTAGCTGTTTTTAGTGACACTTTTAAATCAGCATATACAGATGCTCCTCAAATGAGTATCGGCATGGCAGTATTGGATCCTGCACTGACCGCCACCCCATTTGAGTTCGATGACAGTGATGTCCTCAAAGTTCTACGAAAAGTTACGGCAGGCTCCTGTGGTCCTGATGGCATCTCAGGTCGGCTGATTTGTGTTTGTGGCAACTCCATCGTGCCGTACTTAACTATGCTGTTTAATATGTGTATTAGCAACTGTGATATACCGCTTGAATGGCGCAAAGCGTACGTGGTGCCTATTCATAAAAAGGGGTCTAAATCTCAGCCAGGTAACTATAGGCCCATTAGCCTAACATGTGTTATCTGTCGCATATTCGAGAGGATCCTAAACCGCTATATAATGCGTATCCTAATTTCTACTAATTTTCCCTGGAACAAAAGCCCAGTTTACTAACCTGTTAGATTGGTATTTCTTAGTTTGATTTATAATTGTAATTATATTGCTACCACCGCTGGCAACAGCATTGTATTTATAAATAAATAATAAAATTACCCTGAAGTCTCCACTCCAAAAATCCCTCGCCTCTGGCCAGCGGACTTCGCTGATTCCTACTATGTCTAGTGCTAACCTATCCATTTCGAGTTTCGGGTTCTCTAGCTTACCTACTTGTTTCATACTTCTGACATTCCTTGCTCCGATTCGCAGAATGTTCATGGAGTTTTTTCTATACTTTTGGATCACATCCCCTGAAGTAGTTCCTTTCTGGAGATACGAATGGGGGACTAATTTACCTCCGGAATTTTTTACCCCAGAGGATGCCATCATGTTTATTAACATTTTGTGTATGCAATGTACTTGGGAGGTAATGTGGTGGTTTCCCGTTGCCTTCCACATCGCAGTAGTGTGTCTTAGAATGTCATACCGACACCTATGGTTTATGCCACTCTAAGTACCGAAAAAGCTGCTGCCCTCTTTCGGAGACCTCTCTTAGTCTGGTTTCCCCACTAAAGACCCCACTAATTTGGTTAAATTTATAGTTCGGCTCTATAGCTCAGTGAAACGCACGAGCCATTTTACCTGTTCTAGTATTTTAGAACTTCGTCAAGATGCAGGTCCGTTCAGAATGGAGATTAAGGCTATAGAAATAAAAATAGTAAACGCAAATAATAGATAAATCAAAACAAATATAGATTCTTGTTAGTGTTGTTAACAGATACGTAAAAAAAAAATAGTCAAGGAATGAACATAATGCAGGAAACATTTTGTGAGAAACTAAATTTCTAATCGTCATTTTGAAAACAGAAATACTACTTACTAGCTTTTTTTGCACATAGTTTATTGCTTCGAGTTGGAATGTACGAGTTCAAATGACAAAAATGTTCGTTCCACAGATGCGGAAGAAGCTATTGCATGCTAATTGTTTTATAATATGTGAATACTTTGATATGCCAGTTATCTCTTTTTGCGATAACCACCGCTGCATAGGAGTTATGTTGGTCGATACTTCATCGGTGAACATAAGTATATAAGTATATATGTATGTATGTAAACTTATTGCTAAACACTTTAGTTAGAATATTCTATTAGCATCTGCTATTAAAATGAATAAATACAAAAAAATCTTTTTCAAGGATTTGGATCGGGCTTGAAGTTTTAAAATATGGCAGTATCTCTATACACACATCTTAGTTCTGTTAATCCTTGCTCTCTTTCATCAGTATTTAATTTAAAAATTGTTTTTGTGCGATCTAACAAATAAGCGATAATGTGATATGGCATTAAAGCTTGACGTAATGTTTTTTGAAAATGTGCTGTAGTAACAAATCTAATTCTTCCTCAAAAATCATTTCAAGATGTTTCCAAATCTCAACTGTACCAGATAAAGATGCATTTGTTTTTTGTACTGCATCTAACGTAACTGATATTGGTTTTAAATTGTTCAAAAAATTTTCAGTAGATTGTATTAAGCCAATGTTAGAAACTTTTTGAAATACTATCGAATCAATTTCTTTTGTACGTTCATCGCATATTTTCAAAAGCTTGTTTCATTGGCCCAGGTAGGTCTCGATGCAATCTGCTAAAGTATTTCACCTGATTGCCGAGGATGGACAAGTACCTTTCCACTGGCTTCTTTGTGTTTAACAAAAAGCCAAATTTTTACAAAAATATTTTACAACATGAAAACATGTTCTGTAATATCTTTCATTTCAAATTCAAAATCCTTTGACAGTATGTTTAGAATATGTGCCGTGTAGCCATATGTTATTACATTCAAATCAATAAAATCTGCAACATTTCATATATTCTCACGCACTCGGACCATGTTTGCAGCATTATCCGTTACAAAACTTGGGACCGTACAATTGTTTTGTTTTACATGAAGAAATATAATATTGTGTTATTGAAGTCAAATAATCTGCCGTGTGCGACTGTCCGCAAGTGTCAGTCGTGTCATAGAGAAATGAACGACCCTTTTTGGATGTTGCTGTTACACATATAATGGGTTCATTACGAATATTGGACCAACCATCAATAGACATATTAAATTTTCAAAACATTTTTCGTGCTGTTCTCCATCTAATAAATCTCATCTAATAAGGTAGTTGAAATAATTTTCCTTGAGAGGGGTAAATAACCAGGTCTTAATAACTCCAATGCTTTTTACTGCTTTATGTTTGATGCACCTGAAACTGCTATTGGTGACAAAAATTGCTTTTGCGTTTTGTTTATCAATTATGTGCTTTTTATGTAAAGTGTGCAAATTACAAATGATGATATTGATCCTTCGTTGCATACTCTCTTTGAATGTGAATATTGAGTATTCGGAGTTGGTTCTGCGAAAATTTTTGAACAGTCACTTAAAAGATGCAGAAGCAGATGATGTGTATGCGATAAAATCACCGCTATTTGTATCCACATCTACAATACACCAAAAAATCAAATAAATACAAAACAAAAAATAGCACTCGTGAATGATTTTGATTTATTTTCACAGTCAAAAAATAAGATTAACTGACTAACCAATAATAATAAACAATATCACGGACAAAGTCGAGAACAAAGAGGTTCTAGAAATGGTAGGGGAAAGCAAGAAATGTGGAAAACGATAAAAAAAATGGGAGAGATAGTATGATACAATTGCACACAGATAGTGAAAGACGATGCTCTGGGAATTTTAGGAAAATATGTAGGTAAGCTCAAAATAGAAAACAATGGAGGTACGTTCTAATCAGTTCTAGGATTGAAGACTCGATGATGAGATATCGTAATACCAAATAATTATACCAAGACTAATAGTAAACACTGACATATAGTTTTTATTAAAAATTCATTTTGAAAATAATAATTTGTTAAAAGTTCATGTTTTCTATTATCCCTGAATAAATGTTACATCTTTAAATCAACAGTTTTTTGCCATACATTGTTATTTTTGTTTCTTGTTCTAAAGCTATGCTGTCTCAAAAATTTTTAAAAAGAAGGGATTTAAAATGATTAACGTATTGAGAATCTGTAACGGCATTAGGCATGTGTGTGCTATTTCTTAGCGTTCTGATAAAGTTAAATCTTTTTAAGTCTGTATTTACATCTTTAATGTTATAAATTACAGAATCCGTATAGATACACTACCATAAATCACCATTAAATTTTTGTGTTAATTTGGAATCATTAGACGGATACTATCCAAATATAAATGTCTGTGTGAGTATAGTTTTAAAGCAACATTTTTTGAAAACAACATTTAAAATACTTGCATGAAATAAACAGTCAAGAGTAATAATAATTATTTTATTTTATTCTTTAAATAGGTATTAAAATTTCTTTTGAGTTTTTTTAACAGATTACAGATGAAAGGTAAGTACCGATCCTTGGGGCCATTATTGAACAAAATAAATAAAGCAAGTTTTGAAAGACAAGAAAATGAAATTCTAATTAAAAAATTGCTACAAGAAATACAAATTGCTAGAACGAAATTAGCAAATTCACATCAAAGCTTCACAAACCTTGTGCGTCAGCTAGTGAAGGAAAAACATGCCATAGATGATGGGTTAGGAAATAAAACTGCGGTTAGTTGGATTAACCTGAATAATGTTTTAGTGCTCCTTCATTTTCTGTGCCCGTCATAGCTCATCCAGTTTTGAATGAAGAAGCACCAAAAATTGAACAAAAAGGGGCCGAACCTATAAATGTTGCTGAAGAAATGGCCTGTGTTGAAAACACTTGCTTACAGGAACCTGAAGAGGAGCTGCTTACAGATCCAAATGATATTACAAAAATATTTGTTAAACAATTTATAGATGAAGTCAGTGTACCTAAATATAAATCCCCTTTAAATTACAGGTTTATCACAACATTTAAAATAATTATGAAATAATAATTTTTAAAATTTCAGAGATGTCGCAACTGATCCTGTAACGATTATTTGTCCGCATGATTTATTAGGAGTATGCAAAGACAAAGAATGTCCATATATGCATTATTCGTGATTATTGTATGTTTATAAAACCATTAAAGGCCAAAGTTTCTGTAGGTATAATTATTTGTTCAATTACTTGTACATGTTATTTTTATACAAATAAATTTGAAAATTATTTAATATGTCTACTATTTCTTTGAGGGTTCTGCATCTTCTTGTCGTTCTGGTAAATCGCCTGGAAATGTTCCCTCTTTTATTTGATCTGTCCATTTTTCCACCCATTCCGATGGACACAGTGAAGTATATACCTTTTTAAAATAATTACATGGTTCATGCCTTAAATAAAATAATTGCTGCTTATTATAACTATAGTGTTGTACAATTACCCTTCACTAAATAATCTGGTACACCTGTGATAGTCTAGAAACATCTGGAAGCAGTAACGTCCTGCATTTGATGTATTAGGATATCGCACATCGGGAGGAGCAGTCCAAAATTCCTGAAAACTGCATAAAAACATTAAGATTAAAAAATTAGCTCACCACTTCTTCTTCATCGTTTGGCATTTTTAAATTTGTAAAAAGATATAATAGTAATAAATCAATGTCAATATCAAAAAATATGATTAATAGAAATTCCAATGGTTACTTTAAAATTTATTTTGAAAAACATAGATAAGTATTCAATAATAACCCTATATTTAAAGGTACATATTCAGGTTGTAAAATTACTTTGTTGCCCTATTCTTTTTTAAGGAAAATCCTACATAGTTGTAATGGTAAAGCAGTTTCAAGTTGAATATGGAAATCACTGTCAGAGGTCATTTGGTATGAGTTGATTTGCTCTAGAACAGCCATGGAAGGAAGCAAGCTTCTATTTCATATATTTTTTGAGAATGGAAACAAAAAATACTACTTTTATTTTTATCATTGCTGTATAATTGTAAAAAGAATCTCAATTAAAATGTCATTTCCCTTAGGTGGTAAGGTCAAAAATATTATAGTCTGCGTGCTGTTTGGTTATTTATATATTTAATGTGTAATAAAACGTCTGTGTAATATGTCCTTGGGTTTTGAGAAGTTCGTGATGTTATTCCACAAACGAGATAAGAACAACAGGGGTACTTACGTAAATGATTTTCTTGACAAATTTGTAGTCAAGACTGGAAGGGTCCACTGGTCAATAACTGCAACCAACAGTAGCTGTTAATTATATACCATATTTATTTGTATTCATTTTTTTTAATTTTATAATAGCTGTTTTAGATGCATTAATAATTCACATACCTGATATGTGATCAAATATACTAACAATTTATTGATTCTTATAGCTCATGATAATTTAAGATGGCACTGTCTGTATTACAACATTTTAGTTATTGCCTGTTATGTATATCTTTATTTACTGATTTTGCTCATACATTCAACTGTAGTGGTATTAGTACCAAGCAATGGCCTTACATCCTAATTACCTGCAAATCTACAGCTGCTATGTGTTACACAAGTATTCGGTATGGTTTTAACTCTGTCATAAATAAAGGATTTTCAAATCTTTGATAAATCATTAAAAATGTATATGGTTGATAAGAAATTTATAGCTAGTGTTGCAACAGTTGTTGCAAAGATCATTGAAATTCATTTAGAAACGGCCTTTGATGAACAAAATAAAAGTGCATTCCATTGAAACCCATTTGGCGGCTATTGAAAATCAGAAAGAAACAGCTTATACTTGAAACTACTAGCTTGATAGAATCCTTGGCTAATATGCAGCAATATTCTAGATGCAACAATATCCGTTTTATTGGTATAAAAGAACAGGGTGAAAAATGCGATTATCTAATTATTCAAAGATAAGCTAAATGTGAATTTGGATCACGGTCATATCGACAGATCACATCGTGTTGAATCTTCAACTGGTACTAAACGACATATTTGTGAAATTTAGAAACTATCATGATCGTAAACTCGTTTTACGTAACAGTTCTAAGTTAAAAGGAATTGAAATCTATATTAATGAGGATCTTACCAAGTCTAGACTCACTCTCTTCAAGCAGGTTCAAGATAAATTCTTTAAACGAAGCACTTGGACTAAGATGAATCTGCGTGGGCACTAGTTGGTGATTGCATTTGTAATTAGAAATGTGGATTTGTATAATGTTAATATTTAGTTCCTCATTTGTAGTATACCTTACTTGCTGTCTTTTCCCGTGTTAGTAGGATTATACTTTCTCTTGTCTGTGGAACGATTAAAATGAACAACAACATATTCAACATTATTTTTGCGCATGCCAATACTAATTCCCATGTTTCTAACTTTTGTAATTTTGTTGACATTATTGATGAGCATAAATTTGATGTAGATGTCACAGAAATATGGCTTGATGCTAGCCTCAACTCGAAATTAATTTCTATTTGGAGATATACATTTGAACATATTGATTGGCAGGGTAGAGGAGAGGAGTAGCTGTATACATTACACAATTTCGTATATATATGATATATTAGCCTTTGATTTTTACATTCAAAAGTAATATTGAATGTTAAACTTATTCATCATTATCATTAGGTTTTCAGTCCTGGAACTGGTTAGATGCGTATCATCATTATTTCCTATTCTGAACTAACCTACACATTTCCCTGAAATTTGCACAGTCTGCATCTATCCCTATCTGATCTAGGTCTACATCTACTTTTTCCTATCTCTGTAATATATCCCATACTATTCCCCAAAAATGCCTTAGAATGTTTTCTGTCCTTCTATTTCTCCTATTTTTTTCACAGATATCCTTGTTCCCCTACTATTTCTAAAACCTATTTGTTATTAACTTTGTCTGCCCATGCTATCTTCCTCATACATCTGAAGCACAGCATTCCAAAAGGTTGCTACCGTTTTTCTGTCTGCTTTTCCTAGTGCATGTATTTCATAGGCATGCAATGCTGTGCTCCACACATATACTTTCAGAAATTTTCTTCTTGTTTCTGTTTGTTGTCTTTCATCATAGGCGCTGCGCTGTTCTTTCTTGTTAGATGCAGTTTGATCCCCTTTTATTGTTTTACGATTATATACCCTATTTCTCCGACATTCAGTGGTTGTGAAGGGGGGTAAGCAGCCTGTGGCTGCCAAGTTCCCCCAGCACAGTCAACATTAGTTGCAGATATTTCACAACCAACACCTGTAGTTGTTTATAATAATCATCAGCTTTATCTGCGCTTATTTTTTTGTCATTAGGTTTTCCGTCTCAAAACTGGTTGGACACGTACATGCACTTATTTATATTTTGAGCTAGCCTACTCAGTTCCCAGAAATTCTCCCACAGCCTGTATACAGCTTGGTTCCCCTTCTATTGTTTTCTAAATTTTATGCCCTATTCCACCGAGATTCAGTGAAGGGGATTAAGCAGCCTGTGTGGCTGCCAATATCCCCCAACACTTAGACATTTGCTGAATTAATAGTTTTCCAGTAAATCCTTTCACACAATTATCATTATTCGAGAATACTTGTAGTTGCTTATAATAATCATCATGTTTAAGTACAGTTACTTTTTTCGTGACTAATTTATCCATCTTGGGACTATGGAAGCGTACCTCCATTGATTTCTATTCTGAGCTAGCCTACACATTTCCCTGAAATTCCTACAGCCTACATCTTTCATTATCTGTGTGCAATAGTCTAACCTAGGCCTACCTCTTCTTTTCTTTTTTCCTATCTCTGCCTCTAATATATTCCGCACTATTCCCTCGTGCTGTAGTATGTGGCCTATATCTCCTATTTTTTTACCGTTTTTCACATATATCTTTCATCCCATACCATTTTTAGTACGTCTTCGTCTGTCCATGATACCTTCATCATACGTCTGTAGCACCACATTTCAAAGGCTTCTACCTTTTTCTGGTCCGCTTCTCCTACTGTCCAGGCTTCACAGCCCTGCTGTGCTCCACACATATGTTTGTTGTCTTTGAACACAGTAGTTGCTTTTTCTTGTTAAACTTATTATCAACCATATTATAATAGTTATAAGAATCATTTATAGACCACCTAATAAAAGCAACAAATCTAGAATTTTGGAATTTGTTAAAAATCGATTGTAATCTAACTACTTTTGCTAATCACGCGGTTTGTTTTGGCGATATGAATATTAATTTACCAAACAGTTATAATACATCTCTATGTTTTGACTCATGGTTTTATTCCTTTGATTGTCGAACCAACATGCATAACTCAAAGATCTTTCCTCAAATTGTCGTAAACTGTACCTGATTATATTCTCAAGTCAGGATGTCAATGCTGATACGGTCAGTGACCATAAACTGGTGATATTAACTTAAAGCTTAAAAATATGAAACGTTTTATAACCTTTCTTCATTTTCAAAATCTTAATCATGCTATCCTTATAAGCGGTATCCAATCAATTGACTGGCGCATTGTCTTCTCGGAGAGTAACATTAATCAGAAAGTGACAAAATTCAAAGGTATTATCCTCGATGTCTTCAACACTCGAGCTCCTTTAAAATTAGTGTGGATGGCTTAACCTAAAGTGCAATGGCTTACGGTTGATATGAATTCAATGAAGCATAGCAACATGATCCTTAATAAATTCAAGCCGTTAGATTTTTCCCTTACCGGTGTAGTTATAAACGATCGCAATAGTACCTTACAAGGTTTAGGAAAGCAAAAAAAATATATCTATATTATATCTAAGGATAATACTCCTAGACAAACATGGCCTGCCTTAAGCTTCTTAAAAACGGTGAATTCAGAAATGTTTTGTTGCCTTTGGAAGCTAACTAACCCTGATCATCATCATTAGGTCTTCATTCCTGGAACTGGTTAGACGCATACCTCAATTGTTTCCTATTCTGAGCTAACCTAAATATTTCCAGGAAATTTCCACAGCTTACATTTTTCACTTTCTCTGTACAATGGTCTAATCTAGGTCTACCTCTTTTTCTCCTTTCTCTGCTTCTACTATATCCCACACTATTCCCTCATGCCTTAGAACATGTCCTAACATCTTATCTCTCCAATCTTTACTGTTTTCCACATATTTCTTTCTTCTCCTACCATTTCTAGAACACCTTTGTTCTTAACTTTCAAAAGCTTCTATCTTTTGCCTGTTCTCTTCTCCTACTGTTCACGTTTCACAGCCATACAGTGCTGTATCCCACGCATGCTTTCAACAATCTTTCCTTGTTTCTATGTTTGTTGTCTTCGAACATAGCAACTGCTTTTCTGGTTGAATACATCACAGCCTAGTGCTATTTTCTTTAATATCTTCTGTGTTTCCCCCTTCTACTGTTTTCTAAAAATATACCCTATTTTAGCAATATTCAGTGGTACGCGAGGGGGTTGATCAATCTGTCGCTAACGAAATCATCATCATTAGATCTTCTGTCCTGGAACTGGTCAGACACGCACCTCCATTGTTTCCCATTCTGAGCTAACCTACACATTTCCCTGAAATTCCCACAGCCTACATCTTTCACTATCTGCATGCAATAGTTTAATCTAGGTCTATCTCTACCTCTCTTTTTTCCTTTCTCTGCTTGTAACATATCCCACACGATCCCTCAATGCCTTAGAACGTGTCCTATCCTTCTAATTCTCTTTTTTTTTGTTTTCCACATATCTTTCATCCCCTACTATTTCTAGAACCTCTTTGTTCTTACTTTGTCTGTCCGTGCTATCGTCATCATACATCTGAAACACATTCCAAAGGTTTCTACCTTTTTCCTGTTTGCTTCTACTATCCCCATTTCATACCCGTACAATGCTGTGCTCTACACATATGCTGTTAACCATTTTTCCTTGTTTCTATATATGTTGTCTACAAACACAGCAACTGCTCTTTCTTGTTAGATTTCACCGATACTCAGTGTACTTGAAGGGGGTTAAGCAACCTGACAGCTACCAAGATCCCCCAACACTTCGATATTTGTCGAATGAATAATTTTCCAATCAATCTTTTTGCACAATCATTATTTGTTGAGGCTATTACAAAAGAAGCACCTTCAAGTTTAGGTACAATTACCTTATTCATCATTAGGGTTTTTATATAGGAACTGGTTGGACGCCTACCGCCATTGATTTCTATTCTGAGAGAACCTACACGTTTCACTAAAATTCCCACAGTCTACATCTTTCACTATCTGTGTACATAGCCCGATCTAGGTCTATCTCTCTTTTCTTCCCATCTCTGCTTCTAATATAAACCGCACTATTCCCATATACCTTAAAACGTATCTTATTATCCTATCTATCCTATTTTTTACTGTTTTCCACATATTTCTTTATTCCCCTACTATTTCTAAAACCTTTATGGTCTCAACTTTATCTGTCCATGATATCTTCATCATACGTCCTTTTTCTTGTCCGCTTCTCTTTTTCCTGTCTGCTTCTTTTACTTTCTAAGTTACACAGCCGTACAATGCTATATTCCACACATATGCTTCCAACAATCTTTTCCTTCTTGTTAAATGCAGCACGGCCTTGTGCTAATCTTTGTTTTATATCTTTAACATTTTCCCATCTTGCTTATTTGACTTTCTAGGTAATAGAAATCCTTTAACCTCATGTAAGTTGTCATTTCCTATTGGTTTTCTGGTTTCTGACTTATTATCTCTTCCTTTACATAGTACTTTAGTTTTATTATCGTTGATTTTCATACCATATCTCACTGTTAGTACTGTTTCCATTTCATTTAGGGCTGCTTCTAATTCTTCCTTGCTAGATGCTAATACTGCTATATCGTCTGCAAATCTAAGCATATCAATCGTTTGTTCCTGAGTAATAGTTCCAATGTCTTTCTGCATTTGACAGTATACATTGCCTATTCGATATACAAGTTAAAAATTAATGGGGATAGGGCACATCCCTGTCTTACCCCTTTCCTAATATTTACTTCTCTACATTCCTGCTCTAATTCTATTACCACTGCTTGCTCTTTGTATATGCTATGTACTATGTACAATTCGTCTATCCAACATTTTTGAGTATATCGAACGTTACATTTTGTGTTAAATTGAAGACATTAAGAAGGGAACTTAATTTTTTACAACTGGAATCATGTCAGATAAAGTCAAGATTTACATCTCCAATAAAAATAATATTATCATATTTAGTGCAGAAATACGCAAAAACTGATTCAAGTTCGTGTAGGCAAGTTAAATTAGTGCTTGGAGGTCTGTAAATGAGACCAGCAACTATATTGTACTTATTCGTTTTAATATTCATCCGGAGCTGCTCAAGAGTAGGATGCTGAATATTGTCTGTTTTTAAACTTTACGTATTAAATTATAACTAACATACCAGATAATCCACCACTTCTTGTTGGATGATCTGTTCTAAGATTTATCCCAGAATGCTGATTAGCATGGATGGAAAGTCAGTAGACAATCCAATAAGATCATGGTCATGTGTTGTGACAAATGTTACAAAATCGTCAAAACATGTAGTTAGTGATCTAATGTTGATAAGACATATGTCCAAATGCTTGCATACTTGTTTTTCATTTGTTTGAATTAAGGACAAATCATGTTGTGCAGTTATATTGTAATTGCTATAACGAAGAACTATATTCTATCTTTGCATTTTCTCTTTTTTATTGCATGTAGATAACAAGGACATTCTCTATCTACTGCTGTTGTTTGTCATCAGTATCCATATTTAATTTAGTTTTAGCATATATGCAATTTGAACATTTGTTGGTATCCGAGGTGCAGCTCTTATAGTTATGTTTTCCTGAACATCAGGAGCAGGTTTCCTCAGATTTACAATCTTTAGAAATATGGTTAAACTTCAAGCACTTACAACATTGGATAATGTTAACGTGGACCAGCCAATTGCAACTTTCTCCATTTTTATCAAGGCATAATGAGTTCTAGAATCTGTTTCAACAATAATTAGAGTTTCTTACCTTTTTGCTTTTAACGACTTTCAAGACTATATATATTTCTATGTATTTTAGGGGTTAAAATGATTAGAGAAGTCAGTTGGTAACTTATGGCAGGTTACCACGTGTAAATAAAAGGATTCAAATATTTAAGACGCTTTTCAAAAACTTTAGTATAGGAATTAATAAATTAGAGTAGTTCCATATTTAAGGTTGCTTCATTTAGCAAGTGTAAATATTGACATAGATATGATCCAATATGTAAATAGTAGGTAGCATGTAGGTACATTAGTTAAAAAGCATTTCAGGGTATTAAACGTAAAAATCGATAACAGTAAGGTCATAATCAATTAAGTTAAAATATTAAGTAATCAAATCTTAGCATGTGTAAATAATCCTAGTGTATAATCTATCATAAGTTTCGTTATAGCAAACGCAATGGTTTCTAACGTATAAGTGGAAAGCATTCCAGGTATCAATTTACAGGGGAAAATATATAGTTGCCAAGAATTTCTAACTAAAGTTTAATAGCGTGGTAAACAACGTTCGAAAACATAATCTACGAATGCAGTTATAGGTGGAACTAAAACGGATCGATAAAATATAGGGAAAGACTGTGTTTTGCAGGCGTTAGCAGGGTATGAAAGATATCACATGCTGAGTTCGTTTGACTTTGAAACAATCTGTGGAACAAAGACAAATTAGAGGATATAAGCAAGAGTGAGATGCAGCATGTTTGCATAAGACGTCAGTTTGAAAGTGAAATGAGAAGCATTATAAAAGACTACAGACTAGTTGTTAAGACAAAGAAAGATTAATAGATTGAGCATTTATGAGAAGAGGATGAATATAGGGTTGGTTTATAATATTTAAAAGTGGTTGACATCCTCAAGGACCAATATAGCTTGCATGTGATACACAGAGTAAGATTGTTAGACGTAGTATATAAAAGAGGGACAGATGATAGTGTTAGATTGTTAGGGTAGAATAGAATGTGCAAACTGGGGGTAAAAAGGGAGAGAAGAAAAAATACAGGTTGGACTGAGATGGGGAGAACTCATGGTAGGATAGATAGGGTATCTTGTAAGAAATTGAGAAGTTTCTATATAGGATAGAGTGAGATGACTTAAATGCGCATATTAGGAAGGCATGCTTTAGATACTAAAAGATTGGCGGTTGAAATGAAAATTCAAGGAATAAAAATATCCTTTTGGATGGTTAGAGGGAGTTTTCATTAGAATTGTTTGTTGATATCGTTCGAAATTCTCAGCTTTAAAAGACAGTTGTGCACGGAGGCTTAAAGTACATCGAATTGTGAAGGTTAACGGTGATATTTTCGGAATTGGTGGCAGTTACAAGTTTGTTTGTGTGAAAGTTGTTGGAAGTGTGTTAACCATTGAAAAGTTTCACTAGGAAGGCAAGATGTTTTAGAGTCATGTGTTGTGAGAACTGACTACAAGAGAGGGGCGATTTTGTCTATTAATACACTTCAGAGCAGTGATAGAGGTCTCTTTTACTTCCTGATCATCGAAGCATCTTCTACTAGTAGCGAACAAAATAAATTACAAGTGGGTTTAATAAGTAAAGTTAGTGTAATCGTCACGGGCAGTTTAAAAATTGTATGAAACAATTTGAAAATGCAACACGTTAAGTAAGAAATGCAAGTACAGCCTGTGCTATATTTTAATTGTGGGTGCCAGCAATGCACATACATGGCGTAGAGAGTAGATGGATGGAGTTGATGGTGTACATATGGTAAATGGAGCAGTAAGGAAAGCGTGGAAGGTTAGATGTATTATCTATTGATAGCCGGAGAAATTTAAGTGGCGGATTACCTCCACAGATGGTGATCTACAGCTTGGAGAAGTGCAGGAATGAGCAGTCTTTGTAAGGGACAGCAGTCATCAATGGTAGGATTGCAAATCCAAGTGAGGTGATGCTTTTAAGGTAACTAATTTTGGATGATATTTTTTTATGCTTATTTGATGATCTTGTAAAACTTTTATGTGAATATTTAATGTGTCATGACGATGGGGTGCCTTATGGGTAAATTTAAGAAGTTTATGAACTAAAGCGTTGTTTAACGAACATTTTATTATTGATTCTTTGAAAATAATTTGATATAGAAATTTATATTTGTAGAATAATTTTATAATATTGGTTAATGTGAAAAGTAAAGGGGACTTTTGATATTTGCAGTGCGAAAATTAGCAATAATATTTACAGGTATTATGTGAGCTCATATTAAACCAAAGTTTAACGTAAGCGTAGGGTTAAGCCCGGTTACTTTAAGCTTGTTACACTTCGTTTAAAGTTTTATCTGGTCGGTTAACCAAATGTTACACTTAGATTCTGGTACATTGAAATGGCGATAGATGGCTCTTAAAAGCCTGTAATACAGTTACCAAAGTTCATAAGATACACCATGACGTCACTGATAATTTATATTGCGCCATAATTAAGCAAAGTTACATAAAATTGAAACAATAAAAATTAGAGAGTCTACTCACGTGAAGGATCCGGTAACCGGCAGGAAATCACGCCACGGTAGCCTCGGCATCGCTGTTGCTGGTAGAGCTGGACATCCAAATTATCTCGGGGTCATGGGATGCTCCAGGGTCATCTCCGTTCCTATATGCAGTGGAAGACAGGAATAGGTAATTAAGGAAAGATAATCAAGATAAGGAAATCTACATAATAAGATAACACGACACCCCGCACGACTGTTCACTTCAAAGTTCGGCGTAAAAAAGCCACGTTTCCGCGCGAGAACCGCGGAACTCCCTACTTTTTTGTAGCATTGCTATACCCCTATAGGGATAATTCACACTTGCCAATTGCACTATTGTGACGTACCGGAAGCCCCGCCCAGTTCATTTAAAAATGTTCGCGCGTCTTGCGTATTTAAAATTATGGCGGGAAAACTTCCGTACATTAAAAAAACTGAACTAAAACAATGTTTAAGTGCAAATTCGATTTGCACGTAACAATCGCGACAAAGCCACAAAAGAAAAAACTTAAAAAAAGAAAAAGTCTGTTAGCACAGTAACAGCTTAAAATCTAAGTCCTTACTACCCTACATAAACCCTAACTTAAAACCTACAAAATGTTTATATAAGGCGCCACCTGGTTTTTCGACCGATAACACGTCTACCGAAGTACCAGGAAACGGAATAGGTAGCCCGATAGTCTTTGACTACACTACTTACCGACAGCACAAATTTGTCGGGGAGCATGAAACACTGCTTAAACTAACACGGGTGCGACAAGTCGCCTAACCTATCTAAACCTATCTAAACTTATCTAACTAAAGCTAACATAAAGTTCTTATATGCAAACACACATGAGTGTCGCATCAAACTATTCTTCTTTTTTGGCAAGAAGTGCCCAAATTTAAAAAATGTTCATGAGAGTGCGTCACCTTGCACTCTGGCAAATTTTGTTTCTGGTACTTTGGTTTCCTCCGATGCACATTTAACTTGTCCATGACACAGTTGTGAATCCACAAATTTACCAAAAGTACCGCCTACTAAATCCTTATATGCTAACCTGACAAATTACATTTCTAAATTGGGTTAGCTTTTTCACTTAAATTTCAGAAAGATAATTCCCACGTCTGGTCATATATACCACACGTTAGGACGATAAAAAGATAAGATAAGATCTCAAATTGATGTTAAAGATAGTAGATAAGGTAAAGATATTAAGCTTAAGTTGTTATCCTCAAAGGTAATGAATAAGATAACGGTATTAAGCTTTAGTTATTATTTGAGATACTCGATAAGATAACACGATATTAAGTTAAAGTGATTATAAGAGATAGTAGGTAACATGAATTTAAACAGAAGTTATTACTCAAGATAACCGGTAAGATAACGCGAAATAACTCAAGTCATTCCTAACGGTAGTCGGTAAGATAACGATAAATTAAACCAAAATTATTACTAACGGTAATCGGTAAGATAACGATAATAAACTAAGGTTATTATTAAGGTAATCAATAAGATAACGATATTAAACCTAAAGGTATTATCGAAGATAATAAAGAAGACAAAGATATTGGCCTAGTTATTACCCAAGACAATGATAACAACAAAGAGTGGCTCCAGTAGAGCCGTTTAAATGGGATTGACCCTATAAAACACAGCGTAGTCTGAAGGACCACCTGCGATATTAATCCGACAAGATAAGATATACACATTTTTAAAATTCACTAGACTCCTAAGAGAACTAGTACGATAATTTTCCTAACGAGTGCTTCGACTACGATAAGAAAATCAGACAAAGATAGATACGACAACTTAAAAGTATCTTCACAGATACAAACACACAAAAACAAACTGTTTTAAGGTAGTTTTTAAATCGGTAGCACCCTAAACACACAAAATGCCCAATTATAAGCAGTTAAATACAGATACACTGTCCCCATATGCTAAAACAACCGAGAATTTAATAAGATAACAATAAGAGCGATAGCGTCTCACCACAAAGTTCAATAAAAATAACGAAAAAAAGTTTATAAGTTATGTAGATTTAGTAGAAAAGGAAGGAATAATGTTGTAGTATAATGATGTAGTATAATGTGGGCGATTGCAATAATTCAGAGGAAAAACACACGGAATAGACAATCCTAGCTTTTGCAACTGCGAATATGAACTATTTCTTTCAATGGCATAGACTGCGCATGTTCTATGTGAGCCCAAAGAAGAAAGCATTCACTCAACATCAGCCAAAACCAGTCATAAAAATTCAATGGGTTATTTCAACCAAAGTTACGACAATTACCATTCAATTAAACCATATAAGAGAAATACTAAAGACCGAACAATATGTAATAGGAAAATTTCAAGGGTTAATTAAATGAAACGACAAAGTTATATTGGGGGGGTGTAGAGGATGAAGTGATATATATCTAACGGTATGGTGAAGGAAAAGTCAACCAGAAGAAAAAGATAGCTAAATTAAGGTAAGTAAAGTTAAACGTGTAAGAAATTATATACTATATGAGAGAAGGAATAAGTAATTAAAGATACTAATTGATGGTGAGAACAAAAATATTAGGTAAATCGTGAGGAGAATGGGACATGAAAACTTAATTAGCATTTGGGTCGGCAGAGAATGGCTTAAGGTCTTTAATATGCCACCTGCCTTGGCGTTTTCCTTCAGTATCCTGAAGTTCGTAGATAAGGGACTAATAACACGTGTGACTTTACAAAGAATGAATTTAGGGGCCAATTTTGAAGAAAATTTCTTAGATGCATCCGATAAGACATAGTTCTTTTTCCACACTTGTTCGCCTAAGGCAAAGGAAATATTTCGCTTACGCAAGTTATAATGGTCCTTGCTCTTTTCGTAAGCTTTTAACAAATTTTTTCTAACGTCGTTAAAGATAGAAGGTAATGACTGTTGGTCCTTGTCCCAACGTACTTTATCGTCAAATTCGATTACGTTAGTATCGTCAGGCACTAAACCATAGTAACTCCCATCGATTGGGGTATATCTTCCAAAAACAAGAAAAGACGGAGTGAATTGGGTTGCTTCGTGTTTAGATGTACGCAAAGCTTGAGCAATTTCAAAGATATGTTCATCCCATGTAGTATGGTCTGAATTAATATAAGAAGAGATAGCGGTAATTAAAACTCGATTTACTCTTCGGTAGGGTTTACTTGGGGTGATATTTTGCGTTAAACCAAATTTTTGTACTTTGTAACTTTTAACGAAATTCTGAAAATCTTTAGAGATAAATTGTGCACCATTGTCACAAAGAATAATCTGGGGGACACCAAAGATAAGAAAGACATTCTGTTCTAGGAATTTAATTATTGCTGCGGAGGTAGCTTTACGTAGGGGTTGCACCATAACAAATTTAGAAAACCAATCGGTAACGACTAAAAGATATTGATTGCCTCTTTTCGATCGAGGGAGAGGTCCTAATAAGTCAAGCGATATTAATTGAAAGGGATAAGATACACGCTTAAAGTTACCCATTAAACCAGGGCGAGCATCTTGTGAACTCTTATGGGAACCACAAATTTTGCAGCTTTTAATGTAGCGACAAACAGATTGCTTAAGTGTGGGCCAGTAATACAATTCAGATATTTTGCGAGAGTTTTTGTAACACCAAGGTGTGCAGCTAAGGGGATCGTCGTGACATAATTTGAGCACCTCACTGCGATTTGCAGTGGGCACAACGAGTTTCCATTCAGGTATATTCGATATTTTATGTGGGGACGAGGATACAAATTTATACAGTCTATTATTAGTTACCGAAAGGTAGGAAATTTGTCGGGATTATCGGAAACTTTTTATCATATTGAGGTACCAGGTATCCAGAATTAAATTTGGAAGGTTTAGAGAAACACATCTCGAGATAACGCATCAGGTACGATATTTAATTTGCCAGGCCTATGCCTAACGTCAAAAGTAAATTGAGATATACGCAAGTTCCATCTTGCCAAACGACCTGCGGGTTGTTTCAAGTTATTAAGCCAAGTGAGTGCTGCACAATCAGTGATTACGGTAAAGTGTGTACCTTCGACATATCCTCTAAATTTCTCGATGCCAAAGATAACACCCAATAGTTCTCGTTCGGTAGCAGAGTATTTTTGTTCGGCAGAAGTTAAGGCACGGCTCGCATAAGCGATTGGATGTTCTAAACCATTGTTTACCTGGAACAACATTGCACCTAACCCAGTAAGTGAGGCATCGGTTTGTATATAAAACTTATCATCGAAATTTGGAGAGATTAAGATAGGTGCTGAAGTGATTAATGTTTTAATTTGTTCGAAAGCCTGTTGGGATTCTAAATTCCACTCGATAGTTTGGGATTTCTTTTATTTTTAATTAAAGCGGTAATGGGTGCAGATATAGTTGAAAGGTTAGGTAGAAAATGCGATAGTAGCTAATCATTCCTATCAAACGTTTGATTTCGGTAACAGTTTTAGGTGTTTTAAATTTAGTAATGGCATCAACTTTAGCAGGATCTGCTCGTAAGCCTGTCCCATCGACAATAAAACCAAGAAATGTAAGGGATGAACGACAAAATTGAGACTTTTCCCAGTTTATCTTAAAACCTGCTGCATTTAAACGTTCTGCAACTTCATCTAATGTGGCGATATGTTCATCGAAAGAACTTGAGATAACTAAGATATCATCTAAAAATACAAAGGCACGTTCTTGATGTAAGATAGGACCTAACGTTTGATCCATAGTACGTTGTAAAGTTTGTGGAGCGTTACAGAGACCAAATGGCAAAAAATTATATTCGAAAAGACCTCGGCCTGGGACACAAAAAGCAGTTTTTGACGAGAAGATAAGTCAAGAGGTATCTGATAAAAGCTTGTCTTAGGTCGATAGATGAGATAAATTTTGCGTTACGAAGCCTGCTCAAAATTGAGTCAGTTCTGGGTAGAGGGTAAGCGTCTGGAACAGTAACAGAATTTAGCTTCCTGCCATCAAAACAAACACGCCATTCGTCATTCTTTTCCGAACTAGCAATACGGGAGAGGTCCACGGTGAATTTGAAGGAGAGATAACACCAGATACTAACATTTTGTCTATTTCCGCATGTAAATGCTTTTGTAAGGCAGGCGATAAGGGATATTGACGTTGCTTAAAGGGAAGGGCATCACCTGTGGAGATAACGTGTGTTGCCGTTGTAACACAACCAAGTTCAGAGGTATTAAGTTTGCGAAATTTGTCGATTGTAGCGTTAAGAGTTACATCTTGGGAGTCAGTAAGAGATTTTGTTAGATATTCCTGTAGATGCACAGGAGTTCGTTTTAATAGAGGTTTGCCATGAAAAATCCTGAAAGTAAAGTGACAGATTAAAAGTTTACAGAAATCAACGCCCAGTAGAAAAGGATACGCTAATGCAGGGACAATCAAAATAAAACATCACGTTCAAGAGACTCTACACGAATTTTTAACTTAAGGGAACCGGTTACATGTATTTGATTATCGTCAGCTAAATTTATGGAAGTTTTTCGAATAATTTGAATTTTGATATTTTGTTGAGATAATTGATGTAAACCTTCGTTATTTATAAGAGAACATGAAGAACCTGTATCCAGTAAAGCAATTACATTTAAGGAACCAATTGAGATAGATAAGTGTGGACGGTTATCGAAGGGTTTTTTAACAAGTTGTGAAACGGTAGCAGTCTTTTTATGATAAAAGGAATTGACGGTTTGTAACCACTTAGACCACTCGGCTGGAGTAGTGTAGCATAATTCCTCTAATGAAGGTAAGGTATTTTGTACATTAATAGTAGCGGTATTATTATTAGATAAATTTAATGACGGTACAACGTTAGAAGTGGTTTTATAATTTAAATTTATTGGCGTCTGTGTCCGTTGAATGATTGGTGTTGAGGGCGATTTTGGTTTCTTGAGATATTCACACCCTGATTTGAAATATCTCGACGGGAGTTTCCGATACGTTAGGATTACAGTTGGTGCAGTTAGATTTGTAGATATTTGAGCGACCACAACCATAACAAAAAATATTTCTAGGGTAAGTGCAGACAGTATAGCTATGTCCACTTCGTTTGCAGTTCCAACAGGTAAGTGCGTTGTTAGTTACGGTAGAAGGAACGTTAAGGGTAGATAGTTTACGGAAGGTCGAACTTGGCAAGCTAGATCAGGTTCTAGAGACCAGATAATTTCTCGGTGGTGGTCGATATTTGTCAATCCTTGACCTCACTTCTTGAAGAGAGCGACATAGGTCTTTAAAATGAGCTAGCGAAGATATGGTCTGTAATGCCAAACGTTCTGAGAAATAGGGGTTCAAATTTCTAAGTAATTGATCGATAATTTCGGATTCGGAAGGTTTTTGTCGAGTCTGCTATATAAAGCTTCTAATGAGGTAATAAAAGAAACAACATTTTCGTCGGGACCTTGAGTTCGGTTTCGATTTCGTTCCAAAGATCGTTAATGTAGCCATAAGGTAGGAAATCTCGTTTTAAACAGGCAACTAACTCATTCCAGGTAGAAATTTGGTGTCGTATGTTTCTGTACCATATTAACGCTGAGCCTGCGAACAAATCACCAGCTGAGATAAATAGGTCCTGGTCGGTACACCGCGAGAAATTTTAAAATCGTTAATCCGGTCAAGAAAGGATGATAAAGAAACCTTCGAATCAAACCCTTCAAAGGTGAGACCCCATTTGTATACAGGTATAGGTTTTCCTAATGGTTTAGGTTCGGCAAGCGCAAGATTTGAAAAAGGTAACGATATATCTACGTCTGCGTTAGGATTAAGTCTTTCTAAAAGAATTCCTTCAAGCAATAACACCTCGGACAACAAACTTTGTTTAGCTTGAGTCGCTTGGTCATCGTTATATAAAGATAATGATTCGATACGGTGTTTGACGTGGGTTATTCTTGAAGTCAATCTCCTAATTCGATATTAGTAGCCGCAGGATCTGTTTTGTTTATTATACCCGATATATCATCTAAAGATAATTTAATTTCTGATACGTTGAGTGGCCAATCGCCAACAGGGTTCTTTAAGATAGCAACGCCTTTGGTTTCCTGTGACAAAACAGCCCTAAGTTGAGATCGCCTATCATTCTGATTGCTCGCAGCTATGATACTTCTACATTCCAGCTCGTAGATTAATTCGAGGGATTTTAGATGTGATACGTTCATTATGAATACAATATTCAAGACACGATATAAAAATATGCGATTTTGACGCAGATTAGAAGGTAAAAACACGTTACAGTTACTTTAAGGTAATACGATACGATATTTAGAGGTAAGAACTTGTTAGAACGTCACCGATAACACCAAAGAAACACATTTAAGGTATATGGAAACGAAATCAATGTTCAGTTAAATACATATTTTATAGATAATGACAAAGAAGCCTTCCAAAATGGAAAATGGACGCAGAGGATATGTTATTTAACCTATAAGGCAACAACGTATAGTCAAACACTTCTTAAAAAGGTATACTAGCAATTTATTTCACTCAAGTGTTTTTTTAAACACAAAATTTTCATGTAAAGGATAAACCATAATGCAATTTTAGAATGTAACATAAAGAACAATGTATTTAAGTTTCAAAAAACGGCCTTTCAAAGTTAAGGAAAGCAACTAAAGATATTTTAATAGGTAATTCTATAATACTGTATTTAAAGACATAAGGTAAGGTAAATACTTACATGAATAAAAATACGTTTCCTTAAGTGAAAAAACTGTTTCAATAACATCTGTTAAAATATTGCATGGTTGTAACTGAAATTAACATAACCTAAAAACAAAGAAGAAACCCCTGAAGTTCATAGCCTGAACAGGTTGAAGGCGCCATCTGTTACACTTGATTTAACGTTTTATCTGGTCGGTTAACCAAATGTTACACTTAGATTCTGGTACATTGAAATGGCGATAGATGGCTCTTAAAAGCCTGTAATACAGTTACCAAAGTTCATAAGATACACCATGACGTCACTGATAATTTATATTGCGCCATAATTAAGCGAAGTTACATAAAATTGAAACAATAAAAATTAGAGAGTCTACTCACGTGAAGGATCCGGTAACCGGCAGGAAATCACGCCACGGTAGCCTCGGCATCGCTGTTGCTGGTAGAGCTGGACATCCAAATTATCTCGGGGTCATGGGATGCTCCAGGGTCATCTCCGTTCCTATATGCAGTGGAAGACAGGAATAGGTAATTAAGGAAAGATAATCAAGATAAGGAAATCTACATAATAAGATAACACACGACACCCCGCACGACTGTTCACTTCAAAGTTCGGCGTAAAAAAGCCACGTTTCCGCGCGAGAACCGCGGAACTCCCTACTTTTTTGTAGCATTGCTATACCCCTATAGGGATAATTCACACTTGCCAATTGCACTATTGTGACGTACCGGAAGCCCCGCCCAGTTCATTTAAAAATGTTCGCGCGTCTTGCGTATTTAAAATTATGGCGGGAAAACTTCCGTACATTAAAAAAACTGAACTAAAACAATGTTTAAGTGCAAATTCGATTTGCACGTAACAAGCTGTTTATTGTCGATTAAAGCTTTTCACGAAATATTCAAAATACAATGTAGTATCTCAACTCGAGGATGTATGTAATGTTGAGGATATATGAAACAATGATTAAAAAGGATTTTATAGAAAATTTCTGTTTGAATAAAACCAGGTGCATCGTGTAGTCAAGTTTTATTGTATACGACAGTAGGATAGTAGTTCCAGATAGCAGCTGAGCAGCCGTGGCAAACTTCATTGAAGAAGCTGAGTTTTTTTTATTATAATAGCAAAAAGCTGGCAGTATTGATTCAAACCAGGTGAAGAGCTTCAATCCAGGTAAACCCGTAGCATTTATGGAACCCAAGCGTGGGGCTTTAATTCAGACAAAACCTGCAGCAATTATGGTGCAACTTGTGGAGGTTCGAATTATTTTAGAGTTTTACCAGGGACACCACAGAGCAATTCACACTTCAACACTTGTTTAGTATATGAATAGAATGCATTTGGTAAAACTACAATTGACATTGCCAATTGCCTACCATAATTGCAGCAACGACACTGATGTGCAAAAGCATGGACTACTGTTACCATCAACAATACTGTGTATCATTACAGGTTCATCCAATTGTGAAAAAACTAATGTAGCAATTGGTCTTGAAAAATACGAATGGCGTGCGCTTTGAAAACGTTTACGTCTACTCAAAAACCTCGCATCAACCAACGTATCAGTACCTAGACAAGTTATTACGACCAATAAAAAGAATAGCACACTTTGCGTTTAACAAATAATGGTTGCTTCAGCGAATGCAAAACCTAATTCGATATTTATTTTTGATTACGTGTCGTGCAATAAACAAAATGTAATGCGAGTATATTTTTTCCATTGGTCGGCGCAAGGCCATCGATTGTTTCTACCTATGTCAGACCTATTCCCAAATACCTTAACAGTTGATTAGAGACAATGCTAATGTCCTAGTGCTATTCAAACAATACGAACTCAATTTAAACACGTATACTCCAACTGTTTGACTGCTTTATGCCTTTCCATACAAGAATTGACTAAAATATTATTGAAATTACTCATATAAACTAAGAGTAATCATTTTGTAAAAAAACTCTGTGGTCTTTTTTAACCACAGCTCATTTAAAACTTTGTGTATCCTAAATGAACTGTGGTCGATATAACAAGTGCCACAAAAAAGAACGTGATTTTGCCAAAATATTAAATGTGTTGTTATTGATCTAAAAGTATTTATTCAGAAAATTCAGTCATACTCACAAATTAAAAAAAGTTCTGTCCTATAAAGGGTTAACAAGTAACTTGCACCGTGGAACATAGTAATTTTTAGAACATGCTCGGTTCACACTGTTGCAGATTTTAATAAATAAATAAATAAAAGTAATCATACAAAAGTTTTATTTTGGTGAAACTTTATAAAAACATAATTTATTATCATCGCCCATACACAGAATTGGAACCCTATAATGCCAAGTTGGATTTGTGGGTAAGGTTATAAAAGTAGAAAGACGTAGCTGTTGGGTACTTACAAGTGATACCTTTAACGTGTTATCCAATGGACTTACGGTAGCTACTAGTTCGCTCAAAGAATTCATTTTTATAAAGCCGCCTGCTGTGGTATGCATTAGCTTAACTTGTGTTGCATGGCTAAAGTATCTCGATATTAATATAAAGAATTAATTTATAAAAGCTTACCTCGAATTTGTTAAATCCCAAAGCACAAGCTCTCCTAAGTGTAATGAACAAACTAACTGAGAATCTGAAGGTGCCCAGTGAGCTCCTGATAATGGCTTGCCACAATCTAAAGTTATTAATGGTTGTTGAGTATTGGCATTGTAAAACCTAATAACTCCTACTCTTTCAGCAACCATTAATTTCAAAGGATCCTCTCTATGCCAGCATACAGACATACCTGTAATACAAGTCATATAAAACAATGAATGTACATTTAAATTATACCTGCAGAGGTGAGTAGTAATGTGGCCACACAACTGTAATCAGAAGTACTCCAAATTTTAGCAGTATTGTCATCACTAACAGATGCTAAGAAATTGTTGTCTTGGTCATAACTTATATCATTTATAAAATCTGAATGTCCAGGAACAATCTAAAATACAATACAAAATGTTAATAGTCACAGACTGGAGTCGTTGATGCTAAATCTTGTAGTAAAAGAAAAAACTTAAGTTATTATTTTTTAGCGAGAAGGGCATGCATAGTGTAATGCCAGTGTCGATATTACGTAAAACATAATTTGTTCGGCATTTGTGAATTCTGGATGCCTTAGGACCAAAGATCAGACAATTATGTAATGTACCCATGCATTGTGGAATGTTACACTGCTACTAACGGTGATGGCGAATGACTGAGCAACATGAAAACACTAATGAACAGAGGAACCATGAGTCATCCGTAAAATAAAATTGCATGTATGTGTTAGCCTTGGTCTCGTAACGTGTTAAGTTTTAAATCAATTCTTTTATGAGATTCTAAAGAATAGTAAGATAAAGAACCTACAGCCCATCCCGCTTTAGAATGGTAATGCTGGTTTAACTTTTTTGAAGTAGTAGTTATTGAAGCTGCAGTTCATAAGCATTAACAAGATCAATTAAAACAGAATGTTAAAATTCTGTAGTAGGCATGGCTTCGTTCCAAAAACAAAGACCCCTCCTCCTTCTGCTGCATTATCATATGGCTCTGCCATATGAGGCTCTTTTTCTAATGTGTGGGTCTTTGTCTCAATTGTGGGCGAGGCTTTAAAAAATGCTGTGGTTCAAACTGTATTAGCCCCACGTTGCCAATGGCAACAGCTATCAGTCACTTGTAACTAAGCAGATTTTATCTATGCTTCACACAAGTTATGATAGATGACACACTGAGTACGTTCATCAGGCGTCATAAAAACATGTGTTCAACAATGACAGCTAGATCGTTGTATTTTTAGTGGTCAATTCACCTAAAACTTGCAAATATATTTACTTCGTCTAGAGAATGGACATTCGTTTTGAGTAAGTATAATTATTTAGCCGTAAATAGTTTCTGTAATGTGAAATCTGCATTTATTTATGGGATGTAGATGGACCTTCAGTGTAATAAGTTATGTGTATATGATGTTGATCTTTATTGAGCTATAGCGACGTTATATTTGGTGTCGCTATATGGCAATGCTAAAACAGTACACCACTATTTTGTTACATATTGTTTTATTGCTTTCGGATGTGGTTTTACGCTGGAAGAATCACTTGCAATGATATACAAGGATTGATACGGACGTAAATTAAATATTTATTGAAATACTCTGATCAAGAATCAGACAACGAAGAGGATGATAATGATGTAAATAGATTACCAGGAAAACAACTAGCAGCAGGAATATTGTTAAATAATGAGGGAATAGGTGTTGATTTTGAATATGAAATTTCAACACGTCAATGTGCTCGGAAAAATGATATAGATACGTCTCATACAGTTGTTGAAAAAAAATTATTGTTGGAAATCTGGAGACTTTAAAATTGCTACAAAATGCAATCATCCTACAAATCCTCAATGCGGAAACGGTTTATATGAAACAAAGAGTGCCCCGGAACTCTTTTTTGATGAAGACATTATAAAATTATTGGTTATTGAAACAAATAGGTATGCTAATTTTAAAAATTGTGGTAATGTGAACATTAATGCTGGTGATGTAAAGGGTTTTTTGGGAATTCTCTAGCTATAATACTGTAGTATCTAGAAAACACTTCTTTTGGGATTTACGTTCGTATATGCACAATGAGGCTGTCAGCAAGTGTGCGGATACCAGCATAGATTTAAATGACAAAGTGCATAAACTGAGATCTCTAATGAATAAACTTAAAATTTAATTTTTGGAGCATTTTATTCCGGAAGAAAACGATTACGACGAGTCCATGGTTAAGTACTATGGTGGCCACAGAATGTACACAATTCATCCGTGGTAAACCAATTTGGTTTAGATTCAAAATGTGGTGTGGATGCTTCTTCGGGTTATTTATTAAATTTTAACCTATATCAAGGTAAAGAACTGAAAGGAACCACTGTAGATAAGAAACTTTTTGGTATTTGCACAAACCTTTTATTCGCCTGTTACACGAAATAGAGGAAAAGAAAAAATTCAGCTACAGTTTTTATTTTAACAATCTGTTTACTAGCATAAACTTATTGGCATACATAAAATCTAAGGGATATAACTGGTACTATGCAGGCAAACAGAATACCAAAGAATTGCCCTCATATCTCCACAGCAATTAAAGAAAATGGGAAAACGAGGAGGTTATATAACCATATTTGAAAGAAATAATGGTCTAATTTTCTTCCGATGGTTATATAACAATTCTGTAACAATAGCATCCAACTGTTATGGTGCTAATCCTATATCACATGCTAAAAGATACTCCAAAGAAGAACACGAATATATACAAATACCAAGGCCATTTCCTATTGGAGAATATAATACGTACAAAAAGAACTGAATGGACGGAGATGTTAGCCATTATAGAATTGGAATTTGTTCCAAAAAGTGGTGGTGGTGGTGCATTTTTATGTAGTTTATTGAAGTATCTATTGTGAACACTTGGCTCATTTATCGAAAACAAAAGGAGTAATATCACAGTTAGAGTTTAGACGGGAAATTTCTAACATATAATTATCACAATACAGAAATTTGTCAAAAGGGATAGGCAGACCAGCCACTTCAAAAATAGCATTACTATGAACCAAATGAGTGACGATTTGAGGTATGATAGACAAGATCATCTTTTGGTGCCTACTCCCGATAACAAAAGGAAAGATCTTAATTTGGGAATTTCTCATAGTTTATCACATACGATCCATGAAGTCGTTGTCAAAAGATAAACAGACTTCAATTACATTTATGACATAAATTGAAGGTGACTTTGATTTATTGATGTTCGAAATATTTGGTTTGAGTACATAAGCAAAAACTTTTAAAGTTTAAAGAATGATTGCCTTCAATTTGTGTTGCAGCCTGGGACCGACTTTTTAGGTAGCCAATACTTAACGTGAAATCAGCTGATTAATTTTATTGTTGAATTTATATAAATTCAATAACTTGAAATAGGAAAACATTTTTAACATGTTTCTATTTATACAATTGAGAGGATGGTTATTAAAGAAGTGTCGATTCGTTACCATAAGGAAAATTATTATGATTTCTACTCTTTGGTAGATTTTAACATGGTTCTGAAGCGACCCTATGGTATGTGACAAGTGTAAACCCGCCATAGGGTCGCCTCAGAACCATGTTAAAATCTACCAAAGAGGTAGCCTAAATCATAATGATTTTCCCCTCAAAATAAATATAAAAAACGACTGCTTAAGCCTTACGGTAACGCAATCGCATACTTCTTTAATAGCCATCCTCTCATTTGTATAAATGAAACATGTTAAAAAATGTTTTCCAATTTCCAAGTTATTGAATTTATATAAAATTCACCAATAAAAATTAGTCATCTGATTTCACGTTAAGTGTATTGGCTACCTAAAACAAGTCGGTCCCAGGCCGCAACACAAATTGAAGGCAATCATTCTTTTAAACTTTAAAAGTTTTTGCTTAGTGTACTCAAACCAAATATTTCGAACATCAATAAATCAAAGTCACCTTCAATTTATGTCATAAATGTCAAACTTGAAGTTTTTATTTTATTATTTTGACAACGATCCTAGGTCATGGATCGAAACGTAAATAAAGATGATTTTAAAAACTATGGGTGGTTTAATTCCCAAAGAAGATTAAGAAGAATGCTAAACAAACCACAACAAACATACAAAAAGAAAGATGTGCCGGTGAGGGATGTTCTCTATTATCTGCACAATATGCAAAAAAATGTAATGTCGGCATATGTATTAAATGTAATTATATATTTCATAATAAATAAAACAATGTAAGATTAGATGTCATAATGCTCACATACATCTAAAGCGTTTTCCATTATTTGAATATACCAGGACAGTACCTGTTACGTGCAATTTGCACTTAAACAGTGTTTTTAGGTTAAGTTTTGATGTATGGAAGTTTCGCGCCATATTTTCAAAAGGCGCGGTGCGCGAGAATTTTAAATAGACTAGGCGGTACTTCCGTACGTCATAGTAGTGCATTTGCGCAGTGTGCGTGTCCCTAGAGGGTTAGACGAATACTAGACAAAGAGTGGGGAAAAGTGGTGAGAGTTTTCCTTTTTTCTCGAGAACGTGGCTTTTTGCCTTTGTTCTTGGAGTGGAGTGGTCGTTTTGTGGTGAGGTATCGTAGCTTTACCTATGTAGAGTTCCCTAGCTTGCTTGTCTTTTGTTTGTCGTACCTTATACCTTTTTTCCGTCATTCCCTGCATAGGTAGGTGATGAATCTGCAACCTTAGGCGAAAATGGACTCCACGACCCTGATGTCGATGCCCCGCTAGCAGCTCCGGAGGAATCACCATCTTTAATCCCTCAGGGATGTAGCCGGATGGACTTCAATAGAGGCCTACCCTATGGCAACTTTGTGCGAATGCCGGATTTTTGATGCAAGTAGATTATTAGCTAATTTGGTTGCTTTATCGTGTTTAATTATGTAAATTTCCGATTATTGCGCAATATACCTTTTGTATCGGAGACGTCATGGTAGTTGGCCACGCGAAACCTGTAAAAGGGGTTCGCGCTGCCCTCCGCTAGAGGCGTCACTCGCTTTTCTTATTGCGCTTGCGCGATGTATCTTATGAACTTTGGTAACTGTATTACCGACTTTTAGGAACTATCACCATATAAATGTATCACCATCTAAAGTGTAATACTTTGCAAACTGTTTTATCGACCATATAAATGTATCACCAATAGAAGTGTAATAAGAATGGCGCCCTTAAATGTGTGAGGTTAAGGTACATTGTATTAATAGATGTTATTTAAACAGCTTTCTCACTTAAAGAACCATACTTTTATTCATGTAAGTATACAAATAATTATTTACCTTAATTAGATACCTTTAAACACAGTTTATTACAAAATTATCTATTAAAATATAACTTTTGTTTGTTTTCCTAACTTTAAAAGACCGTTTTTTAAAACTTGAGTGCACTGTCTTTTATGTTACATTCTAAAAACTGCACTATTGATTTACCTATTGAACTAATATCTTAATTACCTTTACAAGAAAACCTTGTGGTTAAACTTTCTGATTTGCGTCAGTATAGCATATCTTATATATATCGTGTCTCAAATAGAATTCAAAATGAATATTTCTCATTTAAAATCCCTCGAACTAATTTACGAGATTGAATGTAGGAATATTATTCCTGCGTCTAATCAAAACGATAGAAGATCTCAGCTCAGGTCAATTTTAGCCCAGGAAATGAAGGGCGTTGCCATCTTAAAGAAAATCGTTGGCGATTGGCCTCATAACGTATCTGAAATTAAACTTTCTTTGGACGACATATCTGGTATAATAAATAGAACAGATCCCCGTCCCAGTGATGTAGAGCTAGGACGATTGGCTTCGAGAATAACGCATGTTAAACAACGTATCGAATTATTATCCTTATATGACGACGAGCAAGCAAACCAAGCTAAACATAGTTTATTGTCTGATGTATTATTACTTGAAGGGATTGTTCTTGACAAACTTAATCCAAATGCAGACGTAGATATATCGTTACCCTTTTCAAATCTCGTACTTGCCCAACCTAAACCATTAGGGAAATCTATACCTGTATACAAATGGGGTCTCACTTTTCAAGGGTTTGATCCGCAGGTCTCTTTATCGTCTTTTCTTGACCGGATTAATGATTTCAAAATCTCTCGCGGGTGTACAGACCAGGACTTATTTGTCTCAGCAGGCGACTTGTTTTCGGACTCTGCGTTGATATGGTACAGGAACATCCGAGACCAAATTTCTACCTGGGAGGAGTTAGTTGCGTGTTTGAAACGAGACTTCCTACCTCATGGTTATATTACCGACCTTTGGAACGAAATACGTAATCGAACCCAAGGTCCTGACGAAAATGTTGTTTCTTTTATTACCTCACTAGAAGCTTTATATAGCAGACTCGACAAAAAACCTTCAGAATCCGAAATTATCGATCAGTTACTTAGAAATTTAAACCCGTATTTCTCTGAACGTTTGGCATTACAGCAAATCTCTTCGTTAGCCCACTTTAAAGACCTATGTCGTTCTCTCCAGGAAGTGAAGTTAAGGATTGACAAATATCGTCCGCCCCCAGAGAAACAGTCTGGCCTTTTAGAACCCGATTTAGCTTGCCAAGCTCGAGCTTCCCATAAAGTATCTACCCTTAACGTTCCTTCTACCGTAAGTAATAACTCACTTACCTGTTGGAACTGTAAGCGAAGTGGACATAACTATAATGTCTGCACATACCCCAGAAATATTTTTTGTTATGGTTGTGGCCGCTCAAATATCTACAAATCTAACTGCACCAACTGTAATCCTAATGTATCGGGAAACCCCCGTCGAGATATTTCAAATCAGGGCGTGAATATCTCAAGGATCCAAAATCGTCCTCATCACCAATCATTCAACGGACCCAGACGTCAATAAATTCACATAATAAAACCACTTCTAACGTTGTACCGTCATTAAATTTATCTAACAATAATACCGCTACTATTAATGTACAAAATGCCTTACCTTCATTAGAGGAATTATGCTATACTACTCCAGCCGAGTGGTCTAAGTGGTTACAAACCGTCAATTCCTTTTACCATAAAAAGACTGCTGCCGTTTCACAACTTGTTAAAAAACCCTTCGATAATCGTCCACACTTATCTATCTCAATTGGTTCCTTAAATGTAATTGCTTTATTGGACACAGGTTCTTCATGCTCCCTTATAAATAACGAAGGTTTACATCAATTATCTCAACAAAATATCAATATTCAAATTATTCCCGAAAAAGCTTCCATAAATTTGGCTGACGATAATCAAATACATGTAACCGGTTCCCTTAAGTTAACAATTCGAGTAGAATCTCTTGAACGTGACGTTTTATTTTTGATTGTGCCTGCATTAGCTTATCCTTTCCTATTAGGTGTGGATTTCTGTAAACTTTTTAATCTGTCACTTTATTTCCAGGATTTTTCATGGCAAACCTCTCTTAAAACGAACTCCTGTGCATCTACAGGAATATCTAACAAAATTTCTCTTACTGACTCCCAAAATGTAACTCTTAACGCTACAATTGACAAATTTCGCAAACTTAATACCTCTGAACTTGGGTGCGTTACGACTGCAACACATGTTATCTCTACAGGTGATGCCCTCCCTTTTAAGCAACGTCAATATCCCTTATCGCCTGCCTTACAAAAGCATTTACATGCTGAAATAGACAAAATGTTAGAATCTGGTGTTATCTCTCCTTCAAATTCACCTTGGACGTCTCCCGTATTATTAGTTCGGAAAAAGAATGACGAATGGCGTGTCTGTTTTGATGGCAGGAAGTTGAATTCCGTGACTGTTTCTGACGCTTACCCTCTACCAAGAACTGACTCAATTTTAAGCCGGCTTCGAAACGCAAAATTTATCTCATCTATCGACCTTAGACAAGCTTTTTATCAGATACCTCTCGACCTATCTTCTCGTCAAAAAACTGCTTTTTGTGTTCCAGGCCGAGGTCTTTTCGAATATAATTTTTTGCCATTTGGTCTCTGTAACGCTCCACAAACTCTACAACGTACTATGGATCAAACCTTAGGTCCTATCTTACATCAGGAACGTGCCTTTGTATTTTTAGATGATATCTTAGTTATCTCAAGTTCTTTCGATGAACATATCGCCACATTAAATGAAGTTGCAGAACGTTTAAGCGCAGCAGGTTTTAAGATAAACTGGGAAAAGTCTCAATTTTGTTGTTCGTCCCTCACATTTCTTGGTTTTATTATCGATGGGACTGGCCTACGAGCAGATCCTGCTAACGTCGACACTATTACTAAATTTAAAACACCTAAAACCGTTACCGAAATCAAACGTTTAAATGGAATGATTAGCTATTATCGCATCTTTCTACCCAATCTTTCAACTATATCCGCACCCATTACCGCTTTAATTAAAAATAAAAATAAATCCCAAACTATCGAGTGGAATTTAGAATCCCAACAGGCTTTCGAACAAATTAAAACATTAATCACTTCAGCACCTATCTTAATTTCACCCAATTTCGATGAAAAGTTTTATATACAAACTGATGCCTCACTTACTGGGTTAGGTGCAATGT
Organism: Platerodrilus igneus; assembly: GCA_036346225.1. Lineage (NCBI taxonomy): Eukaryota > Metazoa > Arthropoda > Insecta > Coleoptera > Lycidae > Platerodrilus > Platerodrilus igneus. The sequence continues at coordinate 2,926,727 of JARFIW010001259.1, read as the reverse complement.
TATTCCAGGTAAACAATGGTTTAGAACATCCAATCGCTTATGCGAGTCGTGCCGTAACTTCTGCCGAACAAAAATACTCTGCTACTGAACGAGAATTATTGGGCGTTATCTTTGGCATCGAGAAATTTAGAGGATATGTCGAAGGTACACACTTTACCGTAATCACTGATTGTGCAGCTCTCACGTGGCTTAATAACTTGAAACAGTCCGCAGGTCGTTTGGCAAGATGGAACTTGCGTATATCTCAATTTACTTTTGACGTTAGGCATAGGCCTGGCAAATTAAATATCGTACCTGATGCCTTATCTCGAGATGTTGTTTCTCTTAACCTTCCAAATTTAATTCTTGATACCTGGTACCTCAATATGATTAAAAAAGTTTCCGATAACCCCGACAAATTCCCTACCTTTCGTGTAACTAATAATAGACTATATAAATTTGTATCTTCGTCTCCACATAAAATATCGAATATCCCTGAATGGAAACTGGTCGTGCCCACTGCAAACCGCAGTGAGGTGCTCAAATTATGTCACGATGATCCCATAGCTGCACACCTTGGTGTTACAAAAACTCTCGCTAAAATATCTGAATTATATTACTGGCCCACACTTAAGCAATCTGTTTGTCGCTACATTAAGAGCTGTAAAATTTGTGGCTCTCATAAGAGTTCACAAGATGCTCGTCCTGGTTTAATGGGTAACTTTAAACGTGTATCTTATCCCTTTCAATTAATATCGCTTGACTTATTAGGACCTCTGCCCCGATCGAAAAGAGGTAATCAATATCTTTTAGTTGTTACCGATTGGTTTTCTAAATTTGTTATGGTGCAACCCTTACGTAAAGCTACTTCTGCAGCTATAATTAAATTCCTAGAACAAAATGTCTTTCTTATCTTTGGTGTTCCCCAGATTATTCTTTGCGACAATGGAGCACAATTTATCTCTAAAGATTTTCAGAATTTCGTTACAAAGTAGTTACAAAGTACAAAAAATTTGGTTTAACGCAAAATATCACCCCCAAGTAAATCCTACCGAAAGAGTAAATAGAGTCTTAATCACCGCTATCTCTTCCTATATTGATTCAGACCATACTACATGGGATGAACATATCTTTAAAATTGCTCAAGCTTTGCGTACATCTAAACACGAAGCAACCCAATTCACTCCGTCATTTCTTGTTTTTGGAAGATATACCCCAATCGATGGGAGTTACTATGGTTTAGTGCCTGACGATACTAACGTAATTGAATTTGACGATAAAGTACGTTGGGACAAAGACCAACAGTCATTACCTTCTATCTTTAACGACGTTAGGAAAAATTTGTTAAAAGCTTACGAAAAGAGCAAGGACCACTATAACCTACGTAAACGAAATATTTCCTTCGCCTTGGGCGAACAAGTTTGGAAAAAGAATTATGTCTTATCGGATGCATCTAAGAAATTTTCTTCAAAATTAGCCCCTAAATTCATTCTTTGTAAAGTCACTCGTGTCATTAGTCCCCTTATCTACGAACTTCAGGATGCTGAAGGAAAACGCCAAGGCAGGTGGCATATTAAAGACCTTAAGCCATTCTCTGCTGACCCAAATGCTACTTAAGTTTTTCATGTTCTATTCTCCTCACAATTTACCTAATATTTTTTTGTTCTCACCATCAATTAGTTAACTTTAATTACTTATTCCCTCTCTCGTACAGTATATAATCTCTTACACGTTTAACTTTATTTACCTTAATTCAGCTATCTTTTTCTTTTGGTTGACTTTTCCTTGACCATACCGTTAGTTATATATCACTTCATTCTCTACACCCCCCAATATAACTTTGTTGTTTCATTTAATCAACCCTCAAAGTTTTACTACTGCATATTATTTGGGTTTTAGTATTTCTCTTACATGGTTTAATTGTGTGGTAATTGTCGTAACTTTGGTTGTAATAACTCATTGAATTTTTATGATTGGTTTTAGCTGATGTTGAGTGAATGATTTTTTCCTTGGACCAACATAGGAGTCATGACCTATGCCATTGTAAGAAATAGTTCATATTCGCAGTTGCAAAAAACTAGGACTATCTATTCCATGTGTTTTTCCTCTGAATTATTGCAGTCGCCCACATTATACCACATCATTATTTGTTTCTTTTTCTACGAAATCACCATAACTTATAAACACTTTTTTTCATTGTTTTTTGTTGAACTTCGTGGTGAGGTGCTAGTGTTTCTTATTGTTATCTTATTAAATTCTCGGTTGTTTTAGCATATTGGAACAGTGTATCTGTATTAAACTGCTTATAATTGGGCATTTGTGTGTGTTTAGGGTGCTACCGTTTTGAAAAACTACCTTAAAACAGTTTGTTTTTACTCCCTGTATGTTTGTTGTGGTTTGTTTAGTATTCTTCTTAATCTTCTTTGGGTATTAAACCACTCATAGTTTTTAAAATTATCTTTATTAACGTTTCGATCCATAACCTAGGATCGTTTTCAAAATAATAAAAACTTTAAGTTTGACATAAAGATAATTTTAAAAACTATGAGTGGTTTAATACCCAAAGAAGATTAAGAAGTTTGTTTTTGTGTGTTTGTATCTGTAATGATACTTTTTAGTTGTTGTGTCAACTTTTGTCTGATTTTCTTATCGTAGTCAATGTAATCGTTAGGAAAATGATCGTACTAGTTCTCTTAGGAGCCTAGTGAATGTCAACATATGATATATCTTATCTTGTCGGATTAATATCGCAGGTGGTCCTTCAGACTGCGCTGTGTTTAATAGGGACAATTCTCTACCTTCTCTCGGACGCTTGTCCAAAAACTATACTTTTTTCTTAACCCGCTATCTCCGCTATGCCTTATTCTTCTTTCGGTGGACCTGTTCTTGTCCCGGAACACCCGTCTGCCACATAAGAATGATGTTCCCTCATTCCGAGCTACTGGCCACATTGGTTGGTTGAGTAGCGCTTTGCTATCCACCTTTTTCTCTGTCGCTTTTGCTCAATGCGAGCCCTTCCTCTACTTTCTTCTACCTGGAAGTGCCTTTAATGCATTCCAAAAAACCAACCTCCTTCTTTTTTACCGTTCCTGTTTCTCTACTGCCTTTTCATTTCTGTTAGTCACCGTGTGGTTGCGCGGGAGGTTTTCACAGACACCTGGACCATGTCTCTGCGAATCTTTCGTGGAGTCATGCGGTGCCACTGTCAGTGCATGGGCTATGGCAGTGAAAGTATGTATGAGTGTGTGAATGTGTGAGTGAATGAGTATATATGTCGTTATATACCGTGTGGGTATCGGGTGATAGTATCACCGATATCGATTATCGCCGGGTGCAGGAATGCACCCAAATGTCTTTGCCGGTCTCTCGTGCTGTTTCGTGTAAACGGACCTGCTTCACAGGTTTCTCTTTTTAGAGGGCACGAGTCAATCCCCATTTAAACGGCTCTACTGGAGCCACTCTATTGTTGTTATTCATTGTCTTGGGTAATAACTAGGCCAAAACCTTTGTCTTCTTTATTATCCTTGATAATACTCTTAGTTTTAATATCGTTATCTTACCGATTACCTTTAATAATAACCTTAGTTTAATATCGTTATCTTACTGACTACCGTAGTAATAATTTTGGTTTAATTTCTCGTTATCTTACCGACTACCGTTAGGAATAACTGCCAGTTATTTCGCGTTATCTTACCGGTTATCTTTAGTAATAACTTTTGTTAAATTCATGTTACTTTACCTACTATCTCTTGTAATCACTTTAGCTTAATATCGCGTTATCTTATCTAGTATCTCAAATATAACTAAAGCTTAATATCGTTATCTTATCCATTACCTTTGAGGATAACAACTTAAGCTTAATATCATTATCTCATCTACTATCTTTAACAACAATTTGAGATCTTGTCTTATCTTTTTATCGTCCTAACGTGTGGTATCTATGACCAGACGTGGGAATTATTTTTTTTTGATATTTAAGTGAAAAAGCTAACCCGATATAGAAATGTAATTTGTTAGGTTAGCATATAAGGATTTAGTAGGGGGTACTTTTGGTAAATTTGTTGATTCACAACTATGTCATGGACAAGTTTTAAATGTGCATCGTTGGAAAACCAAAGTACCAGTAACAAAATTTGCTAGAGTGCAGAGTGACGCACTCCATGAACATTTTTAAATTTGGGCACTTCTTGCCAAAAGAAGAATAGTTTGATGCAACACTCATGTGTGTTTGCACATAAGAACTTTTATGTTAGCTTTAGTTAGATAGGTTTAGATAGTTTAGGCGACTTGTCGCACCCGTGTTAGTTTAAGTAGTGTTTCATGCTCCCCGACAAATTTGTGCTGTCGATGATTAGTGTAGTCAAAGAATATGGGGCTACCTATTCCGTTTCCTGGTACTTCGGTAGACGTGTTATCGGTCGAAAAAACCAGGTGGCGCCTTATATAAACATTTTGTAGGTTGTAAGTTAGGGTTTATGTAGGGTAGTTAGGATTTAGATTTTAAGCTGTTACTGTGCTAACAGACTTTTTCTTTTTTTAAGTTTTTTCTTTTGTGGCTTTGTCGCGATTGTTACGTGCAATTTGCACTTAAACAGTGTTTTTAGGTTAAGTTTTGATGTATGGAAGTTTCGCGCCATATTTTCAAAAGGCGCGGTGCGCGGGAATTTTAAATAGACTAGGCGGTACTTCCGTACGTCATAGTAGTGCATTTGCGCAGTGTGCGTGTCCCTAGAGGGTTAGACGAATACTAGACAAAGAGTGGGGTTTTTCTCGAGAACGTGGCTTTTTGCCTTTGTTCTTGGAGTGGAGTGGTCGTTTTGTGGTGACGTATCGTAGCTTTACCTATGTAGAGTTCCCTTGCTTGCTTGTCTTTTGTTTGTCGTACCTTATACCTTTTTTCCGTCATTCCCTACATAGGTAGGTGATTAATCTGCAACCTTAGGCGAAACTGGACTCCACGACCCTGATGTCGATGCCCCGCTAGCAGCTCCGGAGGAATCACCATCTTTAATCCCTCCGGGATGTAGCCGGATGGACTTCAATCGAGGCCTACCCTAGGGCAACTTTGTGCGAATGCCGGATTTTTGATGTAAGTAGATTATTAGCTAATTTGGTTGCTTTATCGTGTTTAATTATGTAAATTTCCGATTATTGCGCAATATACCTTTTGTATCGGTGACGTCATGGTAGTTGGCCATGCGAAACCTGTAAAAGGGGTTCGCACTGCCCTCCGCTAGAGGCGTCACTCGCTTTTCTAATTGCGCTTGCGCGATGTATCTTATGAACTTTGGTAACTGTATTACCGACTTTTAGGAACTATCACCATATAAATGCATCACCATCTAAAGTGTAATACTTTGCAAACTGTTTTATCGACCATATAAATGTATCACCAATAGAAGTGTAATATACCTTAATGACTCAGTGTTGCTATTTGGCAACACTACTTTTTGAGAAAACTACAACATTTATTTTAAATATTTTTAATATTATGAGTTTAGCAATAAAGTTTATACATATGCTAAAAAAATATTAATTTAAAAAAAAACTAATTTGGGTTTTAACGGGTTAATCGAGGTTGGAACACACATTTTAACGACAAAAACATGCTATTTGCTACGATAACTTAGTCATGGCCACTTGCTCGTAACTGTAATTTCAGGGCAGTGATCCCACATCATAATTACAATAATTATACAATTATTAGTAGAAATTATGCAATTTAGCATTTAGGTAACTTCAACCATTGCATTGAACATAATAACAAAATATCAGAATTTGCGCCTAAGATCTATTTTCATTTAAATTTTGATTGCAATGGAATAAATATTTATGATGATAATCAGCAATGCAAAGAAGTACTTATAACATTCAACTGTATATTAACCATTGCGAGCATTCAGTGACATAAAATGAAATACAAGAAAAAATCTCACTTGTTCTTCTGGTAGGCAGATATAGAAATAGTTTGTATAATAATCAAAACAAGAAAGTGAGCATCCTTCATAACGAATAGGTTTCGTTTTTATGATAAAAACAAAGCATAGTCTATAAATACCTAATGATTATAATTTAATCGCAGATAGAATACAGAAATTATAAGGATTATGATTACAGTACTACGTAGTTGTGTATACGGAATCTATAGTTGTCATCTGTTCTGCAAATGTCACAAGATGGCACAATAGTTCATTATAGTTCATTGGTGCATCAAAAATTACAGGTGATGTTCTTGGGACCTGATCGAATGGCCGATTTTTAGTGTTAACCAAAGTAAGGATCCAGCACAAATATATGAAGACCGTTCCCTTCTTTTTCTTTCATTATTATCCAGCCCAAGGTGTATCACAGGATACTCTGGTTAACACATTTGACACAGAAAACCTTTAACATAGGTGCTACATACAGCCCATTATATTCTAATTTAAGCTGGTTTAATACTATATTACGTAACAAGAGTTGTAAGTAATCCATTACGCACAAAGTGAAAAAGTTTACGCACGAAGCCACGTAGTGGCGAGTGCGTAAATTTCACGAGTGCGTAATGGGTTTACAACTCGTGTAACGTACTATACTTTTTCTACGCCCAAGTCATTTTCTCCTATTAAATAAAGGAAATCGCAATTATTTAAATGATTTAACGTTATGCTTGTGTCGCCAATCCATAAATTTTGGATAGGTAATTTCGTACCTTTCTTTGGATTTTAGCGGTAACAAATTACGTGTGGCAGATTGAGCTTTTTCTAAAATCTCCGGCGGAGTGCTCATAATTTCATCATTTTCACTACTCATAGACATAATTGTAGGTAAAGTTGAGAAAATATTTGAATACAATAATATTTTGTTGTAAAAATTGACAACATAAATGGCATGACGTTTATTTCCATAGCATGCTAAGAAAAAAGGATTTATTTTAAAAGAAATTGTATAATGTGTTGTCGACATTTAGGGGCGATCACTCTTTTAATCCAAAATGTATCTTGCTAATGCTAAAAGCTTTTATGGTTTTCAATTACCTAAATATATGTAAATAGACCAAATAAAGTTGTACGTAGATAAAAATTTGATTGCCATTTGATTAAACCAAGAAATTTAAGTTTTCTTGTCAAAACGCATGTGTATGTTATGAGGCCTCATTACGTACATGTTATTGTTAAATGTCACTTACAAGGAATATCGACAGTGCGATTTTTGACGTTTACTGGGCATAAAAAAAAATCATAATGTGCAATTCCATGCTGTCCAAAATCTCTGTGTTCTTAGAACTTTAATACTCAATAACATACTTTATTTTCCACAGGCACACATCAAACTGAAGAAGTACCCCTCTACATCAAATGATCATCAACTATGATAGTTGTGATGAATTGATTGGCATTTTCAACACATCAGTGTGTGAGAAGTATTCTTAAGTAACATAAAGAATTGTTTGTCAGCAATTAATTATAATAGATTTGTAAACATAGTTGTTGAGAAATTGACCAATTACACTGATTGACAAAAATTAATTTTTTTGTTGTAGAATAAAACTGAATAGCATATGGTAATAGAATGAACCTATCTAAATACGAAAATGACAAAAAAAGCTGTAAAATGCTGGTTTTCTTGTTGCGTTAAACAAACCACATGTAAAATGGCATCATTTAAGATTTATTGAAAAAATAATTTTACAAGTTTTTAAATCTTGTATATCGATTATATTTATAATTAATATTAAGTTAACATCTAAGAAAAAAGCAAACATGAAAAATATTTATTTGAAACACATTATTTCTATTTTTCCTTGGGAGGGGGTTGCATCTTCTCTCTTCAAAAACCCAACAACAATCACCCACCATGGCTGGATTCCATCGTCCTTGGTATTGAATTTCCGTTGTACTTATATCTTTGGTATAACTTTTCACCCTGTTTGTCACTGACAGCACCCAAATTCTTAGGAAAAAATGATAAATGACAATGGAGAAAAATGGATTTTTAACGACATTCGACAACCAAGAAATTTCTAAAAGTTCATTAACAAGTTGTTCGTAGTTTGTATCCATATTGTTGCCTAAAAATCCCCTCACTACATTAACAAATGAGTTCCAAGCTCTGAGTTTGTGCGTGGAGGCCTTTTTTTATAACAGTAACATCATCAGCAATTTTCTAATTTGTGGCTCAATAAAAATGCCTTCTTTTAATTTGGTGTCACTTAACTGAGGAAAGACTCATTCTTCGCCCTCTTATTCATGACCACAAAATCTTCAATCACTCCAAGTTTAATGTGAAGAGGGGGCAAATGAACATTTTTTTAGGTCTACAAGAGTCACATACATAACATTTTGAAATCCTGGTTGAAATTTGCTCCTTTCCTGCCAAATTTTCGTTACATAATGTTCATTCACAACACGACTGTCCCACAAACAAAGAAAACCGCAATATTTTGTAAATTCTCCCTAGTCCCACTAAAATTGCTATAACTTTTAAATTCCCGCATACCTGCCATTTGTACCAGCTGTAGTTTATTTTATCTAAAAGGATGAGCATATTTTCAGCGGTTTCTTTCATTGTCACTGAATGGGCAACTGCTACAGATGGTTTCAATTTTCCATTATGTAAAAACACTGCGTTTAAACTGTATTTTGATGAGTGTATGAACAAGCGCCACCCACAAGAAGAATATGCTCGATATTTAGTTCCTGCTGTAAACGATCGGTATCAGTACATGCTCATAACGACTTTTGCATATCATAAAATGCAGAAAAGGTAGCATTTCTTTTCCTAAAAGTTGTAATTTTTGTTTCTTTGGTTAGTAAGTTCCACTCCTTAAAACCAGAACCAAAAAGTTTGGGCTGTTGTTTTAACAACCCCTAATCATGTACTAAATCATTGTACGCACTTTGAACAAAAAACTGTGGCTTGCCAGAACTGGGACCTAGGGTACAAGTGGGGTCGGTGCACTGTTCTGAGCTGCCTGATGGTGCACTATTACCTTCATTATCTCCCAAAACAATATCTTGCCAATCTGAAGGTGTAGTCGGTACTGGTAAGTCTGCATTGCGAGGAACAGGTCTTATGGCAAAAGACAAAGTCAGATATTCAATCTTGCACTTTTCTTTTTTGGAATAACCTTCAGTGTTTGTCAAGCAAAATAGTAATCATCAAAATGATTGGTACAACAATGGCTATATTCAATGGTCTATATAAAAAAATAACCTCTGATCTGCAGCGTAGAAATCGGGGTGCCAAGAGTGGCAATGTCACAGGGTGCCGACCCTACTGCGCCACCAATCCCAAAAAGGCATATGATCCATTTTAATAAACTAATACCAAACATTTTTATGATATTTATTTCACGTTACAATTTTTTTAGAATACTTAAAATCACGTAAAAATGCAAGTACACGATTACTAAGTGTAGGAATTGTTCGAAATATATTATATACAGTAATTTATTTTCAAAACACAATGCATGCTATAAGCTTTCACAATAAACTTGTCATCCTTTTGTGGAATTTATTGACATTTTTGCTGAAACTAGAACAAGAAAATTCTGTTTAAAATAAAAAATGTTATATTTCATGATTTCGGTATTATTTTTTATTAAAGTGTAATATTCTTTTAAAGTTTAATTAGTATAAGAAACTGAGTTTCACTGTAAGCAACAGGGATACCAAAGAAACTTAAGAAGTAGCTATGCCACTGACTCTGATAACAATTAAAGTTTTGTACTTAAGTTATGCAATTATAGTATTACCTTTCTTAGTTTTTGATAGAGATCAAAAGTAATTGTCCTGATAAATACGATATAGATCTAGTTGAATTATATCACACAAATATATTTCAATTAGTGTATTATATACATAAAGGTACACAAGGAACAAATTATTATGGTACAGAGTTTATAATACAATCATCGATAAGCAGATCAAATATTTTATTAGTTCAATAACGACAATAAAAATTATGTACCTTACAAGTGTTATCTTCATTTAAGTCACTTCTAAACACTCTGATCTTATAGTCACTACCAGCAGAGCAAAATAATACAGAAGATGTTAAAGTTGTTTCTGGCGAAAAAGCTAATGCTGTACACGAAGCACCATTGCTAAATTCTGCCAACTTTTCAAGTTCCAAATTTTCCTGTAAATTAAAGAATAGTAGTTTAGACAGTAACTAAATTTTTGAATAAACTATCAAATTGCCTTAAAAAAAATTTTGTATAGCACAATTTTAGTATCTTAGCAAAACATTTGATTGCATTTGTCTCAAACTGCTTAAAAATAAATTGAAATAATATAAATTCAAACATGGCAGCTACTCGTTAATCAAATTTTACTTGAGTAACTTAAGTAATAGACAGCAATATGTAACTCATAACAACACAACTTCTAAACTGAGGAGTATTGAATATGAAGTACCTCAGAGTTCTATACTTGAACCCATCCTGTTCCTAATATACATAAATGACATCTTTATACCTTGCACCGACTAAGCCAATAATATATACTGATGGCCACTCTCATAACTAAATCATTCTCAAAGCACAGATCTGATTACTAGAAACACGATGAGTAACTTTTCAACACTAAGATAGTCCCAAATAATAAAGTTCAAACAAATAAAAGTCGAGGTGTTTTTGACTTTAAAAAAATATATATTTAAGAACCCAGCAGCAGTAAATTTTTGAGTGTGCATATAGATCCCATTTTAAAATGGAATTGACATATTAAGGCAACTGCTATTAAATTAAATCATTCAATTTCTTACATCCGTTGTTTAAAAACTTATGTTGCCAATGATGTTCTGCTGATTGGTTCCTTCTCCATATCCCAAAGTCATTTATCTTATGCAACGCAAGCCTGGGGTTATGTGACACATACAAAACGATTTTTCTCATTGATCGAGGCCTAAAATTTGGAGTAGATCATTTGAAAACTCCTTTGGAAGACATTATTGCTGGCATTGAAAAATCCATTTCAAAATTAGATGACAATTCAAAAAACTTTATTAGAAACGCGTGCAAAATTCAACTTTCGAACAACTTACGCACTTGCGCAAGGAATGTCTCAGAACAAACAAGGAAAGATCATCTTATTATTAAAGATTTACGACAAAAGAATTGTTATTATTTAAAGGCTGATAAGGGGAATAGGCTGGTTATTCTGGATAAACAAGACTATGTTGATAGAGTAGAGACTTTGCTGTCTGAGGGTCCTTACAGACCAATAGTCAAAAACGTAAAATGAAGTTCCTTTAAATAAAATGATTAAATCAACACAGTCTGTTTTGAAAGAATGTCCAAACCTAATTTCGCCCACACTAAAATTAAAATTAACAATTTCAAATCCTGAAATGCCAAAACTTTACTGTTTACCAAAGATTCACAAAAATAATAAATCGATGAGACCAATAGTTTCAGGTATCAACTCACCGACTTACTATTTATCACGGTGGCTGTCAAATGAATTTAAGATTTTAAAGTTTAATAGTTTATCTGTACAAAACTCTTTAGAGTTCATTAATAAAATTAAAAATATCACATTAGAAGAGAACGAAATCTTAATTTCATTTGATGTCAGTTCATTATTCCCTAGTGTTCCAATACCACGACTTTAACATATTTAAAGGATGTTCTTATAGATAGTGATATTGATGATGATAAAGTTGAGGACTATACCAAGCTTGTTTCGCATTGCATGTCCCAGAACTGTTTTCAATTCAACAACAAGTTGTACGAACAACATGAAGGCACAGCAATGGGAAATAGCTTATCACCTTCATAGCAAATTTATTTATGTCTCGTTTTGAAACCGAGTTAAAAGAAAACTCCAAATACTTCCCAAGAATATGGTTAAGGTACGTGGATGATATTTTTGCAGTTTTGACACTTCTAAATCAAATGTTGATGATTTTCTTAAAGAAATGAATTCAAAATTTCAAAGCATAAAATTTACGTATGAACTAGAGAATAATGGACAATTACCCTTTTAGATACATTAGTAATTAGAAATGGTAATAAATTAGAATTTGACATTTATAGAAAAGAAACCAATGTAAATCGCTTTATTTTGTCTTCCTCTAATCATAGCATACAACATAAGTTGGCTTCATTTAACTTTTAATTAATAGATTATTGAATTTCCTTTAAATAAAAACAGATTTAATAAGGAATTTGCTCTTATTAAACAAATAGCGAATTACAATGGTTTCTCTTCTGATATTATAGATAATATTTTTAGAAAGTGTAAAAATAGGATCAACATCCGTAAATCAACGACTTTGCAATCAACCACCTCTAACGATAATGTTAAATATGTTAAACTTCCGTTTCACAAAATCACAAAGGGTCTTGATAAAATATTCAAACAGTGTAATTTCAAAATTGCTTTCACTAATACTAATAAAATTAAAAATTTGCTAGGTAATCCAAAAGACAAGGGGAAAAATTGCAAAAGTCGGGATTTATGAAATTAGTTGTGCAGGGCCAGGGTGTTTTCAAAAATATATTGGTCAGACCAAGAGGAATATAACAACAAGATTTAAAGAACACATTGCTCACTTCAAATATGGTAAATATGAAAGGTCTCAGGTCGCCAAACATATATTTGAAACCAGCCACCCCGTTATACTAGAAAATGTTAAATTGTTAAAAGCGGTACCAACGTTTTCCTCCTTAAATGCCTATGAATCAATTAAAATTGTTAAACATAAAGGACCCCTCTTAAACACCGATAAAGGGCCAATAGAGTCATTTGCTTTGCTTTCCCTATTGGTCAACAACCAATGAGAAAGTAAGATTAAATTGGTTCCGCTTCAGTAGGTTTAGAATTAGTATAAATTAAGTAGATTTAAGTTATAATGTCACAATTCACTTGTTTGTTGTTGAGAACACCAGCCTGCGGGTGAGGAGAATATCCTCGATAGTGTTTAAAGCAACAATATAGTAAATTATAGGTTGGGAAGGTTCACTTCAGCCTAAGTGGCGAGGAGAATATTTTTTTTTTAATTATAGGTTTTCTACTGATGATGGCCACATAGTGGTCGAAATACGTATTTAGTAATTTAAATATTTTTTGTGGTTAAGAGTTTTTATTTAATTTTATTTTCTCATGGCAACGGAAAGTAATCAGAATAGCAAATCTTGGATATAGGAATGATTGTAGAAGTTACTTTATTAAATATAACATTCTTACATTATCATCTATCTACATATTACAATGCTTAATTCATGTTCATTCAAACGTTAATATGTAAATCACACTTCACAATTGCAGCAATAAACATGCCACACAAAATACAATAACAAACTTTACATTCCATTCACCAGATCAACAACATCAAGATTTTTTAAAAATTAGTCTTGAAATTTTATAACCAAAGACTACTTCCACTACCTGCATTTAAAATTAAAATTAAAGAATTTCTGTTACATAATTCATATATACATTTAATAAATATTATGTATACTTCAATACCCAACTTGCTTAACACATTTGTTGCCGAGCAATATTTCCAAAACTGGTCCATCACACCAACTAATTTTAATCAATTAATATATATTTATGAGTCAGATATTAAATCTAGATAATTTTTAAATGATTTATTAATTATACGAGTTATGTCGTAGTTGGTTTTATCAGTAAATACTTTTATAATAGTTCCAACTATGATCATATTTGCCTACATGTTATATTATAACTGATTGTTGTATTACAACTGTTACTGTCGATGCTAACTATGAACATACAGTAAGACCACGCTTAACGTGTAGGATACGTCCATCAAACTAGAGCATAATGTGAAACAGCACTAAACGAGGCTATCTTAACATGTAAATAATGGGGTATGGGGAAAATGGATAGAAAATTGGGTAGGTATTAAATTTAATAATTAGGTTTTTTTAAATAAAAATAAAACCAAACATTTATTTTTTACAAAAATACTTATAAAAACAAAAAAAATCTAAGTCAGTCAGATCATTCAGTCTATTCTGTGTTTCCAATTTTCTGCCTTTTTGTCAAGAAGGCATCAAATGTAGTTTGCGTTTTCCTTTTGCGTTCTGTTAGAAGTTGTTGATAAGTGGATAAAGCATCTATAATACCTTGTCTTGCTTTTGAACTCCTGTCAAAATTTGGATCATTTTCAACAAATTGGTCCATAATTTCAGTTATACTGGTCAACCTCCTTTTTACAAATGCCATCTAAAGTTCTTTTTGCTCTTCTTCAAAATCACTATCAATATTTTTGTTTTCTTCTTGCTCTGTTAATTCCTTGAGCTCATCATTAGAAAGACTAGCTGCAGTTTCTTGAACTATTTCTTCGACGGCTTCCACATTTACCCCATCTAAACTGGTTTGTTTCGCTAATTCCACTATTTCTTCCACTATTTCATCCATATCGATAGTGTCCAATGTCTTCGCTCTTACTTAAAACTGGCCAAATGTTCGTCCATACTCCTTTCAAAGGTCTTTCTGTTATCTCATTCCATGATATTGTAGTTTTTCCAAAATTCTCTTATTGATTGCTTCTCTTCTACTTCTGTTTTTTCAAACATCTGCGTAAATGTTTGCCACAAGTAATAAGCCTTAAAATTAGATATAACGCCTTGGTCCATCGGTTGGATTAAAGCAGTTGTGTTAGGCGGCAAGAAAATTACTTCGACTGGAATGCATGTCTGATAAATTTGTTGGGTGACTTGGAGCATGATCAATTAATAGTAGTGCTCTTTGTTCAAGTTTTTTAATTTCGCATTAACGTTTAACAGACGGGCAGAAATGTTCAGTGAAGCAATCCTGGAAAATTTTTATAGTTATCCATGATTTTTTTATTAGACTCTCAAATTACAGGTAGAGGCAAATTACTTTAAGAAGAACCCACCGTTATAATGCGCACGAAACAAAAATCGGTTTGGGAAAGTTCATTATGTGTAATTAGGGATTGCAATATTCAGGTTTCAGTGGCATGGGCTTTTATATAATGAACCAATCAGAAACTACCTTGCATCCGCCTACACTTGCGTTGTAGAACTCAGCCCAGGTGTCAAGGGTTTTTGTTTTCTGTTGGTTTGACATTTTGCAATTTATATTAGCTGTTGTTATGCTTTGTATAATATCTCAATTCCTGCTATAAAACAGTTCTCTTTAGAACTAGATTACGTCGTTTTGTTATTATGTGCGGGAATATTTATAAAACTCGTCCTCCTAACATCACCGTAATAACTCAACTACGCCACTGTTACTACATTTCTGCGCAATCTGTCAAATATCCTGGGTTCTTCTTAAAGTGTTTTGCCTCTAAAGTTGATTTAGATATGCCTTTCATCGCTCTTGGGTTTTTGGAGTGGTAAACTAGTAGTGGTTTTAATTTGAAATCTCCGCTTGCGTTACCACCCAGTAGAAGTGTTAAGCGATCTTTTGCAGCTTTAAATCCCGGTGCTCGTTTCTCTTCATGGGATAGAAAGGTTCGTTTTGGCATTCTTTTCCAAAACAGGCCTGTTTCATCAACATTAAAAACCAATTCTGGAGGATAGTTTCCTTGTTCAATTATTGTTTTTAATGTTGTTGGGAATTCAGCCACCGCTTTCGTATCACCACTTGTTGCTTCTCCTGTAATCTTTATGTTGTGAAGATTATTTCGATGTTTAAATCTATTAAACCATCCTCGACTAGCAACGAAAGTTTCACTTATGTCACTTGCCTCAGCCTGAATGTAATGAAAAATTCTTCTAGCTTTTTCCATTATGATAGCTTGGCTTAATGGCATATTGCGTTCAATTTCGTCGTCAATCCATATAGACAGTCGTTTTTCCATTTTCTCTATAATGTTATTTCTAGAATGAGTAATTCTAGTTGCAGAGCTTGACGTAGTTGCAGTTGCCGATGACAGTATTTTTTCTTTATTCTTAAGAATTGTCCTCGTTGTTGAAGTTGCCAAATTCAATGCAGCACTAATTTGAGATTGATGTTCACCAGAATATAATCTTCTAATCACTTACATTTTAGTTTCCAGTAAAACGCTTTTTCTGGTTGTTTTATTTTCTTGTTTTCCATTATCACCCATGATAAAAACTAAAGATCATAATAATTGTCACTTTATTGATCGTTTAGTATTATATAAATTTATACTTACAATAATGTCAACAAATGTTTCAAATGATAAAAATGCGTCCATACAGCACCGCACCAAACAAGAAACACAACTATACACTGTTTCGGATATGTTATGTACATGTACGTATTTGGAAACCTAGCACTGCGCACAATTTCGAGGAATCCCCGTAGTGCTGCGAGCAATTTCGGGGAATCTCTGGGTTGAAATAAAAGAGCGCTAAACCGAAACAGCGCTAGACGAAACAGCGTTAAGCGGGGTCTTACTGTACTTGAAAGAAGTATAATCACATTTGGCTGTCAAGAATTGGCATCAATTATAAGTTTCGCCACCATCCTTTTTGAAATGTAGGAAGTCTCCCTCCTATTCGTCTTGTTTGTGTCCTTGCTGGAATTAATAAGTTCGCATGTGCACCAGTCACGTGCCGTGACTCATGCTAGTTACCTGCCATGCTCTGCCAGCAGAAACGCCTTTTTATTTATACAACTTAAGTGGAAATATTGGTCCTTCACATCAAATTAAAGCAGCTCTAAGAGATGCTGTTCGGTGACTGTAGGCGGCTCCGTGGCGTAGTGGTATGTGTGTGACTACTACGCTCAAGGTCCCGGGTTCGTATCCCGACACGGTCCGCTTGAAAAATGTTAGGCAAGCATTTTTCACAAAAATACACCCTCGTTCGGATGAGAGGTAAAATGGAGGTCCCGTGTGTGAGTGTTGTCACGCACGTTAAAGATCCCTACCTTGCTTGGAACAGCAAGGGTTCGGCAAAATTCCAAATTTTCCAGGTAAAAAAAACTCGCCTCCTGGCCAATGTAGTACCTTCGGGTGGAGCATTGGAAAATCACATGTAATGTTCGGTGACTGTCAAATTGTGATTTAATTCTAGTTGTGGATTTTTTCTTTCTAAATGGCATCGAGATGTAGTCGTATCCTCATTTGTGTCTGCCATTGTTAACGTAGAAATCAGTGTTGTGTCTCTGACTGCTTTGCGTTTTCCCCAACGGATCCACATGAGATTTTAAAGGTTATAAATTCTTTCAAAAACAAAACTACTACAGGTCATGACAACATACCTGCAAAAGCCTTACTGGCTTTACCACTTAACTTATGTCACTTTTCTGAATTAATAAATGAATCTTTTCTTACTGGAATGTTTCCAAACTGCTTAAAATCTGCAATAGTTGTTTCACTACACAAAGGGGCACTTTCACCGTTAACAGTTTTAAAGCTATCTCTCTTTTATCTACCTTTTCTAAAATCACCGAATCACTTGTTAAAGAACGGCTTATAAATTTTGCATTCAAATTTAAAATATTTAGTCCTAATCAGTATGGATTCTGTCCTAAAAAATCTACAAGCATTGCAATATTAATTTCTTAAATAATATATATGTAACATTAAATAATAGTCGATGCGCTTCAGCCACAGTATTTGTAGATCTAAGTAAGGCATTTGATTCGGTAAATCATTCAATATTATTGCATAAATTAGAATTTTACGGATTTAGGGGTATAGTCAACGACTGGTTTAAATCTTATCTTGAGAATAGATCCCAATCCGTTAGGGTCAAGTCTAATGACTCATATATATTGTCTGAGAAAGTTGTGTTAAACTTAGGCGTTCCACAGGGATCGGTCTTAGGTCCCATTTTGTTTATATTTTTTATTAGTGATTTTACTAGCTGTACTGTATATGCCAAATGTACTCTCTATGCAGATGTATTAATCTTCAGTGGGATGCACTAAATGTTGATTCTTTAAGAGAAAAATTAAACACTGATTTACAATAAATTACCAAGCACCATACGATCAATAAAAACGCTCAAAAATTTAAAGCTGCCATTTTTTCTTTGCTCGTCGAAAAATGCTATTACACAGTTGATGACTTTTTAAATGATAAACTTCAATAGAAGCAAATTTATATTAATGTAATTACATTAATTCTTATTGTACTGTTAGGTTTATGTTATTTGTATTTATACTTTTAATTGTAATATTTATATGAACAAACTACCATGTATTCATGGGTACAAATAAATCGATCTATCTATCTATTATGTATTTACAAGAAAGTGTCATGTATAGGCAGTACCGCCAAACATCACATATAGTTCAAACTGCATGTGTAACAAAACGCGTTTTTCTTTAGAACAAAAAGCTAATGCTTGAACTACCAAAATCGGAAAGCGCAATAAGCAGTTTTATCAAAGGGAAACCATTATTGTGGCAAACATTTTAGTTACGTGGAAATCATGTCACACACATTCATGATACCAGTGCCAACTTTGGAATATTCAGAGTGTTTTAAAATCATATAAAACCACAAAGAGGGTGTCATCTCCCTCGTTGCACATCGTTCATATTATTGCGTGAAGGTATGGTGGGTGGTGGCCATCTTTAGCGTTCTATAAAACCTCCTTATCTTGTTGCTAAATGTATTTAACAAGCTTTAAGTGGATATTGCTGGAGTGCAGTTTGTTTACGGTAAATAAAATAAGTGCGAGATACTATTGTGTATTGTTGTAAAAATGAAAATCAAAAGGTTATCTAATAAACATCAATTGCTCATGCACAGGGCAGAAGCTCTTCTAAAATGTGTTGAAGATTTCCAGTAAGATTCAGACAACAAATTTGGTGTATTTGATATTCATTTTAGTGATTTCTCAAACGTGGTACATCAATTTGCTATTGCTATCCACTGTTTTATTAGTTTGCTCAATGCCAGCCCTTACTCTTCTTTCATCTATCTGGTTGCTATGAAGCTCCAAGTATCCCATTTCTCTCTTTTATCTTTTCTCTGTCTTCTATTTTTTCTTTTACTTTCTAAAGCACTGCATAGTTAGAGGGTTGTTACCTCACGACATTGGGTCATGGGTATGGGAGACCTCCATCTAAGCTGTGTATCGCCACTTTTTTTGCTGATTTACGAAAGCCATCGATAGTGAATTTATATGATTTGGTCTGCATGCTGATCCTCTGAATCGTTGCAGGGACTGCATTTCCACTTCTACCTGGTCCCTCGTGCTGTTCATACGAGTATACCGCTTTACCCAACTTCTCTTTTTGAAGGGCATAAGTAAAAATCCCTTTTTTAGGATCCTATGGAATAACTCTGCTCCCTTGTGAGTATCTTTCTATTATTATATTTGTAGGAAGGCCGGTGTGCCTTGACAAGTGTAAGGCCTCCAGATCAAAATTACTTTTTACGTCGATTTTTTCTTTAAAACTCTTATTAAAACATTATCTTTTTATTAGGTTAAATCACAGTTTCATGTTTATCGTTCTCTTTGAAGTTATCTTGGAGATCTTATCTTATGTAATTAATATATGGCCATATATGGTTGGTTGGTTATCTTTTCCTGTAAAATATGAGAGATTTTACAAAACCTGGCTAATGTTTTAAACCATAAATGGCTTGTTACCTATCTTTCTCGTCAAAACTGTCTTCAGGTTTTATCTTATGTAAACAATAAATGGTTGGGTATTTATCTTTCTCACTACAATTATCTTTAAGATGTTATTTTATCTTACAGTTGCCGCAAAACAAATAAATTATTTATATCTTTCTCTTTGGAAAATATCTTTGAGAGGTTAACTTATCTATTTGATGTTCAAAACCTTTAGTATTTATGACCAAAGGTAGAATTTATTTTAAAAATAGTTAACCAGTTTTTTTGTATATAGTAGAATAGGTTTAAGCAATTTTGTATTGTTAATGTAGTAGTACTGGCTAATTTGTGTCTTAACGTTTTTACTGCTGCACGTGTTTTGTCATTATCTTGTTAAATGCCAGCAAAAAATTTGTTTAACTTAAGAGAATACCTTGAAGGTATTAATAAAAATTTGTATGCATTAACATGCAATGATAAAAATGAACTTTGTATTTAGCTTTATATCGAATTTAAGTGTCAGTTGTACATGTTTGAATCTCATACTCTCCAGCTAAATTTTTGTGGTCAATGAGTAAGAAAACAAGACCTTTGTGCTTAGATGATGTAGCCTGAATATTTGGTGGCTACGTATTTCCGTTTCCTGGTATTGCAAGTGTTGCTACGATTTAAAAACCAGGTGGTGCCTACAGACATTATTTAAGTTTTCCACGCATGTGAGCTCTTGTACAAAGAGACCTTTTTCTTTTTCTTTTAAAGTTTTGATGCAATTGTTATCGCCTTTTAGCTGCAAAAAGTTCATTTTAATATTAAGAATAGAGAATTTTTTGAATCCAAAAAGGAAAAGCTTTTTTCCACATCCATTAATTTAATTAGGTTACTACATGCAAACCTTATGGTTTCTGGTTTTATACGAACTAAGGTCAAGAACACGTTATATATATATATATATATATATATATATATATATATATATATTGAAGGTTAACACGACATACACAAAGTCATGGGTCAACATAGAGGGTCTTTGATAAATTTATTAGTAAGATAATTAAGTATGTGTAAATAAAAATTAGAGTTTGGTCAACGTATGATAGTTTAGGGTAATGTAATTTTAGGTGTATTTATTTATAAATGACAGCATAATATTTAATTAGGATAATAAGGGTTTAGAAGCAACACGAAATAAATACCGCTTTTACTCTGCAAAAGCTTTTCGTATTCGTTAACATAGGGTAAAACCAGAAACATTTCAAACCATACAAACAAACAAGAGGAACGTTATCTAAACGAACGAGGCTATAAAATTTAATATGTTCCAAGAAAGTACTACTATCTCCATTTTGGTTTTGGAATGTATTAAAATTTGGAAATGAATGGTGAAGGCAGCAATCAGTAATTAATTAGTTATAAATTGAAAATTTTGGAAGTTGGATGTGGACGGTTATTTTAAAAGAAGAGAGATTTTTGGAGTAGCAGCATGCAGAGAGCGATGTTGATTCAAGCGGGTAGCGGTTTCAGGAGTAGAGTCATACTCAACATCATCTGCAAGGGCTGGTTGGAGGAAACCTGATGAAGATTGTTACCAGGTAACAACTTTTATTCAAGCATTGTGTGGTGACTATTTGCAATAATTCTTTTTACTTTTTGTGCTTTGGTGTGGTGGTTTTTTAATTGCTGTATTTATTGAACTATAAATTTATGGGACTTTCAAGCTGAATGAAAATTATTTAGGTTGTCAAGGAGTAGTGATTTATAGATAACCAGGATATATTGTAAAAAAGTATAGAGGGCTTATTTAATTTTGTTTGGTAGTGCTGTAAATTTGCAATCAAGGTTAAAAGTTTTACTATGAGCTCATGTTAAGGCGAAGGGATTAAAAGTCAGGTATGAGGAATGCGCTCTCACTTTAACAGGATAATTGTTTAATAAGGTTATTGAAGTGAAATATTTCCTTAAAAAATAAAATTGTTGTTAGTACGAAGCACCCAAGTGTATATAATGGAAAATATTATGAAAATGTAATATTTATTGACTGTAGAGTGTGTTGTATTTTGTGAATTGCGTTATTTTGAGTGTGAGTGTAGAGTGAATTTTCTTTTAGGTTATAGCATGATGGCAGTGAGGGGGAGTATTTGGATTCAACAATCCAGGTAGGCAACGACCCAACGCTGGGGCACGATTTTCAGAGGAAAACCTCACAACATTTTGGCTCCCAAGGGAGGGGCACAGAGCGGAGCAGCCGAGGCGACTACACAATAATTTACATATATATATATATATATATATATATATATATATTCCCAGGCCGCAAAGGAATGTGCAGTTATCGAGCTTAGCCCATAGAAACCTTTCTTTGGCGAAGACAACAAGTTCATGAGAACGGCACGTTTTAAAATTCACTTTATTTTCAACTGCCGGATAATATCGTCGTATTAAACAGAGTGTATGTTAGTGCAGCAAAGTGTACTTTGGCATTCCTCTACCGTTGCTTCAATTACATTATACCTTTTGCGTTCCCTAAAGTTGTAGGTTCAACTACACACCTCACTGTAAGAATCTGGGCAAAACATAAGAAACTGACCTCACGAAATCCTGACATACCTGAATACGTAAGCAGTGATTTTCCGCTGGAAGCAATGAGCACAGAGGCATGCCCTTGGCTACAGCTATTAATCGAGATGAGCATTTTGCTTATTGCTTTCTTTGCATGTAAAACTGTAACCGTTTAACAGCAATAATTTGTGAGCGACCATGTTTGGGGCGAAATAAATTACTGCCAGGGTTAACGTAATGATTTACACCCAAGTTGATAACGTAATAATTGATACGCCTTAAATATACTGCTGATAAATATTATTAACATGACAAGCTTGAAGGTTGTACAAGTGCTTATTGCGTTTGATTTATATTTCTATTATTGAAGGGTGTTTTTATATTAATGAGTTTTCTGTTTATTTAATCAAATTAAAATAAATTTTATCAAGGTGTTTGGAGTCGGGCAAATATATTGAAGGTCAATTTTGGATGATCAGGAGAGCTTTCAACTGAATTGCTTAAAAGTATAAACAAAAAGTATTTGTAAATTGTAGCTCATACACTGTATTAAGGGATTGTTGCCTGCTACATATACTAACCACAGCTTAACGCCTAGTATACTAATACTTGAATATTTATAAAACAACAATAGATTTGGTACGAATTAAGATCACAAAAATGTTGGCCTGTTTGAAAATACAACTATTTAAAATATTCGAAGTATAAAAAGTTTTGATACTTACTTGAAAATTTAAATGAGCCAATAAGACCTTCGTGGGAAATGCTACTAATAGAAGGTCCTGTGATAACTCAAAGGGAGAAAAGTGAATAACGGATATTTGGCCAGAATCTTCTAAATTTACAGTATAAGCCGGCGTACCTAGGGATGTATTGCCAACCACACTAAGCATTATATCATGTAAATTAAAAAGTTTATTAAAATTTCAGAATGGACTTGTATTTATAATTATCTACTAAAAGCTTTCTATAAATTAATATGAAAAAAAATTAGGTTATGTTTTACAGTTTAAATTTGATTTTCGAGCGTCACTCCAAATCCCAACTACGGGACTGGAGACAACGCTGAGGCAAGAACAGGAGCACAGTATAGTGGACTAAACTACCGTCACACGCGTGACATGATAACGCAGGCGCGTTCAAATGGCTATCTAGTTTCACTTTTGTTTGTAGTTTTTAATGAATACGAAACACTAATGATTATTACAATAACAAATAATATGTACATATTTGATTTATATAATAAATTTCAATTATATAACTGCTTATTACAATATTAAATACAGCGACTTTGAGGATCTAATAAGAACACAAAGGAGAAATAAATAATTTATAACATTTACGCGATAATCACTACAATTTACTTTTTAATTTACTTTTAACGTAATACTCGAACAATCTTGAAAAGCTAAAATTTAATTAGTGAGCTTGTAATTTACACAAGAAAACCACATTCTAACTAACCATTGTCTTCGTTAGAACAATTATTAACAATTTCTTAACCGCCTACCGCATTCACTGTTTTATTTTTAAAATTAAAACATTTTCACTTAAATTCAAATAACTCTGAAATTAAAACCAATTCATAAAATATGAATAGAGTTGATAAATGTCCATTGTAGTTTAAGTAAGAGATTATATATTACGAACATTAGATTACGATTACTTCATTCCTTAAAGCAGTTGTCGCGATTTATGTTATAAACGAATGCAAAATTTTTCACACTCCAAGGAATACAAGAGTATATGTAACCTAACTTACTGCGGTTTCAGTTTCTGATAGAAAATATTTTAAGCAGAATAGACAACATGTACAAATCATAGTTTAGCTAAACCACGCCTGAACTTGCTCCATACAACGCAAAATGAATTGATCCTGAGTTTTTATTGAGCTGCGGATTACTTGAACCTTACTTTAACCTGATATCGATGCAACCTGCCCTATGACTTGTATCTTCCAATACAGAAGATAAATTGCAATATAGCAAAGTTGAAGCACTTGATATGTTACTCAAAACGTCAATCGCTACATTAGCATCGATACCACAGTCAAGCAGCTGTTGTCTAAGCGATGACACAACTACTTTTGCGATTGCAAGACTTTCTTGTTTAATATTAGGGACTAACTTTGGCGTGGTTGTGATTTTTAGCGTGGTGATGCACTTGGTGTAATTCACATAGTCTGTCCACATTTTCGAAAGCCGTTTTTTTTTGTATCACTGTTTGCTGCATGTTGTAGCACTTTATCTAGCAAAGGAGCAAATGTGACCCGAGTTACATTTTGATTTGTTTCAGTTCTGAAATTATGGACTGTTTTTTTCCAGTCAGATTTAAGAGCTTTAAAACTGAAACATCACACGACTGGAGAATGTACGTGGAATTTGATAGGAGAGCATACAAAATAATTTCATGTTTTGTTTCCAGAGTGAGATGGATTGTGTGCCAGTCAATAAGAGAATTACAGGTTTCTCGATGTTGTTCTCTTTCAAAAAAGTTAACAACGAATTGGCTATCCAGTCAAAAAACATTCGCTTATCATCCATTTCGATTCTGACCGTCCAATGTTGAAAGTTTAAGGAACGTTGACACTCTTATCTTTTGGAAGACATCGAATATACGGATAGATAATCATTGGAGCAAGAATTTTTCCATCAGCACTGAATGTACCAAGGAATGTTATGATATCTTTCTTATTTGCCTTAATCCCATAAAACTTTTTCCAGCATATAGGACCAAACACTTTTTCCGTCTTAGAGCATAGCCGAAAACAATATTCGTTTGCATTAAAAATGCGACTGGGATTGTTCGTGACATCTATTTGGTTTTCTTTTACTAAACAATTTTGCCGTTCTTCAAACCACTTGCGAATTGCTTGTTCAGTCACTAAAGTTTGAGCAGTGTTAATACTTACCGCAGTTCCGAGTGTAATTTCCGGATGACGATTTAAAAATGTAGCATACCAGGTTTTATTAGGGCTATCATTTTTATACAGAGTTTTTCTATTTTCAGCACGAATAATTTTCTTTGAAGATCATGTTTCTTACGAGGAAAACCTTTCTTTGCAAGTTTAATTAGCCAGTTTGTAAGAGCATTTTCTTCATTTTAACTAGGATAAGTATCAGGTTCAGATCTCATGATGTCTTCTCCAACTCAGCCTTTTAATTTGTCATACGACGTAGTTCGAGGAATTCCATATTTCCTGGATGCTGCTTGAATCGACAAACTCTGTTCACAGCATTCTTCTAACGCACATTTCAAATCTGATGCACCATAATTCCAGCGCTTATCTCGTTCTTTTGCCTATTTTCATATAGATCTCTGAACACAATAGAACACGATTAATTATGAATTAAAATCCAGTTCTAAGAGATCACTCCAGAAGCTCAAATAAATACAAATGGGCCAACAAAACTGTATCATTAGTAATTAAAACTAATCTCAACCATTGACTTAAAAATGGCATGTCAATGATAGAGCATAATTTCCAAAGTATGAAAAATATATATTTAAGAAAAAGTAGATATCTACCTAGATGCTTAACTAAACAAACTTTTTAGGTTTACTTAAGAAAAATGAATGATAAAAAAAACAGTTAGGATACGACCATTCGTAAATGAGGACCGTTGGAAAATAACAAATAGAGTTCGGTAAATGGTGTAAACTACAACTATATTTCTGTACATAAAGAGGTGTTTCACATCAATATGCATAGTTTTGTCAGTTTCACTTTTCGACAATCTGCTAGTCGGAACTAAATAACATTAATAATAGATTTTTCTAGTTTTCGACCATTAGTAATTATTGGTTTTCATCCATGCTTAAAATATTTTCAAAGAAATTATAGCATGGAATAAGAGCAAAAATAAATATATTTTTAAAAAAACTGAAAAATCTACTTTGGCTATAAAATTCTTTGGTTATATATCAACCTCTTTCAAACGCTCGTAACGACAATGATTCCACGCTCAGGTGCATGAAAAATACTACCCGCCACGCGTGATAAGTTCATATATTTTATAGTATGACGCGTTTTTGTTGTCTACGAGACATCCATTTTTAGTTTTCCTTGTAGCTGCGTTTCGTTCAACTTTTTTTACGACGTTTACCTTGTCCTCATACCACTTTACGCAGCGCGGCCCCTTTTCCCGCAACCTCGCGTCCTCGCATCGCTACATATGTTATGTTTTCAGGTTACTGATTCCTATGTAACTGATTTTATTTCTTTTCCGTTGCGTTCAACTAATCTAACTTACTTTCACTGTAAATCATAATAATTTCGGCCAGCGTCTGGTTAAAACAATGTATAGAATTTAATTTATGTTTACTACCTGAATTCTCGTGCAAAAGCCTATATAGTGTATTTATCTATAGAAACTGTGTTTGTCACATTTCGATGTCTGCTTTGTGATTTTCAATGGCATCGCTCTTGCTTTTGACCATACAACGCGGCAATGTAAGAATATTGCTGATCGATTATCTTTTACAGCTTAGTTTAACTAAATTTAGTTAATGGATACTATAAAAAAGAACTAATGTAACTAATTAACGTTGTTAGTTTAAGTGGAAATTTCAGTGTGTTTTTATTGGTCGTATAGATTTGTGTAACATATTAAATAGAAATCTCAAATCAAACATTCGTGTTTAATGTTATGAAAAAATTGTAGATGTCACTAGACAACCGGCATGCTTTATTATGATGAAAAATATTTTTGAGGAATGAAATTAGTTGGTGAAGCTTAGTATTTGATTAATGTATCGTAAATTAAGAATGTAAGATTTGCTTTACGTGAGAATAAAAATTTTACTTTCAACTAAACTGAATTGTATTTTTGCCACCATGTGCATGTTATAGCATCTGTGTGCTTTCTAACCATGATTTTTCTTGTATTAAAAACTTTTTGAAATGACTAGCATTGCAGTAACTTGAAAGACTTTTTAAGTGAGAAGATGGCAGGCACAGACGTTTCTGCTCTAGCAGCAGATTTGGCTCTAGCTGTGGAGCTTACTATGAGTGCAAGTGCTTCTCAAACAGATCGTCTTAAGGCATACAATGCTTGCGAAAGTTTTAAGGAAACATCACCATTATGTGCTGAAGCAGGTTTATTTTTGGCTGCCGATATCCGTCAGTCATTAGTTGTAAGACACTTTGGTTTGCAGCTTATGGAGCATACTGTTAAATATCGATGGACTCACATTTCACAGCAGGAAAAACTTTTTATTAAGGTATGAATAAAATATTGCAACTTTATAGTTTGTGTAAAATCTAAGGTAAATTTCAGGAAAATGCTATGAAGTTATTGGCAGCTGGAGGGGTTAGTGATGAACCACATATGAAAGATGCTTTAAGTCGAGTTATTGTGGAAATGGTTAAACGTGAATGGCCGCAACAGTGGCCTGGATTATTAGCCGAATTATCAGATGCATGTTCCTGTGGAGAAACCCAGACTGAACTTGTATTACTCGTCTTTCTTCGACTCGTTGAAGATGTTGCGTTATTGCAGGTGATATTGATAATTTATTAATTGAACATAACTACCCAAACTTTTTTACTACAGACCCTCGAATCAAATCAACGAAGAAAAGATATTTATCAAGCACTTACAACTAATATGGCTATTATTTTTGAATTTTTTTTACGCTTAATTGAATTACATGTGAATCAGTTTAGACTATTTAATGAAAGAAGTGATATTGCCAAAGCGAGCTCCCATGGAAGAGTAGTGCAGATTGTTTTATTGACGTTGACTGGTTTTGTGGAATGGGTTTCTATGTCTCATATTATGGCTCACGATGGAAGATTGTTGCAAATACTGTGTTTACTATTAAATGACACAACTTTTCAGTGCCCAGCTGCTGAGTGTCTTTTGCAGGTATTTTTATAATATGTACTTGTAGCTTTAACTTCTTTAGAGAATGCAAAATATTTAGTACTTTGTATAAAATTTGTTATTAATATGGTGCGTTATTTCATAATATTTTATACATGTAGCATCATATTGAATCTATTATGTCAATATTTCATCATGCTTATATGGCATTACATTAAGTGATTTGATAACAAATATTTTAATATGCATTGAAAACTTAAAATCTATACATAATTAATTTGCGATGTTAATTAGTTTTCAATAGTTTGAGATTATGGATATGTTCCTCAAAAAATGAAGATAGAAGTCACTTTTGAAGTCATAGACCAATAAATTTCAAAAATACGATTGTCTTGATTTAAATCAAATGATGAAAATAAAAAAATCTGATTTATGAACGTTGACTATTACTATCAAATAACTTAATTTTTTTACTAATAGTAAATCAACCTTGGTAGCCACAGGTTGCTTAACCCCCTTCACTGAATCTCGGTGAAATAGGGCATAAAATTAGAAAACAATAGAAGGGGAATGAGCTGTATACACATGCTGTGTGAGAATTTCAGGGAACTATATAGGCTAACTCAGAATATAAATAAGTGCAGGTACATGTCCAACCAGTTTTGAGACGGAAAACCTAATGACGAAAAAATAAGCGCAGATAAATCTGATGATTAGTATAAACAACTAGTTGTTGGTTGCGAAATATCTGCAACTAATGTTGACTGTGCGAAAAGATATATTGGAAAATATATTAAATCGGTAAATGGTTAAGTGTTGGGGGAACTTGGCAGCCACAGGCTGCTTACCTCCCTTCACAACCATTAAAGGTCGGAGAAATAGGGTATATAATTGTAAAACAATAGAAGGTGACCGAACTGCATCTAACAAGAAAGAACAGCACCTATGAGGAAAGACAACAAACATAGAATAAGAAGAAAATTGTTGAAAGCATATGTGTGGAGCACAGCACAGTATACCTATGAAATACAGGCTGTCTGAAACGCAGACAGAAAAACAGTAGCAGCCTTTAGAAATGCTGTGCTTCAGATGTATGAGGTCGATAGCATGGACAGACAAAGATAATAACAAATAGGTTATAGAAACAGTAGGGGAACAAGGATATCTGGGGAAAAAGATAAGAGAAATAGAAGGGTAGAATACGTTCTAAGGCATTTTTGGGGAATAGTATGGGATATATTACAAGCAGAGATAGGAAAAAAGAGGTAGATGTAGACCTAGATCAGATAGTGATAGATACAGACTGTGCAAATTTCAGAGAAATCTGTAGATTAGTTCAGAATAGGAAACAATGATGGTACGTGTCTAACCAGTTCCAGGACTGAAGACCTAATGATGGAGTAAATCAACGTAATATTCTATAATAAAAAATAGTATATTCTTCAACAAGCATATTTTAACTGACTTGACTTGTCATCACACTACACTAACTTATGTGCAATTATACATAAATTCAATAAATACTTTCACTAAAACTAACGCGATGATACACGAAGAAGAAAAATTAAGAGAGCGGCACCCCTGTTGAGTGTGGGTTATATAGGCTTGCTACACCTCTCCTGTTTTCAAGTTTGCACGTAAAATTTTTAACGTACAACAATATTCTCTTTAAAAGCACCAACCGTTCCTCATTTCTTAAAAATACTCGCCTAAACACCTCTATATTATCGTGAAAAGCTCCAACGGCTCTTTGTTTTTCCTGAATTACGGCGACAAACACGTTAAAATACTCGGTAAAACATTTTCAACGGCTAATCGTCCCTGCTATTTTGCAAAAACTAGTCTCAACCGAAAATCGATTCCCATTACGTTCATGCCTTTAAACTAAAACATACATCTTTCATCTCCCTTGTTTATATAGTCCCTTTTCACACATATGCTTCCACCAGCTGGATATTTGCCCTACCTAATACCAAACTGTTGTGCATATACCTGTATCGTCCAATCATCTCACCAATTTCTCTCCCTTGCTTTCAATCGATCCGTGTTTGCTTATAATATTTCTAGAAATTATTTTGTTGCCCTCTCCAAAATGAGTTTGTTTGTCGTTTCTCTACTATACTATATCTATAATTAAATCCCAACATATCCTGTTTCTCGCTTGTATTTATGCGTTTCTGCTCTGTCCTTGTTCCTCCATGATAGTTTGTTTTAGCTTCTCTCCTATGTTATCTTTATGATTAAAATTGATATCTTATACAAACATATTGCGTCTTCGTCATGCTTATACGTGCTCTGTTCTGTCCTTGTTGTATATTGACTATACTAACTTCCAACGGTCCCTTTCCTTCTCGTAACACATTAATTTTTATAGGCTTGTTTATCGTAATCTATTGTCTTAAAATATTTCCCCCTTTTAGTTTGTTCACTATGCTTTGATTTTATCCTTCAAAATAATAATCCTACTCTAACAAATATGGAAAGCTTTTATGTTTTCGTATACTATCTTAAATAAATCACAAGTGGTATTTTTACCTCGTTTCTAACTCTTATCGTCCTATCCTACACTAAATATTATGCTACGTCCTTTCTAAATAAATACAACTGAAATTGAACTAACCCTAAGTTATCATGCGTTGACTAAGCTCTATTTTAATTATTTAAAATACTTAATTATCTAAAATGCCTAATTAACTTTCTTGTAAGTTATTACTCTACTCCGTAGCTTGATTTATGACTTTATATATATCTACAATTAGCTACAAATTACAGTACAATATATATATATATATTTAAATTGATATAACACCACACGCTGATGTAATAAACGTCCAGTTTCTTGCTGAACGCCACCGCTCTGTGTTTTTCTCTAATCTTCTAATTAAATTATGCCATGGCTAGCCCAGCTTGATTCACACATAGTGCACAACGTTACAATGATCAAATTAATTTACCCCTTTAATTCTTACCTGTTTGAATTGATAAAACGAAGTCAATCAATATTCGTATAATGAAAGAAAATAATATCTACACTTCACAATTTTTGTAATCCTTTAAATAAATCCTTCAATCAATTGATATTATTTGGATCATTTATCCCAAAAATTATATCCCTTTAATTTAATTTAAAGTTACCAAAAACGACACCTTTTACTAAAAAAATCTGGAACGTTCAAGACCTTTTATGCTTGTTACGTAAATTTCAACGTATCAAATAGATAGTTTTGTTGACTTCTTACAAATTTGAGAAAATTTATATTCAGTGTTTAAATTTTCGTTCTTCTTCATCTGGAATGAAAAGCAAGTGGTTGTGTGGGCTCTTCTAGAGATGTAAATCTGAAAATAGTAAATGGTAATATAATAGATCCGACATTATAAGTTCGGGATTTTAATAGTTGAGACCCTTAAAACTTGATTTGATGTTTATTTCGAGTTGTCGACAGGTTGCCGGATTTGTAGTACGCCACGATGTCTTTTTTACAAGAGAAGCCTGTAAGTATTTAAAATATGTTTGATTGATTTTTTCAACTAAAGCTTTGTACTTTAGGTACCCTTTTATGTCAATTATATTCATTCTTACTTGTATACGTTCTAATTAATTGAGGTCAGTTCTTTTGGAGTTTTATGGTAATTTTGAAGCACTGGTTGTTGAAGTGCTGTGTGAAAGTCTTACTGGAGAAATTCAGGATTGCTGATTTAGAATCATTTACTTCTACAAGCAGCCGTTTTCAATCTTCTTTGAAGATAAGGATGGGTTATTCCAGTAACAGTTTTGGAAGCAGTAATTAGTCTTATGCATTCTCAAGCCACTAAATGTTCCCAGGGTAATCACTACTACGAGGGAAAAAAGAATTAAGAAAATGTTTAGGTTTCAATATTTGGTAACATGTTTTATTTAATTTATATGTAAACCACATGCATGCATTTGGCCTCTTACGTGATTTTGTTTGAATGCTTTAAATTACTCTTTAAATATTTCAAATTAATTTGTCATTAAATACATTAGGCCAATTTTGAGTAAGCTTATATTTTATTATTAATACTTGATTGACTGGAAGATTAGGGCTAAAAGAATCCGCTTGAGACGAGTCCAGCTCGGTAAGAATTTGTGGTTATATACAGGTAATTCTGAGTATCTAAGGTTGTCTAACAAGTAACAATTATCTACTCTTAACATATTATTAAATATACGTTGTATATTTTGGCGCCCAAATTACCAAAATCTTCAAATTCCAAGATTGTATTGTCCAAAATTTTATTGTTCAATTTCCCAATTTTCAAATTTCATGCATAGTTTTGGTTGGATTTAACTTAGGAACTACTTACAAAATTTTCATTTTAACCACACATTTTAAAGAGGATATATGCCAATTTCATTGATTTATATTTAAACATTGATAAATTTTTGTGAAAATTGTTTGTTAATTAATATTAAGGATGCATTGTACAGTAGACAGACTACTTAAGGAAGAGCTGATATATGAGTTATTATGTAGGGGAGCTAAACCTCCTGAAATAGCAACATCGAGAGAATTACAAAATTCATTAAGGGAATTACTTGAATTAGAAAAAGAGGGAAAAAATTTTAAAACTGAAATTAATGTAGTAGTTAAGAATGAATTAAAAATTATTTCGGAAAAGATTGAAATTGTAAGTACTTGGTTAACTGAATCATTAGCATAGCGGTAGTTAGAAAAATTGAAACAAAATTGTGTCACATTTTAAATAGAATTGAACAAATTCATTCTTCTGATAAAAACGAGTTGGAAGAAAAATCAAAACTTTTGGCATTAACACTTAGTTTAATTTCCAATTATAAACTTAAATTAGAAACTTCAAAAAAGAAATCAGATGATGTTTTAGATTTAACTTTTTCTGAGTTAGATAATAATCATGTAACAAATTTACCTAATACTACACCCCAAAATTCTGACCATATAGCGTCAACATCAGGAAGTGAAAGTACAAATACAGATTTAGTTTTAAATATTTTGGGAAAATTCAGTTTGGTAGAAGCTTCTTCTAAAATAAATACTTGGGGATTGAAATTTAATGGGGAAGTTGATGCATTAGGATTGAATGCCTTTTTGGAAAGGGTTAATGAACTTAGTGATGCCAGAGGGGTCACGAAGGAACAGTTACATAAAAGAGCGATAGAATTATTTGAGGGAAAAGCTCTTAGTTGGTATAGGGATATAAAGGATAAAGTTGCTGACTGGGATACATTATGCATAAATTTAAAAAATGAATTTTTGCCCAAGGACTATAATGAAAAATTATGGAATCAAATTAAGGCTAGAACTCAGGGTGAAAAAGAATCTATAGGGATATATGTAGCGGTAATGAACAACTTGTTCAATAGGTTATCGATTAAGGTGGATGAATCTACCAAATTAAAAATTCTCAGGAAAAATATTATTCCATTTTATCAAAGCCAACTAGGACTGATTG
This sequence comes from Platerodrilus igneus, assembly GCA_036346225.1. Lineage (NCBI taxonomy): Eukaryota > Metazoa > Arthropoda > Insecta > Coleoptera > Lycidae > Platerodrilus > Platerodrilus igneus. The sequence continues at coordinate 2,893,436 of JARFIW010001259.1, read as the reverse complement.
ATATTTACTCGATTAATGAATTAATAAGGTTAGGTCGAAAAATAGAAGAAACTAGAGATTCAATAACTAATTTTACTCCTCCAATTGTTGATAAGACCACGATTGAATTAGACTTATATCGAAATACTGCTAGTAAAAATAAAATAGACAGGGTCGTAATTTCGAAACCTCAAGTTTCTTTTGAAACTAATGAGAAAAATAAAGAATATAAATCACATGATAGGGAACATGATGAGCAACCTGAAGGGATAAGAAGTTGCGAAAGTTCATGAACACGTGACAATTCCAATTCAAGAGGTGCTTATTCACAAAACGATAAATTCAGTAAACAAAATTTTAGGGATAATAGTAGGAATAAAAATAGAGATTTTAGTAATGATCGGAAAAATGCTAGAGATCTTAGTAGAGAAAGGGGCAACAGTAATATACCACATACTAGTCGTCATGACACTACTTTGTTTAGGAATAGTGCACGTAGTAGCAATAACTATTATAGAAGTCATAGTCGTGAACGTAATCAACAAAGTAATTTTAATAACACAAGAGAGGATAGTAAAAGTCGAAATAGAAATTTTTCGAGAAACAGTAGCATAAATAGAGATAGAGATGCAGGAAATAATCTACACTCTTCTTATTTTTCTAATAATTACACAAATTTGACTAATTCTTCAGAAATTATTTGTTTTAAATGTAACTCTAAAAATCACTTGGCGAAACATTGTACAGCCAAGAAATGTTTTTCTTGTGGGAAAGTAGGATTTACAAAACTTACTTGTACATCTTGTAATTCGGGAAACTGGAGAAGAAACCGGTTATAGACCGTGACTTGGTTTCTTCCACACAAAAAACGGTCAACAATGATTTTAATTGTACTAAAGAGCAACTACACTATTATAATTCCACAAGTAAACCAATTTTGGATTATGTATTATCACAAATGGAAGGTGACGAATGTCCATACGTAACAGTTCAAATATATGGTTGTAAAATAAATGGCTTATTAGACTCAGGAGCTAACAAAATATTTTTAGGGAATAACGGAATTAATTTTATTAAAAATCTTGGTCTGGAAACAAAAAATAATGTTCAAGTACAATGCACAGTAGCCAATGATCAAACCATTACTTGTTTAGGGGTAAGTAACATTACCAATTCAATTGAAAGATAAAATTAAACTGTTTGATGTTTACTTAATGCCTCAGTTACGACATACGTTAATCCTAGGCACAGAATTCTGGATTAAAATGGGTTTAGTACCAGATTTAAGAAAGGGCGAATGGCATTTTAGTGCTGATAATTTTAATTTAAATCTAAATTTGATTAAAACAACAGATGATTTAACTTACGACCAAAAATTAGGGTTGGAAAAAGTTGTACAACAGTACTTTGACTCAATAGATAATACTAAACTAGGTTATACAACTTTAATTGAACATAAAATTGTATGTAATAGTCCACCTATAAAATCACGTTATTATCCAGTTAACCCCGTCATGCAAAAACAGATTGATGCAGAGGTTGACAAAATGTTACAGTTAGGAGTTATTGAAAGAAGTGACTCGGGATGGAGTTCACCTATATTACTTGTTCCTAAAGGTAATAATGAATTTCGTTTCTGTGTTGATTTCCGAAAATTAAACGCAGTAACCGAGAAAAATGTTTACCCCATACCTTATGTAAGCGCTACACTGGATAAATTGGGTAACGCTAAGTACCTTAGTAGCCTGGATATTAAAAGTGCCTATTGGCAAATCCCAATGGAACAAAACAGTAAAAAGTTTACAGCATTTACCATACCTGGACGAGGTCTTTTTCATTTTAATAGACTCGCATTCGGTTTATGTAACGCTCCAGCCACATTTCAGGCTTTAGTAGACAAAGTTCTTGGTCCAGAGCTGGAACCATTTCTATTTAAATTTTTGGATGACATAATAATAGTTACGCAAGATTTTGATACTCATAAAAATTCTTCAGGAAGTTTTCAAACGTTTAAAGGAAGCAGGACTTGTTCTGAATTTAGAAAAATGTAAATTCTGTAGAAAAGAGCTAAAGTTCTTAGGCTATATAGTAAATCGAACAGGACTTCAAGTAGATCCTGAAAAGTTAGTGCAGTTGTAAACATGCCAATTCCAAAGACTCCACGACAAGTCAAACGCTTGTTAGGTATGATCTCTTGGTACCGGAAATTTTTGCCAAATTTATCTTCTATTATAAATCCGTTGACAAATTTAACGAAGAAAGGAGCAAAATTTAAATGGACTACTGATTGCAATAAAGCCTTTGAGGATGCTAAAAATGCATTAGTATCTGCACCAATATTATCGTGCCCAAATTTCAATTATCCATTTATACTGCAATGTGATGCAAGTTCTTACGGTTTAGGGGCGGTATTAACTCAAAAATATAATGGTAGAGAAACGGTAATTTGCTATTTATCTAGAACTTTAAATCAAAATGAAATGAAATACTCGGTAACAGAAAAGAATGTCTTTCTGTACTGTGGGCATCTGAAAAACTTGATGCTATCTAGAAAATACATTTTCACTGTTATAACTGATCACCATAGCTTATTATGGCTGAATAATCTAAAAAATCCAACTGGTAGATTGGGTAGATGGGCTTTGAGACTACAACAATTTAATTATGAAATCGTTCATAGGCCAGGAAAAGAACACATTATTCCAGATTGTTTAAGTCGTTCACTGCCTAATATTAACAAGATTGATGAATGTGATGACTTTTGTTATCCTATAATAAACAATGTTAATGTTACTGAAAGAAAGGATAAATGGTATGAAAAAATGAGTAATAACGTTAGAACAAAACCTTTAAATTTTCCTAATTGGAGATTCAGTGAAGGTAAACTATACAAACATATAAACGATAACATTTTTAATAACACCTCAGATAACTAGAAACAAGTTCTTCCAAAACAAGAACGTTCAAAAATTATACAAGAACATCATGATAATATGCTTTCTGGTCATTTAGGGATATATAAAACGTATCATCGAATTCTTTTGCGATATTATTGGCCAGGGATGAAATCTGACATTGGGGATTATATAAAAAGATGTCGTACATGTAAAGAAACTAAACCTGAGCAATATAAGAAAGCTGGTGAGATGGGTAGTAAAGTTAATATTACACGGTGTTGGCAATATGAAACAACAGATTTATTAGGTCCATACACTCGCAGTTCACAGGGTAATAAATTTGTATTAGCTGTATGCGACTATTTTAGTAAATTTTCATTATTCTTTCCATTTCGAACAGCTACTGCAGCTAAGGTGGCAAAAATAATGGAAGAAAATGTATTTCTAATATTTGGTGTTCCAGAATACTTAAAGTCGGACAATGGTGTGCAATACAAGAGTAAAGAGTTTATGAAATTATTAAAAGATTATAATGTAAAGTTTTTAACCACTCCGTTATATTCTCCAGAAAATAACCCAACTGAGAGGTACAATAGAATATTTAAAACAATGTTAATTGCTTATATAAATGAAAATCAAAAACTATGGGATAAAAATATATCTAAACTAGGTTGTGCTATGAGAACAGCCAAATCAGAAACAACGCATAATACACCATATTTTATTAATTTTGGGACGGAAATGATGTTAAACGGAAAACAGTATAAACAAGATGAGGAAAAACAAGTTTTATTAGAAAATACAGAACAAATAAATGATAACAATAATAGTGAGAAAAGGAATAAATTAAAAGATATTAGGAAATTTGTAATAGAAAAACTTAAAGAAGCTCATGAAAAAATAAAAAAGCAATATAATTTACGACACAGACCAGTAAGTTTACGTAAAGGAGATTTCTGTTGGAAGAAAGAGTATAACATATCGGATGCTTCCAAAAACAATTCTGCCAAACTGGGTAAAAAATATTCTGGTCCGTATAAATTAAAGAAAAAATTAGGAATAAATACTTATGAACTTGAAGATAAATGTAGAAATTCGAAAGGAAACTGGCACATATCTGATTTAAAACCTGATTATACTTTGTATGCTGATGAAAAATGGTAGTTTTTATGTTACTTAGGTAATTAATTTGAATTTAATTTTTTTTTTCTGATTTTGGAGGTTAATTCAGTGTTGTGATTGTTGGCGAAAACTTTTTCAAAGTTTTCTTTTGTAAGATAGGGGGGGTATGTGACGGCCACATTTTACATATTAGCCTGTCACTATGGTTTAATAATGATTTTCAATTTATTTCTCATAAAAATACTTACGAGTATACATTAAGGTTATTAAAATATTATTCTTGTCTTGAGTAATTACCTATTTTTTAGTGGAAACATTTATTCAAAAGTTATGTACTTCTAGTATTTAAATTAATCCAGTTATTTTCTCTGCATTTGATAAATTAAAAAGCCATATCATAATAAATCAGATTGTTTACATTTCTACAATTGTCATTTAAAAAAAAGGCTGCACATGCGTATTTTTGGTTAATAAAAATTTCTAAATCTTGCAAGCTGTGGTGGCTCTGTTTCTGCAAAATTAATTATATTTTTGTAAAGGATTAAATTCTGATGTTGTTTTAATTTGAAATTCTATAAAAGAATAATTTATCTTTTAGGGTACAAAGGTTCTCTGTATTTTATATGTAATTATCTGGGTAAATAAAGGGGATCAGAGAATGTTATATTTTGTTCAAGATGTTCCACCCATGGTTTGGAATTCATTGTTCAAGGTTAAATGTCATTAATTTTAACGGATTTTGAGATAGGCGACTTTTCGTTCTTCTTCATCTGGAATGAAAAGCAAGTGGTTGTGTGGGCTCTTCTAGAGATGTAAATCTGAAAATAGTAAATGGTAATATAATAGATCCGACATTATAAGTTCGGGATTTTAATAGTTGAGACCCTTAAAACTTGATTTGATGTTTATTTCGAGTTGTCGACAGGTTGCCGGATTTGTAGTACGCCACGATGTCTTTTTTACAAGAGAAGCCTGTAAGTATTTAAAATATGTTTGATTGATTTTTTCAACTAAAGCTTTGTACTTTAGGTACCCTTTTATGTCAATTATATTCATTCTTACTTGTATACGTTCTAATTAATTGGGGTCAGTTCTTTTGGAGTTTTATGGTAATTTTGAAGCACTGGTTGTTGAAGTGCTGTGTAAAAGTCTTACTGGAGAAATTCAGGATTGCTGATTTAGAATTATTTACTTCTACAAGCAGCCGTTTTCAATCTTCTTCGAAGATAGGATGGGTTATTCCAGTAACAGTTTTGGAAGCAGTAATTAGTCTTATGCATTCTCAAGCCACTAATGTTCCCAGGGTAATCACTACTACAAGGGAAAACAGAATTAAGAAAATGTTTAAGTTTCAATATTTGGTAACATGTTTTATTTAATTTATATGTAAACCACATGCATGCATTTGGCCTCTTACATGATTTTGTTTGAATGCTTTAAATTACTCTTTAAATATTTCAAATTAATTTGTCATTAAATACATTAGGCCAATTTTGAGTAAGCTTATATTTTATTATTAATACTTGATTGACTGGAAGATTAGGGCTAAAAGAATCCGCTTGAGACGAGTCCAGCTCGGTAAGAATTTGTGATTATATACAGGTAATTCTGAGTATCTAAGGTTGTCTAACAAGTAACAATTATCTACTCTTAACATATTATTAAATATACATTGTAACTTCTTATTTCCAAAATTCACCTCGTGGTTTACTTTATATTTTTCTGGATACACCTTAGACCTCTCCACTTAAATACAGCTTGGATCTCTGAATACCACTCAGAAGTTCTGAATACCCGACTTAGATCCTTCTTAATATCACACTTAGAATTCTTAGTTTTCTTAGATACACCGTCGAAGTTCTGAATACCAGACTTAGGATTCGTCGGTTTCTTAAATACACCGTCGAATTAGACTTGGATTTCTTAAGGTCGTGAATTAGAAGCCCTACATTATTACAAGCATTTAATTTAAATTAATTAACAAATTTCTACTCACGTTTTCTGCAAAACGGCAAAAACTTTTTTATATATCTTCAACGTAATTCGTCATTAACTTTTATTACACAACACTTCTTTTCACAATAATTTTAACTTAAAATTTATTTATTCGACTTGTAAATATTCGAGTCAGAGTGTTGCAAGTTCGATGTGCTTCAAATTGAGACTGGCCTTTCTTATCAACTCTGGGCGTTATATAGCTTTTGCTATCTACATTTGCATTGGATTGTCCAAACAGCCTTACAAAGTGTTGTAACCAACCATATTTGTTTTGGACATTCCTAGGCTTTTCAAACTGATTTCTGACGAAACTATTCTGTAGTTCCGTATCATGCTGGTATTTGCTATTGTTTTACGATCTTTGGTTGTTATTGTTGGACTTTAATTCAGCTTATGTCTGTTGTTTTGTGTAGATAAAGCTTTTGGAGAATTGAACAAAATAACTGATGTAACATGAGTGATGTTTTCATTTATATATCTATTTAAAACATATCTTTGAAAGTGTGTTTCTTATCAAAGCGCTTTATTGTTCCTTCTTTATTACAAGCGTAATTGCATGAAGATTTACCAGGTTTTATCTTATCTCATGCGTATCTATTTTATAAACTTATTGAACGCTTCTTGACGTATTTTAATTACATGTATAATTATTTTTATGCTGAATACGTGTTCTATTATTGGAAGATATGCTTACTGGCATTGATTAAAGTTAGTTGCGGTCCATATACATGGTGTTAAATGATTGCTATTTACATAATGTGCGAATTATTTATTTTCCTGCTAAATAAATGCAGTTTTCTGATTCCCGTTGCTATTTACAGTTACTACGCGACCCTTACGGCGCAATACACCCCTAAACAACCCCTTATCACAGCATTATATATATATATATATATATATATATATATATAGTTAATAAGATGAAATAATAACTTAGATTTTTATGCAAAGCCCAAATGATCATTTCAAATCGAGCTAGTAATTGAAAGGTGTAAAATATAAGGTCTTGAACAGGAGTAGGTAAATAGGGCCGGTCCTAATTCAAAACGCGACAGACGTATTTTCCATGTGTAAAATACGTCTGTCACGTTTTGAATTAGGATCGGCCCTATATAATTTCAATGTAAAATAGTTGTGAAAACATTTCAATGTAAAATAGTTGTGAAAACATGAATTCTTATATACTTTCAATGTAAAATACTTGTGGGCACGTTTTGAATTAGGATCGGCTTTATATTACTTTCAATGAAACACACGTATGTTGAAAAATGTAAGTGCAGAGAAGAATGTGTGTAGCTGTTTTGAATTCGGTTTTCTAGCGAGAAGTTACACATGCACCGTTTTGAATTAGGATCGGCGTTATATACTTTTAATGTAAAATGTGAAAACCTGAATTCTTTTCAAATGTAAAATACTTGTGGGCACGTTTTGAATTAGGATCGGCTTTATATTACTTTCAATGGAACATATTTCAAAACACACGTATGTTGAAAAATGTAAGTGCAGAGAAAATGTGTGTAGATGTTTTGAATTTGGTTTTCTAGCGAGACAGTATGACAGATGCAAAATATCGCATTCAAGTCAATTGTGTTTTAATTAAAGTGGATTCTGATTTATGTTTAGAGGCTGCAAATACACATGGGCGGTTTCAATTCAAAATGAGTTCACTCTTGTGATAGGTTGAAAAGTGGGTTGGCAAAGTCGCAGATGGTGGTAATCTGCTATATAAGGAGATTGCTCTAATATTAATTTAATTAGTCAAAGAAAAGCAATATGGATTTTAATACTCTTAATAAAACCACATATCGCAAACCTTATGTAAATTCAAAAGATCTTGTAGTGAATAAGAGGTTTGAAGTTTTAAAAGTGGAAACAATCAAGACAAAATATGGAGAAAGAGTATTAGTGGAAACAGAAGAGTTCAAGAGTATATTGCCATTGAGATATTTTGAATACCTTCAAGCACATGGAGTGAAACAATTAAATGAAAGTATTGGCTCGAACAAACACGTATACATAACTAGTAAGGGATCGATCGGTCTAACTGTCAACATAGAATTTTCAGAATAATATGTCACTAATTTAAGAAATTAGTTTATTATTATAACACATCTAAGTCGATTGTATAAAGAATGATGTATCAAATTAAAGTGGGTTCTGATTTATGTGCGTTTTACTTTGAGTTTACTACCTTGTTTAGAGAAAGTCTTGTTTCAAAAGAAACTTTTATAAAATACTTTTTATTTTACAAATTGTTGAATATTTTGATCTAACTATTTATAAATGAAAAGTATTTATTAACTCCCGTTCTTGAAGTATCTGCTGCTCCTCGCTGTTAGTTCCTCTCTTTTTGCTTTATTATTTCTAGTTCCAAATCTATACGACGCAGTAGCTTCTCTCCACGCTTTTAAATGCGTTAAGCAACTCTACTGTGTCATCTTCGTAGGATTTGTCATATTCACAGCAAACAGCCATATTAGATTCTGTACATAACTTTTTCATAGTCGACATGTTTTTGCCTGATCTGTGAGCATAACATAAAAGATTATTGTAGGTTCACCTTTTCTTTTGTATACTACCTGATGTTTCTGAGAGGATCAGAGTGTGTCAACGATCCTCGATAGCCTCAGAATTTCCAGAATGGTTTTTGATCTAATGTAACTTATAAATTAGTACTGTTTTAAAAACACATGTATAAATGTGAAAAAAGCACTTACCGTGATATATCTATTACGTCACTATCAAAAATAGCAGCAGTGTTGAATTGAGGCAAAGAACAACCAAAAACTTCTTTAATCACGTCTTCGTCAGAATGTAATATAAATTGCTCTAGAACTTTTACGTTGGTACTATTACAATTATTGATTGATGACAAGTTACTCATTTTTTAAAAGTTGCTAGTAATAGTAACTAATAATTATACAAGAGATCTGATTGAATACTGTTGGTAAAATCTACGTGAAGTATTTATATTAAATAATAAACTGATCTGTTAGAAAAAATTAAAAATTTGCTTCGTTTCCTGAAAAAATTCAGCTCTGTAATCTATTCTAATGAACAAAACAGTATGTAAGCGAATATAATTATACCTCAGCAGAAATAATGAATTAGTTTCATTGTCTGAAAAAGAAATTGAAATGAATGCACATAATAAAACCCTAAATTAGATTAATTTTGTTTTAGATTACCGCTGACATAATTTATGCTGTATAAGAAATTTTTTTAAAGGTACTGCTCAGCAGAAATAATGAATTAGATTCATTGTCTGAAAAAGAAATTGCAATGAATGCACATAATAAAAACCTAAATTAGATTAATTTCGTTTAGATTACCGCTGACATAATTTATATGCAAATATATAGGTAATTGTGTGTTTATGCGATTTTATGCTGTATAAGAAATTTTTTTAAAGGTACTGCTCAGCAGAAATAATGAATTACATTCATTGACTGAAACAGAAATTGCAAGAAGGCGCATAATAAAACCTAAATTAGATTAATTTCGTTTTATATTACTGCTGGCATAATTTATTTTCCATAAAAAATTAACAAAAATTGACTTTATATGCATATATAGGGATATAGTAATTTGTGCTGAATAAGAAAAATACTTTAGTACTATCAACGTACTGGAAAATGTTTTTTCTTAATAACGGGTTTTTAAAAAAAACCATGAGTGCGTGTAAATTATGATATTTTTCTTCAGATTAATTTTTCGTTTAAAAATAATGCAATGCAAATAAATCCCTTTAAGTAGTAATATTTATAGAATAAGTTTTTTTTAGATTACCGCTGACACAATTTACATGCATATATATATAGGTAATTTGTGTAAAATTCTTTAAAGGTACTGTTATATAATAAAACTGCAGAATGTTTTTTTAATACTGGGTTTTTTAAAAACCATGAGTGCGTGTAAATTATTAAACAAGACGGTTTAATCTGAGACATTTTTTTTCAAATTTGCTTTGTTTTATTTAAAAATATTTCAATGTAATCATAAAAAATAGCGCTGTAATGATAATGTATTTTCTGTACACATAATAAATCAATGGTCGATAAAAACATTTTTGTAGTAAACGCACGGAATGAAAAATGATGTTGAATGCATTCCTTTTGCAGTTGTTTTGCTCAGAGTTGCATTCAGTATGTAAATATTGGAAATGCTTGCATAGCGAATTATTTGTCATAGTCACGTACTGAAGGCAACTCTGCAATTTTTTAGACCGCATGCACGACTCAAGCTTGAAAATCGTCTTGAATAAAAACGTAAATAAAGGCGATTTTTTTAACAATTGCATTCAAAGCAATTCGCTATGCAATTATTTCGATTTGTATGCTATTTTCTTTTACAGTTGTTTTGCTTACGCGTTTTCCGTAAACTCAGATGAATGAACCTTTTTTGCAGTTGTTTTGCTTACGTCAGATGATATTTTATATAAATAGTAAATAGAGAAAATACTTGTATTATTAAGTAGTGTATTTTGATTTTCTATAGAATCATGAATGCTGAAACCATATCCGAGATTAGTAGCGCAATTTTGAGATTAACTGTAAAATGCGTGAATCTAATTAAATCAGTGAATGAAATAACGAAACACATTTTAATTATCAAAGCAAATATTAGTATATTGAAGCTTGCTATTAGAAATAAGGTATACGAAGACAATCAACAAGAAAATCCTAGTAGGCTGGAATCTAATTTAGCACATCTTAAAAGCTACCTTGTACGATTGAGGCACTTGAAACGCTCTTTGGAATATCGTGGTAAAGGTGTTGATGCAACGCTTTCTAGAGGTCATACTCGAAAAATTTGATTTGGCATGATGTACAATCATGTTATGGAAGTCGAATAATTACGGGACTTATTACCAATTTAAATTATAGAGATCCTCTAGTGTTCTTAGACAAGCGTTAAGCTAGTTTTAAACGCATAAGATTGTTGCTTGCTTAAAAAGTCAATGTTGAAAGTTAATGTTATTTGCCGCTAACTTTGTTAAGCCTACAACTGGCGAAATAGATTTGAAAACGTTTCCTACTGCAAATCGTCACATCGATATAAATACCAATCTCAAGCTGTGGTATAAGGAGAACGTATTGAACAAGATTTGAAGCGATTAGAAGAATTTAGCGAGAAAGATTCTGGTTGGGCAATCCAAAAGTTTTACACTTGAAGGTAAATATAAACAATCATGATCCACTTAAAGGAGGGTGTTCAACGTTTGTACCGGTTCCGGACTTTATAAAAAAAAGCTGTGGTAAATGTAATAAATAACGATCAACATTGCATTCTTTGGAGCTTGGTTTCCGCTTTATATCCTGCTAAACAAAATAGTCAGAGAATATCTAGCTATCCACATTTTGATACAGTATTACGCTACAATTCAATTCAGTTTCCAATCGCATTAAAAGACATAAAAAATTGAGAAGCTTAACAATCTGCAATTAACCTATATTGTATAGAAAATACTAAAATACTGCCATTTTGTTTAAGTGAAAATTTTAAAAATTGAACCTATTAATCTGTTAGTTTTAAATAATGATTCCTTACAATATTCTCGTCCGACAAATGCTAATGAGAATCACTTTCATTTTACTTGGATTAAGGATATGTCAAAATTATTTGCAAAACAGTTGTCTTCACATGAACATAGAAAATTTTTTGTTATAGATGTTTAAATAATTTTAGTACAGCAGCATTACTTAAGCGTCATTCGAATTATTGCGAAAAACAGAATACTTGCTCAATAAGATTACCGAAGAATCCGAAAAGTATCTAACGTTTAAACATTTCCACTATCAAGAAAAAGTATCATTTGTAGTTTATGCAGATCTCGAATGTATATTAGAACCATGCAATGAGTCGGAGGTAATACTAAACACAGTCTCTTACCAAAGGCATATACCCTTTAGTGTAGCGTATTATTTGAAATGCTCGTATGATAATAAATATTCCAAATTTCAATTGTATCGCGGAAAGGATTGTATAGAATGGTTTGTTGCTCAATTGAAACTGATTTCAGAAACGACTAATAAAATTTTCTGTAACCCAAAACCTATGAATCCTTTAACAGAAGAACAAAAGTTAGCATTTAAATTTGCCCTTCACTGTCACATTTGCAATAAACCTTTAGTATAGATGATATTAGAGTTCGCGACCACTGCCACTTTACAGGTGAATTTCGAGGAGCGGCTCATCAAGATTGCAACATCAATTATCATAATTTTATATGATACCGGTAGTTTTCATAACTTATCAGGCTACGATTCGCATTTCATTATTAAAAAATTGCGTTAGGGTTTTCAGGTTTGGTAAGAATTCTACCAATAAATAAGGAAAAATACATATCTTTTACAAAATATGTAAATGGTACGAAAGTTACTTTTAGATTTATCGATTCATTCAGGTTTATGGCATCTAGCATCGAAAAATTAGCTTCATACTTAGATGATAATAAAAAATCCATCACCAGGAAAATTGTAACACCGATAATGAGTTTCAGTTACTTACGCGTAAGGTATATTTCCTATGATTACATTAACTCTTGGGATAGGCTCAATGAAACCGATTTACCCTGTAAAACAGCATTCTTTAATCGTTTGCGCAATGAAGAAATCTCAGATGAAGACTACAATCATGCTAAACACGTTTGGCAAACATTTAATATAAAAACACTAGGGGACTATTCGGACCTATATTTAAAAACAGATGTACTGCTCTTGACTGATATATTTGAAAACTTTAGAAAAACTTGTATGTTCTCGTATAAGTTAGATCCGCTTCACTACTTTACGGCTCCTGGTTTAGCTCTAGATGCGATGTTAAAAGCGACGAGCGTTAAACTCGAGCTGCTTACTGATATTGAAAAATAATGTTTTTAGAACGGGAATTGTGGCGGTGTTTCTCAATGTTCGAATAGATATGCTAAAGCAAATAACAAATATATGAATGCAGATTATGATCCAAATTTCGATTCTAAATATTTAATGTATTTTGATGTTAATAATTTATATGGGGCTGCAATGTCTGAATATCTTCCATATGGAGAATTTGAATTTTAGATGGTACCAGTCCAGATATAGTACGTTTAGACATACTTAATATTCCGATGATTCTGATGTAGGATATATTTTTGAATGCGATTTACACTATCCAGTATCTTTACATGAAATTCACAGTGACTTACCTTTGGCGCCTGAACATATGATACCACCAGTACCTTCTAATAAATCAAACTTAAAGAAATTACTTACAACTTTATATCCAAAACTCAACTATATTATTCACTACAAGAATTTAAAAATGTATTTAAGCTACGGTTTAGAACTGAAAAAGATTCATAAGGTTCTTCGGTTTAAACAAGCTCCTTGGTTAAAAGAATACATTGATTTGAATACGAAATTAAGACAACAGTCAAAAAACAGTTTCGATATATGCTTTTATAAAAATATGATAAATTCGGTTTATGGAAAGATGATGGAAAACGTACGGAAAAGGAAAGATGTGAAATTAGTGACCAAATGGGAAGGACGGTTTGGAGCTCGTAGTTACATAGCGAAGCCTAATTTTCATAGTTACACTGTGTTAGACAAAGATCTAGTCTTAATAGAAATGAATAAATTAGAGGTTTACTTTACTTGCAAACATGCGTGTTGTGAAACAATCAACACCTTTAACCATAAACAATAATGACATTGGCGTGCAATCCTTAGCTAAAAAGAAAAAACATAGCGTTCTTCTGCCTTCATCTATTCGATGTCTAGTTGTTGGTCCATCAAATTGCGGTAAAACCAACGTTATGATTGGGCTGATAGAACATCCTAATGGTTTAAAGTTTGAAAACGTATATGTTTATTCTAAATCACTTTATCAACCAAAGTATCAATACCTTGAAAGTCTACTGCAACCAACAAAAGGGATCAAATATTATACATTTTCCAGTTCTGATAATATTATATCACCATCTGATGCTCGAAATAATTCTATATTTGTTTTTGATGTAGCTTGCGATAAACAAGGTATCATTAGGAATACTTTAGTATGGGCGTCATAAACAAGTAGACAGTTTTTACCTTTGTCAAAGTTATACTCGTATACCTAAGCACTTACTACGTGATAATGCTAATATTTTAGTTTTATTTAAACAAGATGATTTAAACTTAAAACACATATATGACGATCACGTCAATACTGACATGAAGTATGATAAATTCCGTGAAATATGTGCTGCTTGTTGGCAAGACAAATACGGTTTCTTAGTTGTAGACAAAGATAGTGATCCAGATCAAGGAAGGTACCGAATAGGTTTTGATCACTTCATACATATTTAAACCTTGAGAGACGCAAGTATCGTTAGCATCGAAGAATTTTTTTACTACAATAAACTTTTACGCAATGAACAAGGAGGCGATAAAACTTAAAGAATTTTAATTAAGAAAAGAAACATTGTAAAAACAAATTGCGTCAGTTAAAAGATAATGAAGTCGTCCAAGTGGAATCAATCTTACCCATAACATCACGATTAGAAACTATTGCTAATAAACTGGATGGGGAAAGTGCGGTAAAGAAAGAAAAATTTAAAGAAGAAGAAGAACTGCCTCATAGCAGTGTAAAAAATTAAACCTAAATTGCTAGAAAGGAACGTTGACTATATTGATTTCCGGTTATTGCTCAGCATATACCAAATATAAAAATGATGCCATAGAGGTAGATGATGATGATGATGACGATGTTGAGAATGAATCTGAAGCAGAAATTAATCGAAATGCACAAGAAGCCCAGGAATATATTCAAAGCTTTGCCGATTCACCTGGTATGACACATTATCTCGAACAGCTACATCCGCTACCTCGAGAATATATTTACAATATGTTTAAAGATGTTAAGAACGAATTTGATCATAAATATGGTATTAGGTTTAACCCTGATTCAAATGGTCTTATGATAGGCAATTCAATTTCGCGTTGGATGATGAAAATGTTCTAATAAATGATTTGAAATATAAAGGTACTCCTGGATTATACGAACTACTGTTTAAAAAATATCCTGTCGGGTACAGTCATCAAGATCTAAAGTCGTATCTTGATATTGTAAAAAGAACAAATGCTAATAGAAGATATTATTCTGAAACAGAACAAATTCAGGGTAATACTTCATATAAGTACAAAATATAATATCTACATTAAACATACTTCCCAAACACCCGTAGACCTAGAACATTACCCTATAGAAAGCGTCTTGGAGACGGTATGACAATGGAAGTATCAAATAACGCTATAGATTATTTATATTGGAATGATCCCAATGAACTTGTTGATAGATTACGACTTTTAGTTTCATCTCAGACTGCTGGACACACAGGTCACGGCAACGAAATAAATTCGATCATTGAAGAATTGCGTGAGGCGAAAGTAATTAGATGATATGACAATTGACAAATTTGGAAGGCACTTACATAACCGTAAAATAGATATAAGTGAACAGGAATATGAAAACAAAAGTGAAGGTTTTGAAACCTTGATTGAGTACAAGTTACATATGCTACATTACACGGTAGTAGCAACGTTTTACTCTAATACATTCCTCGACGGTGACAAGACATTCCTTATTTTCAACATTAAACATAATTATGAATTTCCTTATGAGGAAGCAGTCATTGAGAATATTAAAGGATACCCAAAGACATTGAAATTCTTATAAACGAAAAAGTTATGTAATTGCACAGTTACAAGGATTTTTGCTTAAACGTATGGATGTAATCAGCTTTCGTGACAGCGGTGCTATTATAAACAATACCACAATGTTTCTTGATTTTATATTAAAAGTTCCTTTCAAAGCAAGTGGAGCCCACGACATTCAAACATAGAAGTATTTCATTAATTGTATTTAATAAATCCTGATTATAAAAAGTATGTTGATAGTTGCTCAATCAAAAGTGAAAGAGGATATAGTAAATGAACTTCATAAACCAGCAAGAATAAATTTCAAGAGACGCAAAGTGATAGTAAAGGTTTAAATGACCTTCTTCAGACCGATTTGATTGAAATGCTACCATATTCGCAAACAAACAAAGGATTTAAATACATTTTAGTAGTTATTGATTGTTTCTCCAAATACGTATGGGCTGTACCACTTAAAAGTAAAACGGGTATTGATGTTACTGCTGCAATGAAAACAATTTTAAATAAATTTAAAAATCCGCCAAGAAATTTGCAGTCTGATTTTGGTAAAGAATATTATAACAAACACTTTCAATCCTTAATGCAGACATATGGCATAAACCATTATAGTGTTTTTCTACAAAGAAAGCATGCATTGTGGAACGTGTAATTAGAACTTTAAAGGGAAAAATGTGGCGCTTGTTTAACCTGAACGGTTCTTACAATTGGATAAAAATTTAAGCGATATTGTGAAACAATACAACAATACAGTTCACAATACTATCGAGTCAAACCTGTAAAGTTGATAAATCAAATGAAAAACTATTCCTAAATCATCATTTACCCACATCAAACTTGCAACCAAAATACCAAAATATTCAATAAAAGACAGTGTGAGGATTAGTAAACACAGGGAAGCATTTACGAAAGGTTACACGCCAAACTGGTTAAATGAAATTTTAAGATTAAAAGGTAAACGTAACCAATCCTACAACATATATATTAGAAGATCAAGATGAGAAAGAAATCAAAGGTGCATTTTATGAAACGGAGTTGCAAAAGGTTAAACATCCAGGAATTTACCTGGTAGAAGAAGTCCTAAGAAAGAGTGGAAATAAAGTATTTGTAAAATGGTTAGGCTTCTCTAACGTACACAATAGCTGGATCGATAAAAATAATGTTTGCTAGAAGTTGTTATAATAATAGTTAATATGGCTAACATTGTAAAATTATATTAAAATAAATAATACAGACAAAATCTTTCTATTGTTTTTATTATTATTATAAAGGAATTTTGTAAGGCTAACATTGTAAAATTATATTAAAATAAATAATACAGACAAAATCTTTCTATTGTTTTTTATTATTATTATTATCAAGCCATTCTTTTAATAAAAGATATTTTGTTTTTGATTGCAAATTATTATTGCTGTGTCTACAACAATGGATGTTATATTTTAAACGATTGTTGATTTTTAACTCCGATAGCTTAGGACAACCTAATGCAAGCATATCAGTTACAAAGTTTTGCATTATACAGGGTGAGTTTTTAGTGTGGCAACGGCGATAACTCCGTTATTAGAAAAGCTACATAAACCAAATTTGGAGGCATATTAGGCATGCCTAAAGTGCACATTTTAAAAATATTTGGAAGCATACAGGGTGTTTCATAATTCCAGGGCATATTAAACTTATATTTTTTAAATGGAACATCCTATATATTATTACATTTTTGAAAAGCCCATAAAAAGAGCTTTAATTTGATTCCTTTTAGTTTTTGAGATATTCAACTGTTTTTAGAAAAAATGACCCCAATTGGATACATTGCCACTGCACTAATACACAACTTATGTTAATTTTCAAGATGCAGAAAATTTTACCATATACTATAGTATATTTGTAAATATCACTTTTTTGAAATTTCTTCACAGTATACAAGGTGTGTCAGGTTTCGCAAAATGCAATTTAAAAAATTTTTTTTAAATGGAACCCTACCAATTTTATTGCTACAATGGATAGTTCATTAAGTGTCCTTTCATTTTTGTTAAGCATTCCCTATACCTAAATCTATTACTTTCTGAGATATTTTTGATTTTCTTCAAATTTTATGAATGTTTTTAATTTACATAACTAAAGTAACTTACTATTGGAGAATATTATAAAACAATTAATACATATTGATTAACAATCAACTACACTTATCCAATAACAATTTTCACTAAAGATATAACAACTTACAATAATACGCTATCAACAGAATTCTGCCAGATCAACGATATGCATTTTATAGAAAATGTTCAAACAGGAAATCAGGCAGCCTTTGAAAAAAATAACAATTACAATCAAAATGTCATTTAGGTTTATTAATTGTAGTGTGTTGTCATTTAACACATTACAGTTCTGTTTTAAATGTAATCTTTGAAGGAGTTTTCAAAATGAATTTTACAGTGGAAGAACAAATAAATATGATTTGGGTATTGAGAGCAAGTTTAAAAAATTTCCTACTTGCATCAAGAATATACCAAGAGAGATATCCTGTTAAATGACAACACACTACAATTAATAAACCTAAATGACACTTTACATGTAATAGTTATTTTTCAAAGCCTGCCTGATTTTCTGTTTGAACATTTTCTATAAAATGCATATTGTTGATCTGGCAGAATTCTGTTGAGAGCGATATTGTAGGTTGTTATATCTTTAGTGAAAATTGTTATTGATAACTGTAGTTGATTATTAATCAAAATGTATTAATTGTTTTATAATATTCTCCAATAGTAAGTTATTTTAGTTATGTAAATTAAAACATTAATAAAATTTGAAGAAAATCAAAAATATCTCAGAAAGTAATGGATTTAGGTATTGGGAATGCTTAACAAAAATGAAAGGACACTTAATGAACTATCCATTGTAGCAATAAAATTGGTAGGGTGCCATTTAAAAAAAATTTTAAAAATTGCATTTTGCGAAATCTGACACACCCTGTAAACTGGGACGAAATTTCAAAAAAGTGATATTTACAAATATACTATGGTATATGGTAAAATTTTCTGCATCTTGAAAATTAACATAAGTTGTGTATTAGTGCAGTGACAATGTATCCAATTTGGGTCATTTTTTCTAAAAACAGTTGAATATCTCAAAAACTAAAAGGAATAGACAGATACAATTTTATATCAAATTAAAGCTCTTTTATGGGCTTTTCAAAATGTAATAATATAGGGTGTTCCATTTAAGAAAATATAAGTTTAATATGCCCTGGAATTATGAAACACCCTGTATGCTTCCAAATATTTTTAAAATGTGCACTTTAGGCATGCCTAATATGCCTCCAAATTTGGTTTACGTAGCTTTTATAATAACGGAGTTATCGACCGTTGCCACACTAAAAACTCACCCTGTATATGTTTCAATCAATTTCTTCTTTTCTAGACCCTTCACAAATACTTCTTCACCGGGTCGGATAATTTGCTTCAAATAAAGCACTATATATGATGACACCATTCCAGCCGTTGAAGATTCATCCCAAGAAATACCATGAATATTCCTTGTCACCCAGTAGTTATGTTTTATATGATCTTGACTCAAACAACTGGACTGCATTGGCAGTTTAAAAATTTGATGCCAAACATCACCTTTCAACAAGTCCAAAACCGCAATTTCTTTACACACAAACTCGTTTTTCTTGTATTTAAATGCCTGAATATCAATTATATACATGTTTGTATGTAAATATATGCAGTAAACTTCGACTAATTAAATTAATATTAGGAGCAATCTCCTTATATAGCAGATTACCACCATCTGCGTACTTTGCCAACCCACTTTTCAACCTATCACAAGAGTGAACTCATTTTGAATTGAAACCGCCCATGTGTATTTGCAGCCTCTAAACATAAATCAGAATCCACTTTAATTAAAACACAATTGACTTGAATGCGATATTTTGCATCTGTCATACTGTCTCGCTAGAAAACCAAATTCAAAACATCTACACACAATTTCTCTGCACTTACATTTTCAACATACGTGTGTTTTGAAATATGTTCCATTGAAAGTAATATAAAGCCGATCCTAATTCAAAACGTGCCCACAAGTATTTTACATTGAAAGTATATAAGAATTCATGTTTTCACAACTATTTTACATTGAAATGTTTTCACAACTATTTTACATTGAAATTATATAGGCGATCCTAATTCAAAACGTGACAGACGTATTTTACACATGGAAAATACGTCTGTCGCGTTTTGAATTAGGACCGGCCCTATTTACCTACTAACAGGACTTGAACCTGTATCTTAGTCTTTCTAGAACCATGCGTTTTCCAATTGCGCCACCGAGTCCAATGACGACAATTGGAAAATTTACAAATCTAAATCATGTACACAACTATACATCAACCTAACTTTATTTATGTATTTATTTAGTGTCTAACAACATATGCCACTTACAAGACACTAATTTATAAAATAACAGTAATAAAATTATAGGTAGTGTACAAGTGCTAAAAATCCTAGCAATAGGTTATGCATACTCAAAAACAGCAAAAGAAAACTCTAATTTTATAATTAAATAATTTAGTAATAATATGGCATCCAAAAGTTGAAGCAACCTTTTAATGGTAAAAGAAGGAAAAGGAAATGGGGAAAGAGAAACCTTCGAATTTGCGTTATAACGCTCAGTAATTCATTTAGACTACACAGGTTTATATCCACATTTCCTACGCTTATTTGATCAAAGTATCTACACCTGAAGTGGATAGGCGACTTAATTAACACATTTGTTCTTGCATGCAAAAGATGGAAATTTGATATCAGCCTAGCATTTAATCGGGATACGTGAAAGTTGAGCTTTTGCAACAGATCCGAACAGTCAATTTTATTGTGTAATAACTGATAGAGGAAACTTAAACCCAAACGATGCGTCTATTTTCACACGGGTCAATATCAAAAGTGTTCAATAAAACAGAGTTGGTCAAGGCTTCCGGGTGGATAAGTGTGATTCCTCTTGAACCATAGAAGCTTTAGAGCTTTCTTCTGTACCTTTTCAATTGATGTTTTCTGACATTCATAATTTGGATTCCAAATAATGGTGGCATATTCAAGATTGCATCTAACGTAAGCAAAATATAGCAATTTGATTGTAGATATATTCACAATCACTAGAAGTGCGTGTAATAAAGCCTAATATTTTATAAGCAGACAAGACAGTTTGCACAATATGTTTAGTGAACATTAAATGAGAGTCGAATAATACACCCAGATCCTTTATTGACTTTGATCTTGATAATATCTCCAAATTAAGCATGTATTCATAGAGTACTGGTTCGGTTTTACGAGTATATGAAACGATTTTATATTTCTGAATGCTTAAGCTCAGCTTGTTTAAAGTGCACCAATTTGTAAAGGTGAGATAAATCCGATTGAAGTATGGCACAGTCATGGTGATTTGATACAAATGAAAATATTTTCACATCATCCGCAAACATTAATACTTGATATCATAATTGGTAGCTCAAGTCATAAGAAAAAGAAGGGACCTAAGGTCGTGCTTTGAGGTACTCCTGATGTAGGAATATATTGATTTAATTTGTAACTGTTGAATATTACATGATGAGGTCTGTCTTGAAGTTAAGTTTCCAATAGTGCGATGTTAGTATTACTAATGCCAAATTTGTGTAGTTTTAAGAGCAGGATTTTGTGAGTTAGTTTGTCAAAAGCTTTAGTTAAGTCCATATATACAACATCTACTTGACCCTGTTTATCTAGTTCATCAGATACAAATTGTGCCAAGTAAGCAAAATGTAGTTGTTGACCTCTTCTCCATAAAGCCATGTTGGAAGGGCGAAATAATCTGCTTGACATTGATATAATGCTATGATATGCTATGATAAGAAGGTAGGGTATATTAAGTCATAGGGGTGAAAAGCCCTTACGTTGCCGTCACCTTTTAAAACTTTACTGTTATATTCGTACTTGGCCTCTTTCCTCTACGTCTCTAAATCCTATAATTCCTTGAATTTGTATACGTCGGCTATCTCAATCTATTAAACACAGAGTGCCCTACGTCACGACAATAAAGATTGTTTAACCCCTTTTCTTTCTATTACCTATCTGTTAAAATAATATAAATGAAATTGAAAATGAAGCAATCCAAAAATATACAATATAATAATCGATAATATGTACACTTTTGTCAATAACCTATTAAATTGTTTAATATTGAAAAATTAGCCTCTGAATAAAATATTGATATTTATCTGATTCCACCAAAATTTATGTTCCCTGAAAGCCAGCAAAATTGCCACCGTAATTACTTTTAAGTACTTTTTGAACGTTCAAAATGATCCTCTCTCTATTTTTCAAATTCTCAAATGATTTTTGAGAACTCTTACAGATATAGCTATATATATATATATATATATATATATATATATATATATATATATGTCTGAATAGAATGACCTCAAATATTTTCGTGAAATTAGAAATAATTACATTGGGCCATTTTTGTCAATCATATCTGACATTGTCAAGTTTTTTACTTATGTCAGTTATAGACAGGAAGCAACACTCAAAATTACGGCTATAAGCCAAGTATTAAACATATAAATATTTTAGATAGTTAATTACACAAGGTAAATTGATAAATACTATTGTATTACAGTTAATAACTTACTATTTCATCTTATTAACTGTAATACATAGTATTTATCAACTTACTTTGTATAATTAACAATCAAATATAACTCTCTCTCTCTCTCTCTCTCTATATATATATATATATATATATATATATATATATAATGTATTTACATATATTTATATATATATATATATACATATATTTATATATATATATATATATATATATATATATATATATTGGGTGTCCCAAATTGAGTAGGATAGCATGGGTATCTTTCTTATTATTAATGATAGAGATCTGCTTGAATGGGCAAAGTTGTGTCATTTGGATAGCTTATTTAAATTCCGCATAGATACATTCGAAATTCCAACCGGTTTAGCAATTATTTAAAAAAAAACTGAAAACTGCCAATTTCTTCGAAGTCGAATATTTTTGTTATAATAAAATATACGAAAAAATGTTTCTTATAAAAGTTACTTAGTTCAATTGTGTGCACTTAAAAGTGATATTAAAATTAAATTCAAGATGGCGGTTATCGAGATATTAGCATCAACTTTCATATTTTAAATGGACGCTATATTGGATTTTTAGATGGTTAGATAGCATATTTTTTCTCTTTTCAACGATGTATTACAACATATGTTTAAATGAAAAAATTTACTGAAAATACTAATTTTAATTTTTTATCAAGTAGGCATCAACACAAATCAGTTTTAAAACAAATTAAACGAAAAAAAACATTAGAATAACATTAAACATCAACTAATAAATCATAGCAATTGTTCAAAATGTTGACCGTTATGTTGACCGTACTGGAAATTACTTCCATATACATTATCTTTTAAAGTGTTCCATAAATAAAAATCCAGGGTGTTAAGTCTGCTGATCTAAACGGCCATTTTACAGGTGTGTGGGTCGTGATTACTCTGCCATCAAAACAATTACTTAAGTAGGTGATAACATCTCTAGCGTTGTGTGGAGGTGTGCCATCTTGTTGATACCAAATTTGATTATTTTGTGCCAAAGGTAGGTCGTCTAATAAATCTTCTAAAGATGTTTGAAGCATTTCCAAAATAACGTTGAGAGGTTAAGGTTCCATCGAATATTATAGGACCAAGTAAACGGTTTTCCAATATACCTTACATGTGATTTTCCAATGCTCCACCCGAAGGTACTACATTGGCCAGGAAGCGAGTTTTTTTTACCTGGAAAACTTGGAATTTTGCCGAACCCTTGCTGTTCCAAGCAAGGTAGGGATCTTTAACGTGCGTGACAACATTCACACAAGGGACCTCCATTTTACCTCTCATCCGAACGAGGGTGTATTTTTGTGAAAAATGCTCGCCTAACATTTTTCAAGCGGACCGTGTCGGGATTCGAACCCGGGACCTTGGGCGTAGTAGTCACACACATACTGCTACGCCACGGAGCCGCCTTCCCAATATACCACAAAAACATTACATCCAAATCGAATTTGATTGCAGCGTGGAACTGTTATGCGTGGGTTTTCCTGTGCCCAATAGTGTTCATTATGACGATTAAATGTTCCACAGTTAGAAAAATAAGACTCATCGGTCCACAAAACGCGATTGATAAAATTATCATTCTCCCTAACTTGATTGATAAACCATCTGCAAAATGTTGATCTGTAGAGATAGTCATTTGGTTGTAAGTTTTGAGCAATGTGAAATCTGTATGGGTGATATTTATGCTTTTTTAAAATTCTTGATGCTTGAGACTTGGATACGTTTACTTGGGTTTCTATTTCCCGTGTTGAAATGTTTGGATTATCTTCCACACAGGCCAGTGTCAACACCTCATCTGCAATGTCTCCATTTATGTTTCAGTAGGTTTTTTTAAACATCCATACTGCTGCATATTTGTGTCCAATCTTTGAAAGATTTTAATGTTTGGCTGTCTTTTTCCGGGAAAGTTTGTTAAGTATGTTTCGGCAGCAAGGCGACTGTTCTTATTACATTTTATGTATGTACAAAACATATGATATTGTTCGCTTGTTGAAAAATTTGCATTTGAATATTTTATAGAATAAGTATATCACAACTTATAACTGGGAAAGAGAATACACAAATTCCAATTATTAGTACAACAGATACACTAATTCAACATGACAGTTTGTTATAATTTCATTTGTTTAAGAGAAATCTGATGATGCCTACTTGATAAAAAATTAAAATTGTTATTTTCAGTAAATTTTTTCATTTAAACATATGTTGTGATACATCGTTGAAAAGAGAAAAAAATATGCTATCTAACCATCTAAAAATCCAATATGGCCGTCCATTTAAAATATGAAAGTTGATGCTAATATCTCGATAACCGCCATGTTGAATTTAATTTTAATATCACTTTTAAGTGCACACAATTGAACTAAGTAACTTTTATAAGAAACATTTTTTCGTATCTTTTATTATAACAAAAATATTCCGACTTTGAAGAAATTGGCAGTTTTTAGTTTTTTTAAATAATTTCTAAACCGTTTGGAATTTCGAATGTATCTATGCGGAATTTAAATAAGCTATCCAAATGACACAACTTTGCCCATTTAAGCAGATCTCTATCATTAATAATAAGAAAGATACCCATGCTATCCTACTCAATTTTGGACACTTTATATATATATATATATATATATATATATATATATATATATATATTGCCATGGATTGATGGAATTAAGCTCTTAAGATTATTCTCGCTCCAGCATTGGGCCGTCATAAAATTGCCGTGGAAATGTCTAAAATTCTCGCCCCACGAATTGGACCAACATAAAATTTTCTAAAAAAATAATAAAAAAATTTCTTACACTACCTTTTTGGAACGCCTCCTTATTTCTGCACACCCTGGCTAGCTCACCAATCGGCTTGTTCTTGAATACCTACCATCCTAAGTACCTTCCTTTCTTACAAACACAGTTAAATGAAATTATCACTCAAATAATGCAACAAAACATACAACCTTTTTATTTACACATATTAACAAGTTTCCATTATTAAGAAGATATTTGCACATTGGTACATACAGTTTGATAAAAACTGTTATCATCTCATTCTTTAAATTTTTCAAAATTTTATGATTTTAATTATTTCAACAAATTTCTTTAAGACGAGTAGATGGGCCCGTCATGCAACCCTAGATTGATTTTATTCTGGTCTATTTTGAGCTCATTATAACCCAGTTCCTCTAAATGCTTTTAAACCTCGCATTTTCATTAAAAATAAATCTAAAGACCCGTTTACTCCTTACAACAACATTTTATATCATCAATAAACATTTTATACCATCAATAAACATTTTTAAATAATCAATATTAATTGCCTTGTACTTATACCCCTTTAAATGAGTTTCTATGGAAATAAATACACCCCCAACAAGTCAAAACACTCAAACACAAAAATAGCAGCACAAATGTTTACGCAAAAAGCAGGAAATAAATATTCTTTACCTGGAGTAGGCTTCGTCCATCGTTACCTCAGGAGATGTGTACCAAAAACCCTCGTCGTTGTGTCCATATACTTAACGATTATGTTTGGATCCAACTGATCCCCACTATCCAACTCTCTGCAACCACCTTTTATTCTACCTGGATAC
Organism: Platerodrilus igneus; assembly: GCA_036346225.1. Lineage (NCBI taxonomy): Eukaryota > Metazoa > Arthropoda > Insecta > Coleoptera > Lycidae > Platerodrilus > Platerodrilus igneus. The sequence continues at coordinate 2,867,521 of JARFIW010001259.1, read as the reverse complement.
TTGTCTTGTCCAAACTTAACATTCCATACCAAGTACCATCCTATCATTCAATTGTATCTTGTAGTAACGGCACCTTTTGTAACTTTGGCACTCACTTGTGCAAATCACCTTTAATACTTTTATGGTCCGTTACAAACTGCTTTACATACTTTAAATTAGGATGTTGTACCGCATAAATAATAATTAATACAACTTAAGTTCTCGTACAAGCAATTATGTTAGAGATCTAAGCGCGATATAAGATATGAGAGCTTTAATATCTTTCTCAGAGTATTTATACGCTTTTCAATACTCCCCATGGAATCTATTTCCATTGAAAAGCTTATTTTCTAAACCGATTCTCAAAATTTTTATCGTAACTACCTCCAACGGCTGAAAAATTCCCCGTTCATTGTGCTGTTACATAGAAATTCGTTTGATAACCTCAACGGACGTGAGCTTCTCCAAAACTGCTATCCTTTGACCAATGATATTGCTTTGCCTCGGTATAACGTTCCACCTCCTAGCTACCTTTCTCCGTTCCACGCATATTTATTGTCTCTTTTTAGAACCTCTCTTAAGCTACAGAAAATCGATATTGTTGTTGGCCTTCACATTTCCTCTTGTATTTTAGACGTGAATTGTAACCAACGCTTTCTTATACGTTTTTCTGTCTGTTCTACATTATAGATCTTTTATTTCACTGTCTTCAAAGCACTTGTTATTTTAGCAGCTTATACATTGACCGTTACAAACCAAATTCTATAGAATTTTGTGCTAACGTTTGTTTAAGTTTCCTGAACTCGGTATTTTAACTAACAGGTGTTTCTTTGAAGCAACCGTCCGTTTAAAATAACAATTCCGAGCTTAACCATTCTTAGGATGTGTAAAACGAACGTTTTCGTTTTTTTTAAATGAAAATCTGCGTTTAAATTATTGATTTTCTATACTTGAAAGCTCCGTTTCCTATCCCATGTGCTTGATTTAAAATTATTACAATTAATTTGCGTATCCTTGAGTTTTTATTTACTCTAAAGCTTCTCCCCTTTATGCAATTTTAACATTCTAATTTTAGAATTACAAAATATGTTAATAACTGTCCGTCTTCACTATCTACACTGATTAATTTGGCACGTAAATAAATTGCTCCTATTTCTTATATACACAGTGTTTATTATTTTATTGTCTAGACCTATTTAACCTATAATTCCATGACAATAGATATATATATATATATATATATATATATATATATATATTGAATGAACATGTTTTAATTGAATTTAGCATAACACTAAAATTGTGCTAATTTTGTAGATAGTAAATCGAAAAGGTAAATTAGAAGAACGGAAACCCTTACTGCTGTTATTTCAAGACCAACCTGTGCATTGTCTATTAGCCGCAGCAAAACTGCAAAGTAGGGACCTTGAAGAACATTGTAATTTATTTAAGAAAAAATTAATTCAGGTTTGCATTGCATATGTTATAATTAACTTATATATTCTCGTATTCCAGGTATTAACTGGCTTAGGTATTCAATTATGTGCATTGTGGGGTAAAGATGGAACAGGCCGTCCATTACACTTTTCTGTATATCTTGAAGCTATATTAGCTTTTTCCAATCATCCTAGTCTTACTCTATCACACCTCGCAAATCCAGTTTGGAATGGCATGTTGAAACATGATCATGTATCTAGGGATCCTGTTTTCTTATCATTTATTCCACAGTGGGTGCAGTGTACAGCTCCTAAAATAATTAAGTTAAATTATCCCAGTGGAAAATCGCCGACAGATATACCCGAACTATTAATGTACATTAAAATGGAGTTTGACAGTGAAGACGAATATTCACAATATTTTTATCGATGTCGAGCAGATTTTCTGGACTCATTTAGGTAAGTATAATATCATACAATTATTTATAATAGTTATATGGAAACTTTGCAGTGAAATATAAGTTACAATGTTGGTAAATGTGTTTTCTATTCATTTCTGTGTTCCCAGAAGATATTGAACTGTTTTTAAACAATATATTTTTCATTGCCTTAAAATGGATTTGTAAATTTACAATTGTATTTTACACTTGCTTAATACAATTTGGTGCTTAATTTAGAAGTTTAAAGTTATGACTGGCTTCGTAGTAAAAGTCTTCAACTAAATATGAAAGAATTTAAAGATATTTCTGGTAATGGTTTGTTCTGTTGAAGACCTATGTTGGTTCTTCCATAATGTATTTCAAAGTTCATGATATTATCATCTGATGCTGAACAAGTGTATAGTGCTTTGTTGGTAGCTTATTTGCACTGATGGGGAGCTATAGCTGTTTGTATCAGTTGATGTGTATCGCCTCGTGTTCTCTATTTTATTGTTAAAACCTTTTTGGATATGAAGTTTAATACTTCGCCTACTTGGTTTATGAAGTGCCAGGGAGCACATATAGATGGCAGTGTTGTGGAACTTATTAGTCCAGTTATAAACCTCACATATATTTTACTTATACATATTCTCTAACATTTATAACTAGTGAAAACATTTGAAATTCCGATATCTAATGTAAAAAAAAATTTTTAGGGAACAAGAAATTACAAGATTTAACATTCCTACATTTGCATCGCACAGTTATTTTACAATTTCTAATATGCAATTGACAAAGCTGTAATATTAATTAATTGGCCAATAAATGGAAAAAACAGAATAATGGTTTAAACGTATCTTTAATAAAAAATGATTAGGTAAAGTGTCAAGTGGGTTTTGATTACAGTTTGTGAAAAGCTACAAATATTGGTTTGATTTCTTTTCTTATTACACCTTCGTTTTCTTTATCATTTTCTAATGATGAAATAATAAACAAAGTGTACTGAATCGGACACAGTAAACGTTCCTCTACTAAAATAAAAATGCATGTCTTGCATTTTTAAGTAGTCCAAAGATTGTTTTGCTTTTATTTATTTACGTTTTGCAAGCAGTTTGTCATATTTTGTTCCATCACAATTGCGTATGGGAGTTTGTGAATGGTGAATTTGTACCATAATGAACAAAAGTCTTTTACGTGTATTAGAGAAGTTTCAGGGTAAAAAAACTTTATTAAACATGGTTTGTAAATTCTAATTAACCATAAGAATTTTTATCATATTATTCCGTATTACTACACAAGCCTAAATATGAGCGAAATATTACTGGTGGCTTTTTAAATACTACAGTCTCACGCCAGTAATGCCGTGGCCACAGTGACAGGTTAGGTTACTGTTAGAAATAGACATTATTATTAAAAAACACAAATTAGATATTATTATTAAAAAACACAAATCACTTAACATGCATATCAGAACAGTATACAATAGTTTTAGAACAACTGTTCTGATATGCGTGTTAAATGATATGTGTTTTTAAATAATAATATCTATTTCCAACAGTAACCTAACCACTGCATTACTGGCGTGAGATGGTCGTTTTTAAATTTATTCCAAAACATTAATTGAACTTTGGAATAAAAATTAAACAATTCTGTGTTTATTCTTTTCTAAAATTCTTACACTACACTATTCTTTCACCATATTACAAGCCAGTTTTTTATCAACTATATAGTATATTATTTCAAAAATGTTTTAAAAAATATAGAACATTATTGCAATGCAGTCTTTCATTATTATTTACCTCAAAACTGGGGAATACCAATTACTTACTCACTAAATAGGAAGCCAACAAAAATTTATATAAATCCAAGGTTATGAAGAACAACTCATTTTAATAAATGCTGAGGCCTAAATAATATCCACAATGAAAGTTATAAATAGATTTGCAAGCAATTGTGACTATAGTTGAAAACTCTCATAATGATAGTTTGATCTCAATAGTATATAGTATAGTATAGTATAGTATATAGTTTCCTGTATGTTTGTTGTGTTTTGTTTTGTATAGCATGTATTCAAACCATTTCTGTTTTACAATAGTGTGTGACATGGAAGTTCTGAATTTTTCCATGGCAGCACATTGCAGGTACATTTTTCTAAAAAGTACGATAAATAAAGTGAATTGTAGTGTGCAATTTTGATGAAAATTCATAAAAATTATTCACACATTTGGGAAAGTTACTGGTTTTGTTTAAATCGCTCTATTATCAGAAAAAAAATAATTTTTTTTTTAGTTAAAAAACCTAAATGACTTTCTTAGATCAATTATTTAATAAGTAACTTTTATTAAAACCGTTTTTATTTTGGGTGCCTAATAGGAAAGAAATTTGGATCTTTAGAAATCTTTAGAAATGGCAGGGAAAGAAAGAAATATGTGGAAAACAAAAAAAATAGGAGAGATAGGAAGATATGTCACATACTTAGGCACGAGGGAATATTATAGAATATATTAGACACAGAGATAGGAAAAAGAGAGGTAGGGAGGGGTAGACCTAGGTTAAACTATTGCACACAGGTAGTGAAAGGTGTAGGCTGTGGGAATTTCAGAGAAATGTGTAGGTTAGCTCAGATTATAAATCAATGAAGGTATGCGTCCAACCAGTTCCAAAACGGAAAACCTAATGATGAAAAAGTAATTGTACTTAAATCCGATGATTATTGTAAACAACTACAGATGTTGATTGTGCAAAAGTATTAAGTGGAACATTATTCGTTCAACAAATGTCTAAGCATTGGGAGAACTTGGTAGCCAAAAGGTTGCTTAACCCCCTTCGTGTACCGTTCATTTACATTCCCAATGCTCCACCTGAAGGTACTACATTGGCCAGGAGGTGAGTTTTTTGTTGCCTGGAAATTTAGAATTTTGTCGAACCCTTGTCGTTCCAGGCAAGGTAGGGATCTTTAACGTGCGTGACAACACTCACACACGGGACCTCCATTTAACCTCTCATCCGAACGAGGGTGTAATTTTTGTGAAAAATGCTCACCTGCCATTTTTCAAGCAGTCGGCCGTGTCGGGATTTGAACCCGAGACCTTGGGATCCGTAGTCTTACGCTTACTACATTGATCCACGGCGACGCCTCCCCTTCGTGTACCACTGAATATCAGTGAAATAGTATATATATTTAGAAAACAATAGAAAAGGAGCTCTGTTTTATCTAACAAGTGTTATGTATGGAGTGAGGAGAACGCAGGACACATACATACGGCAGAGTTTGGCCAAAACGGTTCTTGAATAATGTTTAATAAAAGTTTATTACAAACTGTTATATATTTATTACGTTGAATAAATACAAGAAAATTAATAACACAACAGTGGCGACAAGTCGGAATTACAAATTTATTTCTACATCAGTTATTGTCGAAATCGGGTTTGGAATCCGCATGTGTACGAGTGAACTCGATTGTAACGTTTGCGGTCAAGGTCGGTTGCAGTCTCGTAACTTTTTTTTTGTTCTTTTAAAAAAAGAAAACGTTGATTTATCTAAAAGAAGTTTCTGGTGCACTAAAGTTTATTAAAATTACCAAAATGGATAACGACTTCAGTGGAAATTATAAGGTATCGGTTCCGCAGTTAGAGGCAAATTAACCGTTCCAGAATTATTTGGAGCGGCTACAACTGTTTTTCGAGGTTAGTCACACGTGACCCAGAAAATGTTGCTACACTGTTGGTGGTAATCGGGTCAGAAATTTACGGTGTACTTAAAAATCTTATGGTTCCTGTTGAACCTAAAAGTAAAACGTTTCATGAATTGGTTGAAATGCTTAAAAACATTATGCACCAACGCAGCTGGAAATAGTTGAACGCTTTAAATTTTACACACGACGGCAACAAATTGATAAATCAATTAAAGATTTCATAGTTAATTGAAAGAAGTTAGCGAGTATGTGTAATTTGGGCGAATTCTGAAACGATGCGGTAAAGAATATTTTAATTGCTTGTTTAAGAGGCGAAAGTATAGTTCGTAAATTACTTTCCGAACCACAGCTGAATTTTGAAAAAGCTCAGAATTTATGCATTGATATGGAGTTAATAAATGCAAAGTCGAGTTTTCCAACTAGTTCCAACTAGTTCAATTGTTAATAAAGTTTCAAAAAAGGACACTGTAAAGTGGAGTTATATTCCAGTTGTCCACAATCAGAAGAAAAGTAAGTTAGCATTGCTACAAAGGATTTTGCTCAACCAGTTTTTTAAAGAGCATGTAATGTTTCTTATGGTTTTTTTTTTTTTTTAATTTCACTTTTATCCGCTTCCACCTTTACAGTTATTAGCGGAGGTTGGAGGTATTATTTAAAATCTATGGTACAAATATGTTATCTTTTATATAATTTATATACGATGTAGGATTTCTATGTCTTTAAGATAGTTCAGCAGTGGTTCAATATTGGGTGTGTCTCTCAGGATAGTTTGTACATCTTGTTGTATGTTGTATTTGAGCCTTTTTTGTTGATATTTTTCACAATTCGTTATGATTTGCTCTACTGTTAGGTTTGTTTTACATTGTTCACATACAGGTTGAGCTTCTTTTGTCATCAAGTAGTTGTGTGATATGCAGTGTGTCCTATTCTTAATCTTGTTAATACTATTTGTTGTTTTCTTGATTTTGGGATGTGTGCATACGGTTCGGTTTTTGGTTTTATTTGTCTAAGCTTGTTATTTTGGGTGTTCTTCCAGGTTTCTTCCCATTTTTTGTCTATTTTGCTTGAGATAATTGCATAGATGTCTGTTATTGGAGTTTTGAGTTGGGTGTTGGTATTAGTTATTCGTTGTTTAGCCAGTTTATCTACTGCTTCATTTCCTTGGATTCCAACGTGGGCTGGAGACCAAATCAGTATTATTTCAGTTCCGGTTTCTTCTGTTGTTTTGTGTAGAGCATCATGTATGTTGTTCGTTATTGGATCTGTTGTGTACCATTTTTCGAGTGATTTAATAGTGCTTAAAGAGTCTGTGCATATTGCATATTTGGTGTGTGTTGGGTTTGATGTTATATCTTGGATGGCTGTTAAAATTGCTACTTTTTCTGCTGTATAGCTGCTGCTATATGGATGTAGTGTTATTTGGATTTGTTGATCTTGTCTGAGTACAGCTGCAGTTACTTGTTGGTAGTTTTTCGACCCATCTGTGTAGATAAATTCATGTCTCTTGTGTTGTTCCTTTAGTTCTTTAAATCGTTGATGATACTGAGCTTTGCTTGTATGTTTTTGAATAATTTGATAGTGATACATTTGTCGTTATATGTTTTCTAGTCCATGGTGGGAATATAGGTAAATATTGTGGAAGGATTTCAGGTAGGGATAGTTTTATTTGTTTCATTATGTTTTTATGTGTACGGCTGTTGGAGTACTGGTATCTAATCTTGTGTTACATGATTTAATTTTAAAGATGTCCTGGTTTGCTTCTATTTTCTGGTTTGATGCTAGTTTTGCAATATATTTTAGGTTCAATTTATTTCTTCTTATCCATAAAGGTGGTATATTTGCTATGCATTGTAGACTATTGACTGGGCTTGTTCTGTAGGCACCTGTTGCTAATCTGAGAGCTGTGTTTTGAATGGTGTCTAATTGGTTTATATTAGAAGGTTTGGCTGTGCTGTATGTGATACAACTGTAATCAAGTCTTGATCTGATGGTAGTTGTGTATATCTTTAATAGCTGTTTTGTGTGCGCTCCCAATCTGTATTCGAGAGCATTTTAAGATATTGATCTTTTGTTGCAGTCCTTTTTAATTCTGTTATGTGCTTTCTCCATGTTAATTTTTATCAAAGTAGATGCCTAAAAATTTGATGTTATCTGTATATTCTATTTGGGATTTGTTTATTAGAAGTTTTGGATCCATATGTTGTTTTCTTTTTCTGCAAAATGTATTGCTTTTGTTTTGTGGATGAGAATGTGAAACCTATTTCTTTTGCCCATTTTTCTATTTCGGTTATGTTTTGTTGTAGATTTGTTTGTATTGTGTTGATGTTTTTGCCTTTGTGGTATAATACTATGTCGTCAGCAAAAAGCAGTATTTGTGTTGGTTTCTTCACAATTTTGTTATTTTGTTTATTATTAACAGAAATAGTGTGGGGCTAAGTACTTCCCTTGTGGAACTCCATTTTCTTGCTTTCTTGGTTCTGATAAGCATCCATTTGTTTTGACTTGGAAAGAACGGTTTTCCAGGAAGTTTTTAAGTAGTGTAGTATTTTTCCTTGTATGTTATGTTCTATTAGTGTTTGTATTATCGCATATTTCCAAGTGGTGTCATATGCCTTATGTAAGTCTAAGAATATTGCTACTAGATGTTGTTTAAGTTCGAACGCTTTTTCTATTTCTATTTTTAGTTTAAGTGTTTGATCTGTTGTTGTTCTGCCTGTCCTAAAACCTGCTTGGGTATTGCTTAATATGTCATTATTTTCTATATACCACATTAGCCTTTTATTTACCATTTTTGCATTATTTTGATAATACATTTGACAGTGCTATAGGTCGATAATTTGCTGGGTTTGTCTTATCTTTTGATGGTTTTAATATTGGTATTGTAATGACTTTGTTCCATTCTATAGGGTATACATTGTTGTTCCATATGAAGTTATATATGTCTAGTAGGTGTTTCTTATTTTTATCTGGTAGGTGTTTGATCATTTCTGGAATTATTTGGCCTGGCCCTGAACTTTTTGTTTTTTGTTGTGAAATACTGTTTTCTAGTTCGTCCATTGTAAAGGATTTGTTTAATGGGTTGTTTTGTTCTTCAATTTTGATAATTTGATTGTCTTCTGTATTTGTTTTTATTGTATTGAAGTCTTTATTATAATTTGAATTGCTAGATATTTTGGCAAATTCGTCTGCTATTTTTCTGCTATTTCTTGGGGTCTAAAATAATTTTGGTGGTTCCTATTAATATTACATCTGTTGCACGTGGGATGTTATTTATCCCTTAATTGCTTTTATTTTGTTCCAAATTTGGTTATCAGGCGTATCACAGGTTATGGAGGAAACATAGTTTTCCCATGCTTTTTTCTTGCTCTGTTTTATTGTACGTCTGCTAATAGCTTTTGTTCTTTTAAGTTCTATTTGGTTTTCTATGTTTTTGTTTTTCCGATATTTGTATAGCGCTCTTTTATTGTCTTTGCTTGCTTTTTCGCATTCCTTATTCCACCATGGTACTGTTTTTTTATTGTTTCTATTGGATAACGTGAATGTTTGTTTGGCTGTTTTATTATGTCTTGGCTAAAAGATTCTATGATTTCGTTTATGTTTTGGTTTATGCTGGAATATTGTTTGTTTTTGGTATTGTTGGTTAGCAATGTTTGGAATTGGGGCCACTTATTCTCTTCTATTCTCCATTTTGAGTATGATGTATGGGGTTTGAGGTTTGTATGACTTTCTTGTGAGCTAATAAGTATAGGAAAATGGTCACTACCATATAGATTTTGAATTACTTTCCATTCTAGATTTGGTGTAATTTTGGGTCACAAATCGTTAGGTCTATATTTGAAAATGTACCTGATTTTGAGCAAAAATGTGTTGATGAGTTGTCATTTAGTATGATGAAATTGTTTTCATTTATTATTTTCTCTATCATTCTTCCTCTTTTGTCAGTTTGTTGGGAACCCCATATTATATTGTGCCCGTTTATGTCACCTAGTATAATGATCGGAGGGGGTAACTGTTTTAATAAATGTTCAATGGACTCTTGATTGCAGTTTGGTTGTGGTGGTAGATATATATTACATAAGGTTACTTTTGTTTTATTTGGTGTCAAGATTCTTATAGCTATTGCTTCTAAGTTTGTTGTTAGGTATTTCCTCTATATGTTTTTGTTGTTTACTAGAATTGCCACCCTCCGCTAGCTATATGTGTGTTTAGTCTGTCCTTGCGATATTGTATAAAATTGTATGTATTTATGTTTTGGTGTTCTTTGAAGTGTGTTTCTTGTAAGCATATGTAATGAGGTTGTGTTTCTTCAATTAATTTTGGAATTCAGCTTTATGGGATTGAAGTCCATTACAATTCCATTGGATGATGTTCATATTATTGATTATCGACTGAGGAATCAGACATTTCTGACTCAATTTGTTGTTCCTCCATTGTTTTAGTTATTCTTGTTATTGTTGTTTTAATTTTTTGTCATCAGTATTGTTTTGGATTTCATGCATCATTTGTATGAGTTGGTTTGTATCTTTGGTATAGTTTTTACTTAATTGTAGTATTTTTGTGTTCGATCGTGTTTTCTAGAAAGTCCTGAAATTGTCGAATGAGATAATGTATTTGGCTGGATCACTTTCTATGATTTCCTTTATTGTATTGTGTTTTGGGGATTCAGTTTGTTCCAAGTTCTTCTTTTTAATTGTAGGATCCTTTTTTGTTTTTGTTTGTCCGTTTGGTTTGTGATAAATTCGACAGGGTTGATTCTTGGTTGGTTTCTTGTTTTTCTTTGTGTTGCTTCTCTTATTTGATGTTCAATGTCAGTTACATTTAGTTCTTCTGTAGGTGTACTGTCAGATGACTGATTTGGTCTTTTATTTCTTATTGTTTCATTTAGGTTTGTTATTTGTTCAGGTTGTTTTGTTTCACTCTGTATATTGTGTTCCTCGCAGCTTGAGGTTGAATGGCCGGTTTGTTTACATGTATAGCAGTATGTTTCTGTAGATAAAAATAGTCTGTAGGGGTTTCTTCAAATAATACTATTATTGATTCTGGGATGTTTAAATTTGCAGTTTGTTTAACATAGATTTGTCTACGAAAGCTAAGTATGTGCTTAAATTTTATATCTGATAAAGCAGCTTTTATAAATGACATCTTGCCTGTTAAAGTTATATTTAGCTTAATAAGTGAGTCTTCTATTATATTGTGTGGTATGGATGGGCTAACATTTGAAATAACCACCCTTATGGTCAGCGTAAGTAATTTACGAATTTCCACTTCTGTGTTATTTACTGTTATATTAGGATAGTTGTTTACAAACTGGTCAGCGTCTTCTTTTGTATTTAAATAAATACAGATCCGGTTATTTGCTATTCTTGATGCAAAGATTATATTTTTAGGATCTATTATTTCCGTGATTGCATTTAAATAATCTTCTAACTTCGTGTTTGGCAATGAATTTAATATAATAGCATTTTCTTTTGACGGAAACTGCTTGCAGATGTTTGTTTATTTGGTGCATTGCTTTTACTGCATTCGAATATGTCCCTTCTTTTATTGTCTGATGGGTGAGTGGGTTTTTTGTTTGGCTGGTTGAATGATTTATGGTTGAGGGTGTTATTGTTTGTAAAGGATACATTTCAGGTAGTTTTGGTAAATGGTTTGGGTTAGGTTTATTTAATATAGCTGTAATAAAAGGAAGAGGAATGTTTAGAAAACAATACCTGTTTTGGTTTTATCACTTATTATTTCCGAGGTCGTATTTTATCTCAACGAATTCACATAGAACTGTACTGTTGAACATACGGTCGCGGAATGTCTTATGGTTTAAAAGATAAGATCACTACTGAAATTTCTAAATTAGTTGAGTTAGCTGGCGCACTTGGTATTTTTCAATCAATAAAGGACTGTATACTCGCAGGTTTGAGTTATACTCAGTGTTATATTGATAATATAATCATCTGAGGTATTGATGTTAATGATTGTGAAACACGACTATTCCAAGTGTTTAGAAGATTTAATCAGTTTAATATTAAAGTTAATATCGAAAAATCACAGTTTTTTGCAAAAGTTTATCTTGCCTAAGTGAAAAAGGTATTTCACCATGTAAAAATAACATTAGTGATATTCAAAATACACCTAGACCTGTAAGTGCTTCGCAGGTAAAGACTTGGTTATGTTTACTTACGTTTTATCACAAATTTTTACCTAAAGAGTTACTTCATCTTAGAACCGTTACATAATCTCACTAGATGTGGTGTATCTTTTGATTGAACAAAGGTTTGCCATGAGGCGTTTGAAACAGGCAAACAGTTGTTGTCTGAATAAGCTCTACTCATGCTGTACAATCCCACACTATCGTTAGTCGTGACTTGTGACAGTAATAGTGTTGGAGTTGGAGCAGTTTTAGCTCGTTTACTTGATGGAATAGAAAAACTTATTCTATTTTCTTCCTCAACTTTATCTCCGACAGAAAGGGGATACAGCCAAATTGAACGGGAAGCATTAGCAATTATGTTTACAATTAAAAATGTACAAAATATTTAATCGGTAGACACTTTATTTTACTTACCGATCATTAACCACTACAAACCATTTTTAACCTGTTGAAAAATATTCCGCCTATTACAGCAGCAAAACTGCAGCGTTGGGCATTTGTTTTGTCAGGTTTTAATTATTCCATAAAGTATAAAAAAGAAATTAACATTCCTAATGCTGACGCATTATCGAGGTTACCAGTTAACCAACCTACGTTAAGAGACGACAGTTTAAATATTGAGTGTTATTTGGTTGCACACAAGTTTGTCTCGTTTCAGAAGGTTGATGAAGCTACAATTCATAACCCCATTTTAATAGAAGTCACGTCATTTATTGTTAATGGATGACCTAATAAAGTCGTAAACCATTAAACCATATTTTAAAGTTCGTATTACACTTTTCATAAAGAATAATTCCGTTAGTTTGGGAATTGAATAATTATACCCACCCTGCTAAGTAAAGTTATCAAACTACTTTATGAAGACCACCCTGGCATAGTTCGTTCAAAAATATTAACCAGATCAGTTTTATGGTGGCCTGGTCTTAATGATGATATAGACAAGATGAGTCGATTTTGCGAAAGTTGTCGACTTACTCAGAATGATATTGGAGAGAATGTTTATAGCCTTATGGCTAAGTCTACTCTAGCTTGGCAGAGATTAGACCTTGACGGTTTAGAAACACAAAATGGGAAATTTCTATTACTAATCGATGAGCATTCCAAGTGGTTAGAGTTGTTGGCTTATGATATAATGTATACCTACTGGTTGGGTTAACTAGTTAGGGGTTCTTTTTATCCCCTAATGTGACCAGTGACCTTTAAGGAAAGATTTCCTTAAAATGATGGAACGCAAATATCTTCCGACTTGCTAGGGGTCTATTCCTTGGGCAGAGCTTATGAGGATTGGTCGTGGTTCTTTTTACAAAGCATTATTTTCTTACTAGGGCTAGATTCTTAACAAAACAGGGGTTTAGGTAGGGCGCCACCAAGTCATTCATTTTTAAACACAGGGTTTCCCTAAGGGGGACTTGTGAGTTCTTAGAGAGGAATACTGTATTAACTGCTAACGTAGAAGCTGTAAAGAAAATTTAATTAAATTAACAAAAATGAGGACACAAGAGGTATTCTCTTGTTACCTCATATAAAAAACAGCAAAGATTAATCAGGCAAACAATATTATGAACACGGGTTTTTATTCTTCAAACTCTGGAAAGGCTATTAAAGCTTCTTGTTAAATTGGGGTTACTACTTTATACCATTTGATCTTATACCTGGTTGCTCTATTTCTGAACGTACTTGTTCAGAATAAAACAATTCAGAAAATTAAATGTTGATTCTTTAATTAAAAATTGTTCCTTCATAAAATTGTATGTATAAAATTTATGTTTAAGAAAAGATAATACAAGTTTCATCTACCCATAAGGTAGGATTACATATTCAAAAGATATATCAAAAACTTTAAGTGTTGCTTTCGTTACAAAAATTTGAATTTATACCAAAAATACCAGATCTGTTATTCGGTTTACATATATATAAAAAATTATCTAAATTGTCTATTAATTCATCGTTCAGAAACTGTAAGTGAAATCATGCATATATAAATCTCTAATAAGAACGCTTTAGGTTTGTTTAATTTCATTAAAGATAGTAACTGTGATTACACTGCACTAATATTGACAATAAAAATTTACTAAAGTCCTTTTTAGTTTGTTAAACGGATTAATGATAATAAGTTATTACAAAGATATTTTCTGAAGCAGCCTTGTATCAAAGATCGCCATTTGTAGACGTGATGTAAGAATAATACTAATCTCTTACCTCGGTTCAGCAGATGTTGTTTACGTGAAGGTGTTACAGCATGTTAGAACAGGTGATAATACATACAATACTCGGAAAACAATTGACGTAGACTCCACATGTTATACAGGACACAATCAGCTGCATGATCCTTGGACCGGACCATAAGAACTTAGTGCGTTTTTCTTATATGCACAAACTGGACCAACCATCGTATAGTTGTCCTTCTAATTACTTGTAATTTCACACTCGCAACTCCAAGAAGACCATTTCAATTCATTATCGGACTTGAGTTCCAAACCATAAAAATTTCTACGTACTTTGCAGAACGTTTCTTTAAAATCCAAACATATTGTTTCCTTGCCGAACATTTCATTAAATCCAACTATTCGTCGTAAGGTTGAAGGACGTTCATGTTGGATCGATATTTTCGTATCGCAACGTTGACGTGAATTAACTATAACTTGGTACTCGTAGATGCGAAAGTAGCATTAATATCGTCTTGAAACACAGCTTTTAGACGGCCTTATTTTTATAAGACCAGATAAGGCGGGATCATTCTAACAAATGCATATACGGAGAAGCCTTACAATTGATATACAAAACGATTTCTTAGAAAGTTCTTTCTCTGCATTTGCAGGAGAATTATAAAATAAATATCTAATTAAAGATTTGACGGAGCATTCCAAGAAGTATTTAATTGAAAGTTTTTTTTAACGAAGCATTGTAGGACATATTTAATTGAAACTTTTACGAAATTATTTAAGAAATATTTTAAGAGCTATTTAAAAAATATCCAACAACTATCAAAAAGGTTATCAAACGAATTATTAAAAGAATTATTTATAGAGTTATTTATAGATTTATGAATAGAGTTATTAATAGAGTGCTACAACAAAATTATTTACTTTGTCTAGTAACTTATTTTTAACTGCTTACCATTATTAAAAACACTAAGCCTAGTGTTCAGCACACTAGGGCTCCACTACAGCACAAGGCCAGATGCAAATTACATGCTAGAACTCTTTGGGTTTCCATGTTGGTTCTCGACGAAAGTTCTAGCTCTAGTGAGCGCTGATGCAATATGCATGAAACAGGAAAGCTGTTTAGCTTTGATAATTTTCATACTAACAACTAACGTCTGATGTTAGCAACCAAACTAGCATTTCTGTATGGCGGTTAGACCTCATAATACCAATACTGGTATTTATTTACTTAAAAATTGTTTACGTGATATAAATGACTAGACAAAAGGTTTGTGAAACTAAAAATTCATTGACTTTCTGCAGTGGTAAATAAAACTGTTACAATGAGATGTACGAATGCTGAAGTGATAATCAGAAAATTGAGTCAGGCTTTTGCATGTTTGGGGCTTCCTCAAGTAGTGATATCTGATGGCCCTCCGTTTTCAAGCTGGGCTGTGAAATCATTTTTAGAAAGTAGTAATATATAAGTCGCTAATAGTCCGCCCTACAACCCTTGTTCTAATGGGTTAGCAGAAAAAGGGTACAAACAATAAATAAAATGATAATAAAGTCAGTAATTTCTAATAAGAGCAATGATCCTTTACAAAAGAAGTTGTTAAAATGTTTATTTACATATCGTAGTATCCCGTGTACTGTAACAAAGTTCTCCCAGCACAAATTATGTTTAATTTTTCAGTTAGAACACCTTAGTCTATGATCCATCCTCAAGATAAATTTGTTCCGTTGCCTTATAAGAATAATAATAAAGTATTTCCTTGTTATGTAGTAAATGACAAAGTTCTGGTTCAAAACCTTAAGGAAATGAGTAAACTTAACTACCTAATTCGCCTAGAAAGTTGTATAGTTTGTTTAGTTCATTAACCAATTGCGAAAAAGTTATTTAAGCGATAATAAGCATCCCCGTTTATGTTCATGTTTGGAGAATGATGGTCAAAATTAAAAGTTACACCAAATAAGTCTCCCTCACCGAAGTCTGTAACTGTGGAGCAGAAATGGCCAATTAGGCACAAAATTATACCTATTAGGCTTAAGGATTATGTTATATAAATTATTTAAAAGGGAAAGGAGTGTCATGTATTGAGTGGGGAGAGTGCAAGACACATATATATGGCAGAGTTTGGCCGAAGCGGTTGTTTACTAATTTCTAATAAAAGTTTATTACAAACTGTGTTACATATTTATTACGTTGAATAATTACAAGAAAGTTAATAACCCTACTACAAGAAAGAGCAACTGCTATATTTGAAGACAACAAACGTAGAAACGAGGAATAAATTGTTGAAAGCATATGTATGAAGCACAGCACTGTGTGGCTATGAAATGGGGACAGTATGAGAAGCAGGGAGGAAAAAGGTAGCAGCCTTTGGAAGGCGGTGCTTCAGATGAATGATGATTATAGCATGGACAGACACATTTAACAACAAAGAGGTTCTAGAAATAGTAGGGGAAGAAAAACGTGTGGAAAACAAAATAGAATAGGAGAAATAGAAGGATAGGACATGTTCTAAGGTATTGAACTTTTTAACATTTGCGTAATATTCGGAACGTTGTGTGTAATAAGTCATTGAATTATATAAGCCATCGTCCAAGTCGAATAATGTTAAATGATAAGCTGCGTTATCTAATATGATTAATGATGGTTCTTCTAAATTGTTTATTAACTTCTCTGCAACCCACTAATAATGTATCTGCATTCATTTTACCACAATATTTGCTAGTTATCAACTTGGAAGCAAACAACAAGAAGCGCAGTCTACAAAACTCCCCTTTTATCCAACAAGAACTACTACAAAGTATTTTCCACCTCACACTAATTCCATGATCTTGTATGGATTTCTTCGTAAAAGGAGCCAAGTTTTGTTAATAAAAATGACGTTATTTTATGTTGGAACTTATATTGTTTAAGTTCCACATTCAACGATTGGACTGTTGTGTTTTTCTGTAATTAATAAGCAGTACAGTATGGTTTACTTTAAAGCTTTAGTAAACTTTGTGCATACATTGTATACTTTTGAATGGTGTATGGTAAATCCACAGTTGTACTTTTCATCCGAGAGCTTCTTTTTCCAGGACTGTGTAGAATTAAATTAATCATCTGTCGTGATTTAATGCCAGTAACTTTGCTGGCACTAATTTTCAAACTGGTAACCACTTTCTATTAGATATAGAGTCACTTAAAATACTTATTGGTAAGAAAAATGTTAACCTCTTGTACTGCATGTACTGAAATTAAAGGACCCCCATTCTGCTTTTTGTGTTCGAAATATACCAAGAAGTTCAACACCAGCTGTTGGGCTTGTGTGCTTCCAAAGTTGTACCTTTGACTGACATTTTGTAATATTATTGAGTATAAGTTCTAACTTTTTCACTAAATTGATGATTAATACAGTGAAATAAGTAAAAATGTGCAAGTAGTTTAAAAACAACGAACGTAGGTTTATATTATGACTGAGCTGAGGCTTTATGATTATTATCACTACTGAATTCAGAATACTACTCTAACCAATTAAACATCTGCATGTATGAAACAAGTTCGGACGTATAATACCGTGTTTGCTTTTATTTTATGCAGCACAAAGCAACTACGTATAGGTATTATTGAGATAACACCCATCATTTACTCCCTATCTTTCTTATACGCATAAGGAAATTTGTACATCATTGAATGTATATACGTGTATTCTAGATTGAAGTAATAGTCCCGTGATGTTCTTTCTTGGTTCCAAGTATATATTCAACATCTGTATTGGTTTTCAGTTGTTTATCAATAATGTATTTTATAAGATAGTTTCTTTAATTATTAAAAATAATTCACAATTAAACAGCGTGAATGTTCAAGTTTTAATAATATAAACACTTTGAGATTCTACAACAAACATTGAATAATAAAAGGCAACTTTAAACCATTCAAAAATATGTTTTGAAACGAAATATTTCATAATTTAATTAGTATGAATTATGTAAAACAATTATGATATCAAAAGTTGCTTTGAAATATTTAATTTCTTGTTAAATAATGGTTTCCAATTTGCATTCATTATAACACACAAGATGCGTGGTTTTCATTCATTAACATGGTTTCCATGTAAAATATGACATTTCATTTGTCGAATATGATAGTGTTGCTGTGGTAAATTTGTATTTTATAGGAAAGGTTTAAAGATGATGGCATCCTCTGGGATAAAAAATCCCGGAGTTAAAATAGTCACCAATTCGGATCTCCAGGAGGGGACTACTTCGGGGGATGCGATTGGAAAGTATTAAAAAAGTCGTGAACATTCTGCTAGTTCGAGCATGGAATGTCAGAAGTATGAAGCAAAAAGGTAAGCTAGAGAACTTGAAAATTGAAATGGATAGGTTAGCACTAGACATAGTATTGATCAGCAAAGTTTGCTGGCCAGAGACGAGGGATTTTTGGAGTGGAGACTTCAGGGTAATTCATACAGGATCGGAGGAAGGAAATTTGGGTGTGGGGATAGTTATGAGAAACGTGTAGAAAACTACCTACAAAAGAACGAAAGAGTACTCATGGTTAGATTAGAATCTAAACCAGTAAATACAGTAATAATACAAGTATACATGCCCACCTCTAGCTACAGTGAGAAAGAGGTATAGGCGATCTACAAAGATATCGAAGACATACTAAGATACGTACAAGGACATGAAAATTTAATAATTATGGGAGATTTTAATGCAGCGATAGGCGAAGGTCGTGAAGGAGCGGTAGTAGGTTTATTTGATTTAGGCATGTGAAACAAAAAGGGAAATAGGTTGGCAGAATTTTGCGACATAAACAATTTAACCATCACAAACACATTATTTCAACATCATGCTAGAATACGATACACGTGAAAGATACCAGAAGATATTAGAAGATATCAAATAGATTACAGTCTTGTTAGACAATGGTTTAGGAATCAACATCGTAATTATGAAGGCCACTCTTAAATTTAAGAATTTGTAAAAAAGGAATGGAACAAGGCTCTTTGACTTTGAGAAACTAAAAATAAAGATATCCACGAATGATTTGAAAAAAGTCAAACAAATTGGTGAAAGATATAGGAACAATTTCTTATACTAAAGAAGTAAAAACAGAATGGAATAACATTAAATCCAGCTTTGACATGGCAGCGAGAGATATTCTGGGGTATACACAAAAAGAAAATAAGAAACCATGGATAACAAAAGGTATCCTGAATCTAATAGAAGAAAGACAAAAATACAAAAATAGATCAGATGAAACAGGAAAACAGAGATATGAAGCCATAAAATGGAAAATTATTCGCAAATACAACAATGGATTGATGAAAAGTGTAAAGAGGTACAAACTAAGATGGAAATGGAAAGACAGAGGAAGCACACAAACTAATTAGAATGAATTTTAGGGATCTAAAACCATATAGCAAAAATATGAGAGGCGGGAGGAAACATCATTATAGAACATGTAGGGAAAGTGAAGAGATGGGAAGAATATATAGGTAATTTATATACAGGAGAAGAACTAACAGCATTAGAACAAGAATGAAATATTGAAAAGGACTTGGGATATCCTATACGTAGAGATGAGTTTGAATTAGCATTAAAGGGTCTGCAAAATGGCAAGGCACCGGGTACAGGTAAGGTGCAAGTAGAAACTGTAAAAGCCACCGGACAAGCAGCAACAAAACATCTGTTCCTACTTGTAAATTATATCTATGAGACAGGCGAGATACCCGAAGATTTCAAACGTAACATCATAGTCACAATACCAAAAAAGAGAGGCTCGAATAGATATGAAAATTTTCGAACAATAAGTTGGACAGCAGACGTGTGAAAAATATTAACTAGAATTGTACAAAGATGAATGGAAGAACGAACTGAAGAAGCACTATGAGAAGATCAATTTAGGTTCAGAAGAAACAGGGGAACACAGGAGGGTGATAATGAAGAAAACAATACAAAATGGGGAAAGCGTTTATATAGGGTTTGTAGATTTGGAAAAAGCATTTGACAATATAAAATGGAAAAAAATGTTTGTACATAGCTTATACAAAAAGCAAACAGTGGTAATAGAATTAGAGCAGAAACGTAGAGAAGTAAATATTAGGAAAGGGATGAGACAGGAATGTGCCCTATCCCCATTAATATTTAACTTGTACATTGATGAGACAATGAATACTGTTAAATGCAGGAAGACATTTAGAATTATTATGCAAGGACACAAGATTGATATGCAGATGATATAGCGGTATTAGCATCTAGCAAGGAAAAATTTCAAACTGCTCTTATTGAAATGGAAACAGTTCTAACAGAGAGATACAGTATGAAAATTAACAAAAATAAAGCTAAGGTACTAGTATGCAAATGAGGGGAAAATAAATTAAAAACTAGAATACAAATAAGTAACGAGAATTTACAAGAGGTTAAGGATTTCTGCTACCTTGAAAGCCACATAACTCAAGATGGGAAGAGCACAAAAGATATAAAAGAAAAATTAGGTCAAGGTCGTGCTGCATTTAACAAGAAAATGCAACTACTGTGTTCAAAGACAGACGTAAGCTGAAGATATCATGGACAGACAAAGTTAAGAACAACGAGGTACTAGGTTGGACTATTGCACACAGATAGTGAAATATGTAGGCGTGAGAATTTCAGGAAAATGTACAGGCTATCTCAGAATAGAAATCATTGTAGGTACGCGTCCAACCAGGCCCAAGATAGAAAACAATGACGAAAAAAATAATTGTATTTAAACCTGATGATTATTAAAGGCGAATACTGGCATTGGTTTTGCAATATTCTCAACTAATGTTAATTGTGTAAAAGTATTTACTGGAAAACTATTAATTCGGCAAATGTCTGTGTTGGGGGATCCTTGGTAGCCACAGGCTGCTTAACCCCCTTCATATACCACTGAATCTTGGTGAAATAGGGCATATAGTTAAGAAACAATAGAAGGGTGCCCGAGCTGTGTCTATGCTGTGAGAATTTCAGGGAACGGTGTAGGTTATCTCGGAATAGAAATAAGTGAAAGTACACATCTAACCAGTTTCAAGACGTAAAACCTATTGACGAAAAAAATAATTGCACTTAAATCTGATGATTATTATAAACAACTACAGGTGTTGCTTTTTAAATATTTTCAACTAATGTCGATTGTGCGAAAGGTTATATTGGATAACTATTAATTTCTGCAAATGTTCAAGTGTTGGGGGGGTTCTTGGTAACCGCAGGCTGTTTAACCCCTTTCACTTTACTGAGAAATTGGTTATATATTTGTAAAACAATAGAAGAGAAATTGAATTGCATCTAACAAGAAAGAGCAGTGGCTATGTTTGAAGACAACAAACATAGAAACAAGGAGAAAAGTGTTGAAAGCATATGTGTGGAGCATAGCACAGTACGTCTATGAAATAGGGGCAGTAGGAGAAGCAGACACAAAGGGTAGAAGCCTTCTGGAATGTCGTGCTTCAAAATTATGAGGATGATAGCATGGACAGACAAAGTTAAGAACAAAGAGGTTATAGAAATAGTAGGGGAATAAAGATATCTGTGGAAAACAAAAAAAAATAGGAGAAAGCAGGGCAGGATATGTTCTAAGGCATTTTTGGGAACTAGTACAGGATATATTATAAGCAGAGATAGGAAAAAAAAGGTATCGGTAGACCTAGATCAGACTATTGCATGCAGATAGTGAAAGATGCAGATGGTGTAAATTTCAGGGAAATGTGCAAGTTAGCACAGAATAGGAAACAATGAGAGTATGCCACTAACTAGTTCCAGGAGTGAAGACCTAATGGTGATGATGAAAGAAAAGGTTGGGTTTATGTATGACTACCCACTGTAGTTGTGCGTCGACACATTGTGTGTACCGCCTTCTTATTCTTACTTATTAGTTTCGAATATTTCCTCTGTGTAAATATATCAACTTTGCATATTATAAGTTAACTTCGTTTATGATAAATTTTACAACTGCTAGTAGTTTATTGTGTGATTCTACGACCGGGAAATTGAGTGAAATGAATTGGAGCATGTTTAAATAGATATGTCAAAATCTGTTCCTAAGGTTGAAATTCTTCATATTAGAAATTAATTAATGTCTACAAGATTTGGGGTTGTAAACATTGTTATAATAGTAACTTATTAATTTAAATTCTTGTTTATTTCCTGATTTTAAGCAAGGGCATTGTTTGGAATGGGAAAACAAATTTGTAATTTTTTAAAGAGCTTAGATAATAGTATTTAAAAGACACCATAGCTTTATAATAATTATTGATCTCATATTAAATTGATTAATTGAATTCTATTTTGTAAATATTGCTAAAAAAAGAAGCATTGCTTTTAAAAATTGTTCCTTTATTCGTAGACCGATTTGTAGGTAATTGCACTCACCATTTATTTATCAGGTACAAGTTATCTATAGTTAGCTAGCATTTTGAGAAGTGAATTAAATAGGTATTTTATTTGGTTCGTTGCTGTTATTGAGAAAACTATTGGGTGATGGAATTGCAAATCGGCACTTCAATACAGGCTCGAACTTTACAAACCTACTTTATTAACAAAATTTATAGGAGATGAATAGTGTTTAGGATTAAATTAAAGATAAGATTTAAAATTTATAAAGATTTTATAATAAAACCTGGAATTAGTTTAATTTTATATAAAAATTTTGTTAAGTAATGCATGAAAAAAGAAAGTGGAAGTGTCGGCCTATATAGAATTGGATAATGGCTATTTATGGGACAACAAGAAGGAAACTAAACAAAATAAAGAAAAGAAAGTATTGCTGCCAAAAAATTAAACAAAATTAGGGAAGCCATTAGTAGCATTGTAAATGAGGCTAAAAATGAAATGGAACAAGAACTTGATAAAATAAGAGGTAGAAAACCAATATGTTAGAAGTAAAAGGTTTTCGATACAAAAATTAGACAGGAGGTAGAGAAAGCCCAGAAAAATTCAGAACTAGAGTATCTCATGTTACAGTAGAAACCACGAAAGAAGTCCTCTACATCATAGGTGCTAACTCCATTCAAAACATACGTTTAAGATTATTTAAAAGCGTAACTAATGTATATGATAAAGATAGTAATACGATTTGTACATGTTTTAAATAAAGACATACGTGAACCCATTCATCTGGGAAAACGACAGAGAACGGTATGTGTCTGTACGTTTTGAACTTTCTACTTAACAGGCGAACATTTGTCAACAAGATAAAATGTTAATTTTTTTCGTAAAACACGATTGCAAAGTTATTGTACGGAGAAAGATTTCAATGCAGCTGCCGTAAGTAGTTTATATTGTAGTTATTGTGCGTTTTTATTCAGATCAATATATGTAACTCAATTTATGAAAATGCGTTTTAGTTTAACTGAATTCATTAAACTTGTAAAACAAGAGGACACCAATTTAAAAATAGTTAAAGCAACTACTTCTATGAAAATAAAATATTATTGGCAACCATGCTTCATTGCGGTTTGCAGATGTACGAAGCTTGACGGAAACTTCCGAATTGAAATATTTATTGGTAATTTTCAACTTAATTTATACGAATACAAGGGATGACGCAAACGACTTCTTTCATGGCTTTGACTATAAATCATATTAAGCTAAAATGAATGAATAAATATGGCATAGCAGTCGAAATTTAAAGGCAGTAGATTCACAAATATTAATGGTAATGATTAAAAATAATTTACACTTAGATCAGGTAACAAAATTTTATAGGGACAATTAAGTAAACTTTATAACATTTTAACTACTTTTGAATAACAATGCAATGCATAACCAGAAAAACTCAGAAATTCAATATGGTCAGATTGTTGCTAAATGGTACCTCTGAAATTTGGTTCATCGTAATAGAATGTGATATAGAAACTCTTGACAAATATTGATTAGATTTCGGAACTGTTACTGTGATCACAGCTTAATATTTAAGGTTAAGGATAATCTGATAACTGGGAAATTTAATTTGGAAGATGGAACAATGATAGAGCTTTTTGTGATAAAAAGTTTAGAGTGAGTGATAAAACAGTTAGATCGTCTATCAGAGGAGATTCGCATATCATTAAATATTTGGCTGGACATTGTAAAACTTAGATAAGGCAGTGCACGTCACTTCAGGATATTAGTAATATTGATTGTTTTTGCAGCATCTAAAGGGGTAGTATGATAATTTACAACAACAGAAATGACCGGATTGAGGGAGAACCTAAACTATTACAGGGCTACAAATGAATAAGGATATAGAAAGGCATATAATATATAATAAAAACTGAAATGGAGAACTAATTAGAAGAAATTATCAAATCCAAACTTACCAAAATAACAATAGTAGAGAAGAAAATAAATCTATGGCTAATAATTTAGAATAGGCGTGAACAGCAGAAGACATTAATACTCAGATAAACGCTGTAATTTGATTAGTTGGGAGTTCAACACTTACAGTGATGTTGCTAGTCAAGAACCAGATCATCCGTTTCACTACAAAAATTTTAACTGTAGACAATCCCTTCACTGTTAATGCATAGGAATAAAAATTTACTGTGTATAATTAATATTTTTAATAGAAAATGAAGCAGTAAGTATGTTGTGGAATATAGAAGAGAAAACATCTTTGATCTCTGAACAATTTATCAAACAAAATAAAGATTTATTAAAATATAATATAATGTTTGTTTTAAAAAAACGTAACTTAACATTACCAAATAATAAGAAGTTTGCAGTTATTAATAGAAAGTGTTGCGTCCCTTTTACCTGTCCATTCCTTATACAAAGGAAAATCACACTAGAAGTGCATGACGTATCTTGTGTTACGTGCTTCATATTCAAGACAAAGACTTTTAGCTCAGTTGACGCACAATGAAGACGTATTTTCGTGTACTAACAAGTTGTTGCTTCACAACAGTTGTGTTTGTCATAGAACTGGCAAGCACAAGTGCAAACTTATTTACATACAACATTAGACATTAATTGCATCTAAAGTCATATTTGGTGGTCTGTTATTATTATCAAACATCCATTTTTTCTCCTTTCGATAAGCTTATTTTAACTGCATACAGAAATGTTATTTTGAGTTTGTGAACCAGCATGCTGTTTTAAGTGTACCTTGGTCAAAATTATGATGTATTGTGGGAATTGATGTATTCGTTAAACTGAGATTGAAATTAATTACTGTAACCAAAGTTATAATTAAAGACAAAATAACTGGGATTATGAGTTAGATACTAAGGAGAAGGTTGTTAGCACATTGTTTTGTTTATTACTACAACAACCTGTAATTCTGTGTAATTCAAACATTCTGCTACCACTCGCTCAAAGGCAATGAATTGTCTTCTGTTTATATTTTGTCTCATTCTTTTCCAAATTCTTTCTATTAATAAATACGCTTCTGTAATATTTGGATCTCTAGTTGCTGATAGGCAGTAGTCTTTCTTTTAACACAAAAAGGGCTTCTGCACATTCAGAGCACTAGTTTGGTAAGAGAAAATTGTCATATCTAACAGACATTGTCACTATTAACTATTTTAGTTGTTTCATTGTGTAAATGAAATTTAAATATTTTATTTTGCTCTGCATGAAATGTTTACCAAATGGGAAATTTAATCAATCCAATTTCCTTTTCATAATATTTTTGTAATCAATTAATCTTAACACTGATTTTTTCTATTGTATTGTCAGTAATATATTGTAAATTCAAACTTAATCTGGAAGTTGTGGTAGCTAAATTGCACTAAAAAAAATATAGTACACTAAAAGTGAGTGCAGGTTACTTTTAATTTTTATGGTGCTAATTAATGCAGTATTATACTTCAACTAATCACATACATTTTAATGTTTTTAAGTCTTCTCATGTGAGTTACAGCCTACACACTTTTATTTCTTCTATTCAACTCAATTAACTTAAAATTTCACTGCAAAGTTTGTTATACTTGTTGATATTTACAAGTGACTTTACAACTAATATTTTCTTAGACAGGCAACTGTGGTGGCACCTTTAGTTACATTTGGTTACATAGAACAGTGGTTGATAAAATGTTTACAAGTCCCAAATAACACATTTGGATTAAAATTTTCCGATCCACTACATCAGCAGTGGGATGCATTATCTACTTGTTTAGAAAGTGTTTTAAATAGAGTTCTTCAAGCACATGAAAGACCTTCAGTTACATCTGGGTTGAGATTATTACAACTGTGCCTGGCTTATGATCCGGTAGATCCACTTATTCTTTCAACGTTGCTTACTTGCATATCAGCTTTATTTGTGTTTCTTAGCATGTCTTCTGGGCAAATGGCACCAGCTATAAATTCTGCGTCTCTTTCAGGAGCTGTATTATTACCACAGGTTATATTCTTAATAGTAGAAAGTCTGAGAATTAAATTATCATATTTTATGTTTTTTGAACAAGTTTGTTTTAATAATTTTTATTATTACTAATTATTACTATAAATGCCTCATTCTGGAATTAAATTCATATATTTAATCACCACCTTCCTTTAACTCCAGATTAGCATGTAATATCAACTATAATTCATTTTCTAATTCTGAGGAGTAAACTGCCGAGACTAATTATAATAAAAAAATATTTTTCATTTATCATTTAGAATGACAAATTTGTCTGGTGCAACAAGTGTTGTCTATTTTTTCTTAGAGCAGATAATATATAATTTTGCCAAAGCTCTTGTTACACGTAAGAGGAGAGGGCCAGGAAGAGAGGAACCATATCGGCAACGGAATGTTCACTCGAATTATATAACAGAGAAGGGAAAGAAAGAAAATGAATGCTACACTAATACTGTTGGAAATTGGGGGTCTACCGAACAAAAACACACAACCCAAATTGTCCTGGACAAAAAAAGATTAGTATACAGGGCGAGTTTTAAATTGAGACTTTTTCACAGCATGTAGAACTCACATGGACAAACAAATATTTCAAGTAACTTTTTTTATCAAATCCCAAAACAAAAGAGAAACGGCCTTTTAAAAATATGAAGCCTGTTCGGGCTAGTATTGACAAATATTTCTCGCAGAAAATGTTCGAAGTTGTCTTGAATTTGGTCGACACAAAGATGTGAAGTTTTAGCTATGTTTTAGTACATGCCCGTGGTAGTGATAAGGACCTTCTGTGAATTAGTTGGACTGCATTTTCTATTCGTGCTGTAAATTCTTCGAGCGTATTGACCAAGTTCTTGAACACTAAACTTTTTATTCACCTCCACAAGAAAAATTCGTAGGGTTTAGATCCGGCGACCTTGGCGGCCACACAACATTTTCTCCACAACCGATCTACTGGTTAGGAAATTGTCCGTCCAACAATTCTCTAACTTCAGTCCTAAAATGAGCCGGTACCCCATCATGCAGTAACCACATGTTACTTCTCACATTGAGAGTAACATCTTTCGCTGTTTTAAATGATTTGATAAAATAAATGGTCCATTTAACAAGTCGTTTACAATGCCTGTCCACACATTACGGGAAAAACAATCTT
The DNA here is from genome assembly GCA_036346225.1 of Platerodrilus igneus. Classification (NCBI taxonomy): domain Eukaryota; kingdom Metazoa; phylum Arthropoda; class Insecta; order Coleoptera; family Lycidae; genus Platerodrilus; species Platerodrilus igneus. The sequence continues at coordinate 2,840,216 of JARFIW010001259.1, read as the reverse complement.
GAAAATTAGTTTTTCGTATGATTCTAGGATTCTCTGCAACCCCAGCATGCTTGTTGCAGAAATTATTAATTCAATTGCAGGCAAACATTGCTTTATTTGCCGAAAGTACGTCCTTATTATTATAAGCTTTACATTCATGTTACTTCTGTCTGTGTATATATATATATATATATATATATATATATATATATATATATATATATTGCTGTGTTTCCGGGATCAATCTCTGGAACTCGCTAAAAATCATTCAAGCCCCAACGTTGGGCTGTCATAAAATGCTGTGTACCCTTTATAAAATCGACAGAGTAAGAAAAAACATTCGAAGATTTATTACTTTACCCAAAAATCGTCGTAAATTTCACACAATAGTTAAATTTTCAAAAAAAATAATTTTTACCCAGATTCCTCTCTTCATCACCTTAATTCTTCAACCGCTTCCCTGGCTAGCTCAGTTGGGCCTCCTCTTGGATACCTAGATTCACTATCATACTCTTTATCGCACACTCTCAATAAAACCACAAAATAATACAACAATCATACACTATTTATTTACCACTATTTACAAATAAAAATTCAAGATTATTTACATTTCGGTGGTCAAGTTACACCTCAATAAATTCGATTTTTGTAAAGTCCAGAATTTTAACTAGAAATATCAAATACATTGAATGTAACAGGAGTAAATGGGCCCTGAATAATACCTTATTTTTCTTTATTTATTTATAATTAATTTTAATTAGGACACTCTGGAGTATGGTGAGCTCATGATAACCCAGTTTTTTTTAAATACATTAATGTATGCTTTTTACTTTGCATACGCTTACTGTAAACACAAAAACCCATGTACTCTTAACAATAAAAAATTTAAATTCTTGAGGAACGTTAATAAGCTTTATACACACCTTTAGATTTATATTTAAATACCATAATAAAAATTAGTTATACGTATTATTTTCAATACGCAAAATAATGCAAAATACCTTCATAGTTCACTCTCACACAACACAATAATTTGCATAGTTTATACAAACAACAAATTCTAAAGCGTTACCTGGAATTCCTGGAAGATCCCTACTCCGTTGACGATGCCGTTAAGTTGTTTCGTGGTTCTGCTCTGCTCGCTGCTTCCAGCTATTTGTAGATGAACACCCTCTAAGTTGAGCTGCCTGCTCTGCATTCACGATGCATCCAAATTCACGTATATTACACTTCTTTTATAATTGCTTAATTTAATTTACGTTACATTACGTCACTTCACGAGCTTGTTAAATTATATGTCACACCTCAATAAAATGTAGACTCGACACTATCCGCGTATCAAATTATGAGGCTAACACTGTACTATTTAATTAAAAAAATTTTATATACTTACAAGCTCGTGGTAAATTTCTGTACGTAGTCTGAAGCGATGAAAATACTAAGAGCCCTATTAATTTTCTTAAAGTATTTATACAATTTACTATGCCCTCTCGGCCACTCTTCACGCGAAATCCTTCATTTAAAATAATACTTCTTAAAATTTTGGTTCAACCGTTTTCAAAATCTTCGAAATTTAACTCGTCGTTATGATATTTTCCGAAAAGCCCGCATTCAAATTTTCCCTGTTTGTCTGTTGTACTACTAACTATATAGACCAATGAGATATTCAGTGACGTCTTGAAACCCCGCCTGTATTAACGCTATTCCTCTCTTATGCATATTCTAGTTTCCTCTTGTTTGAGTGGTAGAAAATCGATATTGCTGTCCGCGTTCTATCTAACCCATGTGGACTGAATACGTGCGTTTCGAAATGAACTGCTATTATGCCTGTCTCTTTCCGAAGCATTTTATTGATTGTCCATCCCTTCTGCGCGTTAAGGAAACTTTTAGTTAGCATTTATACGAACCGTCCGACCGTTTACCCGATATACCTTGAATTCTGTCTTTTATCTACACAAATAAGGGGAACATGACATTTCCAAAACCTGCAGGTGTTCAATTAACGATCGTTTTTAAAACCACATTTCTAGGAGTTTACGTTTCACGGTATTTTATATTCAACGGCTCTTCGTTTGTTAGCAAGGCGTTTCACCTTGGTATTATCGATTTCTCAAGCTCTTATGCGTATTAGACGTAATAACCCTTTCAACTAAACTCAATTAAATTAATTAATAATTTGCATTGGCTTCTACAATTTATTTTCTTTACGAACCTAACTAAATTTTAATCACTACTTGTAAAATTATGGTAATACTTGTTACTTTAAATTCACTAAATGAAATAAATTTTGCACGTAAATTCTGGTTGTTTCCTCTATACAGGGTGTTTGAAATTGCCTTGTTTATACTTAAATTTAACTCTTTAAAACCACTACAATATATATATATATATATATATATATATATATATATATATATCCTCTCATTTAATGCCATTTTAAGACATTCTCTATTTTATATTTTGTCATAAGCCTTCAAATGTAACTAACTGTGATAGTTATGTAATGTTATTTTGATAATTTTGAGCTTTTGGTTTTTATATTTGTTGATAATAGGAGAATATAAATACAAAATATAATGTGCACCAAATGGAGATTTTGCATTTAAACAATTTGCGTTAAACTGAAATTTTTATTATCTGTTTGCATCTGAAAACTCATCTCTTTAATACAACTTTTAATTTAATTATAATGTAAAATTTAATTCTCAGATTTTCTTTTTATATATTTTATTTAGAAAAGTAATTTGTTTTTTTTATAGGTGTTGGATAAAATATTTGCAGTTTTAGTTTACATACCAGAAGGTCAAACTAAGGATACTCGAACTCGTGCTGTAAAAAATGTGCGAAGACATGCAGCATCCTTAATGGTAAAAATAGGGTTTAAATATCCGCTACTTTTATTACCAGTTTTTGATCAAATTTGTTTAACTATAGCAAATTTATCAGCACCTGATGCAACAGCACAATTGAGTGTTCTAGAACGTGTTACATTGCAGGAAGCATTGTTATTGATCTCAAATCATTTCTGTGATTATGATAGACAAAGTACTTTTGTTGGTGAAGTTTTGAGAGACGCGAGTGCACGGTGGTTGGCTTTAGCACAAGCTGGAGTTTTTAAAAGTGCTCGAGAATTTATTGCGTATGTTGGACTCGATAAACCATTAGTTGTGGGAAGTGAGCAAGATCTATGTGGGCAAAATCGTAGTAACTTAGTATTTTGTGTAAATTTACTGCTAGGTGCTGTCAAACGATGTGCTTGGCCTGAGGATCCTGAAAGGGCAACTCGAGGTGGTTTTGTTGTAGCCTATACAGAGTCGGGTAATCCTGTATGTCGCAATCCAGCCGCCCCTCATGTAGTTCCTTTATTACCACATGTACTTTCATTAATGAGGATTTTTAATGAATTGTGTGCAAATGAAACTCAAGCAGCAATACATGAATCTTTTAAAGGCTGTATGTCCATGCTTGAAGTTGAACGTGCAAATTTATTAGGCCTTGTAGGACATCATCCAACGACTGACTCGAATGATACCCAAACAGCAAACCAAAGCTCTTTAGAACGTATGCAACGATTTTTAACTGGTTTACATGAAACATGTTATCATATGATGGGTTCGATTGGTCCGTCATTGGGACGTGATCTATATACTTTACCTGATTTAGGACTTGCTGTTGTTAATAGCATTTTATCATCATTACAGGTAAGTTAATTATTCATTAAAGGGGTTCCAGATTCCCAACAGTTATAACATTTAATTTACATTATATAGAGAAATTATTCTAAAGGTAAATTGTTAATTCATTATTTTTTTTAAACTTTTACCTTTTTACAGATAAAATAAAACTTTATTGTAAAACTTTAATTATTATAGATAGTCTGTTACAATTACTAAAATAATTTTTTCTACTGCTACTGGTATTCTGATCACTACTCAATTCGAATGAAAAACAGGTTTCTATATATATGGTAAAAGTATGTTGGAGGCGCTGATGGCATTTGCGTACTCTAGAATAAAAGACACTATCATTAATATTTTCCTGTGGCATTTCTACACATTGGTTCATACTATTCACACATATATTTGTATATGCACACGCACTCACACATGCATGCATACACACTCATGCAAACGCATATGCACCAATATATGCATGCATATATGCACACATGCATGCACACGCATACATGCATAACATAGACACGTGCACCCACCGACATACCATGCATGCACATACCCACACATATGCATGCACTACTGTACTTTATTAACACATTCTTGAATACTGATAAAACCCAAAAACTTCCTAAAAATTAGTATGATTGTTCCTGTTCAGATGATTATAAATACAATTAAAGCACGGAGTTTATGCAATCAAGAATGTATTAGGAGTTGCTGTTGTTTATTATAAATTTATGCAGTATGTTGTAACGTGTGAATTTCTATTTCTTATATTTTCATTGTGTGCTTCCTTTTAGAAACTTATATGCGCCAAGAGTAAAATATTTCTAGTCTTATTCAACAAATCTTCTTAAAACCACAATTTAATTCTCGCTTTTGATATTTACTTCGATACCTGATACTGCGACGTGACCTTATCATTAACACACTGCTGCGAAGAATTTGAGATTATTAGTTTTGGATATTATTATTATATTTGTTTTTTTTCCAACTTCTGCTAGTTTCCTATTAATTAGAAGTCATCCTTATTTGTACTATTTATACTATCTCTTAAAAGGATGCTGGGATGGCTTTCCTTTCTTTCGCTGTTCACACTTATTGCTTATCAGATCTGGAAGACATAACTACAGTATTAATTTTCCTATCGATGTCTTCAATCTGAAATGGATGGCTAACCTCAGTCACAGTTTCTTTGTCATATGTAGCTACTTGCTAGTGACTGCTGGTATTGTTTGGAGGAGGTTGCTTCACTACTCTGGACAAACCAGGAATTTTATATATTGCAGATCAATCTAGAACCATGCTTTCTAATTTAAATTTGTTCCTACGTGTAGATATGACTGCTAGCAGTGAGTCAGTATAATTGTTGAAACAGGATATTTATATGGTTTTGTTGATGTCTAAACTTTAACAACTGTAACTTAACAAAGAAGATTATGCGAGATTATATTTACTATTAATATTATATTTTTTTAAGGATTTTTCTTGTTGTAATGTATTTAGTTTTATGCTTATGATGGTGATTTGGATTTGTTGTTTTTGGAGTTCTAAATTTTTCTTGTTTATTGAGACAGCATTCTTTTATTTTCTGCATTTTATGTCCCTCTGAAATGTCATTTATAATAATTGTAGATATTAATAAGCATTTAAAGAAACGGTGTTACATAAAACACCAAAGAATGTTTCAAGCTTCACTTCTCTAATTGACTTTTGAGCTCAACTGCATACTCCAGTATACAACCTCCTTTTAATCCAACCGAACTAGTCTAATAGTTGTTAATTTTGCAGGTTTGTGACCGAAATAATTATTGGAGTTTGATTTTGTTTAATTTTGATATTTCATTTTATTTTGTCTTATTAGTAGGAATATAGAAACATTTTCTTCTTGTTTAGGAATGTGTTATTTTACAACAGGCAACTGTACTTTGTTGCCGAAGTCAGAGTCTTCTGGATTTGTACCGCTGATACTTTTTTTTTATTTTTCTTTTAGGTGATATGTAAGGCCATCACACTTTGCAGAGCGATTGAGTAACCTACTGTTTACTGTGATAATACCATGTGCCTTCTGAGTAATTATACACTTATTGTTTCTTACTTTGTTATCTGCCTATGCTGCTCCACAATGAGCCACTAGCTGGAGCTGGTCAATTTTTACTCCAACTGCCAACTTCCCATCTGGATTTTTTATTTGTGTCTTACTCTTGTCTCAATTCTTAATTTAGGACATGACTTTTTTTGAAACTAGATCTCAACTTTCTAAAATTTTCTTCCTCATTCCCAAAATCAGCATGTTTCAGTGTAAATGATAGCCACATTTTAATTTATAAACATATTTGCTGATGAACACAATTAGTCTGTAGTTTAGATTTAGAAATTCAAAAAATGAATTTAGCCTCGTCTGCTATAAATAAATATTTAAAACTAACAAACTAAAACTTAACGTAAATAAAGGTAAAGAAATGACTCTGGCAATAAGGAGTAAATACGGTAAGATACAATTGAATACCAAACATTTGCAATTAATAATCAAGAAATTGAAATTGTAATACTAGTAAAGTATTTAGAGTTTAAATTAAATAATATTTTAACTTTTCGTGATCACTTTGAGTATGTATATAGCAAATTGACCAAAAATTGTATTTTTGCTCTTGAATTGCAAATTATCTTTCAATAAAGATCAGAATAATCTTTTATTAACCTATTGTACAACATTTTTAGTATTGTTTATGTGTTATATTTTCTAAACTATAAACAAAAAGAGACTGCAGAGACGTATTATGCAAGTAATTATACACTGCAGTTGTTATACATCGATAAGGACATACTAAGCACATCGCAATATCTTTCTGGTTCAGAAATGCTATTTTATAGAATAATAATCTATATAAATATATACCCTATTCGTAGTAAATATTGGATGAGGTCACAATTCAAATAAATGCTGTGGTCATAGTTGACTTATTTTATGTGTATTTAACGACCAGACTTATTCAGGTAATAAAAGCATTGTCTCAAATATTAACTTTAAACGTTAAATACTGGAAACTTGCAATATATAAAGTGTTTGAGTTCTAAGAATAACTTTTATTTAGCAAATATAAAATAAAATACTTATAGCAAATCTAAACAAAAGCTATGTTCATAGTTACGTTCACATTATACAGTCACTGGCACTTTATTACTGTTTATTATGCATTCTGTATTTATTGCGAATAGGCTATATATATTACAGTGTGCCAAAGATAAGGATGACAGAATGGGGATTTTGGAAACCGTAAAAGTTACAAAGATGGTTAAATTACCTAAAGTTGTGCAATTTGGAGGTCAATAATATGCTGTTGAGAAAATGACCAAATTCAACTTACTTTCGGAGATATTCTAAAAATACCAAAATATTGCAATTTTGCTTTTATTTTTTTTTGTTATTTGAAAAGGTATAGAAAAAGAGACTTTGTTACTGCCACTATTTTAGATGTACAAGACAATGTTTACAAATTTTCTACAGAACGTTTAGTTTCGAAGAAATCATCATCAACTTTACTTTTTTATATGGCCCATAAAAATATGCTATCTATTAAATAGTATTTTCTACTTCAAATTCAACGAATGATGTATGGCATGGTGTGGCTGCCATGTGATTTTATTTAAAAAATGCTTGTTATTAAATTTCCAAGGTTTTGGTGTTATTTTAGTAATTTAATTATTTTAATGCAACCAATCATGTTTTGAAGCAATTTGGAATAACTAAAAAACTATCCTACAATAAATTTTCAAACAGGTTATCTCCATTTTCCATACAGTAGCATGCTCAACTTCACATTTTAGGAAGTAATTTTATTAAATAGTAAACGTTGAAACAAAATCAATTTTATGGACATATTACTATTATTTGTGTTGCATTTTTGATTTCAATCTTAAGTTTTCTTCTGTAGAAAGTGTTTTTATGGTTATTATTCTGCATTTTTAATTTATTTTGCATACAATGGAGGGAGATTGTTTTACATCTGAAGAAAAGCTTGATATGCTGTGCTGCTACATTTTATGCAAAAGAAATTGTGTAAAAGCTAGACACATGTATTTGAACAAATACCTGAAAAGAAAACAACCTGGAAAGTCTATTTTTAGGCATTTAATATTTAATCTAAAGGAATCTGGTTCATTTAAAAAACCTGTACTATCCGGACAAAAATGCCAGCGAGAAAAAAGAATACCAAGTTTTACAATGCTTTATTGAAAAATCAGAAATGTCAACAAGAATAATAGACTAGGATAGCGAAATCTACAGTTCAATTCGTTTTAAAAAGGAATCAATTTAAGCCTTATAAATTATCGAATTTGTCAAGGATTGAGATAAGGTGACGACAAACAATGTATATATTTTTGCGAGTGGAATGCCAGGATGTGTGAAGACAATGTAAATTTTCCATTTAAAGTTAAGTTGATCCGACGAAATTATGGTAACCAATAATGGTATTTTCAACAGATGCAACACACATCATTGGTGACAAAGCAATCCACGCGTAGGAAAAACGACCAAATATCAACATTGCTTTGGATTTAATATGTGGTGTAGTATTTTCGGCACAAGGATAATAGATTCTTTTATCTATCGTGGTTCCCTAAATTCAGGCTATTACCTTCACCTGCTGCGACATGATCAGGAAGATGCCTTAGACAATTACTGTTGGGTGTTGTACACGATTGCTGGTTGCAACAAGATGGTGCCCCAGCACATAACTCCAGAGATGTTTGTCATTTTTTAAATGAACGGTTTTCAAGACAATTTATTGGTGCTCGTAGTGAAACACCGTGCTTGCAAGGTCACCGGACTTAACCCCCTTGGACCTTTTTCTTTTGTAAAGTTACATAAGAAATGAAGTGTTCTGGAAAATTTTTGAAAATGAACAATTTCCTCGATCTGTATGAGCAGCGTTCAATGAAATAGCTCCTGAAGTGTTAAATCGTGTGGTAATTGTACAGTGAGATGAGCATACTACTGTCTAGAAAATGGAAGTAATCTTTTTGAACATTTATTGTAGGACGGTTCCAATTTTCTTAATAACATGATTGGTTACATTAAAATAATTAAATTACTAAAATAACACCAAAACCTTGGACATTTATTAAGAAGCCTTTTTTTTACTACAAACACGTGTGGCAGCTAAACCATGTCGTACATCATTCAATTTGTAGTAGAAAATACTATATAATAGAGAGTGTATTTTTTGTACGGATCATACAAAAAAGTAAAGTTCATTTCTTCGAAACGAAACGTTCTATAGAATATTTATAAAAACTGTCTTGTACATCTAGAATAGTGGAAATGACAAAGTGCCATTTGTTTTCTTTATACCTTTTCAAAAAGCAATAAAAACAAGATTGTAATATTTCAGATATTTTCGATATCTTTGTAAGTAAGCCGAATTTTGGGATTTCCTCAACAGCATATTATTGACCCCCCAAATTGCACTTTTTTGTAATTTAGCGTCTTTGTAACTTTTATGGCTTCCAAGATCCCCATGCTGTTCATCTTTATGTTGGGCACACTGTTGTATATACATACAGGGTGTTGCGATATTCGACCGACAATGCTTTACAGGTGATAGTCCTTGATAAATGATGAAGTGTGGTAGCAACACAATCCTTTAAGAGCATAGTTTATGAGATACAACTTGTTAAAGCTGGAGAAAAAATTATTTTTTGCTCATATTTTGCAAATTACTTTATAGTTTTCTTTCAAACTTCGCACTCAGTTTTTTTATTTGAAGCTTAAAAGTTTAGCAAAAACTGTTCTTAGAATACTTTATTCAGTGTCAGACTATAGGGGGTGGTAATATCTTTGAACCCTTTATTTTCTAGGATAGTGACAAAATTACTATTTTTCTTATTTTATTTAAATTTGTGTTTATCTATAATAGCAAATGTCATATACTTCAATTATACTAAAATGAACAGTTTTTGCAATATTTAACTTTATACAGAAGTGTATAAATATTTATTAGCATTTATTAGAACTACCGACAGAAAATAAAATACAACAAAATAAGAAATACTAAACCTTACAATAACCCTTCAAATTGTTGACCATCAATTTGATAGCAAAGCCTACAACGTTTCTGCATTTCCATAAGTGTTCTTGTAAAAATATTTAGATCAAACTGAATAATTGCTGCAGCGGCTTGAATTCTTCCTATTACTTCTTTTTTCGTTTCAACAATGGTGTCGTAAACTAAAGTTTTCATGTACCCCCATAAAAAGAAGTCCATGGGGTTTAGATTAGGTGATCTTGCAGGCCAGATATTTGATCACCGTCCGATTAATTTTTCCTGAAACCGCCTGTCCAAGTAGTCTCGGGAAGATCTACTGTAATGAATGGATGCTCCGTCATGCTGAAACCATAAGTTAGTTCTAATGTTTAACAGCACATCTTTCAAAAGTTCATCAAGAGTTTCTTGTAAAAAACACATGCACATTGCTCCATTTACTTTATTTGGTAAAATATATGGCCCAACTAAACAATCTCTGACAATACTCGCCCATATATTTATTGAAAATTTACTTTGGAATCCACGTTGGTGCATACAATGGGGTTTTCTTCATTCCAAACATGACTGTTTTGGGAGTCGAAAATTTCCTCTCTCGTAAATTTTACCTCATCCGTGCAAAGAACATATTTTGAAAAATTACAATTCTCAGATATTTGTTATTAAACCAGTTAGAAAATTCTACACGTTGTAACATGTTTTTTTCAATACGCCTCAACATGTTACAGCGTGCTCTGCACTAAGACACATACATTTCCTTTTTGTTAATAAATTACAGTGAATCCTGTTAAGTCCCAACTCAAATTTAAGTTTCTTACATTTAGTAATAATAAATAAATAATAATAAATAGCAGCCCCTGTGGAATTTAGAGTAACTAGTGTGTTTTATTTGAGTTACAAAAAAGCTGCAGGTATGAGTTTAAAAATTTTATTCTATAGTTTCTTATATAAACAAAAAAGGTGATTTGAGTTTTTGTTTGAAATTAATCGTATCTGTCTTTAAAACTTTATTCTAAAGTATTTTATCTTGCATGTAAGATGCGAATTTATTTATCTTGTGTAAACTAAGAATATGTAAATTTTGGTTAACTGCTCACGTATTCTGTGACATAAGGTTTTTCATGAAACTTCTTGTGATTAAGAGCTACATACCTAAAAAGAAATTAAATTTCCTTTTACTTATTACCTATGTGAAAAGATAATTACCTAAGTTTATAATTGACAATAAGAATTTTTTTAATGCATGTCGATAGTCAAAATTTTATCTTATTCTATATCTGTTTACTTAAATGAAAATGAATATTAGAACATATGGATGAAATGTTTAAAATAGATACGAAATTATTTGTAGTTTATGCATACGTTCGTAGAAATGATCTGTGTTTAAACAAATGCCTTACCTGGACTTTTAATATACAAAATTTTCCTTGAGTATAGTTTTTTTATTTAACTATTCGAACAAAATTTAAGTAATCATTTCTATTTAACTTTATCTAGATATCTTTGCCTCGCCCTGAAATTTAAGTCTCTTGCGTTCACCGTAACCAATAAAGGTCGATGCTAGTTCCACCAGAATATTTTTTATATTCTGCTGTTCACTTACCCTTTTACTACCCGAAAAAAAGGTACGGTGCAACGTAGTGCATAAATCTTGTGGTTCTAACGCTTGCATTTTTAAATTTGCAAAGTTGTAACAATTGTTCTCGCAAAACGTTCCATACAATACTATTATTTACATTTAATGTTTAACCTAGTGTTCTAATACTTAAAGACGGTCTCTCAAAAATATTATTCAATATTGCTTCTTCGATAGGAACAGTTCTTGTAGTTCTTTGCCTTCCTGCATTATTCCTTTTAATTATTAAATTTTCAGTTTCCCATAGACCTCTCTCAATGTTAGCAAAAGTTGAATGATGAGGTGTTCGGCAGTTAGGAAATTTTTGTTCATATAACCGTACCGCCATTCCTCCTTGTTGAGCCTCTCCATATAATCATAACATTTCAGTCATTTCTTCAAATTAAAAACTCATTGTTTCGGGGAGAATTTAAAAGCTTGTATAACGTTTCAAAATTCAATAAAAAATACAAAATACGTATATAACACCAAACAAACAAACTGTCAAAAGATTATTTGCGTACGCTTACTAGATTTGCTTTGAAATTGTTACAGCAATATTAGTAAGAGGCCCAATTTGTACACTTTTATTTAAAGCTAAATATCTATTTTTCAAAAACAATTGATTTTAGTGGGTATTTATGAGAGGCATTAAAACTAAGACTACATGAAAATATAAATTTTATAATTAAAGTAACGTGTAAGGACAGTAATGAACCGATATGTGAATCAAACAAAAAACCAGCGAGATTATTATAAATTGATCAAAGAACAATTGAATGAAGCAATAGCGTCCGGTGACAATACTAAAACCATTAAATATTTTAACAACAAGCCTACCATTGTCGATAAACCTACTCAACATTTTTTAAGAAGCTAAGCATGAATTCAAATATATAGTACAATACAAACATTATATATATGAATATACAAAGTATAACCAATAATATTGATCAACTAGTTTCACAAATAGTTTGCTATAGTCCTAATATAATATTATTAAGTGAATCAAGACAAACTGCTGGTATCCTAGATAATGAATTATATATTGAAAATTATAAGACTATAAGATGTGATTCACAAACTCGTAATATAGGTGGAGTGCTGCTTTATGTGAAGAACAATATACAATTTACAGTATTTAAAACAGTGTCATTAGAAATGAACTATCGGTGTAAAATAATAAAAGTTCATGTTGTGAACCAAAAATGGTTGATTGGTTGTATTTATCACTCTCCTAGTGCTCCTCACAGTACATTTATTGATAACTTGGATAGTTTGTGTGATGATGTGTTTACTAGAAACTGTAAGAGTGTATTAATAGGAGACTTCAACATTAATTATTTAGAAAATTCTTACTACACTAATAAAATTAAAAATCTTTTTAATATATATGGTATTAGTCAATTAGTATTAGAACCAACGAGATCTACCAATGTAAGTTCAACACTTATTGATTATGTATTAACAAATAATAATAATGTACTATCAATTGTTCATTCATATCCTAAAATTACTGATCATTCTGTAATATCTGTTAACATTTTCGCTCATTTGATAACTGACAATACAATCTATCGATATTATAGAAACCTATTTGAAAATAATATAAATAACATTAACTTGAAATTAATTAAACATAACTGGTCACTTGAAAGCATAAATGTAGAAGAAATTTGTATGGAAATTATGCAGATTTGTGGAGGTATTATTGATGAAGTAAGTCCTATCCAAAAATATAAAGTGATAAATGGTTTGCCATGGATTGATAATGAAATTTGATTAAACATGAAAGCAAGAGATAAAATGTATAAACAATTCAAAAGTAATAGCAATAATGAAAGGAATATTCTGTGGGAAAATTATAAAAGATTGCGTAACACAGTTGTAAATTTGATAAAGATTAAAAAGACTAATTATTACCAGGAAAAAATTGATAAATATGCAAATAATCCTAAAGAAATGTGGAAAACTCTAAAATCTTTAGTTAACATAAAGAAAATCCAGTTAATACCTGATTGTGTAAAATTTGAAAAGAACGGCGAAGAACAAATTATTCGAGATCCTTCTGAAATACCAGAGAAACTAAATTAATTTTTTATCAGCAGTATTGAAGAAATTGTTAAGGGTATCAAAAGCGACAATGAATGGAACAGGACCAATTGTAATTTGTATGTTGAATTTAATAAATTTAGGTTATTGAATGTGATTGAAGTAATTCAGTTAGTAAAAACATTAGATAACAAATTCAGCATTCAAGTTCATGTAAATAATAAAACTCTGAAAGCAATTTTAGATACTGTTGGCCATGTCTTATTACATTTCATCAACTCATCATTACAGCAAGGACAAATTCCCAATATGTTAAAGATCAGTACAATATGCCTAATATTAAAAATAGATAATTCGATTAAAGCATCCGACTACAGACCAATTAATACATTACCTACACTAGAGAAAATTCTTGAACGAGCGGTATATGAACAGTTACTAAATCATTTTGAAAGCAATAACATTTTTTTTGTACACCAATCTGGATTTAGGCATAATCACTCCTGTGAAACAGCGCTTCAGTTTGTACTAGCAAGGGTAAAAAGGTATATTGATAATAACGAGTATGTGGTAGCTGTATTCTTAGATTTGAAGAGGGCATTCGAGACTGTAAACCACAATATATTGTTAAGCAAATTACAAACATATGGAATCAATGGAGTTGTACTGGATTGGATCAAGGATTACCTAAGGGACAGGTAACAAAAGGTTAAATTAAAAGATATTTATTCCGGTAATAGGATTATTCAGCATGGTGTGCCACAAGGAAGCATACTGGGTCCTCTCTTGTTTTTAATTTACATTAATGATATTGACTTGTATATAAATTGTGAATTACTTAAGCTATTTGCTGATGATACATTGCTCATTTGTAAAGGGGAACATTTACCCACGGTGATTGATAAAATAAACGAAGCTTTAGTGAATGTTAATAATTATTTGGTAAATAACAAACTAAAACTTAATGTAGATAAGACTAAGGCTATGATATTGACCACTAAGTATAAATATAATAACATTAATATGAATGAGTTTAATATCACTATAGATAATATACCTATTGAAATTGTTACTGAAATGAAATATCTAGGCTTCATAATTGACAACTCATTCTCATATATGGGACATTATAAGTATATTTACAAAAAAATAGTTACAAAAATCTATTTTTTCTCAAGAATTTCAAAACATTTATCAACTCAAACAAAAATTACAATATATAATGCTATTTATTATCAGACTCATTTTGAGTATTGCTCGTCAGTTATGTTTTCATGGGATGAGAATAAGATAGCACAATTTCAGAAGCTACAAAATAGAGCTATGAGAATTATTTTGCAATGCAGTAGATATACTCCAATCAGATATATGCTGTCTACGTTAAACTGGTTTGGTGTTTCAGATTATATATTACTGAATACAATGATTTTTATCTTCAAAATAGTAAATCATAAGATGCCACAGTACTTTAATAGCTTTATTACATACAATAAAGAAGTGCACAATTATCCAACAAGAACATGTGATCATATATACATAAATAAAACTAATGATAGGATGTTAATGAAAGGTTTATTCTTTAAAGGAATTGATCAGTATAATAAACTACCTGTTGATATCAAACAAAGTTCAAATGTGCATTCGTTTAAACATAAGATGATAGAGCATATTAAATCAACCAAATTAAAATAGGTTTATTATAAGTATGATTATTAATTTTATTATAAGTTTATTATAAGTTTACTGTTACATGTAAATTACTTATAACATTATGTTTGTATATTAGGATTTCCTATTTAAATAAATTCACTTACTTACTTATGATGTCCAGAGGTGTACATAATGGAAATGCTGAAGCGTTGTAGACATTGCTATCAAGTTGATGGTCAACAATTTGAAGGGTTATTGTAAGGTTTAGTATTTCTTAGTTTGTTATAATTTAATTTCTGTCGGTATTTGTAATAAACGTTAATAAATATTTGTACACTTCTGTATAAAACCAAATATTGCGAAAACTGTTGATTTTAGCATAATTGAAGTTTATGACATTTTGTATCATGGATATACACAGATTTAAATAAACTAAGAAAAATAGTAATTTTTTCAGTGTCCTAGAAAATAGGGGGTTTGCCATCCTCTATAGTGCGCCACTGGACAAAATATTCTAAAAACAGTTTTTGCTAAACTTTTAAGCCTCAAATAAAAAAACTGAATGCGAAGTTTGAAAGAAAAAGATAAAGTAGTTTGCGAAATATGACCAACAAAATTTTTCCCTCCAACTTTAACAAACTGTATCTCGTAAACTAAGCACTTTAAGGGTTTATGTTTCGATCTCTCTTTTCATCATTTATCAAAGGCTATCGCCTGTAAAGCATTGTCGGTCGAAAATCGCAACACCCTGCATATATAATCTATCAATAAAGTTACGCTCGTAATAATATAGCAATCTATTGTTTTTAAAATATTGTTTTTCTTTATTTCAAAATTGTAACAGTCATTCAAAATACTTCCGGTTTATTAATGTGTGCTTGAATTAAAAATGGTCTTTTAATTTTGATGGTTTCATACTCTCCCTAGCTATAGCTTTATTGAAAATTAAACACATTGGTTCTTCATTTCAATATCAGTTACTGAACGTAAAGCCATATTGAGGTGATGGTTTGTCACATCTTTTCTTTATCAAATGGGTGTGTTTTTTATGATTACTAGTTCCTGCTTGAAGTCTTTTAGCACTATCGTCCGCATAATTAATTTTGTTATTCATTTCAATCATTTATTCATTTGTGGAAATTATTTTTACTTGAAATATAAATAAAATAGATAGATAGATAGATAGATATTTAATCAGTACCCATGTAAACCTGGTAAAATTACATAGTGAGCAATGCCCAATACATAAATAAATACATATATACATACCATTAGCCTAGTTTATCAAGCAAGAGTGTAATACAATTTAAGAAGTGAAGAGAATAAATACATAATTTAAAAACTTAACAATAAAAGTTTATATCACAGTCTAAAACATCACAATGCTTTATTCAAGCTTGTCACATAAATAATGCAAAATCACAAAATGTGATAGAAGTCATCAGGTAGAGATAAAATTTATAGAATACTACAGAAACTACAAGAAAACAAACCCAAGGGTTAATCAAAATGATCAGTAAGGAATTCTTCGATCCTGTAATAACAGCGCTCACGCAGCAAGGACAGTAACGAAAATTTAAACTGCTTGAAGTTATTGAAAGGTTTTATTTCTTTGGGAAGTTTATTGAAAAGTGTCGGTGCTGTGTATAAAAATGATTTTTTTATAAAGCTTGATAAAGGTAAAGGTCTATAAAAGTCAGCTGCAGTTTGTGTATTATGATGATGAAATGAACTATGAGTAGCAAAATTATTATTTATCTGTGAAAAAGAATTAATGATTCAAAAATGTACATTGAAGCATAGGTTAGAATGCCAAGTTTCTTGAAAAGAGGTTTACAATGAGCAGTTTTATCCGCCTCTCATAATAATTGTATAAAGAGGTACCAACCTTAATTGAAGTAAAATCCTAAAATGTCATACTATATTGTATCTACAGGGTGCCCACAATCTATCTCCGTATATGGGTAACTTTTTTATTATAGAAGATACAATATTGGTTAAATTAGCAAAGTTGAAGAGAAATTTACGAGTAGTATGATGCTTTTTTGAAAACTCACCTAGATGCTCAACTTTTTTAGATATTTGAAAAAAACTGAAATTTGCCATTTTCTTCAAACGCTAATAACTTTTAACGGTTTAACCTATAGAGAAAATAAAACTGTTTGTAAGGTAACTTTTACGTAGAATTTAATAGCGTATATGACAATTTTAATTGGAAATGGGTTTTCAAGCTACAAACATAACCTCACTTTTTAAATGGAAACCATAGTTCAATATAACCCAAATGGAAAGGTTTTCTTTTCTGATTACCCTGATGTAAGGGTTGATGTACTTATTTTCAGTAGTTTCTTCATAATAAAGAAAAACGATTTATTTATTTGGACATCAAGTAGTCCATGGATACATATTACAAACAAACAAAATGTGTAAAATCAATAATGGAAACACAAGTTTATTGTAACTAAATTTATTATAAACTAAGAAAAATAAAATACTTAAAAAATAAACTATCCATACAATACAAATAACTTAATCAAAGGAAACAAAAATTAATTAATGCGAATATGCCCACTCCTACATTAACATATGCTCAAAATGACCTCCATTAGCTTGCAAACACATTTCACACCTTTTAATTAGGTTTTGGTGCACCTTATTTAACGTTTGTGGTTTTATACTTGTAATAGCTGCTGTAATACTATCTTTGAGTTGCTCAATGTTATTGGATTTTTTAGCATACACTACATCCTTTACAGTACCCCAAAGAAAAAAATCCAGTGGCGATAGTTCTGGTGACCTTGCTGGCCATGGAACAGGACCTGCATTGCCAATCCAATTTGGAAAACTATTATCAAGATATTCAGAAACGGCTTGAGCATTGTGAGCAGGTGCACCGTCATGCTGAAAATATTTTAAGTTTTGCAGTAAATGAAGTGGCAAATTATCTAGCATTTCTTGCAATTCGTTTTGTAGAAAATTCAAATAGTGTACACCATTTAAATTATAATTATAGAAGAAAGGCCCAAGTATTTTATTACCAAAATGGCACACCACACATTTATCGAAAATTGATGTTGATCCCGCCTTTCTTCTGTTAAATGGGGATTTTCCTGACTCCAGTAGACTGTATTTTTCTGTTAAACATGCCTTTGTTAGTAAATTTTGCTTCGTCGGTAAATATAATAGTGTGACTAAAACCAGGATTATTATTTGTTTCATTAAGAAACCACCTACAAAACTGTTGTCTTCTCTCACAATCCCCATGATACAGTGTATTGCTAACATGGGTTTTGTATGGTTTGTAGCGGTTTTGTTTTAAAATTAGGCGAGCTTTTTCTGTAGAAGTAGCGCACTCAATTGCAGTTTCTCGGGTGGGCGCTGTTGGCTTAAAATTTATGTAGGCTAACACACGTGCTTCATCATCAGTTTTAAATTTTCTTTTATCAGTACTGGGTTTTGTAAAAGCACCAAACCTTTTAAATTGTTTTCTAATTTAGAAAACAATCGTTTATCTGGCTGCCTTCTTTCCAAATATCTTTCAAAATACATATCACCAGCAGCATCACAATTTCTGTTACAGGCATAGTAACAAAAGAGCATGCCATTTTTTTCGTCGTTTGTATACATTCTCTATTATAATCAAATAAATTTAAAAGTCTTCTACACAAAATTTGCAACCCAGAGCAAATAAACACTTTAACTAATAATATCCGACAAATGCCAGTTGTTTTTTGTTTATTTAAAATATGTATCCATGGACTCCTTGATGCCCGCAAATAAATAAATCGTTTTTTCTTTATTATGAAGAAACTACTGAAAATAAGTACATCAACCCTTACATCAGGGTAATCAGAAAAGAAAAACCTTTCCATTTGGGTCATATTGAACTATGGTTTCTATTTAAAAAGAGTGAGGTTATGTTTGTAGCTTGAAAACCCATTTCCAATTAAAATTGTCATATACGCTATTGAATTCTACGTAAAAAGTTACGTTACAAGCAGTTTTTATTTTCTCTATAGGTTAAACCGTTAAAAAGTTATTAGCGTTTGAAGAAAATGGAAAATTTCAGTTTTTTTCAAATATCTAAAAAAGTTGAGCATCTAGGTGAGTTTTCAAAAAAGCATCATACTACTCGTAAATTTCTCTTCAACTTTGCTAATTTAACCAACATTGTATCTTCTATAATAAAAAAGTTACCCATATACGGAGATAGATTGTGGGCACCCTACACTTATGCTGAAACAAAAACAAGTGATAGCACTGGAAATGCATTATCGCAATGCCATACATGATCTTATTGTTTGCATGCTTGTTAGGTATAATATTCTACTTACTGTGCAATTGTGGCATGTTGTGATTCTAAAAGTAATGTATGTGTTGAAATTGAATTGTAACATCACTCTTATTGTGTATTGTATCATTTTTTCCCCATATTTAAAAATAATTTACTTCATTTGGGCAAAAATTATGATTTTATAATCAGCATGTACACAAACGTAATAGATTGAATTGATGATATTAAAGTCTAACCAATTTTTATTGAAATTTCTGTATCTGAATTTATTTTTGCATCTTTGACATTTCATTTTGCGATTTCATTTGTGTAATTAATGACTTGCAGTTTACGAAGTGTTGTGTTAAACTATGACTCATTAATCACCACACAATCTATGTTTTCCTAAATACATATCATACACTTTATTAGAGCTTTTTATATGTAACACATTAGTAACGAAACCCCTTTCATACTTTATTTTATTATATGTTTATGTTTACTGCAGATGTTCTTTCAATTGTGACCGACAATTGTGACATCCATATGTACGCAGATGACACACAGTTGTATGTGTCAAGTAATTCTTATAGTGTTAATTGGATTGTTAATGAGCTTAACATTAATTTAAATGCAGTGCATCAATGGTCATTATCCAATGGACTACTCCTCAATCCTGGGAAAACTGTTTGCCAGTGCATAGGATCTTCCTACATTACATTTGATTTTCCAGTGCTCCACCCGAAGGTACTACATTGGCCAGGAAGCGATTTTTTTTTACCTGGAAAATTTGGAATTTTGCCGAACCCTTGCTGTTCCAAGCAAGGTAGGGATCTTTAACGTGCGTGACAACACACACACGGGGCATCTCTTTTTACCTCTCATCCGAACGAGGGTGTATTTTTGTGAAAAATGCTCGCCTAACATTTTTCAAGCGGACCGTGTCGGGTTTCGAACCTGGGACCTTGGGCGTAGTAGTCACACACATACCACTACGCCACGGAGCCGCCAGGATCTTCCTACAACTGTACGATATTCAAGCAAATTTAAAAGTGAAAATATTATCCTTGAGAATTGTGTATTACATTTTAGTGAGGAAACTAAAAATTTAGGTATAATTTATGACACAAATTTAAGTTTTGAAAGCCATGTAAAGAAAATTTGTAGTGTAGGATACTTCAAACTCAAGTCGCTCTACAGATATAAAATGTCACTTTCGCCACAAACAAAGTGGAAATTATGTCAATGTATTATTAGTCATATTTACTACTGTAACACAACTTTGATTATCTTTCAGAACACTATAAAAATAAGTTACAGATCTTACAGAACAGTTGTTTAAGATTTTCATATCATGTGCCATATAGGGAACATGTGACTCCTGTATATAATAATTTGGGCATTCTTAAGCTAAAATTTCAATGTGAGCTGTTGTTTGCCATTTTTCTGTTCAATATTTATAAGAGTAAACATCCTAGTTATTTATATAACATTTTAAATATACGATGCTCTAATCACAACCTTAATCTTCGCAGCAACAGTACATTAACAATTCCAATCCATAAAACAACCAAGTTCAAGTGTTCATTTGAATATCATGCTGCAATAATATTTAATAAATATTTTGATTTATATTTAAGAGCAAGTTCAGTTCAAACCTTCAAAAATGCATTGTTAACTAGAATTATTGTAAGGCAGAACCACATATAATTGGTGTACAAAGGTACTCTGTGAAAAACAGCTTAGCTGACAATGTACCCTTTAAATAATTATTATGTTTATAATTTATTATTTAATAAACTATTGTATTTTATTCTAAATAATTAAAATTTTTGTCAACATTCTTTAGTAATATTATAAAATTTCTGGAACCCCTTGGCACGAAATATATAATTACCATCAGTATTTAATATTTTATTTTATAGAGTATACCTGATTATAGATTAAGGCCAATAATAAGGGTATTTTTGAAACCGTTTATATACTCCTGCCCAACCGCATTTTATGAATTAGTCATTTTGCCCATTATGTCACATATTGCTCCAATAAGTAAGTATAATTAATCTAAAAATATTGTATAATAATGACACTTTTGTAGTGGTAGATCGTTTACATACAAAATGGCAGCAGGTATTAGAATTACGAGGCCTTGAAGCTGCAGAAGACAATGCAGACACTCAGGAGGTTCTAGAAGATATACTAACACGTGCTTTAACAAGGGAATATTTAGATGTACTTAAAGTAGCATTAGTCGGTGGCAGTTTGCAGCCCGATCCTATGGAAACTGATGATTTAAGCATGGATGGTCCATCACCACCAACAAGAACAAATATGACGGAAGTAATATCAGATTTAGGGACAGTATTGTTGCGTTCAGATAAAACGTGCCAGTGGTTAGTTCTTGCTGTACTTGGAGCACTTTCATGGATAGACAGCAATGCATCATTAAAAGCTACATATTTAACTGGTCCTATTGTTCGATTACTAGTAACAGATCATTCTTTAAATGGTGCTATGGCTGTTCATATAATGGCAGCTGTTCTTCATGGCCTTGCATTACATGGCCAACATGAAGCCAATCAGGGTTGTTTGCTTACTCTTGGAGCTCAAATGTACGAACTATTACGGCCTATATTTCCAGAAGTACTTACAGTTATGCAGCAAATACCTGGTGGAAATCCAGTTGATTTACAAAAATTAGACGAGCGTATCTCTAGTACTAGTAATAAAGGAAACAAAGTGGAAAAAGTGAAAAAGGACTTGTTTAAAAAAATTACTGGACCAGTAAGTATCATTTGAAAAATTACATGCTATCTTAATTTAGAAAGGTAATTGCCAAGTCCAATTTTTATTATTTTACCAAAGCTATGTGTTTTCTCCATTATGTTTTGTTTAGTATTTTCATATTGTATAGTTTATGGGAACTATCCTTATTACCGCTAACTTTTTGTTATTGTAGCACCTGTATTAAAAAAGTATGCTTTTGCTCTCGGGTAACAACAACCAAATATGTACATTTTGTTCTCTGTGGAATAAAAAAAATTCTTTTTTCTTAGCATGAAAAATAATTTTCCTTCTCGATAATACTAAATAGATTAATGTATGTAATACATGGTGTCCACATGAAACTTTCTTAATTTCAAAATGCAATTAAAAGAAACTATAATACATAAAAACCTCCAGTTTGTGGTGCCATGTAAAGCAACTCAAAAAGCTTTGCACAAATAATTAATGCACTTCCACATGGGCTTTATTCCTAACCCTTAAAATGTCTAGACAATACTCTATCTCAACCTACGTGCACAGGAGCACATCAGGGGTGATGCAGGCTATTGTATTCACAATTCTTTTGCAAAGATCGGCAAGGTCACGTACAGTCTTACACAACACAACTCCACGGGAAGAAATCCAAAGGGGTTTTGTCCAGAGATCTCGGTGGCAATTTGGTTGTCCCATCACATCCTATCCACCACAGTGGAAGTGTTTGGTCTAGGAAGTCACGAACTTCTAAACTTGTGGTCATCTTGCTGAAAGATAGCATTTGGCTGAATCGGAAGAAACTGAGAAACAGTAATTTGCTCAAGCATGTCCAGATAAATGACACATGTTACTGTTTACCCCGGAAAGAAAAATCGTCCAATTATGCGGTCTTTCTTCAGTGCACACAAAACATTCACCTTTATGCTGTTTCAGATATTTTCGCGGAATATGTGGGGTTTTCCGAATCCCAGATACGAATGTTGTGCCGATTAAGCTTTCCACTTGTGTGTAAGGTTCCTTCATCAGAGGAAATAGATAGTTGGGATTTTTGTCGATCTGGTATAACATCTCCGAGGCAAAACTGTAATGAAGTTGGAAGTCCTTTGGTTGCAAGACTTGCACAATTTGAACTTTGTAAGTGTGCAAGTGAAGTCATTTATGCAAAACCTTGTCAACTGTTGAGTAGAGGATTCTTAGCTCTCGTGATGCTCGACGAATTAACATTGTTGGGTTTCTTTGGAAGGCCTTCTGATCTCTTGCACTTTCGTCGCATGCCCATTTTCTGCCAGAGCCAGGCTGTCTGTTTACACTTGGCGTTGCTAGAAATAGGAACGTATCATACCAAGCCTTAATCGTCTTATGTTTGGTGGTTCCCGATGAAATGCACGTCGGAAATTTCGTTGCACAACAATAGGCGACTCCTTTTCTGCATACCACACCACGCATTGGGGTCTCTCTTGTGACATTGTCATTCTTTGGTAATTATTCAGCTCCTAAAACAAAAAAGGAATTATTTGAAAAAAATCTATGCAAAACTTTTTGATTTACTTTATATGACACCACAAACCGCGGTTTCTATGTATTATTGTTTTTTAAAATTGCAGTTTGAAGCCAGGGAGGTTTCATGTGGACACAAAACAAGCAATAGAAATAAATTAAGCGTTACTATTTCAAAGCAAACCGTTATGTGATACGAACAATTTAGTACTTTAGATACGAAGTGCACATCTCGTATTTTACACAAAATAAAATTAATCAGTAGAAAATAAACATGTGAGAGCTTTTGTCAAGCGTTTTTAAAATTGCACATAATACTTTTTGTAAAATAAACTAAACAGTAGAAAAGAATTAACGGGTGAGAGCTTTTGTCAAACATTCTTTTAAATTGTACATAATACCGTTTGTAAAATAAACTAATCAGTAGAAAAGAATAAGCGTGTGGGAACTTTTGCCAAACATTTTTAACAATGGTACATCACACCTGTAAAGCGATAATATCGATTTGCAGCAACAAACAATAGTCCTACAGTGTCACGTTTCTTATCATGTAACTACACCAAACGCTGATAAGGAATGTCTTTGATATACACAAAAGAAAACAAGTTGTATACCTGTATGTGTTGGGATACTTAGCTTGCATTCCCTTGGGAGTGAATCAGCACCGCATCACCACGGTCGTCGAGATGTATTTACACTGTTACCATGACGGCACTAGCGATCTAAAGGCAATGGCAGTTTATCTGTGGCAAAGAACAGTTGGGCCTACATAAAAAACAATTTGGCTTTCAGCTAAGAGCTACAAAGAGAATCTGATTAGGATGGGTAAGCGCGGAAAAACTCACCGATACACACAAGATACCTCCTACTTGTCGAACAAAAAGCGTGCAACGCTCTTGAAGTACTGGGACGAGTAATGTAGAAAATATTTCAACGCACAAGCTGCAGAATCAAATTAACAATTGGTCTAAATAACACGGTTTGAACTGCAATCCTCGCATTATCAAAGCGCGTTTAGCAAACTGGAAAACACGCTATCAAATAATAGTAGCATCCATTTATTTTGACAAGTCTTTAGATGGGAAACACAAGAGAAAGCAATTATACGTTATCGGCATGTTTAACAAATTAACGGATACCTAAAACAAGATATTGACTATTTAATTTATCGAATAAATTTTCATTTTAAAAGCGAAATGGATTTGAGTTATTATGTTAAAGCCGGCTTATTCTGAACAGGTACACTATATAGGATACTGTTGGAGAATTTAAGAACAGAAATGGAATTTATTCGAGCGGGTAATGACAACCAGGGGAAAAGAAGGGAATTTAATTTTTGTTGAAAAATAAACATAACAAATCCCTCCTCCCCCAGCAAAATTAACAGATCGGGGTAGAAAGTCAAAATCCGGGAATGGGCAGGACCCAATAAAACCCAAACAAAACGAAAAAGAAGAAAATTCGCTTCAAACTAAAAGAACATTCGTTACGGAAACAACAAAAACACAGAAAAACAAAAAAAGAAACTCCCAAAATAACAAGACCCGACCACAACAGATTCTGGATAGAAAAGAAAACAAAAACAGACACCAAACAAAAGGACCAATAATAGAAAGAGGAAAAAAAGAAGGAAGGAAGGAAGACTGGTAATAATCAATCAAGGAGGACTAAGGTGGATCGGCCTCAGCACTGCAGAGTCGTCAAAGGACGGATGTTTCTCAGAAGAAACAGTAAGGTTATAAACCTCAAGAGAAGAAAAGGAACGAGGAAGAAAACCAACAGCGCAAACCAAAACAGGACCCAAAGGTCAAGCCTCAAGTAAACAAGGGACAACAAGGAGAGCGAGAGGAAGAGAGGGAGAGCGCTGGTAAAAGGAAACGATGTACTACTAACTGTGGTAACCAAAACCGAAGAACCAAAGAAAAGAAATGCTAACTAGAATTAAAATCGACTAAGTCGTGGTTTCCGAAGAAAGAAAAACGGACTAGAAAGCACCTACCACAGAAGCGGATGGACGAAACACAATCGGACTAGGGACTGATAGCAAAGAAGACCAGCAACAGGTAAAAGGAGAGGAATGTGGAACGAAAGGAACGAGAAAAAGGAAAAAAAAACAAAAAGAATAACATCAAGCACCAAGTACAAAACCAAAACAAGCCAAGAATCGTACAAAAGAAAATAAAACAGAATCCCAGTGTAGTTATGTATGAGTATATGTGTTTGTTTGTTGATATATGAGTATGTGTGTTGGTGTATGAAGTGTGTAGGTGTATGTATGTGTTGAACCACTGTAGTCGCCTCTTACGACAGGCAGGTCGTACCGTGGGAGTATTCTATTCCCGGACCCACATGGGTTAAGAAAAAGCAAGAAAACGAAAGAAAACCAATCAAAACAGGGAAGTAAAACGAAATCATAACGTCCAAAAATCAAGACCGAAGGAGAGCAAAGTCGACATAAGAATCTGGAGCGCGAGTACTAGATATTGGACTTAAGGCGTTTACACTGCCAGAAGGAGAACGAAACGAGATCAAGGACATTAGGACTTCGCCGACATACATATTCCGGTTTGGAAGGACCATAGATTAATGTCTGCCTCTGTTGGGCAGTTTTCTGCCACACAGCAGGGGTGTAGGATTGTAGCACGAGGTTGAGAAAGTGGTAGCATGGGTGGAGATAGTAGTGGTTGTTGTAATTTATGGAACTCAGAACACGTTATGGAAGAAGGTTGTTTGTTTTTAGAATTGGGGGTAAGAAAGTGAATGATAGAAAAAGAAAAAGTATGAGCTGTACGAGAATCAACCTTACGAAAAGAAACACAAGCAGAGCACACTTCAGTTACGTTAACTACAGGAACAGAAGTAGATAAAATTTCAACGACGTTAGATAGGGGACTAGAAGTATCACAGCTAGGAAAGAAAACAGCATTGACTGTAGGAATATCAATCCTAGGTAAAGGAGCAGAATACGATAACACTTCAACCATATTACATAAAGGAATAGAATCAGGTAGAAGTTCATCAACGTTACAAGAACAAACAGTATCAGAAAGAACTTCATCCCCAATAGATGAGAAAGCAGAATCAGGTTGACCTTCGTCAACATTAGATAACAGGACATCAGCTAGGATTTCACCGACCTTAGCTAAAAGAACAGAAGCAAGTAGCATTTTATCAGCATGAGAAAAATGAGTAAGAGTAGGTATCGTTTCATTAACGTCCGATAAAGGTATAGAATCAAGTAAGACTTCATTGCTGGTAGACAACAGAGTAGGAACAGACAAAACTTCAGCCACAATAGGAACTGATTCCTTATCAATAGTAAATAACGAAACAGGATCAGGTAAAACTTTGATGATGACTGCAATAGGCATCACAGCTACGGGTTCCCTAATTTCAACAGGACCTTCTCTATCTGTATTAGAAATTATTTTCACTTTGGCTACAGCTGTGATTGCTGGCACGACAGAAATTTCTTGATCAAAGCATTTAAAACAGCAGGGACAGGTAAAATGTTGACAAAAATGGGAAGAGGCATTAAAGATACGGGTTCATGGACTTCAAGAGGACGTACGCAGACTGAATTAGAAGTTATCGTCACTTTGGCGACATTTGTATTTGCAGACACGGCAGGAATTTCTTGGGTAGAATCGTTTAAGAAAGCGGGAAGAAACTCTTGAGAAGCTACCTGCAAGTCACTAATTCTAAGTATGGGCTGCAATGGTGGTGGAGGCACAGTCTGGGGTGAGAGTGAATAAGTAGGGCGAGCAGAAGGAGGAGTAGAATAGGATGTAGAACTAGAGTCGGAGGAAATTTTGTTCGAAGCTGTATTCACCGAAGAAGAGTAGGTTTTGAGAGTATTAGCAGGATGACCTGGATGAGGGACAGAAGAGAACATAAAGTGAGAAGCAGAATTAATTAGGCAGCTAGAGGTGAGGATAGTATTTGAAGTATGATTCGAAGACCTATTAGTAGTAGGATGACAGTGTGGACAGTTGCGGCGAGAAACTCCCTTATATCCGCATCCATAACAAGGGAGTACTTTAGGACGAGTACAACGTGTCGAAACATGACCAGGTTTATCGCAATTAAAGATACGAACTGACGAGTAGAAGTAGAAGTAGGAGGAAGAACAGTAGAACATACGGAAGAAGTATCGGATCTACCCGTAACTCGGTCATGTGAAGCAAAAGTATTTTCCTCATTAGTAGCAAACTTATAAGCAAAATCCGGGGTTCAAAATGTTGAATCAGTAAATTAGACAACGACTTCCAGTCAGAAAACCGATGCCGGTAACCACGATACCAAAGTAACGCTTTAGCCTCGAACAAGTCCACTGTAGACTCGAATAACTGCAATTCTGACACATGTTGAGTTCGTTGGAGCATGTAAATTTAATAAGGATCTTGAAAAGGAATTTAAATTTATCTAAAAACCAAAATTGATACTGTTTATTTTACTTGGTGTATTTCGACGTTTTCAATTTCACATTGTGGGAAAAATGATATTTCAAGACACATTCAATCTGAGAAACATAAAAAATCAAACGAGGTAGCAGCATGTTCTAATACTCTAAACAAACATTCTTGCTGAAGCAATATTTTGTTCTTCATACACTTTTTCGCAACCAATCATTTAGGTCCATGAACTGAACATCGAAATTATTTAAATTGTTCTTTGAAAAAAAAAATTAGTTGTACACGAAGAAAAACGGAGACAATCATTAAAAATGCGATAAAACCCTATATGTCCATTCTTAAAGTTAAATTAACAAATACGAGATTTTAGCAATTTACTCGAATTCTTCAAATAATAAAAATTAAAATTATTTTCAACTCATTAGATATTTTGATTGCACAACCAATATTCAACTTAAAGTATTGAATTTAGTTCTTTTTCCTGGAGAGACGCCTGAAACAATTACTAATTTGATTATTGACATATTGAGAAAAAATAATCTTGCAAATAAATTAGTAGCATATTGCACAAACAACACAACTTCAAGTTTTGGAGGTGTACACCAAAAAGGAAATAATTGTTTTTTCTGGTTTATATACCAAATTAAATCGACCAATTGCTGCTCATATAATCCCCAATGCAATTCAAACAACAGCAGGTTTACTTCCTATAGATATTGAAGGAATAATTGTTAACATTTATAGCTTTGTATTTATACTGCAATAGTCGAGAGCCTGAAACAATTTTGTGTTGATGTTGAACTAGAATTCAAACAATTTCACCAGCAACTAGATGGTCAGCTTTAGTTCCTGCAGTGAAAAGAATTTTAGAATTATTCAAACTATTAAAATTCCATATTTTTTCTAATGAAAAATGTCTGAAAATAATAGAAAGTTGTAAAATAATGGTGCGGTGGTATTTCGATAACTAACAGTGGTAGAGAAAAGTGGACATTGTAAACGCAAATGATAATGATAAACAACGATTACTTCAAAGCACTTACCTTGTAAATATAGCGAAGCGTAGCACATTTATTTATTGTGACCGTCCAGGACGGGAAGCGATAGTAGAATCGGTCGCGTCCTCTCCCTGACAAGTGATAAGATAGTTCTTGCACATGTGAAGACACGGTATAGCTTATCTGTATTCGTGGCACTTAATACACAGGTGCGGTGTTTGAAGTAATTTCACGGTACATACAAGGACATTTGAATATATCGGGCGGAGGTAAATAATTAACAAATTCTAAATGTTTAAAATAAGGCAAGCGGTTAATTATATATAATTATAAACGGAACAAAAGTTTTTTTCTTAAATGAACAATCAGAACTGCGGCGTTACCTTATTCATGACCAGTCATCAATGTTCCACAATTCTGTTAAAAATATTGAGGGATAAAAGGCCACAATTGTCGACATTTCTGAACAAATAGATGATTTAATATTTAAATTTAAAGCACTAATTGTCTCCACTGTTATACCACCAACATTGAACAGTGTTATAGTTGGGACCAAACAAACTTGGGTATGACTCATGCTTAAAAACTTTATGAACTAAGGTATTATAAACATATGTCCTAACTTGGTGCAGTTGTTTTAAATTTTAGCTTTCACTGTTAACTTGACAATTGAAATGTTAAGGTTAAGAAAGTTACAAACGATGGTTTTGTATATTTGTTTTAAATGTATTTTTATAATAAAACCTTCATCCAATATCATGAGTACATTCGTTGCATTCATTATTAAATTCAATCCTAAATAGGCATGCCTGAAATACCTTTATTTCAGACGCTTCTGAGACAAGGGAATCACTAATATAATACCACTTTCCAGAAGGAATTTCTGATGAGGTTATAAGTGGATCTTAAGCTAACAATAGAAACGTGGTTGTTTAGAGTTTTTAATGTAACTCAATATTTGTATAATTAATAGATTATCATCATCACTAGGTCTTCAGTCCTGAAACTGGTTAGAGGCGTACCATTATTGTTTCCCATTCTGAACTAACCTACAAATTTCCCTCAAATTTGCGCAGTCTGCATCTATCACTATCTGATCTAGGTCTACATCCACCTCTTTTTTCCTATCTCTGCTTGTCATACATCCCATACTATTCCCCGAAAATGCCTTAGAACGTATTCTTCCCTTTTATTTCCTCTACTTTTTCCCTCAGATATTCTTGTTCCCCTACTGTTTCTATAACCTATTAGTTATTACCTTTGTCTGTCCATCCTCATACATCTGAGCACGGCATTTCAAAGGCTGCTACCGTTTTTCTGTGTGCTTTTCAGACTGCTCGTGTTTCAAAGGCATACTGTCTGTGCTGTACTCCACACATATGCTTTCAACAACTTCTTGTTCTGTTTGTTGTCTTTCATCATAGGCGCTGTTCTTTCTTGTTAGATGCAGTTCGGTCCCCTTCTATTGTTTTACAATTATATACCCTATTTCTCCGACATTCAGTGGTTGTGAAGTAGGAGGCTTCGCCGTGGATCAATATAGTAAGCCTAAGACTACGGATCCCAAGGTCCTGAGTTCAAATCCCGAAACGGCCGACTTCTTGAAAAATGGCAGGTGAGCATTTTTCACAAAAATTACGCTCTCGTTCGGATGAGAGGTTAAATGGAGGTCCCGTGTGCGAGTGTTGTCACGCACTTTAAAGATCCCTACCTTGCCTGGAACGACAAGGGTTCGGCAAAATTCTAAATTTCCAGGCAACAAAAAACTCGCCTTTTGGCCAATGTAGTAAATTCGGGTGGAACATTGGAAATGTAAATGAACGGTTGTGAAGGAGGGTAAGCAGCCTGTGGCTGACAAGTTCCCCCAGCACTTGAACATTACCGATTTAATATTTTTTCCAATATATCTTTTCGCACAGTCAACATTAGTTGCAGATATTTCACAACCAATACCCATAGTTGTTTATAATAATCATCAGATTTATCTGCGCTTATTTTTTCGTCATTAGGTTTCTGTCTCTAAACTGGTTGGACACGTACCTGCACTTATTTATTTTCTGAACTAGCCTACATAGTTTCCTGAAATTCTCACACAGCATGTATACAGCTCAGTTACCTTCTATTGTTTTCTAATTTTATACCTTATTTCACCGAGATTCAGTGAAGGGGGTTAAGCAGCCGGCGGCTGCCAAAATCCCCCAACACTTACACATTTGCCGAAATAATAGTTTTCCAGTAAATCCTTTCACACAATTACCATTATTCAAGAATATTGCCCGCCCAATACTTGTAGTTGGTTATAATAGTCATCATGTCTGAGTGCAGATACTTCTTTGTCATTAATTTATCCATCTTGGGACTGGTTGGATGCGTACCTTCATTGATTTCTATTCTAAGCTAGCCTACACATTTCCTTGAAACTCCTACAGCCAACATCTTTCACTATCTGTGTGCAGTAGTCTAACCTAGGTCTACCTCTTCTCTTTTTTTCCTGTCTCTGCTTCTAATATATTCCGCACTATTGCCTCATGCCTTAGTATGTGGCCTATCATCCTATCTCTCCTATTTTTTACCGTTTTCCACATATTTCTTTCTTCTACCATTTTTAGTACCTCTATGTTCTTAACTTTGTCTGTCCGTGATATCTTCATCATTCGTCTGTAGCACTACATTTCAAAGGCTTCTACCTTTTTCTTGTCCACTTCTCCTACTGTCCAGGTTTCACAGCCGTACAGTGCTGTGCTCCATACATATGTTTTAAGCAATCTTTTCCTTGTTTCTATGTTTGTTGTTTTTGAACACATTAGTTGCTTTTTCTTGTTAAATGTAGCACAACCTTGTGCTAATCTTTGTTTTATATCTTTTGTGCTTTTCCCATCTTGCGTTATTTGGCTTCCTAGGTAGCAGAAATCTTTAACCTCTTGTAAGTTCGTGTTACATATTTGTATTCTTGTTTTTGATTTATTTTCCCCTCTTTTGCATATTAGTACTTTAGTTTTAGTTTTGTTAATTTTCATACCGTATCTCTCTGTTAGAACCGTTTCCATTTCATTAAGAGCAGCTTCTAACTCTTCCTTGCTAGATGCCAATACCGCTATATCATCTGCAAATCTAAGCATATCAATTTTTTGTTCCTGCATAGTAATTCCAAATGTCTTTCTGCATTTGACAGTATTCATTGCCTCTTCAATGTACAAGTTAAAAATTAATGGGGATAGGGCACATCCCTGTCTCACCCCTTGCCTAATGTTTACTTCTCTACGTTCCTGCTCTAATTCTATTACTGCGGTTTGCTCTTTGTATAAGCTATGTACTATTCGTCTATCCCTATAACTCATTCCAATGTTTTTGAGTATTTCGAACATTTTTTTCCAATTTACATTGTCGAATGCTTTTTCCAGATCTACAAACCCTATATACACGCTTTCCCCTTTTTCTATTGTTTTCTGCATTATCACTCTCAAAGCTAACTAGCCCCCCGTGTTCCTCTGTTTCGCTTAAACCCAAATTGGTCTTTTCCTAGTATTTCTTCAGTCCGGTTTTCCATTCGTCTTTGTACAATTCTTTTGACACGTGTGCTGTCAAACTTATTGTTCGAAAATTTTCACATCTATCTGCACCTTTCTTTTTTGGAATAGTTACTATGATGTTACGTTTGAAATCTTTGGGTATCTCGCCTGTCTCATACATATAGCTTACAAGTTGGAAGAGACGTTCTGTTACTGCTTGTCCAGCGTCTTTTAGAGTTTCTGCTTCCACCTTCGGTGCCTTACCATTTTTCAGACCCTGTAATGCTAATTCAAATTCATCTCTAAGTATAGGATATTCCAAGTTATCATTATCAATGTCTGATCCCTATTCTAATGCAGTTAGTTCTTCTCCTGCATATAAATTCCCTATATATTCTTGCCATCTACCCACTTTCTCTACATTTTCTATAATGACGTTTCCTCCCACGTCTCTTAATATTTTTGCTATACGGTTTTATATCCCTAAAATTGATTCTAATTAGTTTGTATGCTTCATCTGTCTTTCCTACTTCCATCTTAGTTTGTACCTCTGTGCACTTTTCATCAATCCATTGTTCTTTAGCTTTCCTGCATTTGCGAATAGTTTCCCATTTTATGGCTTTGTACCTCTGTTTTTCTGTATCATCTGATTTATTTCTGTAGTTTCGTCTTTCTTCTATTAAATTCAGGATATCCTTGTTATCCATGGTTTCTTATTTTCTTTTTGTGTATATCCCAGAATATCTCTGGCCGCCATGTCTAGGCTGGATTTAATGTTATTCCATTCTGTTTCTACTTCCTTAGTATCAGATATTTTCTCGATATCTTTGAGCAATTCATTTGACTTTTTTTCGAATCTTTCTTGAATATCTTTATCTTTTAGTTTCTTTAAATCCAAGTGCCTTTTTCCGTTTCTTTTTTTCAGATTTTTAAATTTAAGTGCGACCTTGATAATTACGATGTTGTGGTCAGTGTCTATATCTGCTTCTGGGTAGCTTCTACAGTCTTTTACTTGATTTCTAAACCGTTGTCTAACAAGAATGTAATCTATTTGATATCTTCCTATATCTCCTGGCATCTTCCACGTATATCGTCTTCTAGCATGATGTTGAAATAATGTTTTGTGATGATTAAATTGTTCTTGTCGCAAAATTCTACCAGCCTATTTCCCCTGTCGTTTCTCGTGCCTAAACCAAATAAACCTACTACCGCTCCTTTCCCATCTTCACCTACCACTGCATTAAAATCTCCGGTAATTATTAAATTTTCATCTTCTTTTACGTATCTTAATATGTCTTTGATATCTTTGTAGATCGCTTGTACCTCTTCGTCACTGTAGCTAGAGGTGGGCATGTATACTTGTATTATTACTGTGTTTACCAGTTTAGATTCTTCTTAATCTTCTTTGGGAATTAAACCACTCATAGTTTTTAAATTCATCTTTATTTACGTTTCGATCCATGACCTAGGATCGTTGTCAAAATAATAAAAACTTCAAGTTTGACATTTATGACATAAATTGAAGGTGACTTTGATTTATTGATGTTTGAAATATTTCATATGTCATAAATGTTAAACTTGAAGTTTTTATTATTTTGACAACGATCCTAGGTCATGGATTGAAACGTAAATAAAGATGAATTT
This sequence comes from Platerodrilus igneus, assembly GCA_036346225.1. NCBI lineage: Eukaryota > Metazoa > Arthropoda > Insecta > Coleoptera > Lycidae > Platerodrilus > Platerodrilus igneus. The sequence continues at coordinate 2,806,100 of JARFIW010001259.1, read as the reverse complement.
AAAAACTATGAGTGGTTTAATTCCCAAAGAAGATTAAGAAGAATGCTAAACAAACCACAACAAACATACAGGGAGTATTCAGTTTAGATTCTAATCTAACCATGAGTACTCTTTCGTTTTTTTGTAAGTAATTTTCTACACAGTATCCTATCTTTTTCCGCATAACTATCTCCACACCCAAATTTCCTTCCTCTGCTCCTGTATGAATTACCCTGAAGTCTCCACTCCAAAAATTCCTCGCCTCTGGCCACCGAACTTCGCTGATCCTTACTATGTCTAGTGATAACCTATTCATTTCAATTTTTAGGTTCTATATAGCTTACCTTCTTGCTTCATACTTCTAACATTCCATGCTCCGACTCGCAAATTGTTCCCGACTCTTATTTTTAACTTTCCGATCACATCCTCCGAAGTAGTCCCCTCCTGGAGATCTGAATGGGAGACTATTTTAACTCAGGAATCTTTTACCCCAGAGAATGCCATCATATTTATTACAATTTAGGTACGCTGTGTACTTGGGAGGTAATGTGGTGGTTTCCCGTTGCCTTCCACATCACGGTAGTGTGTCTTAGACTGTCATACCCCTATGGTCTCTGCCAATCCAAGTACTGAAAGAGCCGCTGCCCTCTTTCGAGGACCTCACTTAGTCTGGTTCCTCACTAATGACCCTACTACTTTGGTTGGACCTGTAGTTTGGCTCTTTAGCTCATTAGAACACGCAAGCCAATTCACCTGTTCTAGTAATCTAGAACTTCGGCAAGGTGCAGGTCCATTCGAAATGGTAATAGATTATACTATTACAATATTTAATGGTTTTGATATAACTATAAGAGCAAATGTGGCTTCTTGTCATGTCACTTTTTATCAACAACGAAATCAAGGAAACTAAAACTACTCTCCAAACTTGACTATAGTACAAATCTAGGGAGTATATTACTAACCATACTGCAGTTTCAACAATTTCAATGTACAAATCAGCATATGTACATTGTAAAAATGATAAATATTTTCGATTTTTAGATAAAAATTGTCAATGATAACTGTCATTTTCTAAAGTAGGTGTTTAACCTACGAAATGTAATGTGCATAGTGGTCACTGCGCTAACTCAAATAAACTACGTCTGCCATCATCCATTTTAAATGTAAAACCAATCGTTGGTAATAATCTCTTCAAACTTGTCGCACTAAAGTTTACATGAAGTCCTAAAAATATAGGGTTGCAATATAAGATTTTCATTACCCTCAACAGATATATTACTTTTGGAATGTATTTCGTAAATTTTTCGTTTAATAGCATCCTTGACAATATCGTCCACATCGACAGACTTTGGTTTGGTGCATTTTCTGGTTTTAGTAGGGGACTGTGTTCAGCCTCCAATGACGTTTCTTAATTGCAGAAACAGTTTTCACCGCTACACCACATGCATCAACAGTACGCTAAAAGAAATTTTAAATAATTTGTGGTCGATTTTGAGGAATAATGTATATCGTACCTGCATAACTGATCCAAAGGGCGAAAAAGTGCCTCGATTGTCAGGATTTCATTCAAAATAAAATAAAACATTTACAAGCACCAGCTATACCTGCGATTTCAAATGTTTATTTTGAAGCATGGTTAAATGCAAAGCGAGTATTTTAAATTAGGTTTAGTTTTGAAAAAACTGTTGTACTTGGAAGACATTTCAAAAACGAAGCAAAATAAAAAAAGGCAATACAATACAAAATCACAAAATTATGCCTAACCTCAAGATCGAAACACAATAAATTCCGTATTCGTATACCACTAACGGTAAAACAACGTTCCATTAAGTTCTGTATTATAATACAGATTTCGCTTTAAACTAAAGTTTGCTATTTGTATGTAATAAATATATATAATAAAAGCCAAAAAGGTTTGTCACATTAATATTAATATTTATTTTTTATATTAATAGTTTTTGTTAATATCAATTGGTAAATAAATTTGAACTGTGTACTTCTCTAATGATTCATCACTAAAGAATCACTAGTAAGAACACTGTAAAAATATTGTTAATTGTAATTGAATTTCATGTTATTATAAGTGTAAGGTGTCGTAATTGGGCAATAATTATTATCCATTCGCTCAGATGTTCTAAATATGATAACAACGGCAGAGATTACCTAGACACCACAATTACCAATTTTATTTCATTCGTCTGTGACAAATGTTTCATTTCCTCCTATATCTTATACAGAAGATATATGCGAATGTTTACAATTTCATTTTATAGTATATAAATAAAGCAAGAGCAAATTATTGTATGTCACGATTTCATGTTCCAAACATCGATGCGTCATAACCAGGTTTATTTGGTCCCCATTATAACTATGTGAATTGAAAATGGCAATAATATACAAAAGAGTTGATTCTTAAATCAAATTACAAATTTTTACACTAACAGGGTATTGTATCTAGAATTATGGACTAAATAATTTGAGGAAGTTAAAAATTGTAAATGGGTTAATTCGAAAAAAACAGACTTTAGAAAAGATTGTGGATTGTGCTCTTTGTTTACCTGGAACAAACGCAGCCACAGATTGTGTTTTTTCCATTATTAATAATTTTTGTACATAGGGAAAATCACAATTACATGTAGATACAGTAAACTCAATAGCAATAACGAAGTGCAATTTTGAGTACAATACTTATGAAGGTTTTAAAAAACAAGTAGAACATTGCAATGAATTTCTAAAACAAATTCAGTATGTTTGTAAATATTAGTTTTTGTTTATTTATTCCAGATTTTCTTATTATTTTGTATTCATATTTGTCTTTGTTCATGTGTATTTATCTTACAGTTTTTTCTTATTACTTTGTATTCCTTATGTTTATCATTGATAAATAATCAATGTTTACTACGTAAATAAGTAGTGCCTAAGACGAATATTTTTTTATTAAATTTTTGTTTTAAAATGACTAAAAGATTTTTAAAAAAAATATGCAGGAAATGGACCCTCTTGCTCACTCCTTACGATAAAAATGGTCACCCTAATTAATCATAACTTCCTTTGTTATTGTATTATATGTCACAACTAAGAAATGTTGTATTATTGAGTTTGTTTAGAACACTTTTTTTTTCTTCATTTGTATAGATCCCATTTAGTTTATTTACATTTTAACTTTATATACTTATTATGCATACTCAGCAAAACCATTATTGATTTGACGATATTTATTTGCAGTTGATTGGCCGAAGTATGGGACAACTCTTTAAAAAAGAGATTAAAATAGCAGATCTTCCACGATTGAACTTGACCAAGAAAAAAGAAGAAAGAGAAATCACTACAGATTTAAGAAATCTTTTTAATGCATGATTACTCTATTACTCCCTTATTTATAATTATTTAATTTGCTATATTGTTCTTTTTGTACATTCCTAAGTTATTATGTATGTATATTTAAATAAATTTTCTTGTACATAATTTTGTTACAATAAAAACGGTTTTGCTAATGATATAATTTTATTTGTGTCAGAACATAACTGCGTTTAAAATTTGTGCTCATAGTAGTAAACAAATAGCACGAGTACTTTTCCTTTATCATAATATCTTTTCTCTATGACTATCAACTAATATATCCATTCTAGCTTGATATTTAATTGACGAATGATATCAATCCTTCGCCCCGTAAATTCCAAACTGGAATTCACGGCCTGTCGGCCAATCAACTCGTATTTTCATTATTCACGGGTACTTCAACAAATCATATAGCCTTGTAATATACGCGTTGCATAGCAACCGTTTAACAAATTTGAAGTTTCACAATTCTAAATATCAAAATCAATGTTTTTGCGTAAGTTTTGTTAAAATGAATTTTGATAACAGTGAAAGCGATAATGATGAAATATGTACGCCTCCAGAACTTCTTGCCAAAGTGGTAACGATTAATCTATTGCCCAAAAAGTCAAAAAAACAATACCATCAAATATACACGGCTTTTATGGATTGGAGAAATCTTAATGGTGCAAGTTCATTTTCCGAGAATGTTCTCTTGGTATATTTTACAAATCAGTACACCGGACATATCTTTTGTAGGTCCTCTGCCACCCTGTTAGTTGATGCAGGTGGAGATATTACAGCTCTCAAACGACACAGGTGCTGGAAAAGTATGTCTGTAGCTGAAGGCTACGTGGATGATTCCATGACAAATAAAATGAACACTGCGAACAAATTACTACAGTCTATCGAACAAAATAAATAACAAACATCAAATACTAATACTTTAAGTGAAGTCAAGATCAAAACTCAACACCAGCTGTATTAAATATTAATTGCAGTAATTTCACCATAAATTTTAATAAGTAAATTTAAACTAGAACTACTACTCTGAATTGTTACATGTTATTTAAGTTGTTGTTTTCCTTTGACTAATAAAAAGTAATTAAAAGTTGAAGTTAAAAACAAAGATGTATAATTTCTTGCATAAGTTGTATTATAGTCGTAGAGAAAGTATAGTCTTCTACTCGCGCATAATAGCCATTATTCACTTGAATGACCACATCACTCCCCGCTGCGCGGCTCATGACGTGAACTTCATTCTTGTGAATAATGGCTATCATTATACGCTCGTCAAAGAATATACTATTTCCAGTAGAGTCCATTGGATACGCTGGAGAATATACAAAACATATTACTAGGCTGATAAGGAGAACTATCCTTAAACTTTGCAAAGAGTAAATTAGTGATGTTTTCAAATAAAGCAATATCAAAGTTGCAAACATGTAGAATAGTTAGTGTGATATTAACTAAAATAATGTATAGTAGGATAATTAGCAAAAGACCATAGATTTAGAAAACTGGTATTAGCGAAACAGTGCTAGTACTAAGGTAGTTACATGCAGTTCTGGCATGCAAATATTTCATTCGTGATAAAGTTTTACATTTCTTACTCTGTTCACGGTCATTTGAATATTCATTAACAATTTCAACCGGCTTCTCAAGTTAAACGATTATTTATTCATCCTCCAGTATTTTATTAAGATATACAGTTATAATTAAAGTACTGCAATCTATCTTATTTTGACAGTGTTTAAATGTGGTATTCGATTATCAAAGCATTTGTTTTGGGAAATATTGCCTTGAGGTATGTATGTGTATTCTACAAGGTTGTTTATGAACACCTATTGCGATCCATTAAAATTTTCGTTGTGCTTATTTTTACATGGCGTTATTAATCGATGTGTTAAAGTTCAATATTTTTATGCAAAAAGTTAAGCCATATTCCTATGGGTCGCTCATGATTTCGGCAATGTTGGTTGTTATCTAGTATTTGCACATGTTGATTCGTAGTATAGAACGTTAGAATGTTCGCTTGTTAGAATGAAACTGTATGTACGGCATATATCTCGAATGATTCCTTAGAAACAGTTTTGTTTGTGTAAAATCAGAAATATGCTATCTCTAATAAGGTAAAAAATGCAATTTGCAGAATGTTTTTAGTGAAATAGTGACGTAAGATCGTAAACATGGAACTATTGGATTCATTTTCCTACTTACCTCCACAGATGGCAATTCTAATAATAAGAAGTGAACACTTAATACATGTTGGTTGAAAATAAATAAATTCGTGTGATGATATTTTCGTATTCAGACAAGCGATATTAAAATGAATTTTGCTACTAATGTAAATGTGATCCAGAAGTTGTCGACTACGTTGTGCCACGACCGTGAATCAGAACGTTCAAGATTTCACTTTGACAAGATAAAAAAATAGTAACATCATGCCAAACTGTTAGGGTTCCTGTTTTTCTCTGCATCATTTTAGGGATTTCCCACATGGAAAATTGGGACTAGATTTTCTTTTTCTAAGTTTTTAAGGTTACTCATCACACTGTGGCAGATGATCCGGTGTAGAAATTTAATTTACTTCGCTAAATCATCAGAATATGCTAATGCGACAGCTGTTATATTGGTTGAGTATGAATTATAAAATAAGAACAACATTTACTGTCCATAAAATTTTCAATCAATCACCGATCTCTTTAGGGGTAACCAAACCTAGTGCCTCTTTCTGAGGACATATGTAGGGTATGGCTCTACACTACTTTTACTCCCAGCACCATTCACAATCTTACTCCACAACTATCAATCTCTACCCATTTCCTTTGCCTCTGCAGCATTCATACATTGCTTTTGGCATGCTTTTTTATTCCTGATATTTCTCACTTGTCGTTCTTTCAGAACCTCCTCTACTGCCTCCAACCATCTTTTACATGGTCTGCCCCTTGCAGCTCTACCAGTCATACTACTTGCATGTATTTGCTTGGTTAGTCTATCCTCATTCATTCTTTCCACATGTCCAAACTATCTAAACATGCTTCACTCGCTCAACTGTTTAAGGGTCACTTGCACCCCACACTCTGCTCTGATCAATTCATTTGGCACTTTGTCTCTTGTCACTTCTTTACTTCATTCCTTACCATTTCTAGTATCTCTTTGTTCTTAACTTAGTCAGTTCGTGATATCTTCATCATAGTCTGTGGTACCACATTTCAAATGCTTCTATCTTTTTCCTATCAGCTAGTCCTACTGTCCAAGTTTCACAGCCGTACGGTGTTGTGCTCCACACATATGCTTTCAGCAATCTTTTCCTTGTTTCTATGCTTGTTGTCTTTGCACACAGTAATTTTTCTGTGCTCGATGTGTGTCAGTGTATAGCATATACCTCTTAGTGGTCGTAGCACGAACAACTTTCTGCTGGCTTATAAGGTAATTCCCTAAGAAGAGGAGGTTTTAGCTTGTATTGAAAGAAGTTAGGCATGCCTGGAGAACGGGGAATCGTGACGACGTCTGTGACAGAGAGGCTATACATGCCAACACTGAACGGTAAGGTGTCGTTACCGTTAGTAGGGGAAACTACAATGGCACGGTTGCAATCTAGGCTGATAACCTGGTTCAACCTAATAAAAAACTACTAACAAGATCTTTGAAAATGCCTCGGACAGTCAACGTCATGGTGGGTGACTGAGACGGAACATATCTGGCCCATCAGATAACAACCACATGAATCAGGAATCGAGATTTGGTACTTGGAATGTCAGGGGAGTGTATGGTAAAGAGTATGAAATCATAAAGCAAATAAAGACGCATAGATGTGCTGTGTGTGAGTGAAACGAAACGGAAAAGGAAAGATATTGGTGAATTAGATGACGGTATGTTGGGTTTGTGGTCTGGAGTAAAGAGCAATGAGTTCGTGGCGAAAGGTGTTGGTTTAATTTTGAATCATCAAGCAAAAGTGTGCATGAAACAATATGAATTGGTGTCTCCCTGCATCTTGTGGGTTTGAATAAAAGTGAGCTTGAGAAAGATCTTTTTAGTAGCATTGTATGCTCCTGTGAATGACAATAGGAAGTGTGAGCAGTGTTGGCAAAGTTTAAAAATGTATTAGACAAACGCGAAAGGAATGACCGTGTAATTCTATTAGGCGATATGAATAGTTGGGTCGGAGTACACAGAAAAAATGCTGAGCATGTGGTAGGTCCGTTTGGTGATCTAAGAACGAACGAAGATGGAAATATGTTATTTTGGTACATGTATGGAAAGAGAACTGTTTGTATCCAACACATGTTATAAATATAAGGACATACACAAGTACACATGGCATAGGGGAAATGCAAGCTGTATAATTGATTTGGTTGTATTTGATGAAAGTCTAAGACAACTGGTAAAAGACACGAAAGTAATGATCTGAATGTGGGACCGATCATTTTCTGGTTTTGTACAGAATTGATCTTAACCTAAAGTGGGTGTGAAGAAGAAAGCAGAATGTGAGACAATCAAGAGTGAAAGTAGAACGCTGGTTGGAAGAGATGACTCAAAGAGAGTATACTACTAAGTTAGACAGGGAATTGTATGACCGCAAACAAGAATGGGAGAATGCTTTGAAGTCTGAAGATGTGGGAGAAAGCATGGAATTGTTTGAAAAACAGTACCATGAAATGTGCTTCGGAAGTATGTGAAATGACAATGCTTGGTACATGTAAGAAAAATGCATGGTGGAGCGATGAGTCAAAAAGGTCGTCGGGGAAAAGAAAGTGGCATATAAGAGAATGATTGCAAAAAAAGATGTTGAGTTAAGAAAGCAACTTCAGGAAGTATATAACGAGAAAAGGCGATATGCGAAAGAAGTAGTGAAGGCAAGCAAAGAGCAACTTAGGGAGAAGGAGGATGAAAAAATGCAGAGTGATTTTGAAGGGAATAAAAACTTGTTTTGGAAATTGGTGAGAAAGGCAAGGAAGAGTGGAAATAAACATGTGAATGGCATTATTGACAGTAGAAATGAAATTGTTTGGGACGAAACGAGTGTGAGAGACTGCTGGGAAGAGTATTTTAAGACGCTGTATGATGGTAACAAGAAGGATACAGATGACTGTGTGCATGCTAAAGAGAGCAGTAATGTGCTGGTCGAAAACGTAGATAATAGTATAAACTTCGAAAGCAGTGTAGATGAAGTGTGAAAACAGTGAGAACTCTAAGAATGGCAAAACGGCAGGTGTAGATGGAATAACAAGTAAAATACTTATACGAATGCAAAAATTATCATGGAATATGAGTGTACCCTGTAAAGCGTATAGAAAAATTGTGATTCAGGGAGTTTGCATGAGAATGCAGAGCAAGATATGGGATGCTCAATGTGGTTTTATGCCTGGAAAAGGATGTGTAGATCAGATGTTTGCAATGCAACAAATTGTTGAAAAGTGTATGCATGCCAGAAAGAAAATGTATGCAGCATTTGTGGATCTAGAAAAGGAGTATGACTCTGTAAACAGAAGTGAATTATAAAAGGCACTGCATGAATATGGTGTAAGCATGTGGTTGATAAAATCTATCAGAGCGATATACGAAGGCAGTATAGCTTGTGTATGTGTGAATGGTAACATGGGGCAATACTTTGACATTGTGGGAGGTGTAAGGCAGGGCTGTGTGACGTCTCCATTTCTGTTTAATGTATTTATGGATAGATGTATCAGGCAAGCTTGCAGAGGAATGGAAGAAGTGAAAATTGGTGAAGTCAATGTGCGGTTGTATGCAGATGATGCACTATTGTTGGCTGAATCGTCACAAGATTTGGAACGAATGCTTGACAGGCTGTCGGAAGCACGTGAAAATATGCAATTGAAGTGAATGTAAACAAGACAAAAGTCATGATTTTTGACAAAGATGGCAAAATTGATGACTTTGTATTTAGAATGGACAATGACACAATAGAGAAAGTAAATGACTTTGTGTACCTTGGTAGAAAGTTTTTGAGTAATAGAAAGCTGGATGGTAAAACAGAAAGAAGGGCAAATGTTGGAAGAAAAGTGTCTGGAAGTATGTGGGCAGTGAACAGGAATGAAGGATTGAGCATAAATGCAAAGCTTACAACAACAAGTTTGTGTCAACTGTTCTGTATAGGAGTGAAACTACGGTCTGGCAGAAGAGGCATGTTAGTCATATAAATGCTGCAGGAATGAGGTCCCTAAGAAGTGTTTCCTATCTTTTTTCTCGGAACTATCTCCACACCCGAATTTTCTTCCTCTGATCCTGTGTGAATTATCCTAAATTCTCCACTCCAAAACTCCCCTGCTTCTGGCCACCGAACTTCGCTGATCCTTACTATTTCAATTTTCAAGTTCTCTAGCTTACCTACTTACTTAATACTTCTGACATTTTATGCTCCACCTCGCACAATGTTCACGACTCTATTTCTAAACTTTCCGATCATCTCCTCTGAAGTAGTCCTCTCCCGGAGATCTGAATGGGGGACTATTGTAACTCCGAAATTTTTACCCCAGAGGATACTATCATCTTGAGTAACAATTTAAGTACGCTATGTACTTGGGAGGTAATGTGGTGGTTTCTCGTTGCCTTTCACATCGCAGTAGTGTGTCAGGATGACATACCAACCTCTATGGTTTCTGCCACTCTAAGTACCGAAATAGCTGCTGCCCTCTTTCGGTCAGTCTGGTCCTTCACTAAAGACCCCACTAATTTGGTTAATTCGGCTCTTTAGATCACTGGAACTCTCAAGCCCTTCCTTCTGTTCCGGTAATTTAGAACTTCTTCAAGATGCAAGTCCATTCAAAACGGAATTCTATTTAATGGACATTAAATTTTATTTTGTCATTGCAAGTTTTTATAAATTGTGCCCAATCTCTAGGGAGCATTATCTCTAATGTTTTTAGGTTTGATTTTTTTCTTTCAATTATGGAAAGCACCGTATCGACTAACAGATGAGTGATGCCTTTCAAAAGCAATTTGTGATTAATCACTCTTATATGCGGACATTGTCTCAGAATTCACACATGGGCCACAACTATTATCAAATTTTGTTTTTGGCCTAGACAGTTGTCCGACCATATTTTTTAACTGGCTTGTTCAAATTCCCAGTATTGACAAGAACATTATTTTTATAATAGCTATATCTTTTTTCATTTCTTCAAGCAGGTCAAAGAGAAGTGGTAACTCATTAATAGAATTATTGCATGGTTTGTATAGTAGCTTATAACTCTTTCTTTGCAGAGACATGCATCTCGCTTCTGAAGCACTTAAATTAGAACAATCCTTGTGAATTATCTTATTACATACATCACAATTAAAACTTTATTCATTTTCATCTTTTGTTTTCTGACAACTTCCACATATAGCATCTGCATTGATTTCTTATCACATGTATGAGCACCACATGTAATGCACTATAGATAACTTACAAATTAAATTTAACTGAGGAAATAGTTGGTTTAATGTTAGTAGTATTTGAAAATATTATTTAAAAAGTAAACTCTTACAGAAATGTTTACATTAATTTGTAGTATTTTCAATTGTGCACAAGTCAGCATAACTTTAATAATTTATAAGCATTGAAACCACTAAAAACTTCACTTAAACAGCTTTGAACCTGTGAATTTGAAGTAGTAAGTTACTGCTTGACTGTTGTTGAAAGAGAAACTGAATAAAATTAAGAACAATAAGTGAATTTTTATGAGACCTGAAATTAATAAAAGATATACTTTGATCATCAATATCCATACTATCTAAGCCATTTGCAGACTCTGAGTCAGGTTCAAAGGATAAACTAAAGTCCTTATCTACATTTGAGTCATCACTAGAACCGGTGGTTGAATGTCTAACGTTGGAATCGAGACTACAAGAAACAGCTGTTTAATGCTATTTTGTTTTCATTTAACAAACTTCAGACCTACCTTGACAATTACTGGTACATCCAAGCGAACTGTGCCAAATATTGTTCATGGCTTCAAACTCCTTACTTGATGAAAATAACTGTTGTTGAAGTATACTATCAGGACTTATTCCAGAACTTAAATTGACATCTGCAAGAAATTATATTATATGATAATTATTGTATTACGACATAATATCACGTAGTTATCGTAATATAGTTTGATAAGCAGCCAATCTACCTATCTTCGCACTCAACAATATTATTGTAATTCACTCTTTCTGGAGAAGTTGTAATGACGTTTCATAGATTTGAGATTTAGAATAATTCTTGCATCATCATAAGGTTGAGTGCCACCTGTGAGTTTGAAAATTATTGCCTCTTGGCTGACAGACTCTAATCCTAGCTGTTGTTGACTAGTTGCAATATTTTTTAAACTTTTAAATTCATGTTGTAAAATGTAAATACAATCAATTTTCTATCACAATTTCCAATAACAGTGATGCACAACTAAACCAAGAGCATGCATCGGTTTTACCATTATTATAAATAAATAAAGGCGCTATCTTAATAAAATAACCTGCTGCATCAAGAAGTAAATTTAATGTGGACTGAAAAAAAATGTAAACGGTATCTTAACCACGAATTCTATAAATAAAAGTCGGTTGTTTATTTACTTCAAAATACGCATATTTAGCAAAAGGTCTGATGGTCTCCATCAGCGTTTCTGTATCTGCTTTAATCACACGAACAAATTCTTATGTTTACATCAGACCGTTTGATTCTGAACCCAAATGCACAACAGTGCATTTGCATTTGCTATGAGTTTGCTATAATAAGCTATTGAGAAGTAGCATCATACCTATCCGATGCAGACGAAGACAAACTTGTCAACAGCATACAAGTAATGGAGAAAAATAGATTTGCACTTTCTAGAGAAGAGGTATTGGATCTAGTTAAAGCTTATTTTGTTCAAAATAATTTGAAAACGCGTTTCAAAAGTCAGCGCCTTCCAGATGACTAGTTTATTTTTTCAGGAAGAAATCCTCTCTATTAAAAAAATCACAAGTTATAGAGAACTCTAGGTGTGACCGAATCAACCCATGGGTTATTTATGGTATTTTTGACAAATTGACCAAAATTGTGAAACAGCTCGAGCTACAAGGGAAACTAAGACAAATTTATAATTGTTATGAAACATCGTTTTGCCATGACTTGTGAAAACAAGGATTGAAACTATTAATGTGCAAAGTCAGCATAAAATTAGTTCATCTGGTAGGGAAAATCCAGCAGCTGAGAGAATGATTTCACTACTTTGCACGTTCAAGGGTTAACATGTAATGGAAAATTGGGTAGATCAAGCAGCAACAGAGACAGCTGTAGCTGCATCAGAAAGAGGATTGATGTAGTCACGATTGTTTTTAAACTGGTTCAGAGATCTCTTTTTAAAAAGCATTGGCACAGAAAGACGAATATTGCCGATTTATGATGGACACAACATATATTTCTACCAAGTTAATCAGTGGTATTAGAAAATGAGGTTACAATATTGAAATTGCCTCATGCTCCACACGTGTTACAGCCACCACTTGATGTGACTGTTTTCAGGAAACTTAAAACAAAAGTGGGATAAAGAGCTCTGCAAATGGCTATGGCAAAATCCCCGAAAGAATATTGCAAAGCCAGAAAGAATTTATAGCCATATTGACTAAAGCTGCTCAGAGCATTTTCTGCAAAATATCATCAATGGATTTAAGGCTACAGGAATTACGATCCTGAGATAAAAAGTCCCAAGAAAGAGGCAATTCCAGTGTCCCACTTTAAGTTTTTTGTAAGTACAAAATAAATCTCCCATGGACCGAGCTTTTAAAAATAGCATTAATACGTTCATTGCCAATCATACGCTAGCGCATGATGATGATATTTAAGCCAATTCCGATCACGTGCTAGCGCGTGCTTTACTCTATGTGTTTTATATTATGTTTGATTTAGTGTGGCGGTTGAATTGAACACGGTATGTAATGTAGGCATTAACCTAAGGTATTTAACAAAGATTTAATGCACGTGGTTTCTAGTTTTGTATTTTTTTTAAATATTGTATTGGAATCAAAGAAAGGTTGATTATGATGGATAGTAGAGATCAGCAACCATTATCCATACAAGAACTTGAAAAATTTTGCGACTCAAGGTTTATCGGATTTTTCAGACGATGAACAGGTTTTTCGTGGTAGTGATACTGAAGATGAGTATTTGCCATCGGGTAACGTTTCAGTTCCAGAAGTAGCGAAAATGAAGGCGAAAACGAGGATGGAAATAAATTAATTTCGAATACAGCCATCAATAGGCTGTCCTTGTAAAAAATCCAGTAGAAGCTCAGTCTACTCAAGAAATTATTATGTGGGGAGATGATGCAAGCTGGATGAAACATTATCCTTTTACCAAAAAGAATGTTATGCTAAACGAAAACGAAAAGATACCATCTACGTTTGCAACTTTTGTAAGGACGCACCTTGTTATTGTTTAGATTGTGCATATATATATATTTAAGTTTTGTGTAAAAAGCCAAATGAAGTGACATGTGGCGATGGGTGCGTTCTGGAATAGTCTAGAGGTGTGGAAGTAAAAAACGTTGCAGCAAAAGCGTGCTTCGATTGTTTTGGGCTTTATTTGTCCTTACAGCATGTTTGTTTCGTATTTTGTCATGTGTTGTACATGTACCATAACAACAATTTTTTACTTTTTTATATGATGCCTTTATTTTTTGTATTTGTATTTGTTAAGTATACTGTTTTTTGCACCAATGTTAATAATTTAATCATATCGTACAGGCGCACGATCGGCATCACAGAATGAAATTTAATGTCCAATGCTAATATGAAATTAGTGCAATGAGGAGTTGTGACCGGTTCGGCACATATGTCTCTAAATATGTAGTCAATATTGTAATAAAAGTAAGCTTGATAACTGCAAGGAAAGTAGTTTGTCAGAATGATGCCTAGAAGTATGATTTTATTAGTGAATAATAAAAAAATAAATGGCAACGTTCGTTACAATATTTGGCAAATCAATATTTTGAAGTTATGCTGTTACAAAAGGTAATTCTCAGACATAACAATGCCAATGGAAATATATAAATAAAATGAAAAATGTCCTACCTATACTCAATAAAATATCTGACTTGGACGATAAAGTTTCACTGTTCCGACTTATTTTTGTAAGTCTCTGTAGGTAGTATGGAATAGATAACTATTGCAAAATGAACTTATAAAATCAATACTACAATACAAAATGATGGAGAATTGCAAAAATCGGAAAGGAAAATTTACTATCCCAGAAGTATTAAGAGTTCGAAAGGTTCTATCCGTATGTTATATATCGGTACAGCAATAAAAATTGAATAGAAAAAGGTTTATGTAGCTACTACTTTTTAAAAGCATTTAATGGAGTGTATAAAAATAAGACTAAGGAGCTTACCTTTTTTGTTTTGTTTTGTTTTGTAGCCCTTAAGTGTAGAATATATACAAATTTAAAATGTCTCCAATGTTGCGTTTTGTCCTGGAGATATGGTTACAGTAATGTTGTTTTTAAGAGTTGAATTTGTTCCAGATGATTCTTCGTGTGCTATCTCGTCCCTGTCAGCATGGAGGCTGGTTAATGTGCCAAATGAAGCAAACTCAATGCTAGGGTTCTGAGTAATTCTTGTGTTCAGTTTTCGTTTTTGATATAATTTGTAGCAAGAGCACCCAACTGTGTAGAGGGTGATCATAATAAAGAGCAAAAGAAAGTTATAATGCATGTGTATAACACGTCGTGTGATGATTTCTGATCTAGGAGTGTTTCTGCTCGTGCCCAATGAACTAAACTTAGTGGATTTGGGTGTCCTTTTAAAATTAAATATGAGACAAGAATAGAAAAAATAATATTCTAAATTAAATATAAGCTATCGGTGTGAGGTGCATAAAAGTCGCGATAGTCTTTATGAAGAAGGTCTTCTAAGTTTTGTTCGATTTGTGCAAGTGTCGTGGAAGAACTGAGATTCAAATGCGGCATTATTGAAGTCCAATTTGGATTTAAACATTCCGTTACATTATTAAAAGTTGGTTCTAAAGTAGAGGAGTGGATGACCAAGGTCTTTAAGTTTGTCCACATTGCAGGTAAAACGTGGGAAATTCGTATAGTGTCCGATTAAGAAGTACCACATGCAAATCGTGGCAAAATTTCATTTTGATTTAGATAAAAAGAGCAAGTGCAAGGTAAAGTCAATTTAATTGCTCCAGGTTGATCGTAAATAGATTTGTGTAACAATGTTGACTGTTCTGAACAGCGTACACGCATTTCGCGTTGGGGGTGGGTGATGATAAAAACGTCATCTAAAATTTCGGAAATAATTAAGATAGTCCACGAACGATAATGAAATGTACAATGCTGAACTAGATCTAAAACAGTTCCTCCTAAAAACTTTCTATGTGCACAGAGGTGCCCTTGCATTTCGTTTGAAGCAAAACGTGGAATGAAGCAAAGCTAGTCCCTGTAGGGGTGACAATGATTTAGTGATGAACCTAAAATCGGTTTTAAAACAGGTGTTTGTTCTGGATTGACAAGTAAAGTAGCGACAGCTAAATATAATGTATCATGTACCAGGGAACAAGTGTCAGAATTCCATGCGAAGGGTGTGGTAATCAATTCGCATAATGTTCAATATGGTTGAAGCTTGATAAAAGGAATCCGAACTTGAACGTAAAGATAACCTTCAGAAAATGTACAATCTGAAATTTGGAGTTGTAGTACTGTGAAATTTTATCTAGAGGAATTGCAAGTTCATGATTGCTTTTTGAAAGTTCCTCCGATAAGTTCAACAGATCTTGTCTTAATATTTTTGGCATAATGACAGATGGTGGTAATTTATGGTCCCTGCATGCGTTAATCAATTCTAAGTTAGTCATTTGTCGTTCAAGACCAAGTAGTCTGATGAGGGTGGTGTAAGTATGATACATTGCTCGCTCTATTTTAAAGTCCGTGTCCGATGCGGTCTTGTCAATTGTATTTCGCAAATTGTTGTCAAATTGAATAAGTTTATCAATTTTTTGTCTAGCTTCTAAGAAATTGTCGGAAACTTGTTTCTGATAAGATTCGAATGCTTGTGATGTGCTACTGATTTCTGTAAGATTTCTCCGTAAACCTGAATCAATCCTTGTAAGGAGAGACTGTAGTTGTCGTTAATCATATTCTAAAGTATCAATTTGCTTTTGCGTTGCGATAGAACAGTAAAAAGAAACAATATTTCCTACAAAATTAAGTCCTCTCTTTGTCCTACTTCGTCTTGCATCATTTGTATGCATTTTGGGAATCTTCATTGTTGTTTCATTTACCCAATAGTTAGGGTTAATTGCTTGTGATAGCATTTGGAGTTCTTTGTCAAATATTGATCCGAGATTAGTTAGATGTTTATCCATTATGCAAATGTGACTAGTTTCGGACTTGCATAGGTGATCATAATCATGGATTGGTACGTCTTGTAAGTTATTGTTATCTAATTGGACCTTGTATCTTAATGGTAAACTAGCGTCATAACCGATCGCTGTTGCCAATGGTTTCCAAACAGCACCGTTCGACACCTTAGCTGCTATTTGCCCAAATAGGGGTGGTGCGAAGGTTAGTAAAAAGAAGTAATGTTGAGCTATAATACTATCATTTAATTTAAAAACCACATATCGCATACGTTTGTTGAACCTATTCAGTCATAGTGCTGTATTTGGAAAAATACAGAGTCCATATTAAACTACAGTATTCCAATGCACGCCTAACGATACGTACATGTAGAGTTCCGATTGTATTGGTATTGTTAAAATCGTTTGATAAAACCAAGATACTTGAAATACTAAATGTCTAATACTTTAAAAAAGTTCTAAATTCATTGTCTACCAATTTGAAAAGCATCAGTGTTTGCAATTGTTAAGATGCAGTTTCAAAGTTTGGTATCTTTATACTAATAAAAATAGGTAGCTTTTTAAAACTGAACTTGACCAAGATAATAGATAATTGTACATAATCCTGAAAATTTTTATTTCGATTGCTTTATTTATGACTGTTCAATGTTCATTATAAGTTAAAAGTTTTCACATATAATAAAAATGTAAACAATTCTCATTATAAAAAAAGCGTAATAATAATTTGCTCTTAATTGTGCAGTTAATGGTATTTTGGATAGGTTCTAAGAACGAAATAAATATAACCTCCCTGTGTGGTGCTATTTTTAACTTAAAACCACATAAAAAGCGCAAAATGTGATGAACCACCCCGTGACCTTCCTTAAACAAATGCTAAATGGTAAATGGTGACGTCGCGGCTATCCTGTTTAGATAAAATTTAATTCTAACCTTACTTAATTTAAAACTTTTAAAAGTGATTTGTATGTTAAATGATGGCAAAAAAGCAAAATGAAGTGATTAAAGAAGGTTTTATGGTGAAAAGGTCACAAAATAAGAAAATTTATACACCGATAAATTACAAACAACGTTGGTTTGTGTTGGGCAAAAGCTTCCTTATCTACTATGATACTGATAACGAAGAGGCAAGTATTTTTATACACGATAGACGTATTTTTAATTGTTGTTGTACATAAATATTAATTTTTTACAGCAACCTATTAAATGTTTAATTTTTCACGTAATAAATAGACCCACCTTTGTTGTTGGAGAATTTTAGAATACCAGTAAAGTGTTGTTTTCGTACATAGATACCTTGGACTGTCGAATGATCTTATTGGCTGATACACACGTGTTTTTTATGAGCTAAGAATATTAATCAGCTATAACATTATTATTTTTAAACTGATTTTGTATGAATAATAGTATTAATTCCAAGAAATATTTCATTTAATTCGTTTTCAGATCAAATATGATATTTAATAAAATTCAAGTAGGTAGGAATTTTTAAAGGATATCCTGAAGTTTTCAAGGATTAAAGTCAGTTTCTCAGAAATATTAAATTTCGGTTAAAATTATGAAAAATTTTTTGTTTTTAATCTTGATTGGTTAATTTAAAATAAAGTATAAACACTACAGCCTAAAATAATTTTAAAGATTTGATAATCTTGGAACGAAAATGTCAGAGTTTTAGGTTTATTCAGTAAAATAGTGAAATTTTGTTGTTCTATCAAAAGAGCAAAATTAGTGCATGCAGGTTTATATATTCTTTTTCTACAATATTTTGTTAAATGCTATCTTTATTTTTTGCAAGTATATTGTCTAATTGTCGCCAGTAAATTATATTGAAAGATTTTTTCCTCATTTGCTTTCCATTTTTCATACCGACTCCATATGTTTCAGCTGACAATTGGGTTGCGGAAAGGGTTATGCTACGTACCCAATTACTATCGAGTGAAATAGACGCAACTATTATAGCCGGAAACTCTAGGCATTCATAATTTTTGTTTGTCATCGGAATAAAAACGGGAAATACGTACTGTTTTAACATCTGAGAATTGGATTATAATAAAATTGGCATATTTCTGTGTGTATATGTGTATGTGCGCGTGCGTGCGCACGCTAGCGCGCGTGTGCATGTGTATTATTTTGCTCTGACTTTGTAGTAGCATAGCCATTTTCAATAAAAAATAATTATTTGCTTATCCGACAGGCTTATTCAGTAGTTATCTACAAAAATTAATATTTTCTTTTTTATATTTGACACTCTTTTAATGAATTATACGTGAGACACTTAAATAGTCTCTAAAGTTGTCATCCCTGACCCTTTATGAAGTACACATATTTACAAATATCATCGAGTAATTTTTCTCGATCATAAAGATACATCGAATATCCTTAAGACTACTATAGTCCGTGCCAGCTAAGAATAAAGGGATAAAAAGTATGAGTTAGGTTAGAGCTTTACTTTGATTGGTTACATCGTGGTGCATGATTACACAGCTTAAAATAGTACGTTTGTGTTGAAATATATGAATAGCGCCGTTGTTGGTTTTACAATAAAAACGGGTTAGGTAAAATAATATTGATTTATTTTCACTCACATTAATTGATCCACTAACTTTTAAAATGCCAGATAAGCTAGGTTTTCTGCTCCCGCATTTGAAATGAATTTTACACTGCGTAAATCCACCCTCATCCAAGCGCCCTCTACTTTATTCTAATTTGGAATGAACTATTGATCGTATTTGCATAAAATAAAAAAACAAAATTTTATTATCTTATACCTATTAAAGTTTGAAATCTTCCTTTTATTAAACATCTTTATTTCTTGAAACTTTGCTTATACGCGAAAACACCCACATTTTAATTTGAATAATATTCTAACCAATTAATAAAAAATACTAGCATTTTAAATCTTTAGAAATTATTTCTAAACATAATTGTATATCTTTCTTATAGCTGAACCTATTGAATTAATTAAAGTGTGCATACCGCAGCAAACAGTCTTATTCTAAATAAAACAGCAAAAGTGCTTTCTATGCAGATTCAAAAGAAGCATACATTCAATATAAAATAGTAAAAATATTACCGACGTTGTTTGAAACATAATAAAAGAGTTTGTTTGGCATCGCTCCATCTTAAGTTTATTGGAAGTTATTGGAATTTCTCAGAAAAACCAATTAGCGTCTATAGTTGCAGCATTTATCACCTTATTATCTGGTTCCAGTTATTCGTGATACATGTCATCTGTTCTTGTTTTACACATATACTATTATTGTGGCGTCGCATACTCATGCTTAAGATAATCAATCTTATCGTATATTTCATGGATTTTTGTGGGTTTTCGCATTCCAGCCGCTTCTTGGTATAAAATGTTATGTATTAATTAGTTTATTTACGTAGTTCTAAATACCGATGTCATCCTTTTATATTCTAGAAAATTCTTTATTTAGAATAAATTGCTATAGTCCACAGGGAAATTAATTTAAACTTAAATTGCTTTTTAATGTAAGAGGGGTTGCGTTTTGTAGAAAATATGTGCTTTCATGTTTCAGTACACAAATTTAATATGAAAATTGATGTTTAAAATATACGTTGATTGTAGTTTCTTAAGCTAAATGCGTAAAACTAGTACTAATCTAATTTATAGCAAATGTTATTTAAATGTATCGATTTGCATTCTCATTTAAATGCGTTTTACGGTATCTTACTGTTAATCATTTTTACATATACAAATTATGTTACTTGCTATGTATTTGCAATATGCTTATATCATACAGGGTGATTATTTATACACGCGCAATTTGCGTTTTTGCATGGCAATTTAACGAATAAAAGTACGCTTGTATTTTACAAGGTGTAGTCATGAATTTACGGAGATTTCCGTTTTTCCAGGATTTTTTTATATTTTGGTGGGATTTATTTGCAGAATTGGGGTTTCAATGACATATTTTGATGTGACAAAGAGGTCACGAGATGTCATGGAAACCCAAATTCTATAAATAAAACTCACCCAAATAGAAGGGAAACCGAAAAATTGAAACTTTCGAATTTCTTTGTTCCACCCTGTATAAAATAAGCGTATTTCTTTGCCATTAAAAAACAAAGCTCATATTAATTATGTAATTATAGTCAAATCTGTAGCATACAAAGCAATTGCAAGCTTGAATTATGTATGTAATAAATTGTATGTGCATTAAGGTGTATTAAAACACGTTTCACTCGCTGCAAAAGCGAAGCTAATTGCATGTACAAAGCTATTTATTTCGTTACCATAAAGATGTATTCGCTTCATTTGCCGTACATGGCATAGAATAGTGTTAGTTTAACACAATTTCATTTAAAACAAAATTACATTTATCTTGTTCAAAGTAACACTCCATGCGTTTTTAAATATTAAATTAGAATCTTCTTTATTCAAAAATGAATGCGTCATATTTATTAAGAAATGTTTTAAAACCCAATTAATTATTAAACGCCGATACAAAGAAGTCCGAGGTTATTAAAATGTCTTAACAATAAAACAGAGATAAGATAACGCGAGGTTTATAGTTTTAATTGCCTTACGTATGACAATATGAAACGAGATAGTAAAATATAATTTCGTGCAGTAGACAAGGATGAATGGCACGTCTTACGATAAAACATAAACCATAAATTTGACGCTAATTAGACTATTAAAACGCGCTATTCCGGCAATATTACATCACGTAGTGATGCTTCTAGGTGGATAGGGCAAAATCTCGAACAGTGCAATATTACATCAAGTAGTGGTGCTTCTAGGTGGATAGGGCAAAATCTCGAACAGTGACGTATAGAGATAATTTAATGTAAATGCCAAAACTTGATTAGAACGATTCATTCGCTTTTGATTCGGTGCTAAACCAAGCAAGATGTAACGTTGAGTAAAGATTGATTCACGTTTGATTATAAAGCCAAATAATATGCAAAGTTGCCAAGAAATTTATACGTTTGAGTAGTTCCAATTAAATGAAAATCTTTGATGAAGCTTCATTTATTTTGTAAAAGTCATCAGACAAATCAAGATAAGGACCTATAAAGATGTCAATATAATTAGTTGTGATAGATGTCGGTAATTTTTACGACATGCAGGTGGTAGTGAGACGTAGATGTTTGTTAGCGATAACGAACTAACTTTTATTTTTATAAACCAACATTAATTTGTTCTACCACGTGTTGGAAGTATGGGAACCAGACATGAGTTGTTAGCGTGATTTTCCCGTGGTTGGCTTTTTGGTTTGCTATTTGGTTTTTGTTTCTTTATTGTAAGTTGAAGAGCTCTTTCAGAGCATATTAAAGGGTTTGCATACTAAATAAATTTCTTTTAAAGTATAAAATGTGATAACCCAGTTTGTGATTGCAATGCATTCAGTATACTGACTGTTTTCATATTAAAAAAATGGGGTAGCATTCTAATATAGAATTATGGTATAAAAATGTATTATGTTATAATTAAAAACCAGTAGTCCGATACGCAGTTCGCCTTTATTATTACTCATTGGAAGTTATTTGCAGGTATTTTTTGAGAACATTTTTATGCGATTTGATTGTGCGTTAATAGACGGATATTCAACCATAGATTTAATGTTTTTAATGAAACTGTTTTATTAGATAAAATATTTTTTATTTAATGTGACAAGTAGGAATTTATTTTTAGGGGTTCTTTTTATTTCTGATGAAGGTTTATTAAAAGTCGCAGATTTTATGATTTATTGTACAGGTCGGATCCAGAAATTGTTTGGAGTTCTTTGTTAATATAAATCTTAAAACCTATTTAAAGCAACCTTTTATAACTTACGTTTTCGAGGATTAAACGATGAACCTTGTTTAATTATTCACTTATTTAACTATCACCACATTTATATTATTAATTATTAAATCATTTGCAATTATATCACGTAAATATTTTATCTCAGATGATGTGGACCGTGCCCTCATTAGAGTCAAACTGATTTGTTTATCAAATCCTGTGGTATTTAAAGAAAACGTCTATCTGTTTGTAATTGATGGGTCAAGCGCATCATTCGTTGATTACCGTCTTGTACCTTGCTTTTCACATGCAGGCTTGGGTATTCCTATGAAATTTCCATGTATAACGAAGTCGAGACGCTCTTCATTGCACGTAGGATTTCAGGTTATTTGTATAAATTAGTTGGAATTTAACATCTTTCATGGTCTTTTAAATCACGTACGCTTTATTTGTACAGCAAATTTGTTGATCTTTGTTTTATCTTCAGGCTGTTATTATTTCCAAATTATCATACTTTTGGTCACGTAGTTTTGTATTCATTGATGTACGAAAGTATATGCGTTTATCCGTTTTACGCATTGACAAACCTGCTCGTTTAAATGGAATTCCTTGTATAATAATGATACACTACTCACGCGTATTGTTTTATAGCTTCTGTCCATGTGGTTTTATGACTTACAAGTTCTTTATTTAGTTGAATCTTTACGAATACTCTTCCTTTCTTTGAATATAATTATAATCATAGTTTATATACAGGGTTTTGGTATTTGCCTTTTTGCCTAATCGTCGATATTTGCATTTTTTCCTTGATAATAGTTTTCTGGACTCTCGTGATGTTTATATAAAGTGTACTAATCCTAGTGACCCTATGTACCCCTAAATGGCCCTATTATCATGGCATTTTCTCCCCAAATTAAAACAAAATTTTTGACTAATGCCATTTTTGGTGCCCAACGTGAGACAAAATTTACATTGGTCCAAACATTCTTTTGTTTTGGTTTTCTTTATTTACACACACCCCCAAATTATTTTTACAACTCTATCCCTATTCTAATCTAACTTATCTTTCAACTACACCCCTATTTACATGTATCTATTATGAATATTTTATATTATCTCCCTAATGTTGATCCCTATTTATATATACCTATCCTAAATATTTAATGTCGTAATCATAGATGTTTTATCGTATTACCCTTATACTAATCCTATTGGCCTATACCTATTGTTTCTGTTTACCCTTATTTACATGTACTTATTGTCCCTATTTAACCCTATTTATCATAAATTTATCCTATTATGACCATTAAGCTAATTCCTATTTATGTCTATTCCTATTCTATTGTTTTTTTCCCTATTTACATTTATTTATTCTAATGTGTTCATCCCCATTCTCGGTATGAATATAATAGATTCATGTGGAAGTTTACCCTGATCATCTCTGAATTTAATTCTCTCGGCACTGATCTGGTATCCCAAGAATTTCTCCCTTTCCTGGAAAAATTCGCATTTCATCAGATTTAGTTTCAATCCTGCCACATTTAATTCCAGTAATATTCTCTCAAGATGCACAAAGTGTTGTTCTGTATAGTCGCTAAATATTAAAATGTCGTCTACATAATGTATGCAGAATTCCTCGTACGGTCCCAAAATGCTCTGCATAGCCTTAACCATTGCAGCCGTACTTGAAGACAAACCAAAAGAGACCACTTTAAATGATAGATATGCCCTTCTACGGAAACACCCGTGTATTTCTTTGATTCTCGTGCTAGTGGAATTAGCCAAAATAAATTTTTTTAAATCAATTTTTGTGAAAATTTTCTTATTGCCTATCATTGCCAAGATGCCGTCAGTGGTTGGTGGACAATTATATTGTGGTTTAGTTCGCTGATTGATCTTTCTCGCATCGAGACATAATCTGATGCTATCATCACTTTTCTTGACTACTACCAATGGGTTGACAAAGTGTGCCTGATTTCTCAATGATACCGTCTCGTAACATTTGTTCAATTTCTCTTCTCACTCTTTCTCTGTATGCCGCTGGAATAGGATATACTTTCGTGTTAAATGGTTCTGTATTCACCACCTCTAGCCTATGATCATAACCTGTTGCGATTCGTGATTCTGACCCTATTAATTTTGAGTGTTTCTCTAATAATGCACTAACCCTACTTTTTATTTTACCTGGACACTCAATAGGCGATTTTTCGTGACATAATATGTGTGTATGTGTTAAACTTACGTTTTGGCGATAAAATTTACTGGAGGGGAAATTTTACGGCACCATTCTATCAGATAAACGAACATACCCTGATCTGAACCAGGTTATGCTTGTGTATGTTAAACGCTTGACTTTTACCGGGTAATTATTCAAAGCGAGGTTAGGAAACTACAATACGTTTTCGCGGTGCCGCACAAGTATATATTTTTTAAATAGCGGGGGGATATTTCAATATACCATACTCGAACAATTCAAGTATGTCGCGAAAAATCGCCTAATATCTTTATCTGCATTCCCCCCATTATCTAAGTTCCCCCAAATTGATTTATTTTTACACATTCATCATCTATCCTCAATTCTTCTTCCCACTTGATGCATTTCCCTTTGCATGTTACTTCCTTGCTTTCCGCATTTATTTTTATCCCCAACTTATCTATAACATCCATTCCCCATATAGCGTCCATTTTTAATCCAGGTACAATCATGTATTCATTTTCGAATTTCTCTTTTCCTAGCTCACACTTCAGAATCACTATGTTATTTTTGCTTGCAAACTTTCTATTGTTTGGTGCTATTAAATTGAACTTCCTCATCGGCATCATTTTCTTCAATAACTTTCCCCGTTTCATAAAATCTTCTGAAACGAGCGAAGCTTCCGCTCCGATATCAATGAGTATCTTAATTACGTTGTTCTCTACATTTAAATTAATTATAGGCAATAAATTTCTACTAAAATCGTTTTCCACTACAAGCTTTATAAATTCCCGCTGATGTTCGTATTGATTTATTTCTAAGGGTTTATTTGGTGTGTCTTGTTTTAAGAGTTTGTATTCGTTGTAGATGAGCCTGGCTGATTCGTAACCTGTGCGTAAGTGCGACTAATCCTTCTTGGTTTCGTTGTCCCTTCGTCGTGTCCTTGGTTATTTTCATTTCGGTTACTATTCTTATTCCGGCCTGTCCTGTTTGTCTTTTGCCATGGTCGGTTACTCACATTCCAGTTACGTCTAGTATTACTGTTGTAATTGTTCCTAAAATTTCCCCTATAGTTGTGATTAGTTCTTTGACAATTCACTCGGTCAATTGGCATTCTTCTCGGCATTCTCTCTAAGTTTACGGGTTGAATATTCGTTCGACCTTCCTCCCTATGGTTCAGTCCCATTTCATCCTATCGCTGCCAGTATTCTAAAAATACATCACGATCCATGATGTTTTGTAGCACGATATACTGCCTCACCTCTACTTCAAAGTGTCTTGCTAGATATTTAATGATCTCTTTCTCTTCTAACGGAGGATCCAATTGCTTGCCTATACTAAATTTCTTGATCGCGTACTGTTCTCTGGTTATACCTAAATTTCGATTGTATCTCCCATGATTAAATCATCTCTCACCTTATATTGTTGATTATCCTCCCAAAAGTGTCTTAAAAATTTATATTCAAAATCCTGGAATGTTTTTAACTCGTCCTTAATTAGATCAAACCACGTTTCTGCATTCCCTTTTAACATAGCCCTTACTAGATTCAACTTGTACTGTTCATCCGTTATGCCTTGCGTCAGTGTTTTAACATCAATTAAGAATAATTTCGGATTAAGTTTGTTGTCCCCAGAAAATTTTGAATATTGATCCAATGTTAAATTTGGGTGATTCCTGGTTATACGTCATCCTGTTCCTGCTAAAATTCACTACGTTAATTTTTAAATAATCTATTTCGTTATTTACTATGCGAAATTCTGTTTCACAATTCCTCTCAACTTCTTGCACTTTTTCCCCTAAGTTCATAATTCTTTCATTTGTCTCTCTTTTATTGGTCTCTTGTGTTGATCTTACTTTAATGACGCCGCCCCTTACGCAATCAATATCTTCTGTGATAGTTATAACATTATTTTGTATTTGTAATCGCATCTTTTCCATCTTCTGATTCGTCTCCCTTAGACCATCACTTAACCCTTTTATCTTGGAGCCTAAATTTTCCCCCAATGTATCCAAATTTTTCCCAAATTCTTGCATAGCCTTGTACTTTTTTCTATCATATTTTTCATGACCTCTTTATTCTTTTCCATTTTGTCATTCAGTGCCAGCAAAATTTCCATCATTTTTGAGACTTGAGTGGTCCGGTGTTCCTCGCTGTGACTTCTCTCAAACATTCTTCCTGCAGCTTCCGTTGATGTCTCATGCAAGACCACACTTTCCTGTGAACCTGTTTTCACTCCTTCATTTCTTAATGCCTCTCTTGCGTTCCCCATTCTTTTATCCATTTTTTTTTTTTTTTTGTCCTAAGTTCTAAATCCTAACTTGACCTTTTGATTTTATTGCTCTACAATTTTCCGTTTTGTTCCAGTCTTACGTTGATAGATATTTAATTATTTTTAAGTTCTAGCTCCTCGATTTCATTGCCTTTAATTTCTATTTTCTAGTTCTAGCCTCACCTTTAGGGTGCCAATTTTCTATTCTCGCCCCACGTTGATGCGACAATTTTTTTCTTTGCTATGATATCGTTGCAATATCCCGGTGCCTCTTTTTTTATCCCAAAAAAAATTAATTTTTTCATCAATTTTAATTGTTATGCCTCGGCTAGCTCAGTTATAACCACGCACGATGGAGCTTGCGACGATACGACAACAAAGAATTCTTAATCTCCCTTTTTATCTCTACTTCCTATGTATTTTAGCCAAACACAATTAACCACAACTTATATAATGTTCTCAATATATACAATGTACAAAGCGTTTGTAATGTGTTGAATGGAACCCCTTTTATAAAATTGAATTAATTTCTCCCAAAAATTTATAACTTCCTTTAATTGATCAAAACGTCAGCAAAAATCATTCTTTTTATTATTTCTTCAAGCCCTATGAATGTTCATTAGTCTTCCTTAACTTTTTACGTAAATTATAACGTATTTCAAAACGATTTTTGTTGACCCTCGCATAAATTTTCGTGAATGCAATATTTTTAAATATTCAGAAATAAAATTATCAATGCAACAAAACATTTATAATGGCTAACCTGTTGTCCCTTTTGGCGTGTCTCGTTCTCCCAATTCAGACCAGTTTCTGATCCAGTTATTTCCAGGTATATCTTCTCTTGCTTCACGTATATTCCTTATTCGTTGGTTCAGCTTCAGTTTATAGTTATTTCTTGAGTTATCCAAATAGGATTTAGAAATTCTGCGTCAGGTGGATTCTTCAGGTATTTATTTAAATACTCCAGGTCGGATCCAGAAATTGTTTGGACATGCTTGTTCAACTTCTCTTTCATGGTCTTTTAAATCACGTACGCTTTGTTTGTACAGCAAATTTGTTGAACTTTGCTTTATCTTCACGCTGTTATTCTTTCCAAATTATCAAGGTGTTGAATTTTCATACTTTTGGTCAGGTAGTTCTGTATTTATTGATGTACGAAGTTATATGCGTTTATCCGTTTTACGCATTGACAAACCTGCTTGTTTAAATGGATTCCTTGTATAATAATGATGCACTACTCACGCGTATTGATTTATAGCTTCTGTCCATGTGGTTTTATGACTTGCAGGGTTGTTTATTTAGTTGAATCTTCCTTTCTTTGAATATAATTATAATCATAGTTTATATACATGGTTTTGGTATTTGACTTTTTGCCTAATCGTCGAATTTCGCATCATTTGTTCTTGGTAAAATGTCTAGTTTTCTGGACTCTCATGATGTTTGTATAAAGTGTACTATCCTAGTGACCCTATATACCCCTAAATGACCCTATTATCGTAGCAATATATATTGATGCGGTCACGCCACACGTTGGGGCGTTACAAAAAAAGGTTGGTATGAAAAAGGCCGCACTGAGAGCCACTGAAAGAGTGATACGAAAATGGTCTCGCGTTGGGAGTATCTCTGAAAGAGTGATGTGAAAAGATACTTCTGGTTTGTAAACTTGAAATTGTTTACTTACCTTCGTTTTCAGTTTGCCTGGCTAGCTCAACGAAATTTACGGAGTTTTCAAAATGAAATAAAACGCAGCAATATCACAAAGCATTTATACAATATGAAATATCTTCTTTCATACAAAAGCATTTATAAAATCGTTTCTTTCAAACAAAATAATTTCTAAGAAGTCTTTGTTACAAACAAAAAATATTGTTGCTTACCTTATTTTGCATTTACAGAATTAAAGTTATTCTTTTGAGGATCGTTTATTTGTTTATAAATTATTTCAACGCTGGTAAGATTTGTTTTGGCCAGAAAAATCTTTGACATAATCTATTAAAGGTCCAGAGTATTTCGAACTCCGAACACAAACTCCTGGTAAAAAAAATCCCTCACACAAAAAATTATTAGGACTATCTTAAGCTAGAGATACAAATACTCTAATATCAGTTACAAATAAATTTAAAAAAAAAATTACTTGCGTAACCCACAAAAACGCTCCTTGTAATTAAAATCTTTTTATTTTAAATTGATCTCCAAATCGGCTTACAAGTTTTTGCAAATTAAAATTCCTGATTTTCAACAGCACTTATCAAAGTACCTTTTTGGGTTAAATCTTCTTTTCAATTATTTAATACATTTTTAAAAATAGCTTTATATTGAAGAATGTTTGCCTTTTCTTCGTAATTAGTAGTTCTATTTTCGTATGTAATTTGGGTTTAAAAACATCACTTCAATATTCATTGCAGCCTCGCAACTATGTTTTACTGCATACTTTTATAACGCAACGGCTAGCGCTTTAAAATAATATTTCTTGGTCTACTTTAAGCATCGACTTCATTGGATCAAATTTAATGAATGAATTTCCTTTCGAAACGATAAGCGTTCCTTTATATACAAATTGTCTATTTTCTACAATTTTACCAGAATAATGTCGAACATTATGATGTAAGGGTTCCCGGAATACCCAAATAGCGTATAAAATTTTCCACATTTTATTACCTTCTTGTCTGTTCTAGCTATTCGTGACGCGTTCTTAATCCTTATCTCATATATAATATAATTTACGGAAAATTCTATTTTTTCGGGATTCTATTATATTTTAGTGGGATTTATTTTTAGAATTAGGGTTTCAATGACCTCTAGTGATTCCTTATCACGTCAATGTATATGTTAGTATCTGTCTTTACTTTTTTCTAATATATACTTAAGTAAATTTTGAATGCTTTCGTATAAGGTCATACAACAAGTAAAATGCTACTACAAATTACATTGAGTATATTTTTCTTAGTTTATTCAAACGTTTCGGTCGAGGCTGTCAGGTCTTTATTAATGAAAATGATGTTTCCTGTTAATTTTTAGGTCTAAAATAATATTACAACAAAAAATATATAATTTTAAGAAAAAATTTTTCCTACCTTAGATTGAAATTTGGTGTACTTAATTCATTGTTAACATCCATTTTTCAAAATACATATTTTTTACTGGAATAATAAAAGATTTTGGATATTATCAACTATTACAAAGTTGTTCACAAATTAACAGGCCAACGAGTATTTATTAAATTTATTAAATTTCGTATTTAATCCGACATTATTGTTTGTGTAGATAAAATACGTCAATATTACAGATAGTTGGGTAGTGTTATAAGGAACTGCACTATATTAACGAATTTATTATTAGAAAGAACGTTTTGACTTATTGTTATCAGTAGGCATTGAAATAACTCCGGTTTATCTATTGAGATAACATATCTATCGCGACAACTCTGGTTTTACAGTGTGTTTTTATTTTGGTTTTATTGTTATTTTATATTATTGTGGTTTATTTGGCTTAAATTTTGTAAGGTGTTTTAATATATAAATTTTTTCGATGAACCCCCTCTTTCGTTTTTGCTCAATTTTTAAAATTGTGGTGTCATTATATTTAAATTTACGTTTTGTATGAGCTTCGGGTTTAGTTATTGTGGTTTTATTTGATTTGTCATATTTATTACCGTTAAATCTATTTTTATACATGTTTGTAATTTTTTTGGCAGGGTATCTTGTATACTGTGAGGGTTTTTTATTTTGCAATGTTGCAATGTTTCATTAAATTTATTCCTAATGGGCTATTGTAAGAGTATGTTTGAGAGAACGTTTTTGGAAATTTTCCGCTGGGTTGGATATATAGGGCACTGTTGTGTATTTTGAGTTGGTTTTTTTCTTTGATGTTCTTGATTTGGCTACTATTGTCATATTTTATGTATTAATTTTTGAATATATTGTTGATACGGTGTTGAAGATTGTTTTTTTTGCATGTAGGGTGTTTTTCGTGTTAGTTGATGTCTCGCCCCCGTTTTCCAATTACATTGCTCTGTCAACCAAACCTATTATTACAGTTTTGTCTTTTGGTTCAAAGGATGTTCATCATCGTTAAGTTTTCAGTCCTAGAACTGGTTGGTTGCGAACCTCCATTGATTTCCATTCTGAGCTAGCCTACACATTTCCCTAAAATTCCCACAGCCTACATCTTTCACTACCTGTGTGCAATAGTCTAATCTAGATCTACCTCTACTTCTCTTTTTCCTTCCCCTGCTTCTGTCATATGCCGCGCTATTCCTTCTTGCCTTAGTATGCTTCCTATCATCTCACCTCTCTTATTTTTTACTGTTTTCGACATATTTCTTTCGTCCTCTACCATTTCTAGTACCTCTTTGTTCTTAACTTTATCTGTCCACGATATCTCCATCATGCGTCTGTAGCACCACATCTCAAAGGCTTCTATCTTTTTCCTGTCCGTTTCTTCTACTGTCCACGTTTCACAGTCGTACAGTGCTGTGCTTCACACATATATTTTTAATTTATTCATTGTTTGTTACAGTTTTTGTGGGCTTTGATTGTTGTTTTTTTTTTGTTAAACGTTTTATTTTGTTTATGTTTCTTTCTTTGATTTTATTAAAAATAGTTTTGTATCTTGCTTTTATTTTATTTTCCAATTTGTGGAAAATTTCAGAGGGGATTGATTATACTTTTATGCATCCTGTTATGTTTGCTATTTATTTCTTTATTCTTTTAATTCTATCCCGCTTTGTCCAAAAAGATGTTACCACTTACATGGGATCGACACACTATGTACAGAGTGATTCATTAAAGGTGGCGACTCGCCGTATCTCGGAAACTGTATGCCCTAGAACTTGGAGAAAAATTCTTATAACAAATTTGGCCCTAAAAATGCTTAAAAATGTTTCTAAGCCCTTAGTCTTTCGCTAGTTGGTGCAATCTATCACTTACAAAATATAATTGCACTTTTTACAAAATATTTTCCAATTAAAGTTGGTAAAAAATATCAACATTAGAAACAAGTGATGTTAAACAGGTCGGAGATTTTTCAGAAAGTCATCCAGTTAGCTTTGGAAATGACAACAACAACACACCAATCACGGTATTCCCTTTTGGGGTAACCAAACCTAGTACCTTTTTCTGGGGGGAAATGCAGAGTGTAGCTCTAGACTACTTTACTCCCAGCACCATTCACAATCTGTCTACACATCCCTCGGTCCGTACACACCTCCTTTGCCACTGCAATATTTATACATTACTTTTGGTATGCTCATTTACTCCTCAGACTTCTCACCTGTCGAACTTTCAGAACCTCCTTTTCTACATTCAACCATTTTTTACGCGGTCTCTTTTTGCAGCTTTACCAGTCATGTTACTTGTATATATACGCTTGGTAAGTATAACCTCATTCATTCTTTCCACATGTCTAAACCATCTAAGCGTGCTTTGCTCGCTCAACTCCTTAAGAGTCACTTGCACCCCACAGTCTTCTCTGATCCATTCGTTCAGCAATTTCTTCTCAATATTTTTTCGCACAAACTTCTTATAAACCTCATTCCTGCAGCATTCATACGACTAGCATGCTTCTTCTGCCAGACCCAAGTTTCGCTTCCATACAGAACAGTTGGCACAAACACACTGTTGTAAATGACCAGCTTTGTATTTATACTAAATCCTTCATTCCTGTTTACTGCCTACATACTTCCAAACACTTCTCTTCCAGCATTTGCTCTTCTTCCTATTTCACCATCCAGTTTTCCAATAATTAAAAACTTTTTTCTAAGGTACACGAAGCCATTCACTTTTTCTATCGTATCATTGTTCATTCTAAATACAAAGTCATGTTACATGCCAACTGGCATGCATCACGTTAGATTTAATTTGTAAATAATTTGCCGCGTATTTTTAAATGAATGCGTCTACTTCCGTCGTCCCTGACAGCCGCGTCTGCGCAAAAGGATGCGGAGTGCGCGCGTGGTGTTAAAAGACGCCATTAAGTTACGAGCCCTCGACGAAGCAACAACTATCTTTAGTGATGGTGTTTGTATTTTCTTTTAGGTATGTAGGTTCCTTCTAACTTTATCTTTTGTTGTACCTGGTACCTTAATTCCTGCATTCCCCTACGAGTACAGAAGCTACAGGAAGGACGGATGGTAATTTGATGCAACATGGGTAACCGAACCTAACCTGCAATTCACCGCTGTGCCCTGAGATGAATTTCCGTGATGCCACCACGTAGGTAATTTGTTTTGATTTAAATTGTGTTTGCAAATTGACTTAAAAAGCGGTTGCATCACTTTTAAAGCGTGGTCGGTATAAGTTCAATATGGCGGGTAAAATTGCCGCGTAATTATGAATGAAATTATGACAATGGCGTGTAGTTATCGTCAGTATAACAATTGCTTTGTATAAAAATTGTCTTGTCAAGCATTCGTTCCAAATCTTGTGACGATTCAGCCAACAATACTGCGTTATCTGTATACAACAGCACGACAAATGTTTTACCAATTTTCACTCCCTCCAGTCCTTCACAAACCTGCTTCATACATTTATCCATAAATACATTGAACACCCATGGAGACTTCACACAGCCTTTGTCTTACACCTTCCAGAATGTCAAAGTATTGCCCCATGTTACCATTCACACGTACACACGCTTTACTGCTTTCGTACATCGTTCTGATAGATTTTATCAAGCTCTTGCTTACACCATATTCATGCAGCACCTTCCATAATGTACTTCTGTTCACAGAGTCGAACGCTTTTTCCAGATCTACAAATACTGCATACATTTTCTTTTTGACATGCATACACTTTTCGACAATTTGTTGCACTGTGAACGTTTGATTCACACATCCTCTTCCAGGCATAAAACCACATTGAACGACTCATATCTTGCTCTGCGTTATCTTGCGAACTCATTCATACACCTTACTGGGCACCTTACAGGCACCTTCGTTTGTTCTATAGACAACGCTAGCAGTTTGCACAAACATTCAATCAACACCCCGGGCCCATACTTAAACATTTCACTTGTTATTCCATTTACATCCGCCGCTTTGCCATTCTTCAGAGTTTTAACCGCCTTTCATACCTCATCTACACTGCATTCGAACTTTATACGCTGAATTAGTGAGCCGATCCAAAAAGGATTCAGTGCAATTTTTATGACAGCCCAACGAAAGAGGTGATCCACAGCTTTTAATTATTATAATTTATTTCCATTAAGCCCGTTTAATTACTCTGCACCTACTTGTGCGTTATAAACACTTGTAATATCTTTCGGCGGACTGCACTGTACGCGGTATTAAAAGCTACAATGTTTTTCAAATTATCATCGAGAAGTCAGATGATAAGAGCGAAATATAAAAGCAAAAAAATAAGAGAGCGAATCTAACTCCCGCCTTCCTTATATATTCTAAGACCCACTTAGTTTGCACGTATTTTCGTTACCCATTCTTTGAAAAACTACAAACTGCCACTCAATTCTAAAAATGTACCATACAAACATCTAACGTACTTTCAAAAACCGAGAATTCGTCCACTCCACATCGCTTTTACCACGAAAAACTACGTACGTTTTCTAACCGTGAACATTTGCCGTGAATTTTGTCCTCTCTTATTCCTCCAAACAAACCCAATGCACGCCCCTTATGTGCGCATCTATATTGTTATTGCAGTCCTGCCTTTATAACAACTTTTCCTGTCTTTGTCTTTCTTATTGTCCCACTATTACCATGTTGTCTATGGTTAATGCTCCCTTCCTATTTAAAAAATCGATATCGTGTAACACAAACCTGTTGTATTCTGCGCCTTGCTATTAGCCTCTACAAATATACTTGTTTACCACGCGATTGAAAGATGTTTGTCATTTGCCCACCTGTTATCTTCATCTCAGTTTGTTACGTCCTAAAGATTCTCTGTCTCCTAGGCCTATCGATTTGTTTTTAAAATAATCGTTTGTTATTATAAACCTTGAGTCTGTCCGTTAGCATAATACTCCGAATTGCTGTTTTAACGTTTCTAGTCTTAATAGGAATTATTTATTTACCCAAGCTTTTATTCCTTGAAAACCTTGACTGCTTTAGCGTGTTTGTACTCTTCTACCTTGTAGCTTTTCTACGAATACTTTAATTTGTAATTTTTAAATAAATATACGTTGTTTAACTTGACGTATGCAAATTAAACTTACATTATAACATGTAATTTTGTCCCAAATTGAAGCTTTTTAAATAAAGTATTGATTTTTACGTACCGGGTGATTAAATAAATAAACGCTTGCTTATTTACCCATGTTTACGCTTATCCGTACACAGTGATATATATTTTTTGTTGTGGATTCAAAGGGATAAATCAGTGTGAAACAATAAAATTTCAACAACCCTGTATATAGAAAAGAGCAAATTATTTACGCGAAAATTTAATTTAATTTATTTAGTGAAAACGGACGAATATTAGAGTATTTTTATATTTAATAATTCAAATGTTAGGATCACAGGAAGGAAGAAAGCTTCAAAGCAAATAGAAGTTCAAGGATACACATAATTAACCATAAGTTATTTTAATTAAACACATATAAGCAAAAGGGAGCGTGCTGTGTAAGTAAATTAATAATCCCAAGGCAATTGTATTCGTTGTAAAAACCAACGTCAGTTTTATCAGATATGAAGAAGTATAAAGTCTAGGAATTGTTTATGTTCAAACGGTCGATAATTAACAGAAACACCTGCTTTTTAAAGGTTACGTTCAAAGAAGTCGAGCGTATGTTAAGATAGGATTTCATAGAAATTATTTTCAACCGTCAGTTTGGTATAAACAACTAGGGTAACAAACATCTTAAGGAGCTAGGGAAATGTACAATCGGTAATGTACAACAGATAGAAACAGATATAAAGCAAGCAAGGAATTGAAATGCACGTACAATATACACGTAGAGTTGAGATAAGATGTCAACAATATCGATTTTCTGTAACTCAAGTGGGGTTTTGAACGAGACAGCAAACATGTATAGAACAGAGATAAATAGAGCTTAGGTGGAGTTTGTGACGGCAGAGAATTTTGTCATTGGTTGAAAGCGGACAGTTTTCCAAACGTACGCACACGCGAAGGTTGAAAGCGAATTCGGGGTATACGGCACGGTATACGGTAGGACGGAACAAATTTTACGAATTTAGAGACGGTTATATTCGAAATTTTTGGAATTCGTTTTGAAAATAAGCTTTTCGAAGGAAGCGCGTCCGCTAGGGGGTTTTAAAAGGATATAAATACCCAAGCTAGATTATTAAGGGTCTCTTCTCTTCACTTTTCCTTTACTTCGATAAAGTGCTGAATGCCGATTCAGACCGCCATAACAGTAAAGCTTTTTGTGAGTATTTTATGTATGTGATTATGTTACCGTAAATATAGTGGATGCAAGTATAAAACAGTAGTGGCGGACCTCTAATTATTGACGTGAAGTACGAGTAGTGCGTATTAAATTAATAAAGGTCCAGCTTCTACAACACAAAAATCATTAAATGGAAGCATGATATATGGGGGTAAGCACCACAAGTAATCGAGTTTGTATGCATGATATATGGAATGGTAATGTGAGACGAGGCGCATAGCTTGCAGAGGTATCAGATGGTAGAGGCCTGTGAATCCGCTGAGCAGCACTGTAAATCGAAACAACACCGAGAGGTTTTCTGTCACTCATCTCCGACTGGAAGGAAGCCTGAAGAATTCTCCAGGTAATTTATTTGAAATTTGTTGTTTTATAAACATTTGTGAAATTTTGTGCTGTGTGGTTGACTTTTTTTGGTGGTATATTTATGGTTGTAGAAACTTATTGTAAAAGATACATGTACTGGACAATTTATTGGTGTTGAATATTGAAAAAGGGTGTATTTAGAACATCCAAAATTTTATTCAGGATAAAAATTGAATTGTAAAGGGTAAACGGGTCTGTAAATTTTGTTTTAATTTATGCAAGGTTTAAAAGGCATATACAAACTAAATTGGGTTATAATGAGCTCACCATACTTCAGTGTGAAGTCAATTTAGGGTAACATGTGGGGCCCATCTACTCATATCTCATTGAATTTGTTTAAAAATCATTAGAAAAATCAAGGACCTTAAAAAATACTATAATTTGAGTTTTATAATTATTGTATCAAACTGTTTTAACACATATGAATATAATTCATCTGTTAATAGGTGTAAATTAAAGGTTTGTATGGTTGTGGTACTATTTGGTAGTTTTATTGAATGGTGTGCGAGTGTGAAAGAGATATGTCTGTAAATTTAGGTATATTCGAAAAGAGGCCCGGCTGAGCTAGCCAGGGAAGCTGCAGGAATTCGAAGGCGATCTCATTAAGAGGGGTAAGAAATTTTTAAAATTTTAATTTTTTTCGAAAACTTATGTTGACTCAGGTGAAGGATCGATGTTAAAGCTTTGTTCCTGACTTCCACGGCAATATATATATATATATATATATATATATATATATATATATATATATATATATTAGCGACCTAACTCAGGGTCTTAAAAAAACCAACGTCGTCAACTCGAAAATTCAACGTAATTAGCTCGGAAATTCAACGTCATTAGCTCGAACTTCACAACAATGAACATCAATATATTATTGGCGGCCCAACTAAAAAGATTCGATTCAACGAAAGTGGCTTGATTCCACCTTCGGGCTTGATTTTGTAAAGAGGTCAGAGATTATGGGCGTAAATCAGTTAGACTAGGTTTAAGCTTTACTTCATTTTGTGTGTAAATTTTTTTTGAAAACGTTTGCTACTTTGGAAGGAGAAAATACGAAGTACAAGTAAAAGTAGAACCATGTATAATAAATATAATGAACTTGATGAAAAGTATGCAAATGGAATCAAAACAACATTAGGAAGAATTCAATCAGAAATTTGAGAAAAATCTGGAAGAATTAAAACAAAAACAGGAAGAATTGTATCAAAATTTTGGGGAAAATTGGGAGGAATTCAATCAGAAATTTGAGAAAAATCGGCAAAAAGTCAAGCAGTAATTTGAGAAAAGTATGAAAAAATTCCGTCTGTAATAAAACAAAATTGGGAAGAATTTAGTCTGGAATTAAAACAAAGTCGGGAAGAATTCAGACAGGAATTAAAACAAATCAATAATAGATTAAATAATTTTACATTTTTCACGAGACAGGAAGTTCAGAGAATGGTTGACTCGAGTGTAACGGAGGTAGAAATAGAAATAAATGCGACGTTGGATTATGTTGATATTACCGTAGGGAATGTATAAAAACTGTAGAGGAAACTGAGCTGAATATAAGGGCCGAATTTAGCGAAGAGGTTCAGGAAGTAGTTAACTCGAGCACCACGGCAGGGAAAAAGGAAAGTATTGAAGAAAATGAGCAAGATATGAGGGTAGAATTTAGAGAAGTACAACAAAGTATAACAGTAGAAAATAATGAAGATATGGATGCACAAATAGATAATTTAAAGAAAGGTGTTGGTGAAATTCGGGGAGATAATTTTGGGTATGATAGTAATATTGTTCCTTCAGAACAATTTTCGGAATTTTATCATGATGGCAAAATCAAGCATAAAATAATTTTAAATAATTTAAAAGTTAGTGTAGCAACTATTAGGGTTTAGCAACATAAAATGGACAGATCATGCGAAAGGACAACACGGAAATTTTGTTTAGGTTGGTGGAGATGAAGATAAGTACGCACTTCGAATATGAACAGGAAATTTTGACCTATAACTGGGTGGATAATAAACAATATAAGGTTAGGGATGATTAATTAATGGGAAAATTTAATGATATCTGGGATGCGGGATAGAAAAGCGCTTGAGACAGGATGGTCACTAAAAATACGGAATAAGAACTCACAAAGGAATATGAGACGGAAAATCGCTAGGACAATGTATTGCCATTTATAAGTTTAGTTATTGAAAATAAAGTGATTAAAACATTAGTTGATACTGGAGCGGAAGCTAGCTTGATTATAGATAACTTCATAATGCATTATAAAAATTCGTTAATGAAGAATATGATACCTTTAAAGAAAAATAGTTTAATTGCACCGAACAATGAAAAGTTTACAACAGTATGGTGATTTGCACCTAAAAGTAGGAAATGTTGTAGAGCAATATGAATTTAATTGTACCAGAGCTCAAGTTAGAGTGTATTTGTTGATGGATCTAATAGATGAATTAAAAATAAAGTTTTATACCGAGAGCAAAACTATTATTATTAGGGATAACTGTTATATGATGATTATATGATGATGAATTGTGCATCAATAAAGAAATTGATTGTGTAATGTTGATTATATTGAAAGTGAGGGTGGGATAAATAAAGTTGGATCCAATTAATTCTCTTGATGAGGCAAAGAAGCAATAGTCCTGGTGAAAGTAAACATTAATTGATGTGGTGAAGTTAAGGAAGAAATTATCTTGGTGAAGTTAAGGAGAAAATTGTTCGAGTAAAATTAAGTAGAAAGTTAATTGTAAAATAGAGAAGGCATTAGCGTAGATATAGGTAAATCTTCGACGCATTATATTTGATCGTGAAAAGGAAAACTAAAATAATACAATTTTTCTTTATTTTCAAATTTTCATATTTAAATTGGGGGGGAGGGGTTGACACTATTTTGGTCAATAAGGGCGAAATTTTAAGTCGCAATAATTAATCATAAAAGCATAATCTTTTATTAAGAACGCTCGGTGTATAAAAATACGTTTTATATTAACTAAATGAATAGATATTTTGCGCATATCTTTCATTCAGTATCAAAAAAAATTTTTTAATAAGAAAGACATTAATTTTATTGAAATTGCATTCATTCTCAATATAAAGTACTACAAGAGGAAAGTCGCGTAATTATTTAATAAAAGCTAATATTTGCATGATATGCACAGATAATCGAAACGAAATCTGCAATTTATGAAGGACACATTTGAAGATTAATAATTAAAATGATTTGAATTGACATATCGTAAATCAAGTCGATTTTGAATTGATGAGAGCGTTTGACGAACGAAATGTTTTGTTGTGAACCGAAACGTTTGTATTAGTCTAAATTACGTGACTAGCAAAGAGTCATATATTTGGGTAATACAGGGGATTTTTCTGAAGACATGGTTGTTTATAATCTGAATCAAAGGTTATATATACATATATTATATATTTTATATATATATATATATATATATATAAATGCGACTGGAGAAGCTCTAAAATGATTATTCCTGTTATTCTGCGAACTAGTGAAGCAATTTAAAATAACTGTACTAAATAAAATGAGTGTAAATATCGTAATTTATAAAAAGATTTGTACTTACGAGCCCGAAATAATTTCAAGGCACCAGAGAAAAAAGGTTAGAATAGTTTTTAAGATTTGCGATTTTTTGCGTAAGACCATGAAAATATTCAAATTCTCATTTAGTATTTATTAATTTCATTGTGAGAAGTAGTAACTCAAGGTATAATTAATTTATGATTTCAAAATTTCACTTTGGATATTTATTTATATAACAAAGGGTAATTTACACGTAACTTTGTTAAAAGGTTGTGAGGGTATATTCTGACGCTGGAAATTCAACGTCAGTTTATTCCGGGTGTAAGCTGAATTTTTGATTTTTTTAAATATAATTTTATGTCATTCATACTAGGCTAATTATCGTTTTTGTCTGTATTATTACTTGTAAATGTTTGTATTCTAAATGCTTTTATGTTCTACCAACTAAAATAGTCGAGAAAGTGTATCCTTAAATTTAGATTTGAGATATCTGCATGTTGTATAGGGTAGTAATAAAATTTGACACCTAGTTCGTGGGTCTTCCTCAATAGCGTTAG
The DNA here is from genome assembly GCA_036346225.1 of Platerodrilus igneus. NCBI lineage: Eukaryota > Metazoa > Arthropoda > Insecta > Coleoptera > Lycidae > Platerodrilus > Platerodrilus igneus. The sequence continues at coordinate 2,765,439 of JARFIW010001259.1, read as the reverse complement.
CTTTCAATATCACTGCAATATATATAGCTATGAAATTTCTGCTGTTTAGGCTGAAACCCTAGAGCACACAGTACTCACGATGAATCCTGAAATAAATTAAAACAAAACTCACCTAGAACACCACTTCACCGCTAGCTCAGCTCAAGTTCGGTATATGTTGCTTCAACCTGTGCGGAATAAAATTACAAAAAGAATTCTACCATAAAGAAATACGAGACTCTGTAAATTTGCAAATTCAAATTAAAAGTTATCTACAATTTTTTTTATTATATTACTAATAAAAACTTATTTCTCACCAGTTTATAAATCAACGTGCTCAAAATATTTATCAATTATCTTTTCATTGCTTAATAAGTCACTACACTAATTTTTATTAAATCTTTCATTAATAAGCCAATTTCCATACCAACGGATCAGTGTAACAAAATACTGGTAGAATTAAATTATTTAGCATAATTCAGGTCTAAATAAGTCGACCTTTACAATAAATTTATTTTCCTATTTATAATCCTCTTACTATTATTTTATGAATATCAAATTTGCACCTTCAATGATTAAAAGAACAATAGTTGTAACAAGGACGCTCGTTATCTATTGCGAGCTTTAAACGTTTACACTATCCATGACCTTATCTTATGGTCTTTAACACGTGCACAATAATAAAATTAACAGTTTAATTAGTAAGTGATTTTTCTTTTCAAAAACGACTCCCAGCTATGTACAACATATTTTAAATTGTTCTGGTATTAAGTTCAATTGGACCAGATCCTTGTGGTATTTACCAGGAGATTACTACACCTCTCACTCGAAATACGCTCCTCACCAGAATTGCGCTGTACGCCAGGAATTACTCTCCATGTCAAAATTATGCTCCACACCAGAAGTTCTAATTAATTTTTATTTACACATTTCTCAATAAATACTCGAATCAATTTCAACTTGTATATTTGGCTGCTTAAATGGAAAAGGGACGCGAAACTCATGTGCGTTGTATTTAAAAGCGTTCTCATTGCACTTTTCATGTCTTCTACGAACCATTTTCTATTTAAATTTACGGAAAGGCAGACTATCGTTTTTTCAAAATAACACTCGCACGTACGAAAAACTCTTCATTTAAGTTTTCTCGGAATAAAAAAGCGATATTCGTATATTATTATTAGTATAGCGTTATTTAATCCTCACATAGGTTGCACAGTCGTTAGACGCGTGTTTATAGCCTTAGAGTCCGAATGCATATCCCTCTCTCGCCTTAACCTTACAAAGCTTTAATTATGTCTACTCTCTCTAACCTATACCACTAGCTTTGTACTCCCTCCAATGTTAATACGTACACGTGCGTTCTATATTTCCGTAATATCTCTTAATAAAGTCTAATCGCGTTTTCTGATACACATAAACTTTTATAGCGTCTAGTAATTAGTTATCGCTTTAAATATGTTTTATTCTCACAAATGAATTTCTCGAATTTCAAACTGTTGAAGGATATTTCGAACGTCTTTTAATTGTTTTCTAAGTAAAGATAAAATTGAAGCTAATGTTTAACGCATGTGTTTTTATGTATGTGAGTGTGTGCGCGTGCGTGCATACGCACGCACACGTGTATATATACATTTATAAATGTATATACGATGTGTCATAAATGTGATTTTATTGTTATTGCTTCTTCCTACTACACTTGCGTTTCGTTTATACGTGTTAGTAAATTATTTCAAATTTGTTTAATATTTAAAATTGATTCCAGAAATTAGTATTTGTTTATATGACTCATCTGAATCTTGTAGTACTCATTGACATTGACAATTATACCTTCAAAGTTTTAAAAACTTAAAACCAATTTTTGTAATTTAGAATTAATACTTTTAAGTTGAGTCAAGACTCAAATTTTTATAAATCAATACCAATGTTACATTTTCTCTTAAAATCGTTTTAGGCAGTCCAATTTCCATTGCATATTGCAAATTAATCTTCAAATATTTGATTTCCTGAATTAATCTCCAGTCGTCAAATTGTTTTAATTTGTATTAAATTGCAGATCTTGCTTTTTAAAATTATATTATTTAAATAATAATTTGCTGCCAAATATCGTCTGTTTTACGTACAAAATTAATTACGTAAGGTATATCGACTTCGACTGTGGGCAGTAACATACTCGTAACTGCGTTTCAACAAGCACTGATTTTCTGCATGCTACGCGCATTGGTTTAAATACAATCTTGCTTATTACTTCATACGTCTTGGTACCTTTTAGTACTTTCCGGAATACACTCGTCCTCTTCCAATACATTTTACATTGGATGTGCTTCAACTTAATAATTTGAACTTCCCAAAATTAATTAAATGCAACACGTTTACGTAGAAATACGACCTAGCAAAAGGCACTTTTACTGAAAGAACTAGTATGATAGTAAAAGTCAACAAAATTTGAAAATTGATTGATGAAAATATAGATTTGAAGACAATAAAAATTGAAATAGTTAATTGTGAATAGAATTTGGATTATAGAAAAATGTAGAACGATTATTTGTTTTGTAGTTGGAATTATACAAATATGAATAAACAGCATACAAATTATTGATATCTTCTTTATGGTTTATTGGTTTATTCTGTTGATTAATATGAAATGATTCTAAGAAGAGTCTTTTTGTAGTTGTTTTCAGTGTCTATAATCTCTACATCATCATAGTTTACCTTATGACGTGTGTTATAAATGTGTAAAGAGAGAGAGCACAAGATGTATATATGTATATATAATATAATGTATAAGGGAGCTACCAAGAGTTCTAAGGGTTGTTTAGTACAAGGTAGTATATGCCAAGCAAAATAATCCACAGATTTGATCACATAAACTTAAAAATGTATGTTTGCCGTATTTTACGTATACTAAAGTGCCATTCAAAATGGTAGTTGAAATTAAGTGCCAAAAGGTAATATTAAAATGACTAAATGACGTAGTAAGATGTACAGTGCTCAAGGGTTTATACCGAGTTTGAATTTTAAAGGCCATTGAAAGTACATTTGCCGTCCAAAAACCGGATGCGTCTATGAATGTTTACTATCAACCACGCATCCAGGTTCAAGTGTGATTTATTTTGGTTTTTCATTTTAATTAGAATCAACTTTTGGACAATATTTCTAAGCTCAAAATTATTAGTTATAACAACTTCAAATGTGATTGGTGAACTGTAAATATTTAGGACAAATAATAGAATTGTATGTGGATCAGGAAAGTGCAAAAGGACATGAACTATGGTATGTGCGACACAAACGAAATGTTAGGATGTTATTGGACGATTTTGTTATGTACTTTAAAAGTGTAGTAGGCAGGAAAGTTAAAATGGTCGCCTTGGAAAACAAACAACGGAGATTATTTCGAAATTCATTTTGTAAAAGACGTGTTTTCAAACTGTGCTAATTTGTATTACGATTTTAAAAGAAGTTAATAAAAGTATTTGAGTTTAAAGAGTTTTGATTAAGTAAAGAAGGGGTAAAGAAGCAACAGCAACGAAAGTAATAAGTATAAAGAGTGGTGATTGTGCAACGGCGAAGCGACGGAAAATTATATAGATTTGGAGTGATATTGGGTAGCGATTTAAAGGTAAAAGGACATTGAGAGTGGTTATACATAGAAAAGGAGTTGGATTTGGATAGCGATATTAGGTAGCAGGACATCGAGAGGAAATATATAAAGGAACGTAGTTGGATTTGGGTAGCGATTTAAAGGGAGCAGGACATCGAGAAGAAAAATATATAAAGGAAAGAAGTTGGGATTTGGATAGAGATTTATAGATTTGTAGCAGGACATCGGGAGGAAATATATAAAGGAAAGAAGTTGGATTTGGAGAGCGATTTATAGATTTGTAGCAGGACATCGGGAGGAAATATATAAAGGAAAGAAGTTGGATTTGGATAGCGATTTATAGATTTGTAGCAGGACATCGAGAGGAAAATATATAAGGAACGAAGTGGGATTTGGATAGCGATATTAGGTAGCAGGACATCGAGAGGAAACATATACAGGAAAGAAGTTGGTTTTGGATAGCGATTATTAGGTAGCGGAGCATAGAGCAATTTGAAATTAGGACGACGAGTAGATTTGGATTAGATACGAAGAAGCGGACGGAATCATTGAGAACACGAGGAGCGAAATTTAGAAGAACAACAATTGGTAGTGGAGGATTCGAAGCGGAAATTAGCACAGGGGAAGTTACAGCACTGGGTATTCAAAATTCTAAATTAGGGTTAATTATTTCAGGTATTGGGGAGCAGCTAAATTAAGAACAACACCTGGACGCGGTACCGAAAAATTCAATTAGATAGGACACAGTGTAAAGACGCATACGGCGAATAGGATTTTGAGCCAGCAGTTAGAGCGGCCAAGAACGAAGTGTAAACCAGGTGAGTGCTGAGATATCTTAAAACGTCAAAAACAGTCATATAATTTTGGTAGTAATTTAATTTGGCACAAAGCAACGCTGATCTTAGTAAAATTTTGGCATATTTAAAAGTAGAGTAAAAAATTTTGTACTAAAACAAAAGAGGTGCACTTTGGTTGGACTTTGCACATCTACTTATAACAGAACTCACTATAAGTAGTTGAACACCCTGAGATTTAAGAGCTTAAATAGTCGAGGCATTAAAATAAAAAGTTTAATTAAAGAACCAACCAAACGTTGCAAGTACGGGCGTGCATTAGGTGTGCACATTACAAAAAAAAGGCGCGACAAAAAGGGATAAAATAAAATAAAAATTTTAAGAATATAGAATAAAAAGAGTGATTGAACAGTCAGTGAGTAAGTAAAAGAAGTGAGATTTTTATAAATAAACAAAAAGGTGGCAAACCCAACGTGGGGCTGAAAAAAGGCTAGATCGAGTGAAATTAGACAGAAATAGTAGTAGGATACGGGATTCTGAGATTAGGTGGGGCCCGTAGTTTAGATATTTTCAGGCAAAGGAGTTCAAAAACAGGCTGCAGAGATGACGGACCCAGAAATGAAACGGATTACGAGATCGGGACGGATATACGGAATTGAAGCAGAAATCACGACACTAAACGATGAAATTAGGACGCAAGACATAGAGTTAGACGCAGGCGGAGACACCCAGGAGATGGAGGTGAGGCAGACGGTACCGGAGGTGTTAGACAGGGACACGGACCAGGCGACGGCACCGGAGGTAAGAGTAGCAGAAACCGCCGGAACCCAGGACATAATACGACTCATAATGAGTTTGCAAGAGAAAATGGTAACTTCACACACGGAACTACAAACGAATTTAACGAACAAATTTGAAATTTCACACGAGGAACTAACAAAAAAATATGAAACTTCACAGACGGAACAAAAAGAGGCAAATACGCATTTAACTAACAAAATAACGTCTTTAACGAACCAAATTACAGATTCACACACTGAGTTAACTAACAAAATTACCGATTCACACACCGAACTGAGGAACGAGTTTAGGACGGCACACGCGGAACTGACGGCCAAACTGAATTATACACAGGACTATCTACTCACGCAAATGCAAAACGTAAAGGACGACATAAGGACTGAGGTACACGAAAAGATAGACAGAATAGATGACAAATTAGAAAATACACGGGTACAGATTCAGGGAGATTTGAACGCGACAAAAACTGACCTACGGACGGAAATTAAGACACGCGTAGAGACAGTAGAGGAGACGATGGTCAGTGGTTTTACGACATTAAATTCAGAAATACAAAGTGCGACAAAAGACATATGACGAACTACAAAAATTTAGGACAAACTTTAGAGACGATACAGAACGAAAATATGACCACTAAGACGCAACTGGACGAAAAACTTGACGACAAAGTCACGATATTAGAAAACCGGGTAGGACATGACGTAAGACAGATACAAGAAAAATTGGACGACCTAGAACGAAGGCGCATTGGACTGGACTACGGACAGCACATTAAATTCAACCGGGACGCGTTACCTAAATTTGAAGGACGGAGGACGGAACAACCAATGGGGTTTTTAGACAGACTGGACGAAATCGTCGAAACGGAAAACGAAAGGACTAAATTACAGATAGTAGGGGCGACATTGACAGGGAACGCGGAAAAGTGGCACAACATCATACGCCGACAGTACGACACATACGCGGAATTTCGACGATTATTTGTGGAACAGTTCTGGAGCAACACGCACCAGACGGACATACGGACAAATTTAATTACGGGACACTACAGTAGGACACACGGGACACGCGAGGAATACGCAATCGACAAATTCAACCAGGCACAGCACTTGACACCTAAATTGGGCGAGGACGACATAGTTTTACTACTTGCGGGCCACATGGAACCGGAAGTGACGAAGATGGTCGTGGTACATAATGTAAAAACACTACGGGAATTTTTAGGCGTTATGAGAAACTTCGACTTAGCAACGGCACTGGAGGCAAAAACGCGGACAAGTTATTGGGATCAAAACCGGGGTTATAGGGAAGACAACAGACGACATGCGTACCACGAACAGCGACCCAACCACAGACAGGACAATTTCAATCACGAACATCGACCCAACTACCGACAGGACTATTTTAACCACGGACACCGAAATCACTGGGGACACGACGGAAACAGACGACCATACTACAATAGGGAACACCGGGGGAACGACTTACCAGGACAAAACAGGCACCCGCACGATGACAACGCGGATGACGGCCGGACGACGGGAGGCGGATCACAGCATGGATATAGCCGGTCGGACAAGGACGCCAACGTCCACCACATGACAACAAGCGCAAGCACTCAGGACACGGATAAAATTGAAGTGGTGCAGATACACGAGGCACCCTCAGGAGAAAAAAAAACGCCAATTTTTGGAAGAACGAATGTTTAGGATTAAAGATCGACGTAGGTTATAGTTTAAAAGACTTATTGTTAAATAATTATAATTTGAATAAAAAGAACCTTTTGTTTATTAATATTAGTTTAAGGGATTGTTTATATGTTGCTTTAGTTGATAGTGGTTCACAGTTGTCGCTGGTTGATGAGAAGGTGGTGATAAAACATGCTGATTTTTTAAAAGGAAGAATAAAAGAGATTGATGGGGTTAATTTATGGTCGGCAATGAATAAAAAGCTAACGACGATTTACAGGGTCATCCGTGTACCAATATTTGTAGGGGATAAAAAGGCAGGAGAGGCAGAGTTTTTAATTACAAAGGGGTTGCAGCTAGATTTCATATTAGGAATGGATTTTATAGAGGATTTTGGATTGAATATAGATGGTAAGGATAGGTCGATTCGAATATTTGATAAAGATAAGTTATGGATGGTGTCTACGGTTAGTGAAGAATATAGGAATGGAAATAATATAGATAAGTCGGGATTAGGAATGGATAGGACAAGTGATTATAGACAGGTTAAAGTACGATTATGTAATATGTTTGCGAGATTAATTAATGATGAACAGATTGGAAAAGTGAGTATTGAGATAAAGGCGAAGCTAGGAGAATTATTTAATAAATATATAGGGTTATTTAATGAAGAGCCAAGATTTGCGAGGCGATATATGCATAAGTTAGAAGTCACGGAAGACAACGGGTTTAATACAAAGGTGTATCCAATTCCGTTTGCTATTAGAAATAGGATTAAAGCCGAGATTAACAAGATGTTACGAGAAGGAATCATAGAACCAGCGAAAACTCCATATGTGAGCCCGGATAGCTCAGTCGAAGAGGGTTTAGTAGGATAGTTGTTATATAGTTCATGCGACGGAAAGTTTAGTTTTTGTTTTGTTTTAGTTTATAGTGTAGGTTAGTATGTAGCATAGTTAGACAGGCATGTTGAGAAAGAAAATAGGGGTTGAATACTTACAATATGTAGAAATACGAGAGGGGGTTTTTGTAGAAATACGAAAGGGGGTTTGATTTTAAATAAAATTAGAAATTATGCACACCAGGAAAGAGTAAAACCGACGAAATTTCCAATTTCATTCAAAATCAGTGGGGCCAATATAATGTATAAGGGAGCTACCAAGAGTTCTAAGGGTTGTTTAGTACAAGGTAGTATATGCCAAGCAAAATAATCCACAGATTTGATCACATAAACTTAAAAATGTATGTTTGCCGTATTTTACGTATACTAAAGTGCCATTCAAAATGGTAGTTGAAATTAAGTGCCAAAAGGTAATATTAAAATGACTAAATGACGTAGTAAGATGTACAGTGCTCAAGGGTTTATACCGAGTTTGAATTTTAAAGGCCATTGAAAGTACATTTGCCGTCCAAAAACCGGATGCGTCTATGAATGTTTACTATCAACCACGCATCCAGGTTCAAGTGTGATTTATTTTGGTTTTTCATTTTAATTAGAATCAACTTTTGGACAATATTTGTATGCTCAAAATTATTAGTTATAACAACTTCAAATGTGATTGGTGAACTGTAAATATTTAGGACAAATAATAGAATTGTATGTGGATCAGGAAAGTGCAAAAGGACATGAACTATGGTATGTGCGACACAAACGAAATGTTAGGATGTTATTGGACGATTTTGTTATGTACTTTAAAAGTGTAGTAGGCAGGAAAGTTAAAATGGTCGCCTTGGAAAGCAAACAACGGAGATTATTTCGAAATTCATTTTGTAAAAAGACGTGTTTTTCAAACTGTGCTAATTTGTATTACGATTTTAAAAGAAGTTAATAAAAGTATTTGAGTTTAAAGAGTTTTGATTAAGTAAAGAAGGGGTAAAGAAGCAACAGCAACGAAAGTAATAAGTATAAAGAGTGGTGATTGTGCAACGGCGAAGCGACGGAAAATTATATAGATTTGGAGTGATATTGGGTAGCGATTTAAAGGTAAAAGGACATTGAGAGTGGTTATACATAGAAAAGGAGTTGGATTTGGATAGCGATATTAGGTAGCAGGACATCGAGAGGAAATATATAAAGGAACGTAGTTGGATTTGGGTAGCGATTTAAAGGGAGCAGGACATCGAGAAGAAAAATATATAAAGGAAAGAAGTTGGGATTTGGATAGAGATTTATAGATTTGTAGCAGGACATCGGGAGGAAATATATAAAGGAAAGAAGTTGGATTTGGAGAGCGATTTATAGATTTGTAGCAGGACATCGGGAGGAAATATATAAAGGAAAGAAGTTGGATTTGGATAGCGATTTATAGATTTGTAGCAGGACATCGAGAGGAAAAATATATAAGGAACGAAGTGGGATTTGGATAGCGATATTAGGTAGCAGGACATCGAGAGGAAACATATACAGGAAAGAAGTTGGTTTTGGATAGCGATTATTAGGTAGCGGAGCATAGAGCAATTTGAAATTAGGACGACGAGTAGATTTGGATTAGATACGAAGAAGCGGACGGAATCATTGAGAACACGAGGAGCGAAATTTAGAAGAACAACAATTGGTAGTGGAGGATTCGAAGCGGAAATTAGCACAGGGGAAGTTACAGCACTGGGTATTCAAAATTCTAAATTAGGGTTAATTATTTCAGGTATTGGGGAGCAGCTAAATTAAGAACAACACCTGGACGCGGTACCGAAAAATTCAATCAGATAGGACACAGTGTAAAGACGCATACGGCGAATAGGATTTTGAGCCAGCAGTTAGAGCGGCCAAGAACGAAGTGTAAACCAGGTGAGTGCTGAGATATCTTAAAACGTCAAAAACAGTCATATAATTTTGGTAGTAATTTAATTTGGCACAAAGCAACGCTGATCTTAGTAAAATTTTGGTATATTTAAAAGTAGAGTAAAAAATTTTGTACTAAAACAAAAGAGGTGCACTTTGGTTGGACTTTGCACATCTACTTATAACAGAACTCACTATAAGTAGTTGAACACCCTGAGATTTAAGAGCTTAAATAGTCGAGGCATTAAAATAAAAAGTTTAATTAAAGAACCAACCAAACGTTGCAAGTACGGGCTTGCATTAGGTGTGCACATTACAAAAAAAAGGCGCGACAAAAAGGGGTAAAATAAAATAAAAATTTTAAGAATATAGAATAAAAAGAGTGATTGAACAGTCAGTAAGAAAGTAAAAGAAGGGGGATTTAAATATATATTTAAATTTAATATTTAAATTTAAATATATATATATATATATATATATATATATATATTTATTGTATAAATATTCCTGTGAAATGTAGCAATATGATAATGAATTGAAATGAACCTTTTATGTTGGGTGTCAATAAATCTGGTGTGAATTATTGCTCGAAGATGCCCGTATTATCCTGCTAGCTCAGATTAAATGAAACAACGAAAATCCATCATCAAACTTATAACAAAATATTCCTGGTTAAACAATTTTTCAAATGATAATAATTGCTACATCCACAAACATCTTTCTTTAACACACATTGTACAAAAAGATTACTTACATACAAGTCTTAAAATCTACAGATGAAGAGTACATCTTAAGTCTAAAAACATTTCATAACTACTAGTTACAAATTTAAAGTTTATACAATATGCCTTTGTGATGAATATTCCCAAACCTTATCTATGGATAATTTTTATAATTTATCTTACTTCTGTAAAATAGACGTAGCTGCTTACAATAAATAGAGTCAATAAATTGTTCTTCAGAAGATTAGAAGCAATGATATACTTGCATTTCACCATTGAATTATGCTGTGATTCGTCCATGACCAAACCGTTGATTAAATTTCTATTTCCAAATCGTTTCATTCTTAGAAAGAATTTATTAATAAATGCTCTTAAAAATCCAAGTCGTATTCCATTTAGATTCAAATTTCCAATACCATACAGGAATTTATTTTACTAACTTCATTAAACCCACTTCATTATTTTACTTCAAATCTGAGTTGTTTGTATTTTCATACAAATTACTTTGGACGTCGATCGTTATACTTCATAACTTTAAAACATATTGTTAATGACAAATATTTTAAACTAATGTGAACTTGATTTTATTCTTTGACTAAAAGATCGTTCGTAATTGACCTACATAAAGACAATCGGTACCTCCTTTTCTGATTATTTCACCGGTTTTTGTATCCTATAAATTTCTACGTTGTTATCATCTAGAAATATTTGTGTTCTTCATATTGAGCTGATTTATACAGGCTGACCCAATTTCGTTGAATATGTTCTTAGTTGATACATAATGTTATCTAAATTGACTCTCAGTTTTGATTTATTACGACGTAAAATCTCACTATCGCAACTTAATTGGTGTCGTTGTAAGAACGAATGTAAGATACTTATTGATGAGCTTGTTATTGCGGGTTATCTTATCTAAGTTGTGGTCGTATAAACGCTTTAACTTTCTAATTGAAATGCTTGTTCATGCTATTTTTCTAATTACCTGTTACGGTTGTGGTTTATCTTGATTTATGGATGTTTTAAGTACTGAATGACTGAATTTAGAAATTCGGAAAATCTAGAACAATGTAGTAGTTTCTATTTAAAATACAGCATTGTACGTTTTGTATTAAAATGCACGAAATGAAGTGGAAATGCTTTTAGTGTTGTTATGAAATGAACTGAAATGTATACGGATATTTATTCTCTTTATACCGCTTTTTAAAATAGTATTTCAAAGTTTTAGTGGAGGATTTTAGAAACGTAGGGGCTTGAGTAAATAGAGCCTCTTTCAGAGGCGCACCAAAGTGCGGCCTTAGCACAACACTCTTTTAATGACACCTCAACGTGCGGCGTTTTTCATATCACTCTTTTAGTATCGCTTCAGTGCGGCTTTATCACAGCAATATATATTGATGGCTGCCGGAACGCGACTTTTAACATTCTAGCACGTTTTTGGACGTTGGGTAAAACCACGATAACGTCCGCGGGTTCTGCATATATGTTTTAATTTTTAAGTATATTTTTTAGTTATTGTATCGTATTTCAAAGTACAATGTCTACATTAACTAGATCTGGGAGTAACCGATTAATTTTTCCAGCTCTATTGGCACTTAATATTAAATTTGTATGTTGTTACGCGCCAAAACTACTGCACAGAGGATATTAAATAATTATGTTAGGGAATATTTTTAGAATTAATTTAGGTATACTACACATAGTTGTGTAATCTAATTTATAATTTCTCACGGTTTGTAATAGACATATGTCGCCTTCCCGATCAATCAGGGCGACGAGCGAAGAAGGGTCCTGGTTGACAAATTGAATAGCATCGCGCCATGAAATCATTCTGGTCTTGAGTATCGTATCGTTAACTGCTTGTGCGGCAGTAGTGCTTTATAAAGAATGTAGTGGAGTGTTTACCAGTCGAATCCCTGTACCTATCCTGATTTATTATCGTACCTGGTTTTGTTCCTATGAATGTTGTAGGTAACATCAGCTACTCTATTGCAAATATGGAATAGTATAAGTGTCGAGCAAACCCATGCTTCAAATAACCCTGAGATAAAACAATAATTATTGGTTGTAAGTTATTACATCAGCGACTCCACTGCAAATATGGAATAGTACGGGCGTCGGCCAAAGCCACGCTCCGAATAAACCTGGGATAAAAAGCAACTATTGGCTAACCAGCTTGCTACTATGAATTAATAAGGGTAAGCGAATTATTAGTTAATTTACATTGTGAATTTGGAAAGTGAATCATTTTCTTTTGTTTGTAAATTCTGCGAACCTAGTACACCCTCTGTGCGAGCACGCGATTATCTACTGAAATTTGTTTGTACTCTAACAATGGTGGCCAATTAATAATTCGCTTACCTCTAAGTTAATGTATAGTAGCAAGCCGGTTAACCAATAATTGAGTTGTACGGATCATGGGTTGCACGTGGTCTCGCTAGTTGGTATTCTTGATGGAGTTCGTTACTAATTCCTATGACAAAAGAACAAGACGAGATACGATAACAGGAAAGGCAGGAATTAACAGATAAACATTTCTCTAAATTATTCATAAAGCGCTTACTGCCGCACAAGCAGTTAACGATACGATAATCAAAACAAGACTGACATCATGACGCGCTGCTATTCAACTTGTCAACCACGATCCTTCCTCTGTCGTCGTTCCGATTGGTCGTGAAGGCGACATATTTTTATTACGAACAGTGGGAAGCGTCCTCACCACAAAAATACACGATAGTCAAGCTATTTCTAAAAACTCGAGGATACTTCACACGACCTATTTTCTAACTGATGTGAGCATGTGTAATTATACAAAAAATGTCCTACAATAATTATTTCTAAAATAATTTTGTGAAGCGATTTGGAACATAACACTAACAGAATCTCATAATTAGCCCATATGATCTTATAGTTATAAAAAATATTTCAATTTCGTTATGTTTTATACAAGCAAGTATGCAATAAAGTTTTATTTTTTTTTGTTTTCCTTCACTGCCGATGTACATTAACGCATTCATTTTTTGAATTGCGTAAAGATAATTTGAAGTGGGCTGCATAAATAACCCTTATACTCCTGGACTTTAATATGCGAAGAGACAAACGTTTATAAGTAAAGAAATGTTTGCACTGTCAAATAGATTTTAACTTCAGCATAGGAGTTATTATTGATTCTCCTAATTCTGCCACAAGTTGATATATTTTCTATAATTTTTTTATTGCACTCAGAATCAAAGGTTGTTGCTATACAAGCCGCTTTTTTCAAGGGTTTATCTGCGGCTTATTATTACAACAGATTTGGATAAATGAAACTAGCGAAAAAAGATCAAACGTTCGTCGTAAAAAAATGTACATGAAGTTAAATTATGATGGAATTAAAAGGGTGAATATACTCTGTACAACGAAATGCTGTAAGCATCGATATGAAATACGTTGGAGGGTGCAAAAGTTGCGCGTGTCGTCGCGACGCAGGGTGGGACATCTGTCAATGTTCTGATAGTTGCTTTCATTTACTTTTATTCATCAGTCAGTAAACTGCCCTATGTACAAACATTTGCCAAAATTGAAGTGTAGAAAAAATCCTACAGGTATGATTGCTTATCTGCCTATTTTTTCGTACAATCGTTAATCAGACAGGGACTTTGTTCAACAGAATTTAAAATTGTGTTATATTGTTTTAGAAACGAAGAGAAAAGGGAAGAGTTGAATTGGAATGTGTTCATTCAGTGGAATTTTCTCCAACCGTAAACATTATTGATGAAAATCGTCCTCAAAATCAAGAGCTCTCATTTGCCTTTCAAATAGGATACCAAGAAAGCTCTAATCAAGATTATGTTTTATATCTTACGACAGCTGTGGAAAGCGATCGCACTGATTGGATAATCGCTTTGAGAACACGTGAGTTCACAAAATATGTTTTTAAATGTAGATTCTATAATTGAAACGTTATTTTACTTGATAATATGTAATCAAAGACTCGAACTGTATGTTGTCGCATTTTTGGCACAAACAGCAAAATTAATAAGGAAAAGTAATACAAAAATAATAAAAAAAAAACTATCGATTACCCAAAATTAAAATATTCTTAAAAACACACGCATTTTATTGTAATTTGTCGGACTGTTATTACAAATAACTTTTTAATGAGTGTGAAGTTGGCATTTCATTTTTAGCATTACAGATTTGAACGATAGTTCTATTTTTGATTCTTTTCCTTATCTCCCTTTAAAAAAAATCAAAAATTTGATGGAAACATTTCAGTAAATAACAATTATTGTATCTGAGATTCTGGAGGCCAAAAAACTCCAATTGTCATCATCAAAACCTCTAAAACATTCTCTCCAGCAACGTGCTTTCGCCACATGAACTTTGCTAAGTTATATGTCTTCAAATGATAACGTGTAGTGCCTAGGTGTATCTTATTTCGTCATTTAGCGGATCCCAAAATGCGTTCAATGGTTTAAGTGTGAGCTGTGGTTGTTGGGTCGACAAAGTTGTACTTATGATTGACTTTGAAAGATACTCGAAGCCTGTCTTCCAAAGTTCTTGAATCCTGTAAACTAGACAACTACGTGAGTAGATCGTAGTTCTCCTCTTCATATGTTTCTTCATCTTCCCTTCATCGGTCTTTGCGCTTCGGTCTGGAATTTGAACAGGAAAGCACTCCCCAGTCTCATGGCAGATACCTCCGAAGATCCATTGTTCAAGCACACACGAGTAGCATTATTCTCGCGTTTGGTAAACATTGACTCTTCAATTTTCACAATCTTGTTCTTGCCGCCGATTTTTTGCTGTGAACGTTGGCTCAATTTTTCGGCAACGGTTTCTCGCATGTTGTTTGTCCAATCGACGGTTGTATTCATACTCTTGCGGACGGTTGTGGCGAACGACTAACGACAAGCAGCTAAATAGAAATCAGGCGCCTGTATGTATGTTAACTTTCTTCTCGTGCTTCTTGCACTTCCGAAAAATTTTTTCGCCAAAATGGAGCTCCATTTTGTGATTATTTGGGCAGATTCGGTTGGTCGGCAAAATACCTATCTCTTGAAAGAACGCAATTGCCTCTCCCTTAGTACACGGCAAGAGTTAACAATGTTTATCTGAATAGCAAACAATCGATCAAAATGACTAACTTGTTAAAAACGCAAAAACAGAAAAAATCATAGGCGTCGAGATAAAGTGAAAGTTCCGCATCCATAAAAATTCATGATAGGTTAATTAAGTAATTCCGTCGAGATACTTAAAAATTGGTAAATTGAAAATATGACCTAACGTCCCACTGCAACTTCGCAAAAATATTCTTCAAATACAAAATCAGATAGTTGCAAGATAGTTGTACAGTTCTCATCAATTTAGCAAAAGTTCAGGCTTTTAACTGATCTTAAAAATTTTAAAATTTGACGCCAGTGTCGCACTACAAGAGTTAAGTATGCATTTTCAGCTAACTTTAGATTATCTCATTAGTTTTAACAATTCAGGGAAGTTTTGTTGTTCGTTTCGGACTTTACAAATTCCAGTACCGCACCTCAAACGTAAAGTATTAGGTTTCTAACAATTCCAGCCAACGTTTGGGTATAATTCCTATTGCACTATACAAGTTCTAATGACTTATATGGTTATTACCAAACTGTACTGGCTATTATTCGTTTTCTAGGTATTTTTTAAACAGCACCAACACTGCACCGCAAGAATAAAGTATCAGTCTAACGTCATTTTCGAACAATTTTTTTGTATAGCCCTATAGTTCTTCAATAGTTTTTGTTATAATTTAAAAGGTAAAGGTACTGGTTTAGTTAACCTTGCCTTAACAAAGGGCGCAATATATTACACAGAATTTACAAATAAAATAATATAATTTACGTTTCAAATTAACAAGGTAAAGTAATTTTTAACTCTGCTTACCTTCTAATTTAACGCATATTAGCAAGCTATATATCAAGTATAATATTTTTACATCATTCAGGGTTCACCATAGGTGCGGTTCACCGTTCTAGCTCAAACCTCTTGTGGTGAAACTCATTGCCTTTTCCTACAGCACTTACGATAACACAAGATAATATAGGTAAGATTAAGGATAGGTACAGGAATCAACGGGTTCAATTTTGTCATATCTTATAATGCACTCCCGCACAAGCCCTATAAGATAGGTGGTCACGTCGAGAATGGCATCAGCGGCGCCTACAACAGCTTGAAAATCAACCACCGCTTCTATGTTACGTGTTTTGATTGGTCGGAAAACGTCATGTCCGTTCTGCGACCGTGAGAATACAAAATTAGACGGTAATAAAGAGCTGTTTCCCTAAACATCTCCAGGGAACTCCTAGACCACATTTAATATGCGTAATACCCTAAATAATATTAATACAATAATCTCCTAAAATTAAACATTTACTTAAATAATTTGTCGGACGCTTTTGAACACGTAGTATTCTAACAATTCATGTGCACTTGGTTGACTGTTGCGCCCTTTATCTGTTTTCAAATTTCTAACATTTTTTACACCTAGCATCAACATAGCACCTCAAGAGTGAAGTTACAGGTTACCGATCGGTATTTATAGCTAATTTTTGTATATACTTATAGTTCTTTATTAGCCCTAACTGTTTATGAGGGTTTTGGTCGACTGTTCTGGCGTATATTTAGTTTATAAGCACTTATAAGCTGGGCGCCAATTCCGAATCACAAGAGAAAAGTATTTGGTTGTCGACAATTCCAGCCAATTTGTGTACATTCATATACACTAGTTCTAAGCATTCGTGTGCGCATCTCGACAGTCCCACTCTATCCATTTTGAAACGTTTTTCAATATCGCTCCGCAAAAGAACACTTTCACTTTTTTTCAATGAATTAACGGCTGATACACATTTTTTAATTTTCAGCGGAATTTTTTGAAGTCAGATATTTTATTACCTACATAAAAAGAAACTCCAGTGTAACCGTCATAACAGAAAAAAGTGGACTATGGCCATTCAACATATCGAAGATTTAGAAAATGTCTGTTCAAGCCATTGACCTAGTATAGGTCAAAAATATAAAACTACCGTGTTTCATAAAATTTGGACGTACGATATGAGAGATTCGAGTTTTAAAAAATCTAATTTTTAAATTTTGTCATAATTTGAAAACGGTCGAATATAGTTTACATTTAGTGGTAGTGAATTGTATATGATTAAATTGCGCACTTTTTTCCCCATTTAAGAGACATGTACGTTCGTTGTTTTTGAGATACCAATGGTGGGAATGGAAAAAGTCATTGCTTCGATTGCTGCATAAGGGTGTGAAAAACTACTCCATTTTCATGAAGCCCAAAAGTCCGAAACCGGTCAATGGCTGTTTCCTTCTCCTATATGGCAATCAGGTTATTATTTTGTTAGTGGTTATGCAAATATTAGTTCGATTTCTGTAGGTAAACTCGCTTTTATGATTTTCATAAGCGAGTATTTACAGATACATCTTATTTCATTTTGCTATACACAAAATTTAATTTGTGGACTGCAATATATGTATTACTGTGATTAAAGGTCATATC